>CM065053.1:169991296-171462129 GCA_032883995.1 Coronaproctus castanopsis
GTTTTCTACATTGGGGAAATGAACACTCTAAAAAATAATGTACAAATTCCGTACGTTCTAGTGAAAATACTTCGGATGTATGATTTTGATTATTTTAAAGTAAACTGAACAATTCTATTAAATTAATTATTGCCGAAATAATTTTTTCCATCAAAGTCGCGTGGTGTTTTTAATTTTTGCGGAAGAAAATCGAACACGAGCTTATCGCGGATATAAATTGTATTCCACCTATGGATGTTGAACACCGGCCATTATTTTGATAATGTATTTATTTCGGTTCTCTCTGTAAATCGTAAATCTCTCGTGAAGATATCGTGATTATGAATAATCCATCTGCTGTACACGAATTCTTGTTGCGAGCCATCCGGACGCCATTCTGCAAAACTTCCTCCTACTACCGTCCGTACCATGTCTGATGTAGGAACGCGACCACGTCTTCGTCCGCTTTCTACTCTTCCCTCAAGAATTCTCGCCTGAAATCCATCTGCTTTTATTATATGTCCGAAGTATGTTAATATTCTTCTAATTACTACCGAGGACAATCTTCTGTTTGTTGCGCCAATTTTTTGTAATATCGAGTAATTTGTTTTCTTGTCAGTCAACGGTATTCCTAACATACACCCCCAGCAATACATTTCCAGCGCATTTATAAACTCTTGACACCAATTTTATTTTCACTTTTTTCGATACACCGGTATCAACTCGTATACGTTTTAGCCGTACCATCACACTTTTTGTTATGTTTACTCTATGTCTAATTTATTCTTCAGAGGCCCCTCGATTTTTCACTATATATCCAAATTGCTTCACCATTATGTAATCCCGGACAATTCGGTTACTACATCGTTATTGTTTTTTGTCTTCTAGGATACATTAAAGCGTAAAAGTATCCAGAAGTTTTTGGTAAATAAAAGTTTAACTTCTTCGAACGCCCGGTACAATTATTTAAATTAATTTCTTACCGCACGCGGAACATTTCGAAGTTATTTATACCGGTTCCGTCTATCAGCTAATTAATGCGGAAACGTACCAGAAACTGACCGCCCATATTATTAACAGTTTCATCTAATGACCGGTTGAAAGACGTCTGATAAATAAAGTTAATTATCGACTTTAATTTCATCAGAGTTGCCTTCTTCGTTTGAACTGGGGAAACGCACCGGAAACTGGCCACCACTCGTGTTATTAACAATTTCGTCTAATGAAGATTCCGGTTGAAAGACGGGAATTATTTTCCGTCAAACTCAATTATCGAATTTAATTTTAGCGGTAGTTTTCTTAGTTTTCATACTTCTTTTCACCGTGGACTGGCTGTTCGTATAATTGAGCTATTTACGGTTTGGTTATACATGTAGTAGTTTCGGAAAAGGCGGTATGCGTATAACATCATGTGCGGGATCATGTGAGTTGCGTATAATCAGCGCTTGCGTAGTGTCCTTGGAGACATACCAGGGAGATTCAACTATCATTCGTAATACTTTGTATGTCTGAATTTTTTTCACGCGTTGGTGTTCGAAACAACTTATCGCGTTAATGACGAATATTTGCCTTCGTAAATTAGTTATACGGGGTGAATACCAGAATCAATTGCTATTTCTTCCAGCCATCATATTCTTATCCGCGTCAATTCACCGTCGATGTCTGCTTTACGTCTGTATAATTCATTAAAACTCATCCGCCGTTCGGATGTACAACACATTTTCAAAGAAGATATTTATACTTTAGTGATATTTTAGGTTGTGGTACTTGTTAGTTATTACTGTGAGAAAGATGTTGGTAGTGGTTTTGTCGTGGGTCACTTGTTTCGGGTTATTAATTTTATAATTTTAAATTGTTATATTTTTCCATACGTATAAAACTTTGACATTTTCTTTAATCTATATACTAACGTGTTATCCAGTGTAGTCAGTGTGTGCAATTGTACTTTTTTTCTGCTTATGCGTGTACGTTTCAATGTGTATTGCGAATAACTGTGTTTATGTATTTGTTTTTTATATTTCTTTAATAATTTGATATCGCTTTTCCTTGTTTTTTTTTCTCTCTCAAATTTGTTGCGGTTTAATTCGATTGTATACCACTTTGTATTCTCAATTATTTATTTCTCAGTGTCTTAATTGGCACTAGCCGTTATGCGAACGCTAAATCAATGAATAAGTAAATTAATTAATAATAAAATTAAAAATCAATAATTGATAATGAGTTGAAGGCTTGAACTTTTTCGTGTTTAAAATAATTTTATTCGTCGTCGCCTATATATATATATATATATATATATATATATATATATATATATATATATATATATATATATATATATATATATGTGATTATTTTCGTTTATTATTATTATTTGATGCACTAGCGGGTCATATGCACCCATTGACTTACTGTGGTCCTAGATCTGATTTAAAAGGTTCAATGAACCCAGGAACAGGAAAACATTATGAATGTGGTCGGTAGAGTCAGAAAACAGTTGAGATAAGGAAGGAGGGTTGTGCTGGATTCTAAATATTGTGAGAGCATGACAGCATGTTAGTATGTGTGGTATAAGCAGTTGTGACACTTGGCAAAAGGGACAAAATGGAGGGTCTGTTCCTTGAAGAAGATAGGAATGGGTAAGATTTGAGTGGGATATTCGAAGTCTGGTAAGGATAATATTTTTCTTTCTTGTTCTGAAAGGAAATGGCAGCTGACAGAGTGGATTAGGTTTGATTGAAAGGAGATAGTTTTGTGATTTTCGTTGAAATCGATCGAATTTCGTAAATTAAATAAAAATATTTGTCGGGTATTTCGTTGAATTTATTTTATCATCTTACTTCAGGGTAAATTCCAGAAAAACAAAAAAAAATGTAAAAATAGACAATTCCGATAAGTTACGTATTATTCGTTTCTTTTAGACTATCACAGTTGAAGTTAATTGCGACCAGCACTTGCGTTATATTTCGAAAAAATTGCAAATTCCTTTATTCATTAAAAGCACAGTTGCAAAAAAAATGTTTATATATATATATCTTATTCCTTTTCTGTAGAAGTTGACCGCGGTTAAAGTTATTTTATTTCTGTCAAGTGGGGAAGATATCGTTACTTTAGTTTAAAGAATATTTTTAAAATTATTATCGTACCTACGCGAATTAACTACAGATACCGTCCCTAACTAAATCCTCGAGCGCTACAACGTTGCGATGCTTTTGTCACGGTCGTTTAATCTGATTAATAATTCTCAAAATGATTCTTATATACGATTTAATACTTTTGTCGATTTTCCGCTTATAATAAAAGTTATAATAAATTTTTCTTTTATTCCGGTTCGAGATTTTTTCTTATAAAATGAAAATTCGACGAAAAGTCGTGTTTTATCTTTTCGCCTATTGAAAATCTGTCGAAAGAAATAAATTAGTAAACTTCGTTGTGTCGTAGTGCGTTAATCATTTTTCCAACTTTACGATTGAAGTGAATTAAAAAGCTTTTAAATAATCCTTAAGCTATACATACACACGTGTATGAAATAACTATATATATTTCATATATATATATATATACATGTGTGTGTATGGGACGAAAGCTCGAAGATGTTGCGATTGTTTAGTTAATACATAGAACAAAGGGATGTGTGAACGTGTACTTTGGCCGACAATATTGTATATTGACATCGCGGTTTTAATTTCTTTTTTAAAACGGATAATACGATAATCCGATAATTTAGTAGAAACGTACGTATAAAGTATGTACGTATTACGTGGTGTTGATAAAATTCTAAACAGAGAGCTTTTTAAAAGAGTACAAGAGGAAAGGTCACTCTTGAAAACGATTAGAAAAAGATGTAGGGCACGATGGCCTGTTTGTAACATATTATAAAAGGAAAAATATCCAAGTGCAGGCCGAAAGGAAGACCAAGAAAGACATCGATGGACACAATCGAGAGAACATCAAGAGCTACACATTGAACTAAAAAGGCTAACGGATATTTAGATAAGAAGCGCGTACCATTAGAAACCGTTACATACATAAATATTAACTATTTTAATTTTCGTTTCATAAATTTTCGGAGTTATAAGCAAAAATTTCAATTTCGACGAATAACGGAAGAGCAGAGAAATGAATTTTTTGAAATTTTTCGATCGAATTTTTTTCCATAAAATAATTCTACGGTAGATTAATAAATATTTCCGGAAGATATCCGATACCTTAAATCGAATACCCGAGGTATAAAATTTTAATTATACATATTTACTACTGGTACATAAATGGGTGTTAAAAAGCAAACATTTTTAAGTTTAGAGTCAACGCGATCTAGCTGGAAATTTTTAACGTACGTTTGATAATTACATCGGGAAAAATAAGACGCGGAAAAAATTGAAATTTCTAAAATTTTATGGGGTCGCGGTCGGGTCCCAAAGTTTCAAAATTCTTAATTTTCACACGCAAGGTTTTTCAAATTACTTCAGAAATTACAAGTATTTACAAAATTTCATCGAAATCGTTTTAGAGTCGTTTCCAAGATGGCCGAGTATATACGAATATTTATATATTTCAGATATGTATTCTTCGTTGTTGAACGTCCTGGCTCTAACTCGTTATACTATATTTTGACATACAATGTGTGTGTATTTATCTATTTATAAATATATATATATATATACATATACGCGTGTTTTATATGTTGCATAAAGCATTTTACATCACATCTGTTTTCGTACGTATCAAATTCACAAGTTTATCCGATTTTTTCACTCTTTAATTTAAATATATTATATTCTCAGATTAATCGCGCTATTCATTAAACGGTATTAAATACGTCGAATAAATCAATATGATCTGCGAGCTCTATTTGTAGAATTAAACATTTTTATTCCGCGAAACAATTGTTTCAATAATGATAACAATTAAAACAGGATATCCGAATAATTAAGTCTAGTCCAAATAGTTCTCGAGATTTAAAGTGTTATTAACAATTTCTTTCGGGGGGACTAAAAAAACTCATATTCGTCTTTCAGTCTGCTCCATTCAACTACGTCTTCATTCAGTAGCGTGTCAAATAATTATCTAGATTTAAACGCCAGTAGATTGCAGCTTCGGTTTGAACTCAAATCTATCTCCCAATTATCTTAGCTATCGTCTGTTCCACAAGGTAGCTTACTAGGACCATTGTTATACACAAACAGCAGATATACCAACCAGTAATCCAGACTATCTGAGCATCATTTGCCGATGATATAGCTATCCTTGCGTCCAACTCAGACGTCATGTATGCAAATACAGCAGTTCAAAACCATTTAGATCGGTTAGTTCTATGGGCACAGAGCTGGCGTCTGCTATTATAACCCGAATAACAAACACGTTGTATTTACAAATAGAAAAGTCAGCTGTCCAGCACTGAAAATCAATAATGAAGAAATTACTCAAGCAAATTCGGTACGTTATCTTGGCTTAATTATGGAAGTAGTAAGTGGGCTACTTCGGCCACTTCTGTCAATTTTCCCTTATATTTAATCCCTGTCAATTTTCCCTTATATTTAATCCCTGTCAATTTTCCCTTATATTTAATCCCTGTCAATTTTCCCTTATATTTAATCCCTGTCAATTTTCCCTTATATTTAATCCTTGTCAATTTTCCCTTATATTTAATCCCTATCAATTTTCCCTTATATTTAATCCCTGTCAATTTTCCCTTATATTTAATCCCTGTCAATTTTCCCTTATATTTAATCCCTGTCAATTTTCCCTTATATTTAATCCCTGTCAATTTTCCCTTATATTTAATCCCTGTCAATTTTCCCTTATATTTAATCCCTGTCAATTTTCCTTTATATTTAATCCCTGTCAATTTTCCCTTATATTTAATCCCTGTCAATTTTCGCTTATATTTAATCCCTGTCAATTTTCCCTTATATTTAATCCCTGTCAATTTTCCCTTATATTTAATCCCTGTCAATTTTCCCTTATATTTAATCCCTGTCAATTTTCCCTTATATTTAATCCCTGTCAATTTTCCCTTATATTTAATCCCTGTCAATTTTCCTTTATATTTAATGCCTGTCAATTTTCCCTTATATTTAATCCCTGTCAATTTTCCCTTATATTTAATCCCTGTCAATTTTCCCTTATATTTAATCCCTGTCAATTTTCCCTTATATTTAATCCCTGTCAATTTTCCCTTATATTTAATCCCTGTCAATTTTCCTTTATATTTAATGCCTGTCAATTTTCCCTTATATTTAATCCCTGTCAATTTTCCCTTATATTTAATCCCTGTCAATTTTCCCTTATATTTAATCCCTGTCAATTTTCCCTTATATTTAATCCCTGTCAATTTTCCCTTATATTTAATCCCTGTCAATTTTCCCTTATATTTAATCCCTGTCAATTTTCCCTTATATTTAATCCCTGTCAATTTTCCCTTATATTTAATCCCTGTCAATTTTCCTTTATATTTAATGCCTGTCAATTTTCCCTTATATTTAATCCCTGTCAATTTTCCCTTATATTTAATCCCTGTCAATTTTCCCTTATATTTAATCCCTGTCAATTTTCCCTTATATTTAATCCCTGTCAATTTTCTCTTATATTTAATCCCTGTCAATTTTCCCTTTATAAAATCCAAAAAAGCAAAACTAAAGGTTAAAATTTCTAAGGGTAATTAAACAAATTAAAAAAATAAAATAGCATTAAAAAATTGTCAATGCTTATTTATGTTCGATTTGTTAAATAATCATTTTGGTCAAATCCTAGCACCCCTAAAAATGTAAATTCATTATTGAAATTTCTCTCTAAATTAGCAGCTTCTTTAAAAATATCAAACATATTTTCATCTTTTTCAGGTAAAATTCGTTTTTCATCATAATCCATAATTTTATTTTTCTACTATATTAACATACCCCCAAGGGTTCATATCAATAATTCCGTCTTTTTCAGGTAAAACTCGTCTCTTATCAGAATTTAATTTAAATTCTTTTTGCATAACTTTATTAACGAGAGTTTTGTTTTTATCATTTCTGGTGATCATGTTATAATTTAACGTTACCTTATCCACTTTTCTATCGATAATATTTTCCATTACTTTTTTATTTAATATTTCTGAATTTTCGTAATTTAACGTAAATCCTTTAATTTTCAATATAGTTTTTCCTTTTTCTGTTGTTAGTGCGTAACTTTTTGGTCCTGCGCAGATCCACTCAGTTCCATAATCATTTTTGCAATTAAGTTTTATAAAGAAAAATTTTTCTTTATAAAATTTCAGTCAAAAATTTGCCTATAAATATTTGAAATCATCAACAATTATTCCACTCCTTAATCGTATTATTAATTATGTTATTGTGTAGTATTTTTTCAGATACTACAATAACATAACCAATAACATTCGGTGTAGTAATAGATTGGGAAAAGTCGACATTAATTAATATATTTGATTTTCCACTATAAATATATTCAGGGTGTTTTGTCGTGTCTATTACATAAACGCATTTATTTCCAACGAATTCTCCAGGCTCGTAAATCACATCGCTATATCCGTAATAATAATTCTGAAAATCTTTGTACATTTCGAATAGAATTGCGTAAATTCCTTCATTAATATCTATATTTTGTAATTCATCAGGATAATTTGTATCATTAATTTTCACACGAATATTTTTGACTTTCATAGAGTCAAAATAAGACGGATCTTTTATTTGTTGTTCACAACGATCGTCCTGAAAACCTACAATAATAAATTTAGGATTCTCAATATTTCTGTAAATATTTGTAATATCATAATTTAAAGTCGATCCTGTTACACTACGTTTTTGAATACATTCCCATTTATTAAATTTGTAGGTTATATTCTGCAAATTTGTCAACTCACTAATAAGTTGAATTTCTTGCGTTGGGCGATAGTTAATTATGGGAACTCTAATCACAAATTCTTTTATCGTTATTTTCCCCTCAACAGGTAAACTTGCCTCATCGTGTGTGCCATCTGCTTTTTTTGTTTTCCATCTGAATAAAGCATCTTCATCGCTATTTCTGGTAAAAGTTATTGTAAATCCACCTTTGTAAAAAATTGGTGTACTATTATTGTTACTGAAAAAATCCAGTCCTAATTGTGATAAATCACCGATAACGCAAAATTTATTAAACGAACCTTCGTGTTGAGAAATAAATCCACTATTTTTAAACGAATTTTTATCAGATTGTCTGTACGAAACGATTCCTTTTACAGTCGATATAATTCCAGGATTTTCAATGTTATCTATTATTTGGTTATGTTTTTTCACAACTATTCCAGAAAATAAAAATGGAATAAAATTATCAATTAATTTTACATTAGATTTTGCCGGAAAAGTAGTGCCATCTTTTTTCGTAAATTCACCAGTAATATAATACTGATACTTTGACGTTGAAAATGAGTCACCGTAATCGATATTAAAATCAATTTTTTTGTTGGGCGAATTAAAGTTTAAAGTGCTCGTAGGGTTATAATTTTTGTATTCGTGCCGAATAATTTCGTTATAATATTTTGAATAAATTTCATTTTCCATTTTTTATTACAGCAAAAAAAAATTTTTTTTATTACGAATATTTCTTTTCCTTCATTATAGGTGGAAGACCCGACTTTTTCTAATGTCTTTTTTTATTAGTCTAACTATCTAATATTTCTTTACAATGATTAGCAATAAAAATCTTTGAAACATTTTGATATAAAATCACATAATCCCAATCGACGAAATCTTTATAAAAGTCAATAAACTTTTCCGACAAATTCTGATATTTACTGATTATATCCCAATCAACACGATCGTTAAATTCTTTGATATTATTTTCCGTTAATTTCTGAAATTTAGAAATCTTGGGCCAATTTACTTTATTTTGAAAAATACGCAAATGATCGATAGTTAAATTCTCGTGTTCGGACACATAATTCCAATCAACATTCGGCGAAAAAAGATTAGTTTCCATTTTAGGAACTTCAACGCAATTTATTGCTGAAACTAAATATAACAAAAATAACTTCATCATGTTTATTTATTAATAAAACTCGTTTTTTTAATTCCACACACAGAACATTTACTTTCCAAAATAACTTTTCCGTTCGATGTTTTCCTTTTTTTCTCGTTAAGAGATTGTGTTTTCTTTTTACATTTTAAACAATATATTAACGTCATATTTATTACATATAAAATAAAATTTTTATTGTTTCTTATTTAGGGCATCTTTAATACTTTGCTCCATTTGTTTTTTATTTACAGCATCTTTTTCATCTATTCCTGTTGAAACTCCAACTAATCTTCGATTATTGAAATTAACGTAATTTTTCACAATATTTAATTGTTGTTTCAAATATTCATTTGTTAAATTTCCTACATAAGTTTTCATTTCGATAATAAAAGGCATTAATATTGCGCTCACTTTTTCGTTAATTTCTTGTTTATTTCTGTTTGAAATTGTCGATTCTTGTTTTTCGATCTGATTACCGAATTTATCAAATTTATTCATTTTTTATAATACGTAATATTTTATTATATTTAATTCCTTGAGACAATTTTTGTAAAACATCTAGACATAAATAACCGCAAATTGGTGGATCGTCAAATTGCTGAATTTGTTCGTAATTATAATACAAATTATCGCTTCCTAAATATTTCACTAATTGGATCGGTGGATTCGCATTTCCGTACGAATCGAAATAATATTTAATATCTTTTTGTTTAAAATACGCTGTCCAATGAGAACCAATTTGATAGGAATTTTCTAAGTTAATAATTCCACATTCATTTTCCCAAGGTTTCCCTAATAATTCATCTTTCATAAAAACGCCTCTAAAATTTTTAATTTTCAATTTTTTAGCGTACTTTTCTAACTCTACGTTTGTTAACGCTTTTTTTTAACGTTACTTAAGCCTGAGCCTTGATTTATACCGTGAATCACTTCCTGAATTTTTTCTAGCGCTTTATTGTGTCGAGCCATTTCTTCGCGTTTCGCTTTTTTGTCTTTATAATCAACGAATGTGTTTGCAACAGCAGCGGCACCACCACCGACTCCACCAATTAAAGCTCCAATAGCTGCAAGTAAAGGTAAAATTCCACCTTTGTGATTTTCCTGTAATTGTTTGTATGTTAAAGTAAGTCTGACGCCAGTGTTATTTTTACGATGTTTATCAATGGCGTTTTTTTGCCTATCATTTAATCCAATTTTGTCTTTTCCTGATTTTATTTGATCAGAAGATAATTGAATTGTTATGTTCGATTTTCGCTTATAAGCTCTCTGAATTTTTTTTTTTGTCCATCAGTAAGATTTATATTGCATATATTCATTTTATAATATAGAAAATAATTTTTTAATTTAGATTTTTAAACCTAGACCAAGATGCCTTTTTGCTTTCATTGCATTTGTCGTTAAATATCCCCAAAATCGTTCATTTAAATTTGCATCATTTGACTTAAATCTTTCCCACGCTTTGTGTTCTAAAATTTCATCAGCTTTGTGTCTATTCGCTGTATCTTTATATTTATGGTAAAATAAATCATGTTCTTTCGCTGCTTCGTCTAATGGATTTATACCTATATTTCCATCTTGAATTCTTTCTTGTAATTTTGTCCCTGGACCTAAATAATTATATCCTGGTGCGTGAATTTCAAACGGCAAATTATTCAAAATACCGTTGAATAAACCTGATCCGATCTTTTCACCACGTAATATTTTTGAAGGTAAAGATGACACAAATTTAATTAAATATTCAATTCCCTTATTTTCGTCGATATGTGCTTCTAATTGTTCCTTTAAAAAATTAATAACTCCAATTTTTTCGTTATGAAAATTATTATTACCGGCTTTTTCTTGAGCATAAATATAATACAATCTTTGTAATAAATTTTGTAAATTATCGACATATTTATACTCGACAGAATTATCGGAATATTTTATTAAACCTTTTCCTTCGTGTACCTCTTCATTCTCTATTTTTGCCCAGGGTGGTACAATATTTCTGCTTTCAGGTTTTTTTACTTTATTTTTCCAAATTGGTTTAATTATTGTGTTGTATTTTTCACCTTTGCTCGATTTTGGTTTATTGCTATTTTTATCATTATTATGGTATATGCAATCTGTCGTCAACAAAATTTCCTCATAATTTGCATAATCATCCGGTGTGAAAGAATTAGGATCAGGTTTTTTCGATGGCTCTAACGTTAATAATTTCCATAATCCTTCAGTTCCTTCGTACGTTTTTCCTGCTACAATAATGTCGTTGTTATCTAAAGTAACTATTTCCTTTCCTATCATATAATTTTTGTTTTTTTTGTCATAATGTATACCAAAAGTAGAATCTTTAGCATCAGGTAAAAATTCCGTTGTTATTTTTCCTAGAACAATATTTTTTTCATCTTGAATCATACGATTTTCAACGGGAGATTGATCAATGTAAGAAGGCACAATTACAGGTAAAATTTTGTTTTCGTTTAATTTATTAACAGCATTTATAATCGGTTTAAATTCCTCTTCTCTTACCTTTTCAATATTTTCCTTGCCTCTACGGGCTTGTAGAAATTTTTGTTTTAATTGTTTTTCAAGTTTACTTAATTTAATTGCTTTTTCAACAGTTATTTTTTCCATTTATATGTAACAAATATAAAAATTTTATTAGTTAAACACCCACTTAAACCTTCGTTGAACATGATTTTACGTTCATTTTACGTTTCTTTAACGTTGGTGAACGTTCATCAAATTGTTCTATCATTTTAAATTGATTTTTCAACAGTTATTTTTTCCATTTATATGTAACAAATATAAAAATTTTATTAGTTAAACATCCCCTTAAACCTTCGTTGAACATGATTTTACGTTCATTTTACGTTTCTTTAACGTTGGTGAACGTTCATCAAATTGTTCTATCATTTTAAATTGATTTTTATATCTCCCAAAATCTCGTTTTTTAGTTAAATCTATCGTAATAAAACCAAAATCTTTTTCCCAACATTGGTTACAAATTTTACAAAATTTATCGTAAGACATATCCCCCATTACATTGTCTTTATATATTTTTCTCAAATAATGGTCATTTTGTTTAAAAATACACAGAAAATTAGCGTTACTACGAATTGTTTGCAAATTAACCAAAGTATAGCATTGTGTAATATAAATACAAGATATATTTTTATGTCTTCCACTTGTAAAGTATTCTTTAATTATTCTCTGATTTTTTTCCATAATACAATCGTCAAAAATAACGAGAGAATTTGGTAAACATTTATCTACAGAAATTAAATCATCGTAATTATCGCAAAAATATGCAATTTGTTCGCCAACATTTTTTTCAACATTTTCGTATCTTTCCTGTAATTTTTGATACGCCGGTTGTTCTAATGTTTTACTGAATATATAGAGATTTTCAAATTCTAACCAATTTCGGTATATAAAATTTAGTAATAACGTTGTTTTTCCACAGCCACTAGAACCTATAAAAATGCCTCTAATAACTGGTTGAATAGTTCTGTTATTTTTATTGTTATTTAATTTTTTGTCAAATACGATAACATCCATTTTTATAAATATATTTATATTTATAAAATATAAAATGCAACTTTTTAAATTAAAAGGTGATAAATCAACTTTAACACTTCGTCTTGAAAATCCTTTACATTTAGATAAAGAGAAAAATTACAAATTAGGATTAGTCGCTTTTTACGGTGATAATTATATTCCTAATATTCCGCATAATTTATACGTAGAATTAAACATATTAACAGAAACATACGGAGTTAATTTTCCGAAGGGGTTTTATTCGTTATCAGATATAGAGGAAATAATACAGTTAAAATTAACGCAACTAAAATCTAAATATGATAATGAAAAAAAAGATTTAATTATCTTTGTGCCTGAAAATTTTGGATTAAAAAGTGATAAAATTAGTAACAAAATTCGAATATTTTCTCCTGTAAAAATTAATTTAGGTACGTTAGGTGAATTTTTAGGATTTGAAAATCACGTTAATTTAGAACCTAACACATTATATGGTGCGTCTAGTTTTCCAAAATTAAGACCGATAGATGCAATAGAAATTCACTGTAATATTGTCGAACCAGCAATTTTAAATCATTCATCTAATCCTCATTCTCACGAAGAAGCCGATATTATTTATACATTTTTTCCTGAAATAATTTATGGAGGAAAAATATCGGAAAAAGTTTCACAGATTATTTTTGTTCCTATTAAAAATCATATCAAAAAAATTGACACAATTATTGTTCATATTACCGATGAAAACGGAAATATACTAAATATGGCGTCATCAAATAATATTATATATCTCGGATTAATTTCATCCGAACCTATATATAAAAATGAATCTTAAAGAAGCGAAAGAATTGCATAAAAATGTTAGAAAAAAATTTGAAAAAAGACACATTGTAACATATGGAATTGACGATTTATGGGCAGCAGATTTAGTAATTATGTCGCATTATGAAACAGAAAATAAAGGATATAAATATATACTAAATGTTATCGATACTTTTTCGAAATTTGTTTGGTCAGAAGCTCTAAAGAAAAAAGACGGAATTTCTGTGACAAAAGCTTTTGAAAATATCGTAGAAAAAGCGAGAAAAGTAAAACATGATACTCCAAAATTTTTACACACCGATAAAGGTTTAGAATTCAGGAATAAAATATTTTCTTCAATGTTACAAAAATATAGCATAAAATTATATCACACTGAAAATGCTGAAAAATCTTCGATAATAGAAAGATTTAACGGAACTTTAGCCAGAAAAATGAAAGTTCTCTTTGAATGTCAACAAAATTTTAAGTGGATAAATATATTACAAAATTTGGTAAATGAATATAATTATCACGATTTTCACAGAACAATTCAAATGAGGCCGTGTGAAGTTAACAAAAGTAATGAACACGAAATTTACACAGTTTTACCTATTAAAAAAGAAATACCGATATTTCAGGTTGGAGATCGTGTAAGAATTAGTGTAAATAAAAAAACCTTTCAAAATAAATATAAAAATAATTGGTCCAAAGAAATATTCGTAATTAAAAAAATTCTGTTTACATCGCCTATAACTTATAAAATTCAGGATTTAAATAAAGAGGAAATTATCGGTAGTTTTTACAGACAAGAACTTCAAAAAACAATTTTCTAAAAATTATTTTTTTTTTTTTTTTTTGTAATAAACGAAAATGGATCACGAGCCTTCGGCACCAGAATCTTTATTTTTTCAGGTTTTATATCCGAAAATATCGGCGCCTGAATTTAACTCCAACAATTATAAAATTAACCACATAATGATGCATTATGATTATTTACAAAAAGAAATGAAAAATAGATTTCAACAAAAAAAGAAATACTTAAAAATAGCCAAAATTATGTATGGAACAGAATATGTACTTATTTTGTCGGATATCGGAACTTTGACAACTTCTGTTTTTGTCCCCGTCTTGATCCCCTTAAGTACACCAATTTGCGTTGGATTTACAACTTTGTCAATATTAGTAAGAGGAACACACAAATTTTGTACAGAAAAAATTAATAAACACGTTGCAATCGAATTATTAGCACGCACTAAAATAAATTCAATAGAGGAAAAATACGCTAAAGCGATTAAAGATGGCGAAATTACTGACAGTGAATTTGATGATATTGTACAAGAAGTAAAAAATTACGAAAAATTAAAAACCGATATTTTAAACGAATATAATAAAAAAGTAGAAATCAATAATAATTTAAAATTATCGTTAATAGAACAAGGAAAAACAGAGGCGAGAAATGAATTGAAAGAAGCATTGTTAAAACACTGTTAATTAAAGGCGACACCAGTTCATAATATTATTATTTTGAAAGAAAAGAAGTATATTTAAAAATTTTATTTTTTCTAATATAAATATGAATACTGAAAATAAAATAAGAAAAAACTACAATTCAGAAAAAAAGTATTGCAAGAGATGCGATAAAAATATTTTACAGCGTTATTGGTCAAGACATAAAAAATCGAATTTACATGCAGGAATTAAAAAAATAGAAAATAAGTATTGCGAGAAATGTGATAAAGAATTTTCGTATAAAAATTGGGCGCGACATTTAAAGGCAAAAAAACACACAGGAGTCGAGAGAAAAATGAGGGCAAAAAAAACATTGTGAAAAATTCGATGCTCACACATTAGCGGCAAAATATGTATTATTTGATTTTATTAATCTTTAAGTTAAAGATCAATAAATTTATATATTGAAGATGATTATAGAAAAAAATTTATCTTTTTCTAATATAAACATGAATACTGAAAATAAAATAAGAAAAAACTACAATTTAGAAAAGAAGTATTGCGAGAAATGCGATAAAGAAATTAATTATAAAAATTGGTCGCGACATCAAAAAACAGATCTGCACACAGGAATTAAACAGCAAAAACTTGGGAATATATTTCCGGTTAAAAGTACTTATTTTGAAAAGGAAAAGAAATATCAATTTTGCAAAAAATGTAACAAAAATATTTTGCAGAATAATTGGACGAGACATCAGAAATCAAAATTACACACAGAAATTAAACAGCAAAAGCTTATTGATATATTTCCGTTCAAAGATATGCGTGTTTTTAAACAGAAAAAACAACAAAAAAATGAATCCTTTTCTATTATTCAAGGTAAACACGAATATTGTAAAAAATATAGTAGTTGGAATATAGATTATGCCGTCAAATTGAAAAAATTAAGAAATAAAAAAGACGAAAAAATAGTTAATGTTAAAAGTATGATGGATAATGTCAAAAAAATGATAGGAAAATTAATTCAAATTGTCAAAGAAAAAACTCATTTCAAAAATGACGATAAAATAAATATAATCGTTAAAAATGAAAATTTTAAAACAACGGTAATATCTACAGGTTTTCAAAATGATATAAATGTTACAACACTTTTAGATCATATAGAAAATATTTTGACATCTGATGAGAAAGTTGACATAAATAAAACAACGTTCAATTTTCAAGTAATTAATATAATAACCTACACGACAAACCGGACGAAGATAATACCGGTAGTAAGTATACACACCACACAACAGGTAAGACTCACACAGACACACAAAAATTATTGAAACTCACACCACCACCACCCCCAACATCATTAACGCTTAACACCAACACACCCAAAACCAACAAACCGGGACATCATGATAATATCATAAACACTGATATCGATACCGTTAACAACGTACATAATCCCGAATATAATAGCCAGTTTCCCGCAATAAAAACAGTTACAATTACATCAGACATATCTACCTCGCATAAACAAAATAAATCGTTAATAAATACAACATCTAAAAATAGTGAAACATTTTCGAGTAAATTAAAACACACCACTCCCAAACCCAAAAAAATCACGCCGTTAACTGCATTTAATTACCCTACGGAAGAACAGGGATTAATTTTCCCTTATCTATCCGCACACACCATACGCGATTATTTTGTCGCGCTAAAGGATTTAGTTGAGGGTGCATTAAACATTATAGCTGCATCACGCATAAGCAAAGACCGAATAGTCATCTTTCTGAAAACAAAGCACGTAACAGACAAATTTTTTGCAAATGGTGGCGAAATAAAAATAGGCACACAAATAGTTAAGGCTCGCCGCCTGAGAAGCCCAGCCAACAAACTAATACTATCAAACGTCTCAGCCACGATACCAAATGAAGTCATTACATCACACCTAACATCAATATTCTCCTTAAAAATGTTATCTCCCATGTCAATTTTGAGAGTAAACCCATCTGACAACGAATTCGGACATATAGTTAGTTGGCGAAGACAAATTTATATTGAACAAACGAATTGCACCAACATACCTGACTCCTTTTTATTGCACCACAACGATACTGACCATCGAATATTCATACAAATCGAAGACCATATGTGCCAACATTGCAACGAAAACCAAAGACAAACACTAAGCAACCAAGCGATTTCTGCAACCGACTCTCTGGAACAAGCAAATGTTGAAAGTGAAAAGAGTAATAACAAAGATGAAACACCGAACAAATTCAATGATCCAAAAGCTCCAACCATAACAGCTATCAATGACAATACAGACACTGACACACAACCACCCAACCCCTCCACAAAACGACCCCACCCACCAACACCAGACTCACCACATGAGATATGCGAAATATCTTTTACAACACAATCAACTCCCAAAACAATTAACATGCCACCCTCACATGCAGATAGCAAAGTAAAGCACCAAAATAAAAAACAGCTTCTTAAATCCCAGGGTCCTACAACCACATCACCAAGTTCCTCCAATGCCAAATCTAACTCTTCTTTAAAGATCGCACCTATTAAAGAAATAACCGATAAAATTAAAGCATTATTCGAAAATAACCAACATAATTTCATTCTTGATTTCCCCCAATACCAATCATTTGTTAAAAACATAGCTTCTGACCCCGACTATCTAAGCTTTGCTAACGACTACACAAACGACAAAGAGGGTCTAATACATGTGATATCAGTGACTAAACCATTCCTAAATGGTATGAGCATAAAAAACAGATGCTCTCGAATCATAAAACATCTTAGCAACATGACAATACAAAGTGACACTAGCGAGACAAATGCTCTCGACACAGACGAATAAATTTAAATCAATCAAATCAAGAACAAATAGTCAACTACACACAAAATCATAATAAATATAAATGATGCCTAAAAATATAATAATGCAGTGGAACTGCAGAGGTTTCTATAATACCAACTGCGAACTTAAGCAGCTAATATCATTAAACTATCCGGCAGTTATATGCTTACAGGAGACACACCTCAAATCTTCAGATAACCCACAAATTAAGAACTATAACATCTTTAGACACGACAACATCCACGGAATTAAGGCTAAAGGGGGAGTGGCAACCTTAATTCATAATGCAATTCCTTGCAATCAAATAAACATAAACACCTCACTACAGATAATAGCAGTCACAGTCCACTTACCATCTGTACAATATCCGAGTATCACCATTTGTAACTGCTATATACCCCCAAACTCTCTCGATAGCGATCATAGAATTCAATCCATACTCACACAACTCAAAGCACCCATAATTATGCTTGGCGACTTTAATGCTCACTCTCCCCTCTGGGGAGCATCTTTCACCAACAAGCACGGTCACATCATCAATGATGTCATACTATCTCATAATTTCGCCACTCTACTCCCACCAAGCCACACACATTTTAACTTGTCATATAATACATTTTCCACCATAGATCTAGCCCTGGTTTCACCAACACTATACCCTATCCTCAGTTCTTCAGTGTTCGACGACTTATGCTCTAGCGATCATTTCCCAATTATCACACAAATAATAACACCAAACACTACCACCCAAGTAACACAAACACCGCGTCTACTTTTTCACAAAGCAGATTGGAAATCTTACACAAATGCAGTCAAGGTACCCATCAAACCACACAGTTCTATTAAAGAAAACCTGAACATATTCCTTGAGGCAATCTTTAAAGCCGCTGACACAACTATACCTAAATCATCTTCAAAAATACGCCCAAGAAGGGTCCCATGGTGGTGCAATGAGATTGCAGTAGCAATCCAACAACGCAAACGTGCACTCAGGAAATATAAACACTCACAGTCAATCACCGACCTAATACATTTCAAAAAATCACGCACTATAGCTCGTAACCTCATCAAAACAAAAAAATGTGAATCCTGGGACAATTTTGTTAGTTCTATACCAGAGTCAGCATCAAGCCATTATATGTGGTCAAAAATTAAATCACTTAATGGCGTAAATTCCATACCCACTCCTACGTTATTAAAGATGGGTAGAAAAAATATTCTCGACCCAAATGATGTAGCCAATTCCCTCGCCCAACACTTTGCAAGCCAATCTTCATCCCAGAGATATTCGACCGCTTTCCTTGAAACAAAATCAGCGGCTGAGAAAGAACAAATACATTTCCTACAAGACCATGATGCACCATACAACTCTGACTTTAACATCTCAGAACTAAACTTCCAGCTCAACCAACATACACCAAACACTGCACCCGGTCCAGACTTAGTACATCCTTATATGCTAAAATACCTCCCACCAAGCGCAAAACTATTCCTTTTAAATTTATACAATCAAATATGGAGATCCAGCACCATTCCCAATAGCTGGAATTCAGCTATAGTTATTCCGATACTAAAACCCAACAAAAATCCTTTCTTCCCAGATAGTTACCGACCAATATCCCTTCTGAGTGTTCTCTCAAAAACGCTAGAGAAGATGGTTAATAGGCGCCTCCTATTTTTCCTTGAAAATAATAATCTCCTTTCTCCTTTGCAAGCTGGTGGGCGTAAGACGAGATCGGCTATAGATCATCTGATCACGTTACAGAGACAGATATTAACCTCACAACATGATAAACAGCACTTATATGCTGTATTCTTTGATTTAGAAAAAGCGTTTGACCGCTTGTGGCGACATGGACTATTAATAAAAATAAAGTCCGCCGGTATAACCGGAAATTTAGGCAACTACTTGCGCAGTTTCCTAAACAACCGAACTTTTCAAGTTAAGAACGGTTCGTCAAAATCAGCACCAGTTCAGACTGAAAACGGTGTTCCACAAGGCTCTGCACTAAGTGCAACCTTGTTCATGTTGTATATCAATGACATAGCAAATAATATCTCGCAGCCTGTTACCGCTCGGCTTTATATTGACGATCTTAATATATCCTTATCATCCAGTATTCCTTGTAATGCACAAAAAATTCTACAAAAAACCATAGACCGTTTGCAGCAATGGTCTGAAACGAAAGGTTTATATTTTTCCACATCCAAATCATCATACATTATTTTCCATAAGAGGCGTCTATCATCTCCCAGTTTTTCTTTAAGTATAAATAACTCTCCCCTAACAGCCAAAACAAAAGTAAAATTCCTAGGCTTACTGTTCGACTCTAAATTAACCTGGCGTTACCATATAACTGAACTCAAGAGTAGGTGCTTAAAACTGCTCCCAATTATAAAATATTTATCAAACCCAAAATACAATATAAAAACCCAAATCCTCTTAAATATCTATAAATCTATAATCTTATCACGAATCAACTATGGATGTCAGGTATATTCAACAGCCAGTAAATCTATATTAAGAAAATTAGATACAGTACACCATACTGGACTTCGATCCATTCTTGCAGCACACCCCTCATCACCCTCAAAGAGTTTATGTGCATTAGCAGGATCCTTTCCACTTACATACTACAGAAAATATCACACTTATCTCTACTTAAGCCGTATGCTCAGCTACAATAAAACATTTGCATACACCAAAAGATGTACAACCCCTAACCCCATTTTTCCAAATGACCCTATACCAAAGCTTCTTAAAATACTAACAACTTATCACATAAGCTCCATCCCAAAATCAACATTGAATTACAATATAACGATACCTCTTTGGGACCCCTCCGAGACAAAAACAGATTTATCTCTCACACAGTACAATAAATCCACACACCCTACAAATATAAAAGAAATAGTATTAAACACTCTTCAAAAATACAACGACTACACACACGCATACACAGACGGAGCAAAATCCACAGCAGGTGGCGAGAATTCACCAGCAGCTTGCTCCTACCAAATTGATAATATACTACACTCTATCCGACTAAGCGATGGCTGCACTTCACTGGATGCAGAGTTGTACGGAATTATGTATTGCATTGAGTACATCAGATCAGCTGTACTTCCACATCGCAAAACACTGGTCATAACAGACTCCCTCTCCTCTCTACAACTAATATGCCGTCAAGATAATAAAAACACCTTAATACTAGAAATTCAACACAATCTAAACACACTACATAAGGAAGGATGGGAAATCCGCTTTCTGTGGATCCCAAGTCACATTGGGATGCACGGTAGCGATAAAGTAGACCTTGAAGCTCGGTCTATGGTACTTTCACCAGCACCAGAATACTCACCACCTCCATCATCATTAGCTCACATACTCATGAACAACAGCAAGCAGGAATGGACGACCGACTGGACCTCACAAACAACCTTCCTCAGGAACATAAAACCAACTATAGAACCTTGGTGGCCTCCAGATGGCACAAGTAGAAAAGAATATGGCACCCTAAATCGTCTACGTGTGGGTCATACAGCCATATCACACAATTACCTTTACACCAAAAGCCCTCCACCAACAAACTGCTCCTTATGCGGCCATCTAACAGAACCAACAGTCACACACTTAATATATAACTGCCAAACACTCACACCATACAGGTTAAAACACAAAATACAGGGCCCAATACACAAAATACTTTCAAACAACCCTCAATCAATAGTTAGCATTCTGGCTTTCGTAAGAGAAAGCGGACTCCCAGCACACATATAAACTAAACACACGTCTCCTTATGCTGTAATAACCCTGGTAGTTACAAACAGCATATGGAGATTAAAAAAAAAAAAAAAAAAAAAAAAAAAAAAAAAAAAAAAAAAAAAAATACCTAGAGGAAAAGGTTATAGCAAAATAATAAATATTACTAAAGATAAACATACAAAAAAATGCATCACTCAAATAAAAAATAACGATAATTTATGTTGTCCTAGAGCAATAATTACAGCTTTATCATATCATACGGATACTATTTTAGGTAGAAAATTAGAAGGACGAGATTCGAAAAGTATTCGAGAAGGTAAAAAAATACAGGGAGATTTAGCGGAAAAGTTATGTCAAAAAATAGGGTTTTGTAATAGTGAAGGATTTACGTTAGAAAATATAAAAGATGTAGAAAATTTATTAAATATTCAAATTAAAGTTATTTGCGCGGAAAATTTTAATAATGTGATATATTCGGGTAAAGAAAATGAAGTAAAAATTTATCTATATAAAAATGGAAATCACTTTGACGTAATAAATAGTATGACAGCTTTTTTTGCGACATCTTATTATTGTGAAAAATGTGACAAACCTTATCAAAATAAAAATATGCACAAATGTAAAAGTGAGGCAAAAGTATGCGAATTATGTATGATGAAAGAACACAGTGAAAAAAATAAAATTTATTGCAAAAATTGTGACAGATATTGTTACAATCAAGAATGTTACGAAAATCATGAGAAAGTTTGCGAGCAAATATATAAATGTTTGAAATGTAAAAATATATGTAAAAGAAACGAAAATCACGAATGTGGATATAGCGTATGTAAAAATTGTGGTGAAAATGTAAAAATGTATGAACATTTATGTTATATGCAAAAAATAAAACAAAAAGGTGCAATTTGCGATATTCCTTGTCTTTGTAACGAAAGTATGGATGAAAAGGTCGGAAAATGCACATATTCTGAAAAATATATTTTCTACGATTATGAAGCAAATCAAGAAACTGGAACTCATGAGGCTAATTTAATTGTTGCACAATATTTTAACGGTGAAACTTTTATCTTTGAAACGAACGATGAATTTTGCGAATGGTTAATTTCTAAAAAACACAGTGGATTTACAACAATTGCTCACAACGCAAAATCTTACGATTTGCAATTTATCCTAAAATATTGCGTAGAAAATTCACTGAAACCTTACACAATTTATAGTGGTGGAAAAATAATGTTTTTAGAAGTTGCAGGAATTAAATTTATCGATAGCATTAATTTTATTGCGTCACCACTCTCAGATTTCCCGAAGATATTTGACTTAAAAGAAATAAAAAAAGGATATTTTCCTCATTTATTCAACACAAAAGAAAATCAAAATTATAAAGGGCCAATTCCTGATAAAAAATTCTACGGTATAAATACGATGAAAATTAACCCTAGAAAGGTTTTTCTTAAATGGTATTCTGAAAAAATTAACGAAAATTATGTATTTGATTTTCAAAAAGAATTTGTAGAATATTGTAAATCTGACGTAGATATTTTACGTAGAGGTTGTGTAGAATTCAGAAAACAATTTCTAGAAATTGCAAATATCGATCCTCTTCAGTACATTACAATTGCAAGTACATGTATGTCTATTTTCAGGTCAAAATATTTACAAGAGAACACTATCGGAATTATAAAACAACCTAAAAAAGAAATGTATAGTAAAGATTCAATTTCATGGCTAAATACATTCAAAAATGTACAACATGCAGTAAATGGTGGAGAAGTAGAAATTTGTGGTGCAAAAGTTGATGGTTTTAATGAGAAAACAAACACAATTTATCAATATCATGGTTGTTTTTGGCACGGCTGTCCGAAATGTTATAGTGAAAATACAATAAATAGTATAAAACGTGAAACTATGGGTGATTTATACGAAAAAACTAAAGATAGAAGTAAACAGATAAAAGATGCTGAATATAATCTGATAGAAATATGGGAATGCCAATGGAAAAAATCGAAAAAATATCAAAAAGCTTTAAGAGAAAATACCCCCGTTATTGAACCGTTGAACCCGCGAGATTTTTTTCACGGTGAAAAAACTGAAGTTTATAAATTAAAAGTAAACAATAAAATATTACGATACATCGATGTTTGTGGTCTTTATCCTACTGTTCAATATTACGATTATTATCCTGTCGGACATCCTACAAAAATTTATAAACCTAAAGAATTTGACTCAAATTGGTACGGAATAATTAAATGCAAAATATTGCCACCACAAAATTTGTATCATCCAGTTTTACCTATTAAAGACGAAAAATTAGCATTTATTTTATGTAATAAATGTTATGTTGAAAAACGAACTAAATGTATTCATACTATTGAAGAACGATGTTTGATAGGAACTTGGACAACAGACGAAATAAACAAAGCGTTAGAAAAAGGATATTATATTTTAGATATTTATGAAGTTTGGCATTTTGAGGAAAAAAGTAATAATTTTTTTAAAGATTATGTTAAAACATTTATGAAAATAAAATTAGAAACAAGTTCGTGGAAAAATAATTTTAAATCTATTGAAGAATATGTAAAAACATTAAAAGAAAAATTAGATATAGATTTAGACGTAAAAAATATTAAACCAAATCCTGGAAGACGAGCTGTTGCTAAATTATGTCTCAATTCTTTATGGGGAAACTTCGGTCAAAGTCAAAATTTAACGCAAACGAAATACGTGAACGATCCTAAAGAATTTTATGAATTAATATTAGACGATAGACTGAAAATCAGTAATGTTATTTTTATTAACGAAAATATAGTACAAGTATCTTATAAAAATAAAGACGAATTTGATGACTATACCACTTCGACAAATATTTTTATTGCAGGATTCACAACATCTAACGCTAGATTAAGATTATACGATATGTTAGATAAATTAGGCGAAAATGTAATATATTGCGACACAGATTCAGTTGTATATATTGACGATGGAAAAAATACAATTACAACAGGCTGTATGCTTGGTGAATGGACCGATGAATTAGGTAAAAATGATTATGGAACTGAGTGGATCTGCGCAGGACCAAAAAGTTACGCACTAACAACAGAAAAAGGAAAAACTATATTGAAAATTAAAGGATTTACGTTAAATTACGAAAATTCAGAAATATTAAATAAAAAAGTAATGGAAAATATTATCGATAGAAAAGTGGATAAGGTAACGTTAAATTATAACATGATCACCAGAAATGATAAAAACAAAACTCTCGTTAATAAAGTTATGCCAAAAGAATTTAAATTAAATTCTGATAAGAGACGAGTTTTACCTGAAAAAGACGGAATTATTGATATGAACCCTTGGGGGTATGTTAATATAGTAGAAAAATAAAATTATGGATTATGATGAAAAACGAATTTTACCTGAAAAAGATGAAAATATGTTTGATATTTTTAAAGAAGCTGCTAATTTAGAGAGAAATTTCAATAATGAATTTACATTTTTAGGGGTGCTAGGATTTGACCAAAATGATTATTTAACAAATCGAACATAAATAAGCATTGACAATTTTTTAATGCTATTTTATTTTTTTAATTTGTTTAATTATCCTTAGAAATTTTAACCTTTAGTTTTGCTTTTTTGGATTTTATAAAGGGAAAATTGACAGGGATTAAATATAAGGGAAAATTGACAGGGATTAAATATAAGGGAAAATTGACAGGGATTAAATATAAGGGAAAATTGACAGGGATTAAATATAAGGGAAAATTGACAGGGATTAAATATAAGGGAAAATTGACAGGGATTAAATATAAGGGAAAATTGACAGGGATTAAATATAAGGGAAAATTGACAGGGATTAAATATAAAGAAAAATTGACAGGGATTAAATATAAGGAAAAATTGACAGGGATTAAATATAAGGGAAAATTGACAGGGATTAAATATAAGGGAAAATTGACAGGGATTAAATATAAGGGAAAATTGACAGGGATTAAATATAAGGGAAAATTGACAGGGATTAAATATAAGGGAAAATTGACAGGGATTAAATATAAGGGAAAATTGACAGGGATTAAATATAAAGGAAAATTGACAGAAGTGGCCGAAGTAGCCCACTTACTACTTATGGATAAGAGGCTTACATGGAGGCTACACGTGGCACAGACAAAAAGAACAATCATTACTCGTGCAAAATTGCTGTATCCATTATTAGGTCGGAAGTCAATTTTAAACTTAACGACTAAACGGATCATCTATCTTTCAGTGATCGCTCCTATTTGGCGTTACGGAATAGAGCTGTATGGAAGTACCTGCAAGAGCAATCTTCGGAGAATACAACAGCAGCAATCGAAGATACTTCGTACCATCACGTCCGCTCCTGTTTACGTCTCCAATCGGACCTTACATAACGATCTTAAGATTCCTTATGTCGGTGACATACATGTACAGCAGTATAAAAAATTATTCGACAAGTTCGAGGTTAGCAGCAATCCAATCATCCGCAGAATGCACACATCGTGCCTTCCAGATAATCCGCTAAGACGTTTGAGAAGAAAGTGGTGTCGCGATGCTATTCCTATCACCTAATTGATTTCAGTCTCCCTTCTCCTTCCAGACGATAGCGTATGTCTTTCTCTCCTATTATTGTACCTGTTTATTCCCATTATCATTATTTTGTCCCAATCTCATTCCCATACTTCTCCCTCATCGCAGTCTTGTGTCTTAATGGAGGCACTTGATTAAACCCCTCTCTTATCCGTGATCTACGTTGTTAGTAGCACTAAGTGCTGGTACGATGTTTAAAAAAAAAAAAAACAAAAAAAAAACCTGCTCCTTTATCATAAGATAATTAAACCTATTCGGACATACCAGCTTGCATTGCGAGTGTACATAAAAAAACATAAAAAGTTCAAATTTCAACGAAGCCCACACTCAACAAAGCACGATCTTCCGCGCTATCGTTAAATCTCGCAAATCGAGATGGCGTAGTGAAATTGATCAGCTTCGCGCAACTGCCAGCTTGAAGAAACTTCTCCAACGTGTCAATGTTGAAACGATTCAACTTCTGGGCACAAGTGAAGACAGTCGTCGTTTAAGGCATTTAAAGTCACAAGACCTCGTTATGTAATTGCAGTTGTTTTAGAGGATCCGGTCATTGGACTAGATGACTTCACACGTGTTTTATCATTTTAACAGTTGTATAATTACTAGCAATTATTTAAATATTTAGTTAAGATTACGTCGCCATTATTAATAAGTATAATAATAAAAATAAATTATCTCAACTTCATATAAATGATATTTTCATCGTTTTCCAATGGAAGCGCGTTAGTTTTTAGATGACCCAGCATTTCCACGTTTTGAACCTTCTAGAACTATATATACACAATGAAAAACATGCACGTCGTATTAGTTCAAAAGGCGCATTAAATCGAATAAATAAAAATAAGTACGAGTAATTTTAGTACAGTACTCAGAAATCGATAAAACCTATTTATATCTGACAGTAAATTCGTTAATAGAATTTCCTTGACACGAGCCAAACTGAAGTTGTCTTCATAATTTACATATCCAAAACGATATTATATACAGTACAAACATACGTACCATATAACATATATATATATATATATACATAAAAATTAGGTCCGTTGAAATTGGAAAGGTTTCCTAAATGTAATAAAAAAACGTGTACATCCGATTTAATTCCCGAATTTATCGGATATCACCCTGGTTGTTATCGTTAAACTGTCGTTTTCATTCAGCTGGATTATCGTAAATTTCTCTTTCTTTCAGAAATAATTCGATCGTCCTCTTTAGAAAATTCTAGGTCGACATTTTCGTTTCATTAGTTTCAACGATTGCCGTTTTAAAATAGAAAAGCAATTTTAAAAGAGTCCAGAATGACGTATAACGGTCAATTTCCTTTATATGATAATTGCGTTATTTAACGAATGAACGGTTTATATCGCATTCATACGAACGGGTATTTAACGGCCGTCTGATTTCGTTAACCGACTAATTTGCATTAGGAAATGGCGCTTTTAACAAAATTATATGTAATTACGTGTTCGCATTATTTATGCGTGCGAACATTACGAACTGTACACATAAATCTCTCTCTCTCTCTCTCTATATATATATATATATATATATCACATTTGTGTGTGTGTTACTTTTGGATAAAAGTAAGGATAACTCAAATACACACATAATATAATGGAGATATTTCTCTGTATTAACAGCATTGATATTATAAACGCATTAGTATAAAGGAAATTTTAAGAAACTTTTCGGATATTCAAAATATCACAACATACTGATGGTGTAATTATGGGGTTAGATTGTGTATAAACAATTGTATATTTAGAATTATATAATTCTCGGAGAGATATTTTATTGTTGACTTTTTCCATCGCTTCAGGAAAATATCCAATACGCAATATTTCCTTGAATAAACATGCAGCCGACTTTGGTGGAAGATGTGAGAGAACTTCACCAGACATGTTATCAATACGGGACATTTCCGTTACGTTCGCATATATAGGCTTCTTTTGAAGTAAATATTTTTGTTGATCCTTGTGAACAGGGTGTATTCGTCATCGAAATCACGTGTTCAGAGTGTTCTTTACACATTTCAGTATGCGGAGTAAAAACTAATTTTGATATATATATATACAAGGATACGTATATATACTTATTCTCCTTCATAGTAAAATAACAATTGCTTATCACGATCTCTATTTTAATTAGCAACGCACTAGTCCAGCGACATTTGTTTTGTTTGTCTGTTGTTAGCTTATCTATTCATGTTTGGTCTTCTTTAGAGTCTGATTAGAATTTATTTTTATTTCGTTTCTTGTCTATAATATTTTATGATTAAAAATTATAATTTTTTTTATTTGTAAAATGAGTATATCTAGTACATGTTCAAATTGATTCCACGATAAAAGATATACAAAATTGTGAAACAATATATAAGATATCAAATTAATTACGTACTTAAACGATAAATATTTTATATGAAATCTAACTAAAGTTAGATAATACGTATATATATATATATATATATATATATAGTTGCTGAAATTGCTTATAGAGTACCGATAGCGAGATTATTTATATTTACAATTAAAATTTTAAAAATTTCGAAGATAAAATTTGAAAAGGGCTCGAAAAAGAAAATAAACTAGACATAAGATAACGAAACAGCTACCATTGTATTTAGTTCTAAGATCCTTATAATTATTACGTGCGAACATTACCGTGAGTTTCGATATTATTGTCATTACTGTTGAGGCGAACGTTGCAGTTAATTATTATTAGTTTATGCTAGTAATATTGATCCATGACCACTTCACGTTTCCTCCGTTATGTAATAACATTACATACTTGGCGTTGTAACGTTTTTCGATACCTAACATACGACGCCGTTACGTTCCACTTTGGTGTAAAATTTTCAGCATGTTAGATCAAGGCTAAAGCAGGTTCGCTACTAAAAAAATATTATAAACAATAATAATAATTAATATACTTACCCGTGCGAACCAGTTTGAAGGTGGCCGTATTGTAAGCCTTCAGCTGATCGTTGAACGTTGGATGCGACAGATCTTTAAACGACGGTTCTATATTCAAATTGGCGGCCATTATAGCCGCGCGTTTACCAGTTTTAGGCAGTTTAAATTTATTTTTCCACAATTTATTGGAAGTTTTATTAGCGATCGTTTTTTCCACACCACCGCCGCCGGTTTTCGACGAAAATAGTAAATGATTTCCGGAATACCGGTGAATGGACGATGATTTGGATAAATCTGGAACGTAGCGAAGAAAATAATTAATTATTTAATTAATTAATTCATTAAGACGACGATAGTGTACCGAAAAAATAGGAATGAAGAGAAAGGAAATTGTCGAAATATTAAAAACCAAAAATTCGGAGTAATTTTTATAATAGAACTTTATTTCCTATGCTCCGTTATTTATCGATTTTTCATTCATTCTATAAATATATTATTATAATTATTATTATAGATGTGCATTGCAATCTTAAACTAATGTTTAAATTATATATATATATATATATATATATATATATATATATATATATATATATATATATATATATATATATATATATGACACTAATTAGTAAATAAACGTGTGTATCTAGTTACTAACTAAATTTTTATATATATATAAATCGTTTGGCTTTAAAATCGCTTAAGACGTCCAGCATCTGCTGGTGTATTAAAGCAAACGGGCTGCTTCAATATGTGCATGTTTATAAAGTTGCTTTTCGTGCTTGATGACGAAGTCATAAATAATCTCGTCTACCCACTTCGGATTTAGATCTGCACGCAGATCATCGTTCCTCTGATACCAACCTGATATTGGTACTTACACGAATAACTTTATTTCGACTGCGCTGAATTAAACATCTGGTTAGCAGGCTTCGCGCGTGTTCGGTAGGGTAATCGTTTATTGTAGAGATCGTGTTGTGAATTTGTTCTGGTTTCTGCCACACGTGATGTGCTTCCACGTTAAATGCGCAACAAGATTCAGTCCAAGATATTTATAAATAGGACGAAATTTTACTTATAGATGTAAAAAAAAAAAAGAACGATTTATGTCGCAGTCTTAATTTGTAATTTCTATCCTTGTTTACAAAATTTTAAAACTCGCCTAATAAGAAATTAGTCGTCGTGAAAATTTTTATTCCTATCTTAAGTATGAACGGTAAAAATCTTCACTAGGCTATCTGCTTTGACGACGATATTGCGAACTGAATTACTTCATGTTTTCATTTCTACTTGCGATAGAACGCGACTGATTAACAATAGTGGTCTTGTTTTTTATGTACGAAAGAACAGGACAATATTTTTAACTAACTTTCGCCGAAAATTCAACATTATCCCAGTTAATAATAAAATTTAGAACATGAGGTAGTCACATTCGTGCATAGGGATAACATCAGGACTGTTACCTTAGAGGACGCAATACTCGATTACCCAGTACGAAGCAGAAAAGGAAACGTAAAAAGTTAAAAAAAAAAAAAAATAGAGAAAACATTAAAAAAATATAATTTAACACATCGGTCCTCCCTATTTGTGTGATTTTGTTCGTTTACAGTGAACATGCAACTTGCTTCCATATATATATATATATATATATATATATATATATATATATATATATATATATATATATATATATATGTATATATATATTATCGCCTGGAACGCAATGGCAAACCACCACGCACAATACCATATGCGCACTAGTAATAATATAGTACACTACTAGAAAAAGCTGGGATGCATTGTGTCATGACAACAAAGCAATTACAATCAGTTCTCCCGGGTGTGTATGTGGGCTATCTGCGCTAACACCGTATTGTGATTGCATTGTACGCTACTTACATAATATGTATAGGTAAGTAGTCGCATAAATTGTCATGTGTGTGCATGAAATCTTTCATTTATGTATGTCCCTGACCTAATTTATCTCTACTATGTTTCAGAAAACTCACCGAATACGATTTATAGTCAATAGTTCCACTCTACATGCGTTTGTACCTTTGGGTCGTGTTTAATACTGTTGGTCATTGTTAGCCTTGAGTTTTCGTGTATTTTTTTTCACTCTATTTTATTTCCAATATGATCTGTCTGTCTGCCTACTTTTTTCGGATTGTACACGTATTTTATATATACATATGTGTGTATATATATATGCATATGTGTATATATATAATAAAATTCGTATTGCGCGGTAAATTACGTTTACGCTGTATCGGGTTAGTTAACTGCACCCTCTGGACGTGTAAAAATTCCATTACGTGAGAAGAATTTTAAAGCGATCGAAATGACTGGAAACAGTCACTAGCGGACTATCTACTGTATCGAAAGAACAGACGACGACAACGCGACATTACGAGAGAAATACCTGCGCACAGGTTCAACGAATCGCTCCTATTACTTCTAAATCTTCTACTCGTCATTTTTTTTTGCGATAGTTTAAGCATGACCTACACACAACTTCATTAGGCCATTTTTTCGACCGAGCAATTTTAACTTTAACGTCTTTTATGGCGAACAACTAGTCTGCGTTTTAATATTACGTTATCATTTTACATTTTAATACGGATTTATATCTTTCCGAAATATCAATTTTTTATATGAGAATTTAAGTCGAGCAAATCACCATGGTCACCACTACAAACGTTACAAATTGGACAGATTTAAAGAAAATAAAAGCAGACAAAAACACGTGTTAATGTTCATCGATGTTTCATGTTCGGCAATTTAGTTCTATGTCGAACGGAAAAGGACTTATTTAAATTACTTTTCACATTAGTTATTCGTATTAGTGCGACACTTATCCATATTGTATTCAGTCAACTCTGATGACACCTGCGAGTTCATAGATTCCGACTTCGTTACACAAGTTGAAACTTACTAGTTCTCCTAATTGCACTCATCCTACGGATACTCATTTAGTGGCCGATGCGGACCATGCTAACCTAGAGTGTTCCCGTCATAGTAATTTTCGTGTTGCATTTTATCAAGCTCTTCACAGCCTTAAAGTTCCGTTTCCTATAAATATTGCATTTCTCTTAGCTCCTCAAAATGCTGAAGTATATACGGCCCTATACTCCTATATTTTAGATTCCGGTATCATTATTTAAGTTTACTCATCGCTACATTACTCTTAATCTTCCTAATTTATAAGTAGCCCTTTCTTATTCATTCCATAATATGCAGATATAGGTAAACTGTGCGGAAGCCGGAAAAAAAATTTAAAATAAAAAAAAATAATAATTCACCTGTAATATATTGCACGTTGCATCTTAATCGGCTGAGTGTTTATACATTATCCTTCTTGTCATTTTTTTATGGCCTCAGTTAGAACTGAGGACGTACTATTATAAACTATAATTTATCTATTTTCCTATTTTCGGTATTACATTCTAATTAAGCTGAATTAATGAATCTAGAATTTTGAAAAGAAAATATGTGTGAAGATTAAAAAAAATCAATAGGGGTTTGCATTTATTATTACATTTATATTATTATTTATCGGTTATTTCATTACTGGGGCGTAACATATGCACATCCTATATATATATATATACGTAGAAAGGGAGAATAGTATTGATAAAGAGACGAAAGGTATGCTCCCCTAAAAGTTTGTTCTCTACATTAAGATACGTCTGCGTGTACCTTCTAAGCTCTCGGGGATTACCCAAGATGTCATTCGTTTCGCTTAAGTTGACACTTTCGTTTCTCTTTGGTGTAGTTGTCGTTGTAACTTGCAGTATCAGGAGATTTAATTCGTTCAGCGCATAGCGAAGCCTTTAACGAAAACTTTAGACTTTTGAAAAAGTTGTGAGAATAAATTTCCAGATTAGAAAAGTGGGTAAGCTAGCTATATTTGCAATTGCCTGGTCGTGTTTCTGTTTTTTCAATTTATTTATTTATTTATTTTTATTTTTTATTTTTTCGTTCGTATGTGTAAAAGTTATTTCGATGTCTCGGATAGGCGGGATTTGCCGGCATTTTTTATTTATTTTAATAATGATAAGAATTCTCTAAAGGGCTCGTCGATGAAAATTTATTCTTCGAGAAATTTCAATAACAATAGCCGCAACTCTTTCCTCGTGCTAGACATTTTTGAAAGAGCTATCGAAAATCCCGATGTTGTATACCTTCAAGAGATTCCAAATGAAAATCTGAAGTAATAATAATAGTCATAATAATAATAAATAGTAGTAGTATTTTTGTTAATAGTTATTGATGATCTTGTAATAGCGACAGCATAAAAACCAACAAACCCAACATTAACAGAAAAAAAGGTATACTACGAGATCCTTAAGTAATATAACTTTAATCTAATGAAAGACACCGTCTTAAATAATGCGGCCGGGAACAACGTTCTAAGCGATTAATATATATGAGTAAACAATGTCATAACCTAACGTGTGCTCAGTCCATGTATACCATGGATAAGTGCATTATACCGGTCGTGATATAATGAACGTAGAAAAATATATATACATAAATCTACTTTTTTAAAATATATATAATCGTGACCAAAAGCAATAACAAACAGTATAAAAGTGTGAAATAAATAAACAAAAAAGCGATCGCTTGTATCCAGTGTGTGCACGATGTTAGAAACAAACGAAGCTTATTTCGATAAAGCTCGAACAATCCGAAGCAATAAAGGTACATTAATTACTAAATAAAATATTAAGGGACTTAGAATAAACAATTTGGGCACTTTAAGGTACACCAGTTCAACTTCCTTCGTTATAAAGTACATAGTTCTACTTATGGATACACACACACACGGTCGTCTTGTTCTGAACATACATTTGTATACACACATACTAGTACACATATTTTCCTACATACTTAAATTAAGGAAATGTAACAGGGTCAATTCCCGCGTGGAATGGAAGCAGTCAGTTGTAGTGCCGATTCCCAAAAGAAAAAAGCAAAACCATACATTAGATAGCTACCGCCCTATTTCACTCACAGCTTACATAGGTAAACTCATGGAAAAAATGGTTAATCGTCGACTCCTATTCATCTTGGAATTATTAAACCTTCTTTCTTTCTCCCAAATGGGCGGTCGCCATGGTAGATCGTCCCTTCACCACCTCCTATCCTTACAGAGAGAAATTTTAATTGCCTTTGCTGCAAAACAACAAACATATTCTCTATTGTTTGACATTGAGAAAGCATATGAGAGAGTGAGGCATAACAATCTTCTCACAAAACTAAACCGGCTGGGGATAAAAGGTAATATGCTAAAATACATCACAAATTTCTTACAGGAGAGGATAACTCAAAAATTAAAGTTCTGAATACTGTTTCTCTTCCACTGCCTACCCCAAATGGTCTACCTCACGGTTTCCCCCTAAGTGTTATTCTTTTTTTATTATACATCAATGACATTTTACTTTATACATAAGTCCTTCCAAAAAGATAAAATTCTCAAGCCTTCTTTTTGAACCACTGCTGACCTGGCGACCTCATATAATACAGCTTAAAGATAAATGTTTGAAATTATTAAACATTCTCAAGTGTCTCTCCAAACCATCCTACAACTTACATATCAAAATACTAACAAATTTCTATAAATCCATCATTATTAGTAGACTAAACTATGGGTGTGAAGTTTACTCCATAGCACCCCAAAAGCTACTACAATGCCTAGCTCCCATACACCATTCTGCTCTTCGGCTAATTCTTGGCGCTCACCGCACATCACTGGCTGTGAGCATGTGTTCCTTATTAGGGATACTCAGAGAATATCTAACATTTAAACTAATACTCCGTTTCATCCCTATACATGACTATTCTCCCAAATATGATTTCAATATAAATTACAGAATTACAGCACTTATAATATGACTAAACTCAAATTGTCCAACTCCTCCCCCTTGGAAAGAGGATATACATACCAATATAATCCTCCTGCGATATAAGAATATGGTCGAGTATGCGCTCATTATGAAAGCAAATAACTTAATAAATAGCTATTTACCAGCATTGTTATGTTTTAATGACGGTGCCAAATCTCTATCCCATTCTATTAATAGCTCTGCAGCATGTGCATTCTCTGTTAACAATTTATGCTATCTAATACGACTGCATGATTCTTGCTCTATATATGACGCAGAATTATACGGTATATTTTTCTGTCTCCAGCACTTACTCCTAACAGTGACAACAAAACTTTAATCCTTACAGACTCTCTTGTCGCTGTATTGGCCCTCCAGAAAACAAAATCAAAGAACCCTCTAATTAACTGCATACAGTCCCTTCTTTATAAATTATCACACGATACAGATCCAGTATCCCTCTTATAGGTTCCAGGTCATAAGGGGGATTTTGGGGAATGAAGTAGTGGGATAGGGCAGCCCATTCTATACTATATTCCCCTACAACCTATAAAGCTCCGCAATCCCGTGTACTAAACACAGCCCTCAAATACTTTTTCCACCACAACTAGCAAACTCCTTTCTTACCGGCCCAATATCCATCCGCGTACTCTATCTGCTTTCCTCTCCAACAGTTCTTCAACTATTCCCTCAGTTATACAGTTCCTTTCCTCCTCCAACGTCAGTTACTACATCTAGCTGTTAAATCATCAGTGCCGTAATAACCTCGGCAGTTAAACACGGCACTATAAAAAAAAAAATACAAAGAAATCTAAGCAGCGTGTTTCAATTTGTTATTTTTATTTTTTTCTTCATATGAATCAACTAATACACGTTGCTTATCAGCGAACCTCAAAAATGCACATTAATAATCAATCCTTCTTAATACCGAAGCTAAGTCTTTGGATTCAGAATAAATTATATCGATATTTTTCTCCGGCGATGTTTATAGTTTAGTAAATTAATTTTTAGTTCCATTGGTAAATAGTTATGTATATATATATATATATATCTGTATATCTTATGTGCATTCCGATAGGTTTTTTATTGAAGAAAGTAATTCTGTTTTGGGTATTTCTCCTGACCTAGTTTTCTCTTTAGTAAACGTTATATTAAATTTAAAATGGCTCTTTAAAAATTTAAGATTTGTAACTTTGTGTAACTGGCGTACTCGTAAAAAGTTACTTAATGACCATTTATTATGGCCTTTTTAGATAGACTTTTGTAAGCATACGACAGGTTCTACATTAACTCACTTCTATGAACTATAGCATAGGCAAGAGAACTGGTTAATGCAACACCAAATATAAACGCTTTTTATGTTCCGTCGAGAAGAATTGATTTTAATAATAAAACAAGTAATTAATTTTCCTACATTTTTTAACTATGTGACATGGGCGGTTCAATTTAACTTACTATTTAATAAAAACCCCTAACATAATTAGTTGATTAACATTTTTTATTATTTTTTCGATAGTGTTTGAATAGTTGATGATTTTGTAACAACGTTAGCATTAAAAAAAGAAAACATAAAAAAAATAAAAAAATAAAAACAAACGAAATAAATACGGCGACAACAGAAAAAAATTGCACGGTACAATTTGAATCGCGTAAAACTGAGCTCGTAATATGTATATGTGTATCATAAACTTAAGAATGATGAGGATGTGCAATTAGCGAACAGCCGTGTAAATATTTATTAGCGATGATAGAGCTTACGAGAGCCTATATGGTTGTGCGGTATAATTAACATCTCAAATTTCCTCTCATAGTATAACTAGACAAAGATGGTAGTCATATTAAAAACATACGGTCTGTAAAAATCTACGTAGTAATCTCGAGCAAAATACATACGACTGAAATTTTATATAAGCGTCAAATTTATTCGCTAATTTTACGAGATGAACAGTTCGAATTTAAATTTGACTATTCGACAAATTATCAAATAACTGGCCGATTTAATTTACCGATAATTTCAATCTTCTTAGGAATACTCTGGCAACCTTGTTTGTTGATCGTTAAATAGTTCTTAACCTTTTCAGTCACCATGTCCACCATATGGTACATGAACTAAATTATAAATTTTCTAGCTGACCATGAAATGTCCCAATTCTAATTATATTTATGTAAAAACGTTAAAAAAAATCATCTAGAGTTATATAAATAATAAACAGACTGTATATGATTTATAATTTTCTACTAAAATTTCATGTGTGACACTGAAACGGTTAACAGTCCACTGAAAAATTACAACTGATTTAAAATCACAGTTCCATAGATTATATTAAATCGTCACTGGTATGTAAAGCTTACTAATACACGCCTTCAGAATTACGTATTTCATATTTCCTTTCCTATATAAATAAATTATCTGAAAAAGTTTACGATACACGCTAATCGCATCGGACTAAGTTAATGTTATAGATGTGACTGATAACATTCTCAACGAGCGTTACACTAGGTGATAAATAAACATTGTAGAATTGAACGTGAGTTATTCTTATATTTATCGCGTTCATATATATATATATATATATATATATATATATGTATGTGCCCACTAGCATGTATATCTAACTACAATTTGCCTTAATTTTCCTTGAAGTTTTTTAGTTTTTTATTACTTGCTTCGTACAACGGCATATTCATATTATACTTTAATATTGTTCGCTGTAATACAGCGCTCGTTGTGAAATAGGTTATTTTTTTATCTTAATATTTATCACAAGCTGATCAACAAGATCATTTAACAGTATTTCGAAAAAGTGCGTAACAGGAAGGTATTAGTACCCACTGGTACACACCCGGTAACCACGACCATAGATTAGGTCCATGATTAAGCGTTTTGTATAACCCCGGCCGTGAGCCCTGAATGCAAGGGTATTTGGATGATTTTCTAGCAGCCGCACATTGCTTAATAATTACCTAGAATGCTTAAATCATGAACGATCTGGTTTGCTACATACCAAAGAGCATTTGTTATCAGTCGAAGAATTTTATTTTTGGCAGTCTGTATAGTTCTTACATTTGTCAACTTTGCACAGCTGCACCCCGTGTATCCAGACTGAGCTTAAAATCGCGGTCTAGATAAGACGTACGCTATTTCCATCCATTAACCGGAATTCCTCTTCATTTGAATGCGACTTCGATATGTCAGTCGGCTATCCTAAGCCCGGATATTCGACGGTTGTTCTGGTTGGTATTTCATGAGATGAATGTTAAGGTTATAACATGAAGAATATATATTATACGTGTATTGCGCTAAAGTTCTTCCTTCTTGTTATACCTGTCTTTTTTTAGACGTAATTTACATTTGTTTTATATCGTTAATTATATAATTGATAATAAGCGCGAAGTTATCCGTTTTCATATCCGCGATATTTACATCCGCCCTGTTTGGTGATCATCATCGGTGCTTGAAAAATTACAACCGACCAAAAATTAGCGTTGCTTAGGTCATATTAACTGATACGCGTTCGAGGAATTGAGTATTTCATATTTACTTTAGTATATAAATAAATTATCTGAAAAATTTTACGGTATACGCAAAACGCGACGGAATATAAATTGATTAATGTCGTAGCAGACACGCGGATAAGTCTCACACACTACGCGTTATTGTAGGTGACAAACGTCGTCAGCGTGGGTTATTTTTACAATTTATTTCGTAATTATTTTAATTTATACAGTTGTTTATGTGTATATATGCACGTATATGCGATCTATATGTATATGCCTGTACGTATCTACTGTAGGTTTTATTTTTATTCGCTTTTTTTATATTTTATTTACTAGTTTTAAGATAAATTTTAAAGTATGGTACTTAACATTAAGAATATGCTGCGCATGTATATATATATCATCGTCGTATTGCTCGATTTCGGGCGTCGCGTGATCCATCGTGTAATTTTTCGTATAATTCAGTTGTCCCGATTTTCGATTATTGGCCCCCGTCAGTTCTTCAAGTGACAACTTTGTCCGGGACTTGACTTTATCTATAAACGGGTTGGGGGGGCACGTCCTGTTTTTCGTTTACCATTCGTCTTTCCTTGAATTATCCATTTTCTTGCAGGGTCTCTTCTGATCGTGTATCCGAGTAAACTTAGTATTTGTCTAACGAATTGATACTTTTTCTTCGATTCCAAGCTCCTTTAGTACAGATATGTTCGTTCTCTTTGCTATTCATGGTATGTAGGTCATCTCAAATCCTTCGATTCGTTTTTGGGGACGTTTTTTCATAGTCCACGATTTTGCCCCATGTGTGGCCACTGGGAAGACTAGCGTGCGAGCAAGGTTGTGTGCTGCTACATATTTAAATCGATAATGTTCGTTCTTTTAAAACGAAGTAATATTATTTTACGTTATAAAAATTTATCGCTATGTGTATCGATTAATAAATTTGAGGTTTTTTTTCGAAACGATATCATATCTAGTTCAAGAAAAGCGCCTACGTTTGTAATTTATTTTTTCTATAAATTACATTCTTCCTATATGTAGGATGACCCAGAGAAGACGGATGGTTTTGTTTTTCGAACAGCGCAGTTGATGACACTGCTACAACGCGAACCGCGTGCTCCACGTTTAGCGTACAAGAGATTCAGTTATCGTGGCATAATGAGAAGGAGCGCGCATTTTGCGCGGAACGTTATTTTCGGCGTGATCGATCACGACAGTGCAAAGAGAATTACGGAAAGGATTCGAAGCTACGTAATTTTTTTGTGAGTATACCTTAAGAACCGCGTTTACGAAACACGCCCACCAGATGTGGAAGACTTGAAAACTCGGATTTCTGAAGAAATTTCAAAAATTCAACGACTTATCCCTGAAAAAGTTGTAAAAAGACTGAATGAATGTATTGCAATTGGCGGTCATCTGAACGATATTATATTCCACAAACGAATGTAAACTAATCTTTCGTTTTCCTATTTTTAAATAAAATTTCATTCAAAAAATTTTGTTTCTCAGTTTAAATAATAATAATAAAACAATAAAAAAAAACCGTACATCTTCCCTGGGTCACTCTATGGATATTGAGACATAGATATACAAAATGGTTGTTTGTTTCGGTTTTTCCAACTGCGAAATGTACGCGAGCCATTTATTGTTTTCCATGCTTTCGACATGGCTCTACGACGGAGCTCTTCATATTTTACAAAACGAATGTGTTACGATTATTCCGTTCTTAATTAATCATTTATCCGCCTGCCACCCGATCAGTTAGTCCGTCAGTTAGTCAGTTGTCGTGTTCTGAACTTTTAGTCGACTAATATAACTTTTAATTTTTTTAAACATTATCCATCTAAATAGTCGGAATATCAATTTTACTAAACGCCGTTATAAGTGTATTACGTACCGCCGTTTCGATCATCGTGACACTATGGATCAAAACGTGTTCGATCTCTGTGCGTTGGACCTATTCATCCATCAAAGGATCAATCGACACGGAACTAAGTAACTATGTTTTAGAGTGTCTTGTCAGTTTTTTTTCTTCTTTCTTAGCGACCTACCCTAATGAGTCTGTATACAATATGGTGCGGTCTTTTATCCGCATTGATTTTTTTCAACCATATTGTTGCTCCATCCGTCGTACCCTTATTTTAACATTCTTCTCCAATAAAATATTTAAAATGCCTGATACTGCCTTGAATATCGCTATCTTCTTTAGAGTCCATCATTCTGACGAGTATAGGAAAACAAGGAACACTGTGTGTTCATTATAAATGTACACATAATACACACACACACATACATATATATATATATATATATATATATATATATATATATGGGGTGTTCTTTATTTGACGAGATTAATGACGAAACGAAGTGAAATGAACGTACAGTTATTTAGCCTTTTAAAAATTCAAAATGAGAACTGACAGACGATAGAATGGAAAACTAATTAATGAATTGAATAGGAAACACGCGTTTAGTGGCCACACAAACTATATATATATATATACACACACACACACATATGTATGTATGTATGTATATATGTATATACATATTAGTAAAGGAGTCCCAATTTACAACTACAGATAAGGCTATTGTATTACACACTAGGACTTCGTATTACACTTTTAGAAGCAATTCCTGTAAGTTAAATGTTCGGCGTTTGTCATATCAATACGGCTCTAAATCAATCACACACGTTGGTGCAGCTTTTGTTATTCCATCCTTGCAAATTGTTAAAAGTTTACTCCCTCGCAAATTTCTTCTATCTCTACTCCTTCATTCTCTCCGTTTAATCCTTCCTAAACAATTATCTACAGAAATTGTAATCTTTTAGAATTGTCTTTCTACCTTCAAATTTTCACGCTATACTCCTCATTCTTCCCCCCTACAATACTGAAAATTCGCGATCATGTCGCTCTTTTTTCGGGTGTTGGTGTCTCCATTAAGTTTGTATGGAATCCCGACCATTCTGAAATCAAACGGTAACTTTCTCGCAGACTACTATGTCCACTCTCCTTCCTTTCGTAGACTGTTCATCGCTTACTCACCGCACATTGATCTTCTTTCTATTTTTAAAACTGCCCGCAAGGATTACTGGAAAGCGATCTGGAATAATCCTTACAGTGTCTCACATTATAAATTGCTTCAGACTGATCTTCCATGTTTACCCAGGTTTTACAGTATAATACAGATACCAGTTAACCAAATTAGTCCATTTGTAATCGCCATATGTAGACTCCGATTCGGAAAAAAAAATTCGTCTCTCTTCTTCGGCGTCCCAAATGAACCTGACTACCTTTCCTTGCTGCTCATACCCTGCAGATACCGGCTTTATTGCCGACGCAAATCACAGATTCTTCGGTTGTTCCCATTATCTCTCTTCCGGCAATATATTATACAATCAAATCAAATCCTTACCTATTCCTTTCCCTATAAACATGTATTTCTTACTTGCTCCTCGCAATGTGCACATTTATTTTGCCTATATAAGTTTATTCGTGAATATGTAACTTATAACTACTATACTTTTATCTAACCTTTCATATTACCATATTGTTATGGGTAAACCTTGTGGAAGAAAAAACAATTGATGAACTATATAATATAGTTTATGCTTAATTGATTAATTCAAAGAAATTTCAAATTGTATATTATTTAAAACGTGTATACGTCGGTATATATTTACGTACGTGTTAATATATGCGTACGATAATTCCGAATAAGAGAATTAGAATAAATTAACTATTTGCTCAATGATCGAATAGACAGTTATGTAAGATACGCAAATTATAATAATTATCTATTTGTGTATTTAATATTTTACCACAAACGATTATAATTCACTTATTAATTTTTAAATATTTTATCGAAGTTAACCATCGGCTATTTTCTCCTGAATCATTAGAATTAAAACTCACTGAGACCAGGTGTAGGTCTTAATTGAATCTATCTTAACGATCAGTTAAGTCTAGCCGTTTTCACATCTTATTATCGTTATTTACTCTACATAGTATTATTCTAATATTACCACTACCACGACCAGGATAAGGTTTTACCCACTGTCAATTCGACCTACAAAATATCCAGTCGTTTACATTATATATGCAACACACACCTTTCAATGATACATTTTCAAACATTTCATGAATAAATTAATAATGACTGAGGTAATATTGACATCAAAGGTAAATTATCATATTGTCATCATTATCGACTTTGTATTGTTCGTTCCCGAACGTCGTGACTAGCTATTGTACGTTTATTTTAACGTACAAAATGGACTAATGTTTAAGGCACTAGTTATATGCAACGCAGATGAGCGCGTATATTACGGAGTAGGGTACCACTGCTATCTCCGTGATAATTAATAATTAAATAATGATGAAAAACTTTATGTACTTTTTTTGTGTTACGAGTTGGTTTCAAAAGCCCCCACCGTCGAGCTGACAGTCACTAAATTATCATATAATAGAATTTCTTAATTAGTTTTTAAATATATTTATAAGTAAGATATATACGACGATATTAATATATATATATATATATATAATCAAATGATGTAAGTTAAGCAAGCGATAAAGTCTGGTCTACAAAATAAATAGGAAGGCGACGAAACCTAGAAACCCAAGTAATAAAGTTCGCACTTTTTTTTAAAAGTATAAAAATACGAACGAAGATTATTAATTACGATAGAATCGAGCGAGTGTGTCTGGAATTATGATACTCAGAGTTTGATGGTGGAATTGAACGAGTATATAGAATTAAGATACTTTAGAGTTTAAATTATTAACGGCGGAGCAGATTGAAATGAAATCAGAACTAAAATTAAAATTTCGGAACAAACCAAAAAAGAATATTTTCAATCGTGAAATAGTTAATACCATTTTTTTTTGCTCGAAATCTGCCTATTTGAAGCAATAAGCGGCGAGGATAACGTTTAAGGATAAAATTAAATTATTTAGTGGAACGCGTCCCAGTGACCACAGCTCCTTATCTAATGGCTGGACTATTTTCAAAATGGTACGCAAGCCCTAGGCGCGATCTTATAGAAAAAGTTAATTCATAATATTACGTCTTTTTAAGCATACGAATCTGGACCGGTTTACTATCAAGTTATATGGCAGGTGGTTAATGTGTTTTTCTAGCCATTGCGTGTATCGTTCGTTACGGTTGCAGATCACGACATTGATTGAGGGTATTTGCAAATCTTTGCGTATATCATCATTACGCACGAACCATGGCGCACCGACTATTGAACGCAAATCCTATCTTGGGCTGACCGTATGACATCGATACTCGAACTGCTAGCTGAACTCCAAAGTTCTACCCCCTAGGATCACCTTATATAAGACTTTGCTTTCCGTTGGAACCCTGGATGGCTTTCTGATTAACCGATACACGCTACTGAATTTTATGTTGAGTTGTTGTTTTTTTTTGTCATTAATGTGTTTTTTCTACGTCAATTTATGATCTAAGTTCACACCGAGGTATTTCATACTACCTGACCTGTGTTAGGGATTTCTACTCCATTGAGGGTTAATGGTGGATAATTTGTATAATTTTTTTCAGTGTGAACACAATATGAGAACATTTAGTTTCGTCGACTTTAACTTTGGAAAGTTAACATAAATGAGGCAAAAGAATCAACGCGTTAGACAAAATATCACGGATGTAACATATCACGAATAAGACAAAGAGGGCGGTAATGAAAAACGAATACGGTAAAAGGGATATAAAAAAAAAGAAGGCGAGGAGGATATACATACACACGCCTGAGGTAACATATGTGTGAAACTGAATTACATGAAAATGTTCGATTCAACAAATTAACGATTTCTTCTAAATATACAATTTATCGCGATTTTGTAAATCTTCCGTGGAGATATCCCGATATAATTAGATGTAAATCTGAGATATAAGAATGTCACCACACTGATCTCTGTCGTGAAACAATAAAACATGTTTATCGAAGTTTTTCCCAATAGCTAATCGATATCCGACTATCTTGTTGGAAAGCGGTTTTCTTCTTCAAGAATACTTGTTTCATATCCATTTTTTTTTTTAAATTATACTGCCGAAATACTTCGATATTCTTCTAATTACTTCAATGACAATATAACCTTTTACATCTACTACTTGTAACTCCGATCTGTTCGTTCCATATTTTTCTTACGAGACGTAACGGAAGGAATAATCCAAAAGGAAAAAATGACGTGGCCGGTTAGCGAAGGGTACGTAAATGGACGAAAATTCATAGATGAAAAGGGCAATTAAGCACTTATCAGGAAATAAAATCAGAGTTATGACTGTAACAGCGATGATGATGATGATGATAATACGAACAATGATGAAAAATCATTATTTGGAAAACAATCATTATTTGGAAAACATGGTAAAGAATTGAAACACAAAATAAATAATATTAACTAAAATTATAAAATTTTATATAATTTAAAAAAAAAACTACCAAAAAATATAAATAATAAAAAAAGATATAAAAATAATTTATTAAATTGGACGGTAAATTTCGATGAAGAATTAATTTTTGTGAAGTCTATTAGAAATTTAATTAATCTTTATATTGAACAAAAAAAAATTTATTTTATTGGATATTTAGTGTAATTATTTATAAGATTTCGCTATCGGATTAATTTATAAATAACTATTTTTTCACTTTGCTATTTTTTTTTGTAATATTGTAAATCTAAATTCGGTATTTTCTTTCATTTTATTTTTTTCCCTTTTATATTTTTATAAATTATATATTTATATATATATGTATTTTTCCATGTCTACTTGATAATGGCTTAATAGCCGAAAAGCGTTGTTTTTATACAAAAATTTAGTAATATTAACTACATTTTTTGTTTAATATATATATATATATATATATATATGTATGTGTGTTGTGGGTGTCACAAGTCGCATGTTCAACGGAAACAGAGCAAAATCATACAAGTAGGAATCGATTTCGACGAATTAAAAAAAATAATGTTTTTCTTTTTTAATGCGATTATATAATTATACGAGTAAATTTAGCGAGTTCTCGTAGATTTTTCTCGTCTTATTTTGGTCTTTCCGTAGTTAATAAATAATTATCACGTACGATCGTAGGCTGGTTTGCATAGTGTAGATGTTGTTGAGGAATTCCGCCGTACAAAGGAATAGGATTTTTCTTCAAATATAGGGAATTAAAAAAATAGGTCAATAACAACAACAGCCGTATACGGTCATTGAAATTCTGAAACCGCAGAATTGCAAATACGGCCAAGTGGGGAAAACGTGCTCCTTCCTAAACACGCGATACAAACCGGAATTGGTAATTTATTTATTTTTGCCGTATAATTAATCTCGTATAATTTCGTGTTTTTTTTTTCTGTTAAGTATATTTTCTGTTCGTTATCGGTATCTTTCGATATTTGCCGAAATAACGTAATAAGAAAACTTACAAATTGAGGTGAGGAATAGGCAGTACTTAGAACCCGATGTTTCGATCGACAAAATATGTATGCGTCGTTTTTACTAGATGTAACAATCAACTATACGACGATGGATATAGTGTAATTATTATACGGTATAGCATCATCGAATATCAGAAAGGAAGTTTTTGTTCGCGGATGACCTTAGATGGTAAAAGTAGTCGATCGGAGATAAATACGACGTTATTATTTAAGCGTGGCGAATTTTTTGATGTTGCGTCGAATTTTACATTGAAAACGAAAATTGAATCTGAATACAATTTAAGTAAATGACGTAAACTCAGTTTGTTTCGTTCGTCGAAGAAGGATTTTTTTACAGTCATTTACTTGTGTTCGAAAGACACTTCCCGGCGAATACTATATATATATATATATATATATATATATATATATATATATATATATATATATATATATATATATATATATAAAACTTCATTTACATTATTCAAAAAACACATGAATAAAATAATTAAAATTAATGATAATAATGAAAGCCCAAATTAAGTAAAGGTTTCTTCCGCTGTTTTTTTTTTTACATTGAAGAAACATATCCAACACCCGTTTTTTTCCAAATCGTTCTATCTGTTGCTTTCCACATCCAATTGATCCCAACATATTTAATAATGCCGTCTTTCCATCGTCTTTTTGGTCTTTGAATTTTCTTTTTCCTATCCAGCGGAATCCATTCTATACATTTTCTGGTCCAGCTATCTGCTTTTTTTCTGCATGAAATGACCACACCACGTCCATTTGAGTTTTCTTGCTATCTCCATTAGATCATCTGTTCTTAACTGTGCTCTTAATGCCTTGTTGTTTATTCTATCAAATTTTTTAACCTCTAACATTTTCTTTTCCATCGATCGTTGCACGTAACTTTTTTATTTGCTTAATATTATACGACCATGTTTGTGATCCATAAGTAATCGCCGGTATGATACATGCATTACTCTTAATAATGGACTTATTTTCTTATTAAAAATTTCCTTCAAAACCCAATACTTTTTCCATTCGATTGCTATTCTTCTATTTATTTTCTTGTGTCTGTTTTGTCTTTAAATGAAATTAGTTGTTCAAGATATATAATTTCTTCAACCCATTTGTGCTATTAGTTAATAATTCATTTTTTTTTTTTGTTATTTATACTCAGTTCTTCTTTTTTGCTATTTCTTCTAGTTCGTTAAGCATCGTCTGCAATTATTCAGCGGTGTGGATATAGCTTCCAGTAAACGATTTTTCATATATTTTTAAAAAATATTCCTAGGGACTTATTCCTGTTATTATTAATCCAATACAAGCCATTAAGTTTTCTTCGACAAATATTTTGCTAGTTACAAAACTTCGCTGCCTGCTTACAATGTACTATTAAACCTACACCGAATCTCTAATGTTCACCTTTCCAGACTTTATGTTTAAAGCAGCTGTACAGAGCTAGACGGTATGTCCAAATAAGCTTTCTGATAGATTTATAAATTAAAAGTTTATTTTCAACGGTTAAGCCTGAATATTGAACGTCCAGTGTAATCGCCACAGTTTCACGTCTAATTGTTTAAGTTTTATATTAATATAAATAGTGTTTGATCGTACATTTGTAAATTTATTAAATTTTATATATATATATATATATATATATATATATATATATATATATATATATATATATGCATGTGTAAAAAATAGCAGATAAAAGGGGTTGAAATATTTAAAAAATTAACATTACGAAACGAGTAGAGAAACAATTAAGCAAAATAATTTATATAAACGAAGTGATGTATACTGGTGGGATTGTTACTACCCATATCTCTCTCTCTCTCTCGATATATATATATATATATAATGTACGTATGTACAGACGAATTCGTGCCTAATTTTAGTTTATAACGAAGCTTTGTTATGTATAGACGAGTGCATGGGTAACTTTAGTTTATAAAAAAGCCATACGCGTATTGGTGCTTGTTTGTATGTGTTAATTTCATATGAAATCTGTAACGATATTGAAAATTCTTTATTTAGTTTTTCCTTAGATATATATATATATATTCTTCTCGTTTCGTTATCCGAACCGGATGTCGTGGCCTTATTTGATGCAAGTTACGAGACGTCGCCATTTATATCGATTCTGCGCTAGATTCATGATTTGCTGTGTGTATAACCTTGTGATTTGATCAATGGTACGGCTCATCGGTCTACCTTGACTCCTTTTTCCATTAACCTTTCCTTGCAGAATTGTTTTCTCCAGCCCATTTGCTCGTATTACATGGCCAAAGAAGCCTAGCATGCGTCTTTCAATGGATGGTACTAATTGTTCAGTGGGTTCGATTTTCAGTTATTTTAAAACAGAATCATGTGTTCTGTGGGCTGTCCATGGGATCCTCAAGATTTTTCGGTATCCCTTCATTTCGAAAGTTTCAAGCTTCTTCCTCGTCGATTTATTAATCGTCCAGGTTTCTGAGCCGTATGTCGCTATGGAAAAAATCAACGTTTTAAGGGGTAATAGTTTTGTTGTTTTAGAGATCTTATGGTTTTTCCATATACAGTTTAGTTTCCCGATCCCGACATTTGCAAGAGCTAACCGTCTCCTTATTTCTTCTTCGGATCTACCATTTTTTGATATGCACGCACCCAAATAAATTAATTTATCTTCAATTTCAACATCTCGCAGCAAAGTCGGTGGTTGTTGGATTCTCTTTTCTTTATCGATGATAAGCATTGAACATTTATGTTTATTCAGTATTAAGCCAGCCTCTTTGCCGACCACATCTATTCTCGATAGTAATTCAAACATTTCTTGCTCTGTGCTGGCCAGTAATAGAATGTCGTCTGCAAATCTGATATTTGTAATTTTTTTCCCTCCGATAGATATTCCTCCTTGCCATCTTTCCATTGTTTTTCTTATACTATCTCTTACCACAAATTTCGGAAGAACAAGCTGGGTTTGTTCCAGGCACGCGTGAACGGCTATTAAATATAAGACAAATAATAGAAAAATGCAACGAATATAACATTCCGTGACTGCTTTGTTTTTTAGATTACCAGAAAGCTTTTGATAACATCAAGTGGACGAAAATGTGGCAAATATTACTAGAAATGGGAACACCGAAGCATCTAATTTATTTGATACAAAAATTTTATTTTAATAATAAAGGTTTCATTAAACTAGAGAACGAACAATCGAAAGAATTTTCAGCAAGAAAGGGAGTACGCCAAGGCTGCTGTATTTCACCGATTAACATCTACGGGAAATATATATATATATTATATATATATATATACATACGTGTGTGTGTATATAAAACATATATAAGAATAATGAGTTTAGAATGATTTGATAAAGCTTCGACCACCCAAAAAATTACAATTTTACCTGACTGGGGTGGATTACAGTTGCAGCAGTGCTGCTCCTGTTGGAACTTGTTAGCTTCAGGCCGAGCAAATGTTAACTCTACTACGTCTTCGGCCGGGAAAATGACGTACATCCTTCGAGGCACAACATGGCGACGATGACGTCACAACACCGCCACCACTTTGACAAATGTTTCTTTCCTGTACAAACATAAACAAAGTAAAATAAGTCGTTTTTAATTGCTTTTCTTTCGTTTTATACATTTTTTGTTTCTTTTATGGTTTTTTATTTTTTTGGAAACTAGTAAATAATCTTTTTTAATTTTTCCGCTGGTATTTTTAATTATTGTTATTAGTCTCGTCATTATTATTATTATTATTATTATTATTACTATTACTATTATTCAAATGAAAGCGACTTGAAAAGATGTTTCTATTTCGTTTGTTTGCCGAGAAGTTAAATTTATAATCGTAATTGGCTTGTTCGGGTAGTGAAATTAAGAATTTGTTTTTTCCATACGTTTTCCATTTATTTAGGGCATTTTTCTGTCATCAAAAGTTTTATTCTACTATTTTCAATTGTAAACACGAGAAGAAAATTAATTTAAACGGCACTTATTATTCTATATAGAATAATAATATAATATCTTCAGGTAAACTTCGAAAGGATATTTTGTCTCTGCGGTATATTGATAATTTTTAAAACTTCGCGAGCACATCTAAATTAGTTGTTATCGCTTGTATATTTATTAATAACAGTTTGTATAAGTTTTTTCTAATATTCAGGAAACAGTTACACGCGTCAGTACGAGTATTAAATTTTACACGATGATTTTAGGATAACTTCGTGCTTACAATTGTACTTTCTCTAAATTAAGTGCGTTAAAAATTTAATTTGAAGAAAAAATCTAGAACAGTCTTTAATCCTTCAAGTCGCACATATCTTTTAACCTACATAGCTAACCTTCTAAATAGTACTATTAACTTATCATCAGTCGATTTGAGGAAGTCGATCTATTTACATATCGCTGTGAATTTTTAAATAAATTTTTTATATTAAACATTGCTTAAACTTTTTAATACATTTATTTTCAAACAAACGAAGCGTATAAAACATTATGAAATGTAAAAAAAAAATTAAAATAAATATATTATTTTTTCTAGAATTAACAAAGTATAGTTAAGCATATTAATTATATAAGTATTATTTATAATAAAAAAATCTAATAATTATTTCCTGCTTCCTTCAGCACAGGACGAACAGAAGTTTACTCGAGAAATTGACATCATTTTACATTTGGAACAAACTGTTTTCGTCATACGTATTTTTTTATATGAACACAACTCACAAATTTTCCTTTTTTTTTGGACTTCATCAGCTGATGTTGGAGGAGTAGAAGAACGTTTTTCTTAGATAAAGTCTTTTTGTGATCGGGAAAATTGAATAAATATTGCATATATTTTTTTATGTGTCTGGGCATTGTTAGGATTTCAAGACGTTTTTTGAGTCATGGTTCAACAAGTTCTGAATGCAGCTGCTTCGTGTAATTTTTGTAGAGGGTTCTTCTTAGCCGCTATTGAATTTCCGCAGTGAATAACGTAACTATTTATGCCAGCGATCCCAAAAACAAACACACATCGGCCATCGATTAGTTTTCTTGCTGCACGACACACTCGAACACATCTGATCAAATGTGTCGACACCACTTTTGGTTTCATTATAGAAACAAATCATGCTAGGCTTATTAGTGGCTTGATCTATTGTACGCTCCTCGTTGCAGAATGATAACAGGTACACGATCTTACTAGGCTTGGGTTTATATGATAGAAGTGTTGAAATCCGTCATAACCGAAAATAGATGTTGCAACATTTCTAGAACGCGTGTTTTTTATTTCTTCCGGAATTTCGGTTTTATTTGATCTTAGTGTACTTACACTAGTTAGTTCACATGGTTGTTTCAGAAAATTCTTAGCTAGTGGTACCGTAGTAAACCAGTTGTCACGTGTAATATTTCTTTTTGACCCGTGTATTCTTTTAGTCAGTTCCTTTACAATTTATTCTCCCAAAGGTAGACCCCTAGTTTGTGTCCCTTTCCCCAAATATGATACAGCGTCTAACATGTATTTTGTGGTACTATCACACAATATGTCTATTTCTATACCATACTCGGTAGGTTTATTAGGAATATACATTCGAAACCTACATTAACCTCTAAATCCTAAAACCTGTTCATCAGGTGAGTAATTCTCTCGACACCTATGAATAAATAAATCCCGCACCTTTCTAATCGGTGTAAACGAATCTAATGTCATTTTCTGTGGCCGCAGAAGTCTATCATTAAAATGGAGACAGTGTACTAAAAAGTTAAACCTTTCTCTGCTCATATAAGATAAATATCTGTTGTCACAACATAAAGGGTTGAAAAGTTCATCAGAGGTTAGGTTAAACTATAAGTGTCCGAATTTCCAAATATTCGTATCATTCTGCGTAGCAGTCTTCGTAATTCTGTTTTCTGACAATAATTTTAATGTTGGTCCATTTTACGATTTCTTCCAAAATAATATCTCAGCTGGTCGCAGATTACCTTTAGAAGCTCTTGTGGGACCCTTACTTACGCGTACAATGTTTATCGCAGATATCAGAGAAGAAATTGGACTTCGCATCGTTTTTCAGGTATATCCCTTTTTTGCTGCACATAGTATTTTGATTCAACTGAATAATAGTAGTTTGTTCAGTGGAGACACGTGATGACGATTCCTGTGATACTGATATGGAAGTTATATTCTCAATGAATATCGCTTTATGCATCATCCTTTTCTACGTTGTCTTTTGTTTCACTTCCCGATGACTGATATCCTTCTTCTTTCGTTTCATCTAATAAAAGTTTCCTTATGTAATTCCGAGTTAGTTTACGTGAATTCATGATGTTATCTATAATTGAAATTAAAATAAATTTAGCGATAAATTTGAATAAATCAAGCAAGGCGCTTATAAAAAATAAATAATAGGCGCCGATGGTTGAGATACAACTTACCAAATTTTTGAAATCGCGGAAAAATCTCTAAAAAAAAAAATAAATGAAATAATTGAAAAACAAAAAATAAAAATATGAAAGAAAACTTTTAGAAATTTAAATTATAAAACTAACACAGAAGATAACCATTAGTCGAATGACGAACACAGGTGCAACAATTAATCAGATTACTCGCTACGTATTACAAAAGCAATACTGCCATGTTGTAGATAACAGAGTGGAGCTGCAAGGTGATGTAATAATGATCAGTGTCGCCGTGTGAGAAATACAGCACGAATTTTACCTAGAATCGACGAACGTTAGCTATGCGCAAGGCTAATGCTGAAGAAACGTACCAATTTTTATAATCAAGAGCACACTCGGTTTATTTCAATTCTAAACATACTTATGTAACAAATTATCCACTAGTAATCTCAAAAATCTGTATTATATCCGAAATATTGTGTTATATTTTTCACACTTTCGAGTCTAACTGAATATATAATTTTTCGAAAAAGAAACAAAAATATAATGCCCGAACGTACTACAATTTTTAATATCGGAAAAAAAATTACGTATGATCATAGAATTATTGAAAATGGCGTTAATCGTATTTTACTTTAGGGAGTCATTCGTTACTAATTTTATGCCAAAAATTAATAATAACAATATACTAATAAAACTTAGGATTCTATCGAAATAACGTTCAACTTAAGATATTTTATTAATTACTTCATAAACCGAAATTTATGATTTTGTACTAAAAATTTACGTGTGACCGAAATGGTTAAAATAAGGCTTAAAGTAAGATCGTCCTGGTTTATAATGGTTTGGCTTTTCGAATTCTATTAGGGACGAGGCTTTTTAACGATAAAAAGGTCTCTTATCAACTCACTTATTCGTCTAATTGGTCGTTAAACAAGTATCGATCAATCTTCTGGTTGACCGTAATCATTGGGAATTTACTTGCTTACTTTTTATATACCCGTATGCTTGTGTAAACAACCAAAAATGAGTATATATATATATATATACGAATGAAGGGTCATTAACATTTCCTTACATACAAAATTGTAGAGCACATAAATAAAAAAGTTTTCTACGTTTAATTAGTGACCGCTACTGGGACATGTATATGCGATAAAGTTGTGAGACTGGTAAACTATCCGCGATGACATTTCACGGTACTGTATTTCAAAAACTTTCACATAGTAAAATAGAAACGTCCTAGTAATGGTCATAATAATAATTATAATTACTAGTATTTCGCATTTTCCGTTACCTGTCACCGGGATTTTTGTCATGTTCGTTCATCTCTAATCTTCTGGGAGAGAGAACGTATTGCAGAATTTTGGTAACTTTTGAAAGTTTTTATATATATAATCGAATGTGAAAAATAATGGTTAAGTATAATGTACCGAAAAATCGGTTAAATTTTTGACCGTTAGATTTCTTCGATGTAAAGTAAATGTTAGTGAAAACGTTGGATTCATAAACTTTTACATTAAAAAAGTTTATGTCGAACGTAAGCTCCCTTTAATGGACAAAGTTTTATTACTTATCTCTTTTATATATATATATATATATATATATATATATATATATATATATATATATATATATATATATATATTGTTCTATGTTCAGTGAATCAAAATTTTTACGTAAATGGATTGCATTGAAACGTGTTTCTGTAAATAACATGAAAATGTATAAATAAATCGGAAACAAATATTAGGAATTGTAATTATAAACTGGTCGATATACAAATGTCTTAAATAATTGTAAACATTAGCGAAAAAAGTAATTAAAATCACCAAATTTTTATATAAAAAAAAGACCACAGATCTTTTCCGCTACTAAGCCATTATCAAGTAGACATAAAAAAATAAATATCAAAATTATATTAATATTGTACATCTAAATTAAGTATTTTCTTACATTTTATTTTGTCTTTTTGTTTTCTCCTTTCATATTTATGTAAATTATATATATATATACATATCCCTGTTTTTATATTTTGTTTTTTATGTCCACTCGATAATGGCTTAGTAGCCGATAAGATTTTTGTTCTTTTTATATGTAACGATTTTGCTACGTATTTTGATGTTGTAAATTTTTTTAAAAATCGCTACATTTCACACTGATCAAATGAAATACTTCATTCGTAATTACGACATATAATATCATTATCGTCATCGATAATATAATGTGTGGCTTATTTAAATCGATAATCGATAGATTCATGATCGATGAACATTTTTTAAAAGTAAAATTCATTATTTTGATTTTTAAAACGTTTTATTAGGTCAAAGAGAAATAGACTGTTCGGTTTAACGTTTGCTTAATGATCAAATCGTGTTTTAAATTTACGTTTAGAAGTTAATTGTTTTAGACGTCATTTGCGATTAGTTGTTGTTTATTATATTTTTTATATATATATATATATATAGTTGTTCATTATATTTTATGTACGTATGTATATATACACAAATAATATGTGTATTATATTATATATAGATATATATCTTTTTAACCTATATCACTCCACTGCGGGACGTAGGTTCTCCCCAATATCTTTCATTCGTTGCGGTTCTGAGCTTTCTTAATACAGTTCTTCCTTGCTACTTGAGTTGTATCGTTATACCAACGAGTCGGAGGTTTGTCGATATTTAATTTCTTACGAAGCTGCAACCGTTCTCATCTCATTCTTCTGTTGCAATGTGCCGCACACAGGTCCACTTTAGTTTGGCCACCTGAATCCGATATATTCTTCCGTATCCGAATGTATCGCTTCCGATGCAATCGTCTTATATTTAATAAATAATCTTTCCGAGCTGTTTATGCCCTTATTATCCTTCTAACATTTGTTTTTATGAATGTCCGTGTTTGCGAGCAGCGTGTAAAAACTGGAGGAACGCACTGATTATATAGTTTCCAATCGAAACATGTCGATAACTTAGTTTCCTGAAAGTTATCCGTGTTAATTACACATATATATATATATATATATATATATATAGGTGCGTGTGTATATATGCGTGGAAGGCTACACGAAGTTACTAACTCATTCTTGTTATTCTTTTTTATCATTATTCACGCTAATAATATATTTAGATGCGAGGCATAAAAGTGAAGCAGCGGGACAATACTGCCTCGGAAAGGGAAATAAACGCGGCGAACGACTACTAGAGTTTGCAGAAGCACATAATTTGAAAATATGTAATACGTGGTTTACTCAACACAAGAGGAGATTACACACAGAGGTCCGCCCTGCAGATCGATGTAAAAATCAAATAGATTTCATACTTGTGAATGCAAGATACAAAAACGCAAAAAAAAATTGTTACACGTATCCAGGAGCTGACTGCAACTCAGACCACATATTGTTAGCATTATGGATTAAAAACCACTTTAAATACAAATGGGTATCTGAATTTTTTCTCCCCTTATTTTATAATTAATAAATGTGTTAAAACATATGCTTTATATCGTTCTCTATAAGTACATCGTGAATAGAATTTATTTTAAAACCAGTCAAATAACTGGAAAATTGATCGTTACTGATTCGGATTTGTAGTTTATAAGTCTCTTTTAACTGGAATGCAATTTTAGATTCGATATACATGTCGGCAGTCCAGCCAGCCAGTTATGATGCAGTCGAAACTACCCTCACGTAAGTTAATTTTATGTATATATGTATATCCTATATTAGGGGGGAATTAAAAAGAACACACGTTCACGACATCTGGAAGTCCTAAAAACTCAGATTTCTGAAGAAAATTTAAAAATTCAGCGACCTATGCTCGAAAAGGTGTTCGAAAATTTTGTAAAGATTGAATGAATGTATTGCAAATGGCGGTCATCTCAACAATATTCTATTCCATAAATCATTTGTAAGCTAATCTTTCGTTTTCTTATTTTTAAATAAAATTTCATTCATAAAACAACAAAACCGTCCGTCTTCTCTGAGTCACCCTATAATACTTAGCGAAGATAGTTAAAATTTAATTTTTTTTTTTTTTTTAATTTTTGATCAGCTGACCGAACTTTTAATATAAAAAATTACTATTTTAAAAATGAAAATTATAAATCGAAATAAAATCGATAAATTGAAAATTAACTACAAAAAAAAGTTACACCAATTATCCGGATCAAGGTTGAATATAATGAGAAAAATGAATCGATATGTAAAATTTCGAAATGTATATTTATCGATTCGGGCGAAAGTACGCTTCTCGTTTAAAATTAATCAACAGGTACCTCGAAACGACAAATGATAACTAGCGGACGTTACAGTCGTTAAAATTTATCCGGCGACCCCACGCACCGACGCTATCGTAAAATAAATGTCCCAGACTGTACCCTATTATTTATGACCTAAACAGCGCACAATTCCGACATTTTATTATTCATGTTTCCAACACTTATACATGTATGAATACAACGTAATCCGTCATTAAACCATTTGGTTCGTTTTCTTCTCTCGAACCTATTCAGCTCGATGGATTTAGTACGTTTTGCATTTCATATATTTTATTAACTGCAATACGTGTACACGCACATTTATATATATATATATATATATATATATATATATACATGTCTGCTATATATATATATATATATATATATATATATATATATATATATATATATATATATACATGTCTGCTATATATATATATATATATATAGGTATTTTTCCCTTAACCCCTTGCGGCCTTTTTTATCATTGTAAACTTAATTGAATTTAAACTAGATTATATTTTACATGATTATTTTATTATACTATATGTACTGATATAAGATGTAAGCCAGTTTTTAATCTGGTTTGTGCACAGTCTGTAATAAGGTTATTGGGATTATAAAATGATAGTAATTGTTCTTTTATAAAATGTTTTCTGCGGTCATTATATATTTCACATTGCTATGTTCAATTGTGCCAATTTCACCGTATTCGCATGAATTACTCGATATTATACCCATGGCCTGCACGTAGTCGACATATATATATCGTATAAATTCTCCGTCCATTTTATTTCTGTATAGTTTTTCGAATTTTAAAATATTTCTCCCCAATATTTCCACTGATATTTTTATTTTGTGTTTGCCATTTTTCATTTATTATCCGCTTTATATTATATTCCATCCGTGTGGTATTTTAATTTTTTCTATTCTATTACTTGTATTTATTTTTCCAGCTGCTCTATCCACCATCTCATTTCCCTCGACACTAATGTGTCCAGGTATCCATTTGAAATATGTTATATTATTAATCTTTCCAAGTTTACCAATAGTATTTATTATACTGCATATTATGAATTATTTGCTGTATCGCTGATATATCTGTCAATATAAAAAAAAAATTATTTAGTATATTCCCGATTGTTTTCAATTCTTTCAGAATAGCTATTATTTCAGCTGTACACGATGAATACATTTTTGGGAGTAGAAATGATTTAAAGTTATGTTTACTTTTATTACGTATACCCATGTCCATCTTCTTTTATTGATCCATCTGTGTAAATTATTTCAATATATATATATATATATATATATATATATATATATATATATATATATATATATATATATATATGAGTTTGTACAAGGTGCGCAATTGTATGTATTGCTCAGAAGGAGCCCCTTTACTTGTTCTTTTCAATCTTACCATATAAAAAACATTTTTTTCTTTGAGTCGATGGTAGTTTCTTTACTGTGTGTACACTTGCATTTACGTAGGTATACATTTGAGTGCGCACGAGTATAAATATTTATATTTATCTAGCTTGAAATTATAATTTCTTCTTTATTCTAAAGCTTAGCCTTGTCGGTGCGAATTTTAGCTTCCATTTTTCTCTATCCATTGTCATCTTCTTCATATCTGAATATTTGTCGCAACCCGCCATTTCGATCATCACAAACGTCTTCCTCGGTCGACCTTTGCCTTTTCTGCCATTAACTTTTCCTTCAATTATGTTCGTTATGAAAGAGTTATTTCCCCTTATTAGATGACCAAACATATTACCACTTCTTCTTCTGATTGTATTTAGAAGTGTCTTCATTCCTATTTGGTCGAGCATAATTTATCAGTCGTAAAGGGTTCTTTATAAATGCTTCATTATATGTAAATAGTTGATTTAGATGTTCAGAATTCGTAATTTGTAGATAAACAATAATTCGCCTAGCTGTATCGATATACGTATATAAGCGCGGTTAAATTTTACCTCCTTTCAGGTACCCCCGCATTAATGTATCGTATGTCAGAATTGTAGTTTTTTAGGTTCTTATTTGACCATAGTACACGTTCCATCTCAATCTCTCTCACATATATATGCATATATTTAAATTTTTGATGTATGTATATTGTCGTCGTCTTATTGTTAAGTAGTCCATTGCACATTATTTTTGTATATAAAATTAGTTGAATTTCAAGGCAGTAATTATGTGGACGCAGGTGCGTGCGCGCATGTTGTTGTATGGAGTGGGTGCCACTGCCATATCTGTGATAAATAAGAGGTAAATAATAATGGAAAACTATATACTGCGAACTATAGGTTGTCCACATAATTTACGAAAATCCCATAAAAAAGTTACCCCCACTCCTTTTTTTAGGTTTTCTGTTTTTTTATTTTTTTATTTTATTATTGCGTTGAGTTAGTAATTGTAGTTTATATTCGAAAGATAAGAATTTAAATTTTCAACCTATCGGCGTGTGTTGCACAAGGAAATCGTCGAAACGTAAACCTAAATTCGAACGTACAAAAAATCCCACACAATGATCGCAGTAAATAAGGAGGTGTTATTTACGGTCACATTCAAAATAATGTACTATTTAACAAGATCGCCAAATTCGATAACAGATATGCTAATTTATATGTATATGTATATATATCTTATTAAACGAACAATTTATACATATATATATATATATATATATATATATATATATATATATATACTCGTATACTCGGCCATCTTGGAAATGGTTCTAACGATTCGGATGAAATTTTGTTCATACACGTAATCTATTAAATAATTGAAAATGGTTTGTATAAAAATTACAAACTCCGAAATTTTGATCTCCCACCTCTATTACACCGACCATAAAATTTAGGAAATTTAGATTTTTTTCCTTCTCTTTTTCTCATACTTATAAAAATGTACGTCGAAAACTTCAGCTCGCTCTGAGCATAGTAAACCTGTGCATTCATTGATCGTAACGTAAAGTAATCTGTTTGCTAAGTAGTTGTGAATAACGTTAATTATATTATTGTATAATTTTATAAATAATAAACCTTTATAACAAGTCGTGTCGAAAGCTTTCGCTGCATCCAAGTGAACCATTCCAGTATGTTTATTGCGATTAATGTTATCCTTAATAAACTCTCCATAGTTCGTGCTACTTATTGGATGCTGGAATATGCTGGACAAAAATCAAACTCTGTGTTAGGTAAGATTTTTTGGTTATTTGCATGAAGACGGAATAGTATAATTTTTTCTGCTACTTTACTGATATTGCTTAATAAACTAATAGGACCTGTATTATTTTCAATCAAGGCATCCTTACCGGGTTTGAGAACAACGATGAACTATCATTCAACTGTTTAAATGATAATCTAAAAATGGCATTTATTATATTTGTAAGTTCAATTACAATTTTAGTGGCAATTTCTTACTTTATTTTTTTTATCTTCTTCTAATCTAGAACAGACATGTCTAACCCGTCATCTACCAGATGTAATGAATGTGAAAAAAAAATAAACATTTTTTTAGAAGGAGTCGGTCCGGCGACAGAAATCCCCAGTTATAAATAATGGCAGCCCGAAAGCATTATCTGAAGTCGGTAATACATAGTCATTTAAGTATCGCATTGTACAATAAAAGTTTATTTTTAATATCTAGTTACGATCTGGGTTCTAATAACCACTTTCATTTTGCTGTTTGGATATTTTATTCAGTTCTTTTTGCCGTTATATGTGATGACCATGTTAAAGACTGGTCAAGATGGATTCCTAGGTATCTAATAGAAGAGTCTTGAGGTATTGTTGTTCCACTTAACGAAACTTGATATTTTCTGCGTTCAATTTTTATTTTAGTAAATAATAAATGTTTACTTTTACCTTCGTTAATTGCTATTTTCCAAATGTTGAACGATTCAGCGATCTGGTCTAGCGTAAACTGAAGATGCTGAGTGGACGCACTAGGACATTCATGCGAAGTATTACCGTATCATCAGCGAAGGTTGCTATAAGTGTATTTTCTGGAAATATTGAGTATAAGAGTGGCCCCAGGATACTGCCCTAAGGTACTCCAGCCTGAATCTTATGGGGGCAGATGATTGACAATTATTAATTATTACTTGAAAATAGCGATTCTGCAAGTATGATTTCAAAATATTATAATATTCCGGTGGCAAGATTTGTTTGCATTTATAGAGAAGGCTTGGATGCCAAACTCTATCAAAGGCTTGTTTCACATCGAGAAATACGACGGAGAAAACCTTTTTTTTCAATTTGGCTTACAACTCGATGAACCTGCTGTACAGTCGAGGGGGTCCAATGCGGAATCCGAATTGATCTTAATAACAGAACTTTTTACGTTTATAGTTTTAATGTTGTTAAAAACTTCATTAAAGGCGACAAGAGGGAAATTGTAGGTTAGTGACCATCATTTAGGTAGTAATTTTTAACAGCAGAGTGAATTTTGTTGACTTGATAGCTAGGAGCAAAATTAGAAATTTCTATTACGAACTTCGAAGTATTCTGGTGCTAACAATTCAGCTATAGTTAGTTAAATTTTTGTAAACATAGTTATTTAAATATTAAATCGTAGATAGGTGAAAAAAAGATGGCTTGTATTACCTAATTTTTGCTATATAAATTTTTGCACAAATTTTCAGATATTTTTCGTTATTATTTGCCTTTCATTCAAACTCTCGTATGGATGATAATAATATACAATTTACTGCTCTTCTAGCTTTTTGCTTTTTCAAAATTTTATTATAAATTTTATTACTTTTTTTTTGTCTGCACCATTCTTTTCGCAACTTTTCATGCATTTTATTACGATCCGAAAAAAAAAACTTTACAATTCCAATAATTTTACAAGAAATATTTCATCATATCTTTAATGAAGTATACGTTGTTTCTCATCATTTTAAAAAGTTTTCAAACTCTTGTTACAAGATGAGCTTTCTTCACGTAAACGTGGGTCAAATTAAAATTAATACTCAATTTTTTCGTTTTAAATTTTTCTAACCTCTTAAATAATCATTTTCTTAAATTTATCGAGAACAAAATAACAAAATAAGATTTTCAATACATTTTTCACCGCCGCGTGTCACTTTTAATCGTTTTTTTAAAAAAAATATTGGAAAGAGCGTTGAAAAATTTTTTCGATATTTCTATTATGATCTTTTTAAATTGTTCATGGCCCGGTACGCCGAACCAAATTTCAATTTTTGCATTGAAATCAAATAAATTCATCGATAATTTTAAATCCCTTTAATAAATGAAAATGTCTGCCGGTGAGTATAATAAATAATAAGTGATTATGCTGCATTTGGAAAGTTGTTCAACATATTTCGAAACATACCGAACAGTTTGAAGTGCAAAATTTATACCCAATGTGTCTTACCGGTGTTAACATACGGAGCAGAAACGTAGAGCTTCATAAAGGGAATAATTATGAAAATCAGGAAAACGCAAACAACTCAATTACTTGGATCACGGAGCGCACAAAATGGACCGACGCAGTGGAGCGAATATCAAAATTAAAATGGACTGGACACGTGGCGCGTAGACATGATGGCAGGTGGACAAAACATATCCCGCAATGGTGCCCATTGCATTCAAAAAGAAAAAGAGGCAGACCAACAACACGGTGGCGAGACGACGTTGCCAAACATGTAGGGATCAATTGGATCCGGGTTGCACAAAACCTACACACAGCAGTGCTTTGAAATGGGCATAATGCGATAACGTGATTATTTGTTCATTCTATAATACTCATTCAAATGATACACATCTGCCGATTCTCTAAATCAGTTACTCGTCGCTTTTTATTCAAGACATTGCACAATTACTATAGCTCATTTACACCCCATGTTGGAAAATAGACAGAAGGGAGAATTCCGATTTTATCGGTTTTTCGTATTAAAAAATCAAAACGAAATTTATGTTATTAATACATCTAACACCAGTTCGTACGACAGTACTATTAGCTATAAGTAATACTGTAGAAGGATTCTACCAAGCAAGTCTACCGACAAGGATTAATTTTGTGAAGACTTTTAGATCAAAGAATGAAGCTGCTGACGAGTAATAAATTCAAGTTTCTAACATCATGAAAACTATCCAGGGATAGCGTAGAATATTAGTCTGAAATTAATAAACGAAAAATAATAAAGAAGTGTTTATCCACTTGAAATTTAAAACACAATTATTTACACTGAATAATATTCAGCCAAATATTGAATAGCACTTTACAAGGTAATCAAGTGGTTTGATGACTAATAGTCCACTTGAAGTAGTTACAGAAATTGATGAAAATAATGTTCTAATATATAAATAATACTTAATCGGTTCTACTAGAATTGTCAGAGAACCCGTAATTCTTTTGGTTTCTTTTTCAATTCATATTTAAGGTTAGAGAATATGTACCTACAAATTATGATACTTTACAAAATCAAAGAGCCCTGTAGAATTAATTAACTTGTACTGGAATGGCCGAAAATTACGAAACAGCGGATTTAATCACGATACCCTATCTAGGGCGACGACTATACATGATGACTCAATACTCACATTACCAGCAATTTTCAAAGCTTTGTCCGTTTTTACTTGGTATCTGTGTTTTCGATGTTATGTTATCTGAATGAAAACCGTGGTATTTCACGGTTTTATTATTAGATACGACCTTATACGTAAGTAGCTGATATATTATTTGTATTTGTAAAGATTTATCCCCATAGATCGAAAAGGGTCCTATTAATTTGATATAATTCATTAAGATATGCTATGAAGTGAAATAATTAATTTATTAACGGTCAAAATAAAATAATTTAAACATCTTTGAATGTAGTAATTTAAAAAAAATAAACAAGAAAAAAGTAGCTAAATTCACTAAATTTTTATATAAAAACAACACAAGCAAAAAATAAATATGTATATATACATATACACACACACATATATATATATATAATTTATAAAAATATGAGAGGAAAAAACAAAACATAAAATAAAATGTAAAAAGATACTTAATTTAGGTTCAAAATATCGCAATATAGAGCAAAGTGAAAATAAATTTATTTATAAGAGAGTATGATAGTTAAAATGTATACATAGACAATTGCACTAAATAGCCAGAAAAATAATTTTATTTTTTTTTCAGTATAAAAATTGAAAAATTTATAATATACTTCTTAAAACTAATTATCAAAATTTGTCATTGAATTTAATAAATTATTTTTATCTCTTTGTTTCCACTTTTTCTAGTAGTTTCAATAATGTAAAATTTTTGTAATTTCGGTTAACATCTAAATTATGTGCTTTAAAAATTTTTATTTGTTGTTTCTTGTTCTTCTTATACTTTTTGTTAATGATATATATATATATATATATATATATATATATATATATATATATATATATATATATATATATATATATATATATATATATATATATATATATATATATATATATATATATATATATATACATCATCATTATTTTGTGCTCAATCCTAAGATTAGTTTGTCATTGATTTCCATCTCTGTCGATTCTGTGCCATCCGTAAAAGTTCTAATCACTTAAAAATAAGAATGTTTTCAGTATGCTACGGGTAATAATTGAAACTATTATTAATACGTATTAGTTGTCGTCCACTCTAGGAATTAAACTAGCTGCTTGGAATTGTAACTCTTTAATCGAGTAGTATGACGAGCTCTATCATTTTTTCTGCATCAACCGTATTGATGTTGCAGCACTATCTGAAACCAAGCTGGACAGCAAACGCAATATCCAGTTTCCTGGTTACAATATATTTAGAGCTGATGTAAGTCGAAGAGGGGGTGGTGTTGCTCTTCTTATAAAAAAAAACACTTCCAAATAGAACTCCTTCCACTACCTCATTTGAGCTGTGCCCTATGTTACTGGTGGCACTCGTGCTACTAGTAATCATAATAATTACCACAGTCGCAATTCCATTTCTATATTTTCTGTATATATAAACCGCCCACACGTATGCGTAACTTTGCCAATGACATTAGGCAGCTAATGAGGGTCAATCACGAGGTAATTTTAGTTGGAGACTTCAATGCCAAAAGCACACATTGGAATTGTTTTAATGATAATTTTGCTGGCACTATCCTTAACCAATTTTCATTAAATGGCCTTCTTCGCATAGCGGCTCTCACTGAGCCCACACATTTTTCCAATCGCGCAGGATGCAGAAACAGCATCTTAGACTTAGCACATGTAAAAAACCTAAACATATCAGAACTAATCTCTGTTAAAGATCTACTTAGGTTGCTCAGTAACCTAAATGGGCTGATGTTGGAAACCTGCGAAGGATCCTTACCGTGCTTGGCAAGGCGATGATTTTGGCAAGTTTCCAACTTTGCGGAAAGTATACCAGTTTAAAGATACCGTTCATTATGTTTGATAATAGAACAATGACGGAATGAGGGAATTATTTCTTGATTATAAGTAATGATATATTATCAAGGCCTACCGAGTACTTTAATTTCGTTTTTTTGATGATATTGTATATTTCTAGAGGACAAATGATGTTAACACAATTTTGTGTAGTGTTAGTTATATGTAGATACGTCTTAGTACTGTGTAGATACCTCTGAACCTCAGACTGGACTTTATTGCGCTGAAAGTTGGAGGCTAATTGTAAGTTCTGTCCGTGAATTTTGAAGTAGTGAGCAGCCAGGACCTCTGCTTTTTCTATGTCAGTGTAAACATAGTCACTTGAGGACGGGTTGCAGAGGGTCGGAAGAGACTTGCTGCGGTCGGTAAGGTTTTTAGTCGCCTTCCAAAGCCTATTACCCTGGGGCCTCAGCGTTGTGAAATGTATTCTCAATGCACCTCGCTATGTCAGAATCGACAGCATACACGAAGCTATCGATCTGCCCTATATTAGAAATTTTGTTCTAAAGCTATCGACTGACTTTTTTATTAAATGCTCATACCAAAATAATGTACTCGTCTCCTCGATTGCCAATTACGATTCTAAACAACTTCGTTTCATGTATTCCAAATATAAACACAGGCGACTTAAACATAACATTATGTAGTAATTAATTATAATTTAACCCCCTTTACATAGTAAGCACCTTCGACACCCGTGTCATCCACTTTTTTTTTTTTTCATACATAATATTTATTTAAGAACTTACAACCTAGACAATATATTTTTGTAGTTTAGACTTAAGTTTCTATATTATCATTGTATTACTTGTAATTTGAAAACGCGTTTATTTTCTTTATTTTCTAACCGCAAGTTTTTATTTGTATTTTCCCCAGCATTTAGCGTTTTTTATACTCTTACTGTGTTATTGTGGTAAGCCCGGTATACAATGTTTGTAACATTTTCTTTTATGTTTATAACTTATGCAAATATACTTTTTTTTTGTTATTGCTGCCATACGATGAGGCCGTCACATCTTCGAGTATCTGTGAAATGTAATCTATTCGCGGCCTTCCAATCACATTCTTACGATCAGCCCTTCGTGTCGCATATCATTCGGGTTCTTCTGTTTACTATCACTTTTAACAACGTCGGTTTTTCATTAATTCTTCTCAAAACTTCCTCGTTGGTTACCTTATCTGTCCATTTTATTTTCAATAATCTTCTGTAACACCAGAGTTCTAATGCCATCAGTCTTCGCTTCTCGACTGTATGTTAATAAGCCGAAAAACTTGTGATGTTTTAATATAAAAATTTAGTGATTTTAACTAATTATTCGTTATTTGTTTATCGAAATAAATTAAATCCGATATTAAACAAAACCTATCGGAATATCATTGATTTTCTTTGTATTATAATTATTTCTTCAGGTTGTTGCGTAAAAAATTTAAATCCGTCAGCTAAAGAAATAAATTATTATTTTCTCACTTCTTGTAATGTGTGAATGTGTGTGATTTGATTTTTACAAGAATGTGCACGGTTTATGGGTGGTGGTACCAACTGAAATCCGTTCATTTGATTTTAAAGGGGGCTGAAAATCTATTGCGCTAAAAATAGCGTCAATAGTGCGTATTTTCGGTCGTTTTTGGAACGACCATGTTTATAATAAACTGAATTATAGAGAACTAGAATTAGAAATCAAAAACGATCGTGCCAATATGAAATAATGAAACGAATCGGGAAACAACAAGACGGCAGGTAGATAATTAATTACGTTGGCATCAGCCAGACGTCGCGACCATGTACACAGTCTACTTGAGCTTCGTTAAAATAAAAATCGCGACCGATCGCCCAATCTACGCAGCACATTTTTTTTTCGTCAAGCGACCAACCAAATGCTAATTTGTTTACTTTGCACGCACTTATTTTGGTAAAGTTTCAAAAAAAAAAAAAGGAATTCGGTTTTTATATATATATATATATATATATATATATATTTTTTAAAAATGTGGAATGTACTGATTTTTAAAAAATAAACCGCAAAAAAGAAAGCAAGTAAAATTTCTAAATTTTATATGACTAGCAGAAGCACGGCTTTGTCAAGGCTGGCAAACTATTTTAAATACTATTTTTATTAATGTACTTATATATTCGAAATGTAGAATTTTTATTTGTTTTTAAAGATTCCTCATACGAATTTTTTCTCGTCTCCTATACATTAACGTTTATGATTTTTTAAAAATATTACTTAGTATACGTTAGGAAAATGTTCTCAATTTAGTGCAAATCCCTCTAATGTTTTTACTCGTGAAAATGCGGCATTAGCTGTTCTCCTCTATCTAAAACAGCTTGTCGCGATTTATGAATCGTAATTGCAAAAGCTAATTTTTATGGTAATCGTTTCCTAGAACAATTAGTACTTTAACATTTTCACCAAAATTTTAGTTAACGAGTGGTATAATAATAGCTGGAACACAATCGCTATTTCCGTAAGTTTTATAAGCATAAATTCCGAAACCATAATCATTCGTGGTATTTGATCGGGGGAGCACTATGATTAAATTATATTCGTACGAAAGAATTTTGATAATTAAGCAATGATTTAAATTGCGCCTTAAAAACTTTTTTTGTAAACTTTAAATATTTCTTAATTAATCGAACGCATTCTTACTAAATATTCCGATAAAGTATGAAGTACGTTATTTATGCCTGTTTCACGCTTAAAACTATTAATTCTCACGCGTTAAACTTCTATCAAAGTGTCGAGAAATGTTGTAATTTGTAAGTAAAAATTCGATACTTAAATCTTTTATTTCAATCGAAAACCTACTTTTTTTTTGTTCTTCAATAAACTACTATACTCTATTATAAACAATTTTAGCAATTTTGTAATTACAAGTAAAAGTTTAATACTCAATACGAATCTACATGAAAAATTACGAGTAAGAATTCAATACTCGATACCGAACAACATAGATAACAACATAAACTGGGATGAATATAAACATTCGATACATTAGTTCTGTGAATGTGTAGATGGCGTTAGTAGGTATTGTAAACGATTATTGCTTGGTGTATTTATGTTTCGACATAAATGTGATAGGAAACACATCTAGACACGATTCTAAATCGATATATTAAATTTAAAATTTAGAATTGCGATAGTTTTTACGTACAACTCAGGATAAAAATGCACAAGCTACGCTCGCACTGAACAGTGCACGAAGCTTTCACTATTAGATTATTTTATAAATAATTGTTTTTTCACTTTGCTATTTTTCATACTATTGTACGTATAAATTAAGTATTTTCTTGCATTTTATTTCATTTTTTGGTTTTTTCCTATTATATTTTTTATTATAAAATGTCTATATATTTTTATATTTTATTATCTTTTTTTTTTTACAACCGCTTGACAATGGCTTAATTGACGAAAAGTTTATCGGTAGTTTTTTTTATGTAGTATAAAATTTAGTGATCTAAAATATTTTTTTTCTGTTTATTAATTTTTTTATTCGACCTAAAAATGCGTAATTCGTTGCACAAATTGCTCTTATTTATCCTAACAATTCGAAAGCATATTTGTGAAATATGTACGTTTAATTATATACGCGTACATATTGATATTATATGGCGTACATATGCGTGTACATGTTATTAATCGTCGAGTAACGTTTGAACATTTTATATATATATATATATATATATATATATATATAATATATGTGTGTGTGTGTATGCGAGAGAATTAGTTCAGGTTACCTGTTCAGTTATTATAAATAATATTTTAGATGATAAACTCTGATTTATAAAATTATACAACGTCAAATTAACATATGTAAGTAGCAAGTGGCATGTAATGAGACAATCTTTAAACAAGCCTTTGTTAAAGATGATGATAGAATTAAAGTCAACTAATAACATAAGGTACGCAGCGAACAGTTTTCTCATAGCGAATAGCCCCGGCGAGTTACACAAGATGGCAGATAAACTCGCTATTCATAGCGAAGCTTTCTGACTCTGAATCAATAAACTGAAAACAAAACTAATGGTATTTTCCAAGAAACAAAGAAATGCTACATATGATTAAACAGTATAGAATTGAAGCGGGTGTCAAATATTAAATACATAAGACACCGGGTAATTAGACAAAATTAATGCTATTAAGAACGTGTCGACTAAAAAAGAACCAAACCTGAATATACGGTTAAGAATTTCTATATGTCACGCCTTTTCAGTTCTTCTGTACAGCTGCGATAGTCTAGACTCTAGCCTTGAAAAACATATCGAAGCTTTTGAGAGGTACTTAATATTAAAAATTCCTTGGACACAAAAAGTCAGTAACAAAGTCAAAATAAACGTCCAGTCTTACTAAATATTATCGAGAAAAGAAAGCCGCGATACTTAGAACACATTCTGAGGGGAACTAAGTATCAGTTATTAAAAAATATTATGGAAAGTAAAATTATTGGCAAGAAATCAGTGAGCCGTCCACAAAACTCGTGTATTTACGACCTGGTTTGGGTACTCATCCATTCGATTACTTACGACTACTATGTCGAAAGAGAGTGTAGCCAAGTCGATTGATGGCAACTTTCGTAATATCGACGGCCGGATAAAGAAGAAGAAAAGGGTGCAATGCGGATAAAAAAAAACCCGTTACGACCTTCTCGAGGGGACTACGACTAAAGAAGAAGATATATCGCGCGGCAAATGCGGCATGTCGTGTGTATTGCATAGTTCATCAGCTGACTGACCTTCTAACTTGCTCACTTTATGGCAACTGAGCGTCCTTTAAATTACCTAGTAAAAATTTGTAATTGGAAGTTTGAAAGTAACGTGCACTGACTTCGGTTTAGGAAATATTTTCCCCGTAATGGATAAAGATAGGGGTGTTTATTTAGTGGGATGTTCTAAAGCATTTGTCAAATAAATAAAATTACGTTAACATCGATTAGCTTAAGAACGAGTATAAATGACGGCGCGCGCTGTTGACGCGCATCGATATCAGCTAGTCGACAATTGCAAGGTTTGGTTAAACGCCCTCATCAGAATAATTGCAATATAAGGAGCAACAAATTCAGACGGTTTATCTCGCGTTGAAGGTGAATGGAAAAACATACCGCGCACTTGAAAATGATAAGGAATAATAAAGTACCGTATATAAATTTAGATAAGAGAAATAATATGAGAGAATAAAGATTGAAATAGATTAAATAGTGTATACCGAAATAAAACACAAATAATAGAATGAACTGCAGAATCGAAATAATCAAGAGTAACACGTAGGTACAAGCGTATAAATCAAATGCAGGAAGATGTAAAAATAGAAAGAGATGGAATTAGGAAGAAAATTTCTCCATCCGATAACTCACCACATGGTTCTATTCGTTTTTCTTGTAAACTGGAAAATAAAGATGAAGGGATATGCATATATATAAGTAGTAAGTGGGCTACTTCGGCCACTTCTGTCAACTTTCCGTTATATTTAATCCCTGTCAATTTTCCCTTATATTTAATCCCTGTCAACTTGCCGTTATATTTAAACTCTGTCAACTTTCCGTTATATTTAAACTCTGTCAACTTTCCGTTATATTTAATCCCTGTCAACTTTCCGTTATATTTAAACTCTGTCAACTTTCCGTTATATTTAATCCCTGTCAATTTTCCCTTATATTTAATCCCTGTCAACTTTCCGTTATATTTAATCCCTGTCAACTTTCCGTTATATTTAATCCCTGTCAATTTTCCCTTATATTTAATCCCTGTCAACTTGCCGTTATATTTAAACTCTGTCAACTTTCCGTTATATTTAAACTCTGTCAACTTTCCGTTATATTTAATCCCTGTCAACTTGCCGTTATATTTAAACTCTGTCAACTTTCCGTTATATTTAATCCCTGTCAATTTTCCCTTTATAAAATCCAAAAAAGCAAAACTAAAGGTTAAAATTTCTAAGGGTAATTAAACAAATTAAAAAATAAAATAGCATTAAAAAATTGTCAATGCTTATTTATGTTCGATTTGTTATTTAATTTTTTGGTCAAATCCTATAGCACCCCCAAAAATATCAAATTCATTATTGGAATTTCTCTCTAAATTAGCAGCTTCTTTAAAAATATCAAACATATTTTCATCTTTTTCAGGTAAAATTCGTTTTTCATCATAATCCATAATTTTATTTTTCTACTATATTAACATACCCCCACGGGTTCATATCAATAATTCCGTCTTTTTCAGGTAAAACTCGTCTCTTATCAGAATTTAATTTAAATTCTTTTTGCATAACTTTATTAACGAGAGTTTTGTTTTTATCATTTCTGGTGATCATGTTATAATTTAACGTTACCTTATCCACTTTTCTATCGATAATATTTTCCATTACTTTTTTATTTAATATTTCTGAATTTTCGTAATTTAACGTAAATCCTTTAATTTTCAATATAGTTTTTCCTTTTTCTGTTGTTAGTGCGTAACTTTTTGGTCCTGCGCAGATCCACTCAGTTCCATAATCATCTTTGCCTAATTCATCGGTCCATTCACCAAGCATACAGCCTGTTGTAATTGTATTTTTTCCATCGTCAATATATACAACTGAATCTGTGTCGCAATATATTACATTTTCGCCTAATTTATCTAACATATCGTATAATCTTAATCTAGCGTTAGATGTTGTGAATCCTGCAATAAAAATATTTGTCGAAGTGGTATAGTCATCAAATTCGTCTTTATTTTTATAAGATACTTGTACTATATTTTCGTTAATAAAAATAACATTACTGATTTTCAGTCTATCGTCTAATATTAATTCATAAAATTCTTTAGGATCGTTCACGTATTTCGTTTGCGTTAAATTTTGTCTTTGGCCGAATTTTCCCCATAAAGAATTGAGACATAATTTAGCAACAGCTCGTCTTCCAGGATTTGGTTTAATATTTTTTACGTCTAAATCTATATCTAATTTTTCTTTTAATGTTTTTACATATTCTTCAATAGATTTAAAATTATTTTTCCACGAACTTGTTTCTAATTTTATTTTCATAAATGTTTTAACATAATCTTTAAAAAAATTATTACTTTTTTCCTCAAAATGCCAAACTTCATAAATATCTAAAATATAATATCCTTTTTCTAACGCTTTGTTTATTTCGTCTGTTGTCCAAGTTCCTATCAAACATCGTTCTTCAATAGTATGAATACATTTAGTTCGTTTTTCAACATAACATTTATTACATAAAATAAATGCTAATTTTTCGTCTTTAATAGGTAAAACTGGATGATACAAATTTTGTGGTGGCAATATTTTGCATTTAATTATTCCGTACCAATTTGAGTCAAATTCTTTAGGTTTATAAATTTTTGTAGGATGTCCGACAGGATAATAATCGTAATATTGAACAGTAGGATAAAGACTACAAACATCGATGTATCGTAATATTTTATTGTTTACTTTTAATTTATAAACTTCAGTTTTTCCACCGTGAAAAAAATCTCGCGGGTTCAACGGTTCAATAACGGGGGTATTTTCTCTTAAAGCTTTTTGATATTTTTTCGATTTTTTCCATTGGCATTCCCATATTTCTATCAGATTATATTCAACATCTTTTATCTGTTTACTTCTATCTTTAGTTTTTTCGTATAAATCACCCATAGTTTCACGTTTTATACTATTTATTGTATTTTCACTATAACATTTCGGACAGCCGTGCCAAAAACAACCATGATATTGATAAATTGTGTTTGTTTTCTCATTAAAACCATCAACTTTTGCACCACAAATTTCTACTTCTCCACCATTTACTGCATGTTGTACATTTTTGAATGTATTTAGCCATGAAATTGAATCTTTACTATACATTTCTTTTTTAGGTTGTTTTATAATTCCGATAGTGTTCTCTTGTAAATATTTTGACCTGAAAATAGACATACATGTACTTGCAATTGTAATGTACTGAAGAGGATCGATATTTGCAATTTCTAGAAATTGTTTTCTGAATTCTACACAACCTCTACGTAAAATATCTACGTCAGATTTACAATATTCTACAAATTCTTTTTGAAAATCAAATACATAATTTTCGTTAATTTTTTCAGAATACCATTTAAGAAAAACCTTTCTAGGGTTAATTTTCATCGTATTTATACCGTAGAATTTTTTATCAGGAATTGGCCCTTTATAATTTTGATTTTCTTTTGTGTTGAATAAATGAGGAAAATATCCTTTTTTTATTTCTTTTAAGTCAAATATCTTCGGGAAATCTGAGAGTGGTGACGCAATAAAATTAATGCTATCGATAAATTTAATTCCTGCAACTTCTAAAAACATTATTTTTCCACCACTATAAATTGTGTAAGGTTTCAGTGAATTTTCTACGCAATATTTTAGGATAAATTGCAAATCGTAAGATTTTGCGTTGTGAGCAATTGTTGTAAATCCACTGTGTTTTTTAGAAATTAACCATTCGCAAAATTCATCGTTCGTTTCAAAGATAAAAGTTTCACCGTTAAAATATTGTGCAACAATTAAATTAGCCTCATGAGTTCCAGTTTCTTGATTTGCTTCATAATCGTAGAAAATATATTTTTCAGAATATGTGCATTTTCCGACCTTTTCATCCATACTTTCGTTACAAAGACAAGGAATATCGCAAATTGCACCTTTTTGTTTTATTTTTTGCATATAACATAAATGTTCATACATTTTTACATTTTCACCACAATTTTTACATACTCTATATCCACATTCGTGATTTTCGTTTCTTTTACATATATTTTTACATTTCAAACATTTATATATTTGCTCGCAAACTTTCTCATGATTTTCGTAACATTCTTGATTGTAACAATATCTGTCACAATTTTTGCAATAAATTTTATTTTTTTCACTGTGTTCTTTCATCATACATAATTCGCATACTTTTGCCTCACTTTTACATTTGTGCATATTTTTATTTTGATAAGGTTTGTCACATTTTTCACAATAATAAGATGTCGCAAAAAAAGCTGTCATACTATTTATTACGTCAAAGTGATTTCCATTTTTATATAGATAAATTTTTACTTCATTTTCTTTACCCGAATATATCACATTATTAAAATTTTCCGCGCAAATAACTTTAATTTGAATATTTAATAAATTTTCTACATCTTTTATATTTTCTAACGTAAATCCTTCACTATTACAAAACCCTATTTTTTGACATAACTTTTCCGCTAAATCTCCCTGTATTTTTTTACCTTCTCGAATACTTTTCGAATCTCGTCCTTCTAATTTTCTACCTAAAATAGTATCCGTATGATATGATAAAGCTGTAATTATTGCTCTAGGACAACATAAATTATCGTTATTTTTTATTTGAGTGATGCATTTTTTTGTATGTTTATCTTTAGTAATATTTATTATTTTGCTATAACCTTTTCCTCTAGGTATATTAATTACTTGAAAATTGAACGTTGTTTTATTTATGTCAACTTTCTCATCAGATGTCAAAATATTTTCTATATGATCTAAAAGTGTTGTAACATTTATATCATTTTGAAAACCTGTAGATATTACCGTTGTTTTAAAATTTTCATTTTTAACGATTATATTTATTTTATCGTCATTTTTGAAATGAGTTTTTTCTTTGACAATTTGAATTAATTTTCCTATCATTTTTTTGACATTATCCATCATACTTTTAACATTAACTATTTTTTCGTCTTTTTTATTTCTTAATTTTTTCAATTTGACGGCATAATCTATATTCCAACTACTATATTTTTTACAATATTCGTGTTTACCTTGAATAATAGAAAAGGATTCATTTTTTTGTTGTTTTTTCTGTTTAAAAACACGCATATCTTTGAACGGAAATATATCAATAAGCTTTTGCTGTTTAATTTCTGTGTGTAATTTTGATTTCTGATGTCTCGTCCAATTATTCTGCAAAATATTTTTGTTACATTTTTTGCAAAATTGATATTTCTTTTCCTTTTCAAAATAAGTACTTTTAACCGGAAATATATTTCCAAGTTTTTGCTGTTTAATTCCTGTGTGCAGATCTGTTTTTTGATGTCGCGCCCAATTTTTATAATTAATTTCTTTATCACATTTCTCGCAATACTTCTTTTCTAAATTATAATTTCTATTCATGTTTATATTAGAAAAAGATAAATTTTTTTCTATAATCATCTTCAATATATAAATTTATTAATCTTTAACTTAAAGATTAATAAAATCAAATAATACATATTTTGCCGCTAATGTGTGAGCATCGAATTTTTCACAATGTTTTTTTTACCCTCATTTTTCTCTCGACTCCTGTGTGTTTTTTTGCCTTTAAATGTCGCGCCCAATTTTTATACGAAAATTCTTTATCACATTTCTCGCAATACTTATTTTCTATTTTTTTAATTCCTGCATGTAAATTCGATTTTTTATGTCTTGACCAATAACGCTGTAAAATATTTTTATCGCATCTCTTGCAATACTTTTTTTCTGAATTGTAGTTTTTTCTTATTTTATTTTCAGTATTCATGTTTATATTAGAAAAAATAAAATTTTTAAATATACTTCTTTTCTTTCAAAATAATAATATTATGAACTGGTGTCGCCTTTAATTAACAGTGTTTTAACAGTGCTTCTTTCAATTCATTTCTCGCCTCTGTTTTTCCTTGTTCTATTAACGATAATTTTAAATTATTATTGATTTCTACTTTTTTATTATATTCGTTTAAAATATCGGTTTTTAATTTTTCGTAATTTTTTACTTCTTGTACAATATCATCAAATTCACTGTCAGTAATTTCACCATCTTTAATCGCTTTAGCGTATTTTTCCTCTATTGAATTTATTTTAGTGCGTGCTAATAATTCGATTGCAGCGTGTTTATTAATTTTTTCTGTACAAAATTTGTGTGTTCCTCTTACTAATATTGACAAAGTTGTAAATCCAACGCAAATTGGTGTACTTAAGGGGATCAAGACGGGGACAAAAACAGAAGTTGTCAAAGTTCCGATATCCGACAAAATAAGTACATATTCTGTTCCATACATAATTTTCGCTATTTTTAAGTATTTCTTTTTTTGTTGAAATCTATTTTTCATTTCTTTTTGTAAATAATCATAATGCATCATTATGTGATTAATTTTATAATTGCAGGAGTTAAATTCAGGCGCCGATATTTTCGGATATAAAGCCTGAAAAAATAAAGATTCTGGTGCCGAAGGCTCGTGATCCATTTTCGTTTATTACAAAAAAAAAAAAAAAAAAAAAAAAAATTTAGAAAATTGTTTTTTGAAGTTCTTGTCTGTAAAAACTACCGATAATTTCCTCTTTATTTAAATCCTGAATTTTATAAGTTATAGGCGATGTAAACAGAATTTTTTTAATTACGAATATTTCTTTGGACCAATTATTTTTATATTTATTTTGAAAGGTTTTTTTATTTACACTAATTCTTACACGATCTCCAACCTGAAATATCGGTATTTCTTTTTTAATAGGTAAAACTGTGTAAATTTTGTGTTCATTACTTTTGTTAACTTCACACGGCCTCATTTGAATTGTTCTGTGAAAATCGTGATAATTATATTCATTTACCAAATTTTGTAATATATTTATCCACTTAAAATTTTGTTGACATTCAAAGAGAACTTTCATTTTTCTGGCTAAAGTTCCGTTAAATCTTTCTATTATCGAAGATTTTTCAGCATTTTCAGTGTGATATAATTTTATGCTATATTTTTGTAACATTGAAGAAAATATTTTATTCCTGAATTCTAGACCTTTATCGGTGTGTAAAAATTTTGGAGTATCATGTTTTACTTTTCTCGCTTTTTCTACGATATTTTCAAAAGCTTTTGTCACAGAAATTCCGTCTTTTTTCTTTAGAGCTTCTGACCAAACAAATTTCGAAAAAGTATCGATAACATTTAGTATATATTTATATCCTTTATTTTCTGTTTCATAATGCGACATAATTACTAAATCTGCTGCCCATAAATCGTCAATTCCATATGTTACAATGTGTCTTTTTTCAAATTTTTTTCTAACATTTTTATGCAATTCTTTCGCTTCTTTAAGATTCATTTTTATATATAGGTTCGGATGAAATTAATCCGAGATATATAATATTATTTGATGACGCCATATTTAGTATATTTCCGTTTTCATCGGTAATATGAACAATAATTGTGTCAATTTTTTTGATATGATTTTTAATAGGAACAAAAATAATCTGTGAAACTTTTTCCGATATTTTTCCTCCATAAATTATTTCAGGAAAAAATGTATAAATAATATCGGCTTCTTCGTGAGAATGAGGATTAGATGAATGATTTAAAATTGCTGGTTCGACAATATTACAGTGGATTTCTATTGCATCTAACGGTCTTAATTTTGGAAAACTAGACGCACCATATAATGTGTTAGGTTCTAAATTAACGTGATTTTCAAATCCTAAAAATTCACCTAACGTACCTAAATTAATTTTTACGGGAGAAAATATTCGAATTTTGTTACTAATTTTATCACTTTTTAATCCAAAATTTTCAGTCAAAAAATTAACATTTTTTTCATTATCATATTTAGATTTTAGTTGCGTTAATTTTAACTGTATTATTTCCTCTATATCTGATAACGAATAAAACCCCTTCGGAAAATTAACTCCGTATGTTTCTGTTAATATGTTTAATTCTACGTATAAATTATGCGTAATATTAGGAATATAATTATCACCGTAAAAAGCGACTAATCCTAATTTGTAATTTTTCTCTTTATCTAAATGTAAAGGATTTTCAAGACGAAGTGTTAAAGTTGATTTATCACCTTTTAATTTAAAAAGTTGCATTTTATATTTTATAAATATAAATATATTTATAAAAATGGAAGTTATCGTATTTGACAAAAAATTAAATAACAATAAAAATAACAGAACTATTCAACCAGTTATTAGAGGCATTTTTATAGGTTCTAGTGGCTGTGGAAAAACAACGTTATTACTAAATTTTATATACCGAAATTGGTTAGAATTTGAAAATCTCTATATATTCAGTAAAACATTAGAACAACCGACATATCAAAAATTACAGGAAAGATACGAAAATGTTGAAAAAAATGTTGGCGAACAAATTGCATATTTTTGCGATAATTACGATGATTTAATTTCTGTAGATAAATGTTTACCAAATTCTCTCGTTATTTTTGACGATTGTATTATGGAAAAAAATCAGAGAATAATTAAAGAATACTTTACAAGTGGAAGACATAAAAATATATCTTGTATTTATATTACACAATGCTATACTTTGGTTAATTTGCAAACAATTCGTAGTAACGCTAATTTTCTGTGTATTTTTAAACAAAATGACCATTATTTGAGAAAAATATATAAAGACAATGTAATGGGGGATATGTCTTACGATAAATTTTGTAAAATTTGTAACCAATGTTGGGAAAAAGATTTTGGTTTTATTACGATAGATTTAACTAAAAAACGAGATTTTGGGAGATATAAAAATCAATTTAAAATGATAGAACAATTTGATGAACGTTCACCAACGTTAAAGAAACGTAAAATGAACGTAAAATCATGTTCAACGAAGGTTTAAGTGGGTGTTTAACTAATAAAATTTTTATATTTGTTACATATAAATGGAAAAAATAACTGTTGAAAAAGCAATTAAATTAAGTAAACTTGAAAAACAATTAAAACAAAAATTTCTACAAGCCCGTAGAGGCAAGGAAAATATTGAAAAGGTAAGAGAAGAGGAATTTAAACCGATTATAAATGCTGTTAATAAATTAAACGAAAACAAAATTTTACCTGTAATTGTGCCTTCTTACATTGATCAATCTCCCGTTGAAAATCGTATGATTCAAGATGAAAAAAATATTGTTCTAGGAAAAATAACAACGGAATTTTTACCTGATGCTAAAGATTCTACTTTTGGTATACATTATGACAAAAAAAACAAAAATTATATGATAGGGAAGGAAATAGTTACTTTAGATAACAACGACATTATTGTAGCAGGAAAAACGTACGAAGGAACTGAAGGATTATGGAAATTATTAACGTTAGAGCCATCGAAAAAACCTGATCCTAATTCTTTCACACCGGATGATTATGCAAATTATGAGGAAATTTTGTTGACGACAGATTGTATATACCATAATAATGATAAAAATAGCAATAAACCAAAATCGAGCAAAGGTGAAAAATACAACACAATAATTAAGCCAATTTGGAAAAATAAAGTAAAAAAACCTGAAAGCAGAAATATTGTACCACCCTGGGCAAAAATAGAGAATGAAGAGGTACACGAAGGAAAAGGTTTAATAAAATATTCCGATAATTCTGTCGAGTATAAATATGTCGATAATTTACAAAATTTATTACAAAGATTGTATTATATTTATGCTCAGGAAAAAGCCGGTAATAATAATTTTCATAACGAAAAAATTGGAGTTATTAATTTTTTAAAGGAACAATTAGAAGCACATATCGACGAAAATAAGGGAATTGAATATTTGATTAAATTTGTGTCATCTTTACCTTCAAAAATATTACGTGGTGAAAAGATCGGATCGGGTTTATTCAACGGTATTTTGAATAATTTGCCATTTGAAATTCACGCACCAGGATATAATTATTTAGGTCCAGGGACAAAATTACAAGAAAGAATTCAAGATGGAAATATAGGTATAAATCCATTAGACGAAGCAGCGAAAGAACATGATTTATTTTACCATAAATATAAAGATACAGCGAATAGACACAAAGCTGATGAAATTTTAGAACACAAAGCGTGGGAAAGATTTAAGTCAAATGATGCAAATTTAAATGAACGATTTTGGGGATATTTAACGACAAATGCAATGAAAGCAAAAAGGCATCTTGGTCTAGGTTTAAAAATCTAAATTAAAAAATTATTTTCTATATTATAAAATGAATATATGCAATATAAATCTTACTGATGGACAAAAAAAAAAATTCAGAGAGCTTATAAGCGAAAATCGAACATAACAATTCAATTATCTTCTGATCAAATAAAATCAGGAAAAGACAAAATTGGATTAAATGATAGGCAAAAAAACGCCATTGATAAACATCGTAAAAATAACACTGGCGTCAGACTTACTTTAACATACAAACAATTACAGGAAAATCACAAAGGTGGAATTTTACCTTTACTTGCAGCTATTGGAGCTTTAATCGGTGGAGTCGGTGGTGGTGCAGCTGCTGTTGCAAACACATTCGTTGATTATAAAGACAAAAAAGCGAAACGCGAAGAAATGGCTCGACACAATAAAGCGTTAGAAAAAATTCAGGAAGTGATTCACGGTGTAAATCAAGGCTCAGGCTTAAGTAACGTTAAAAAAAAGCGCTAACAAACGTAGAGTTAGAAAAGTACGCTAAAAAATTGAAAATTAAAAATTTTAGAGGCGTTTTTATGAAAGATGAATTATTAGGGAAACCTTGGGAAAATGAATGTGGAATTATTAACTTAGAAAATTCCTATCAAATTGGTTCTCATTGGACAGCGTATTTTAAACAAAAAGATATTAAATATTATTTCGATTCGTACGGAAATGCGAATCCACCGATCCAATTAGTGAAATATTTAGGAAGCGATAATTTGTATTATAATTACGAACAAATTCAGCAATTTGACGATCCACCAATTTGCGGTTATTTATGTCTAGATGTTTTACAAAAATTGTCTCAAGGAATTAAATATAATAAAATATTACGTATTATAAAAAATGAATAAATTTGATAAATTCGGCAATCAGATCGAAAAACAAGAATCGACAATTTCAAACAGAAATAAACAAGAAATTAACGAAAAAGTGAGCGCAATATTAATGCCTTTTATTATCGAAATGAAAACTTATGTAGGAAATTTAACAAATGAATATTTGAAACAACAATTAAATATTGTGAAAAATTACGTTAATTTCAATAATCGAAGATTAGTTGGAGTTTCAACAGGAATAGATGAAAAAGATGCTGTAAATAAAAAACAAATGGAGCAAAGTATTAAAGATGCCCTAAATAAGAAACAATAAAAATTTTATTTTATATGTAATAAATATGACGTTAATATATTGTTTAAAATGTAAAAAGAAAACACAATCTCTTAACGAGAAAAAAAGGAAAACATCGAACGGAAAAGTTATTTTGGAAAGTAAATGTTCTGTGTGTGGGGTTAAAAAAACGAGTTTTATTAATAAGTAAACATGATGAAGTTATTTTTGTTATATTTAGTTTCAGCAATAAATTGCGTTGAAGTTCCTAAAATGGAAACTAATCTTTTTTCGCCGAATGTTGATTGGAATTATGTGTCCGAACACGAGAATTTAACTATCGATCATTTGCGTATTTTTCAAAATAAAGTAAATTGGCCTAAGATTTCTAAATTTCAGAAATTAACGGAAAATAATATCAAAGAATTTAACGATCGTGTTGATTGGGATATAATCAGTAAATATCAGAATTTGTCGGAAAAGTTTATTGACTTTTATAAAGATTTCGTCGATTGGGATTATGTGATTTTATATCAAAATGTTTCAAAGATTTTTATTGCTAATCATTGTAAAGAAATATTAGATAGTTAGAAAAAGTCGGGTCTTCCATCTATAATGAAGGAAAAGAAATATTCGTAATTTAAAAAAATTTTTTTTTTGCTGTAATAAAAAATGGAAAATGAAATTTATTCAAAATATTATAATGAAATTATTCGGCACGAATACAAAAATTATAACCCTACGAGCATTTTAAACTTTAATTCACCCAACAAAAAAATTGATTTTAATATCGATTACGGTGACTCATTTTCAACGTCAAAGTATCAGTATTATATTACTGGTGAATTTACGAAAAAAGATGGCACTACTTTTCCGACAAAATCTAATGTAAAATTAATCGATAATTTTATTCCATTTTTATTTTCTGGAATAGTTGTGAAAAAACATAACCAAATAATAGATAACATTGAAAATCCTGGAATTATATCGACTGTAAAAGGAATCGTTTCGTACAGACAATCTGATAAAAATTCGTTTAAAAATAGTGGATTTATTTCTCAACACGAAGGTTCGTTTAATAAATTTTGCGTTATCGGTGATTTATCGCAATTAGGACTGGATTTTTTCAGTAACAATAATAGTACACCAATTTTTTACAAAGGTGGATTTACAATAACTTTTACCAGAAATAGCGATGAAGATGCTTTATTCAGATGGAAAACAAAAAAAGCAGATGGCACACACGATGAGGCAAGTTTACCTGTTGAGGGGAAAATAACGATAAAAGAATTTGTGATTAGAGTTCCCATAATTAACTATCGCCCAAAGCAAGAAATTCAACTTATTAGTGAGTTGACAAATTTGCAAAATATAACCTACAAATTTAATAAATGGGAATGTATTCAAAAACGTAGTGTAACAGGATCGACTTTAAATTATGATATTACAAATATTTACAGAAATATTGAGAATCCTAAATTTATTATTGTAGGTTTTCAGGACGATCGTTGTGAACAACAAATAAAAGATCCGTCTTATTTTGACTCTATGAAAGTCAAAAATATTCGTGTGAAAATTAATGATACAAATTATCCTGAGGAATTACAAAATATAGATATTAATGAAGGAATTTACGCAATTCTATTCGAAATGTACAAAGATTTTCAGAATTATTATTACGGATATAGCGATGTGATTTACGAGCCTGGAGAATTCGTTGGAAATAAATGCGTTTATGTAATAGACACGACAAAACACCCTGAATATATTTATAGTGGAAAATCAAATATATTAATTAATGTCGACTTTTCTCAATCTATAAGTACACCGAATGTTATTGCTTATATTATTGTTGTATCTGAAAAAACACTACACAATAATATAATTAATAATACGATTAAGGAGTGAGATTTCAAATTTTTGACTGAAATTTTATAAAGAAAAATTTTTCTTTATAAAAATATTAAAACTTAATTCCAATAATGAATTTGATATTTTTAAAGAAGCTGCTAATTTAGAGAGAAATTCCAATAATGAATTTGATATTTTTGGGGGTGCTATAGGATTTGACCAAAAAATTAAATAACAAATCGAACATAAATAAGCATTGACAAATTTTTAATGCTATTTTATTTTTTTAATTTGTTTAATTACCCTTAGAAATTTTAACCTTTAGTTTTGCTTTTTTGGATTTTATAAAGGGAAAATTGACAGGGATTAAATATAACGGCAAATTGACAGGGATTAAATATAACGGAAAGTTGACAGGGATTAAATATAAGGGAAAATTGACAGGGATTAAATATAAAGGAAAATTGACAGGGATTAAATATAACGGCAAATTGACAGGGATTAAATATAACGGCAAGTTGACAGGGATTAAATATAAGGGAAAATTGACAGGGATTAAATATAAGTGAAAATTGACAGGGTTTAAATATAAGGGAAAATTGACAGGGTTTAAATATAAGGGAAAATTGACAGGGATTAAATATAAGGGAAAATTGACAGGGATTAAATATAACGGTAAATTGACAGAGTTTAAATATAACGGAAAGTTGACAGAGTTTAAATATAACGGCAAGTTGACAGAGTTTAAATATAACGGCAAGTTGACAGGGATTAAATATAAGGGAAAATTGACAGAGTTTAAATATAACGGAAAGTTGACAGAAGTGGCCGAAGTAGCCCACTTACTACTTATATATATACACATATTCATAAACTTATATATTTGCGTATGTAGATGTACGCAAATAAACTAAGCGTTTTTCGAATGTAGTTTCACAAGGGCCTATTATAATAACGCCGTAGACGAATAAAATACGATATTTTATAAAAACGTACGAATTATAAAAAAGGTAATAAAGAAACGGAAATTGGTCTTTGTGTTAGACTAAAAAAAAAGGGTACGACCTGTTGCTTTTAACAGTTCAAGAATGAATTAAAAGGGAAACGGGAAGGTGCAAAATAAACGACGTGCGACTAGATAACAGGACGTAATCGTATAGAAGTAGTATTGCAGAAATGATCGAATCGAAAAATTGAAATAAACGATGTTGTCATTCCAATTACCGATAACGTAAAATATTTAGGCACGCGCTTGAACACTAGACCGACCTGGGCTATTCGCATTCTGAAAAAGATCGAGCATTTAAGGCTTAAAACTAGTACCACGTCAAACACAATTATATAAAATAGCTTTAAGAACGATCCGAGCCGTATGGTATGTGGGACTGTGCAAAAACATCTAACACAACAAATCCGATGATATCGGAATATCGTACTAAGAATATAATATTTATTTATTTAGAATAATCACACTTATTAAATATTCTAGTACTTATAGTAAATAAATAAATTTTTCTCTTAAATCTAATTAAACTACATACTAAATCGAATAAAAAATAATTTATTTCTACCCTCCTGTATGTTATATACTTAACATCCAACCTCGAACCAAGACTCCATCCCATCACTATTTGTCATTTTCTTACATATACTTGTAAGACAGTAATTCTGCAGCTAAGGACTACTAAACTTTGTTTCTCGTCACTGTTATTTATTTCATTACCTACTCTACCGCGTTTATATTTTCTCTTAACCAAACTTTCACCTCTTTTTTCCACTTCCCTAGTACTTTCTGTTCAATAAGCTCTTGTATTTTATTACATATTACTGGTATAACGTATTCGTTCTTCCTGTATACTAGTTTATTTGTCTCTTTTTTTTTTGTGACTGTTTTTCCTGCTATGTTTTCATCGTTCTAGTGTTATAATGTTTTCCTCGTCCCTCACTAACTGGTGTATTACGTTTTTTAAATACCAACAATATTCCATAATAGAACCAACATTTTTGGAAATAATGTATCTGTTTTTTGTAGGTATATCTTTCATGTTTCCTAACATTACATATTAACTTCAGACATCTTTTTTTTGTAGACGATTTAGTGTCATTACTCGTATCTGCTTTCCCCATGTTGAAATGCCATATTCTAGGCGTGATTACTGCATTATAAATTACTTGTAACATATGACCGGTAACGTGTTGTTTCAATTTATACATCATAAGTACTACATATCTTAATTTCTTAATTAAATATTGAATGCGATAATCCCATCCAAAGAGGTATCCATCCATATTTTTCCGAAATATTGATGCGTTATTACTCTTTCAACTTGTGGAAATTTACAAACCTCTTTTCCGTGTACATAGTTTCCACTGTGTATTATAATTGTCTTATGTATTCTTTTGATCCTCGTTAGTTTTGTTTTATTAGTATTCATTTTTAATTCTTTAGCATATTTAATTTAATTCATTTATATCTCTTTGTAGTAATTTTTTTGCCTGTTCCAAATTCCAATGTTGCATTACTAATGCTAAATCATCTGCAAATCTGAAAGCTACGCTATGTTGTAGTACTTCATACATGTTATTTGTATATATTAGGTAGAACAGTGGCGATAGAGTAACCTTGTGATACACCAACATTTAACTTAGATTTTTCACTGTATATATTATTGATTTTTACTGGGTTATATCTGTTTGTAATGCGAAGCCATTACGTGTTTTTAATTCCTACATTTTCTAAATCTTCTAGTAACAGATCATGTCTAACTGTGTCAACAGCTTTAGAAAGGTCTACAAAAAGCGCCAAACATTTGCTGTTTGGTTCCTAAAAAAACTATTTACTGTGTCTACAAAATCCGTTTAAAGTGTTCTTGTAGACCTATTCTTTTGATATATCCATACTGATTTTGACTAATTACATTGTTGTTTAAATAATTATTCAGATTTTTTGCTACATGTTTTTCTAATTTCTTCCCTAAAACTGTACCTATTGTTATGGACCTGTAATTTTGCATAATTCTGTGATTTCTACTTTTAAGAATTAGCCTGACTACATCAATTTTCATTTCATTCGGTATTTGTCCTTCTGTCAGAGACTGGTTAATAATATTCGCTACTAATGTGAAAAAAACCTCATTACATTATTTCAAATCTCTTATCCTAATTTTGTCATAACCCAGTGATTTGTTATCATTTATTTTTTCTATCAACTCTTTGACTTCAATCCTAGTTATTTTTTATAGATAAAAGTTACACATCTCACCACCCATTCCTTACTATCCTGTGACTGTAAGTCACGGCAATGACTGACATTAATCTGTTCTGCAAAGAACTTTATAATTTTATATGCTGTTTCCATGTTTTTACCTACATATTGTTTAATTATTACGTTATTCCTTTCTTTCCCTTCTATTATTGATCTCGTTATATGCCACATTTCTTTTGTGTAACTACATTTTTTCGAACAGTGTAGAGAATGTTGTTATTTCTCAAAAATGAACAAAGAAAAAAAAGTAGTGAAAATTACCTAAATTTTAACAAACTTTTTGGTTACTAAGCCATTATCGAGTAAACATAAAAAATAAAATATAAAAATAAAAATTCATAAACAATTTTAAGAAAAAGTTTAAAAAAAATAAAAATAAAATAATATATAAAAAACATAGCAAAGTAAATAAACAATTACTTATAAAATAATCTGACAGTATTAGAGTTAGTCAATCGCATTGGACATTTTCCTCTAGGTCACTCTTTCCACGTATTTTGCCTTGTAAAATATTTTTCTGCATCGAGTTCTCATTTTTTACTACATACTAAGAATATTATATTGCGTTTTTATTGATTTTATGTTAGTAGCGTTGTGTCTATTTTTAGTTCGTCTAAAACTGACCCAATCGTTCTATGGGCACCCCGTAAGACTTTTAATTAAAGTGTGCGTTGCAGAAAATTCTTTATTGTTCTCCTTTAAAATTAGTTAACAAAAGTTTCGACATTTTCATTGAAGAACAACCAAAAATTTAATGAAATTTTCCGGTAGGGTAACAATTTAACTTACAGCGCTATAATCAAGTCATCTCGACGTAGGATTAGTATTAAGCATTATACATATATATAATATAAATTTGTATATATGCCTTTGGTAGTTTAGAAATATTTGTCTCGGAGGTGTCTTTTAATATCCTACTTAATTTTGTGTAACATCCAATAATAGGCACAAATAAATAAATAAACTAATGAAATTAAACCGTACCTAAAAATACCTGAGGCGACACTGATCGTTTTGCTAGATTATTATCAAACTAAAAACATCTGAACGGACGCAATTTACATAAAGCGATTAACTTAATAAACGCCTTTTATTTTACGCACCCTTCTTAGGAAACTTTACTTATTGTCACCAGCAGAGATAATTTCCTAACAGCATTTAGCTCTATATATATAATACTTATTTTGAGGGAAACACTTATATAGATATGTGTGTGTGTGTGTTTGTGCGTAGTTTTTTAAAAATATTTCCGGACGTTTCCCAATTTTAAGTAAGCTTTTAAACGAAACGTCATTTTCGATAATGCCTTCCATTAATTTTCCTTGTTGAATATTTTTTATTTTTAAAAGGGGTATGTATAATGTACATATGCACACAAACACACACACAAACACACACACAAACACATGTATATATGTGTAATAAAATGCACACAAACATCTGGATATATAATTTTACTCTGACGCTCGCACATGTTCATATACATAAAATATATAAAATTATGGACCCCCAACTTTTACATATACATATATACGGACACACACATATATATATATGTGTGTATATATATATATTTCCTTTTTATTTTCTTTATCGTGATCACTATGTAGTGTTTGACAATAACGATGGTGAAGTTGAATGCACGCGTGAAGAGTTGTTACACTTCCAATAAAGTGGACTTAAAGTTACATTCGACATTTAAATCGTCTTAAATCCTCAGAGTTTTCCAGGAGCTGTATGACTTCAACATTAGTGTGCTTTTCAATTTTATTTACGTTTTTGCGAGCAAACCTGGTAATTTTATCGATGACCGTTGAAATTTTTGCGTCTCGGTGACGTCATTATTGAGTTCAAGTCGATGTATGGGGATGATTGTACGATGTGCAACGTTTTTTCCTCTTTGTACGAAATCTAATACTAGTACTATATATGTATATATACACAACGTTTTTTCCTCTTTGTACGAAATCTAATACTAGTACTATATATGTATATATACACATATTTAATTATATATGTGGTAAACATACGTATATATATATATGTGTGTGTGTGTGTGAATGTGTTATATACTTTTATTTATAATAACCAAATAAAAGATCGATATCTATTAATCGGTACATATTTGGATTTTAGGTATTCTTGGAAGGAGATCTTCCGGTTGTACGGGTCATACATTTTTAAAACCATCTAAAGAATCCTGCGATGGTTTCGTCAGGATTATCTAAAAAACTGGTAATTATGGTTTTTAATTTTTCTTTTAAAAAAATAGATAATTCTATATACGCTGGATTATTCAGCTTGCAATACGAATTGTTCGCAGCACGTGCATTCTCCGTTAACAATTTACGCTATCCAATACGACTGCATGATTCTGGCTCTATATATATATATATATATATATGACGCAGAATTATACGGTATATTTTTCTGTCTCCAGCACTTACTCCTAAATCCCAGTGACAACAAAACTTTGGCCCTCCAGTAAACAAAATCAAGCTCTAATTAACTGCATACAGTCTCTTCTTTACGAATTATCACAATATACAGATCCAGTATCCCTCTCGTGGGTTCCAGGTCATAAGGGGATTTTACTCCCAAACCCCTCTCGTTACTGCCATATTTTACTGTACTGATCCGTTACCGGCCCAATATCCATCCGCGTACTCTACTGCTTTCCTCTCCAACAGTTCTTCAACTATTCCCTCAGTTATACAGTTCCTTTCCTCTAATCACAGTTACTACATCTAACTGTTAAATCACTAGTGCCGTAATAGCCTCGATAGTTAAACGCGGCATAATAAAAAAATAAAAATAAATAAAGAATAAAATAAACTTTTACTACAGTTTTAGGATGTAATTTGACGTGTTTAACGACTTGAGCGCTCAAGATCGTCATCGGCTAGTCTGTTTAGTATCCTATTAGAGTCATCCTGAAATATTTCCATTTGATTCGGTCATTCTTCGTTCGAATGTAACGGACCTTTATAATTTTTGGCTCCCCCATTTATACAGTTCTAAATCTTTTTTTGCGAGTTCCTTCGTATTGTAGCGATGGAATCAAAACAATATAGAAAATCTTCGGAATGAGATCAAGAACGCCATACATGAAACAACATATAACGTACAGAAATGCGAAGAAACGGCAGAAATGGATGACAAACGAAATATTGGAGATAAGGGAAAGGAGGCGGATTCTAAAAAATCGAAACGCGCTGGAGTATAAGAACATCATTATACGGAAGAAAATACGGTAGGCAAAGAGAATGTGGTATGTGCTCCGAAATTGAAAACCTAAATAAGTGTAACGATACTTTTCATATGTTCAGAAATATAAAGGAAATGATTGGGCCGTACAATAACGAATCAAATAAGCTGATAGATAAAAATGGGAAGGTAATAATTCACAAAGAAGAGGGATTAAAAGAATATGGAAAAAATATATTAAAATTTTGTTCAACGATGTAAGAAATATATAATCTTTATCATCATCAGGCTCGTAGGATGGTTCGCACACTATAAACTCTATCGTAAGTTTTCTTCTTTAATCCCGGATAGGTCGGTATTTCACTTTCTTTTAGCACTATGTCGAGATGAACGTTGTCACGTGGCTTTTACCCCCCCATTATCTTGGCTTTAAACATGGAGCATCTCTGACATTTATTGAGGTATATAGATTTTGCGAATTGCATTGTTCCTCGTTTTTGAGTGATACAAGCGATTCATTTGATATATCATTTGTCCTTAGTGGCTGGTGCTATATCAATTTATTCGATGAGAAAAGTTCTGCTGATTATTTAAATTTATTATCTCTTCCAAGGGTAAATATTATTTTATCAGCGAACAAGCACCGAGTATGAATCCTGTTTGGATCATGTTTTAATTCGTGGCTTAGATAATAAAAATATCGGTGTATATATATATATTAATCACCGTATTTGTGAAGCTGATTTTTCAGATCATCGTGCTTTCTCCGTGACGCTTAACTTAGCGACAAGGGGCGGCTGTTGACATTTAAAGATAATGGGTATTTGTTAGACAAGCGCTTATTATGGGATAATTTTTAGGTCCTTTATATATTTCTGAAGCGAATATAGATGAAAAGTTTAAATGGTTTGTTGTGTCTAGATTAAAAAGTAAAATGATCAGGAATGTAAAAAGTTTTGACCGTAAACGATCGCCCTGGATAACGAATTATCTCGTCGAGATGACTCGTTCCAAAAATGCTTTATATAAATAAATTAGGTTACATCCACTAGTATAAAACTATGTCGAAGAAAAAATCAAGTTGCGGTTAGAAAGGCTAGATTTGAATACTAGACTAGACTTTTACATAAATATAAAGATAACCCTAAAAATGTATTGTAAATTAAGTTATTAGTAAACATACATCAAAAATAAAAGAAATACCACATTGTGATTCAGATATTTTGGTCGAAGCAAACAAAAGGTTAGTTTCCAGTATATTTAATAGTTACTTTAAACACAGTGTGGTGAAATTAGTTGATAAGTCCGGTGAGGATGTTCATAAAACGAACGGTGGAAAAAGACAGTTTTTAACTAATTCTTTCGCTTTCTTCGGACTATGACGATGTTAAGAATGATATTTTATCATTACATAATAAGTTTTCTTTCGGTTTTGATCAGCTGTCAATAATTATAATTAAGGAACACTTAAATTTCTTTGTACCTCCCTTGACGTTTTGATTCAATGAATCATTTGCCTCGGGAAAATTTCCAGATATTTTGAAATTAAGTATTATAACACCCGTACATTAGTCACGGTTAAAGACTGACATTATAAACTACAGACCTATATGTATTCTTTCATCGCTATCTAAAGTTTTTGAAAAGTGTGTTAAAAAAATCATATTACATTATTTAATGGGAATTAATTTTTTTTTAGTTCCAATCAGTTTGGTTTCCTACCTAACAGGAGTATAAACGATTCTCCGTGCATATAACTCTATATTGCTGATAATTTGAAGGATGGTCGTTCTGTACTAGCTGTTTGTTTTGATATATGTAAAGCTTTTGATTAACCATGAAATCCTTTTAAACAAGTTATATGCATGTGGATTTCGGGGAAATACTTATTTTTTGTTTAAATCATATGTAAGTAATAGAAAATATGCGACAAAAATAAATAATATTTTTAGTAATAGTGCGCAGCAATGTTACGGTGTTTCTCAGGGAAGTGTGTTTTAGGGTCCGTATTTATTTCTTATATATATATAAATGATCTATCTAACTTGCATGTTGCAGGAAAGATTTTAATTTATGCTGATGATACAGTAATCCTAGTTATTTCCCGATAGTGGTTGAACAACTTGCTCAGGATGATGTGAATAAGGTTCATGATATTGGTTAAAATTACACCGCTTAGTAGTTAATACAAATAAAACAAAATTTGTTGTGTATACGTAATCGGGGTGCGCTGAATGATCTTTGACCATAAATAAAAAAATACTATAATAAACAGTGTATGTGAAATAAAATATTTAGGCGTTGTAATAGATAATAAATGATTCTGGAATAATCATATAGAACATATTAGTAGTAAACTCAGGAAGCTAAATTTATTTTACTATCTTAAGCAGTTCTTTAATGAAAAACAATTGCATCGGCTTTATCTCGCTTTGTATCAACCTATTTTATCGTATGCTATAATACACTGGGGGTGGAGCTGCTGTGTACTATATACGACCTTTAGAAATATTACAGAATCATTTGCGTAGGATAATAGGTGGGAAAAATCGTTCTAGTGATATTCTTAAACTGAACGACATTTATAAATTGCACTTCGAGTTTGTGAAATAAAGAAAGATTTGATATTCGGATTAGAGGTGGGGTAACGAGATCATCGATGCATAAGACTGCTAAAGTATCAAACTTTAACAAATATCATACACGTATGGAAGCACTTTATACGGGCCTTGCATATTACAATATTGTACCTATAGATATAAGGAATAGTTTAAAAAATTATAAGAGGAGGCGTAAGGCTATTGTTAGATATTTATTAACTAATAGTTGATTGTGTTCTTCTTAATATGTGCTTCGAGTTGGAGTGTGTTATTAAAAGCAAAAATTGTTCATGCATAAGTTTGATAATAAGTATTTAGTTTTTCTTTTTGCATAAATGTGCACGTTTTCTTGTTGTGTATACCTAGTAATTGTATGCTAAGTTATATTCCGGTGTTAGGTATATATATGTACGTTTGTTTGTGAGTTATGTATTTTTTTTATGTTTCTATAAGTGTATGTTTTCCCCTATTTATGTGCACATGTGTGTTTACTTATGTCTAAATGTGTAATATATGTATATGCAGTGTGTGATGGGTACTGTACATGTATATAAGAAATTTCAGTATGGTGATTTACTTTGTTTTTTTGTTGCTTAGTATTAATGTAAACAGTTAACGGTGCTACGAGTATAGTATATTAATTTTATTATGTACTTCGCGACTTCTTGTGCGTATTATTCTATATTATGTAATTTTAAAATATTTAAAAACTTTTTTTTTAATACAGCCCTTTAGGTTATTATTAAAATACAATCATTTTTGGCTAAATAATTATTATCTTTAACTTAATTATTACTTAATAGTTAACTTAATCATTAAGTACAAAACGAGTGTGGAGTACGTTGTGAAGTATTTAAATAAATTGAAATTGAATTATTATTATTAGTACTTTAATTATTTTCTGAATGTTTGTTTATCCATTTTTTGTATTTTTTATTTTATTTTATTTATTTATTCGTTCGTTTCTAATTTGTAATTAATTTTTATTTTGTATTTCTTCCACTGATCCATTTGGAATTAGAGTAAATTTGATTTGATTATTATAATTATTATTACATTACCATTAGTAAGTAGTATTATTATTAGTACCATTTTTGTTGTTATTATCGTTATTATTATTTTTCCAAAGTTCTTCGTTTGTTTCATTTTTTTTTTAAACTTTGACTTAACTTCGATAAAAAATTTATTTTGATAATTTTTTAGTTTTAATTAAATATCGCTTACGCGGATATAGAGGTGAAAAATCTACATTTCGGTTGTACGCATTGATCTTTTCGAAGTGTAAAGCGTGCTTATAATTTGATGCCGTTGTTGCTAGGTTACAAACGGTCATCAACTTTCTTGGAAACGCACATACACGCACGTAGTACAAGTACAGCTCCACATTTATACCGTTAGTGCTAATTCACGATGAAAATCTCATATCCCGACCCGTTCATTATGAGGAACATATTTTGATATTGCGGAATTCTCTTTTTTTTCATCATTTGTATTCTCCATACTCGCCATGCTCGAAAATTTTCTTTTGATGCTTTCAGTCGACATATATATATATATATATGTGTGTGTGTGTTTTTGTGTGCGCGCGTCTTTGTGTAATAATGTATATATACAATATGTATACATGAAATATGTTTATATATATATATATATATATATATATATATATATATATATATATATATATATTCTTCATTCCTCAATCTTTCAATTGGTGGTCAATATGTAGAACACTCTATTTTCAGGTTTCTGGTTTTTACCTTTTCTTTCAATTCTTGGCATTTATGTACTTTTGCGTCTTCCATTATTTGAGTGATGTATTTTTGTCTCGGTTTTTCTCTTGATTCCATTTACTTGGCCTTCGATTATTATTGTTAAATATTTGTTATTTCTTATAGTGTGTCCTATCCAGCTGCATCTTCTTTCTCTTATGTACTTCATTATTGCTTTATCTGTCCATTTAACTTCTTGCATTTTTCGCCAACACGACGTTTCGAACGCTTCTAATTGCTTTTGTCTACGTTTGTTTATAACTCCATGTTTCAGAACCATATAACAGCACGCTCCAAAAACGTACACCTTTATTAACCTTTTCCGTATTACTGCATTTAAATTTTTTGATGTTAACAATGATTTCCATAAATGCGGCTTTTGCCTGTGATATTCTTGACCTTATTTCTCGATCACTTCTCCCACCTTCTCTTATTATTGAACCGAGGTATTTGTATTTTTTTATCTGTTGTACTTCTTCTTTTTCTAAATTTATGTTTATTATTTTATTATTTTCAATGTATTATATAGTTTGTGTGCGAGGAGTTATGTTTTTTTCGGATAATATACATTTATATAGAATATTTTTTAAGCGGAATTAAATTATCGTAGATTTGAATTACGACGTGTTATTTCCAAGACGCGTGGAACAAATAAGTGAAATTTGAAGCTAAACATACGATACTTCATTTATCTTCTTGAATTATTTTTTTAATTTGTTTTTCCACTTCGTTCAGCTCCAGACCTTCATTATCGTGGAGTACAACACTTTGAACGTACTCGTTATTAGTATATTCTTCAATTGGATTTCCATTAAGTACCATGATAATGTTCATTTCATACCCGGTAATATATAAGGTGTTTCATAATTGACGTTAGTGAAAATTTCTCAAAGCGGCTACATTGAACAGTAAACATATGAGCGACCAAACTGGTTTTAGCAGCGGTAGAGTGTGTAAACAAAGTTATTTGATTCGGTGTAAATGAAGTTATTTGATTGCTTTCGAGGTTATATCGTTTGCATAAAGGAGTGTTCTCGTTTGTAATCATAATGACGTTTGAGAGGAAGATTTGGGGTAACAAATGGATGATTCAGGGCTACAGACTAGTATTGTTATGTATTATGAGAACTGGTAGCCTCTAGATGAAATGGTGGCAGAGTTAGACCATCCAGAGGTAGGTAGCGGAAGATCTTAAAAGATAACGGCCGCGTACTCAGCTCAAATTATTAGAGCTACTAAGTCCCAATACCTCCCAATTAGTATCCTGGACAGAAGGACTGAATAATAATAGTAATAATAGCGGACGACTTTGGATTGCTGTTAAGAGGTGGCGGCAATCTCAACGTGCGTACCCGAACAATAATAGTAATAACGGAAATATTAACGCTAATAATATAAATAACGATGACAATATAACTAAAAATTAACTACTTATAATATCCACTCACTAGCAGCAACAGCTAATGGAGAGTACCGAGAATATGAATTAGAGAAAATGAAATGAGACATATTGGGATTAAGCGAAGTCAGGAGACCAGAGGAGGAATAAATTATATTAAATGATGATAATGTACTGAGAATTGATAGATAGGATTTGAAAGGCGAAAAAGATAAATAGAAGATGCATTATTGGAAATAATGGTAAGGGACAAAATCAGAAACTTCGAAACACGAAAAAACACAGGTTTCGAGGACATTGTTAGCAAAAAACAAATAGAATAGGGCGGGGCATGTAGTAAGACTGACGGAAGATGGACGAAGGAAAATTTGAATTGGTCGCCATAGACTGAAAGACAAAAAAACAAGAAAAACCTCAGACGACATAATAAGACAGGCATAGTCTAGGAAACAAGAACGGGTGGAAAAATTTGTGAGCTTAGTGTCAAAAGGCTTAACGCAGATATATTATTTGTAAATTATAAAATGCCGCATTTAATACGGATGGATAATTTTATTATGAAATTACTATATGAAAATAATAATTCGAATATCCAGAAGGCTTAGAAAAGCAAGTCTATCGTCATAGTTCTTGGAAAACTCGGTGCCTTAATTACCGACATTAATACGAGTAATTTACAATACGCCGATGATATCATAAATTTTCGCTTCATTCGAAAACACGCCGTTTAAAAAATAATTTGACACAATGTTGAGAGAAAAAATGTCGGACTAAAAAAAATAAAATAAAAGGAATTATTCGATTATTAAAAGTGAAAATAATTCGTAAAAAAGAATTTACATTAGATAAAAGTGTATTTACAGAATAAATATATGTTACAAAAAAAAATAACGAAAACAATATTATAACGCATTCCGAACACAATAGTACGTATACTAGTTTTAAAAAGTATGCCCAGTTGCTCGTTTAACTAAAATAAAAATACAGGAAAAACCACTAACAAAACCTGCATACTGATCATAAAACTTCACCTATATAGTGCACCGTGGTACATCACCAACTTAACGCTCCACAAAGACCTTGGAATGAAGTCTGTTCTGGAAGTAATATCCAGCGACGCAAAAAATTATGCTCATAGACTAGAAGTGCACCCGAACAACATGGCGATCGGGTTGCTGGATAATTCGCTAGAAGTTCGTCGGCTTGACAGAATCAAGCCAATGGACCTAGCCTAAGAGATAAATTTTCATGACTGTTTTTAGCACCTACTGATGGGTAGGCTGCTAATCATACCATCTGCATAAAATATTAATTTTTTATAATGTGGAATGTAGGTATTTTTTTATAAAAAATCAATTGAAAATTAGTTAAATCACTAATATTTATTTTCTTAAAGAAAACACAAAGATTTTCGGCATTTACGCCATTATCAAGTGAAACATTTTAAAACATCATAATTTTAAAAAAATAAATTAAATATAATTGCTTAAAAATATGCGATGGTGATTGTGAAAATATGCTCCAAAAATGCTGTCTGCTTCTGGTCTATTTTTGATTTGTTGAAATTTAATATCAATATATTTGTTTATTAATTTTGTTTTTTTATATTAATTTTTTCTTCAATACTATTTTACGGATTCTGTAAACGTTGTGTACAGGTGGAATTTTAAATTTTTCATTAACTGTTGCGATGTATGATGTCCAAAAGTAAAATAAAAAAATATAAATATAAAAATATACGAACGCAAAAATTTTTTAAAAACACAATTTTACAATTGTAAAATTGTGTTTTTTAAAAAATTTTTGCGTTCGTATATTTTTATATTTTATATTTTACTTTTGGACATCATACATCGCAACAAGTTAATGAAAAATTTAAAATTCCACCAGTACACAACTTTTACAGAATCCGGAAAATAGTATTGAAGAAAAAATTAATATAAAAAAACAAAATTAATAAACAAATATATTGATATTAAATTTCAACAAATCAATAAATAGACAGAACAGAAGCAGACAGCATTTTTGGAGCATATTTTCACAATCACCATCGCATATTTTTAAGTAATTATATTTAATTTATATTTTTAAAATTTAGATGTTTTAAAATGTTTCACTTGATAATGGCGTAAATGCCGAAAAGCTTTGTGTTTTCTTTAAGAAAATAAATATTAGTGATTTAACTAATTTTCAATTGATTTTTTATAAAATATTAAAATTCCTAAATAGCTACACCATCAGTTAGGTGTAATTTAACTAAAGGAAAAATATATATATATATATATATAAATTTATAAATATTTAACGTTAGTAGGATAAACGATAATTTTTATGTGTATTATACGCAAAAGAGAGAGAGAAAAAAAATTGGACAAATGATAACGCCAGCTGTATAATAGCGTGTGTTTAATTCTTTTATGTTTATAGCGTTTATATTTTAGTTGCAAACTTGTATACGTTCCCCTATGACTTGACTTTAATAAATGAAGAGTGACTGCAGGCAAAAAAAAAAAAAATTGTTTTTACTATATTCATTATAGACCTTCTCGATCTCGCTTTTGGCCTTTTGCCTGTAACTTTAGTAATTATATATATTTTTTTAGTAAAATTGTTACGTCTTATTACATGTCCCGACCGTTTTATTTTCCGATTTTCTATACGATTTATTAAATATCTTTTTTCACACATATTCCCTCGAGAATTTCATTTCTTTCCAAGATGTTTTCGTCATTCTTTCACATTTTCATCGAATTCGGTTTACTTATTCAAATCCTGTACTGAATCGGAAAGGAAATTATTTTGTCTGGATTCTCTTTTTTTTTCTACTATGGAACCGAGATCTAACTATTAATCGCGTCGCAAGATCTTCCTGAAAATTAATATTGTTCCTTACTATTTTAATGTCAGTCCGAACTATCTTATAAATCGTACGAGGTGGGAATATTTTCAACGTACGACGTAAATAACAACGAGAAGATTACAAAATTCTTTCCCCCAATATCCGATTCATCAATTTTCATTATTAGATGAGACCGCGTACGCCATGCTAACTCGTTTATAAATATTGCGTACATCACGCGATAGTAGATGTATTATCACCAATAATATTCTTTAACGGAAAAAGTTATTTCGAAACCTATCACGATGAAGTAATTTTAAAGTTTTATTATAAACCAAAAGTACCAAAAAACCAAAAACAGCAAAAAACCGTCGAACGTTAAACCGGATAGAAATATGTTTTTTCAGTTCTGAAGTGAAAAATTGCAAAGTAGTATTAAGGCGAACGGAACTTTAAAGGGTGGGAGATTACGATAATTGCTTTTAGAAAACGAGCTGCTCGCTTGGGCGGATAAATTTTAAAAGTTGCTGAATTAACTGTAAAATATTTAAAAATTTTAAAAATTTATTTTATCTCCGCGACTAAAAGTCTAAATGTAATGCGGAAAATTAAATTTAACGCATTTTCAGCGAATTTTAACATTTTCTAACCCTCCGACGAACGGTTCGCGCCGGACTTTTACACGAAGAATTTCTTTCCTTCTATTTTTATTTTTATTCTGTTCTGTTTTTCCCGCCTTTTCTTTGTTTTCTTTATCCTTTATTAGGTTATCCTTTTTCCACGAACGTAATACACATACCGTTTCTTATTTGCCAGCATTTTAAAGAAAGCCGTACTGTTGTCTTTTTTTTGTAATTATTTTTCATGGCGATGCTATTTCGCGAAGTATTAACTTAAAATTAGGGGTAAAATTTTGCTTATTCATTAGGCGAATTATTTTTTGTTTCAATCAGTTTTTTCTGATTTTTTGATAATTTCAACGCCTACTACAAGCTTAAACAGCCTATCTAGATTTTATTATTATTATTATTAATAATAATAATAGATTTTAACCATTTCATAATCCCGGCGAATTAAAAAAAAAAAAAAAAACGTCTTAGTTTATACGAAAACCATAAATTTTTTGTGTTAATTTCTGTATCGTTATTTTAAAAAAAAAGACACAAATGTTTCACTATGCTCTCTAACTAACGACGTCGCAAGTCACAGACAAATTTTTAAAATAATTAATTATAAATTCTCGTTGAAATTGTTAATCTTCCTTTTTATTTTCTTACTAATTATTTTTTGTAGTTTTCTTACGTATTTTTTTTCCCTTCGTAATTTAAGACTAATTCACTCTATACTATGAATTCCTTACTAAGAGACACGTGTAGCTTTCGTTTACCATATTCACCATCGGGTTAGATTATAATTAAATCTACAGGTACCGCGTGTAAAAGACTATATCCTTAAATTATTCGAAAACAAATTTTTTATCAGTTTTATTTCCAACCAATATAGACGTATTAAACGTAATTTTGTTATTCTGGCAACGTTTCAACTTGTTTCTTCTTTTCAATATATTTATAAATGACATTTTATTCGCTTTGTAATTCAAAACTTATATTTACTCTTCTTTAAATTATTCCGATTGTTTCTCCTGCGATGGGTTTTTGTTTAATTTTTATAACTTATATGTTTACTATTTATCAAATTTATATCATTAGAATTTTTACTTTTTACGAATAAAGAGGACATTTGTTCCGGTACATTTATTTAATATTACTGTAAACTTTTAAATTTTAATGTCAAATATACGAATTTTTACATTTACGAATCTGCGCCGATTCATATTACTTTTATTACTTAAACTGCGGAACATGTGCCGGCTCCTGGGCGAAACTTCCGAATTACCTCTAAAATCGAAATTATTGCTTTACAGAGCAGTTATTAAGACGGTGTGGACATATGGCGTATCACTCCGCGGGGGGACAGCATCAATATTAAATATTAAAATAGTGCAGCGATCCCAATCAAAAATACCAATAGCCGGTGCATATATATACGAAACAAAAATTTGCATAAAGACCTAAAAGTACCAAATGTGTACGAAGTAGTTCGGAAAAATAGTAAAGGTTACTTGTGCACAGGTTAGGAAGGAAATCATCAGTTTAGATCCCACTTGCGGAGACCAAAAAGGGCATTACCTCCTTTGATAGCATAACAATCTCCAATTATCGAAAGGTTTGGGCAGAACCCCTAGTTTTATTATTATTATTATCATTATTATTATTATTATTATTATTATTATTATTATTGCTATTTATTTTTATCTATGAGACTTGAAAACACCTTAATATGGGAAAAGCTTTGTGATATATTAATATAAAAATCTAGTAATTTTAACTACTTTTTATTTTCTTTCATCGCATCATTATATTTATACATAATTTGTTGTACGGTGTTAGTAGCCTACAAGGCAATCATAATATGGCGTTAGCGCTGATAGACGCACAAACTAGGGCGAACTAATTGTAATCGTTTTGTTGTCACTTAATAATGCACACCCCCACCTGTTTTATGTTGTTGTTGTTTTCTTGTACTGTACTATATTGCGTTATTATAAAATTATAAGCGCGGATAACGATGATTTATAAAAATTTATCGCGGGCTCGCAATTGTGAACGAATAACATTTATATAAATGAACGTCGTATTCGCGCGTAAAATTATCAATGATATCGTTATATCTTATTTTTTCTTTCGTAACTTTCGCCGGAGCAGTATCAAAAATTAAATTAACGAAAAATGGGCGTCACGTCATAGACACGGTTCCTGAATTTCAGTATCTCGCAACCTGGTTTCATAAAGAAACAGTTCTCAATCGATCGAGATACGGTCACGAACAGAATAAGAAAAAAAAGCTAGAAATAGATTTTTAATTATGAAAAATCTGACGACCCGGAAAGACTATTAACCTACAGTACAGACTACGACTTGCTTTCTTATGTACGGTCGGTACTACCGTACGGTAAGGACAGTTGGATTCTCACATGAAGTGCTGGGGAAGTATATACACATATTATATATATATATATATATATCGCCGTATTTTGAAGATTTCATACCATATTACCAATACAGATGTGCTGCGAAAAATGTCAAAACAAATGGAACTGTTAATACGCTCCAGAAAATTAAAATATTACGATCGTGTAATAGACATCCGGAAAGGTATTATTTAGCTGAAATTGTACTGAATGGTTGGTGATACAACAACGTGTCTACAGACTCGACACAGGAGTCCGAACGGGGAAACAAATATGTTAACCGCCAAACTTCCGTCGAAAAAAAGCAGAAGACAGAATTTTCTTTTCTAATTCTTAATTTCTTTTTTCCTTTTTTATATGGGCATTAGTAATTCCATCAAGGAGCTGTAAAAAACGGATGATATGTATCATTAAATATTTATACTAGACTGATATGTAATTGAATATGGTTAAGTATACGCTATTATTCTGCGAGCGGCTGAGCAAGCATCTGAGATTTTTTTTTTTGTAAATGACCTATTCCGGACATTCCGCAGTGGGGGGCAAGTTTATTTTGCTTAATAACTAGGTATAATATTGTAGGGAGACAGAGGACTAAAATTAAAAATTGTAATTATATAGAAAAGTGCAGGTATATCTGAAAATAAAATAAAAACATGGTGTGTGAAGTAGTCCTCTGCCAAGTGTACTTAATATCTAGGGTGGTCACGGGATGAATTACATGGTCCCGTCGTCCACCATGTGTGTGTGTAAAGGTGAATTTGTGAGAATGCGTGAAAGAAATTAGAACAATGAACTTCTAACATACTTTTGGTAGCAAAATTTGTACATCTTCTATTATCCAAATGCAAATAAAATTATAAAGAAAACTTCTTCGTAAAAAAAACAAAATAAATCTTATACAATAAATACATACAATTTTTTACACATATAAACAACACGATGTTAAAGCAAAATGAGTATATGGAATTACAACTATTTTTTTAAAAAAATAATATTCATACTTATAAAAATAAAATAGCAAAATCATTATTGATAAAAGAGAGGGAATTGCATTAGGTATAAAATAAAAAAAAAAAAAACTTAAGTTATATAACAAAACAAGCGTAGGTGTGTAGTGTATATTGTGTGAGGAGTGCATAGGCAGTCATTGAGAAGCATAGACCACACTATTGTTGCGTGGTTTCACGTTTGAATTAAACTTTAAAAAAAAATAATTTACTTTTGTCCGGATTTAAACTTCTTACACATGGCAGACTCCATATACAACAGAAGATTTTTCGAATTAGATTTATTAATGACCAGTGGTTCTGTGGAATTAATTCTGAATTGAGACTGAAGTTCGGAGAAATAAGGGCAGTAGTATAATAAATGTTCAACACCCAACATAATAAATAGACATTTGGGAACAGAAAAAGTAAGACCTAATTTGTTAATAATTGATTTCAGTTATAGACATACAACTTCGATTAGTTTGAAATCATAATGCCTATCATTGAAGGAGATGCATAAGTCATCTGCGTAAGAGACAATATAAGAAATTAATTTTGCTATTTGACGATGAACAGGGAAATAGAGAATATAGATCCCTGAGCCACACTGCAATCTCCTATAGGCGACGGAGACATTAATGTTAAGAATCGCATGTCTGTTTTGGAAATAATAGTTACGTTAATGATGAAACGGTTAATATTGTTTAAAAATAGCAATGATTGCTGATCACCTACAGCTATTAAAAGCTCCATTGACATTAAAGGAGATGACAACTGCAGAAGTTGTGTTTTGATTTCAGACACCAGTGTGTAGAGGGAATTCTCAGTGTCCCCTCCTGAAACCAAACTTGTTCTATGAAAAATATTAAGGCTATTTTAATAGGACTATATGCAGAGAAGGAGTTAGGATGTTCTCCAGGTTTGGAAAGTAGCTTAATATTAGTCACTTTGCAACACGTTGGGAAGATCTGGTGTGCAAAGCACTTATTAATGACCGAACTTAATAAATTAGGGGACTTAGAATTTAAGTACTTTACGATTTTGTTATTTATTTTATCTGAAGAAGGAGTTTTGTCTATTATTAAGTCTCTTAACCAGGATATTTATGTCGTCAGAAGTAGCTGAGGGAACAACTGCTCCAGAAACGGAACTGGTGGGAATATGCTCCAGAAAGGCGTTGCATTTTTCAAAATTCTCTGTCAAGATAGAATTACTTACGGTAATATCTGAAATTATGGTTAATTTATTTTTATTGAGGATATATTTATAGGGGCGGTCCCAGGCAGTGCAGTTTTCAATGAGCTGTCGCCGAGCTAAATGTTTACTTTTTGCAATTGGCTTTTTTCTATTTCTGATTTAATGTCACTAAGGTGGCATTCAAAACAAAATGACTTGGAGATGTTTCTACACTTGTTTTTAGTATTCCTAACTTTATAAATTTTGAGTTTTCAACTTTTGAAGAACTGGATTCCAGCAGTCAACCGCTAGAGTAGTTAACATGTGACATATGAGCAATTTTAGATGGATAAATATTAAATTTAGTAATGTTATCATTAAAATTTGTGATATTATTAGAATTTTCAGCACGGTGTTGAAGGTGGATAATATGTTTATGATTAATGACAAAAAGGAGGCTTTAGGACCTTGCTCCACTCTTGTCGCGGGTTGACCTGCTATTGCAGTACTTCCAGGTACGATTAATTGAACCAGCACTCTACTTTATAACAAGTACTCTACTTTATAACAAGTTCATAGGGTCACTGAAATAATTGAACGATCTTTCGAAGACAGGAAATTCGGTCCCTCGGTATCCCTAGACGTCGAAAAAAACCTTCTACCGCGTATGGTACGAAGGTATCATACACAAGTTGAGCAATATTCTACCGTGTAACTTTTATGAAATACCGAAGTCATACTTGTACAAAGGAAGCTTCATAGTTGAATATAACGGACTCACACCAAATCGTCATACAAGCTGGAGTTACATTTCAGAATGTTCTCCTCCTTGGTTTGAGTTACGTGCTTCCTATTAAATTGAGCTCTTACTTCGTTGGTTAAATTAGAGACCTCCCTAAGAAGGGTCACCCAATTCTTAAGTTTATCCATTGTTCATGAGTAAACACACGAACAAGGATGAGCACTCGAAAGTCCAAAGGAGCGGGTGAAAAAATTAAAATATTAATAAGAAAGGAAAACAAAAAATAATAATAATAAACCGAACCATATGTAAGTTAATTGATTTAATGACGATAATTTTAACCGTTAAAGTGGCTGCACTGATAATTTAAAATTAAACCATCAGCCGTTCTTATCTTCTCGATCTACTGATAATATCTAAATAACGATGCAAGAGAACAATCTTACCGATTTTTGCTGCCAACTTAAAAATTACACAACTTATGACCAGTAAATTTTTCTGTAATAACAATTGCTGAATCGTAATACTCGAAAAAAACTGATTTGGACACATATAAGTTATATACTTCAGTTTTCTTTTACCCTTAAAAATAGGACGATAATATAGAATAATAACGTATTATCACTATCGCAATCAACACGAAACTGAAGCATCTGAGATTAGTTAGTTAGGAGAACTGCAACTGAAAAATAGGTGGTTTTGCGTTACCACCCGTACATTCGAGTGTTAGTTTAAAGAAGAAAAAAAACCCTGTTATTTCATCTCTAACGAGATTTATATTTTGTGCACTTTCGATGCCGGAAAGTTTTTCACGTACTTCGAAGAAAATTAAAAGTAAAAAAAAAAATCGATCCAAAGGAAATACCGGAAGTTTTTAAGATTAGTTTTGCGAACTTTTAACCCTTTCGGTTGCTGTTATCGAATTCCGAAGCAATACATTTTATACCGGCTATAAGATACACCCGTTTTAAGATGATTCTAGGCAATTTTCAATATTTATGTATATATATATATATATATATCATAAAGGTAGCACATTTCCTGTTCAGGAGGTTGCACATCGCGAACGCTATATACGTCGGCATCTGGCTGATTCAATTAATTTGACGAAATCGTTTATTCCTGTATTAATTAATTCCATTCTTTTTTTTCCTCTAAGCGGCTTTCCTCGAATTTTACCCTGTGCTGCTAGGTTGTCTTTCTTCCCGGATTTTGTGAGCCGTATATTTAATTTTTCTTTTTTTTATCTCATCCATTAGTTGCAACTTGTTGATTTTACACCTATTCAGCACTTCTCGGTTAGTTACTTTGTCTACGGAATTTTCAGCATGCGTCTATACATTTCAAAGGCGTTAATTTTTCTTTCGCATTCTGCATTTATTGTCCAGGTTTCCGCTGAATAAAGCAGCACCGACCAGACATAACCGGTGACGACGAAAATGGGGCCAGGCGCCTCCAAGGCCAAAATTTCGACGAATCAGCATTTCCGAACCTGCTAAGGTCACCGCCGTTTTTCAGATAATCATAATAAACATCTTGCCATAATAATCATAAACATATTGCGATAATCATAATAACCATCTTCGAATAATAATAACAAACATCTAGGAGGAAAATAATTCTTAAAAATGATAACAAGAGAGAGGAAAGTAATTATTTTATAGCCCGGAAAAAAATAATATTTTTCCCAGGATATATATAATACATATACACACGCGCATATATATATATATATATTTATATATATATATATATATATATAACAAACGTATATGCACATGCACACACCCATAGTGTATGTGCATATACATGAATATATATATATATATATATGCAAATACACGCATACGTATTACATATAAGACGAAAGTATATATTTCCCAAAAATATAAATAATTATATAATAAAATGTGTCGTTCAAAATTGTTTTGTGCTTTTCTCTAACAAGCTAAATAACATTAAGAATATATGTGGGATCCGAGAAAGTTCTTAATAAAAAATAAATCGAAAATCTATCCCGAGAGAACTTTCTAAGTGTCCTAACGAACATTTTCCGTCATAAATATCATCCCTCTATCTCACCTAGGTCTCCGAAAAGTCGAGTTTTAAACGAGTTGAAAGTTTTAAAAACCATCCCTTTTTTCAAATTTTAATAGCCGTTTTATTCGTCCGACCGTCTAAAGGTATTCGACTTTTTTCCACCTTATACTAAGCCGAAAATTTTAATTATACATACTGTGTCTCTATATAAAATAGTAGCGGAGTTAAATCGAATTGTTATTACCTAATTAGATATGCATAGAAAAACCTATTAATTAAAGTCGTCGTAGTTCGAAAAAAAATTTGGTTAGATTTGGAGGGGTGACTTTTTCGTATTTCGATTTTTAAAAAATTTATGTAGAACCAATTTGCGAGATATTAAAATACGTATATGGAAAACCGTTTTTCATTACGATCGATAGGTCTCGAACTACGAATTTTTAGATTGCCAACGTGCTATCTTTGGCAGGACATAGAGTGCGACGTATACATTTTTAAACAATTCTGACTCTTAAAATCGTCATTTATATAAAAGATTTATCGGATAAAGCGAAAAAACTGCATAAAAAATTTCAAACCTAACCCAAAAATATCAATAGTCAACTAGACACACACACCTCGCAATTTTTTTCAAATTCAACTTTTTTCACAATAATTCGCGATTGATTCGAAATCGCGGAAAAGTGTTTATACAAAAGTTAAGCGGCATTGAAATACGCGTTATAACGTTACAGTGTTATTTTGAAACAAAATACTCATCGATAAAATGAGGGTTAAAGAGTTTAGCGGTTTTGGATCGTTTTTAAGGGTCTTATGATAGATAGACGGTTCAGGTTTACGTTAGACGAAAGCAGACGTGGAGATCTATCATTTACGTAATAACATAAATTTTACCTAAATTAACCGGTAAAGAGTTTAAATTTGATTTTCGATGTTTAAAAATTTTTGGGCCGATTTTTGAAAGGCCAATTCTACGATGCTTTTAGCAAGGGTGTTAGGCGTTAGGGAATATCTATATATGTATGTATATAAAATACGATTTAGACCTCCCTTACACGGCGAACTTCGTATCGCCCAAGAATCAATAAATGTATTAATTTATTAGCTGAATTAAATATACTTTTTTTATTAAGTTTAATAAATCAACAAAAATTAAAATGTATCGCCATATCGTTTAAGTCTCTTTACAAATTTGTTTTTTACGTTTTTTGTGTAATTCCTAATTCTCCATCAGTATTTTTTATTTAATTCAGCTAATAATTTAATACATTTCTTGATTCTGGGGCGATACAAAGTTCGCCGGGGTAGCTAGTATATATATATAATTATTACTCAACCAGACGGTAACACTGAGCGCGCTAGTTGTCGTTTGTAATGGTAAAGTGTACAACACGCGCGGTAACGTAGTGTTAATAATGCGCACGCGTTCAATTAATAACGTAAGAACGTTTTAAAGTGGTTGTATGCCTGCCGTGTATTGGACGAAGGCAGTAGTACAGCTGTATATATATATAACAGCTTTGTAGAATCGGCCGACCAAAAATCGGTCGAAAATTTTTCAAAATCGAAAATCAAATTTTAAACTCGCGATTTCCCTTTACACGTTAATTTTGGTAACATTTACGTTATAAAATAAATGATAGATCCCCACGTTTACTTTCGTCTAACGTCAACCCGAACCCCCTATCTATTATTTGAGCTTTAAAAATGCCCCAAAACCCCTAAATCATTTAACCCCAATTTTATCGATGAATATTTACTATAATAATACGGGAATACCACAGTTAGACGTATATTTAAATGCCGCCTAACTTTTGTTTAAACGATTTTTCCTAATTTTGAATCGTTCGCGAATGATTGCGGAAAAGGCGAATTTTTAAAAAATCGAAAGGGTTATATCTCCCTTTTGAAATTCTCAGGTTTAGTTTGAAAATGTTTTTCGCGGTTTTTTCGTTTTATACAATAGATCTTATATAGAAATGATTATTTCAAGAGTCAGAATTGTTTAAAAATGTATAGGTCGCACTCTATGCCCTACCAAAGATAGCACGTCGGCAATCTAAAAATTCGTAGCTCGAGACCTATCGATCGTAATGAAAAACGGTTTTCTATTTCGAACTCGTCATTTTAATATCTCGTATATCAGTTCTATAGAAAGTTTTCGAAACTGGAAATTCAAAGTCACCCTCGAAAGTGCGCCAACCTTTTTTCCGATTTCCGACTGCAACTTTATTTAATAGTTTTTCCTATGACGATCGAATTAGGTAATAACAATGTTTTTCGAATCCCTAAGCCTGACCAAAGCGGGAAAACCGATTTTTCTAAAGTCGTATTACCATTAAAACCTTTGTCAGGTTTAGGAATTTTTTTCTTTGAATCTACAATGTTTTACACTGATGCATCCTTATTTGCCGGCTTCTCAGTTATCAGAGACGGAGCAATCATCATTCAATATTCCTGCCGCAGACATTCTCCGTCATTTCATCAGAATTATATGCGATTTATCTTGCTACGGAATCTTATGAGTTCCGATGTTTATAAACCTTCGATTATATGTTCTGACTCTCTTCTAGCACTCTGCACTCTCTGGGACGTTTTCAATCATGATCAGCAACCTATAGCCAAGAAAAAACTGGTACTGGCGAGGTCGAGTCAGAAAGTGACATTTTTCTTTCATACGTATATATATATAATGCAAACTAGCTGACCCGGCGAACTTCATATCGCCCCACAATCAATAAATGTATAAATTTATTAGCTGAAACGCGGTTTTTTTGTTTCATCCGATAGATCGCTTTATTGTTAATCATGTGAATCATAATTATTAACAAAAATCAGTTTTATTTTCATTGTAGTGCTTTGTAATATACGATGTTTTTCGTTTGATTACCTGGCGCATAGACAAACAGATCTGATGGTTTTCCAACACGGGAACAGGCAACATACAATTGACCATGTGAGAAACATGGGTTTTCCAAATTAATACCACAAACACTTAATGATTGCCCCTGTGACTTGTTTATGGTCATAGCAAAAGCAAGCCGCACTGGAAACTGTAGTCGTTTAAACTCAAATGGCACATCAGTCGGAATCATTGGGATGCGCGGTATGAGAACATCTTCTCCTTTATACTTTCCCTTTAGTATAGTTGCTTCTATCACGTTGTTTAGAAATTTTTTTATTGCTAAACGTGTGCCGTTGCAAAGACGCGGTTGGTTGATATTTCGCAACATTATAACTACCGATCCAACCTTTAATTGACGATTGTGAGGTGGCAATCCTGGCAAATCCAGCGAGTTTAAAAATTCCGGTGGATAGTTGATTATATCATCTTGGTTAGTAGCTGAATCAACTAATTTATATATCCTCGATTCGCCTGTAATTTGTTCTTGAATTTTGAAATTTAATTCATTTACATCTATGTTTTTTGCAGCCAATATAGCTCGTTCGCTCAACCAATCATGGTTTCTGTAATTTTCAGCAACATCTGGAAACACCTTCTGAATAAGTTCATCTTTTGATCGAGTTAATTGACAAAAACTTTCAGGAAAGTTAATGCAGCCAGTCAACATGTCTCTAGGAAATTTGCCATTACCAATGTCAATGAGTTGTTTAGAGAATATGTTTCCAGATTGGTCATTTTGCAATTCGACACGCATATTCTTGCTTAAATGAAGTACTTTGACATGTTTCCACAAATTGGAGGACTTTAGACATGCATTGAGTTCATCAGCTAGCGTTGATCGTGGAATCACTGGCAATGTTTGACGAAAATCACCTGCTAATAAAATCATGACACCACCAAATCGGTTATGATTGTTCCGTAGATCTTTTCAGGTTCTGTCTATAGCCTCCAAAGATTTTTTATGTGCTATCGTGCATTCATCCCAAACAATCAGTTTACATTGCTGCTAAACCTTTGCCATTGCGGCCAAATTGGTACAGGCGTGTTTTTCGTTACGATCGATAGGTGTCGAGCTACCCTGAATATAATTAACATTGGCCCGTGCTAAATGCATTGTAGTACCGGCCGGCCAAAAATCGCCGGCAGAATTTTTAAAAATCGAAAATGAAATTTTCAACTCGCGATTTCTCGATACCGGTTAATTTTTAAGACATTGATCTAATAACATAGATTATAGATCTCCACATCTACTTTGTTTTAAGACCAACCCAAACCCTTTAGCTACCATAGAGGCTTCAAAAAGGGCCCAAAACCTCAAAATCCTTTAAGCCCGATTTTCTCGGCGATTATTCGATATAAAAATACGGCAATACCATCGTTAGACGCGTCTTTTAATGACGAATAACTTTCATTAAAACACTATTTCCAAAATTTCGAATCGTTCGCGAATTATTGCGAAAAAATCAAAATTTTGAAAAAATCGCGGTGCCCACCCCTTTTGAAATTTTCGGATCGGGTTTGAAATTTTTTTCGCGGTTTTTTCATTTCATCCGACAGATCTTATATAGTAACGACTATTTGTAAAGTCGGAATCGTTTAAAAATGTTTACGTCGCTCGCTATGCCTTGCCAAAGGTGGCAGGTCATCGATTTTAAAAAATTCGTAGCTCGACACCTATCGATCGTAACAAAAAACGGTTTTCTGTTTCGTATCGGTCATTTTAATATCTACCAAATCGATTCTATCGAAATTTTTCCAAAATCAAAATTTAAATAATTTACTCCCTTCAACCCCCTAACCTCCCTGAATTTTTTTCCGAATTTTTCTCGCCGTAAAAACCATCCTTGAACTACAATTGGCCAAATTGGTCCGGGCGTTGTTGAGTTATGCGCTTACAACGTTTAGCAATTCATAGGGGTTGATTGTAAAGGGTTGAAAATTCAGGGTTATATGTATTTACTAATGCTGTATCATAAAAAATTTAAAAAAAAAAAGTATCTAAAATTGGAAAAAAAATAAAAAAAATTTAGGGGTGGATTACCCTTAACATTTAGGGGATGAAAAATAGATGTCCGATTCTCAGACCTACCCAATATGCACACAAAATTTCATGAGAATCGAGAAAGCCGTTTAGGAGGAGTTTAACTACAAACACCGCGACACAAGAATTTTATATATTAGATATATATATATTTCGGATATCTCGGTAACAATCGATTTGGATAAAAAATTTTACATACATGTAATGCATTGATTAATTTAAAATAACCTATATAGAAATAGCGAACTTTGAAAATTTGGGCCGTGACTCTAAACAGCCCAATTGTTATTCCAACGAATATTGCAATCTTAGAAATTTCCTCTTTACTGCAAATATGATGGAAAATATAATTAAAATATTAAATCTCGAGCGCCGTTTTAATTTAAGGCATCGGATGTTCCAGGAATATTTTCTAATCTATTTAAAAATTATTATCAGGAAAAAATCCAATCAAAAAATTCCCAAATTCATTTTTAAGTACATCATTTCTTCTAATAATTATAATTTATATCCAGTGTACAAAATTAAATGAAAAAATAAATTAAAGTTGACACAATGCATTATTTTTGTAATAACTAATAAACGAATGGTAATATAGGATATTTTTTTCTATGCGCTACGTACGTCTTTACCGCTACTTTATATTGATATAAGATTATATTTTAAGACATGAGGTTATACCGTGTCTAAAAAATGTGTTCACAATCCTGAAATTACGAATAAATTGCCTACAATTCTCAATTTGATATTAATAATTTAATTAATGTTTTTAACATTGAGAATAACATTGTTAGCATGAGTATTTCCTTAATTACTTTAAAATAATTTTTTTAACGACCTTACTTAAGTTGCTAAGTAAACTAATTAGCCAAATGTTGCAAATCTGAGAACTGTCATTCCCAAGTTTAGGAGGAGCAATAAATTTTGAGTTTTTCTAACAGTGCGTAAAATAACTGAATTTAAACATGCAGTTTAATATAATCGTAAATTCTACGATAGCCTTTAATGGGAGCTCCTTAATTACTATAGATGAAATTTCATCGTGTACTACGATTTAATTGATTTAATTGTAACATACATATCTTTCAGAGTAATAAAAATTGTTTTATCTACAGAACTGACATCTTTAATATATTGACTGACTGTTAATCGAACTTTAATGAATCGTAGAGCGGTGGAAGAGCAGTGCACGGTTTGTTATAATTTTTGTAAACTTTCCATACATTATTATTTTTCGTATTAAGCTTCGATAAAAACGAATTAAATTTATTTTAATGAATCAAATTGCAAATTGGAAATGCGACCTCATATCAACTGTCAGACTAATATGTTGATTATAGTTAGGACTACCCTGTTCTTATATTATTATTATTATGCACTTATTGCTACATTAAGCCAATATGTGGAAAAGTTAGGAACGAAATAACATTGACGGCTTTTAAACTTGAAATATTTTCTAGTAAAAAATCAGTGATCCATTTAATATATGTATAATATTATTACCATCGGATATACTGCATTCAGGAATAGAAATGTGAATCGCAATAGTAAGGGTAAGATAACCACCTACCGCAGTACAACAAAATTGATGTGTCAATATGTCGTATTAATAATAATTTAATTTTCTTATATATTACGAGGTCCATTTCGCATTTTGATCTCAACATTTGTGTATCGTTTTTGCTTCGTTTGTCTCGACTTGTGTCGTTAGTTTCGTTTGTGTGAAAAAAAAATTGCGAGGAAGTAAAGAATCTTCCATTTCCAACTTGGTTCCCAAATATTTACTATAGTTTTCAGGATTTGTTTTGTTCTTAGTGTTTGTCTTTAGATGTACAGAAATTAACTTTATTCATTAAGTCAATTTTTAAAAATCGGCATTAATTTTTTTGTTTTGATTATACTTCATTCAAATGATTTTTTTACCGTTTCCAATTTATTTTAATTCACAGATATTTATATAACCAGTTTAACAATTTTTGTGAGGAAACTAATAATAAATTTAAATAATTTGTAGTTACGAGTATTTTAAGCGAAATTTACAAATTATAATGACACAACAAAAAAACGCGTCTATTTTTACTTTTATTTTTAATTCGATAAAATTTTAATCATAAATTAATATATTTTATTATAAATTGACGCTCTATCATTTATGTATGTATATATATATTACATATATATATATATAAAATTATGTATGTATGTATACAAAGGGGAACAACTGGGATAAATTACCCCAGGTCACAAATGAAAGGGGTCTCACAAAAACATTAAAAGTTAAAATTAGTTTTTAGTGAGGAACCCAAATGTAAATACATTTTTTAAAAATATATTTGAAGTATAATGTAAAAGGGTAATAAATAACAGTTTAGCCTATCCAGACTTAAGTTTATGGCAAAGACGTGTCTATGTCAGTCAGAATATTAAAAATAGTTTGTATTATCCCAATTAGAAATACCAGTACAATTTTGAACGACACCTCTTATTAAATAGTTATTTATATTTTTAGGAAATATGTACTTTCGTCTTTAGGTACGTGGATATATACATATATGCAATATATATATGTAATATATGTGTGTGTATATATGTATATAGATATATATAAATATATATATGTATATATATACGTAATATGGTTGTGTACGCATTGCTTATATATATATATATATAAACCGGGTGAAAAATATTTTTTTCTCAGACTGTAAAAATAATTATTTCCTCTCCAAGGTCTTTAATTTTAAGAATTATTTTCCTTATAGACATTTATCATTATTATTGCAAAATGTTTATGATTATTATCGCAAGGCCTTTATTATGATTATCTGAAAAATGGCGGTGACCCAGCACGTGCTGAAATGCTGATTCAGCGGAATTATCTTAAAGCCGGCGCCTGGCCCCATTTTCGTGTACGCCCGACATAACAACGTATAGTATCCGTTTCCCTCGTTTCTAAGTCTATTTTACTGCTTCTTAGTATTTTTTCAAGATTTCTAAACGCTTATCTGGCCATTTCTGGAAATTATTTCTTTTTTATCACGCCCGTCATTTGTGATCAGAACTCCTAAATATTTATACTGTTCCACATTTTGTAATTGTTGTCCATCTATTTTCAGTTTTGTTTCTCTAGACTTATGTCTGCTGAATTTCATTACTTTCGTTTTGTTTATATTTATTTTCATATTGTATTTTCGTCCTTCTCGATTTATGATATTTAGCATTTTTTGCATTTGCTTCTCCGTTTCAGCTATCAGTACTTTATCATCTGCGTAAGAAATATTATTTATATTAAACCCATTTATTTTAAAACCCATTGCATTTATTTCTAGTGATTTAAACAATTTCTTCTACATATGCATTAAATAATCTAGGCGACAAAGGACATCCTTGTCTAACACCTTTTTTTATATTGCAATACTTTTCAGAATATTCACTTCCTATTTTTACATTTTGCTTTTTGTTCCCGATACAACTCTTTTATTATTTGGATATCTCTGCTATCGATATCGTATTTTTGCGATATTTTAATTAATTCTGCACATGGTCTACTCTATCGAAAGCTTTCTCGTAGTCTATAAAACATACTACTAGTTCTCTATTTATATTTAAAGCTCTCCGGTATAATTGTTTTGAATAGTATAATGGCGTCTCTAGTGTCTTTTTTGCTATGAAGCCAAATTGTGTTTCACTTAAAAATTTATCTATTTTATGTTCCAATCTTTAGTTTATAATTACTAATAATAGTTTTAAAGTGTGACTCATTAGTGCAATTGTTCGATAGTCTGAGCACTTTTTTGAGTTATGCTTTTTCGGTATAGGAATAAAATTAATTTTTTTGAGTTATGCTTTTTCGGTATAGGAATAAAATTAATTTTTTTTTAATCTTCAAGAAGTTTACCTTCACGATATATTATATTCAATAAATGCGATAAATGTGCTTTGCACTTTTCGGGCATGAGTTTGATCAGATCTACCGGTATTCTATCTTCGCCCGTAGCTTTTCTATTTCTTGCTTTATCAATTACTCTATCCAATTCGCACCGTGTTATACTCGGTGTATATTCTGTTGTCCTAATCTTAACGTTATCTGGTATATTTGTATCTTCGTATAAATATGATATATAATTCATCCTGGCCTCTTGGATATTGTTTTTCTCTATGCAATATATTCCTTGTTCTTTTTTAACTGTCAATATTCTTGATTTTCGTATTTTATACTGAGTCATCATATATTTTTTCTTTACATGAATTTCACGGTTGTCTTTTTTGTAATTCTTCTATTACATCTTTCATTATACCAGTCTGTTTTTGCCTGTTTGCATTCCTTTATTATTAACTTGTGCATGTTATTCTGTGCTTGATTTATCAGATATTTTTCTTCTATTATTTATCATATTTATTATTTTCTGTATAACTCATGCGTTATTTCTTCTTACTGTTTTTAATTTTAATTTTTCATCCGCTACGTTTACCACTGCGTGTTTCCACTCGGACTACTGACTATCAATATCTCCTGTTTTGTTTATTACCTCCATTTCCTTCTCTAACTCGGTTTGAAATTCTGTTAACATGCTTGGATTAGTTTGCAGTTGTTCGGTGTTCCATGTTTGATTTTCTTTAATTTTTGATCTGTTGCATTTCTTTAATACTAATTTACATCTAGCCGCTAGTATTCTGTGGTCCGAGTTGCAGTCTGCACACTAGGATACGTGTGACAGTTTTTTATTGCATTTCTAAATCTCTTGTTTACTAAAATATAATCAATCTGATTTTTTTGTTTTACCATCTGGGCTTGACCATGTGTGTAACCTTCGGACATGTTGCTGAAACCGTGTATTACATACCATAAATTGAAATTTTTCAGCGAATTCTACGAGCCTATTTCCCCTTTCATTTTTATTTCCTAGTCCATGTGCTCCTATTGTTGTTCCATATCAGCGATTTCCTACTTTAGCGTTGAAATCTCCCAGTATGAAGGTGAGCTCATTATTCTTTGTATTTGTTAGAACTTCTTCCAAATCACTGTAGAATTTTTCAATTTCATCAATGCTACTCTCAGCTGTTGGTACGTACACTTGTATCACATTAATTAATTTAGGTTTTGTCTCGATACTTATTAATATTCTACGCTCTGATTTAGTTAATGTACCGTTTATTGATCCGCTTAATTTCTTTTTCAATAAAATTCCCACGCCATATTCATGTTTATCTTTTCCTGAATATATGAAATCGTAACTGTTATTGACATTTATTGTGTTTCATCTTATCCAACGCGTTTCACTGACTCCTAAGATATCGATTTGTAACCTTTCTGCTTCTAGCGCTACATTCGCTAATTTACCTGCTTGATATGGGGACGTTACGTTCCAAGTTACAACAATGATGTTATTATGTGTAGTCCGTTCTTTATTATTCTTATACTGTTCGCTATTGATTTTTATTCTTGTATTTTGAACTTAACTTCGTCTCAGTGTCTGTATTGTTCTTCGATGATACTAGGGACAGTAATCTCGGTTCTTTATCGTGTTTGCCCTCTCCTGCAGAATGCCGTACCAACAAGGGTACGGGAGGGCTCGAGTCATCCTGCATTGCTACAGGAGACCGCCTATTTCCTGACACAACAAGTGTGTCCCATAGGTACAGCATTTATGTTATTTCTTTGACACGCCATGAAAGAGTACAGTGGTGGTTTCCCGTTGCCTTCCACTGGATTTTCTTTTAGGGTTTACTCCATTAGCTTTTGGATAAATATCCTAACCGCAATGCAGCGGTTTTGTTTATATATATAAATATTTTTTTAAATTTAAACGTCAACTGGAAAATATATAATTCCGTAATGTACCATATAGGGAACACCGTGAACACCGTGATTGAAAGGAATTCTTTAGAAAAGAAGTGATTTCAATGTATTATATTTTACAAGCGACTTCTCACGAGTTAAGCTGAAAATTTTAGGTAGAAGAAGGATAAAATTATTAGCGTGCATAGGTAAAACTAGCTTTAACTTTATTAACAACAAAATATTTGGCTACTGAGTAAAAGAGGATAAGAGTTTGCACAAAGCTAGTGAATGTAGATTGCCGAAGTTTTTGTTACTACGCTGAATATGACTATATATAGGCCGCAGTGAATATTAGAATTAGAAAGTTGACTGTTATATGAATTATTTCGGAATAATGGATCTACTATCAAGATTCGAATTATTTGAAATTGTTCGTTTAGGTGTACTATTATAAACAGTATTACCTGCTATGTTGATATCATTGTGATTACATACATCCATATCGATATCGTGCTTTGTTTTCGTCCTGTAAGTAGGACCGAATCATCGGTCATAGTTCGATTAACTGCGGTCTAGAGTGCTAGACTGTCAAGTTGACGGTTGGGGTTTCGAAACCAACACGCGGCATAGAAAGTTTTCATCATTATTTAATTCTTAATTATCACGGGTATGGCAGTGGCACCCCGCACCGTATAAGCGCATCTGCATTGTATATAAATAGTGCCTGGAATGCCAGCTTACTTTATAAACGTACAATAGCTAGTCACGACGTTGACGATGATGATGATGATATATATATATATATACGTACGTATTCTTTAAAAATAAAATCTGATCAGTAACTTAATATATAAGTTTATATATATATATATATATATATATATATATATATATATATATATATATATATATATATATATATATATATATATATACATAAAACACAATATACAAAATGAACGCACTGAAAAACAACCGTATTCCGATTTACGATCAATGTAGTCTGACATTTTTGGTTACTATAACAAACGAAGATATTTTTTGTTATAACTTCGTTTTGCATAGTCTGAGAAAAACGCACAATTCGCTTCGATGATAGATTAAAGTTTATTTCTACTTCACTTACGCAATACCGCACGTGTTTATTTGGTATTTTCTATATATATTATACATATATGTATTACGTTGTCGGAACAACGAACCACTGTCAAATCGACGGTCGAAGTTTGATCCCGGCTATACAATATGTAATAACTCTTAATTATCGCGAAGATGACGATATATGCTCGGGTCTGCGTTGTGTTAATTAGTTAGTGCCTCGAATGCTAGCCCATTTTGTTCGTAAAATAATGCACTAGAGACTAGTCATTTTAGTCGTATTATTTGACAACGAACATTGTATATGTGAGCGCCTATACGAACGATAAACGAATTAATATTAATGCGCCTCTATCGCGTTACTTATTTCGTTTTGGGGCTAAATTTATGTCCGGTAATGAATATAGAAGGGAAGATAATTCGAAAAATTAAAATTTACTAGTGAAAATCGTAAAATTACAATCACTAAATCTGTTATAATAATAATAATCATCAAATCAAATTTATATCGCATTATTAAAATATTTCCAATATTACAAACAGTAAAATGATAATAATAGCAATAGTAACTAGATATTTTCATTTTTTCTAACGTGGAATGTAGTGATTTTTGTTATAAAAAATTAATTGAAAATTAGTTAAATCGCTAATATTTATTTTCTATGGAAAAACACAAAGCTTTTCGGCATTTACGCCATTATCGAGTGAACAAAAAAATTTGTAAAAATAATAATTTTAAAAGCATAAATTAAAAATAGTTATTTAAAAATATTTGATGGTGTCGGTGAAAATATATTCCATAAAATGTTGTTCTGCTTCTGTTCTGTTTATATCTTTTGAATTGTCGAAATTTAACATCGATATATTTGTTTACTGATTTTGTTTTTTTATATCTATTTTTTTGTTCGATATTATTTTCTGGATTCTGAAAAAGTTGTATACTGGTGGAATTTTAAATTTTCATTTACTACTGCGATGTACGATGTCCAAAAGTAAAATATAAAATATAAAAATATACAAACACAAAAATTTAAAAAAAAAAAACAGTTTTACAAGTAAAATGAAAATAAGCATTTGAAAAATTTGATATACATCGCAACAGTAAATGAAAATTTAAAATTCCACCAGTATACAACTTTTTCCAGAAAATAATATCGAAGAAAAAATAGATATAAAAAAACAAAATCCGTAAACGAATATATTGATGTTAAATTTCGACAATTCAAAAGATATAAACAGAACAGAAACAGAACAACATTTTATGGAATATATTTTCACCATCGAATATTTTTAAGTAATTATTTTTAATTTATACTTTTAAAATTATGATTTAAAAAAAAAAATTGTTGTTCACTCGATAATGGCGTAAATGCCGAAAAGCTTTGTATTTTTCCATAAGAAAATAAATATTAGTGATTTAACTAATTTTCAACTAGATATTGAATAGAACATAAATCCATAAATACGAAATATTGCGCAAGAAGTAGATAGAGAACAAAAATAGATTGTTGAGAACGGTAAATAATAAATACCAAAAAGGTTAAACTAGAATATAGATATATATACAAAAAAAAAAAATACACATATCTTTTCTTACATAAATCCGCACAAGTACGACTCAACATACATATCGCTACATATCTGCGTATTATGCTTATTCGTTAAAACTTATGTGTACATATAATTAATTAGCGAAGAATTCGCAAAATTCAGCAACGTTTACACATATCGTACGAAAGAAAATGAGGGAAACTGTAGGAAGTGTGCTTTATCAAATGTGAGTTAAACGGTAGACTGATATAATACACGTTATATTCGCTACACGTGAAGTAAATATTTAGAGTTTCCTAAAAAAGTTAGCCACACTTCCGAATACCCCTATTTACGTATTACGAATTTGATTGGTCTAAAACATATTGAATTTTTTATTTTTTTTTTTTAATTTTTTCAAATCTGATTTCAATGTAAAAGCTAATGAATTAAACACAGCTGGCCCGCTATAAATAACTTGTATTCTTGCGTGTTACGCAATTTAGAAATTATCGCATTTTTTACTAACGTATTCCGTGTTATATACCACTCCGAACACTAATAGAAAATTTCTCCCGGTTTGCATATACAAATTCTATTAATTTAACCGGATAAATCTCACGAAGAGTAATTAAAGTATTTACTTTTCGCGATCGAAGGTCCATTATTTATCATTTTAAATAAGGACTTAAAATGAAGCTGTTCCATATGGCATCTAGCAGCTCCACCTCAATGCACAATCTCGTAACCCAGACGCGATTGATATAAAAGACTAATAAGGTGATTTAGTGAAAAATATTGTTTCAAGTAATAAAATAATTTTTTTTTTTGGCCTGGGTCAAGCTAAACCTTTGTAACCAGTGGATTCTAATTCAAGGATTACATACTAAACTATAATTTTAAATAATAATTTTGCACCTTAAAATAAAAAGTGAAATTAGAAATAATACTTTGTAGTTATACAAATTATGGTAACAAATCCGCGGTAGCGATGAATAGATATTGGGATACGAGAGCATACTATGGAAATACCGGAAGATGCGACTGAACAATTTTAAAATATTTTCCTTTATTTGATGATCTCCAATATTCATGCCGAGAATTGTGATAGTTTAACTGAATTTTAAAGCGTACATCTGATGATGGAATAAATTGGCGTGAGATACCTGACGAGGAAGCCTGTTTAGCAGCAACATCCGCCGCTTCAAGTTTAAATCCGGCATGACTAGGAATCCAACAAAATTCTAAAACACCGCCTATAATTCTGATACATTTGTTTGATATATCGAATATTAAGGGATGATAATCAAATCTGAATTTACAGTTCTGTATAGCTAGGAGCGCACTAAGCCTATCACTAGACACAACGTACTTGCCCCTGAGCCACTAAGCAGATTAAGTACATAATCACAAGCTTTGTCAATAGCCATTAACAATTTAAGGATCTTGTTTTCTTTCTAGGTAACTTATAATAATAATAATAATAATAATAATAATAATAATAAGTTAAGCGATCCCGATTGAAGCAGAAAATTCGAGAAAGTAAAGGTGTATTTCACTTCGATATAACGAGTTAGTGTGTTGGGTTTTTTTTTTTTACAAATAACGCGTAGAAAACATTTTTTCTTTTCCCGAAAACAAAATGAAAGTACTCGTAATGTAAATAGAAAAATTGTTTTTTTTCGATTTATTTACCTTTGTAGTTTTCATAATTTCATAACTCGAACATCGTTGAATGTAGTGATTTTTAAATCAATTTTTTGTATATATATATATATAAAAACACGGCAAAGTTTTCGAGCTATCATTATCAAGTGGACGTAAAAATAAAATGTAAAAATATATACAGCATATTAAAATATAAAAAGGAAAAAATAACGAAAGATGAAATATGTAAAAAAAAATACTTCAGATGTAAAATATTACAAAAATAGCGAATGTGGTAAACCAACGAATCAGCAATATAAAATTTATACATGAACGATTATTCTAATTAGCGGGGAAAAATAAAAACTTTCTAATGTAAAAATTGATTAAATTTATAATATACTTCTTAAAACAAATTCTTCGTCGGAATTTATTAAATGAATTTTTCTAGTAGTTTTCTTTTTTTACAGTGTGTCCATTTTGCTATTTACCGCATTCACCTTTCGACTTTACAATTTATTCTAAAATATTGTACGTATAAATATTATTCTTACATTTTATTTTTCTTTTTTTTTTTTTTCCTTTTTAATTTTTTTATAAATATGGGGGTTAAGGATATTTCGGTATAGGAAGATTTATGACGAATCGTATGTAGAAAATAAAATTTGCCTGCATGGTAAGCGTTCACGATTAAATGAAGGATAACACGATTAAAACCGGAAAAGGTTAGGTTGCGCATGATGGAACTCTTAGGAAAAAGTAATCACGTAAAATCGCGCCGAAGCATACCTTTCGGTGTCCATTATGGCTCAGTTGACGATTTTATAAATTTTAAAAAGTTTTGTCGAGAAACCCAGTGTTGTCGTTTAGACTTTTACCGGAATAGTCTCTCTTTATCGGAAGTTGTTAGGAATCATTTGGACCGACAGAACATTAAATTGTTCCGGTTGCAGCAGCCACGAATAAACCTTTCATTTCTAAGCGTTTACTCCTCGAAAAGTCCTTTAAGAAACTATCTGTTTAATTTAACAAATTAACGGTTCTTCGGTTTAGAGTTGGATATGGAATATTTTGATCCGTAATTATGAGCAGTTTCTGCGGGTGGAATTCAGCCAGATACAGTACAAAATACCGTATATCTTAACGTCGAGCATTGTGCAAAAATCGCAGTGAATTTGCTATAACGCGGGTTAAGAATTTTTTGATACGTACGTTTAGTAATTAAATATTCAAATTGAAATAACCGCTTGATTTCGAAAGAACGTTTTTAATATGTATATAAAAAGAAATTTTATTATTGAAAAATGTTACGCAGTAGATTTTGTTGTATTATGTGTTGTAAAAATATAATCCGAATTTTACAAAACTTAGTTCAAATTCTTAACCGAACTTAACGGGATTGTTAAACACGAAGTAGCGTTTTAAATATTTCATATTCTTCTTTCTCTCCTGAACCTTACGGTTAGTATGACCATACCAGATCCGTCTTAGGGAACACAACTTACTCTGTTTTTTATTCCATACATATACCTAAGCCTAGGTCTTTCTTTACTTCATCTTCGTTCATCATTCGTTCGATTGAAGTCGTCGTCCATTCTGAATGTCTGATCAGCTGTCTAACCATTCCATTTTTTCTCACGATGATGTTGAATATTGTTGGCTTATCTTGCGTGAAATTTAATCACTAGTTTATTCGTCCACGATATCTTTAACATCTGTCGCAAACACCACTTTTCGAACGCAATAAGCTTATCGTTTTCCATTTTTACAGTCGTCCTCGTTTCGACTTCGTATTACGCTACGCTCTAGATGAAACTGTTTATAAATATTACACGTGAACTTCGAAAATTGGTGTAGGATGAACTTATAAATATTTAAGCCAATAGAATAAACAATATTTTCTACGTGTATTATACGCAAACACAAATTGTTGATAAAAAACAGTGCCAGCTGTATAATCATAATTGCGCGTGTTTAATTAGTTCGTGTTTGTTGCGTTTATATTTTAGTTGCAAACCTGTACCTGCGTAATCCTCTATGTCATTTATAAATGAATACTGACTGCAGGCGCATATATATATATCTTCTTCTTTAAGCCTCCTGACGTATTTGACGTAGACCTCTCCCAATCTTTTCTGACGTTGTCTGTCCTGAACTTCACGTACCCATATATACCCAACTTGTTTTATTAGGTCATCTGACCATCTTCTAGGGACGGTATTCCTTGTTTCTTTTTCTCAGTGTATATGGTCGCCAGTTCAGTATTTCCTTCGTCCATCTTCCATCTGTTGGACGTGCTATATGTTCCGTCCAGTTCCATTTGTTTGTTGCTATTCTGGCTACAACATCTTCAAATCCTGTTTTTTCCCATATATCGGTGTTTCTAATTTTGTCCTTTAACCTAATTCCCAGCAGCGTGCGTTCCATTCGTCTTTTCGCCTTCCCGATCTTATCCATTAGTTCTTTTGTTAAAGTCCAAGTTTCCGCTCCATAACTCAGCACTGGTATGATGCACTGATTAAACTATATTATATATTTTATTTGACAACATCGCCCGGTTCAAGTGTTCGATATTTAGATAGACTGGAAGTTTCAGAATATTTCGTAGCCGTTGTAACTTTGCTAAGTTAGAACGACCAGTATATGTAACCGTATGAAACAAGCGTAAAACGTAATTTTTTTTACGACACTTTTATAGATGATTAATTTATTTGCTGAGTTGACCGTAACATCGTTTATTAAATATTGGATATAGCTTAAACAGAGACGCGTGAGTTTTATTCAACGTGTCTAGTAAATATTTAATATCGGTTTTCCAAATCGAAGGTGCTCAGTGTTGCTCACTATCACAGGCGATAGTAAAATTGTACTGATACGTGATTCAAGTGTAATGCGTATTTATGCAATGTAAACTGTGAAGAGGAGATTCTTTAAAGTGGAAAAGCGGTAAAATATTTCTCTATCAAAATTGAATGTACTGCAATATTTTTAAATATAAAATTTCGATTAAACAAATATTATTATTATTATTTTCGGATTGTATAATTAAAAAAAAAATGAAAAGAGAGAAGAGCAACAGGTATAATTTGAATTTATACTAATAATTTATTTTTAAAAATAGTATATCCTATGTTAGATGTTCTTTGAAAGTATGCTTATACGTTTATGTAACAGCATGACAATAGACGGTAACGCCGAAATATTTTTAGTTTTTCGAACTATATCTTAAGCGTAGAATAAACTTTACCAAGTGTATCATACTTATAACGATAAATCAACATTTGTGTATGCGATGATATTATTATTATTATTATTATTATTATTATTATTACTGCGATTACGTATCAGAATATCAGAATGCTGGTGAATGAGATCCCAAATATATAACAGTTTGCTTAACAAACTAAAAATTTATTTACTAAATATTGATTTTGTTTATTCTAAGTGAAAGAGCTTCGGTATTATGAAGGATTCATTATTGCGCATTTTTGAGGTTCGTTGATATATTATGTAGTTGAATTATTTGAAGAAAAAAACTGAAAAATTTAAATGAACCATCTATATTCTCATAATTTAAGTATGTAGGAAATCGTGTTTACTAGTGTGTGTTTGTATAATTGAGTGTTCAGAACAAGATGATTGTGTGCGTGTGCACTATTTACCTTATAATGGAAGTGGTCGAACTGGTGTACAGTCGTGCCCAGATTGTTTACCCAAAATCGCTTATTATTATATTTAACAATTTTTTACCGGATTTGCTTCGTTGGATTTCGTTTGTTTCTAACATCGTGCACGAACTGCACAAGCGATCGTTATTTTATTTATTTTAGACTTTTATATTGCTTTTGATCGCGAAGATTATGTATATTTTAACAAAGTAGTTACGTGCGTGTATATAATATGTATAGATGTATTTGTACGTTCATTATATGGCCACTAGTATAATGTACATATGTACGTACAAAGTAAGGTATCGCATTATTTACTTGTATACATTTAAAATAAAATTATTTATATTATTTATGATTTAGAGTGTTGTTCCGGATCGAATAGTTAGAACGGCATATTTCTCGTTAGGTTAATAAATTTTTGTTTGTTTCTGAGTTCATTATATCGATGCTCGTGCAAGTTATTATTATTATTATCATAGTATCAATTACGCGCTTATTTAGAGATATCCTGCATTATAAATTTACAAATTTACGTTCGATAGCCGGTCTTCTGCGCCTTCCTCTAGTGAATGTATCCCAATCAGTCCTTTATTAAAGCTATTTACTTTAGACGAATTGATCAAATGCGAGATCGTTTTTGCATCTCGCCGCAGCTGCGCAGCTCCGTTTTCGACAGTTTCCATTTGTCTGGTTGTTTCTGACGCGATTTAAATTGCACCATGTCTTTCTGTTGAGACCAAATCCCGGCACCCTTTTAGCCAGATTTGATATTAATTGTCCGTTTGTTGGAGTCTGCTTAACCCATATTTCCTTTTCGATTGCACTTAGTCGAATATTACACCAACTGTTTTGTTTCGTTATGTACCCTTTGCAAAATAGAAATATGTAATATTCGAAATAAATTTGAATTGAAATTGAATTATTTAATATCATTATTATTTATTAAAATTAAATCGTTGTCACATCGATAGTTGCAAGGTATACGTAATTTTATAATTAATATAACAACTTTAAAAAAAAAAAGTATTATATTTTTCGTTTTTCAAATAAATGTGAGAATTATAAATTCCGAACGTAAAACATTAGGCATGGTCGCCGTTTTTACGACTAATATCATTATTTTCCAGAAATGTACCTGTACGAATTTTAAAACTTTGCCAATGTACGATATTGACGTCGGGAATTAATGATTTTCGTTGTGTGTATTTTGACAGTCGAGATGTAAACATCACTGTCGGCATCTACCGAGATCACGCGGCAACATTAAAAGAATTATAGTTGGCAGTTTGTTCATTTTTTTGTTTAGACGACGGCGATAATCTCTAAATTTTGAAAATGTCCTAATTTATTTAGGACGTACAGAATCAAACGTTTTTTATCGCTTTTTATAACTTTTTAGCGAGATTTAAAAAATACGACGAACTCTTCAAAACGAAATCCGAACTACTTACTTCATATATATGTATATATATATATATACAATTTTTATAAAAATCTATAAATACCTATAACGTTTTTTACACAGATATACCAAACCACACTGATCGTTGCAATGTTCTAAACTTCTTTACAATCGGCTGATACAATACTTCCCTCTCTCATATATATATATATATATATATATATATATATATATATATATATATATATATATATATATATATATATGAGTGAGAAAGATATTTTGAGGTTAAGTAATAGAAAAGATAATTTAACTTTTTTACCTTAATGGCAGCATCAAATTGTGCTTGAGCATAATCCCAAGTACATAGTCTTTTTAACCATACCGATATATAACAATAATAATCAGAAATAATAATAATACGCATTAAAAGATAAATGTATGCTTATTTTTTTTTTTTTTTTTTTTTTTAATTATTTATTATGTAAATCTCCATATGCTGTTTGTAACTACCAGGGTTATTACAGCATAAGGAGACGTGTGTTTAGTTTATATGTGTGCTGGGAGTCCGCTTTCTCTTACAAAAGCCAGAATGCTAACTATTGATTGGGGGTTGTTTGAAAGTATTTTGTGTATTGGGCCCTGTATTTTGTGTTTTAACCTGTGTGGTGTTGTTTGGCAGTTATATATTAAGTGTGTGACTGTTGGTTCTGTTAGATGTCCGCATAAGAAGCAGTTTGTTGGTGGAGGGCTTTTGGTGTAAAGGTAATTGTGTGATATGGCTGTATGACCCACTCGTAGACGGTTTAGGGTGCCATATTCTTTTCTACTTCTGCCATCTGGAGGCCATCAAGGTTCTATAGTTGGTTTTATGTTCCTAAGGAAGGTTGTTTGTGAGGTCCAGTCGGTGGTCCATTCCTGCTTGCTGTTGTTCATGAGTATGTGTGCTAATGTTGATGGAGGTGGTGAGTATTCTGGTGCTGGTGAAAGTACCATAGACCGAGCTTCAAGGTCTACTTTATCACTACCGTGCATCCCAATGTGACTTGGCATCCACAGAAAGCAGATTTCCCATCCTTCCTTATGTAGTGTGTTTAGATTGTGTTGAATTTCTAATATTAAGGTATTTTTATTATCTCGACGGCATATTAGTTGTAGAGTGGAGAGGGAGTCTGTTATGACCAGTGTTCTGCGATGTGGAAGTACAGCTGATCTGATATACTCAATGCAGTACATAATTCCGTACAACTCTGCATCCAGAATGCTTATTTATTTTTTTATTTTTTTATTTTCTTATTCTTTTTTTTTTTTTAAATATAGAGTAAAATAATAAAATTACGATACGATTTTATAAGACCTTTGAGGATCATTGTTAGCAAAATTGCACATATATATAGATATAAAATATACACACATATATATATATATTTGTGTGTGTATGCATATATATGAGAAACAGATAAATTCATTTGAGATGGGTGTCTACAAAAAGATAGTTCGGATAGCGTGTAGTGCCTATAGAACGAACGCATCGATTTTAGATTAATTACAAATAGAGCCAACGCTACTACTAACAGGAATCAAATAAAAATGGAATGAAATATTCCGAGCATGCAGTAAAAATGAGAATTCTCGATGCAGAAAAATATTATATAGGGCAAAATACCTGGAAAGCGCTCTAGAGCAAGATGTGCAATGCGATGGTCAGATCGAGTGAATGCCCTAACTTGGGTTAATGTGCCGCATTCATTCGATCAAAGTAGATGGAAAGGAATCCTTAAAGTCATATGATATTACCACGGTCTTGCGAAGGACAATAGATTTTATATATATATATATATATATATGTGCGTGCGTTAGGTTGTTGTTTGTATGTGTATTTAGTATATTAGCGAATATTTTCTTTTATTATTTTGGAAGGAAAGAGAGAAAAAATTACTTCATACACGCTACAAGTTAAAATGTGATGGCGATATATCGAATTTTACCATTATTAATAAATAAAATTCCGACAATTAAACAGACAAGAAATTCAGCCTAAGATAAATAAAATAAAGCAGCTTTATCAGCTGACTTAAAGTTGGATTGTTATCTTGGTTAGGCTTCTTCCTAGCGGATCCAAGAGAAAAATAAAAATGTCAAATAATTGTTTCGTTTTTCAGGGTCTTTTCATTAGTCGTCCTACTACATAGTATATTGTACCGTATCCGCCATAATAATAATAATAATAATGCTCCGAGGTAGCGAATTATAAAATTTAATCTTATTAACCAGTACGTAGAAAGGAGTATTAACAACGGTTTCCCTTTTATTTAACTATTTCTCTTAAAAAGAAAAATGCGATATATACTAAGTATTTTTTTACTTTTATTATATTCGTTCCTGATATTGGTCTATTTGGTTTAATTTTAAATTGCACTTTACAAAGCAAAAGGTCGATGACCTGTCCGTCAGTCTCATGTATAATTTAACCTCGTAAGCGTTAGATCTGAAGCGATCTTGAAAAGACGCCATTCTTTAGAATTTGGTAAAATTAGACGACCAACGTGGAGAGGATCTATACCGTATTTATATTTTTTTATTTAGTACGAAATAAAGTCTAAAAATCTAAGATTTCACCGGGCCGGAAGGAAATGTTGAAGCTTTTGTTAAATATAGTGATAAAGTCCCCTTCTAGGATACTATCTGTATTTAGTTTGATAATGAAGGCCTGTAAAAAGCTTTGAAAAAATTGGAAGAAGGTTAAATATCAGGAGCATCCTTATATATATATATATGTGTGTGGTTTGTATGCGATATATACGAATGTTTTACGAGGTACTTCCTATATATAAATAGAGATTAGGATATCGGATACAATCGGACATCGCGTATTGTGTTTCGAGAAGTAACCCGTATAAATTGAATGATTCTTATTTGAATACAATATTATTATTATTCTTAATCGGTTACCCCAAGGGGGCATCGTGATCATACAGTAACTGTGTCATTTTGCACTATGCTTCTCTGTCGTACGTCACACGCACTGATGTAGTGTTAATCCGCTCCAGTTTCTTATTATATCTGTCCACCTCTGCGGTGGTCGGCCCGTCGGTTTGTCTCCTTGAATCTTCCCCTGTACTATTAATAGTACTATTAATAGATCCAAGTTCCGTTCACTACGTACGATATGGCCAAAATATTTTATCACTTTAATGATAGCCATATTAGCTAACCCGCTGCGTTAGGTTTAGTTCTTGTGCTATGGAAGCATTTGTTCGTTTTGCGGTCCATGGATATGTGGAGTAGTTTCCTCCAGCACCGCATTTCGAAACTGTTAAGCCGGACTAGGCTAGTTTTATATGTTTCGGCTGCGTATAGTACTATCGAAAATATAAGCGTCTTTACTAATTTTACTTTAACATTCTTATTAATGGAGGCATCATTCCATATTTTGCTTAGTTTCACCATAGCACAGCGACCCATTTCAATGGGGCGTTTTATTTCTGTTTCCGCGCACCCTTTACCATTGATTAGCTATCCTAGGTACACAACGTCGTTTACTACTTCAAATCCTGCGAAAGTTTTGTCATTAAATTTTACTCGCTTTCCGCTGTCTATGATCATTACTTTTGTTTCGGACTTGTTTATTTCAAGTCCATATTCTCGACTAATGCGTTCGACCTTGTTTTTAGAAGTATTTTCATTTTACCAACAAGGTCACAGGTGTAATAAATGTTGTATCGTCGTCATGTTGTAAGTTGGATATCTTTCGTCCGTCTATAGAAACTCCTCCATTCCATTCATGCATTATCATTCTCATAATGTATTTTCCAATATGCTATATACTAAATTATTTAATTTAAATAGACTTCGAGTGATATATTGTTTAAAAATTATTTTATTTTATCCGTCGTTATATTAACGTACACATTAAAATACACGTGAATATACACGTACAAATATTATAATTTTAATAAGCAAATTTAGAATAAAAATAATTTTCTTAACGACCCAGAATAAAACGTGTCTCAAAATTATAATGTTTGTTACTTGTTAATTATTCGTGTTGTCTTTTCAGCGTCTTCTCGAATGTTGCGTAATTACAATAATTTATTTATTTATTTAAAGTTTTACAATAATCCAGTACAATAGCGCCAATGAAAAAACAATAAATATATCGCTCATATAAGTGCGCAAATTAGCGCTTTATTACGAACGTCATCAGTTCAATTCATTCGTAGTCTTTTTCACCGGATCTAACACTCATTTTTTTTTTCTTCAATCACTAGAATCAGCAACAGAACCAGCATTAAATCTAACTTCACGATTAACCAAATCTACTTTTTTTTTCACAGATTCGTGCGCAATCATGCGTTTAATCTTATTGCAAAATAAAATCTTACGCCTAATATACCGAGCTCCATGGTATATGACGAATTATATAATCCACTTAGATCTAGGCGTATATCCAGTACAAGAAGAAATACGTAAAATTGCTAATAGGCACCTTCAACGGCTACGACATCATCCAAACGAGCTGGCGGCTCAACTACTACACACGCAGCAAGATCTCAGAAGACTAAAAAGGACGAAGATTACGGATTTAGCCCATTGACAAATAGGAGGACTCACCAAGGGGTGTGTCCTTCATACAGGTGATTGAATCTTAGATACAATTTGTTAGATAGCTATTACTGGCTAGTTACAAATTTGGAAATGGCGAAAAAAAAAATTTAAAATCTTATTCGTTCCATTTTTCAAATAATAGCATTGTTCTAACAAGGTTTTAGACGATGTCTATTCGATTTTATACATACTCACACACACACATGTATCTTTATATAATACACACCGTTCATATATCTTCTCAAACGTTTTATAATAAAATTAAAGCGTTAATGATTACTTATCGTATAAAAATCCTTAATTAATATATAATTTTTAAAATAAATTACTTCATATATATATATATATATATATATATATATATATATATATACGCGGATGTATGCGAGATTAACTGACTGAAATTACTAAAGTAGACGATTAATTCTGAACGAATATTTAAGCCACGGTTAAACGGAAATCGTCGTACCGGCAGGTTAAATCGGGGGATATATTTCCGAATTATATGTAATCTCGGAATTACAGTTAGTGACTCAGTTGATCTAAATTCGATGCATGTAAACATGTTCGACGATCGAATTCCTAAAATGAAACAACGTAAAACATCATTTTAAGAGATTTATCCGCCAGAAGTGGCGACTGAAATTCGTTTCGGGATAAGCGGAAATTTGATTTTAAATTTAAACTCGCGTACACTGCTGGAACATAACGAATTCATTTGAAAAGTGCGGGAATGTAATGATTTAAAAAAATTTATAAACAACAAAAAACATCTCTAAAATTTGTTTTTTACAAAAAATTACACACATTTTCTTTAACAGCCGAAAAGCTTTTTCGATTTTTCAATAAAGAAAAGATTTTAGTGATTTTAGTTCCTTTTTCCGTTGTTTATATACATACATATATATATATATACATATATGTATGTATATGTATATATATATATATAATATATATGTTATTTTTAAATTTATTTTCATAATAACGTTGCATAGATTTTAAAATGTTATAATCGTAAATTGTTTTGTGTTTTGGCTTTTTATGAGGTTGGTTAGAAGCGTTAAAAGTCGCCAATACGCGATTAGACACTAAACGCGGTTAAATTCGGTGATCTAGTCTTGCAAACGATAAATATATTTTAAGAAGCTTTTAATTATCGGGGGTTAGGTAAACTGTTCCATAATCCTTTTTGTATTATTTAATAAAGTTTTCACACTAGGTATATTAAGTACCGTCTCCGTACCGGAGGTTTGTTTTTGTTTGTTTTTCACATGTACTCAAGAAACAATCAAAAGGCCATGGCTAAAAACCGTAGTGGCCTTATAACTGGTTTTCTATTATGTTGAGTCTTTCACCATCATTGTACACCCTAACAAATATAAATATAAAAATAAAATACAAATAAATATATACACATATATCAATAGGAATAAGCGGTACTCGTTTAATACTAAGTTAACATATATATATGCCTATTTGCAACTTAAATTTTTATTTTTCGGCTATTTTTTCAAATATTCCTTAAAGCTATGTAAATTTCGACTCAGTTGGCTTTTCTGTTTTGTTTCGTTTTTTTTTTTAATCTAAAAAATAATGATAATAGTAAAAATGTTGGACTTTCTATTTATTGTTATGTCGGGCAAATGTGTAAACAATCGTTCAGTTATTCACGGTATAAGAGTTGAGTAAATATGTAGAAAACGGTCTTTATAACGAGGTAAACATTTCAGCTCTCTGGCCTGTTCTCCTCCTCCTCTCTGCGCGCTTTCCAAAATGGCAAACAACCTTATCTACTTTCAACTGATCTCATTTCTTAATGGAAAGCCGAATAGACACCCGACGAGTATCCTTTTAAATAAGTTTAAAATTTAAAACAAAACAAAAAAAAAGTTAACCTAGACCGTTAAAATTTTGTTTTTTTCGCTGCATTAAAATTGTAAAGTAACCTTTTCTACTCGTTTAACCCCGTTCTTATTAAAAATAATTATTATTAATTATTTTTTCCTTTTTTATTGGATTTGGAGTCATTTCAGAAAATTAGCAACAAGCGTTCACGAAAAATAAAATGAACTTCCGAATTGTTATTATTTCGTATTATATAAAAAAAAAAAAACAAAAAAGAATACTAGTCTCCGAAGAAACTATTTCAAATTTTTTTTTCGATTCCGCCAATTGCAATTTAAATTTTCTCAGACCGATATGCCGCTAGTTGTGAAGCCTTGCAGCCCGCGTTTTGTCCATCCAAATTGTCTTTGTTCTCCTCTGTTTTCGGTTATTTGCGAGAGTATAACGAATAGATTGAATAATCGTGTAATAATTTTTCTATCTAGATGTTGAAAAAGGTCTCTATAACTTCGCGCGATGTAAACACAATTTTAACTCATATTTCTAAGTTAATCACGGGGTATGGGAACTGGCTGATTATTTGTAACGGTTGAGTCTAAACGAAGATCATAAATGCGGCCGCGAAGAATTTTTTTTTAAATTTTTGAAACTTGATTTCACAATGTTGCGTAGTCAGTTACGGTCCGCCTAGTAAGTAAAATTTAAAATAAAATTTTACGTAAAATAAATATATATATATGAGAGTTTGGTATACGTGCGTGTGCATGAATGTATATACTAATCACATCCGAATTTGTTAAAAACGCTAACTTTATTTTACGTCTATAACTCATTCTGTCAGGAGAAATCTACTCGCAATTATTAAACCCAACCAGCGGTGTAGAAATGAACTGTAATTTTTCACCAAGAAAAATAATAATAATAATTATTGTTGTACATCGACCAATTTTTTTTTGTTCTATTTACTTCGAACAATGAAGTTTCTATTATAGATGAATTTTAGGAATATAATTACCGAAAAGTAAATGACCTACATTCGGGAAGACGAAAGTGTGAACTGTGAATAAAATGAAGATTGATGTGAAAAAATCCGAAATAATGTAAATGTCGAAAAATGCCATCGTTACGTTTAATATTCTTCTTCTCCTACTCTTTGGAGAGCGTTTATGGCAATTAAAACTTCCTTCCTCCGGCTTCTTGCACGAGTTTTTGTATCAAGTTCGTCCATTCTTCCATGTTATTCAATCACCTATTTTCAGAATCCCCCCGCGTAGTTTATTATACAATGTAGCTGCTGCGTATTTGCCCTCTTAATGTGCACCTTATTAAAATGAGGCAATGAATCCGTGTATTCACTTTGCGTGTTAATAATATTAACAATAGTAATAATAACGAAGACCGTTCGCTCAGGGAGTAAATAATTAATTCAGTAAAATCGAACGTGCGAAGAAGCCTTTATTTATTTAAGAAACGACATTCCACGTTAGTAACCGAACGGAACGAATTTAGACAAAGTCGAAACATTCAAATCGATAAATGATTTAGTCGAGAAAAAAGAACAATGATAATAATTAAACGAATCATAATTATTTCGAATATTCGAATAAGCTGGAAAGTGAGATCGTAAGATGTAAATTAATTTAATCAGCCATCGTAACGATATTCGATTTTTAAACATTCTCTAATCACCTATGTATATATATGTATATATATTAACCGAAAATATATAAAAATTTCATTATTTCATTGCGGATACCCCAAAATTATATTGGGATTCCGGAAAATCGAATAGTCCAGTGAAGGAGGTAGTATCTATGCATAACATTACTCACCGACTGTTTACGGAAGAAAAATTTATTAGCTAATCATTTTCTTCGAAGTTTTATATAGACTCCGGTGTCGAACTATGATCGTAATATACTCTAATAGCGTACTAGACGTATCGCGCTAACGCGCCAATGATCTAATAAGATTTTCCGCGAACCGTCTGCTCATTAAACGTCGTGTTTTAGTTATTCCGCCTTGAAATCACTGTTGTATCCAGTTCCATTGTAATAACTTTCTAATAAAATCACATATCACCAAAAAAGTCCTTGTAATTTTTGACGTTTCGATTAGTTAATTAACAGAAGGAGTTGACGCTCTTTATCCGATACGTGTGGTCCGCCCATTTTATCCGAAGAATTCTTCGAAAGAACCGCCGATGTCATCGGTCTAGTCTCTTGATCAGTTTCCTCATTATAGGTCTTGTTCTCAATAACACCGTGTAAGAACTGTAGATTTATACAACGATAATTTTAAGATTTCCATTCTCGGACACTTTTTTTCAGATACTTTTCCATACGCATCCTTCGTATTTTTCGAACGATATGAGATCTCATCGTCGTCGAGAGTTCTACCTTTATTTACGACGTTGCGCCTAAGTAGTTGAAATTAAAAGAAAGTTTATTCCGAATATACGTTAGGTCATTTTGAATCTGTAAGATTTCCATTTTATCCAAAAATTTATCGCCATCGAAATTCTTCTAAACAGATGCAAATCCCCCGTATATTAAAATTTTATCTGATTTTTTCTTTTTCTCTTCTTTTCTTTATATATTCTCCGTCACTCGAGAAAAAAAAGATAAATAAAAGAAAATTTTTTTTTTCTGTTTCCTCCTGTATTATATATTTTCTATTCCCCCCGGGAAATAAACTACGACTCCGTATAAATGAATATTTCAATGATAACAGTCACTCGCGCAAGTTTTTTAAATTCGTACAATAATTCCTTTAGAAAATATCGCGCAATAATAAACTTTATATAACAAGTTGATAATAATTTTATCTTTCCGTCTAAAGAAAAAATTAATAAACAGAAAAAGGTTAAAAAGTCGACGAATAATTCTTTCACATTAATTACAAATGTAATACTTTTTTACGTTAATCTGAAAATTTGGATAATTTCATAAACACGTGTAAACTTCACCTGGTTTGCAATCTACCATGGCTTCAGCTATCCGCCGCCTTAATGTATTTCCCGGTTTTATTTCTTATAACACCGTCGCAATACAAAGTGTCATTTATGACTATCCCCTTGCACAAAAAGTTGACCATCTTGTACGTTCTGATTATTCAGAATAGCTGCACATCTACCTAAGTCTTCCGAGTACCGGTAATTCCGAATTCTAGACTTTAGTTCGGGAGCTTGACGCGTCTTTCTCGTTGCTGTTCAAGGCGTAAGTCCGAGTCATCACAATTTTTGTCATTACTTTCTTTGACTGCTTTTAACCTCTATATTTTTGCCAGGCACTTCTTCCTAGTGGGTCTTCAAGGCAGAGGCTTCAAGGTTTATTAGCAGTAGTAGAGTAGATTGCTACTACTACGGTACACTTTAATTTTGACGGAAAATCGTCAAAAAATGACGCTTACTTTCAAACGTTTTTTTGTTTTTTTCAGATGACCTCCAGATCTCAACGATCCGGCTCGTGTCAAACTAGGTTTCGACAATATATATATATATATATATATTTAATTACCGTAATTATGTCACTATAGGCTATCTAGCAAACTTTTTAAAAAACAGCGATTGACTTGTGAAATTCCTTATCCAGCGTTAAGGATCTAAACGTATTTTAACACTTTGTGTTTATTGCTGATTATTCGTAATAGATCCGTAGGTTTTATTAATCGTCTGATTTCTGTCGAGTTATCCAGTAGAGCAACATCTATATTTTTTTTTTGTGTAATACAGTTTATCGCCATATTCACTAGCTATTTCTTGTATTTTATCTTTCACGCGTGTAACACACCTAGGTCCGTGTGCAATGTAAGATTGCTTACATACCACAGTGCATCTGTTATAGTTCTTAACGCTTTATTTTGGAAGCGTTGTATTATCGCTATATTACTCTGCTTAGCACAACCCCAATGTTGACATCCTTAAGCCCGTATAGGTTTTAGAATTTGATTGTACAATAATATCTTGTTCACCAGCCAAAGCGTGTTCCTAAACTTTATATTTAATTAATTACGCTTTGCTATTATGTGGCTTTTCCAGGTTAGTTGTCTATCCAAATGGACTCCTAGATATTGTACTGATTTTTTAACCGGAATTAAATAATGTACGTATTGTAACTACTACCCTAGCGAACGTCCGAATTAAACCTGGACCGTGCATAAATAAATAAATAAAATATTTTGTACGTAATTATATCGGCATTAATATTAAAGATTATTCACTCTATTTCGAACGTTTGTATCGAGCGAATTTTCCGAGACATAGTATTTATCCGGTTTGCGGATTATCCGTGCTCATTCCGAAATCGAAAAAAAAAAAAAAACACATTTAAAGGCAAACATGTTCGCGGTTATACGATTTAAATGATTAGCTAACTCAGGATAGCTGGTGAAAGTAATTTTTATATTTTTGTACCGACGTTAATTTATTTTCTTTAATAAAAAGTAATTTTCTTCGGATTTTCATTTCATTCTATTATACGCGCGACCCATCGCGGCGATTAACTCGGATAATCGGGTATGTACACGATTATATTTCGGACGAGCAAGGCGTGTTCAAAATCGTCGCAGTGAACGATTTATTAATAAAAATATGAAAAATACGTATAAGAATAAAATTTAGATATGACGGTAAATAATTTTCTGTTTAAATATTGACTTCTTTATTACCGGTCTTCGTAATATATATAATACGCGCGCTGTATGCTGTTATTCTCTCGAATTGGAATATCGTAATTCCACACGTCTTAAACTTTTTATCAATACGATTTGCCTAGAATTGCATAAAGTTTGTGACGCATACTTTCCAGATATTCGATGATCTAACAAATTTCGGTTCATTATATCGGATCTGGAAATTATCCGTTACATCTGTTACGCTCTGTTGAGAATTTTTTTGTATCCGGAACTATCGGTCTGTGATGATATGCAGACTATATATACATATACGTATATACATTATATATATATACATATACATAAGTATTTATACTTAACGACGGTAGGGTGCAGTTCCCACTCGTCAAAAATAAAAATGATCCGACAATGGCCTTATTTTTCGTCCTTATAATTATCTCTATCTCGTTTCATCTATCTAATAATCTATGTCTACGTATCTCTGTTCTATCGGTCCAATTCTGTACGCTACTGAAAAAATAAAGACGAATACACGTCGACAACTGCCAAAATTTCAACATATAAACCGTTTTACATAATCTCGCGAACGACAACTCTTTTAGATGCTGCTGACGTCACTTTTGTGACCCAGTTGCCAAGTGCTAAAATTTACTTTTCATCATCTCCTTATGTCAGATCGTTTAGTACGTAGTGTGATTTCCCTCATCGCGAGTAATTTTACTACTGGGAAGATAATTGTTACGCTAAATAATTATTTTATTTTTTTTTTTTATTTATAATATACGTTTCTCGTTAGTATTACACAAAATATCATCTCAATGTAACGATGAAGTATTTTGTAAAATTACTCGACAGTTTAAGATTAAATAATTAAAACGTTTTTTTTCTGTTTTTTTTTGTGTTCAAGCGAGTGGTAATTTTGTTACATTTATTATTATTATTATTTTATGCGCTTATTATTTTTTTATATTTTTATTTTTATCCGTCACAAAATAATAATAATAAATATTAAACGATTAGTCGATGTAACGGAATTATAAACAGCTAAATGCGGGTGAATATGCTCAATACTTAGGGGCAAGGTGTATTTTTAGGCTGTGATAAGTGAAGGGAAATTATTACGCGATTATTACATAATAAAAGACTGTTGACCCCGCTCGTAATAGAAGCGCTCTAAAAATACACGATTTGCATCTGGCATTTTATTATCGTCGGTAGAATGCGCGGGCAAAAGGGAGAATTTATATGATTACGTTAGTAAAGGGACGATTAATCCGAATTTTACGTTAGTAAGATCGGATGCGTGTTGAAGAAAGTTTAAATCGATCTGTAATATGGAGCTAGATGAAGATTGGAGCTCCATATTGTGCAAATGAAATGTAAAAGGTCCGTTTGTGTATAAGGAGTCATATATTTCTTATAAATGATTACAAAAAGTTAACGTTACTCCGACAATCGCCTTATAATGTACATCGAGTAAAGTTTACAATATTATAATATATACGAAAAAGTCATTTTGTAATTATTGTTCCGAACTAATAAAAGTTTAAACATTAGAAGATCATATTCTCCACCTCGGTGTGTAACAAACGACACGTTACACGTTACTTATATCAGGACCGAATTCATAAATCGCATACAAAGGTATATAAGCAGGCTGATGAACCGCGATAATACATACTAGCGATAAATTTTTTCGAGCAAGAAATAAGTAAATTACATGACACGTAAATAAATAAATAAAATAATAATAACAAGACTTCAACGTAACAGGACTGTTAACTATATCTAACGTAAATTAATCGAAATTCGATCGGATTACGTATTGGCCCCGCACGCGTCATTTTTTATTTTAATAAAAAAAAAATTGCTAGATAGCCATAAAACGGGTCGGTGACAATGGGTAAATAATAATTTTAAAAGTATTGGCTAGAAAACGGACTTCTATACGGAAGGTACCCACTTAAAATCGTCATCGAAAAATAAAAATATACATAATCGCAATATTATCGCGCGGAAATAACACTCTACGAGCTCTAATAATAATAATAATAATAATAATAATAATAATAATACAGTACAAGATAAAAACACGCGGGGCTGCATTATTGTATCGCGACAACAAAGCGATTACAATCGGTTCTTTTGGGTGTGTGTGTGTGTGTATACGCTAACGCCATATTATGATTGCTTTGTACAGTATACAACAAAATATATGCAGGTAAGTAGCCGTCTACCTCCGATACGGAGACGGTACTTAATGATGATATATTTAAAATACCGCCCGTCCTCGTATCGTATACATAACGCTCTATATTTAAAACCAATCAGTTTCGTCGCTTCGTCACTTTAGAGCACACAAGCTGCTAATTGTTATTTTAATAATAAAGTACTGGACTTCCGAACAAGTGTTTACGGTTCTTCCCCGTATTCGCATCTTGAAGCAATACCTAGTCCTCACTTTCTTTAAATTTTCCTCTGTACGGCCGCATATTGTTCGTAATCTATTTAGGGTTTTCAATTTTTTCCAGTTGATCGTGTCGTCCGGGCCCTAGTTACTAACAACATCCAGTTGTTGTCATAGTTTGTTGCGGTGTTTCGCTGGCTCGTGTTAAAGTTCCACAAGTCTTTTCTGGAAGATGGTAATTGCCCATAGAGCAATCTGGTCCGTTAGTAGCTTATATGAATAACGGGGAAAGGGTCAGAATGTTTTGATTACCTCATTTTTTTTTATTGATGGTCAATCATCTGAAAAATGTATTAGAATTATTTCGAGTCATTTTTTATTTGATTATCCGGTAATCGTTCCTTTTTTTTTATATAACTTTTACTGCGGCCTTCTCCCGTGATTTACTATTTCTTATCACGTGTCCAATTCGACTGCCTTCTCATTTTCATTAAAAGCGATTTTCTTCATTGAACACTATATCAAATCTGTATAATATTCCACTGAATGAGAAAATACTTGGACATTAAGAATAGATTAAAAAAATACACCGTAATGGGAACGTTGTTCTAGTATTTTGTACTAGTAATTTGTTCACACCAATGGGTTGGTTTTTTAATAGGAATCTCCTTATAAATAGCTGTTTATTTTAAGGCAGTACTAGTTAAAAAAAAAATTAAAACGTTGTCATTCAAATTAGCTTATTTAGAAAACCAAAAAAAAAAAAAAACTAAAGTTTAAATCAAATTTCTATAATGGTAAAGAGTTTGGTTTTTTTGACAACGAGTCTCCGCCTTATAAATTAAAAAATATATATAATTAGATAAAATAAAAAATCTAATGCCTGTCATTTATCGTACCACACACCCGTATGAGAATACAGGAAAGGTACACGGGAGCCCAAATATATAACAATTTGCCTAATGAACTAAAAATTGATTTATTAAACTATAAACGTCGACTTTTGTAAAATATTAATATCATTAATTCTAAGTGAATTCATAGCTTTAATATTAGAAGAATTAGAATTATAACCAGTACGAAATTAGGTGAAGAATGTCTTCGATTGATTTTTATCACGTATATATATATATATATACCTACACATATTCAAATATAACATATATATCTATATAAACATATATACACGCATACCTACATATGATATGTAAGTATATACGTATACTATCTGTCGTCATCCTACTATAATCCTTGAAAAATGTAAAATTTTCAATTTTCACACGCGAACTGAAACAACCGACTTCGTCAACTGGATCTGAATTATTTATAAACGACGATAATTTCTTCCGGCTTCGCCAGGAATTTCCCCTTTTATTATCATCATTATTATTATCATTAAGGAAACCTAATATTTTCTTTTGGGGGAATTTTAGGCCTTTAGGTTGCCTTATTTGGACCACACTGAATTACGTGTATCATTAAACATACATAACGCGCGTTCACACACGTACAAATATTATGTGCGTATGCGCATGACAGTGACTATAATGTGCGTATATGTATTTGCATAAACGTACGATGTATATAGATATATGTATATAAGTATATATATATGTACATGTATGAGCATTTTATATATAATATGAACTTATGGATGATATCATATATATATCAATACAGGTAGCTGTTGATTCACTGTTGGTTGAGAACGGGATATAAAGTTGATGCAACTTACAAACGGTAAAGTTCACGCAGTTTTATCATTAGATATACATGATAAATTCTCATTCGTTTTATTTAACATGTTCTCTTTCCTACGCGTTAGTTTAATTCCTCTTTCACTCTCACTTTATATATTAAGCGTTTCCGTGCCTACTCTTCCATCCATATAGGCACACATACATACACGCACACGCAAACACACGCATATATATATATATATATACATATCAAATAAAATTTACGAATGTATTTTTTTTCAGACAACCGTATATATATTTATATATATATATATATTTGAAAATATATGTTTATATTCATACTTATACATACATGTATATAATACATACATATACATACATATATATATATATATACATACATGATATATATATAATTTATTTCGTTGTAATAACATGTTCGGCTTACTTTCTTTCTGGACCTTTTTTTTTTGGGTGGTGTTTAATTTTCTCCTTTTTTAATTTTTCTTTTCTTTTTTTAACTTTTTTTGAAGAGTGCTTTTAAGCATCTTAGGCTTTTCGTGTAAGGTAAGTTAAACTATAGTAACGAAAGCACTACGGTTTTTAGAATAGCACGCTTAATTACTTCGTTGTGTACTTGTACCCTATTGATGTAGTAGTGTTAAAATGGTTGCTGAATTGCGGGTAGTTTTCTTTCGAACTTTCTATTATATATATATATATATATATATATATATATATATATATATATATATATATATATATATATATATACAGCACCATTTATTTTGAGTAAGTGGTAGTATAGATATTTAGAACGGTGAGTAGTTCTATTATATTATTTATATACGTGCATATATATATATGCTATTTCACTTTGTGTTTCGCTATTCTTTGGGGTTTGTTATTCGAAAGCTCTTTAATACCTTCGCGTCATTGTCCTACCAGTCTTCACATTATACGATTTTCACGAACCGCACTCAGCACTTTTGGTATTTCCTGTGCAGTCATCTTAGCAAAAAGTCCGATTTTTTTATACCTCTACAATTAATGTCATTATTCTGAATATATAAATCTTCATTTATGTCCAACTGTATACATCATATATTATATACGTATATATATATATCTATATATAATTAAGTACGTCATTTTTAAATCTTTAAAGTGATAACAACAACTATATGAATAATAATACTAATTTCAGTAATTATATAACAGTTTAAATAATAATAAAATAATTTATTCCTTCTCGAATAATGGTTACATATAAATGTATTAAGTTTATTAACATTGACTATGCCGATAAATGCGCGAATGCCAATTTACTTGTACGATATAAATTTATATACAACACACACACAAACATTTATAGCGTACACATACACGTATGCAACGCCTATCGATATACGCTAACGAAAGCGAATTGTACGACAAGTTACGTTGAAAGACCGAACATAAAAAGTAGTACACTAATATACTTATGCTAAGAGCATTCTACTAATGTAGGACGAAATAGGGTAGGAATAATTTTAAAACGGGGTAAAAATGAAAAAAAAATGAATAAAATAAAAAAAAATGAAAAATTTATAATGTTCCCGGTATAGGTTTATTATTAATCTTCTAAAATATTATAATACTATACAACATTAATTAGCACACTGTTATACGTTACTTGACGATTACCAAACGGCATAGACGATAATTCAAGTAACGACAGCCAAATGTCTATATAATGATTAGCTTAAAGCTGTCGACAAATTTCCCGTTGTTCTCACGGTGATCGTATTTATTGACCGATCCAGTTTTATTACGTATTTGATGTAAACAATCCGTCTGTTATAATTGAGAGGATCATAATTTTAATACTCCTAGTAAGTTATTGGATACTACCAATTCCTTGGTAAATAGCCTAGAATCTCGTAGGAGTTTTATTGAAGCAAGGAATCACCGCCTGGTGTACTCCCGCTGATCTAGTCTTTTCTTCACCGATGAGTAAATCAAATTTATAATAATTATTTTAATATGAAAATCAGATGTTGCAATTTATTTAGATACTGTTATACTGTTAAGATCCTACTTTCTAATAACGCTTCGTTATTTCCTCTTATATTTCGTATAACAGATTTGTCGACTGTCGATTTAATATGACATCTAGCCATTCCACCTGCAAGTGCTATACGATGGAATGCATTTTTCGTAAATGTCTTAAATAGTAGGTAGTATAAAAATTAATCGATAGAGTTACTCGTGTCATCACTTTTATATATAGGAGTAATGATAACCACTTTAAGCGCATAACGTCCCAGATTTAACTGACTGATTAAACAATTAAAGGCTGTTTGAAAAATTTAATATTTTCTTTTATTAGTTTTATCGAGATAAGGTTAGAACCGTTAGATGGCTTATTGTTCATTGAAGAAATAGTTTTTTCTAACATCATAAACTGATAATTGTAACCTGGCGAAAATTGAAATTTCACTAGCTAATGGTGTTCCTTGATCTTTTTGCTGAACAATTGCGCCTACGCAGTGTATAACGTAAATATTGAAGTAGTCTGTTATCAACTTCTCATTACCGTACGTTGATACTATAAATTTGTCTTCCTTACTAATAATAACGTGCTGTATAACGTTACAATAATTTTTCTGATGATTTTTAAACGTGCTCAGTAAGTTATTGTAATAATCATATTTGGGACTTCTTCTTATGGATTTTTGTTCCATTTCAAAACTTTCTTCGTATCTATCGGGTAAGTCAATATTTTAATGAAAACATTTTATTTAACACTAATAGTGTATGTCTTTCGCTCGTAATATTAATTATATCGTCGCTTATCTATTCGAGCCTTTTTTGCATAATGTTTATTTTATATTTTTTTGGTTTATCTACACTCGTTTATAATAGTAGTTACCTGCGAAACAAAGCAAATTTTTTAAGCCTTTGCTGATATACACACCAAATAATTTGATGTGTTTTAATTGTCTGCCAAATTCGTTTTCATTAAAATAAAAGTTATTATTATTTACACGAGATTTAAATTTCGATCTGATCGTAATTACAACTTCTACACACCCGTGACTAGATACAAACAGCTAAACTCATCTGACGATTTAGTACACGGTCCAGATAAGATTTGTAGCCGTCTGCGTCTCTAAAAAATGTAATCTCTATCGCAATATTAGTGAAGCTGTTCGCTTACATCAGATTCAAATAATCGCCATTTAATTTATTAAGATCGATGTGCAAATTTTCAGCAACCGATAAAAACTTTTCTAATTCAAGTATAAATTCCGAAAAATCAGAAAAACAGTATCTTCCGAATAAAGACACGAATGTATTATTATCTAATTGAATTCCTTCATCGAGCGTATTAACGTTATTTACTGGCACATCAATACTATAATTAAGCTCTGTTTTCTTTTACGTAAACAGCAATCCGCCGAACGTTGCATCGCTCTGCACTGCGATAACACACTGTAATCTACAATTGGATATTTACTAAAACCGCATTTCCGTCAGATCTTTAATATCAAATATTTTTCCTCGTCTCTCAAGATAAACAATCAGTTCCTCTGCATATTTAACAGTTTTTAAATAAATAAATATATATATATATATTATATATATATATATATATATAGGATGCCATTAAGGCTTTCCCAACGTGCTACTGTGAGAGACTGTTTATAAATCGAAGAAATGCTAATTTTGCGATTCTACGGTACCGTGCTATTAAATTTTATCACGCATGATTCATTAGATAATGCTTTAGAAAAATTTTCACGAGGAAAAAAAGCAACACTCGATAATATTATTTATATAGAGAAAATATGTATATTAAACTCTTTGTAAAGGCGATGTTTATCCTAAAAAGAAAAAGAGAGAATAATAATAATAGTACTTTTGTAATATGGTAATAATAATTAAACTAATGATAATAATTACAATAATAATAATATATATTTTTTATAATAATAATAATGTTAGTATAAATAATTATTATCATTAATAACAATAATAATGATGGCGATCGTAATGATTGGCGATCGTAATGATAAATACGCTTAGAAATAATAATAACATTAATAATTATAAAAATAATGATAGATGGTAGTTAATAAAAACCTGCAATATGTGTTAAATTATATTATTGAGAATATAATCGAAGTTAAATAAATTAACTGCTTATAGGATGTTATCTCCCCCCCCAAAACGGGATAGACGGTCCTATTTTTAAACATCCCATATTATAATTTTAAAAAATCGCCATTTAGATTACATTTTAACTGGCGACTTTAATATTCGAATACCCCTCGTTAGAAAATAATATCAAATCCGATTATAGTCGACGAAACTTTATGACTGATCGTTGAATAATGATTTAGCAATAATGATTTAGCAATAAGTCCTACTTTTCTAAATCATAATGACAATAGTATAATTTATCGCTTATATCGTACAGAATTCAAAATAGGTTCAACTTTTTAAAGGAGACTAAGTTGATCTCACAGCGCGCGAACTGTTCTGCATTATTCTTCATGATTCAACTATCTCGAATAATAAGCCGGTGTACTCTATAAAGTGAATCGAAAAAACAAAAACTTATTTAACGTGATCAATAAAACTTTTATTAATAATTTTATCCGTAATATTGATTCAGTTAATGATCATACATAGACGGACGTTTTGGTAGATATGAACGGGGTAAAATAAACCAACTTAGAAAAAAAATAATACCAAAAACTTATTGAGACTCTTAATAATAAGTCGGATAAAAAAAAATCAACCGATATGCTGCTACTGCGGACGGGAGCCTCTAACAGTCGAACACATGCTAACAAATTGTAGGCCACTTTAGAAACACAATCCTGATATATTTCAATAATTCACACAGCACTCTCTGATAATCCAATGGAACTTGAAAAAACCATTCAGTTTTTAAAAGTAACAAATATATATCCGTTCATTTAATTAAAATAGCTTCGACGCCTTTAACCTAAGTTATTGTACACGCCACCTAAAAAAAGCCGCAAAATTAAATTTAAAAATTATTTGTTTCTCGATCTTTTCAAACAAAATCTATTATATTATTAGAAGACTTTAAGAGAAAGTGTAAATAAAAAATGAAAAACAAATTTCTTCCAACATCTTATGTTACCGATCCATATTGCAAAACAATAACGATGGGAACGACAGAAGGAATAAGAAGTCGAGGAAAAAGAAGAATGTCTAGGTTTCGGAAAATATTAAAACACGAACTAGAGTCGCAAAAGTAAGCAAATGATCTGTGAGCGAGACGTCGAGATTTGTTTCATCAAATAGTGAAGTGTTTAACCTATACTCAAATTTGGTTGCATGAAGCAGATGTAAGATAAAAGAAAAACATTAATTTCTTCCTGCTATGGTATACACCTAGCCTGCCTAGGCCATCGTTGGATGTTATCGTAAGTAAATTCAATTTAATCACTTATATCCCCATCCATTGATGGTGTAGCTAATTACTGGGCGAAATGATAATGAAAATAAATACTAATGAAAAATAATACTAATGAAAAGAATTACTAATGAAAGAAACACGAATGGAAAGAAATATTAATGGAAAGAAATACTAACGAAAATAAATACAGATGAAATGAAATAATACTGATAAAAAGAAATTCTAATGCATAGAAATACTAATGGGAAGGGATATTAATGAAAATAAATACTAATAAAAATACATACTAATGAAAATACATACTAATGAAAATAAATACTAATGAAAATAAATACTAATGAAAATAAATACTAATGAAAAGAAATACTAATAAAGAGAAATACTGATGGAAAGAAATACTAATAAAAAGAAATAATGATGAAATGAAATACTAATGAAAATTATATTGATGAAAATAAATACTAATGAATGAAAAGAAATAAAAGTATACTAATGAAAATAAACGGTAATGAAAAGAAATATTAATCATAAACTATTTTCAATAGACTAAAACCTTCTGAGGAATTACCAAATGGAATTTCAAAATTAAACGTGTTCGAATGAATTGAAATTCCATTTTAGATATCGACGTCGCGGTCGTTGTTGTTTTAATTTTAAAAAGAGACAGAAAAATGTTACTTGTGAAAACAAAACGAAAATGAGGAATACAAATATGATCTCCAGACTGTTGACATTAATATTTTTTTTTCCCAACCCGCGTGTGAAATGTTTGTGAGTAGGCAAGTTTTCTCGTTATATTTCGGTCAACGTTACAGTTAATTAAGCGTGCGCTCGAAAGTAGGTAATTATAATTTAGAAGGTGAGAGCTCGTACGCAATTTATTCGCGATATAAAACCTTCACATTTTAGGCTCGTTTCCAAAAAAAAATTGAAAAATTCTTACGAAATTTTAAAAATATAAATTCCTTCATCGGAAAAATGCTGTGCGTAATTACGGTTAGAACGACCTAATTAAATTGACATTTTATTCGATTTTATGGCTCACGTTCGATACTAATTTGGAATATCATCTGAAAATGGATTGAAATAACTACACGTGATGGAATAATTTACTCGTTAATTCTTTTTACAGATATCATCGACTATTTCCAATACCGCATTTCCAGTTTTTCTTCCGTGCGATTCACAGATTGCTCACGTTTTCGAAATGTATAAGACGAAACTAAGAATACAGAATATTTTGATTCTCGTTCACGACTTTAATATCAGCCTTGTTCGGTATTTCTAGCGAGCAGTTTTTCTTGACTACCTCGTTTTACATAAATTTATTCGAGACCGTAGTTAGCAGTGACCATTTATGTTTTATTTATTATGCCGTACATGCTTTCATTCACTCTATCTGTTTCTCCGTCTCTGTCTCTCTATTATTAAGCCAACAATTCTTTTATATATATCTCCTTGTGTGGTCGTAATTCCCCGAAGGAATGTCGTGATCATTACACTTTAGCCTCTTCAATTTCTTTTCGCCACTCTATCAAATTTGTAGCCATCCGTCTGCAGCCTCTAATTTTTATTTCCTTAAAGCGTTTCTGATGGTGTCTGTCCATCTGATGTTTACCGTGCCGTATGAACGAGTCTGCTGTATTTTCCCATAAATTATTTTTCGCAGCTTCGAATCTTCGCTACGCATGATATGACCGAAAAAAAGAAACGTCCTTAAGGAAATATCACTAAACAGCCTACGCTTAACGTCCATTTTATACAGAATTACATCGCCACAACCACATTTCGAAGCTGTTGATTCGTTCCTTGTCCTTTGTTTTCACCGTCCAAGTCTGTGGCGCGTACGTAAATACTGGAAAAACCAAAGAACGTAGTAACTCATTAGTTACCGCGTTTGTAATTGAAGTGTCGCGCCCTATTTTATTTTATTTGTTTACGACGTTCCATGCCAACCGGTTCTGCTGTTTTATCGAAGAAGCGCTATCTTCAATCAGCGAACAAAGGTACCGTTTCATATCTATTAATTTGTTTTTCCTGTTCCCCGGTATTAAGTTACTGCGATCTACCGCCATCAATTTCGTTTGATTCTTATTTATTTCCAGTTCATATTCAATGCTTACCTTATGTTGCCGGTCTAATACAAGTTATCAGCGTAACCGCAAATTATCAATAGTTCTTCCGCCAGTAATAATGCCAATATCTGAACCATCGATTGGATGTCTCATAACTTACCTCATGATGTATTCACCGTATAGGTTAAACAGTAACGGAGACAACACACATCCTTGCTTCACTCCAGGTGCCTCGAAACTCCCATGAACTCGGACCATAGATTTTTCAAAGGAACATTATTAAACCCCTTTCAGTAGTTGATGAAACACAACACTATCGGAATGTTTGAGGTAATTGCTAGCATAGTATTTTAACATAGTCTCCAGTATTCCATTCAAATTATTTTCTACCTCGCAAAACGTTTTCTCTTGATAAATCATCAGAATATATGAAGTGTTTTGTTGAACTTCCAATCGGTTGATCATTAGTATATATGTTAAACAACATTGGTGCAACAAGCACGCTTCCTTGTGGTAAACCGTTGTTCTGTTTCCTCCATCTGCTCTTTTTGTTTTGTAGCGTTACATAGAATCGCCGATTCCTCAATAATGTGCTAATGATTTTGGTAATTTGTAGTCGGCAGTAAGCTCGTAAATCTATGATTTACAGTTTTCATGTGTATTCCTTCGACTCCTTTTCCAATCTGCTTCATTATTTCTGCCGTTATTCCATCATATTTTGAATATGTTAACGTTTAATATCACAAGTTTACGTAAACATTATGATGAATTTTTAATTTTTCTGAGGACTGCCGGAGTAGATTGTGATATAATTTTATTAACTGAGACGTGGCTGTATGATGATGAAATTCCTCGCTATCCCTGATTATACTTTGGAAGCACAGTGTCGAGGGGGTGAGAGATCTGGTGGTGTTATAGCCTATATTAAACAAAACTTGCAGTATCAGCGTACACAATTACAAATCGTCAGTGGAAACGTTATACACATGCAGTTGTGCCTGGAGAATAGTATAAATTTATCCATAATTGTTATATACAGATTTTGCAAATCCAAAGTTCGAGATTTTCTGGAGGATTTAGATATATTATTAGACACTTGTAACAATTTAGCGATTGTGACGACAGGAGACATGAACATCAATATACTGGATAACAGAAAAAGCAACAATTATTGTAATGTTACGTATTCACGAGGATTTACAAGCCTTATGAACAAAGTAAGCTTTGTGGTACGGGACAATAGTTATGAATCCTGTTTAGATCACGTGTATGTTCGCGATATAGACAGTGCTGGCATAAATCTTGCGTCGCAATGTGATTTATTAGAAATAGATTTTTCTCACCATCGTGGTATATTAACCGCAATAACAACTACATTGAAACAACAAGTTCAAGGTAGTAATGGTTATTATTTTGATATAAAGATCTTTCAAGAACTCTTATCAAGGTTAAATCTTACATGCATGTACATCAGTAAAGCTACTGTAGATGAAAAATTTTAATGGCTCAAGATTAGCAATATTATCGATTCCTGTAGGAAATCCAAGAAAGGTAAAGTAATTCGCAGAAGGTCAGATTGGATTACTGATGAAATTATTCTCTTAACACAAGAAAAGCATAAGTTATATAAACTGATAAAAATTTCCTCAACCAATCTAGTCATAGTCAGTAAATATAAAACAGCGTCCAAAATTGTACAAAAAGCAGTAAGGAAAGCGAAGCAAGGATATTACAGTAGTCTTTTAGATGCCTGTAAACAAACAAAAAAATTATTGGGCCATTGTAAACCGTGTAAGTGGTAAAACGAACGAAACTCTGAAAGAGGTGAAGGTGAACGACAGGGTGGTGAAGGTAGAAGGAAATGAAAAACAAATCGCTGAAGTATTTAACGAATACTTTCATGACTCCGTAATTAACCTATTAAATAACCGCATTTCTATCAGTGATGAACAGCTTACAAACATCAGATCGTCGGCTCGTACAACAACTAGCTCCTTTGATAGAATTTTCGAATGATGACATACTACACTCAATCCAATCAGTGCCAAATAAGTCTTCCTTTGGGTTTGATAAAATATCCATTAATTTAATTAAAGAGAACAAGTATTTCTTCGTACAACCACTCACGTTTTTATTCAATGAATCAGTAATTACAGGAAAATTTCCGGAAATATTAAAATTAGGTATTATCACACCAATATATAAAAATGGTGATAAACGTAACGTCGCAAATTATAGACCCATTTGTATACTTTCTATAATTTCCAAAATATTTGAGAAATGTGTAAAGAAGATTATTTTAAACTATCTGCAAAAACTAAAATACTTTAGTCTAAATCAATATGGATTCTTACCCAACAAGGGAACTGATAATGCAATTTTTCAACATGTAGAGTATATCACTGAAAATGTTGAGAACGGGCACTCTGCTATTGCTGTATATTTTGACTTAATGTAAAGCTTTCGACACCTTAGATCATGATATTTTGTTGAGAAAACTGTATGCTTGTGGAATAAGAGGAAATATGTACAACTGGTTTAAAACTTATTTAGTAAATAGGCGTTACGTCACAAAAGTGAAGCATATTCAGAGTGAAAGTGTAACCCAAACTTTCGGGGTACCGCAGAGAAGCGTGTTAGGTTCCTATCTATTTTTAATATATATAAATGACTTGTGTGATGTCAATGTTACGGGGAAAATATTTAGCTATGCTGACGACACCGTGCTTGTGGTTACTTCTCGCTACTCGAATATATTGCAGAATATGGCACAAACTGATATTAATATAGTTGCAGAATGGTTGAGACAAAATCGAGTGATTGTGAATGAAAAGAAAACTAAATATCTAGTATATGGTCATCAGTCTCCTAAGTTGTGGGGGTGACACAAAACTTACACTCAATAATGAAACGGAGCTAAAAAGAGCTTATGAGATAAAATATTTAGGCATACACTTTGACTGCAAGCTGACTATAAACATACATTGTGCCTGGCTAAAAAATTAAGAAAATTGAATTATCTTTTTTACTACTTAAAACAATACTTCTCTGCTGAACACCTTAAACGCTTATATTTCGCTTTGTATCAGCCTACTCTTAGTTATGGAAGCAACATATTAGACCACTTCAAGTACTGCAAAATTTATTGTTTAAATTTGCCCTTAGGGTAAAAACAGCAGTATCGCATGAACACCCTTTGTATGTTCGAGAACTGCATCAGCTGCAGCTACTGGAATACATATTTAAGAACAAACAATATGCTGAACTAAACCCCAGTGGCCACTTTACCAGATCAGAGGGACAAGGTTTGTTGCAAGAGCCAAAATTAAATAAATATCATTCTAGAACACAAGCTATCTACAAAGGTGTTAAAATTTATAACACATTACCGTTAGTAGTAAAAAATAGCTTAAAGAATTATAAAAGGCGTCGTAAACCCTTGGCACGATACATAAAAAATAGAAACAAGCAAACAAGTAGTAGATTGCTTTAGTAGAATACAACAACAATGTCTTGCATCAACGTTCAGAGAAGACGGACTCGTCTAGTTTTAAAATAGGAAGTTGCGTTTTATTTAGAGTATTTCTTAATGTGGTAAAGCTGGTTTCGGATTTATTTTTACGTGTATTTACACATCAACATCCATAGGCATGTGTGTAATTTATAGTGTGTTTATACTTGCATATCATGTATCAATTAATATATTTATAAGTTGCTACATTTATATATGTGTGTGTATATGGTATGCGTGTCTATACGAGTATCTTATAATTTATACGTTTCAACAAATGTAAGAAGCAAACAGTATTTTACAAAGTTATGCGTGTTATATGAATGTTTCAGGTGTGTGTATGTGTGAGTGATAATTTAGTTAGATTAACGTGTTGTTTCTTATGTATTAAGTCGATTATTTTATTTTTATTTTTTACACGAGATATATTTATTCTTTATACGGTTGTAATAAACTCGCGATGCGGTTTCTCTCTTTATAGCAAGTGCGCGTGTGGGAATGCGACCTAGTTGAGCATGAATAACACCGATATAATATATAAATTTCGCGCAATGTTTGCGCATAGGCAGTTAGATTTAAACATACTTCATTTGTAAAACTGTAACAGATTAAATATATTTGATTTGATTTGATTTGATATTCGGAAGCTTGATTTGTTTTTAAAAATTTTATACATTCTTCAGTTCCGATTTGAGTATATTCGGTTCGCGGTTCATTATCAGTTGATATTCTTTCTACTGCAGTTCGGTTACTATATAGTTTTTGATAATATTGCCTCTACACCTCCGCTATTTCTCGTTTTTTTATTACGATGCTTCGTTGATCGTTCTGAATTGTCCAAGTCCTCATCTTGAATTCTCTAGCAATTAATGTAATCTTTTTATATAAATTCCTCCTCTCTTTTTTCTCTGCATGTGTTTGAATATTTCGACCAATTGCTTGATAGTATGTATTCTTATTCTTGCGGCAATGTCATCTGCATTGCCATTCGGCTTAAGATTACAGAGATCATTAATGTAAATCAAAAACAGGAGAGGGCCTAAAATGCTTTCTTGCGGGACCCCAAAACTCTGAATGATATATTCACTTTTTACATCATTTATTTTTCTCGCATAAGATCTATTTTTTTTAGGTAAGACTGCAACCATTTAAGAACATTACCCCTAAAACCACAACGACTACTTTTCTCTAAATGATTTACTGTATCAAAAGCTTTGTGAAGATCTAAGTAAATGACCAGGATAGAGTGGCCCTGTTTCAGGTTACCAGTGATGTAATGTAAAAAATGTGTTGAAAGAGGGCATCGTTTGTGCATTTATCAAGTAGGAAGCCGTATTGATTTAAGCTAAAGAAACCTATATTTTGGAGTAAGTTAACACTATGTCTTTGACACATTTCTCAAAAATTTTTGAAATAGTAGATAGAATACAGATGGCCCGATAATTTGAAACATCAGCCTTGTCTCCAGATTTATAAATGGGAGTTATAGTACCTAATTTTAAAGATTCATGAAATTTACCGTGATGAATGGATTCATTAAATAGGAAGGTAAATTGCTGCAAGAAAAAATTTACATTTTCCTTTATAAGGTTAATTGATAATCCATCCTGGCCGTATGACAATTTATTAGGAAGCGAATATATATCACGCTTCACATTCTCCTGTGGTAAAGCTAAAAAAGCAAACGAATTTAGATTCGTACAAAGTGGTGAATGGTCTATGGTGATGTTTTCTCCATCAATATCATTTGTCAGATTTCGAATGCAATCCCTATTGAAATATTGAGAAATTTGTTTTTAAGTTGAGAGAAAAACCGCTGAAACTTGTCATCAATTGTAGCTTGGCTAAGGTATAGACAAGATAACATCGTGATTATGTAAGCGATTATGAAAAAGATTTTGATCAAAATAGCAATTATCAACTGATGCAAAGAAAGAAAAAGTTTACAACAACTATTCCGTTCCAGTTAGGATGTACACACCCACACACAATCTCGTAGAGCGCAACAACGGTAGACAACGACTAGAGTAGCGATGAAAACTGATATTTTAGTTAAACGCGCGTGATGTTTTTAATTCGCCTTAACTATCAAAATATCTAAACGAACGTAAAAAACAACAAAAAAATATATAATTCGAAAACGAATAAGAATTTTGAAAAACTAAGTTGAAAAATGAATTCCTGGTAAAAATGTACATCGATTTAATATACATTAAAATAATGATACGTATTTTACACTTAATAAAACGATGACAGAGTAGCTTCAGACACGTGCGAACAGTACGACGATTGAATAAAATAGTAGTAGTAATAAGAATAATAAAATTAGGACCATGATACTTTTTACCCTCTGGGAACCGGAGCTCTAACCCGTAAGGGACCAGATGGCGGATTTCTGAAGAAGAAATAAACGATCGTAATAAATTTCAGCAGAAGATCAATTCGTTTAAAGGGTCTGTGGAAAGCGCAATGAAGAAGACTGGAAAAATTTGGACGACGGATGAAAGAGAGAAGAAACATTCCGGAAGAATGAAAGAATATTGGACAGCAACAAAGAAAAACAAGAACATAATTTGAAATTATGTGTGTATGTCCTCAGTCGGCCAAATTCGATTAAGAAGAAGAATAAAATTAGGAATAATAATGGTACTAGTTACAATAATAATAATAATAATACTTGTAATAATAGTAACAACAGTAGTAATCAAAGTATTAATAATAATAACGATACAAAAATGGTATTAACAATATCGGTAATAGCAACGTTCGTACGAGTACTGGTGGTAGTAATATTAGTAACGTTAGTGAACGAAATAATTTCGTGAAATTTAGCGCGGTTATACCGTTATGGATGAAATTACAGTAGTCCGTAATAGTAATCGAGTAGAACCAAATCTTCAAATTATTTCAGACGTTTTGTGCGATACACGTACGCAGTCTATAAATTCTTCAGTAGAAATTTCAATGTCTTCCCCATCTGTACGTGTTTTCCCGAGTGATTTTCAAGGCTCTGCTGTAATTCTTATAGAGGGAAAGATAACGACATAGGAAACCTATACCATATATGTTTTTAGCCAAATTATTGCATAATAAAGCTAAGGGCTTGAAATCAATGACTACGAGTGGCAAAAATCGAGTTAGTATTTAACACTATTATCGAGGTGAATACGTTTTTACTATCGGAGAATACTCATAAGGAGCTCAATATTCGTTGTTTTATTCCGCAAACGTTGCTTTTCCGTTTTGGCATTGTGAGAGACGTCCAGACCAATCTCTCAATCGAGGAACTTACTGCTTCTTGCACTGCAACACTAAAATTAAGGATATTCGTAGACTAAATAAAAGGAACCATGATGGTTTCCCCGATCCCATTAATTGAAATCAAATTCCGTGGAAATGTACTACCTGAGTCGGTTCGGTACTTTGATTAGAGTCGAGCCTAGTATCAGGAGACTTAAAATGTGCAACAATTGTCTCAGATTTGGACATATCAGTTTGCCGTAGTAAACCTAATTGCGCCATTTGTGCCTCAAACCACAAGTCTTCAGAGTGCCAAGCAAGTCGTTTAAGCCCTGGTATTCTGCACTAGGTGTAAGGGTAATCATTCAGTCTTTGATAGTATCTGCCCATTTTATCAAGAACAGATTAAAATTACAAAAAATTATGGTAATGGAAAATGTATCATTTTCTGAGGCAAAATTACTTAATAAGGGTCACCCCTGCTTTTTCCTAACCTAAAATTACGAATAACCAAAAGTGTTAATTCCTCACCCGCCTTAATTAAATCCTGTGGGGCAACAACTTTTTGAAAATCAAAATAATTCCCATTCTTCTATGCTTCCTTCCGATTCACTTATCCCCGCACTATTATCTACGTTCCAGCAATTCCAAATTCCGCATTTAGAGTATAAGCTTGAAGCCATAATTCAGCTGCTTTGTCGCTCATGAGTTTTTTTTTGTCTGTGTGTGCATATGTGTATATGTGTATGTATGTATATAATAATAACAATTACATCAATGCCATCTGCAAGCAAGCAGCCTTCTTCAATATGTGAAAAGGCATCACCTCTTAAGGAGGGATTGTCGATCATGCAATGCGAAAATACTTTATTACCTCTAATAAAAAGGAATTGTCGAGCATACAAACATAACCGTTAAATCTTTTAATATTTTACAATGGAACTGCCACAGCCTGAAATATAACTTTGGCAGCCTCGAAAAATTAATCGATGATTGTGAAGCTGATATAGTGCTGCTCTCAGAGACATGGCTTGATCCCAATGAACAATGTACTTACAATAATTTTACTGTTTAGATGATGGCGTCTTCTGTTTCCCGTAACTTACCGGAAGACATCTCTAACTACATACAGTTGGTAGGCGCTAAGATTACCATAAGTTTGTCATTTTCTTTATTTATAGTATATAGGTTAAACCTTCTTTCCGACCCAATACGTCACCATAAACCCTTATATCATTGGTGGCGACTGGAATGCCTGCAATGTTGTTTGGGGTGGTCACACAAATAATTATTCAGGGAAAATAGTGTATGATGCGTTCCTAGATGCAGACTGTTGTATATTAAATGAAGGCAGCCCTACTAAATTTTGGAAGGCCTGGAACTGCCGCTAATCCATTAAATTTAACGTTTTGTTCACCTTCATTAGGTTTCCTAGCTTATTGGAAGACCATATAAGACACTGCAGGAGGTGACCATTGCCCCATACTCACCCAAATAAATATAAATAACGCGTTCGATGACTAGGTTCTAGGACCCTCCTCAAAACCTAAGTAGAATTATAAACGTACCAACTGGCATTAGTTCTCAGCTCAGCTTCAGATGGCTGATTTCATCATATGCAGTGAAACTGATCCCAGGATCCAGTTTGAAGTGTTCTTTAAAGCTGTCAGTGATGCACTCACTAGTTCAACACCACCACTATATCATAATAAATCTAATAGAAATATAATTATAATTCAAACATTTGGTGGTCAGATTCCTGTTAATGTGTAGCATGTGATAAAAGCCTGTTTACAATATAGAAGTAATAGCACTACTGAAAATTATCTTCATTGGAGCTAACGCTTTAGCCAAGCATGAATTTGAACTGCAAAAAAGGAAAGCATGACAAGTTTTGTACACAGTTTAATCGGTAAACTCTAATTTCAAAGATGTGAGGTTAAGCCTTCAGATGTTCCACCTATAACCGGGTTAAGCTATTAAGTGATGAAAATATGTATTTCTTTATCGAAGAAATGACCCCTCCTCATGTACCTGAACTGGAAAAGATCATGCAACCTCTCAGTATGCCTTCCAACCACTTTTTAGATTCTCTACTAAGAATGAGGTTTCTTATGTCTTAGGAAACAAAAAATCGACTGCACCTGGCCATGATGATGTGTCCTTCGAAGTACTGCAGAAACTACCGGATAATTTTTTTACAATCTTTATGGACATTCTTAATAAAGTTTAGCAATCCAAGTTGATCCTCAATTCTTGGATGGTATTTGTTGTTGTTCCCATCCCAAAGAAAAACGGAAAACTTCGACCTATTTCTTTGACCTCTTGTTTTAGGAAGATATGTGAATCAGTTTTAACGTTACGTCTTAATTTCTGATTAAAACACAATCAAATCCTTCCAATATGTTCGGCTTCCGCAGTAATACGAGCACTTTGGACTGTGCGAGTAATTTGCTAGGTAATATATACAACAGTCTTATTGAAAAACATTTGCTGCTTTTCTGGATATAATGGACGTTTATGGTAGTGTTCATTTGCCTACCTTACAGTGTAAGTTATCATCCATAGGTGTTCCTGAGCACTGTTGCAACATTATTTGTAGATTATTTCTACAGGGTTGTATATCATTAAGTATAAGGTCAATTAATTTACAACATACAGTATACAAATGTTTACACCAGGGGACTTCTCTAAACCGGATCCTTTTTAATCTATATATATTGAATTTATCCCAGCTCCACATGCGTTCTAGGATTTTACTCTATGCGGATGATGTCGTTGTGTTTACATAAAATTCGAGTTTTCCTGTTGCCATGTTCAATATTAATGCTGATGTTGCTACAATAGAACATTATCTTTGTGACTTAATGTTAAACCTTAGTGTTGAAAAGTCATTTTGATAAACTATTAACAACTATCAATCGCGCTATTAAAATTTTACATATCTTGCATAATACACAATGGGATGGTGAGCCTTTTATTCTATTACTACTCTTCAAATCGTTCATTAAACTGGAATATGGTTCCATGTTTTATGAAACCCCGTCAACAGTATTGTTAGGTAAGTTGGATCGTGTGCAATATCAATGCATTAGGCTGTGTATGTGTATTGGTGATGTTAAAAGCACTCCGGTACCATCGGCACAGTCCAAAGTTCTACCTTTACAGCTTAGACGAAGTTATTTAGTTCTGAAACTGCTGATATGTAGGATGAATAATGATCGCTTTCCTTTGTTTAACACATTCAGTCATATCAATTCCAACTGGCGTTTTTCAAATAGAAAAATACCCCTGTTCTCTTCAGTTATAACAAGGTTGGAGGAATTTCGTGTACGTTTCACGTGCATGCAATCTTCTTTTCAATTTATGGTAGCATATTTTTACTTCTAACAAACAAAATTCATCATTTTTCCTTGAAAACTGTAGTCTGTATCCTCCTACACTAATCTTTGCCACTTTCAATAGTATTATCTCCGAAATGTTTCCATACTAATTACTTTATTATTACCGATTCAAAAAGCGTAGTGACGGCTTTAGACAATAGTGTCAGATACATTAATTTGAAAAAACGTAATAATTTGGAATGTGTGTGCGTATCTGTGTCCTTCTTGTGGGTGCCGGGTCATACAGTTATTCCAGACAATGAATTTGTTGACTCATAAAGACGCGTCATCTAGTGGTGTAGGGGTCTCCTTAGTCTCTCACAAAGATATCATTCACTTTATTCAGCTACAGCATAGGAATAAATGGAAGCTAATGTACACTGAGAACATTAGTCAATCACTTATTACTATCTGCTCCAGTTGTCTCTCCCTAAACTCCCATAATTCTATTTCTTTTAGATGATTTGTCGTAAGGGAATTGTACTCATCAGTAGATTGCAATTTGGACATCATATGTTGTCTGACCGTCTTTTCCGTATACAGCTTAGAGAAAACCCCTTCTCCATTCTGTATAGGCAGTCTGCAATCCCGGTCATGTTTTTTTTTAATGCTCTGCTGTAGCACCGCTGCGTTCGCAGCTTTATCCTGTCTTGCTACGTTCTTCGAGTATTACACCTCCGTATAGTGTATCGTCCATTCTCCAACTAGATAATCTACAATTATTCCCCCATATAGCGACATTACCAGATAAGTCAGCATCCTTGATTAGGATGTAGATAGTCCGCACAGTATCACGTTGGGTAAGCTGTAAAGGTACCCCATTAAAAAAAAAAATGAGATCGGACAACACTACGAATAAGAAGATTACATGTCAAATCAATACTTTAATTTTATTCACATATATGTACAGGAAATAACCACGAAAATTTTAATTCAAACATCTATATTTTACAAATACAATCTAATTTTTCAAAATATACGTTTAAAAATATTGAATTTTACAACATTAGTGAAAAGTTGTAATTAAATTATAATAAACATCTGCAAATTATATTAATAGTCAATAAAAACAGAAAAACACGTTATATTTCACACTCGATAAATGTTATTAAAGAATCTGATAATTCATTATAAACTAACTAAAACTAGTTATCGAATAACGACTAGTAATTATCTAAAGCTACTTAACAAAGGTAATTAAATATAAGCAGCTTATATACAATACGCGACTCATTTGAGCGAAACTGACTTAACAACTGACTGCTTTGAACCGACTAAGTCGATAAATAACTATTTCATATTTATTATTTGATTTTTTTTTTAAATAATTTTTCATTAAAATAATTTGTACGCTATTCATTATTACTTTTCAATTGTTTTACACTAGTTACTACATTTGAAAAATCATGCATCGTATAATATTTTATATATTTTTATATTCCTGTTGCGAGTTAGGATAATTAAATTTAAAACAAATGATATTTAAAGTATAAACAGCTACTTAGTGTAAAATTTTACTATAATTAATGGAAAAAAAATTAATGATTTATAATACATTACATTACGACATTGCGTATGAGGAAAACATTGAATATATTTGTTATATCATGTGAAACAAATATGATTTCAAAAAATCGATAAATCAGTCGATTTTTAAAAATTACTAATTAGTCGATAATGTGCGTGATTAATATATATATATATATATAGTATGTTCTTATTTATTTATTTATCTCATAATGCGACACAAATTCTAAAACGGTATAATCGTTAATTAATTTATATTTTCGCGGGATTTTTTCAGTGAGTCTCGCGAGTTTTATGATGATCAGTTTATCCGATGATTCACAATAGTTATGACGACCGTTTTTTTTAAACAAAGCCAGTTAAATTTATCATTGCTATGACGACGGTGATAACGATGATAATCATGATAACAATAATAATAATAATAATAATAATAATAATATTAACAATGTTGATAATGATAGTAATCATCATCACTTAATACTGGGAGCCATATTTTGAAAATTATAAAGGGAACCCGGTAAAAACGGTTAATATTTAAACTGCCTTCCGTGAAGGAAGGAAAGTTATTAATAATTTCGAAAGATATCATGCCTCTTTCTTACCGACTACTTTACCCCTCCGCAATTCATCTGACACAGCTGAGATCTTTGTTCAGTTGTTGACAAGTAGGCCAAAAAGGGTTTTTTGCAATAAAATTCTTTGGATGACAAATTATACTTAGGCTCATCTGAAATCCTGCTCATTTACGCGTTCTTTACGTTACTTTCTAAGTTTTCATCTTGTGTTTTATATTATATATATATATATATATATATATATATATATATATATATATATATATATATGTGTGTATGTGCGTACTTACAAATATCCCCACAGTGTGTTTGGGTCTCTGCTACTCGATACGAAATACAAAAATGGAAAAACTTATAATTAAAAATTTTCGTTAAAGTCGAGCTTATTAATTCCGATGACCTAATTATTATCGGAATGTGAAGTTAAATATATTTTTGGGATTCATTTCTCAAATTTATATCGCTGCCGAAATAGCTTGCGCATATTAACGGATATATATACAGATAATTCAAAACAATATAAAAAGATTTTTACTTAGAACCCTTCTCAAAATGAAAAAGTTAATCAAGTAAATATTTTAAATAACGGATAATACAAAAGTATTTTAACATATAATCCTATAGATGCTCATAATTCGATTATTTCTAGAATGAAGTAACTTAGAAAGTACATTCTTGAACGTTACATATAATTTAAAAGTTCATAATACTTTCTCAAGAAGGATAATATCAAAATTTTCACAAAATACAGCGTAAATATAATTTGAACGTATCAAGTGACGCCGAATTTTATTGTCTGAAAGATATAGACTATGCATGGATTCGTGCTTTTTCAGATTATGGTCAATAATATTATTAAAACATTTAGTGGTATAAAAAATATTAATGGTTGCTTAAAATACGAAGCAAAATAAAATAAGTGAATGACACACACATATATATATATATAAATTTTTTATTTACGTATATATTTCTATATGATAAATTAATATGGCGATGTGACCTGCGCAAAAACATTCACTCGCTGTGCTGCTACAGTGGATGGAAAATCCAATTAAACTGGATCTCTCAATCATCAGTTTCAGGAAAGAGATCTTACCATCTAAGGATATAAGCAAAAGAGTCCTATCTCTTACCACTGGTTCAGTAGTGTTGTATACTGACGCATCCTAATTCAATAAGTTTATTGATTGATCTGTCATCATGGACAATATCCTTCCTCAGCCGTTTTCCATCCTTTTAGATTGAACTTTATACTATTTATCTCACCGTAAACTTTATAATAAACATCCAGTAGCCATCGGGGTTGTATGTCGCGACTCTCTCTGAGCTCTCAACTGCTTATGCGATGTATTCAGCAACGATCAGCATCCTATAGAAAGATGAGACGGTTGTTATTAGTGTAAATGAACAAATCAGTATAGCTAATGCCGGGATTCCAGGGAATGAACTAGTAGATACAGCAGCAAAGGAGATATAAATGTCAATATCGTGTTTATATTATTTTTGAAAATATCAATCGCACCCGTAATCGATGTAAAACTAAAATTTTCAAATGAAACTTTTTTCCATACGATCTATCCCCCAAAAGAGGGCAATAAGTAGCAGTGATGAAAATAGAACTTGGTATTAACGTGGTATCTCCCAACGAAGATTATTCACTATCTGAAAGTTATATATATATATATATTTGTGTACGATATAACGAACTAAATTCGATTCTTGAGTTCGAGCTGACTATGTCATCCATTGAACCGTGCGCCATTATCCACAGGATCAACATTCACATGATTCGCTGAATATAACTGTCGCTGTATTGTCTGATCACCTCCTTAACAGTGAGCATTTCAAGATTCCTGTGTAAGTCATCGTTCCGAATATACCATGGTAACGATGAAATGCTGCGTAGTAGTTTGGCCTTGAATCGCTGAATGTTGTTAATATTATAATTACCGGCTGTTATGTCCATATTGGCTGGAGGATTATTTTTTATATATTAATAATTTATTTTCAATCGACAATTACGAGTATAGTGACCAGTTTAACTGTTTGTATTTTAAATGAAATTGTTTTCATTTGGCTGTTATATGATTCTTCCGTGTAAGCCGTTGATCAAGGTGCAATCCCAAGTATTTTGCCTTGTGTGATACTGAAAGTAATTTATGATTTAAATAAACTGGTACGTTTTTACCTTTATTTAATGTGAATAAGACTTGTGTAGATTTTGTTTCATTAAATTTCTATATGATGATGTAGTTTATTCGATACTATTTCTTCATCAGTTGCTAGTACGGGGTGTCATCTACACACCTAACTGTAGTAGTGTTAACATTTTGTGGAAAATCTGACATGTAAATCTGATATAACATCGGTCCTAGTACGCTAACCCGAGGTACTTCCAATTGTATTAAACGATTGTTAGAATAGGCACTATTTACATTAATGTGGAAGTAACGATTCTTAAGGTAAGAGTAAGCAACGTTAAGCATTAGTGAGGTAATTTATGTTTAAGATTATAGAGTAGGCCAGTGTGCCAGACTTTAAAGCATTTTTTCTATGTCTAGAAAAAAAGCATAGCAATATATTTTATCTTCGTGGATTTTATTCATAATATCGCAACTCGGGTGGTATCTGTTCTATCGTGCTGCGATGGATTCTGAAGCTAAATTGCTGGTTAAGTATTACATTATTTTTTTCTAGGATAGGTTTCAATCTTTTAAATATAAGTTTTTCAAACAGTTTTGACACAGCCGGTAACAGACAGATGGGTCTGTAAGAAGTACCTTTTGACTACGACTTTCCCGGCTTAGGAATCACGATAATGGAAGCGAATTTCCATTGTATTGGGTCTGTATAAATTAACGCATTGATGTTAACAGAAGTATGGGGGGATACATTTGAAATGGTGTTTTGAGATATTTTTGAATAGCTAGTATATTTATCTCCGACCAACCCCGCGAATACCTTCTATCGTATCCATCAGTATAGTTTGCGGTAGCTCGTCTTTTTGTCCGCGCATCAAGTGGACCAGGTACTTCATTTTCTTCCACTTTTATTGTTCGAACATAACTCTCTATCTTTTTTTATACGTTCTAGCACTTCCTGATTCGTTACTTTAGACTTCTATGTTATTGATATCTGTAAATCCACGTCTACAAGGCTTCTAGTAGTTTTTTATCTCCAACTAACAAATGTCCAAGTTTTTGAAGCATAAAATAACGTGTAGATCCATAACATTTAACAATTCTCCATCGTAAACCGCGGGAAATATTACGACTGCGTAAAAAGTTCAGCAGCTTGATGAAAGCACACGCTGCGCCTTAATAGATTTTATTTCCAAGTAAAAATAACCCGTGTTCATAATTCAACAAATGAAGTATTTAAATTTATCCACTCGGAGCAACATTTTATTTTCCATGATTGCGGTGGTATCTCTGTGAAAATTGTGTGTGTGTGTCTTTGAGAGAGTGTGTGTGCATATATATATTATGTATATGTAAGTATATATATATATGTAAAGTGCTATCAATACGAAAGTTGTTAGCGGACGTCCCATGTGGGCCTCGTTAATGCGAACACTGATCAAGGACAGCCTAAAAGGCGCATCCTGAGTGAACTAATACGAGATGGTTTACCATTGTTTTTGTCTATGTTTTCCCCCTCAGCAAGCTGATATCGATTTACCGACAAATTGAATGAATATTAATGAAAGTAAATAACGATTTAGAAGATGAAATATCCGGAAGAATACAATTAACATTGATGACATTTTCAAATAAGGAAGTTAAGACACCTTTAAGTCTAATATTTAACAAAAAGTCTGCATTATCGGCGCAAAACAAATTCCTCATTTACAAAAAAAAGTTATTCTACCAAAATTATTATACGCGAGCCCGGTCTGAAGCTAATAGCAGTATAAATCAGATGCAAAGACTACAAAATCATTGTTTAAGAATTATCTCGAATAAACCAAGATTTACTAAAATTAAATCTGTGCATGATATTTTAACGTTTCCTTACATACAGTAAATCATTAAAAATACAGCGAAAAAATTTTTCGCCAACTGCAGCTCATCTGATAATGTACTAATACATTCGATAAGAGATTACGACTACCAGTCTCTGCGACACAGATATAAGAGGTACAAGCACAGACGTATAAAACATATCTGTTTATAGTAAGCCGGCTATTAAATTCTAGTTCTAGTATCAGCAAATAGACTAAGATATTTTTAAGATATTATATTGCGATAGAGTAAGTTATAATTTTATTCTAATATATTGGAACAGGTTTTCGTACAAATTTTTCCTGTAATTTATACATTTGATATTTATAAGCCTATCATATATGCTTTTCTATTTTTTGTGTTGCCTGAGTAGAATTTTTGTTTTATATTTCGGTACGGGTAAATTGTTCATTTTTAAAATTTAATATGCTTATGTAACTTAATAATAAGAAATACAGTGCTTCTTCTTCTTCTTCTTTAAGCCTGAAAAGACGATGTTCCTGACCAGTACGTTCTGCCAGCTTTAACATATACTATGGATATTCTCCTATAAAGTAGGCAATTTTTCAAGCATTTTGGACACAAAAGTGTCAGTACCGCGCCCGTTATTTCTGTTGCTCATTTTCCAACGTCCGACCCGGTATTCATCATTATACGTAGCTAGAGCTTCATCTTTAACGGCGGAATGCCGGGCGCCAGCCGACATATAATTACATTTATTCGACATCGCTGATCTTCACGTGAAATTACCGGTGTTTTTTTTTTTTGTTTTACTCTCTGTGCAGGATTTTGTTCATGTTTACTCCCTTAGCCGAGAGCACCTGGTTTCTAGGCGTCGGACATTCGCGCCTACTTAATCTAGAATTTATCAATCCGACTGATGTACGAACACGAATGAGTTTCCGATATAGCGGGTATTTACCGAAAGGGAAATCTCCTTGCTCCATCTTTCTAACAGCCTCGTGTGTTGCGAGAGTGTGTATTGCGGATGGTGTTTTTTGCGAGTTCAGATTTAGCTTTTCTAAAAGTCCGCCGAATAGAATTGTACGATGTGGACGTACAGAACTTATTTGGTTGGTGTTCATTCGCCAGTAGTACTAGCGCTATATAACGATCGAATTACCGCTTACTACAGAAGAAGGTGACTCTAGTTAACCTGTTCCTCGCAAGGCGTCATGCATTTCACGTTCATAAATTTTCGAATGCTCCTAACGCGTGTAGTTTTGAATTAATTTAGTGTTTTTTTTTTTTATTTTTTCGATTTTTTAAATTTCGTTTTTTTTTTATTTTATATTCTTGTCGGGCAATTTTCTTTAGAAATGCAAAATGTGAATAACGAACACTATTTTCTTGGAGACGGTAGAATTTGAGTCGTTACTTTACGCGATATTCATTTTTATTTCTCTTTTTCATAAATTCAGGTGGTGGAATATAAAATTGTTCGACGCGCAGTTACATATTCTATTACTACTATTACTACTGCTACTAGTGAAATTTGTTAAATTCTCTTTACGGTAGGTATAATTTTTTGTTATACATATATATATATATATGAAATACCGCTCTCCGAAACTGAAAATTTAGTACCGCACAACTCGTCGGTTTTACGTATTTTTCTTCAACATTTAAACGAGGAAATCTTGTTTATTTTTTTCCTTCTACAATCGTATGAAATACAATTATCCGTAACCCTCCGTCGTGGGCACAGATACACACACACACACACACTAGTAATGCCAGCGATGATATTATCGTAAAACTACTTTTATAACGTATAACGGCAACCCAATATGCTTTTATATTATCGGCATGTTTAACGTAAGTAATAGTACAAGATTTAATAAGCTACTAATATAAAACGATTTCAGCGCAAACGAAATAAAATCCTAGACGATCGATTGAGTTGTTACTTCACGGTAGTCCAAGAAGATATTCGTGTAAGATATGTGGCGGAAGGAACAAAAATTAGCACTTCGCAAACAATTAACGAGACGATAAAACCGCTCGAATCCGTTGATAGACGAAGAAAATTACAAGATCTAGCTTATAACGTAGTAGTTCTATTCTAAACGCGCCGGAGATTGGTTAATAGACGAGTCATCTATTATTATTATTAAATAGGGCTAGAGGCACGTAGGAAGAAATGATTTGATTGAGAAATAGAGACCGGGCCGGTGAAGGAAGGTAATTAAATTTGACAATGAAAGATGGTCATCTTTGAAGAGGGGATGAAGCGAAGCAGGAAGATTAAGATACGATCTAAACGAGGAGTATGACAGAGAACTAGAATATGGGAAATGGAGAGGATAATGTTACCGCCCGAACTGAGTGGAGCCAAAGTTTTATTAATGAGTGATACGCGTAGGCGCAGTTTGTTGATGACCACATCATCTCTGCGGTTTGAAAGCGAAGTTATATCGAACGTTTGATTTGCCGTAGTTTTTTTTTGTGACGTCAGTTGTTACTTCCTCTGTCATAATGCAAAAAGAAGACCATTTATGATGCATTTCTTAAGGTCAGATGCTGGAACATCCGGAACCAGGAAAAACGTAGCAGCTTCCCTGACCGCTTTATCAGCTACTTAATTCTCACGAACCCCAGTAAGAGCTGGGATCTATAGGAATGTCACTTTCTGAATACACATTACACGTTTACATTTACGAACGCGGCAAAAGTGCGTTGCAACAGATTTTCCTCTTCACAAGGATAAGCCTTTTTTGGAGCACCAGGTGACTAATCGGTTTGTACATTCTTGAAGGACGTATTCACCAGCGGATCTGGCTTTATAGCCGACAAAGATCGTGAGATCGTCGGCGTATAATAAGTTTCGTACTAGGGTTGACCGCTTGTACCACATCATTAATAGCGATATTGAAGAGCAGTCAACTCAACATCGAGCCTTGAGGTATACAAATCATTAAAGAATCTTAATCCGAACGGAAAAACTTCGATTGATAAGAAAATTTTGTATAAACATGGTAAGGTTTCCACTGAGACCCCAGCCGTGTAATTGTTTTGTAATCTTATTAATCGAGATATTATCAAAAGCCTTCGATAAGTCGAAAAATACAGCTAGCTGATGGAGATTATTTATTAATGCGTTTATTATAGCGTTTAGAATTGAAAATAGCTGATGAAGGGTTGAGCGGTTACGATGAAAGCCACATTGGGATGGGTGAATGAGATTCCTGTATTCAGGTAACGAATTTAGCCGATAATATACGATGCGTTCTAACACTTTACATAGAACCGGCGTAAGTGCGATAGGGCGATAACTCTCTGCATTTGAAGGGTCTTTAAATGACTTTAATACCGAACTTATAACGGCTATTTTCAAAGCCTGAGGAAACTCTTTTCCCATCCAGATTCGATTAAAAATGTGAAGTAAAATATCTAATATCGATAGAGGAGCGTGTTTTAACAGTTGTCGTATCCCGGAGCCGTTTCTTTCGAGTATTTAACAGCAAACAGTCAATTTCCTGATGCTGATCGGTTTATTATATGGTCCTGTAAGTTTTCTATAGGAAATGTTGATACTGGGTATAGAGGTTGATCCGGTAAAGCAACTTACGCTGATAGTCGACCGCAAAAGCTGAAACTTCTAATAATGTTTTTATAAAACGACCTTTACTCTTTGTACGATTACTTCCGAGCAGAAGACTATGTGAATTGAAATATTCGTTAGTATTACAAGAGAATTGAGAAGACATAAAATGTTGAAGAAGTGAGATTCTTTAATGGGTTCATGTGGAGGCAAGTAGAAGGGCAAAGTGTAAAAGGTTGTATTATTTGGATGCGGATACATAGAAGTTGAAGACTTGTGTTAGGTGAGATTTGTTGAAAGAGGATGTTGTAAACTCCTTCATGCGCATGTTGTCTATGAGGAACGCATTTGATAATATTATGGGGGAGGGATTATAAGATTTTGATTAGGTTTTAACCGGGTTTTTTGTAGACGGACGATAGCTGGTTGATAAGTGGCAATAAGAAGTCTAAATTCTTCGTATCGGGCATAAAAGTCACCGCAGTTCCAGTTAAGAATTAGATTACTCATTGCTCTACTTTTGATGACAGAGCTTTGGTTATTTTGGTGAACTGAATTTTAGAGCTTCTGGTTTTTAATAAAAGATAACAGCTCTTAAGGAGGGTAATGAGTCCTTCAATATGTGAATTCTTTTACTATTTCTGCCGGGTTGCTATTTTTCACTTTACACATATCATAGAATAGAGAAAGTTTAGAAAATGAAAGGACTGTGCTTTTATTAGATTCGAAGTATGGCATTAGAGGTGTCAAGGTCGCTTTTAATTAGAGATCAAGATCTTAGTCTGAGGATAACTTACTTTCAGAAATAACCATTGGCATAGAATTTAATGATTTACTGTTTTCTTTCTTTCTCTCTTTTTTTTTTTTTTTGTCGTTCGTTATCGTTTACAATAGAATTTCCTGAGGAAATCAGTGTTGCCTTGGAGTGGGTCCTTTTATTTCGTTCAGGTTCAACAGAAGTACATGAATTGCTTAAAATAAATATATAATCAATATTTTTTGAATAGCTCGAAAAGAAAAAATGATCTATAAAATCGTGACATAGATAATCATTATTATTTCATGCTGCTTTAAGGTAAAGGAACGCAAGCAAAACAACGGAGAGGGTACCAAATGTTGGAACTAATTTTTTTAACCCTTTCACTGTCGCAATGTCCTCTTTACGGTACGTAAACTATTAATGCGTATAGTTTTATAATGAGGAACCTTACGGTTGACATTAAAATTTTTAATTCTAGAAATATTTATATAACGCGATCAAAAATTTATCTAGTCATCCAATTTTATACACGAAATACTGCTTTATTGGGAAGCTCTTCAGTGTTATTTTTTTCAATTAACTGATACAACCGAAATGTATAATAACGTGTGACTGAAAGAGTTAACAGATTGCAGTAGCGATTGGACATAGCTGATAGATTGGTATCGAAAACCGAACTCTACTTTAAATTGTTACTCCATCCTTCGTCATCGAAAAAAGAAAAAAATCAGAAAAATTAAATCCTGCGAATATACTCGTCCCCGATATAGTTGTTCTATTTGTAAACGTACCCGTCAAGCACGAATTGCACTGATCTCACACCTCCGAATTAACAAGCTCACAAACGGTTTTGGTTTTACACACTTTATTCACTTCTTGTATATAAACGACCTTACTGTTACGCGAATGTCACATTTATTATGATTATTATTATATATATGCATATATGTATACACTGTTACTACATAGCTTTTAATGGGGAGAAATTAAACCATTCATTCGTGTGTATATATATATATATATATATATATATATATATAGTGAATAACTTTCAGTCACCTATTCAATGGAGTCTGCTGATAAAATGAATGCGATCGAATAAATTTTACTCGCTATCGAGGTTAATTAAATTAAAGTCAGTTCGCTGAATTCAGCGGGAAACGGTATTAGTCATTAGCCAAGTGCAGTTAGTCTGCTGATTAATATCTGTTTCGCTAATAATAACGAACGAACTAATCCTGCGACAAAGAAGCATTAATGGAAATGTTCCGTGTTTACATCAAATTTCTTATTGAAGACGATAAATTGGATATATAGAACCTGTCAAATTACAGAAAAAGAGTGGGAGAACGTTGTATTATAAGACAATCGCTGTCCTTTTCTAATTAAGTTAATAGTATACAGAACACACACACACACACAGCTAAGGATGGTGAAATCAAGTTGTTTTAAATTACCTATTCGCATCACTTTTTTATTTAATTTAGCTATATATATATATATATATGTCCATTTCAATTCATGTTTTATTAAGAACCTTGTTCTTGCCTTGTAGCTAGAGCCAACTATGTACTTCCATTTCTTCGGGTAAAATTTAAAATACGTATTAAACATGATCACCTCGATGTGAACGCATTAAATGCCACTAATTTTATTCCCAATTTGTTTCGTTTCAGTTTGTTAATATTTTTTATTTATTATATGTTTTACAGTAAAATAGTTTCTTCTTTAATGTTAATCCCTGTTCTTGGTCTATACGGTTAAACAGAATTTTCAGTTCCTCCGTGTCATTTTTTAGTTTAAATTAAAAAATCTTACAACGAACTGGATGCGCTCTATTCTTTGTGTATAGCTGTAGAATTTAATCCTTTTCTTTTTGTTCATTATTAGACCCTTTACTGTATATAACGTTTTGTGGTTCGTTTTCTTGGTGACTGCAATTATATCGGCACTCTGAAAATCATTTGTAATGATTCCGGTAACGTATATTTTATTCATCACGTTAAACATTGCTTCTTTTGACCTTTCTTTTACTTTTTGGAAAAGTTCTCCTGGTTTGTTATCTATTCTAAACATTTTTATACGTATCAATTTATCCAATGATTTCTCAAATAATTCTCTTAATATCAATTACTGAGTTATTAAAAACTTCATCCTTATAAATTTTTTCGGCATATTGTTTCCATTGTTCTTGTATCTCTTCACTATTCCCTTTATGATTTTCAATGTTACTTAAATATATATATATATATATAACGATCAGGAAAAACACGTGTAAATAAAAAAACCTATTTTTTTATTTTATTATTAAAATTTAATAAATTTTTATTATCTAAAATTGATTCCTATTCATCGGTATCTTATCTGGACAGATCCGGTAACCGAATATAACCGAGATCCGTAGGTGAAGTATTGTTTTACATACATACATACATACATAATTTTACTTTCAAATTTCCGTAAGGGTAGTTATAATAATATTAACAGTAATAATAACATATGTGACATGGTTATTACATTATATAAATTCAGTTATCACAAGCAGGCCGAGTCGCGTCACTATATACATACACACACACACACCGTCGCACATATATATATATATATATAGTGTACTGCGAGAATCAGGTCACTTAGTAACCTCAGGGTGCAAAAATAATGATAATGATGATACATATATATATAAAAAAAATTCTTTTTGTACAAAATTAAATAATAATTTTCGGGCACTAGTTTGCGCTAGAATAAGGTTAGTTATAGATTTTGTAGAAGAATTTAAATTTAAAATTTTGCCCGTTTCACGTAGCATATCCCAGTGAAGCGGTAAAAAAAAAATAGTGAATAAACGTATGTACTATAACGTACTTTTGTTTTGAATAATACCAGTTGAATAATTGAAATACGTTTTAAAATAAATTTTAAAAACATGTTTTTTTACTTTCATTTTGAAAGTAATTTATTTTCGTTGTTTTTTTAATGAATTCGTTCGTAATAATACGAGAATTTGTCGTTGTAGGAATCGCAAAATAATAATTCTCATATCATAATAATGTAACATTCAATTATAAAGTTCAACGTCTGTGCACATTATTATTACTACTACTTCCACTGCTACTATAATAATAATAATAATAATAATAATAATAATAATAATAATTACATTATTACGTGCGCAACTTTTAAAACAACAACAGCTCCCCGTTTTTGAACAAGTCGAGAATTGCACTGTAAACTAAGTTTTTGTCGTGAGTACTTTACCAAAAGTAGAACTTATAATCATCGTCGTGTCTGCACCATTATTATTAACATCGCCGTCAAAGCAGCTGCAATGAAATAAAATTATTTCTTTTCTCCTCTCGAGTTGCGGCTTGAACTATGTTTCGCGGAATGCGGACATTTTCCGCCACGCAGCTATTCCGGTTTTCTACGGATGTTCTCCAAAGTTTCGGCGTCAGTGTAATCTAATATATATGGAAATTCATTCCAAGTGGCGCTAAGAATACCGTCTGCGATATTACTATTACTTCTAAACGTCGTATTCCTAATATCGAAATGACCCAGAGAAGACGGACAGTTTTGTTATTTTTTTAATGCCTCAGAAACTATTCGACCAAAATTTTTAAATGAAATTTTATATAAAAATAAGAAAACGAGAGATTAGACTACAATCCTTTTGCGGAATACAATATCGTAGAGATGATCGCCATTTGCAATACATTCATTCAGTCCTTTTACGAAATTCTCGAAGACTTTTTCGAGCATAGGTCGCTGAATTTTTGAAATTTCTTCAGAAATCCGAGTTTCATAAACGTGGCTTTTAAGGTATCCCATAGAAAAATCGCGTAACTTTAAATACTCTCTTTGCACTGTCGTGATCGATTCACGCCGAAATAACGTTCCAAACAAAATGCGCACTCCTTCTCGTGATACTATGGTAACTCAAACTAGACAAAAACGAATCTCTCGTATATGTACACTAAAAGTGGAGCACGTGGTTTGCAAGTTGTAGCAGTGTTACCAACTGCGCGCTAAAACAAAACCATCCGTCTTCTCTGGGTCACCCTATAAAACGACGAACATTCATTCAATATGAATATTTTTTTTTTTAATAACAATTTTATCTAAAATTATAATTACAACATACAACTTGGGTATGTTATAGATTTTCGCTTCACTCGCAACTGTTAATAATATTTCTGTTATAAACAGAAATTCAGATTAATTAATTTACTCACGCCGGCTTTGTTACGCATCTACATATATTTATATGTACGTTTGTGCACGTGTTTCTATATACATATACATATGCATATATATACATATATATAATATATAAATAAAAGAAGAAAGGAAGAACTTTATTTAAATAGTACGATACGCGTATAATACACGCGCAGTATATTCATAATGTTATCAGATTGACCAGTGGCGTAATCAGGGGGGTTTGGGGTTCTGGCCCCCCTGGAATCAATCTGATAATAAGAAAATATATATACTCGTTATTAAATTTTGCATTTGTTAAACCTATTTTGTTTTTTAATTTTCATTTATTTTATTTAAATTTCGTTGTTTTTGAAATAAATAAATAGTTTTGTAATATATTACAAATAATAATTTTTATATTATATGTATGTTCATCTGTTGATTTCGTTTTCGTTATATTGATAGCAAAAAACAGGCCCGGCTGTCGTTGTTTTATTTTAGCTCGTGTCTAATATGTATAAAAATAGCTCTGGTGGGTTGGATTGCTTAGGGTTTGGGATTTAACCTACTTGAGTTTTAGTTATTTACTTAAAGTTCAATTTAACTTGAGTTTACCGTTATAATTTAGTTTTGTTTGAACTCCCCTCTACGCAACTGAGATTGACTAACAGGGTAAACAATAGTAAAATATAATATAAATATTCGATTATCCAGGAAAAATCAAATAATAAAACCTGCCAGAAAAACAAAGAAAAAAAAAACGGAAATGCGACAGAGGGTAGTTAGATACGTATGTACGTGTACATATTGGCATGTTAGTAAGAAAATGACGAAATTGACTAACACACTATATCAGCAATACCTGATAGAGTAATTTCGATGATACTGAACGTGAAATCAAAGCCATATGCAGATAGTACAAACGAAGAGACAGAACATTTTTATGAACAAACCACCGAAGCGTTCTAAATATAACAAAGCACGGAGATATAATAATTGTACTAAGTGACTTCAATGCGAAAGATATGTCAAGATAATTCGGGTTCTGCAGCGAGTTAATATTGTCTAAGAGAAAGAAATAGAAGAGCTCGTTTATTGGAGTTTACAAAGAAAACATTTGTAACAGGTGATTTCAAAATCGAAAAAGAGAGCTCTGCACACGTTAGCTCCGGAGGTAATAGAAATCAAATCGACTTTAATTGCAATTAAAGAAAGGTACAAGAATATAGTGAAAAAATATCATCCGTATGTAAATATAGACTAAATCTTACTAATGGCAAAATGTAAAATCAAATTAAAGAAAATAATAGAACATCACAATAGGCGTACATGGGAACTAGGAAGGTTAAAAGATAAGAAAATAAGAGGAAGATGTATCGCAACATGGGAAAATGGGCGCGATAGTTACAACAAAGACTCTAAATGGAAGAATTTATAAAAGAAAAAACATAATTTAAGCGGCTGACAATTAACAAAAAAAGAGCAGAAATATGCGGTTCGACGAGGAAATATCTGAAAAATTAAGTTATCGCAGCACGCAGAAAAGCGAAATGATTGGAGGAGAAATGCAATAAAACTGAGGAATTAGAGAAAATATATATATTGAGAAATGCATACGGAAATAAAAAAATATAACGAAGCTAGGGCGCTAGGCAAAAGAAATATTCGAAACATATATATTGTCAAAAATAAGTATGGCGTCTTCTGCGGAAGCGCTAAAGAATCTGAAAATAGTTAAGGCGAATAACAACCTAAATGGGGGGGGATATAAATAGACCGAAAGACACGTATTTACAAATCGAAAAAGTAGGTTCAAACATATAAATGTGCGAATTGGAAAATTCTATTTGCAATGCAAGGATCAAGAAAACAGCAGAAGAGGATCTGGCGTGCCTTGCGAATTAATTAACCGTTTCAGTCATAATGTCCGCTATACGGTACATGAAATTTTAATATTGACAAAAATTTTTGTACATGAAATGTCCCAATTTTAAAAATATTTATATAAATACACATTGAAAATTATCTAAGGTTCACTCAAGAAGCAGTATTGTATAATAAACACCCCTATAAAATTTATAATTTAATGTTAAGATTTTATGATCGAAACGTTTAAGTGTTTACCACTACAGTGCAAAACGAAATTATTAAAGTTATGTAATCAAATATACAATACAAGCGTGCTGCCGAAACAATTTACCACATTTAATTTCATACCTATTCTAAACAAACCTGTATCCGGAACTTGTAATATCGCACCATTGACTTGATAAGTCATGCTCTTATCTGATTCATAAGCAAGAAAGACGCAATAGATGTCGTATCACTTTTCAAGATAATCATTCAAATAGCTCTAAATATTAAAAGAAATATAATAGTCTACTGATTATGAGAAGGCGTTCTCGACGAAGTTAATCGCGAGAGACTATTTCCTAGAAGCAGTAAATTATGCCTATCGCTAACTTTACATCGAGAGTTGAATAAAATGGCGAAACCCAACGAGCCATTAAACAATATATACGTCGTCTAGAATCTCACTAAAACTCATTTGCAATCAATCTGACAACAGTCTCGATGTTTGTAGGTTAATTCGGTCGTTCGATCTAGCTTAGATTATTCTAAAATGCATGTGATCCATCGTTAAATCCTAACCCCTAACAAGTTATTTCGTCTGATAAACTAATTCCTCAATAGCCATTGGGTCAGTTATAATTAAAAAAAAAGGCACATATACATACTATTTTCGCAAAACATACACACATACATATATATATATATATATATATATATATGTATATATGTATATGAACGAATAATTCTTAACTATTCGCGTATATATACATATAGGCCGATATATTAAATATATACACACGTCGAAATATTATATAAATAATGAATAAATGTAAAATTTGTGTAAAAATTGAGGTGCAACATGGAAACTATCTACCAAGAAATCTATCATTGTTGTTTCTAGGAAAAGGAATGCATTGATTTATTTCCCTACACTTTAGATAAAATCCTCCCCGCAGGACGGCAGTTTTGTTTTCTGCCAAAATTGTCTCCCTTAGCTTTTGCATGAAAAATCCTAAACACAAGGCACCGGCTTGTTTTTGGGGTAATAAGTGGGAATTAGTTATACAGCCGTCACCAACTCGCCAAAGGTTAATTAGAAGGCTGAATTTTATAAACAGTTGGCGTACGGAAATAAACATCGGGAAAACAAAAATCATGAAATTCATAAGAACATTTAATGAAGGACTAAAAATAAATATAGAAAATGAAACAATTAAATCAGTTTAAGAATTTGGATATTTAGATTTTCTGTCCGCGACAGATGACCGAGACACATAAAAGGAATCGGATCGAGTATTGCAATGGCGAAACAATCGTTTCATAATTTACAGGCAATGCTAACAGATCGAAAGTTACGAATGGCCACCAAGATCAACGTAAATCAGTGGCTATGTAATTTCGGTTGTAAAGTACGCATCAGAATGTAGAAAACATTAAATGTGGACATAACGACGAATGTGGCCAATACCGTGTATGGCGAAAATATCGAATATAGAAATACTACAGAAAACTGAAATCGAGAAGATGAAGTTGATAGATAATATACTGCATAGTAAAAGATGACTTGCAAGACACAAGATTGGCGAAAGAGGAATATGCTTACTTGCAATGCGAGGCAGATGCATAACCTATCAGGGAAGAAAAATGTGGTAGCCATAACATGGAAACAAAAAATCAATGAAGTATATTTCAGGTTAAGGCTCGAAATAATTTCATCACTGGAAATAATGAAGTCGAAATCCAAATAAAAACGAATTGACACGAATAGATAGGAATTGTTACAAAATTGTTCTAAAATTATATTTTTCACAAAATATGGTCGGAAATTGGAAACAATAAGTAAAGCTGCAGGCTTAACAATAAATAAAGACAAAACTAAAATAATGATTATTAATCGAAACAACTCTGATAACATCCAGCAATGGCGTGACTTCCAGGTAATTGATAAATTCGTATACTTAGGTTCAGTAATTACCAAAGATGGAAGATCGACCGATGAAATTAAAAGAAGAATACGAATTGCAAAAAATGCATTAGCTCAACTGACAAGAGTATGGAAGAGCCACGACATAACGAAGAATACAAAAATTCGCCTCATGGACACCTTAGTCTTTTCGGTTTTTCTGTATGCATCGGAATGTTGGACTTTAAAAAAAATGGATGTCCGGCGAATAGATGCTTTTGAAATGTTCTGTTGGAGAAGGATGCTGCGGATTCCCTGGACCGAAAAGAGAACAAACCTGTCGGTGTTAAAGGAAATCTGTCCAAAAATACGACTGCGAGATGTAGTAAGGCAGCGAATAGTAACTTACTTCGGTCATATCATACGTCAACAGAGTTTGGGAAAGTTAATTTTGGAGGGTATGGTCGAAGGTCGGCGAAAACAAGGAAGAACGCCTACACGATATACGGATGGAATCAAAGAATTGCTAAACATTACATCATTCCAGCAAGCGGTTCGATATGCAGAGGACCGAAACATATGGCGGACGCAGTTACATAAAATCAAGGTTTCATAGTATCACGATGCTCGGATCGAGCCTACGATGAAGAAGAAGAATGGTAAAATGACCGCGGAATTCAAATTATTATAATTTCCATAGTCTAACATATATATTCTCACAAACGTACCTTAATAGAACAAGGGTAGGCGTGTTATATAATTTGGGTTGTGTTCTGGGCTACTGGATTTTTGTAATGTTTGACACATTCCATTCAATACAATTTTGATGACCAAGGAAGATAAAAACTAGCACAGTACACGTGTATGTATGTATAAATGATAATACACAAACATGTACGGTAAATCTTTACCTATCTGTAGAGTACCTGCAGATTTACGCGCGGTGTACTGCACCTAGACCAGAGGCATGAAAAAAAACGTAAGGTTAGCGAGAATGAATTGAACGTTTGAAGAATAAACGGGAAGGACGGATTGATTAGATGATATAAATTCGAGGATTTAAGAAAATTTAATAAATTATTGGAAGCATCGTGCGTGTAGGAAAGAATGTTTGGGAGACTGAGCGGTTTGTCGAGGATAGTTAATTTCACGCGTTCAATGAGAATGTGGTGGACGGTAATGAGGACATTACAGGTTGAACATAGAGGAGGAGAACGATTTTTGAGGATATAACTGTATGAGAGATATTAGTGTGACCGAGGCACAGACGAGCTACAAGAATAATAAAATATTAATAATAATCATGAAGAATTTAAAAAAAAAATTAAAATCAAAAACCACAAATATGAATGATTACCATACGTTTTGTTTGCTATTATCATCCACTTTTTCTTTATGTTTCATGTATTCTGTTTGCTATTGTCATCCACTTTTTCTTTATGTTTCGTGAATTCTGTTTGTTATTATCCACTTTTTTTTTTACATGCATTCTTATCCACAACGCTATAACTTGATCTCTCCTGCGTTTCCGTTAATAATACGTTATTATTCGATTTTTGTACATTCCGCTTCCTATTAAATTTTTCGGTCGTATTGAAATTCCTGCTGAAATTAGAGTTAATTCCACCGTAGTGAACTAGTCCAAACACGTTTATCACATTTGGATGAGATACGTTATTATTTCAATTTTTATTTTACATATTAAAATATCGTATTTTTATAATAACTCAAAGTCACTCTTAAACATCACGATTATTTCTATATTCGTAGGGAATTTTTAGTATTTAGATATTTTTAATTTTATGTTTAATTACCTTACACTGTAATTTGCTTTTTAGTTGTTCTGTGGGTCCCATTACAATAAATAAATAGATATTATTACAATAAATAAATAGATATTATTACAATAAATAAATATATAATTAAATAAATATTATTATTATTATATGTAACGTTGTTTTTTTTTCATTTCGTCTAATTGCGTTCTAACTCGTTACACGCGAATATTTCGGTTCCGTTTTATTTCCAATTTTATTAAATACGAAAAAAATATATTTTTAAAATAAATAATAAAAATCTCAGTTAATTAATTAAAATTATAGACGAAATTTTTGTATTGAAAAAAAAAAAATTGCAACTTTATCGACAATTACGATATAAGAGTTATAAAAATTATTCGTCCAAATTTTCAAGTACGAAATTGTAAGCTTTCATTTCTGATCTTGAAATTACGACCATTCTTTAATTAAAAATAGTTAAATTCGCCTAAAGGAATCTACACACACACACACACATACACATTTCGATGACGATTGTAAATATTCGTATTCAGCGTAGAATAAGAATAAAAACGAAGTTGAGAAGAAGAAGAGGTAGAAATAGAGAAATATGGGAAAATAAATGAAAATAGAAAAATTAAGCCGCATTTATAAGGTTTTTAAGTTCCGTCTATCGACAGACACGTATCTATGCGCACGTCTATGTATGCGTGTGTTTGTATGTTTTCCAGCATATTTCTCTTTTATTTTAATATATATATATATATATATATATATATATGTATATATATATATATATATGAGCATTAGTAATTTCACCCAGGGCTGTAATAAATGGATGATATGTCTTATCAAATATTTTGTACTACAGACTGATATGTAATCAAATATGATGATGTATACGCTATTGTTCTGTGAGCTGAGCAGGCATCTGATATTAGTTGGGAGAGGGATTCCTTTACTTACAATACGTGACAGGAATTTTGATTGATACGTATTTATCGTGTATTAATTTTTTGCAAGGCGTTCCACAAACTAATAACTGCAATAAAGCAACCTAATTTTGTGTATTCATTCAACAAAAATTTGTACGCTTAACGTATTTCCAAGGAAAACATAATTTTGTAATTTTGTTTTTGTATAAAAAAATGTATCGGTTACATCAAGACACAGAAGGAACAAATCGGTTAAAGTCGAGAAAACCAGTATATAAGACTATAACAAAATTAATAGACGAAGATTTTAATGGAATTAAAGAATGGAGAAAGAAATGGTGTCAGAATAATCCGAATAAGAGAGGACTCATTCGTAACCCAGATGACAGACCGCTTGGATTCGACCTGCGCAGAAATATCTGGACAAATTTGAATCGCTTCCGAACAGAACATGGAAGGTGTGAAAAGAAAATGAAGACATATGGACACAAGGACGAATCAGCCTTTGACTGCGGGGAACCAGAGCAAACAATGGAGCACATCCTGATGGGATGCCAGAAGCGAGCTCTGAAAGATGGTTGGGAAGAAATCAACAAGCTGACTGACCAAGCAGTGGATTGGCTGCAAAAGCTTGATATTATGATGTAAATATAAATATAATTAAGTATAGATAAATTAAAAATTTGAAATGTAGATACGATTAAAAATATAATATAAAAAAAATAATAATCGTGTTTATTTATTTATTTAAATAATCGATAACTGATATAATATCATCATCATCATTTTCCTTCCTCATTTCCGAACATGAGCGCTGCTAGCTACTGATCATTGATATTTGTGGCGAATAATAAGTCAATAAGGTGAATGTTCATAAAACCACAATCGCCGCAATGAAATCGTCGACGTTGGTCTGCAGTATCCTCGATTTAGAATTTTCTTTTTGCTGGTCGGACACGTTTGTAACCACCGATCCATTATTTTCTGCCACAACTTTTTATTAGAATCCAGCACAATCTTCTTCCTTTCTTACCTCAACTATTATCTGAATCTGCCGACCGCATTCGTAATGTTTTCCTGTTCCTGGATTCATTGAACCTTTTAAATCAGATCTAGGACCATAGTAGGTCGATGGGTGCATATGGCCGGCTAGTGCATTATCAACAACAACAATAATAATAATAATAATAATCCCAGTTTTTCCCAGTCGGTATTTCTCGGGTTTATACACTTTAAATCATTAGCAGGTACCTCTTCTAATCGTAGTCTCTAGCGACGTTTCTTTTTCCCGAGTTTAAAGCGCCGTACAACATTCGCTTTACGGTTCTGTTTAAATTTCGCACGACATGTCCGAACCATCCCAATCGCCTTTTTTTTTTCCAATTATTAATTGCTCAATAGACTGTATCTCCTTTCCAACTGACGTTTTAGTACTTTCCTTAACATAATAATATACACATCTTAAAGCCTGTGTGTTCATCTTATAAGTCTTCTCCCTTGTGCTTGTTATATGATCTCCATCGGGTTAATTCTACCTTCCGTCTTCTTGCCTACCAACATTACCAGGCCCGTTTGTTGAATGCTATCTTTATCCCTACATCTTCGAATTTTGTTTTATTTCGGATATATGCTCGTCATTATAGCGATAACCACGAGGATAATACTTGTTTAAACACTAGATTATAAATTTATTTCAACATTCGAAAATTATTAAAAATAAATTTTCGACGATATTACACGCGATCGATACGTATTCGTCGCGAATACTTTAAACGAATAATAGGAACGAGATAAATCATTTCGAACGATGAATGTTAAATTGGAATAGAAAACCAATAATTCCCGATAAATAGGAAAAACACAATTATTTACTTTTATATTAAATTTCAAACTAAATTAACAATATAACGAGATACGTAACAATTCCGAGTTTATTTATGTCGGCTGTTTGAAGAAAATTAGCGCTTATATATACATACATTTGAGAGTGTTTTATGTGTATACATGTGTGCGCATGCGCATTTAGTAGTATCTGATGTATACTTCGTCTATTTATCGTATCTGAATTTGTTAAAATATTATCACGCCTATCTGTACATTTTTAACTGTGTATCTCGTGAAACATTCAAAATAACAAAGTAACAGTATACAATCCAGACAAGTGCGTACGAGAACTTGTTCCTTAATTTTATCTAGCGTTTTAAACTAATTCTCTAAGAAGAAGTTTACTCCTGATTAAGCCTAACCAGTTGCGCAGGAGTAAGCCGACAAAAGGAGTAATTTTCACTGACCAAATAAAGGAATTAAAACATTATTTTCAGATATTATTATTAATATTACTTTTGTTATTATTTGTTTTATTATTTAAATCGTTTTTTTTTAATAATATTGCGTAATTATGCATTTGGGGAAATACCGGTAGATTATGTACGCGTCCGTTGTCAGTGCTACAAAAAAGTTATTCTTCTTCAGCTGCAATTTTCCGTTGGTGCGAGGTCTGCCATACAAATAGACCGTTTCCAATCAATTCGGTTGTTTGCTAGTTCTGCTGATATATCTACACTTCGCTATAACATCGTGCCATCTTTGATTTGGTCTTCCTACTGGCCTTTTACCAGGAACTTGAAACGTATGCGCTGACGATATCAGTAAGCCACTTCCAGCGTCCTGATGCTACGTGGCCATACCACCTTAACCGGATTTCACGTAGTTTACTTACGATAAGCGCGACTCCCATTGCTGCGCGGATTAGATCGGATAAACGGATACTCATTGATCATCTTAACATACGCATTTCCATACTTTGCACACAGGAACCGAGATATCTAAAGCTGTTTGTCCGAGATAGTTCAGTAGTCATGTATTCTGTTTTCTTCATATTTACGTTGAGGCCGAACTTTTCCAACCGGTCAAACCATATTTAAGATCTATTCTGGAGAGAGCATCCTTTGAGTTTTCGATTAAAACAACGTCGTCAGTGCTACAAAATTCTACATTTAAATTAATATCCCGAGGTTAAAATAAATTTCTCTGTAATTTAACAATGTTAAATACTCGAGAGCTGTACGAAGTGCACTTGTTGAATTTCCAGTTTCGTTCTACATTTTCGATTATCGTCAAAATAAACTAGAAAATGTGCTCGGTCAAATTCGCTGTAGTGCCTAAATTTACAACGTCGCAAGCTTTTAACACGTATCATCTAGCAAGGGATACCGGTGAAAATGATATTTATAAATGAGTATGGTTTACATATTTGTTGGTATGTCTGCATGATGCGGTGCTGGCGAATATGTATATATGCGAAATTCGTTGCACGTGCATGTATGTATATATATTTTGCGGATTGTGTTATTAACTTATTTTCTTGTTTCAGGTAAATGTAAAAGCAAACAAATTGCATTAAATTATTATTATTATTATTATTATTATTATTATTATATGGCTCAGTTAGAGTTGATGCAGTTTCTAAATCTGTCTGACGTTTAAATGGGCATTTTGTGCAAGATTCGTACGTTAGCTGTTAGCACATATATCATTAGAGCTCGTTTGTTAATAAAATTTGATATATTTAATTATTTAAAATTATCACACACACACACATATATATATATATATATATATCAAGGAATAGAGCTACATAAGAAATATATATATATATATATATGAATATATAAGTATGTCTATATTAATGCTCATAGATACACATATATATGCGCGTATATGCATATATATGTAGACGGATTGGTAACTATGTGTACAGTTGCTTACTTTTGTGTTTACAAGTTTTACAAAAGATGTATATATTTGTTTTTTTTGACAAAGGTATGAGAAGAATGGTAAACACGAGCATCGATGGAATTTTCATTAACTGGAGTTCAATTACAAACGTTGCTCGTGTTTGTGCATTCACTCGATACAATATATAATATATTCATATTTATTCATGCGCTCTATCGATCTACGCAAGCGCTCTATCGAGCATGTTAACGTATTTATAATTTTTCCGGGTTAGACAGAATATATCTTAATTTATTTACATTTATTGCATTATTCGATATATTGCAACCTATATTCGTCGCGACATACGTATATTATATATATATATATATATATATATATATATATATATATATATATATACTTATAATTTAAAGAACAACTCGTAAGAATATTTTAACGAATCGCAACAAAAGTTTTTCCTCAGCATGCCATCAGCATATTCTAAGGACGCGTTATTTGTTATATATGTAAAATAATACCGCTGGATTTACAAACGAGAGAAAAATCTAATATACTTACATTAATAAAAGTTGAATATGAGATTAACATAAAGAATGGCGTAGAGATTAAACCGATCAAAAAGGCAAGACACAATGGAAATTTGGCAAAATGGATGGGATAATTTCAGAATTAGACGATTATATGAAAAATGACAGATTCGTTTAAAGTATTTCATCACTCGAGCTATTACCGATCACGGATACTGTAAGGAATATTTGTTAACAAATTTAAGAGTAAATTATGCGAAGTTTTGTAGCAGCGATGAAAATATGGAATCTATTCTTTTTGAGTATAAATCGTATAGCAGAAATTATACCGAACATAAATTTGCTTAGGTAACACGGATCATCATCATATTGTGCATAATCCTAAGATCGGTTTGTCATTGATTTCCATCTCTGTCGATTCTGTCCCATCCGTTTCAGTTCTTCATACGATGACGCCGTCACATCTTCGAGTATCTGTGATCGCGTCCTTCCAATCACATTCTTTCCCGGATGCATCCCTTCTATTAGATTTGCCCTTCGTGTCGCATATCATTTGGGTTCTTCTTTTTACTATTCTTTTCTGGGGACTTAGAGTTAACCCCAACTTATAAAGAACTCGTTCGATTAAATCAATATCCATATTAATATTACATACGGCGTCGGAAAATGATGTATTGGAACTAAATACCGCAATGTCATCGGCATAAAGGAGAGTTTTGGAATACAAAGGCACGTGTGCCAGTTCTGAAATATATAAATTAAAAAGCAACGGACTGAGGAAGAACCCTGAGGAATTCCCCTATATACCACTCGATGGTATCTGGTGGACGATGAACTTATTAAAATTTGCGAAAATAGTCTACTAATGAAATGGCAGCAATGCCCTGGAATGCCTAGGGACAACAGTTTCTGCTGTAAAGTCGGCAAGTGTACATTGTTAAAGGCGTTCATTATATCGAGGAAAATAGTAATATTGTATTTTTTGTTAATGAGACTGTTATATATATTACAAACTAAATCACCCACGCAGTCCAATGTACTGGTGTTATTTCGAAAACCATACATATTAGTTGGGAGGATTTCATTATGCTCTAACCACCAGTTGAGACGCGAAGCTATAACAGATTCACAAATTTTTCTAAAACAAGAGGCTAATGCAATTGTCCAAGTGATCCATTTTTCTTCGGCACAGGGACGATAACAAAAAGCATCCAAGAACTTGGAATCGATTTAGTTTACCAAACTTTATTTAAAATGTGAACGAAGATAGTAAAAAAATTTTCCGGCAGCTTTTTCAATACTTCAAAAGAAACACCATCGTATCCTGGCGATGTTGAATCTTTCGTTGATAAAATGTAAGCTACCTCCTTTTCAGTAAAAGGAGCATCTAAAAAGTGATCAGAGGGGCTACTTTCAGGTATTATAACTTCTTCTAGTTCAGGTACATGAGGTGGAGCCAGTGACTCAACAAATGAATAAAAATTGTCCTCTGACAACTGTCTAACTTTATTATATGAAGAACTCCTGAATGATTTAGATAATTCCCATACCTTAGAGATAGATGTTTGTCGATTGAATTGCATGCAAAACTGTTGCCACTTCTTCCTTTTTGCAAGTTTAAATTCCCGCTTAGCTAAAGCATTAATTTTCCTCCAGTGCAGATAATTTTCAACAGAACTATTTTCCTTATATTGTAGAAAAGCTCTCCTTCTATCACACGCTGCGCGTTGGCAGGAAACTGACCACCAAAGGCTTGAGTTACTTTTCCTCCTTTTCTTATATTCACGCTCCTTTATAGTTGGTGACGATTTTGATAGGGCTTTGCTGATAGCTTCATATAACAATGGAACTGGATTCTAGGGTCAGTCTCATTGCATATATTTAAATCATGTTTCCGAAGCTGAGCAGAAAACCATTGCCAATTCGTACGAATATAGTTCCACCTTTTTCCTAAGGACTGATCAAAAAATCTGTAACTATCCTGTACCTCATTTATACCTATTTCTATTAATATGGGGCAGTGGTCACTCCCTGAAGTGTCGGGGATAATTTTCCAGCTAGCTATTAGACCTAATGTAGGCGAGCAAAATTACAAATCTAACGGGTTGGCAATAGTTCCAGGCCTACCAAAATGAGTTGGACTGCAATCGTTCAAGATGCAGCAGTCAACATTCAAAAAGGCTTCATATAACACGTTCCCTAAATAATTATTTATGGAACTACCCCAGGCTACATTATTCGCATTCCAGTCGCCACCGATAATGAATGGAGTTTTCAATTAATTAAAAATATCTGAGAAAATAGAAATATTTGGACGAGAGGAAGGTTTAACATATATACTATAAATATGAATATAAAAAGACGAATTTATATTAATCTTATATCAATTGTATGAAATTCGAGCTATTCTGCGATAAACTGCAAGGAATAGGAAAGGACGTGATGTGGTCCCGCATTAAAATTGCCACGCCACCATATCCATCCTGTCTATCGTTTCTATAAGTCGTAAAATTTTTATACTCGAATTGTTCAATGGGTTCAAGCCATGTCTCCGATAATAACACTACGTCAGCTTCGTATTCATCAATTAATCTATCAAGGCTGTCACAGTTATTTTTTACACTGCGACTGTTCCACTGTAAAATATTAAGCTTCATTTTATGTTCGACCGTCCCTGGTTGACAGGAATAGGTCTATTCGCATAATTGTATGCTCGACCATCCGTACTTATAAGGGATAGGTCTTTTTGCATATGCAAATTATTGTACTGATTATGAGATAACGGAGCAAAATATGGCTGACCAGCGAAATAAAGATTATATACACGTAAGCGTACGTATATACATTCACAATCACACAAACATACACATACACACAGAGATACCCACGCATACATATACACGTACATACTTATACACATATTTACACTCATGTCTAAGGAGAACGAAGCATTTGAATTATTGATTCGAGCTTATTCTCCAAATGAGGAATCTGGAATTTTTGTAGTGTGGACAAAAGTGCGGGCACCAAAAGATCGGAAGGAGGATGGGTTTGAACGAAAGGTGATTTATTTTGGTTGTCAATAGATTGAGGAACTTTAGGATTTGAAGACAAGGATACATTATTAATTATAGGCTCGGATAATGAGATAACAGCGTCATCCCCTTCTGGTGGATATACTGATCTTGACTTAACGTTTAAGGCTAAATTAGAGTAGTAATGATTACCCTAAATTTGACTTCTATCAACAATATTCCTGTTATTTTTCCTATTCCTATGATTATTACTATTACTATTACCATTATCATTACTGATATTATTATTATTATTATTATTACTGCTACTGTTACCATTATTGTAGTGGCGACTGGAAGAACCTGAGCCACTGCTATTTCTTCTACGTTTAAAGGAACTAGTCCTTGTACGCAACTCTGGGAAATTTTTGTAATTTGTCACTTCAGTAAATGAAAATGCAGGAGTGACCACAGCCCCCTTACAAATCAACTTAGCCCCTGAGAACGAAACATTTTCTACTGCCATAACTTTTTGTAGCTTGTGTTGTTCCTGATAAACTGGACAGCCGCGATCGAAAGCGGAGTGGTTACCCCTACATCTAGAACAAAACAGAGCTGATGACGAGGTTTCACGATTAATTTGGCAATCCGATGATTTATGACTACCAGAGCAAAAGCCGCAAATAGTTTTGCTACGGCAAAGTTTACTAAAAGGCAATTATTACACATTTTTGGTCTCCTAATGCTAGGTTCCATTTTACATGAATAATAATCGAAAAAATAATCTTCTGTAACACCAGAGTTCTAATGCCATCAGTCTTCGCTTCTCGTCTTTCGTCATTATCCAAGTTCCGCCAGGGCAATGCTGAATACATATACTTGCAGCAGTCTTTTCCTAACGGCTAGATCTATGTTTCTCGATGTCAATAAACTTTCCTTATTATAAAACGACGCGGATATTAGACGATATTATTAACGCAACATTTGAAGAAAAAATCAAACAGATGCTCTGGCCCTGTAATAATAATAATGGGTAGCTCACAATCCTCTCTAATGATAAGGGGACAATTCCCAATGTTATTACAAGGTTAATAAATAAATAAATAAAATAAACAAATAAAAAATAATAATAAAAAAATAATAAAAAAACAAAAATTAAAAAAATTAAAAAACTGCCGTAAGAATATATGGAATAAATAATTTTTAAAAAACGTCTTATTAAGCACGTGTAATGATTATAATAATTAGGTGATACATTACTATTGATTATGGCATATTTAAATGATGAGAAGCCGTTTATAATATTTACAAACCACGGACTCTAGCGGTTGAAATTTATAGTTGATCTGATTCCTACTAATAACAAATATATATAATAAATTAACAAATTAACAAATGGAAAGGTGTTAGAAAAATTTGGCGAAGGACGAACATTATGGAAAAAAATAAATAAAACGAAGAACCAATATGATCGGTCACATTTTAAGACATGAAAGCCTATTAAAGATAATTATAGAAGGACGGATGAATGGGAGAAGACCAAGAAATCAATATACAGAGCTAGAAGACACTGGTAGCACAGGATATACGGATATGAAGACGAAAACAGAAAACCGTAAGTTGTGGAAGAAATTAGCAAATCAGCCTTAGGACTGATGACTACATGATGATGAGATATATATATATATACGTATGTATATGTATACATTATTCATTTTATAAAATTTGTATTCGGTAGGCGAAGCCTTATATGCATAAAAAATCAATTCTTCCAATCGCTTTTTCTACCGCTATGATACTTAGGTAATTATAAAAAATTTTATTCTTATTAAGAAGAAATATTCGACCTCTTAGTATTCGTTTATGAATAAAATTAAAAACCGAATTTATACTAATCCTGCCACCGCCCGGTGATAATAGAGAGTAAAGGTCGCCATCAAAATATCATTCCATACGGTAAAAAGCCCAGGATAGCCATTATTGTACGGGTTCCGAATACCGATAATAAACCCATACTCTTAGAATAAAAAAAGTGTCATTACCTGGTGAGCGTTAATACGAATTTCACTAGAGTCGTTCCACGTCTGAAAATATATTTATACGATAGTCGAATTAAATAAAAGAATTAAATGCCTTTCTTTCAATCTACAGACATAAAGTCCAAAAGATTGTACCTCGTGGTCTCCTTACTAAATCGTAACGGTCTATTTTAATATTTAATTCGTTTCGGAAGATCGTCACGATATTTAATAATAAAAGTCGATGTTCGTCTCGAATTTCGAGAAAGATCCAAAACTTCGATTTTTGTAAATAATCGTACGAACTCTACATTATCCGGCGGTAAAATTAGATAATGAAAGGTATAGAAGAATACGTACAGTGTTTTCCAAGATAAAAATTCATTACAAGTCTATGTCCTTTAACAGACCAACCCTATATTTCGAATTTCAACCGATTACGTGCGAACCTCGTTCAATTCCTTCATACTTCTCATTACATTGACGTCATTTATTACGATATTATAGTCATTATTCCATTACGTGTTATATATATACATATATATACATGATTTAAATACAATTTAATATACATGAATTCATAAAAAAATAATAAAACAAAAAAAAAGTAAAACTATATAAATAAATTACGTCATAAAGTAATACAAAAATCGGTTACACTAATGCTAGAATGTAATAAACTAGTGTAGCCGGCGAAATTACCTTAGAGCTACGATTATGTATATGTGTTTAATTCTGAATAATCCAGAAATGAAAACAGGAAACTCTTATAATGACATAATTTTATTTAATTCGAGTGCACAATCTTATACAACTGTCGCAAGTGATTATATTTACTGAGTCAACAAATTCGTTGTTTGGAATACCTCTATGGCCCGGCAAGAAGGACACAGATATTCCCACACGTTCCAAATTATTAAGTTTTAGCAAAACTAAACCAATTAATGTATCTGACACGCTACGTTTATTGTTGAGGTGTACAGATCTCCTTAATAACTCACAAAGATATCGTCCACTTTATTCAGCTAGAGCGTAGGGGTCAATGGGAGCTAATGTACACAGCATTAGTCAATCGCCTCTCACTTATTACTATCACCTCCAGCCGTCTCCCCCCAAACTCCCGTGGTTCTATCTCTTTAAGAAGATTAGTCGTAAGGGAATTGTACTCATCAGCAGATTGCGATTTGGACATCATTTGTTGCCTGACCGTCTTTTCCGTATGCAGCTTAGAGAAAGTCTGTCCTCCTCCATTCTGAACAGGCAGTCTGCAACCCCGATCATGTCTTTTGAATGCTCTGCTGTAGCGCCGTTGCGTTCGGAGCTTTACCTTATCTTGCTACGTTCTTCGAGTATTACACCTCCGTATAATGTATCGTCCCTTTTACATCTAGATAATCTACAATGATTCCCCCATATAGCGACGTTTCTAGAGAAGTCAGCATGCTTGATTAAGATGTAGATAGTCCCGCAGTATCACGTTGGGTAAGCTGTAAAGGCACCCCCATTAAAAAAAAAAGATTATATTTATTGCAATTATATGTTGAAAGGTTTTCATTTTCATCGCTTCCGCAATTACAACATTTACTTTCATTAATAATTTTTAATTTATTTAGATAGTAGCCGATAGAACCATGACCAGTATGTATCTATGTGGTAGTTTATGGTTAGGTTTTTAATTACATTAGAGAAGAACTTACTGATTAATTTATATTTTGTTAAATCAGTATATCGTATTTTAAACTCGTTGTAAATCTGTAAATTAACCTTTTTATGATTTACTTTTTTGACATCAAAGATTACAGATCTTTTTTTAATGCGAGGATCAATAGACCCGTGATATTATCTGTATCGTAATATTAGGTACAGTTACGTATGAAGAGATTATATCAATTAGAAATTTCCGACAATTAGAATTTACGTTACGTATTTGTTGTTTAGTCGTATAACTATAATAGACACTAGCGCAGTAGGAGTATAATGATTGCACTAACCTTTGAAGTACCTTAGACTTATAAAATTTAATCCCCATAATTTACCGCCGAAAAGATATAATAATACTTGTTGATCTTATTATTTATAATATATAATACAAAATGCTAATTTGTATTTATTCATCGGAATTATAATAAAATATAATTTATTTTTCAAATAAGTAGCTTCTTCGTGATTGTTGCTATGGTGTTGAAATTTCTGCTCTCACTCATATAATAGCAGAATATTTGATTCATGTATATCTACATATAATACATATATATACATATGTTCTTGTTCGGGGTTGTTCGGTCTTTGGACTGGTTTCCGCCATCACTAAATCCGTCCAACTGTCCACGATCTGCCGCCTTCCTCTTGAGTTGGATATACGTCATTACTCCTACTTATTTTTTTATGGTATCTATTAATGTTAGCTTCGGTCTGCCTTTCGATCTTTTACTCGTTCATCCATTGCATCGGTTAGCATTCCGTCATGTCTCAGTCCGATCCATTCCAACTTCCTTTTGCTTACGCTTCGTAGGATAGAACGTCGTTCCTGCACTCGGTCGAAAATACTTTAGTTTGATACTTTATCAGTCTGTGGGACTTTCAGCGGGCGACACCAATACCAATATAAAAGATTCTGATTTTTGTTTATCTGGACATCATCTAGGTTTCTGACTCGTACGAGGCCACTGGCCATACGCAAGTTGTTAATTTTCGTTTTCGTAAGTTTTGGGAAACGCTTCTCCCCGTGATCAAAGATCATTTTGTCGTGAATGTTATGTCTGTTATTTGCTTATGACATGATACATTCTCCGTCATATATTTTCTCAATCATTTGTATGCTATTACCTGTTCTAAAGCTTTTCCTTCCGGCCTTACGTTAACCTTCACTAGTTCTTTACTGTTGTTCATGATTTTGGTTTTCACGCATTCATTAAAACTCATTCCATATTTCTTTGCAGTATGTTGTAGGCTCGTTAACATTTTCTCCAAAATTACGGGCCTTGTAGGCTACCTGGTTATCTGTAAATTTTGATGATTTCAAACTTTCGACGGTCAATCTTGATTCCTTCCTTGCATGTTTCTAGCGCTTCTTTGACAATTATTTCCGCGCATATGTTAAACAATAATGTTGAAAGAGAACAACCCTCTCTGACAACTTTTGTAATAATTACGGCTTTTGTGTATTCATTTTTCCATCTAACAACAGCTGCTTTATTAATTAGCTTATTTGCTACTCTATCTGTCCCATTAAACTAAATATTTGGCTCAATCGACCCTATCAAAAGCTTTTTCGTAATTAACGAAACACACACACATTGTGCGTTTCAAAGCAATTAATATTTCGTCACAAGTCTTGAAGGTTGCTCTCTCCCTTTCTCTCTCTCTCTATATATATATATATATATACAAATATTACGATATGAAATGCCAATATCAATCCAATGCTGGGTAACAAACATTTCCAACGTATTCTACCTTATTCGGCTCGAATCCAAGTAATTCCTGCCCGTTTCACAATATCATTCCTATTCTTCCACCTAGTCATGGGCATTCCTCGTATACGACGACTGTCAATCGACCACAACTGCATCATACGTTTGGTTCACCTATATAGTCTTGTCTTGCGATAGGACTGCCCAACTCAATTTTAGCTTGGCGATTCTTTCTACCGCATCCAGTAATTTTGTTTGTTATCTTATTTATGAAATCATCCAGTGGTCCTCGAGTCTGTTATTAAGATATGTATAATTTTGTCAATCACTGGTCGATCTATTATTTATTAGAATAGTTTGAGCGTAAGCATTTCATACCATTGCTACAAATTACATATTTATATCGTTCTTCTTCGTGAGAATGAACTAATTCTGTGAATTTTTCTGAAAAATATTGTCTTCTCTTAATTGACTGTAAGCGATTTAATTCTAACCATTTAACGATGTTGAACTGTTTAGTGTAAAGGAAGTAACAAAATAAAATACATATCGTAAATTCCAAAATATTTTATTTTGTACATTCAAACTTTCAGAGTATTACAAGGGACATCGTTCTGAGATGCCTGTTAATGTTTATTTTCCAATATTGTGTAATAGCGTCGAAAATATGTAATATTTCATCAACTCGGTATTTATACTTTTACCGTATAAAATATAATTTTTAATTTTTAAGAAGAAAAAAACGACTAGAGATATTTCAATTCGTTTTTATAGCTTCGTTCGTATCTCGTTACTCATTTATAGGACGTCCTACATATTGGATATTTTAAATTTTGTTTAAAATAGTTTAAAAGATGAATTTTATTCAGATGTGTGTGTATATTTACATTTGGATTTGGATTTTAATTATAAAACAAAATAAGGTAAAATTGATCAACAGATTAATTTTTCAAACAGCGATGTACGGTTCGGAATCGTGGAGTTTATAACGTACGGATGTCAGGCGAATTGACGCTTTTGAAGTATGGTTTATAGGTTGGGCCGAGAATACCTTGGACAGCATACCGAATAAATACGTTGATATTGGATGATCTGAAAGTCGAAGTCAATTTATTGACGAACCGAAACGCGATAAAATGTTTTGGGTACCATAACAAAGAAAACAGGCTCACTCGTACATACTATCCCACAGGGAATACCAGGAGAATACAAAAATCAAGGAAAGTGTCCATTTCAACGGGCAGATGGAATTAAACAAAAAACTGGACACATACTGGTTGCAGCTACGAAGAAGGCAGCATGATGGGAAGAGTGGAGAATCTATACGATTTCATGTTGATGTCACATGATATACGTTCGCGGAATTATGTATATATATATACATATATATATATATAATTTGTTCCTCTATTCTACATAATCAAGTGAAGCAAATTTATTTATAAATGTGCATCAGCATATATATATTTATATATAGATCCGCATATGTTCTCAGACACACATTAGAAAATAGTGATCGGTACTTCAATATAAAATGCTTAATGTACATATATTTTGGTACAAGAAACTATCTGAAAAGTACGCTTGTCAATAATACTAGTGCACAGGATGACATAGACATAATCCTGATCATTAACTAATTTGCTTAGTAACCTTAAAATTTGTTACAGTTGGTTACTGATATAGTGGAAGTTGATCATCAATTTCAATATTCGGTTTTTTATTAATTTTACTCTAGTAATTATTTAATTAAATAAAAATGTAAATTAAAAAAAAGAAAGTGAATCAAATCATCTTACCTCGATTTATAAATAATTTTCACATACAAAAAACCACCGTCAAGAATGCTTTATTAGTCGTCCGATCTGACGTCGATAACGACCTGTGGTTCATATGCCACTTTTCCTTCAACAACATTAATACATTCGAAATTTTCGCACATAACGAATCGAGCGATAATTTTCGTAATAAAATTCTTACGATTAATTTTAAAATATATCGAAATAATTATTAATTTTATTCTTAAAAACCAAACGAATAACGGTTAAATATTAATTTTTCATACCGCACAATTTAAAAAAAAAAAAAATGCAACGGGAACCGAACAATAAATCAACGGTATTAAATTATTAAAAAGAAAAGAGGAACAAACGAACTTTCGAAATTTGATATTTGAAAAAAGTCGGTAATTAGACTTTTCGACTATCGGTACGAAAGTTTAACGAACGAGCAATTTATTACTGCACTCTATGAATACACACTGACCGGTTAGACGGACATGCACGATGCGTAAAAGCTCCGCTACATATCGGATGCCATAACGTCTCATTCAAAATGCGCGTCAGTGTTTACGCGTGTACAAGTTAAAAAGCTCGCCTCCGTTTACGATAATATCGCACACTATTAAGAAATACGACGGACTTACAGTCTGGCGGTGAACTTTCACTCGAGTCAAATGCGCGCGCACACATACGCCATCTAACGGACCGTAACGGAAAGTAAATTTATTATTACGCACGTATTTATTCGTGCGATTTATTTACTGACGAAATTATTAATAGAAAAATTAAATAAAAGCACGCAATTGCCAGTTCGGTGGTATGCACAACTTAATTTTTTTTTTTATGCGTCGTCTTTTATTAATTAACGAAATTATCTGATAATGATGAATGATGACTGTGATGATGACTGTAATGATGATGACAACGACGACGGTTATGATAGTTACGATGATGATGATGACGGCGACAATGATAATTATTCTGATAACGATGATGATAATGACGATTAGTGATGGTCGTAGTAGTAGTAGTAGTAGTAATTTAGTGGTGGTATTAGTGATAATAATAATAATAATGTTGTGGTGGTGGAGGAGTGGGAATGATGATTATGATGATGATAATGATTATTATTGTTAGTTTTATTATAATTAAATAGTTCAATCAACGTATATACTATTTTGTTGTACAGCATATCACATGTTATATATAAAATTTCGTTGAACCGTCACTTCTTTGTTATCCGCCACTGTCGGTAACAAGTTTAATTGAAAGTTCGCTGTCATCTGCCGATACAATAACAGTAAAAGATTTTTTGAAAAAATTACAACATTAAGGACACAATTTTTAATGTTGCTAGTACATGCACGGGTCGAACTTACGATGATAAATCTATACAAAATGAGTTGAATATGGCCTGAACCTGCACTACTCACTAACGAAACAATGGAAACAGTTAGTGTGGACAAAATCGTGAAGCTCTGCAAAGACTGTCTGCTCAACAATGACATACTAACAACTGAAGAAGCAACAGATTAATTACAGTGTGATAAACAAGATGAAAGTTTTGAAATTTTGACTGATGAAGACGTTCGGCAGTCCGATAATGGTGAAATTGACGACGATGAGGAGTCAGAAATCAACCAAAATTCAGCAATTAGCCATCCGGAAGCTGAAATAATGTTAACAAAGTACATCGATTAGTGTGCAAGACAATAGGGGACAAACTTTACGTAGATAAAACACGAAACATTGCCGTAAAGAAAGCTCGAGCTGCGAAGAAACAGAAGAAAAGTACCGATTATTATAAGATGTAAACAACTTGACGCACAATTTTTCTAAGTAATTATACTATATTTCACTATGTTATATTAAATTTCTACATAAAAATACAGTACTCTAAACGTTATCAATTAAATATATATATATATATATATATATATATATATATATATCCAAGTAATTATACTATATTTCACTATGTTATATTAAATTTCTACATAAAAATACAGTACTATAAACGTTATCCAATTAAATATATATATATATATATATATATATATATATATATATATATCCAAGTAATTATACTATATTTCACTATGTTATATTAAATTTCTACATAAAAATACAGTACTCTAAACGTTATCCAATTAAATATATATATATATTTTTTTTAAATTTCTTTCCCAAATGATTTAAAATCTGATATAGTATTATATATGTAATTTGTTTGTAATGGAATTTCTGTTATCAGTATATTCAGTTATCCGTCACAGGACCGTTCCCTGACGGTAACGTATAAAGCAAGTTTTATTGTATGTATTTAAGAAAGTTTATATATGCATTGTTTAATGGGTGCGAGGCTGGTGAATGTATTCAATGTATTTTTTTTGTATTTTATTTTTTTTACTTTTAATTTTATAATTCAGAAAAAATTATTCATTGTATTATTTTATTTATAAGCCTACACTATAATTGGCTGTTAGCTGTTGTGTGGCTTCGTTAAATAAATAAATAAATAAATGAATAAATAAAGTTTGTCGGTAAATGCCTGTCGCTAGATATATTATATATATATAAAATGAATTTATATATATGTATAAATTATATATATATATAATACATATTATGTATATATATATATATGTGTGTGTAAATATACATATATGTATGCGTATGTATACAATACATATATACGCGTGTATATATATATATATATATATATATATATATATATATATATAATATAAATATACATATATTGTTAATGGTTCGAGTGGAAACGTGCAGTAATGATAGTAGCGGATGAAAAATTAAAATCGAATACAATAAGAACAAATAAAACGCACGAATTATACAGAAAATAATAAACACTACAAATAGCAGAAGACAAGTAAGTGATAAATCAAACGCAGAATATAAAACCTGATATAACTTGGTAATAAAGGAATGCGAACGCGCAAAAACTGATTAATAAAAGATTTAATTGAAGTTATGTCTGTAATGTTTCCGTGGTCCTTAGCTGGCCAAATTAAAATAATAATAATAATAATAATAAAAGACTTATAGAAACAGAAGAATTACGAGAAAGACGTTGTTAACGAGAAATGCGTAGAAAAATATATGGTGAATGAGCATAATACACGAAAACCCGAGAATAATCGCAGTTTAAAATAAACAAGAAGTGGATTGCGTAGAGACCCGAATGAATTATATATTATATTTATATGAAGATATAAATAGACCAGATAACGTTAGTATCGGGACAACAGAAGATACATCGGGTATAGTACGATGTGAACTGAACGGAGTAATTGAAAAAACAAAGAACTGAAAAGCTACTGGCTAAGAAAGAATATCAGTAGATCTGATCAAAGTTATGCCGGAGAAATGAAAACCACATTTATTGAGTACAATGTGTCGTTAAAGTAAACTTTTTGAATATTTCAGGAAAATCAACTTCATTCTTGAACCGAAAAAGCGTAACTCGAAAAGTGTTCAGAACATCGAACAATTGCTCTAATGGGTCATTACTGTTATTAGTCAATTATAAACCACAGACTGGAACATAAAAGAGATAAATTTTTAAACAAAACACAATTTGACTTTATAGCAAATAAAAGTACCAGAGACGCTATTATACTATTAACAAACGATCATACAACGAGCTTTAAGCATAAATACGTAATTAGTAGTGTGCTATATAGATTACGCGAAGTTAATTAAAATTTTTCAAAAGTACGATGTCGATAGTCGAGATGTCCGAATAATAAAAAAACCGCATTTGGAGCCAAAAGCAAATGTAAAGATACTAAGTGAATATTCTGAAAAATCATTGCAATATAAAAAAAAAAAGTGCATATGTAGAAAAAATTATTAAATCTTCAAAAATTAACGCAATGGTATAAAATAAACGGGCTTCAAATAAATAATATTACTTGCGCAGATGACAAAGTACTGGTAACCGAAACTGAGAAACAAATGCAAAAAAGAAAAAATATTAGGTACTGTAAATAAAGAAGGACGAAAATACAACACGAAAATAAAAATCGTGAAATTTAGCAGACATAAAACTAGAGAGAAACAAGACGGAAAATAGATGGACAACAATCGGAGAATGTGAAACAGTATAAATATCTATGAGTTCTGATTACAGAGGATGGGTGTAATAACAAATAAATGTGTCTAGACATATGGAAAAATGTCTGAAAACCGAAAGATGAAATTAGAAACAAGAAAACGAATATTACATTACTACGTTAGGTCCGTATTACTTGAAACCACGACAGTAAATTCCGACTGCGAAAAAAGAGTTAACGTTGTTGAAATTTGAGCATATAGACGCATGTTGAGAATTCCATATACAGATAAGATGACCAACCGGGAAGTGTTAAGACGGTGCAAAGTCAACACAGATTGCAATTAATGGCCGATATACAATGAAGAAAAATCCAATGGTTTAATTCGAGAAGAAGGACTTTACAACTTAGCAGTACGAGGTAATAAAATTCCGGGAAAACCACTTAGAGGACAAAAAAAGAACGGAATTAGCTACGAGGAATGCGCAGGAATTAAGAACTTCGTCGAATTATTTAAACCAGACAGATGACGATGTGTATAGCGTTCGTGATGTACAACCTTCCGAATGAGAGGATACTACTTTTATGATGATGATGATATATATGTATATACTATACATGTATATGTATCTCTCTTTCTCTCTTTTATATATATATATATATATATATATATAAATATATATATATATATATATATTGGAAGGTAATGGCAAACCACCACGCACAACACCATATGCGCGCTACTAACAATATAGTACACTACAATAACTCGCGGGGCTGCATTAACAACAAAGCGATTACAATCAGTTCTCCCGGGTGTATGTGTATCTATCTACGCCAGCGCATATTATAATTGCCTTGTACGCTACTTACACTGTACAACAAAATATGTATAGTAAGTAGTCGCCTACCTCGGATACGGAGACGTCACTTGATGGTAATGATGATATAAAATTTTTAATAAGAGTGAACTTCATTTTAAAATTGTTTACCGTCTTTTATTTGATCATTACGAGCATTGTAATAAATAAAAAGTCTCCGGTCTTAGTGCATTAAATAAAAAACTGATCTTACTGATCTTACTAATCCGACCAAGACTGACAAATGCGTGTCCTGTGTGGTCTTACGTATCTGATAGTACTTATAAAAAATTACAGATAATACAAAATCGCTGCTGCAGAATTTCGCTGAATGCTACACGATACGACAAAATATCACATTTACATAATCGATTAAAACTTCCATATATATTATTGCGTTTTTTTGCAACATATCGGAAAAGATTTATAAAAAGTTTAAAAAGCACGATAATAAGCTAATTAAAAGCGTAGGAAGTTACGATAAATATAAACATCGTAGACTTAAGCGAAGATTTTTATAATTAATCTAATTTAATTTAAAAATCAATTACTCGATTTAAGTTATTAGTATGACTAATTTCAAGGTAATTTTTGTTTTTATTTCTCCTACGTAATATGTTTATTATAAAAATTAAATTTTATTTTATATTTCTTACTTTTGAATTGTGATGAAAAAATCAGAGTCCGATGTGGAATAGCCGAAGATGTATTTAGAAGACTTAGTAACGTACTCCTGCAAACAAAGTTCCCCTTACCTATAAGGTTGAATGTCATCAATTGCTATATATGGCCGGTATTACTCTATACGGCGTGGAGACATGGTCGATAAAGAAGAGATCTGAAAAACGGCTAAAGGCGATGGAAATGTGATTCCTGAGGCGTCTGCTGAGAATATCTTGGACAGAAAAGATAACAAATGCGGAAGTCTTGAAAAGAGCAACAGTTAGCAGAGAATTATGGAATATCATACGGATAAGAAAAATTTCATATTTCGGTCACATAATTCGTGGACAAGAATACCGCATATTACAAACTATATTACAGGGTAGAATAGAAAGAAAACGGCCAGGAGGCAGAAGAAAGTCCGAATGGATAATGAACATAAAAGATTGGACGGGAATAAAGGGAGCTGGAGAACTAATGGAAGCAGCAAGAAATAGAAAAACAGCCAACGCGTCAAGGACGTAAGGCACTAAAAGAATAAGTTTTTTTTTTATTTTATTTATTTAACGAGTAAAATTATTAATATACCCTAAGTTAATAATAAATAGTTAACTACTCTTAAGTAAAATTATTAATATACCCTAAGTTAATAATGAATAGTTAACTATTCTTAAGTGAAATTATTAATATTACAATCACTTCTCACGTGTGTGTGTGTGTGCGTTGTCTATCTGCGTTAACGCTATAATATGATTGCCTTGTACGCTACTTACACTCTATACAATAAAATATGCAACGGCATTCAATGATAATTATTTATTTCGTTATTTTATTAATTATCGCTAATTTTTCCGTAGAATTTTTCCTTCGAATTGTATAGGTAAAATTATTATTAAACGATTCGATTACAAATTACTACGTTATTTTGCGAATCGATAAATTTTATTACTTTACTCTATTTTTCTGTAATAGGACCTAAAAGAAATAAGATCTAAAATTGGCACCGCGACGAAGAAAGCGTGTTTACTAACTTGAGCACATTTGTTAAAATTAGCCGTACAAGAAGCAATACAAATGAAATGTTCGAATATTGTAATGTTCACAGACTCACTTACAGCTCTATACAAAGTATCAACGATCAGCGATTAATTAAAACAAAATACCATCCTGTAAGTCAAGAAATTCACGCTTCCGTTTATAGATCCAACCTAAAGGTAACCTTCTGCTGGATTCCGAGTCATTCAGACATCACCTACAACAACATAGCTGACAAAGCAGCGAAACAACTACGTTTCCAGCACCATCGGTTGCTGTTCCTGCAGCGGATGTTATTAGTCATATAAAGCATCGATTCGGGGATACGTGGAAGAAAGTATGGATAGATACTCCTACCACGAATTACGGATTATCAAATACAACTCCCTGGAAAACGTCGATACAAACATCGCGCCGTGAAGAAGTAGTTCTTACCCGACTCCGCATCGGGCATATTACGCACAAGTATATCCTCGATCGAAGGGACGCCCAATCGTGCTGTTATTGTGGCCAGCAAACTGCAACTATTGTCCATATTCTCTATGAGTGTCCTATATCCTCCGATCTTATCACATAACCCGACCTTCTCCATTCTCTACTATTTCTGATAATCCTAACATGATCGATCACACCTTCCAATTTTTGAAACGTACTAAATTCTTTGCCCTAATATAAATATCACAAACGGTGTCTCTGACTACAGTAGCAGTGGCGCCGCTTTAAATAAATTAAAAAAAAAAAAAATTCGAGAAATAAAATAACGACGTACGGAACGTGGTCGATATTCATTTATACTGGGTAGTGTAGAGTACAATACTGATCGAACGGAGAAAACGATCGGAATTAATGATGACTCAGGCTAACTGAACGTCCTTTAGGAGATTATAAGGTAAGCCAAAAATCGGAAAATGCGGATATACGCGATCACTCGACTCGAGAGAAGAATGAAACGGGGTGAATATTCATTCATACTGGACTGGGTGGTGGTGCAGAGTAAAATACTGATCGAACGAAGAAAACGATCGGAATGAATGATGACTCGTCACTTTTCTCGTTTTTTGGATTTCGACTTTTCTAAAACTGTTTCTTTTTCTCCTATTTTCAAGAGTACTTTTCGTACATGACGAACAATCTCTATATATTTCGTCGGGATAGAACGTTACTAATACGTTTCGTAGCGTTGTGGAAATATAAATCCAAAAAGCGAGCGAAAAATAATTCTCGAAATTAATATATCGACTTTAATTAATATCGACTTTAATTAATATCGCTTTCTCGTTCTGATTATCATTATTATACACGCGTATAACACGTAAATAAACAAAAAACAAAAACGGAGAAACATTCGATGAATAACGTACGGAGGTAGAGTTATCTGACAACCGCTAAATATGCGTCGTCGGATAATCTAGAGATCATCTAATAAAATGTGACGTCATTTACCTTAAACACCGACATGTAAAAACGCACATTTATATAAGCCTATATACTTGGTGTAGGTAATATTAATAATAGGAATTAATTATATTCGAAAAATAGACTACTAAACTTAAGTAGAAAGTGTCTCTCAGTTATAATCGCCGTGAAGTATAAATATAGGAAGCAGATGTAGGCAAAATTGTCACAACACAAAAAAACACACACACACATATATACATATGTATTTACAAATTTATGTAATATGTATCGTGTACTTACAAATGCAACATACACTTTCTCAGACACACACACACACACGCACAAACACGTATATATATATATATATATATATATATATATATATACCACAAAAGTATAATATACCACACAGAATCATCGAAATATACGTTTTGTATTTTGACATTTAGAAGACCTGTGCGTCATTTTTGCCAAAAACTGTTCGACCGTATTATAAATGAAAAATTCTCCGACAATATTTATTTAAAGTACATACGTAATATATTATGTATGTGTGTTAGTATAAAATACATATATATGTATATACATCTTTTTATACATATATATATATATATATATATATTACGTTTACATAACGAATTGTCACATATAAAACGTATATAATAAACAGTTTAAAATTAAAAATAAATAATTTATTTTTCTTTTTTATATTATTTTTTAAAGCTGACGCGCGATGCGCAAAAGATAGAGATGAGAAATCGTATTATCCGTAAGATAAACAAAGATAACCTGACCAAAAAAAAACCCCCCAAAAAAAAGAGAGAAAAGAGAAACGTTTTCACCGTTCGAACCGCGAAACCGGAATTTACGTTTGCCGTTATTACGGTTCGGTTGAATTAAGAAGATCGAAATAAAGTTGGAATCGTTCAATCGTCAAAAATTGTCCTACTCGATTCTTTTGTTCTGCTCGCATTTCAATTCGGATTTTTTGTTTTAATTTTCTATTTTTCTTTCCGCCTTCCGTCTACGGAAATGCTTTTATTTACCATCATCCATCTTGATTTTGTGCGATTTCGCGCTAGTTGCCAAAGTGAATTCCACATTTAATGATTATAAACCGCAAATAGTCTCTGCAAAGCAGAAGCGTCTAACGCGTCTATTCCCCCATCTTTATTTGGATAAAAAGCAGCAGTCTGATGTTGCTTATTCTTGCAACATACCCCACTCATCTCATGCTGTTTTCACACAGCAATAGCTGAATCGACGATATATCAGCTGGTTGCAGCACGGTTAAGTACTTTATCAAAATATAACAACCCACTTGTACACTCACATTTTCGCCGGCTCCCCTGTTATCGAATGTGTTCGTACATAACTCTTGTATGAGGTAATATACTAAGATACTGTAATTTAGGTGCACTAGATGCATAAATGTGAGAATTATATACATATATATATCCTATGTACATACACATACTACTAGTTGCAAGTGTGAACAATTAAATAAACTTAAGCATTGTTCACACAAACGTACGCGTACATACGTGCATTTACACGCATTTTGTTGTTGAAAAGTTTCATGACTGTTCCACATAGTGCTAGTAGAAAATTTTAGTTTTACGGCAAAGCAGCAACCTCCTCGTGATGCCTCTGAATCCAGTCGTGCTAGTATAAGATATTTTGCGGAAAAGTGACTGTAACGAATGCTGCCGAAAAAGTTCTCCTTAGCACTAAGACGATGAACAGAAAATTTAAGATTTTACAATAAACATAGAAGGATTCTCCCATGATAAATCTGAATGCATTAGTAGGATCACTGAATCAATAAGTCCATTGTCGATCGGGAGATACGTAGAGAAAATGATGAAGGCTTAAAAAAATAGGTGGAACCAAGGGTTTTAAGATTGTAGCGAATGTTTACCATATACAATATGGCAGAGCAACATATGTTAAAAACAAGATACAAAATTTTCAAGAGTATAGTCAAAATAGCATCTTGTTGGCAGTCGTTAAAATTGATAATATCCATATTATAAATGTGTAACCGCCAACAATGAAGTGACCGCCAAACTTTAGTTTTTCTCCATCCGGCGGTATACACAGATACGCACGGGGATATAATGCAACAGACGAAAATGATGAATTCCAGGCAGATTGGATGGATATTAATATGGAACTGGTGTGTCACGCGAAAGACAACGGAACTTTTCACTCAGCAATTTCGGACAAGGACTACACACCGCACTTTTGTATTGTTTCAGGACTGCTTACAAGTCGCTCAAATCATATTTGTCGATCAGTGCTGTCAGATTTTTCCAAAAGCCAGCGTAGACCAATTTTAATTTATGCAAAAAAGTTTCAGTTTGTTATTTCAAAACCAAGATGGAATTCCGTAAGGCAAAATTCTCATAATTTATTGAAGAAAATATTTCACATATTGCCGCGACTGATAGAAATTAATAATGAATTTTTCAATGTTGTAATCAGTACTGCAAATAACGCAGTGCCAAGAGGCTTTCGGGAATGGTATATCCTATGTTGGACGAAGGAGTATGAAGAGCTTTGGGTGAAATGGGAATCACGATGAAGCGGTCTTAAATTAACTATTTGGCGCATTAAACCAAGTAAGATAGCAGAAAGATGATGATCGACAGTGAAGTCTATTAATTTCAAGCACTTATCGCGAAAAGCGTGGGCACTTATTAATAAAGGGTCGGAACGAAGCTTCGGATCATCCAAAATTTCTCCAAATAAGATTGCGGAAAAATTGCTGAAGTCATCAAAAGTACCAGTAGAGAAGACTCACGTGTAGTAAAATCGGAGTTGAGTATGACGCTAACCAAGTTACAGTATCGCACACAAAATTGTTCTTTTACCATTGCAGAAGTGAAAACTGTAATTAAGTCCATTAAAATCGGGAAAACGGCCGGTATGGATGGAATTTATCCCAAATTTATGAAGTATTTGGGCACAAAAGTAATTCATTTTCTAATCGAGTCTTTTAAATAATATTCGGAACATCGGGAAACTGCCAAAGCGTTTTGAAGAAACGAAAGTCGTGGCAATAATCAAGCGGGCAAAGATGGAAGTGACGCATCGCACTATAGACCAATCTCGTTGTTATGTATGCCGTATAAACTGTTAGAACGCCTAATATACAATATAATTTCCGTAATCGTTGAAAACGCCCTGCCCACGGAGCAAACTGGGTTTCGAAAAAATCTGAGCCGTGCACATCAAGTCATGGCGTCAACCAACTACATCGAAACGGGTTATGATAGAAAACTAAAGACGAGAGCGCTTTTTGTCGATCCGACATCTGCTTATAACACTGTATGCGGAGAAGGATTACTCTTAAAAGTAGCGGTACTGATTCCGTGTAACGATTTCATAAATTTATTGGATGAAACGATAACAAATTCTTCAAGGTAATGGCAGGTAATGAATGTAAAAAAAATGTAAAAACGCGTATATTTGACATTATATTAAAAAGTTATAATAATATTTAATAAATGTACCGGAACAAATGCTCTCTCCATTTATGAAAGTAACTAATAATATAAACTGGTAAATAATATGAAAGTAATGCAGGGAACTAGGTAGATGTGCTTATACATTGAATAAACGGAAAATGGTTTTAAATCCCTTTATGCGAATGTGAGGAGAACTTTCGATCATCTGTATAGTTGCAAAATCTCTTCAAATAAAAATAACATTAATAGACATGCTGCGCATAACGTCATCCAGTGGATATCTTGACTCTCGATAGATATTTAAGTATATTTCTTTTAGCTCCATACGAACGAACGGACGAAGGAAATTAGCCCTAGAATTTCTTGTACAGTATACATCGAAAGCGAATCATTGAAATTGTTTGTCAGTGTATTCGTCTTCTAAGTTAAATTGATTTTTATCGTATTATATAATCTGAGATTGGACATACAAAGAGTACATGGTCAGCAGTTCGTCTCGTTCACACTTTTCATCAAATGAAAGCGAAATAGATAAGATATTAATCGTCTATGCCCTGTTAATAATTCTGTAGATTAAAAATCAGGAATAATGTTGATTTTATGTCTATATAATACATTGGAAATTAAGCTGTAGGTGAGTCGCCTACTATTATAACTAAAATTTCTAAATATCGTATTTTTATAGCTTTCAAAGCAAAAATATGTTTAGTTCTAATTTCACAGTAAAAATTTTAGATTAAATTTCGAGATTACGATGTTCGTTTCTTCTATTAACTACTCATTAAGATATGGAAAGAAGTTCAAACATGAACTGAACATAAGAAGATCGAGAGGAAGTACATTTAACTACAGATGCGCCGTGTGAAATTGTTTTCTATCGCCTGTATGCGTTTATAAGAAATTTTCTTTTACCCGATGAAAAGTTTTTTCTTTACTGTTTTAACTTTTAGACTGTTTAGTAAGACGGTGTAACACTATGCTGAACTGTTTTATATATATATATATATATATATATATATATATATATATATATATATATATATATATAAATACTTATGAAAAGGTAGTGAGAAATGCTAAAATTTCACTCTTTCATGATAATTAGAGACTTTCATTCTTTACAAGATAGCCTTCGCTTAGATCACTTGAAATCGAGAAATATTATCGAATCTTCTACTTCAGGTCGTAGCTTTCGCTTCTATCGATTACGATAATTCGTACAAATTAATTAAATTGTTATTTTTTAAAGATATCCATAATTACGTATAAAATTCTGAAAAATATAAACAAAATCCGTACGAAACACCGAGTTCCGACTAGATGGTGGGAATAAACAAAACTTATTTTAAGGAATTTTATTTTTTTCGAAAGTAAGGGCCCGTCATTAATGATATGGAGGAAATTTATTTAATGGCAGATAATATGTTCACAAATAAATATTACAGTTACATGTGAAATATGATTAACTACCGCATACAGCGTGTATAGTTATTTACAGTAAATTAATAAACGTATAAATATTTAGTTCGCTAACTGAAATATCTGTAATTTCGATCGTTTGTTATACAGTGTAATCACTGGCGTGCGGTGAATTTTTCTACAAGGTAAACGATAACCATATAAAGCGTAATACTATATCAAACGAAAATTTATTTACGAAAAACACGTGATGATACATCTATTTAATACTAATTTAATATAAAAAATCCTTTGGACGATCTACTTTAATAAAGTCAGTTATAACAAGATCCGAAAACATACCCATCGGTTCATTTTACAGCTGATTTAGCTTTTTCAATGGATATTAAAGGTAAACCATTTAATCGGTCCTGTCCCTGTGTCGACCTCTGATATGATTTTGAGCTAAATCATATTCTTCGATAATACTTTTGACATACTCAAGTATACCATCAACAGATCGATCCACATCAATAAATTTATTAAATCTCTCTTGAGTTTTTGCAATGTGACTGCATATGTAACGTAAAACTACAGCCAGTTGTGATTTATTTAAAATGTCCGACGTTTCGTCCAGTAATATAGCAACGATTTCGCATTTTTTATTTCTTCTTTTATCTTAGTTTGAACAACAGCCTGTACCGAAGAAATTAAATCATTCTGAATACGATTTGAAGTACCGCACAATATTATAGAAGTCTCTATGTGCGTTTTCAGGATCATATCATATTTTGAAAGTAATTTTAGAAGGTCTACATAATTGCCACGATTATAGCCTTTTCAGAGTGGCCACATAAGGCAAGCTCGTGAACACCGAGATTGCATACTGCATCAATTAATCTTTTTAAAATGTTTCTATTTTGTAGTACAATCTCATTATGTTCCATGACTTGAATTTGTAGTTGATCATTTAATTGTAAATCTACGCACGACTTACCAAATTTCTTCAGTTTCGTGGAGGAAAAAATATGACTCAGAACGTTCATGATTTTTAATCGCATCGATCAAATTATTCAAGTTATCATATCCCTGAGTAAGATCATTCCATACACATTCATTTTTTTCACTGCCAAATAATGAACACGGTCAACGTTTTCCACTATCTTCGCAACCAGTTAACCACAAAATGTTTTCATATTGAGATGCTTTAAAATGTCTCGTAAAAGTCGTACTTTCTTTTGTTCAGCTTTTAAAGATGGTAATTCTGATTTAGGCTTACCCCAATTCATAATTTCTAACTGTTCATTAAAATTAAATCGTAAAAACGGTTTTTCAATGAATTACCGAACACGCATTTTGTTTACAAAAAAAATCGACCATACAGCCTGCAGAAATCATGGATTATAAACCACGTTAAACTCCAGCCGAAAGCGATCTTACAGGCGCTTTACCCGTCTAGCGTGTTCTTGTCGAAGGTCACACAACCTGTAGTCCGTCATCTCTGCGCACGTATCCTAATAGAACGAATTCTTTTCTATGTAACCAGCTAATACGACGCGCCTGTATAACACAATTCATACACTAAGTATAACACTTAAGTGCGCAGCCAAGTATCACATGCGGTTGTTGAAATAATAAGCGCCAATATAATCGCTTTCTGTCTTCATATATACCTTTTATAAGTTAGGATAAAAAATTCTTTTTTCGGGATTTTTCGTAAGCGGCGCTTACCTCGCTTACCTGGAATGCATGCCACTGAGTGTAATGAAAAAGTCATTAGCAGCTCGAAAAAATCATAATTTTTCATTTTAAACTGGATTCGGTTGGTAGCGTACTCTTCGTTGTACCTAAAAAGCTTTAATTTCTTAGTAATCATCGCTAGATAGCGCTCCAAGTATAATAACGAATACGTTACTTTTACAAAGGTATGGTTAAAAAGATAATTCTGGTAATCTAGTTTAGATGGACTAATAAATAAGTTAACTTTAACGAAATAATAAATAAATGAAATTAAGACCAAATTTACCCGAAAGAATTTTAATTTTTACATATTCACCAGAAAATAATAAATTATTTACCGCTTAAAAACTATAAATTAATCTAATATTAGTTCACGCGGTTTTGTTCTATTGAGTCTATGCTCCGAATCCGCCGTATTTAGAAGTTGACGAGCTTCAGCATTTTCACGATTTCCAAGTTTTATTTAGTGACATTTTGCGAAATATTTAATCACTTCATCGAGGTGCTCGATCTTTATGAATGTGCGTATTTTTTACATAAATGGTGCGTTCACAATGTCCCTTAAAATTGTATTTCGGAAACGCTGTATAATATTTCTATTGCTTTGTTTAGTGCATCCTCGTAGATCAGAGACGGTTTAAAAATTTATTTTTATATTAACATTTTATTATAAATTGAAAATGACTACCAATCGTCCAAATATAGTTTTTTATATCTTATTTCAACTTCTCTCTTTTAACTTTCACACGAAGTTTTCAACAACATTTAGCATCTAATGTCACCACACCTATAGGTATTTAGATATACCGGAATACGTGTAATGCGCTTATTGATTTAATATCGCTTAATTTGATATTCCATTTTACATTTGCTGATGATACAACAATCCTGATAGCAGAAAAGTATAATGTCTGTCAACAAGGAAGTTACAAACTGCAGTGGATGGCATTTATGATTGTGCTTAAAAATAAATACGAAAAAGTATATATATATATATATAGTTTTATATATATATATATATATATATATATATATATTGAGCCACATATATACCTTCTTCTTCATCGTTTGCTCGATCCGAGCATCGTGAAATCGTGAACCTTAATTTGCCGAACTTTGGATCGCCACGCGTTTCTGTTATCCGCGAATTGAATAACCCGCTTAAGCGACGTGGCGTTTGTCATTTTTTTAATTACATCCGCGTAGGCGCTCTTCCTTGTTTCCCTTTTCCTTCGACCATAATTACTTTTTGGGAACTATCTTACCGTATAATGTGGCCAAAGTATGTAGCTATTCGTCTCATCACTATTTCACATAGACGCATGTCCAGACGGATTTCATTTAGGATTGAGACATTGGTTCTTTTTTTGGATTCATGGGATTCTGAGCATCCTTCTTCAGCAGAACATTTCAAGCGCATTTATTCGTTGGATATTAACGTCCAGCAATGCGTATACAGAGAAGACCAGTGTTTTCATAAGACATGTTTTGGTATCCATCGTAATGTCGTGACTCATCCAGATTTTTGTGAGTTGAGCCAGTGCGAGCTCAACGACTCCTATTCGTCTTTTAATTTCTTCTTTCGTGGTTCTATCTCTTGTAATTATCTATCCTAGATATACGAACATATCAACTACTTGGAGGTTGTCTACATATTGTAGGTTATAAGATTTATTTCGGTCGATAACCATCACCTTGGAGCTCTGTTTATTATTAGTCCTGCTGTTTTGATGACAGTTTCAACTCTCTGGAACAAAACTTTAAAATTTTCACTCGATGAGGCAAATATGGCAATGTCGTCGGCATATCTAAATTATTGACAAGTTTTCCTCCTATTTTTTTCCCATCATACCATCCAGCCGTTGCTTCTTTAATAATCTAATCGCTGTATACGTTCAACAAGATGGGACTCAGTTATACAACCTTGTCTTACTCCCTTTTCAGGTAGGAACTTCTCAGTTTATTTTTGATCTTCACCTTCCCACTCGTGTTATTTTATAAGGATTTAATCAGTTCTATGAGATGCTGTATGACACCAGTTTCATTTAGTACTTTCCATAATGTGCTCCACTGCACACAATCAAATGCTTTTTTGTAATCTATAAAACATATATAAGCTGTGATAATAAATTCCTGACATTTTTCTATTATTTGCCGTATGTTAAGAATCTGTTCTCCTGCGCCCCTTCTTGGCATGAAACCGGCCTGTTCTCTAGATATTTGCGGTAATATAAAAGGTTTTAACCTCTCGTGGATAATATGCAACATTACCTTATTAGCATGTGACACCAAAGCGATAGCTCTGTAATTTTAATATATGTCTCGTGATTCTTTTTTGTAGATTGGGACGTATATCAACATTGTCCAATCACTGGGCCATATGTTCGTGTTCCAAATTTTCTGGTATATTTTATATAAAATTTCGATCAATTCGTCAACCAGGTATTTAAACATTTCTAGAACGATTTTATCCTCTCCTCCAGTGTTTTTAAGTTTTGTAGGGCGGTGCACACCTCATCCGTAAGTATTGCGATTTCAGTTGCTGCAGTATAGATTTTGCTTGTCTCTTGATCCTTATCGTGTTCTTTCATAAGCTTTTCGCAATATTCCCTGCCATCTACATCTTATTTCATCTTCTCCACATAATGTTTTCTCATTTTCGTTTTTAATTTGCAAATATTGTGGAGTGAAGTGTCCAGTTATCAATCTAATCTTGTGAAACATGTCCTTTACTTAATTTTTATTTTTATTCTGTATTCATGTATTTATTTTTATCCTTCCTATATTGCTGCTTAATTTGTCTGTTGACATCACACTATCTTTGTTTTGTTTCTTCACACTTTATTCCCTTCATTTTTATTTCTTTGCTCACGGTGATCCATGGTTTTCTTCTACACAATATCATGTTCGAGTTCCTAGATTTTCACTTGCCTTTTCAAGTTCATAATTTGTGCGTTTCCAAATAGTATTGGCATCTTCCTGCAGATGTATTGATTCCAGTACGGCTTGTAATTTATGTACCGCCAAATTTTTATAATTAGTATTATTTCTTAGATACTATTTGTTGGAAGTATTTACTTTTCTGTAGTTTAACCTTTAATTCTACAACCAGCAGCTAGTGATCGCTACCACAAATCATTCCCAGGATACGTTTTTGTATTTTTAATTGATGATCTCCATCTTGTATTAATTAAAAAATAATCAATTTGATTCCGATATCGTTCGCCTGGAGAGTGTCATGTATATAATCGTCTTGGGTGATGTTTAAAACCAGTGTTACAGATGAACATTCACGTACTAGCGCGAAAGTTTATAAGTTGTTCGCTTCTGTCGTTCCCTGTCCCAAGACGATAGTTTCTAACTACATTTCGTAGTCCTATATCTTGGATTGTCTCTTCAACTTTCGCATTAAAATCGCCGAGCACTATTGTTACTTCCCTTGATGGTATTTTATTCATTTTTTCTTCAGGTGCTGGATATCAATTATTCACACTTTCTTGGTCTGTTTTATTGGTCGGAGCATAGACTTGTATGATATTTAGATTTACTGTGCTTGCTCTCATTTTTATAATTATTATCCGATCATTGATTGCTTCATGTGCAATTACACTATTACAATGTGTATTATGTATTACGATTGTTACCCCATTTTTTGGCGTGTTTCATATCCAGAAAAATATCCTACATTATTATTCCTGCTCGTGAAGTATACACTACTTTTCCTATGTGTCTCCGGTATCCCAACAATGGTGAATTCCGAAATTTCTTGTTCAACAATAGCTAGTTTCCCAGCTTTATTTAAGCCACGAACGTTTGTTTCAATATGCATACGTTTCCAAATTTTAATACCAGTAGCATATTTTCCGTGAGATTTGAATAAATATCCTGATCACAAGCCGACTGATTATTTGACTAACGTCTTATTCGCAGCTAACCTACTTATCTGTAGGTCACTCCATTATCCGCCGCCTATACGGGGATATATATATAGAAACCTATATAAGCGTACGAGATAATTAAATATTTCTAAGTAAGATAATTCCATTTTATTAGAATATACGGAATGAAATGTCATGGGCGGCTCCTACAGGGGGGCTCAAGGGCGCGAGCCTCCCTGTGCGAGTTTTTAAGAAATGCATATTATTTAATGACTTAAAAAAAAATCAGTATACGGAATAGAATTTTTAATTTTAAAATAATTTTTTTGTAAGAATCCATTTTAAAAAAGAATTCAAAATATGCGTTTTTTGCGCGGATTCCTTAAACGAACAGCTGAAACACCGGCTAACAATCGTCGGATTTTTTTAACTGTACTGGAACTACGCAATCGACTCGCGTCAACGTCGTCAATAGCTGATTTTCCGGTCACGTGATAATAACAACCAATAATACAGTACGTGGGCTATCCAGAATTGAGCCCTCACACGGTATATAGAATACATGCGAAAAACAAAGAGAACCGAAGTTTCCCGAGCGTAACTTAAAGGCGTCTGAGGGCTCTAGATAAGTGAGCCCTCGACTATTTCACACGCGATTATAACCAGTTTTAACAATATATTTGCGTTGCGCGTTGTTGTTTACTTATCGAAAAACACGTGTTTTCATTTGCAGTTTTTTTGTTGTTTTTTTTATCCTTCTTTCTCTTCTTTAAATAATCCATTTTACAATATCGATTTTGTTACTTAACTGAACGCAAGCACTGCTTTTCGCCGACACTTATTTTACAGTAATTTTTCAACATGTAATATTTTTTATTTATCTAATTAAACGTTTAAATTTAATTATTGTTAAACGTTGATTTTTAAAACATAATGATGGATAATAAAATTAGTAATATTTTAAAAGGAAATTTTAAAATGCTTCCATTATCAGAAAAGGTTAGAATTAAGAAACTAGGGAGACCCACACCCATATCAAATTTAAATCAACAAGATAAAGTAGGTACACGTACTTTTATAAGACATTTTCCAAAAGAAATTGACAACAAATTCAAATGGATATGCGGATGTGAGGTAATTAATTGCTTTTTCTGTTTTCCTTGTGTACTTTTTTTTAAAGATGGAAGTGACATGACATGGGCACGATTAGGATTTAATGATTTAAAACATTTAAATCAAAGAGCAAAAAAGCACAAACTATCAGCTCGTCACATGAATTGTTGTACGGAACTAGGTTTAATGGGTTCTGTAAATATTGCGCTTAAATTAGATTCTGCTTATAGGTTAAACATTATCGGATTATGATCCGATGATAGTTCACTTAAAGATAAAGGGTTACTTAATTGAGAGTAGTACTTGGCAATGACAATATCAATGATGCTAGGCAAAGAAGTTGAATTCCCGGGGAAAAATGTAGGCTCTGATGGTGTTTTTATCTGAAAGTTTAGTCTGTTGCACATACTTAGGAGTATGTTCCCTGCTCTGTTAGCATTATGACAATTCCAAACTCTATTCTTTGCATTTAAATCTCCAATTACTAAGACATGTGTTGATGTATTTAATAAGGATCTGATATCACTTTCGAGACTAGTAGGTTTTATCGGCGGTCGGTATGCTGCAAAGATAACTAATGATTTGTTTCCTAGCTGAAATTTCGCTCCCACAGCTTGTACCTGACTGGTATGCGGTATAGGCAGAGGGGTGTAGTGTAAACTGTTGTGAACTATTAAGGCTACTCCTCCCATTTTGTTTGTTAAATCATTTCGGAGTATTTTATAGTTAGATAATTTAAAATTAAAATTTCCATCAATTTTTGTTTCCGAGAGACCAACAATGTGTATGTTATTGCTCAGCATAAACTGTTCTAGTTCTAATATTTTATTTCTAACAGAGTTAGCATTCCAGGCAATTACATGCACTCCTTCTTCACACATATACAGATATACACATTTATATGAACGTGTCGGTTACACATTCGATAATTATGGTAATTACGGTAACTATATCAGAACCACGATTTGACTTTAGTTTTGATATAATACTTTTGATGCATCGTAATATGTTGCTAATACCTAGTGATTTAAATGCTGTTATAATATACGATAAGTCACTATTACTCTCGCTATCACGATTGCTTTCTATACATATATTACTATTTAGAGCCTGTGCATAAGTACGTGTCGTTTTATTAACATTTGTTTTTCTTAAATTATTATTATTATTATTATTATTATTATCATCATTAATATGATTATATCTAAAATGATTGTTATTTCTATTATTTCTATAGTCGTGATCACTATTACTAGTGCGATTATTATTAACGTTATTTACGGTATTCTTATTTAGTATATTATTCGATACGGTTTCGAGAACTCGGTTATAAACCGGACAACTTTTCGAGTTAGCTGTATGCTCATTTTCACAGTTAGCACATTTTACCTGATTATTTTCGCCGCACTCTTTAATAGAATGCTGGCCACCACATTTTAAACATTTTATTTTTTTTGAAACAATTATAAGATACGTGCCCATAAGCCTGGCACCGAAAACATTGTATAATTTTATTACTGAGTTTAAATTTTTCCCAGGATACTATACAATAACAAATGTTTTCAGGAAATTAATTGACTTTTCAGCAGAATTAGATACCATTTTAAAAGAACATTTAAATACTGCCACTATTTTCAAAGGTACATCTAAAACAATACAAAATGATATCCTAGAAAGTATGCTGGAAGTGTGTCAAAAAGAGATTAAACAAAATGAATTTTTAGCCATTCAGTGCGACGAAACTACAGATATATCGAATCAGTGCCAAATGGTAATGATACTAAGATATTTACATCATGAAAATATACATGGACGGTTTTAGAGTTTTTTAAGAATAACTGATGGTTTGACGTAATGCATAGAAACTGAATTAGATAAATTAATTGGAGACTCGCCTTTCAAGCTAATTGCTCAAACTTACGATGGAGCAAATGTAATGAGCGGCTCTACAAATGGTGTGCAGACAAAAATAAAACAAAAATATAAATACGCTCATTTTATTCATTGTTATGCGCACCAACTGAATTTAATTATGCAAAAAGCAACAAGCCAGGATTCCAAAATTAGAATCTTTTTTTCAAATTTGTCCCCTATACCAAGCTTTTTTTCAAATTCGACTCATAGATGCGATGTACTGCAAGAAATTGTAAATAGGAAATTACCTAGAACTGTCACCACACGTTGGAATTATAATACGCGTACAGTAAATACTGTTTTCGAAAATCGGGAAAAATTAATAGAATGTTTCGAAGAACTAAAAGAAAAATCCAACAAAAATATTACTTGCAAGGAAGCATATAGTTTACGAAGAACCTTACAAGACCCAGATTTTATATTTTGGCTTACCTTATTCCATAAAATTATGCCACATGTAGATGTATATTGTTTAATCAATTTCAGTCTAAAAATAAAGACAGCACCCAGCTTTTAAGAGATAAAGAAGACTTCGAAAAAATTGTATCCACTATTACTCAAATGCAACGCAGTTCAAAATAACCGATAATGAAAATAAACGACGAAAAGTGGATCAAGAAAATAAAAATTCGGCTATTGCTAAAGAAGTATGCGACACCATAACGTTTCAAATGAAAGACAGACTGTCTTATAGGGGCCACTTAGAAGCTGCATTATTAGTTTCCACTGATAATTTTTCAAATTATTCTAAACAGTTTCCCACATCAATTTTTGAATCCGTAATTAAATTTTATCCCATGTTGGAAAAAAATAAGTTAAAGACTGAACACGAAGTAATTTATTCAAGATCAGATTTGTAAGGTATTATTGGTTGTTTAAATATGATGTCTTGGATATTTCAAAATGAATTATACGAAACATTCAGCGAAACAGTAAAACTGATCAAAATTATTCTGGTTACTCCAATGTCAACTGCCGAAGCAGAGCGATGTTTTTCCACTCTTAAAAGAATAAAGACGATTTTGATACAAGTCATTACGAGCAGTCGTCATTTTCAACTTTGCCTCTTTTGCCAAATGATCCTTTATTATCGTCCTTATACATCAGCATAAGCAATCCTTCTTTAATTATACACTATAAATATTATTCCTTGCTTGACTTTACGACTGTTGTTTTTTTCCACATTTTGTAAAATTTCATTAGTTATATAGTGCATTCAACAGATTATCATCTTTTTTTAATTAAATAAAACGTGAACGTATTAAACCAGTTCTATTTAGTTTAAAACATGGACAAAAAAGCGAGGTAAGTTTATGTCATTACATTTTATGAATTATTATAGTTTTATATTAGAGCCTCTCAAATTAACTTGTCACGAACCGCCACTGGAAATGATAGAAATATATGAAAACATGTAGTAATAAGTTTTGTGTATAGTGCTGCATCTTAGGTGGGTATGGTTCATTTTTAATATGTCATATAAATATTTTTTATATTGAAGGTTTGTACGTTAAATAATTGCTCTTTTTAAAAACTAGCAATATGTAAACGATCCAAAATTTATTAATCACATTTTCAGGTACTTATATATATATATATATATATATATATATATATATATATATATATATATATATATAATCAATTAAAAAATTTATATACAGCCATATACATAAATATATTTGTTGTGTTTGTATGATGTGCATCCATTTTAATTGTTTGTATATGTTGCATATTAGAGTTTAAATTATTTATTGCTTACTTTAAAAGCATCTATTTATACGATTTATAACACGCCTATTGTATAGAAGCTTTTAATTCCACACCAGCATGAAATGTGAAAAAACTTTGCTAGAGTAATATTTTTACAGAAATTTATACATTATAATTGCCTTTAAAAATGAACTAAAGCATGAAAATAGGTAATATTACAAAAAGAAAAAAAACGTATTTTTCAAGATTCCAAACACTTTTAACCGAGTAAGGACTAAAATGAAATAAGAAATATTTAATTCAGTAAAGTTTCAGATTTATGTTTTACTTTTACGGTATGAATAAATTATAACCGTTAACAAGAATTTTTTAAAGAATCCGACAATACGTTATTTTTTAGTGTCTTTAAATTGAAAAATTGAAAAAAATCAGCATTCTGATTATATAAATAAGACATTTCTTTTTATGTGTGAACATGATTTGAGAATATTTTTGAATATACGTTTACAGTCTACCTTTATAAAGCCATATAGTAGTATTGCCATAAGAAGTTCAAAGAGTTGTGTTTGTTTATTTTCACGAATTGTTAACTTTTACTTAATTTATTTTTGTTAACATTTCATATCTCATAATGGCAAATTAATTTTCAGTGATCTTTAGTAAGTAAAAAAAAGTTTTTCAATCAGTTAATTATGTTGATTTTCGTAGTTTTTAATGTTCGTTATTATACATTGCGGTATCATATATAATGTAGTAACTAGTAATTTTTTTTTTTTAGTTGCTACTATGGATAAATCTGAATTATTGTTCAAGTTACGGCTCGTCAGGGAGCTTAGTAATATAAAAGAAATGAAGAAAATTGAAATGTGTATGCTGCGAATGAAAATAAATACATTATTAGAAAAGTATACATATTTGGGGAAAGTTTTAGAAGAGTAAGAATTTTTTTGTAATAATTTATATTTTATCTGAATGTACATGTATGTATGTCTATATTTAAAGTTTTTCTAATTTACTGATTAGTAATTTGCGATAAAAAAGCAGTGTATGTAGTGATAAATGCTACATACAAGTATATGTCAAATATATTGCAATTATTTGTATTCCGAAATGTATATATAAAACCATTTTAGTAGTTTTGATATATAGTTAATTACATGTGTCATAATATTTTTCACACTTTTTTGTGTCTTTCACTGTTGAGATATATATATATATATATTAGTGTTTAATATTCTGTCATAATAATCGTATGAATGGTTTCAGTTTTTGCTCGTATTCAATCTTTTTTTTACATTATTTTGTAAATACATCTAGCTTGATGATGTCAATTTATGGTTAATTCATTTGTAGGTTTTGTGGTAGTAACTGTAATTGGAATACATATAGTCAGTTTGATTGTAAAAAACCGATGCTCGAGTAAATAAGAACGATTTGAATAAACTTTTTGTTAATATTTCAATTTTCTGTTTCAAAGCTTTCAAGTTCCTCACGTCATTCTTTTGAAATATCCCTTATTTTTGCGTAGAATTCTGTAGTAATTATTTAGATTTTTCTTTTGATTTTAATTTTATTAGTGTTATAATACATCATCCATCGATTCATTTTTATGGGAATATGTCGCTTACAAATATCTAATGAGGATTTACTGGCTTTGTTTTCAATGTAATTATAAGCACACTTTTTTCTTTATTGTGCAGGTAATTGCTCGTGTTTAAGATACGATTTTGTCCCTATGTTTTAAAAAATTATTACGTAGTTAATTTTTAATTTAATTATCGAATATACGTAACGTCGCATTCTGTACATGAATTCGTCATTATTATTTTATTCCTATCCAATTTTCATATTTATTCTACATATTCCGAAGGTAATGCCTGTATATTCATATTTGAAGTACACCATCCATTTTATTATTATTATTATTATTTTAATGAAATTGACGGCTATATCAATTGAAAACTGGATAATTTTCTTCGAACTTTGAATTTTCTATATGTTAATTTTGAATATTGTCATTAAATTAAAGTTAACCATAATCAATTGGTATGCGATGACGGTAATGGCTCTTCTAGCGGATCAATTTCAAATGAATACGATGGAAATTACATTCATGATTTTTTTATGTGTAAACTGTGTGAATTTTTTTATTACGTGAAAATTTGAAAATTAAAACTCTCACATTGTTTTCGAAACGATAGTAATAAGAAAATAAATTGACAACCGAAAAAAATCGTGATTGTAATCATCGGTAAAAGTTTAAAAATGTATGTAAGGATGAAATACATCATAATCGATATGTTATGCACAATATAGTTCAAAATTTCACGAAATAATATTAAAAATATATTTATTAAAATAAATATTCCCTTAATTGTGTGAAATAAATCGATTAAGCGTGTTTTTAATAACGCATTGTAAATAAAAATTTCTTAATTATACTCGTTTCTTATCATTTATCCACTATTTATATTCGTTATATTTTTATCCTCATAATATTCTACTTCCATGATATTTCTAAAGTATTCGATTTTGTTTATGTTTTTTTTATTATAATAATAATAATTATTATTATTATTTACGAATAGGAGATCCGCTTATATGTTTTTTTCTATTACTAATTTGTATGATGTGTTTCGTAGTTTCTTTATCCATGCTCTGATGGAAGGTATGAAAGACAGTTAGGTTCTGAGTTTACGATATCGAATATCAATTTATAAGAAATTTCTAATGTAAACGAATTACATATTTCATCTGTACATATTACACTGCAAATATATACACAAGTGTATGTGTGTGTCCACTGTGTTATTACGAGTGTGAAAATAATAAATAGAAGTGTTTAACGGTTTTTCCATAGGGCTAATAACAAAAATAGCGATATGTATGTTTAATAAAGGAGGTGTTCGACAAACGCATAGAGCGTAAATTCTCGATTCTGTTGAGTGTTTAATTCGATTTATAACTACATCCGTCGTCATCTCGATTATAAAAAACTTTTTTCAGCGATGTTAATCGTCGAATTACGATATAATGAATTTAACAAAATTCCTAAATTTCAGAAATGGCGTCGGTGCTTGTAGTTCTACGACTAAATCGAATGATCGTTATTGCCAGGAAACTGCGAAACATAAGCCTGGCGTCGCGTCTGTTTCTTCGCAGAGAAAATGGCGACTAGGCGGTAGAGGTAGACCACCTCGTGGATATAGATTAGAATTAGAATCGAAATCTAGATCGAAATTGAGAACGAAAAGAAGGTATCTGAAGAAAATAAAAAGAAAAATTAAGAATAAAAGAACCATACAGCAAACAGAAAATGAGCGGACGGGACAAAAACGACGTGGAAGACCGCGGAAGGAAGTGAAACCGACGTTAGAAAATAATCGCGAAACTTCGATAAATGAAATACCGAATCCGGACAGTACGAACGTCATTCCAGCCAGAACGCGAAAAAGAAGTTTCTTAGAAAATGGAGATGTCACGAAAGACGAGACGAAACCGACTGAAGATGAACCGTCGACGTTTAGAGAATTACGAAAATTAAGGACGCGTCCGAACGATCAACAACAACAACAACAAGTGGACAATTAAGTGTCCGTTTTTTAAAATTCAATCAAACCGAGATCGTAGATGCGAGTGCTGAATCGAATTTTATAAATGCATCTACATCGGTAATAATAAAAACCGTTTATAGATTAATAATTGAAAACTATTAAACGAATTAAAAGTAATCGAGAATAATCGACGAAATAAATCGGAACGGAATCGAAGTAATTATTTATTATTTTAATAATAAAACCGATCAGAAAACTGCGTTTAATTATATCGCGTTACTCATTAATGCAGCAGAATATATAATATAGAGTGACCCAGAGAAGACGGACGGTTTTATTGTTTTTTGAACAACTCAAATCGACCAAAATTTTTTAATGAAATTTCGTTTAAAAATTGGAAAATGCGAAATTAGCTTACAATCACTTGTGAAACGCGATATCGTTCGGAAATATATTCATTCAGTCATTACAACATTTTCGAGCATAGGTCACTGAATTTTTAAAGAAAAATTCTTCAGAAATTCAAATTTTCACATCTTCCAGATATCTCGTGGACTGTTTCGCAAACGTGACTCTTGAGGTATATAAAGAAAAAAAAACTCGCGTAACTTTGAATTCATTCCGAAACTCTTTGCACTGTCGCGATCGATTCACGCCGAAAATAACGTTCCACGCAACTCGTTATAGGCTGCCATAATAGTTGAAACTGGACAAAAACGAATCTCTCGTATGTATACTAAATGTAGAGTACGCGGTTTGAGTTGTAGCAACTAAACTGCGCTATTAAAAAAAAAAATCGTCAATCTCTTCTCTAGGTCATCCTATATAATATGATTATCTATCGCGTTCGTGATGAGACGTGTATTAACGACGCGTTGTGTAACGATAATATAACTTTACGTTATCGTTATCGGATGAGTATATTTTATTTATTTTTCTCCAGTACTATTTAGTAAAATATATTTTAAAATGTCGTCGGCTGGGTTAAAGCCAGAACTGCCGCTGTAAAAAACGGTGTCGCAACGCGTGATTTACTGGGATTTCGTTCTTTCGAGAAGGTCATTGCAGGAGCTGCTTACGTAGTTGACAAAATCATTAATAAAAAGTATTTCCAGAGGTTGCGAATATATCGCTGAGTAAGTTTTTTGCGGAATATAATAATAAATTGGTTCACTTGATCGATACTTTCACCAATAGCGTAGAGCACCTCTAGCAATATTCTAGGCGTAATTCACTCACGATATATATATGTATATATATATATATATATATATATATATATATATGGGATACCTGAATCTGAACGAGAAGATATGGATAAGGCAATGAAAAATATTACGAACGAAAAGCTATGTATACCATCAGTTGGGATATCACAAATGCGTAAAGAAAATACACCGAATAATAGTTAAATTTATCGAGTACAGTTAAAAACGTTTAGTTTACAATAATAAAAGAAAGTTAAAAGGAACGAAAATAGTAGTTAAGAATTAACGCGAGAAAGGTTACACATAGTACGTTTTAGACCGTTGATCGTCATATACGATCATGATAGTCGTATGTGAACCTTCAAATCATATCAGCTACAATCGTTGTGCTATCTAAATTTTATTAACGATACTCGAACAGATAAGAACTCTCTTAATGACGGATCAGCCTTGATATTTTTTAGTTTTTAACGTTATTTTGATTTTAAGTTTTATTATTCTGGTATTACTACCTCGATGCTGATCTTGTTGGCTACACGCACGTTATTATTGTTTATTATGATAATATTGAAGTATGTTTTTATGAGTGTATATATAAGTGTGTGGTACTTTATGTAACCTTACTATCATAATTTTTAAGTGTATTCTCGCGCTGTGTATTTTTTCTATTTGTAATCTCTGTCGTTAATTTAACCTCTTAGTTAATACTCATATTGGCTTTATACTGTACGCAATTCTGCCGAAGCCGTTATTTCTGATAACCTTATTACGTAGATTTTTATTTTTGCGTCGATATATATTGATATGTTTGTTATTTTTACGACTTGGAATGCATCAGTGATGTTTTGATTATTCAAAGTAGACATAGAGATTTATTGCGTGTAGTAGTAGGTTATAGAGATTTCAAGTTTCTTATTAAAATTCATCTATTCTTATTTAGTGAAAATCTTATTTATTCGATAATTTATCGCTAATTTTCCAATCGGTTTTTATAATGGCACTTAAAGTGTATTACCAAAATGTTTGAAAAAACTAGGTCGGTAGGAGGGGACATGAAGTTTTATTAACGATCAAAGAAATATATGTTGTGGAAGAAATGGTTTTCCCAGTATCGGCTGTATAGATTCAGTTTGGATTAAGGTTAGGAATCTGCATGTACAAACACTTTTCGGCTATATTTAAGTTCCTCCTGGTACATCTTGAATATGAAGAATATATTATTACGATTATGGGTAATTTAAACTTATTAATCTTGATTGTAGAATATTAATTCACTTTCTAATTTCGTTGAAATTAATAATCTGAATAACGTCCTTAATTCGCATAGTAAAACTTTGGACTTGATCATTAGTACTTTAAATGCCTGTTCTGTTTGGTGGTCAATTTCCAACAGCACACCTAAGAAATTACAACTGATCATGATTTTACATCGTTGCAGAGTTATATGCAAAACTTTACTGATACGCATTCGAAATTACGCGTCTCATATTTATTTTCAAATGTAAATAAATTGTTTAAAAAATCTTACGATACATACAAAACGCATCAGAATAAGTTTATTAATATTATAGATGACTACAACAAAATCTAACCATGCGTTATTCTAGAGGTATAAACATCGTAGAATTAAGCATATGTTATTTTTATATTATTTAGCGTTTAATTCAATTATTTCGATTAAGTGTTTATATATAATGATATTATGTCATACCGAATCGAGGACTTTTTTTAATAACAAGTAATAATAACCTTGTTCATATTAAGATTAAGGTTATCGATTATATAATGGGTTATTCTATCTATTTTTTTTTCTTTTTGAAGCGCGAGGCGAAAAATCTTCGAAAGACATTGATATGATGAAAAATTTAGTTTTTATTAACTTAGTGCACATATTTTACTCCCTAAAAACCTTCACTCACTATTTAAAAAAAAAAAAAAGCGGTTTTAATATAATTATGAAGGTCCCTGCACAAATGCAGAGACAAACACACTTAAAATTAACTTATTACTATGGAAAAAGGGATGAAAATAATTAATCCCGTCTTACATTCGTTTGGGGGGACAGCTAAATCCTTAAAATTAAAAATGAAACTAGGATGAAACGTCAAGTCCATCTCAACTAACTTATAAGACACTAAATGTGATCCACTGACAAAGACCAACAAATAGTTTGTGATAGTTGAACTATTGTAATTAACGAAAATACGTTTACTATCATTCGTAATCACAAGATCCCTAGAGGTAACCAACTCACTAAAGTCAACAAAGTCCCTGGCTTCCCAAACACGAAGCTCCATTATAGGTAGCCTGATGTTGAAGCTCCACCGACAATGTGAAAATAGTTTAGAAGCTGCCCAAAGGTCTGGTCAAGTACAGACAGAGCACGGGATTTAGATTTATTAGGAAATAAATCGACACGCGTAATAATGTATCTACCTATTCTAACAGAAATCAAATTGAATTTACTGTACAGCAAAGAATTGGGAATATCCGCCTTTACTATAACAACAACTCTATTCTTCTTGTTATCGTATAATCATCGGTTATATATAATTACACAAAATTATCATCATAAGTCTAACGTTAAATTTGTTAGCCAGTCTATGGCTCCGTCATTAAGATTGTGAATATAATGTTAAATCTACAGGTACAAATTCACTACAGTCTTCCAATATATTCTGCATTGTTTGTTTTACCGCACTGGCACGCAGCAGTTGTCGTTATACCCCACTTCTGCATTAGATATCCGTATGTTCCCTGTCCGGTCCTAATTGTCCTAATTCTATTGAGTGTCTTCCAGAGTTTCCAATTACATTCCTTTAATTTCATTCCTCTGGTCGATAACTAAATGGGAATTTGTTGTATGTTCTAAATTCCTTTTCCATGTTATTTTCCAATCTTCTGATTCCATTGTCCAAGGTGATTTTCTGGATTTGAGTCTCGATACTGGTGCAGACCTTATCTCTTCAGATATTGACAGTTCGGGGTACATCTGAAATTTATTTATATCTCCGAATAATGCTGTCTCCCGTCTAATTGCAGCTGGAGCTATGTTAGCTAAAACTGGAAGCCACATAAGTGGTGGAGATTTCAGCGTTCCTGATATGGTTCGGAGTGCTTCATTTAATACTAACTTTTTTAACATGACAGCTATTACACCAAACTGATGAACAATATTCGGCTGCTGAGTATACAAGTACCAAGGAAGAAATTCTGAGTGTTCTTGCATTTTAATCTACGGTTAATTAATTAAAATTAAAATGTCAACTCTATTATTAATATAAGATAAGTAGTTATTATATGATGGAATAACACCATTGCTTACATATGGCTTTGCCTATGTACACACATATAAATCCTTAATGTAAAAATGTCTTAAAAATAATGCCTGGCAGGCACGAATCTATCCACTAGCTCTCTAAATCCAAACTGCTCATCTAGAATGATGTTGTTATTTGTTGAATTGTGACTGTAGATTTATGTGATATAACTTTTTCAAGTATTTTATTAAGAGTACTCAGTAAACTAAACGGACAGATATGGCTAATATTAGAAGGATCTTTGCCGGGTTTAGGTATGATTACAGTTTTATCAGTTTTCCATTGTGTTGAAAAGTGACCCGTTTTAAGAATACCATTCGTGATGTTTGTCAAATATACAATTGTTTTACATGGTACGTGTTTAATAGATGTTGCACATATTCGGTCATAGCCGTAGGATTGTGTATGTTTCAAAGTTATATTACTGTATATTTCTATTTCATTTGTACAAATAAACTGTTTTGTTATTTTCTATTTAAGTTATAGCACGTTTAAAAGTTAATTCGACGACGAACGGACAAATGTGTCTGGTGCATTGTAGGCTTCATCGTGAATAATAGTTTTTCTAGAGGATATTTGTATTCATTGCGAATTCCGTTTTAAACACATCGAAATAAAATTATTAAGTAATAATTTTGGAATGCGCATGCCATTAAATTACGAACGTAATCTATATAAGGCGACAATAAAACCCGCGAAGTGCGTGATAGACAAACTATTATATATTTTTACATCGAAAATTATCTATCGTATATCTAAGAAGCGTAAAAAATGTAAAACGCGTATATTTGGCACTATATTAAAAAGTTATAATAATATTTAATAAATGTACCGGAACAAATGCCCTCTCCATTTATGAAAGTAACTAATAATATAAACTGGTAAATAATAAATATACAAGATGAAAATAGTATCGATGGTCAGACAAAAAACCATCACAAATGAAAAGCGGTAATTTAAAAAATAATAAGTTTAATTATATAACGAATATGTAATATCATTTATAAGTAATGGAAACGAAAGCAAATTATGACGTTATGAGAATAATACATTATGTTTAATGCGTCGATGCTTATACTTAGTATAATACTTAGTTCCCTGGAATCGTAATTTCCTATTGCTGGAAGTAAATTATTACGGTGCACACTACAACTGAGAAAAAATTTTTGGGATAGTTTGAGCATATAGTCTTTTACATATGGTATCTGCAGAGCACTATGCATATATGAAATTTTAGTGTATACGGGGACATTGAGGATACATCTAAGACATCGATTTTGGACTAATTGCAGTCTATTAAAACTAGCATTTGAGACTGAAGACCAAACTGGACAAGAATATGTTAAAATAGGCCTAATGATTGATTTGTAGATTATTAATTTATTATTAATATTTAAGCGAGATTTACGTTTGAAAATGGGATAAATTGAACAGATTGCTCTGTCTTCAATGATGCATGGTCAATATGCTTAGAAAACGTTAGTCTCTTGTCTAAAATGACACCAAGATAGCGTATCTGGTCAGACCATTCTATATCAACGCCACTGACATGAAGTCTGGTCGGTAAAAACGGTCTTCGACGAGCGAAGAAAATTGCTTTCGTTTTGGAAGGATTAAGAGCAATTTGCCATTTAGAAAAATACTTAATTACACGATCAACACCGGATTGTAACCTATTGCTGATAGTACTTGGCCTGTAGGAGAACAACGCTGTGTCATCCGCGTATAAGGCAACCTCGATGTTATTTATATGCGGGAAATCATGCATGAAAAATGTAAATAAGAATGGCCCCAGTACGCTACCTCGAGGCACGCCGGCAAAACAGGATTTGCTACTTGATTTCGCATTATTTATAATCGTATAAAATGATCGATTACTTAAGTAACTATTAATCAGTTTAATTAGATAATTTGGAAACCGGGTAACAATCATTTTATAGATAATACCGTCGTGCGAGGTTGTGTCGAAAGCTTTTGCCACATCAAATACTACCATCCCAGTATGTTTATTGAAGTTAAAATATTATATAATAAACCCCTGAATGAAATTCATAATTTTGTGTCGAAATTATGTAACGGATGACGGAAAGGGTTAAATGTTTATATTCTCGTCGTTCAGCGCGTATACATAATTGGCCCGGCTAGCTAATCGTTTATTATTATTATTATTGTTATTATTATTATTCGACCGTCGATAATGCTATTACAAATGCACGTTAGTATGGTTTCTTTAAACGGGTACAAAGTAAGCTGGTATTTAAATAAAAATACTAAATAACGGATTTACATACTCTTCGCCTTACTTTATATTTGTTCAGTTGTTACGCGTATGAAAATGTAGAACTGAAATTATTGACAATGTAAATTGTGTCAGTATACCACTTTAGTGTCTCAGTTGTAAGTTCTACTTTCCCCGATGGAACATAACCGAGAGTTAATTTTTGTTTTTTATTCGTTTATTTATATCGATACCAAATAATTTTTAAATTATCGATAGTTGTATCATCTTGCAAAATGCTCGCGTTTAATTTTTTTCGAACGCGTAATTTTGCTCAAATATCACAAAAGTGAATTGTGTATGTTTTTTGTTTTTTTTTTTGTAATTTATTCACAATTGCGCATATTCGATTATTTATAATCGATTTAAAAAAACGTCGTCAATTATCTGAAGGTAAGTATTTGTTTTTTGTTTTATTTGGGCTTTTGCAATTGTTTACCGATTGATACTTATAACATAAAATTAAATATAACAATATCGGTATATTACATCAAAAAGGAACTTTGATATATCGTAGAGTAGTGATTTTACGAATTATAAACAAAACATAATCATAACACAGTTTAATAAAAAGATTTTTATTGCAAAGCTTTTCAACAGTTACGTCATTATCAAGCATACACAATAAATGTTACATATAAATTACCTGAAGTATTCATATATTATAATTTGATATACGTTTGATCCTGAACCGGGTGCGGAGATTTATATCAATTTTGATGGAGAATAATTTTTTAAAATCTAAAAGTAAAATTACCTCCGGCTGGTGAAATATGTATATCAAATTATAAATTGTCGCTATATGAATACTTCAGGTAATTTATATGTAACATTCGTTGTATACGCTTGATAATAATAATGTATCTGTCTAAAAGCTTTGCAATAAAATACTTTTATAGTGGTTAAACTGTGATATGATTTTTTTTTTGAATAAAAAATACAAATGAGCTTATTGCGTGTATAAAGTATAGGAAGGGAATATTAAGAGCAAGAGGAATGTTTAGAGAAATGAGTCTATGTAATGTGTGACGATATTTTAAATATTTAAAAAAAAAATGTTTTTGCCCTCTATACAGTGGATGTTAGTACATACTTATAACAGGAAATCCAATATAACTACATCGGTATATTATAATTAATAATTAACTTGTATAAAAAGATATAAACGAGTGTATTGTTCGCATAAAGTAGGAAAGGAGTATTAACAACACGAGGAATGTTTATTAGAAAGGATCTGATATTTTGAACATTCCAAGAAAATATGGTTTTGCTATACAGTGGATGTCAACAGGATATAAATAGAACAGAGAAGAAATATATCTTAAATAGAGTGGCTGAGAGACAATTTTTTTTATCAAAACGTAATCAACGCTAAGCAACAATATAACCGTGAATATATGATAAAACCCATTTTATATTGTGTAACATTATAAAGGGATTAGTTTGATTAGCTTCATTCTTTATATGTAGTCTTGATAATAGAGAGATAATCAGTCATGGTGTATAAACTATTAATAAACCAGGAGATGAACATTTTCCACAATAGCCGGCAATTAAATTAACTGTAATACTAATGTAACTGGGAATATGTATGAATTTAACCGTGATACCCTTGTAAAAGTGTAATATTGCAGTGAGAAAAGTGTAAATTATACTGAGTGAACTTTAAAGCTAAGATACAGCTTTTAGATCTGGAGAAAATTAAAATTTTTGGGATAATGGATTTAATAGAATAAAACAAACAGATAACAAAATAGTTATATACTCTGTAGTAAAAATGGTAGAAACTTGTAAAAGTTAACAATGCGAAAAGAAGGAATAATAAACGTACCACACAGATGTCCATGAACCAACTCTATTTCTTCTTGTGAATATGATGAAGCCGTCAAGAACTTGAAACCTAAATTTTCTATTGGTCCTAACAACTTGCCACCGCTTATATTTAAATTGTGTTCTGATCTATTAGAAAAGCCTTTAGTGTATCTGTTTAATCTAGGCCTGATTCTCTTAAAACATCTAAAATAATACCGGTATATAAATCGGGTGATCGTTAACTAATCGCCAATTATCGACCTACCTCTATACTTTGTACACCTGCTAAATTATTAGAATCTATATACACGTTAGGTTGAACAGTTATTTATCGACTAAAATTATGCCTGAGCAACACGGATTTATGAAGCACAAGTCCTAATATTATTAGAATCCTATTTATATAACCGTAATAGCTATGTTCTATATAATGGCTACCAATCTAATATATATTCACCTACTTCAGGGGTTCTACAAGATTTGAATTTGGGTTCCCTTCTATTTCTAATTTTTATCAATGATATTGGAAAGAACCTTTGCTTACAATTTCTTTTATTTGCTGATGATCTTCAAATTTATGCTCCTATATCTTCACTAGCTGACTGTGAATCTTTACAAACAGATATAGATAAGCTGGTTCTGTGGCGCAAAGAAAATCATTTACCTTTCAATTATGATAAATGCGTCCACATGAGTTTCTGTAGAAATAGAAATAGGTACTCGTTCACTTACACGATGAATGGTAAGTAGATAATTAAAAAATCTGGGGTGCGGGATCTCGGAGTTAATATAGATGATAACTTAAAATTTTCAATACGTGTAAGCGAAATCGCTCTTATAAAACGCTAGGTTTTATTATAAGAAATTCATACGTGTTTAGAGATCCATGTACACTACTGTCGCTTTATAATGCATTAGTTTTGGGATTCGTATTATAATAAATACATTCGATCCATTGACAAAGTTCAGTGTAAATTTTTAAAATATCTATATTACCGTATATCAGGTATTTGCCCCAAATATATGAGTTACGATTTTTTTTTTTTTTTATTTTTTTTTTTGGGGCACTGCTGAGGAGCAATCACAACCCACTAACGTGTTGATAAATAGTTATTATATATTGATATTACAATTGGTTAGGAATTTGTAAAGAAGGAGGAAAACACGGGAGTCATTAGAAAAAATTAAGGAAGTGATAGAGAAAGGAGGACGATAACCGATGGATATTAAGGAATTCAGGAGTGCGAGTTGGTCAGGTGTGTAAAAACTGCAATTGAAAAGGATGTGGTTTTCATCGGCGATAATTTGTGAATCGGCTGGATGGGAACAATATGGGGAACTGGAAATCCCAATACGAAACGTGTAAGTCGGATGTGTCCAGAACGTAAACGGGTGATGGTTGTAATAAATTTTCGGAAGTTGAGGTGTATGTTGGACAAATTAAAGTACCAGGGAGTAGGTGATGTGGCTAGATAATATCTAGGGATGGAAGAACTAACTAGCCACGATGACCACTCGTAGGATATATCCATGTTGGCAAGAGATATCAGGTCTGTGGTGGACATTGCCGGCACCAGAGAGCCGAAGAAAATGGCTTCCTTGGCCAGAGTGTCGGCAACCTCATTGCCATGAATTCCGGAATGACCGGGAATCCAGACGTATGATATTAAGATGCCGCAGCTGAATAGTAAATAAGTCAATGAGTTACGATATATTAAGAAATATAATGGATGCGAGGTCTTTACACTACAGAAGGAAAATAGCCAAATTAAGGTTTCTTCATGATATATGTAGCGGTAGAGCTAATAGTGAGTATTTAACATGAACCGTCTCCTACATTGTACCAAGACCAAATAGGGGATCAAATCGTTTTTTTAGTGAGCCGCGTGCACGACCAAACCTCGGTTTAAGTTCTCCGTTGCCGTCAGTTTTCCGCTTGTATAATTCTCTTTTGAACATATTTCCCCGTATGGATATATACCTTTATAACAGATATTTCTTTAATAAGTTTCTTCCCGAACATATTTTGCGATGAGAACAGGAGTTTCGCTGTTGTCTATTCCAATGGTTCTAGATTATTATTATGTGGTGGATGTTTGGCATATGTGTTCCTTTACTAATGTACATGTAGTATATACGTTAAGGTTTATATTGTATTTGTTAATTTGTTAAAGATTATTCATCCGTTTATTTCGAGTAAGATTGTGTGAATGCGGTGTGAATGATGTATGTTTTAATGAGTGTGAGATTTGTGAATACATGTAGTTTTTCTGGTGTGTTTAATAGGTGTGAGGCTGGTAAATGTGTTCAATGTATTTTTTTTTACTTTTAATTTTATAATTCAGAAAAATATTATTTTATTTATAAGCCTACACTGTAATTGGCTTTTAGCTGTGTGTAGCTTCATTAAATAAATAAATAAATAAATAATAGATTATAAAAATTATTTATTTTTTTTTAATTTCCGACTTTCCTAAATGTTGTTTGTCACAGTCGCTACTGGTGGATGAACTTGTGAAATAGATAGAAATCCGTTAGATTTGAGTCGAACACGATAAAATTCGTCGGTGATGTACCCAGTAGTGGGTTGATTAAGCTTATCGTTATATGTAAAAGTTTGTGTGTGTGTGTGTGTGTCTATATGTAGGCATATATTTAGTATTTGATTATTTTCAAAACAAATTTCAAATATATATTCATTATTTGAACGTTAAAGCTGTTTTTTTTTATTTAATAGTGGGAAATTATTTAATAAATATTTCTGAGACTTTACTTTTTATTAATTTCTGAGCATGTATATAAATTCGAATTGGGGATGCAATGATTTTAGGATGAGCCGGTAGTGACCCATTTATCGCCATCATTTTTTCCTCATTCGCTATTTATATTACATGCGCTCATAACGTACGTTAGGCGTCATCTTTAGATACGTAAACATGTGCGCGTGTATTCTAGTTAAGTTTAGACGGTACAATGGTCTGCTATCGTCTAGATACAGGAAATTGGTGTTGATAACGAATCAGTTTACATAATTTCCGATTATTTATATTATAAGCGATCGATGCGAAAATAAATTAATAAACGAATTTATTACTGTTACATAATCGATTTTATTCTAAAGTGTATAATATTGATTCTCGGATTTTTATTTCTTTATTCCCTACCGTTTTAAAGTTTCGTCCGTAATAAAATATTTTAGTCGATTTTTTTACTCCTTCAGTCTATTTCGTGGAATCGTTGAACACACTTTACCTACCTACTACTAGCGAGGTAAGCGATAATTTTAACGCGTTGCCATTACTTATATTTATAGTGTAAAAATTAAAAATATATATATATTTATATATGAAGAACTAAAGAGAACAAGTAGAAATTTACCAGATTTTAAATACTAACATTATTAATACCATTTTAATTTGTACATAGGCAGACACACATAAACATATATATATATATGTATAATATATTTAATGTGGTGTGTGTAAACCTCTGCAAAACAATATATCAAATAAATACGTCTTCGATTTTCTTTGCTTTTTTTAAAATTAAAAGAAATATCTGATTTTTATTTTTAAATTTGCATTTCTTTCTTTTATGTGCGATAATAAAATTTACATTTCGTTTACGTCTTAATTTACGAAATACTCTACTAATATATTTTTTCACCTATCCCTTCAATCAACCGTCGCTTTTTTCGAAAAAAAAAAAAAAAGTAATTATTTTCTACCTAAGTTATTAAAAGTATACACCATTTAAAGGTAATTAAAGTTAAAAATATACACCATTTAAAAGTAAATAACCTACTTAAGTTAAAAATACACACTATTTAAAAGTAATTATTTTCTATTTCAGTTTTAAATGTACAAAATTTAAAAGTAATTATTTTCTACTTTTTTTTTTTTTTGTTTATTTGTAATATTGAACTGCCCAAAGGCATATACACAATACATTTAATATAGGAAAATACATAAGCGAAGGTACGGATTCGGCCAATGCCTTATCACGAACTAAGATTATAATTAGCGTTTTACATAAATCTAAATTTTAATATGTAAATAAAAGAATAAGTTATAATATATCGTGCGGTTTAGTCCGCCTTAATCTACGAGTGTCTCCTTCTGTATTGAGAAGTTCAGCAACAATTGTATTCGGATGTCCATAAAGTTTTGCCGCGTGCTTCCTGGCGTGAAGGCTAACAACTGCGTCGACGTCCAAAATTTTTAAATCGCGATGTAGCAAAGCATTGGGCACATACCAAGGGGCTTTAGCTATCAAGCGAAGTGCTTTATTTCTACTTAAGTTAAAAATGTACACAATTTTGAAACTAATTATTTTCTGCTTAAAAATATACAACATTTAAAAATAATTATTTCTTACTTAAGTTAAAAATGTACAAAATTTAAAAATAATTATTTTCCGCTTAAGTTCAAAATATACAAAATTTATAATTTTAGTTTTCATTCTATTTTAAAATTAAAAGCGAATATTTACAAAAACAAAAAAAAAAAGATCTGAGGTGCGTTTATTAAACATTTTCAGATTTGTCGACTCTCAATATGGAGGAATATTTTCCTTTTGCTGTCGTAAAATGTAAATATTTATTTTACAATTTTAAACTTCGACATTTGTTTCATTAAACAAATAATACGTCGAAAAAATCGATAACACTAAAAAGTAGGTAAACAACAAAAAGTAGTTAAAATTAAGAAATTTAAAAAGACTACAAAGCTTTTCTGCTATTATTATCAAGTGAACATAAAAAACTCATATATACAAATATATATACAATTTACAACAAATATAAAAAAATGTAAGAAAATATTTAATTTATACGTACAATATTACAAAAAATACCTAAATAAAATCTGCTTCTTTTTTAACTTCTGCTATTTTTTGTAATATCGCGCTTCTAATAATAATTTTTAATATTTTACTTTATTTTTGGTGTGGTTTTCCTTTTATTTTGTTTTTATAAATTGTGTATAATATTATTATTATTTTTTTATGTCCGCTCGATAATCGCTTCACAGCCGAAAAGTTTTGTGGTCTTTTTATATATATATTTTTTTTTATTTTTTAAAGCGGGAGGAGGAAAATCTTCAAAAGACATTGATATAATAAAAAATTTAGATTTTATTAATGCAGTGCACATAAACATACATTGCAAGGGAGCCAAAATCATCGTGTGGAATTTTTACCGTATAAAAACCATCTCCTTCTATAGAACAAAAAAGGGAGTTTTAATATATATTGGAGAGTTCCCGGCGCAAATGCAGTCCTCCGCACGCTTACATTAATTTATATCAAACTTAAAAGAGTAACTTAAAAGAATGATAATAAAAAATAATAAAGAACGAAAGGTCTCTTTGTATTATAAAAATGTAGTCATTTTAATTACTTTTTTGGTTGTTTATTTATTTTTGAAATGTCACTCCATTCCACACTGTTCAAATTATGAAAAATACTTTTCTAACGTTCGAAATGATCACGTACGATTTTAATTTTCGTTTTTATTAAACATTAATAGACTCGTACGACCCGAGTTCAAATCACGCAGGTAATGAGAATTTTTCATCGTAGAAATATCTGTAGCCAACTCACAGCTATTCACTCAATTTGTCGGAAAATGACTATTAGATTTCCGAGAAGGTAAAGAAGCCGGTTAAGAAAATGACATGTTATATATATCGCTTACTGTGCCGCGATGTCATTTACCAACGTTCAAAGTTGATTAGGATTGTACTTACCTAATGGGAATACACACGCGATGTAGCTTGATGTTAGCGGTTTTTCAAACGGTTTTTTTTTCACTGTAATATTACAACGACACGTATCGAAATCTATCTGAAAATAAAGAAGTCTACCGGTTCAGACTAAAATATCGGCGTTTAAATGGTTATCACGACGTTATGGTGGAGAAACATGATCTATAATGAGAAAACAGATTAAGAGACTAGACCAATACAATCAGTGGTTTCTTCGAATAATTCTTCAGCAGAAGTTTAGCGATCATCTCAGCTACTGTCGGCTTGGATGTTGCAGCCTCCTGTAACTATTCTTGCGAGCATACATACCATTTTCGCATGTCGGCTAGCCACGATGTTCTTCTTCTTCCTGGTATTTTTCTGCCTTCTATTTGACCATTTAGAACGAGCTGAAGTAGACGGTATTTTTCCGGGTATCTGTATATGTGGCCGAAGTATTGCAGTTTTCTGGAGTAGATCGTACGCAACAGCTCAGTTTTCTTGGACATTCGACGCAGGACTTCAGCGTTTGTGACATGATCTCGGTACGATATCTTCAACATGCGACGGTACACATATATTTCGAGTGCAACTATTTTGTTTACCAAAGTTTGCGTATGCACAAAGCTCTCCATACCATACAACAACACCGACCAGACATAACAACGTACAAGGAGTCAACTGAAGATCAAGTTCCTTCCCCTTCATTATGTTTTCCATATCTAGGAAAACTTTCCTACATAAAATTGAACGCAGAAATGCCGATTGATTATTAGGAAGCGTTCAAAATGGACAGGGTATGCGCTACCCGTGAATCCAAAACGTATTTAAAAAAAAAAAGAAAAAGAAAAAATGTACGGAATTCTAAAAAATAGACGCAGGTCGCTTCGGAGACTATTACTACGGATCTTAAAAAGATCGGTATTAAACTCTAGACAGAGCGGTTGGAAAATACAGCCCACGATCTAAAGGTGCGGACAAAACTGTATGAAAGCAAAAAAAAATGCCTTGTATACGTCAGCAGTGCTGATATCTGGTGTCAACTATGTTCATTTCAAACTACACATCGCATCGGGATCGTGTTTCGTATTCGTTATAAACATGGATCATTATCAATCAAGATGATCATCTTCATACTCTGATATATATATATATATATATATATATATATATATATATATATATGTATATATATTTTATATATATATATGATTATTCCGATTATTCCAACAGTGATCGAAGTAATCGTCTTCTGCGTAACTGACGATGCATCTTATTGTAATGATCGGTCATTAACTTCATGAAATTTTCGGTTTCCAAGCGACAACGTTGTTCTTTTCGGAACAGAACCACCACTCGATTTCTCGTGGAGGTATTGTACTTCGTCAAACCCGAATTTAGATTTTGTTCCATTTTTAATCTATTCGATTCGTAATCCATCATTTTCAATCGGCCCTCTTCTATTAAACCGGTCAGATAGTCGATCATTCGACAATGTTCGTCCGCTTCGTTTTCGTAGTATTGCGCCAGTTCTTCGGTCGGTTTGATAAATAAATTGAAATACGTCTCTTCCATTTGTTTCAGATCTTGTTTGATTATCTCGATATATCCTTCCAAAATACGTCGTCGCATACTTATCGCTTTCGTTTTAACCCCTCTCTCTCTCTCCGGCTTTATTCGTTATTAATCGTGTATTGGATCTGATTTATTGTTTTTCGAATTAATTCCTTTTAAGCGTTTCACTTATAAGGTTTACGTTTTGCTTTTATCGCAGTTCTAGGCAAATATTAAAAATACATAATATATCATACATATATATATATATATAGGTCATCATCGTAAGAGAACTGCTTAATGCACGCTTAGGCAAAAATTACAAAAACAAGTAAAGTCTAGACGGTCACCTTGGAGAGCAGCAGAACACAACGTATGGGGAACACGCCATTAAACTAGATGGAAATATTGGAAACACGAATGGACAAATAGCAAAACCGTCAGTATCACGACAGGAATGGTGCTGAATAAACTGATTTCGTACGAGACGAGGTAAATGTGTGTACACACTGAACAAATGGAAAATGTCTTCAAATCTTATGCGCGAATATGGGGTGAACTGTACGTTGGGTCACAATTACAAAATCTTTTTAAGTAGCGAAAAAATTAGAGCCCCAAGCCACATTTTGAACCTTAGTGTGGTGGCAAACACATGTCAGTCAATTATGACCGACGAGTATGGTCGTGATAAAAGATTTAATGTCAGTATCTGGCTAACACTAACTTTATAACTCTTTCGATTAAAAGTTAAATTTTTGTGTTTCAATAACAAGATTGTTTTGCGGTTTATTTGTGATGGAAAAAAAAGTGTTAAGTTGTATATGACTGACACTTTCATGTAAGATTTTTTGGTTTCTAATTAATTTAGAGTGCATAGAATGGTTAATATAATGGTCGAATAATGAAAGTAAACTTTATACTTTCAATATAAACATATGCGTGATAAGATTAACCACGGTGGTTCGAAAGTGGTGTCTTAATATGAAGTAAAATTTAAAAATTATTAACACGTTATCACATTTATACAAAAAATAAAATCATATAGACTGGCGGTAATGGAAAACAAGAGTCACATATGACTGGTGTTAAACGATGTTAATGTCTTAAGCTCTGGACAGATGAAAATTGTTTATTTTTTTGCTTTATTTGGAACTATTTGTTATTGTTGATTTAATAATATGTCAAATGTTTCCATTATTAGGCAGTATTTGTATTCGGTTGTTTCGAAATTATGCTGTTTTTATTTTTTATCGTTTAACTTATTAATATTCCACTTTGCTCGTGCTTTATTCTTGATTTTAGATCTGTTTATCGCAGAATTGTCTATATCGGCGTCTGCACCTGGTAAGCTATAAATTTTTTAACTAGATTTTTATATCTATATTTTACTAGTATGAAATCAATGTGTTCGTCTTTTGGTGACTTCCAAGTATATATTATTTTTTAATAGATTTCGTACCGTGTATTTGTTTTACGATGCAATGTGTTTGTCTGCAAAAATTAACTAAGTAATTAGATTATTTCCAACTCCAAATTGTGGTACTTGCTACTTATTTATTTTTCTAGGTGACCTGCAAACGTTCAAATTTCCCGTTATGGCAATATTATCTCTTGTTTTCGTTTTTTTTTTTATAATTCTTCTAACTTTAATACCCTTTCTATATATCCGTTTTATCGCTGTTAGATTCTGGCATGTAGACTTGTATAAATCTAGTGCGTGTGCAGCAAAACGTGTCGAAGTAAATATATTTCTCATCAGTTTAACATCTAATAATTATTTTACTAATGAGTTATTTAATATCAATTACGACGTCTATATTAAAAAATCCCGACCGAACAATTACAACTAGTAAACGATTAAAGTGTATATAGGCGTGCTATAATGCACGCATTCCAGTATAACGTAATGGTTGAGGGAGAAATATTCTGCTTGCATGATGATGAATCAACTGTAAGTATGGGTAAAACTTTCGATGAACGGGAAAGAATAATGATTCCAGGCACGAGAGTCTATATAAAATCACTAGATTTAATAATGACTAAAAATGTTAAAAGATTTTGAAGTAAATCTGTATTTCTTACGTTGAAAATTCGATCGTAAAACTTATAAGTATAATCTACATAAAAATTAGGCAATTTTTTAAAAATTGCTTTTATTAAAACCTGTTCAATATTTGAACATTCGGTAATACTCTAAAGTAATTATATTAATTATATATATTCCAGGCTTTCCCAATGGAATATTCCTGTATTCTTCGTAATTTGCTCAGTTCATTAGATTTGGTTCTTTTCAACTATCTTACGGATTGAAAGTTCGCCTCTGAATTTCTATGATTCTGCAGTCTTAATTCGTGCTTTCTTGCTAGTTCCTTTCAGATCTCGATCGATATCATTGTTCCCTTCGTATTGTCCGGCATTAGTGATAATTTTGAGAACTTTTTTTTTCATTTTCAGTACTTGATCATATACTAATAACTTATTCCTCACTGAAAGAACCCTCTGTCTTCCAAGAAGTCATTTCATTTGCAGTATTTTCAAGTTTAATTCTATTTTTTTTATTAACGTGAAAAAAAAAGGTCAAAATAATACTTCTTCTCCGAGTAGACCGAAATCAATTAAAATGACGATGAAAAGTCGACTAAACATCCTAATCGACGAATTTTTTTCTCACGATTTATTATTCGAAAAACTTTCGATAAATTAATTTTAATCGATTATACCCAATTCGACAACTATAGACACCATTAAAGACAAACGGAAGGACACGTCGCGTATCTGACGAGGATGATGTGACGTCGGAATTTCGAAAATATTTCTTATACACGATGTCTGGACTAGGTGGCTACCTCTTTACTGGTGACGTAATTCGCCAACAGATTCGGCGACGTGTATACTACTTCTAACGCAACCTGAATTTCCAACGTGTATTTTAATAATAATAATAATAATAATAATAATAAAAAACTCCTTAATCCGTCGAGTGGGTGTTGAAAAGGTCAAATAAAGGCTGCTGTTTTCAAAGGAATATTGTAACGGTGGTGGAATTATCGCCAACCATATTTATTCCACTTTATTTTATTTTCTATATATATATATATATATATATATATATATATATATATATATATATACGTGTTGTTTTTGAAGTCGTAAAAACAGGATGAAAGTGGTTCTAAATATAGCGGAAGGAATATTAGAATTTTCTTGCGGTTATTGTCTGTTTGTCCTTTGCTTTTCCGAAATTTTTCATGTTGATATTTTTCTTATCGTCGCAATTCGTGAATAATTTTTTTTTTTTTACATAAAAATAAGGTCGATTGAATACATGAATAAAAATGAAAAAATGAATTCACATTGGAACTGAGAAATTCCTGACACACATAAATATACATAAATATACAGTTAGCCCGATGCACACTAGCATTTAATCACAGCACCAGCTTAGAATAAAACTGTCGATTATCTCATACCGATGTGCATATACCCGTAAACGCGGTTAATTTTACACGTATTGAAAAGGACTGAATTATGATAAAATTTCATTTAAAAAAATAAAAAAAATAAAAAAAAATTATTTGGTCCGATAGGATACTTCTAACTTAAAAAGAAGAAAAAGCACGTATATTTGTATCAGTTTTAACACACGATGACTATAGAAAACATAAGTCATCTGTGACATGAAAAAATTGAAATGGAAAAATATTTATTTTTAATATTAAAGATACGATTATTATTAATTTAGTAATTTCCTATTGGTTAATAATTATAGAATAATTTATTAAGAATGTTATTGTAAATATTGATTAGGATGAAGTTTGAATATTAAAATATTTTATTGATGATTGTTAATAATTAATGTTATTATTATTGTATTTATTTTTATTAGAGGGGAGTGTGTAATATGTGTTGGTGTGTGTGTTTACATTTATTACATCCTTGTAGCATGTTCCGTTCTAGAGAGAACTAGTTATTCTTAGGACTGGTTGCATTACTAGCAGAAAAGTTTTTTTTTATTGCAGGATTTTCTCTATAAACGAAATTTTGCAATTTATTTATGTAAATTATTATTCGTCTCGTCGGGGATAGCCTAGTGGTTAAAACACGGACTTCTATGCGGAAGGTACCGAGTTCAAATACGATCGACGACGCAAAAATTATCATAGGAAAATAAAAATAATCCTAATATTATTACGGCGTCGAAGGCAATGGCAAACCACAACACCATATGCTGGCTAGTAATGAAGCGATTGTAATTAGTCCTCCCGGGAGTGTAAGTCTATATTATGATTGCCTTGTACGCTATTTACACTCTGTACAATAAAATATTTATATTGGTAAACTACCTCCGATTCGGATACGATACTTAATGATGATAGATTAACGGACGTTAAAGTAATAGGAATATAATAAAAATCTTAAAATTATTTTAAAAAAAAAAAACTGATACAGCTTATTACCGATGCTAAGTTATAATAAACTTAAAAATAAGTAGTAGATGTACACGTTGAAATGATATTTTCAGTGTTTCGAGGGTTTATCGACGGAATTTAGCAATCCAGAAAGCAACGAGAAATGCAGAAATACGAAATACTGAAAATATTATATAATTCGCCCGTGTTCATACATCCTGTGTATCTTAAGGACACTGAGATTACCTAATGTCAGTTATAATGGTAACGTCATAGCCCGGGACAATAGAAGAATATTTAGTTGTACACTCTTGTACGATATCGCCGATGATTGGAAAATGAAGGTGTAATCACGCATTGTTTTAACGCGAGTGTAAGCGCGGCTTATTTAAAATGACTGTAAAACAATAGTTTTGAAGTCGCCCGACTTTCTTTCAATTTCTACGATCGGTCGAACATCAAACTGAAGCAGTATATATAATTACGTAGGAGGCGATATATCTATATATATATTATATATATCAGAAATATTTGATACTGTTAGTGCTGATTTTCTATTAAAAATAGGATTAAATGTACAAATCTTATGTAGAGTTTTATCTTGGACCTCTCCTCTATTTACTGTATACAGCGGACATTCCAGTACTAACTACCTCCGTGCTGGCGATCTACGCTGATGGTATTTGTATCCTAACGGCACATGATGATTGTTCACATGCATCTGCTCTTATGCAAGAACATGTAGATAAAATAAAACCACCCCTTTGAGTTATAAGTTTAACATTAATAGTTTCAGCCGTTCGATTCAGTAATATCTTTCGAATATTTTATATCGGTAACATAATAGCGATATAGGTCTATAGTTTTTAACATCATTGACGGTCTTTCCCGGCTTTAACAAAAAGCAATAATATGTGCTTTTTCCACATGTTTGGCATTACTGTTAATGCAGTTGTTTTTCTGTAGCCAGGTTATTGTTTCTCCGACAAAATGTTTTATTTTTTCTGTGTACATTCCGTCGATCCCAGCTGATTTTCGATTTTCCGCTGTTTTAATCGCATTTATGATCTCGATTTGTGTAAAGCAGTCCTTAAAGTTATTTACTTCGGTGCGCTCGTACCTTTCAGAAAGCGTTTTAAGCTTTACCCTCTCATTTGTCTTTCTATTCATCAAAAGTTGATGAGCGATTTGATTAGCTGTAATATTTGAGGCGGAAGTGGTATATATATTATCACCATTTAGTTTCTTCAACAATGTCCACGCTTTTCGACTACCTTACTGAAATCTAGATTTTCGACCAATTTTATCCAGTTATTCCTCCTTTCTTCGGCTATCTGTTCGGCGATTTTAAATACCGTTTCTATCACTTCGTCCTTAAACAGATTTTTATTAAAAATTTTTTAACATATTCTTCATATTTCTTTTCTTGGTTTCATGCACGCACACCACGCGGAATATGTTTCTTAGAAATCTTCTTAACAACAACAAAAGTGCCCCATATTCTTCGACTATCGGTGATATGTTTTTGACTGCCTCATCCAGTTCACTGCCGAGTTCAATCCAATTTGTTTTTTTTTAAGTTAAATCTGTATTTTGTTTCGTTAGTTGTAGTTGGTTTAATAACCGCATCTACGTCACATACTATCGGTCTGTGCTGTGTATGAGAAATTGGCTTGGAAACCTTCTTTGAGCACATGTGAGAGATATTCTCAGTATCGGAGCTGTAGCCTTTTTTTTATCTTTGACTATTGAATGATGTGGGTAGTTTCACATCAAACAGCAATTTAAGCTTATTTTTATCAGCCCAATCTTCGATAAGATCACCGTTTGACTCATTTTCGGAATATCCCCAGCTAATGCTGTGACTGGTCGCCGATTACGATTTCTTTTTCCTGAATGGCATTATTGTACTGGAGCACGATATTAGGACTGGTACATTCTTTATAAGTTGATCCAAAATTATAAAATGTTATCCTCTGTTATTAATTTTTTGGATTGCTGACATTGAATCTGTTCATATCAATATATTTGGGTTTCTTGATTATAATTTCTGCGGTGTAAGAAGAATATACTGGTGGAATTTTAAATTTTCTTTTATTGTCCGGAATTTTATTATAGAACGCTGCCGAATAGTATTTTTCTTACATATTATCCGTATATGTACATTCATGTTCCGGGAATTGCTAGTCCATTTCGTATGCAAAAATAATGTGAGTCTAGTGTACTTGTCGGTAATAGCTCCAATATGGAAGTACGGCATTGAAATTTACGTTGCCAAGAAGTAATATACATCGTATTCAGCAGCTGCAATCCAAGATTCTTCGTTGTATCAAATCGTATACCATTCACGATGATCTCTACATTGAATATGTACACGATTATCACGTCAGACGATATAACAATTTTTTTAACGAGCTGCGCGTCAGCTACAACCGCAATATTTCGAGTATGCAACAGCCATCGCTACTTGGTAATCCGTTAAGAAGGCTTAAAAGGCTCTGGACCAGAAACTTTCTTAGCATTGGATGGCATTAAGCTATAATCGGCCGTCCCAGCGATTTATTGAAATAATTATTTTATTAGTTCTTTAATTTTCTCTACGACCACTGCATATATTTTCTTTGTCCCTTCTTTCTCTATCTTTTTATAGATCTTTCATGTTTATCTGTCCTGCTCGCTCTATCGAGAGTGATCGGTATTTCATATACCTTAGATATAAGTTATAAAACGTTTAATTTTTTTATCCGACGTAATATCTAAATGAGCGACCTCATCTCTCCAGTTAATCACGTTGTTTTAACGTAATAGCGGATAATGATTAGTCTGCTCTTTGTAAATAGTCTAGACTCGATGTTAGTCGTCCATTTATTAAAGTATTTAACTAATTTATTTACAGCATCGGTAAGTCGCCGATAAATTTTATCGATTCTTTCGGATTTTGCTACGAGCGCAGCGGTAAAGAAATTCGGACGTACAAAGCGGGTCATGATTTATATATAAAATAAAAAGATAAAGGCGATCAAGATGCTCCCTCGAGGAATCTCACGGTTTATTTATACATTGCCGAGTACCCGATTAAGCTTAAAAGAATTATTATTATTTTTCTTTGAATTGAGCTTTTTTTTGACGACGTATTGTTGCGTTTCGAAGTCCGTCGTATTAGCGAAGGAATTTGCCTAAGTGGCACGTGCCTCGTTATTAAATTGAACTTTGAGGTTGTAATCGAAAATGCCTGTATGTACAATGTGCACGTATGGGTGTGCGTGTGTGTGTGTGTGTGTAAATAGATGTTTGCGAGTGAAATAAAAAAAAATCCTGCCCTAACGAGATAACGAAACGAGAAAAGCGGAAACTGAAATTTTTCCCATCATCCCCAACCCACCTGCTCTAATTTAATAGACAACGAAGAACGCTCTAGAGCTTTATGTCGAGTTTCCTTCGTAGATGTAAAACTCATCTCACACTATACGATATATCTGGCTACGTCGTCGGATACGCGCACAGTGTTTATGTGTGATCACATTCGCAACTTTCGTCTACGGTAGATTTCCTTCACAGATATAAAGCTCGTCCTATACTACATCATACATCGTTGCCGTCAACGAATATATATATACACTAAAGAAACACACGAATATAATACTATGCGTGTGTGTTAGACCTTGTTTATAAGACCGCTTACTAATGGTACGCGACGAAGCTGAAACTTTCGTTTAGCTCTAAAAACAGCGAACAGTTGCCTAGAATTCAGTCTAAAAGTTTGTGGTTGTATTCGACACTAGCGCCCAACATAATGTAATAATAATAATAATAATAATAGTAATAATAATAATAATAATAATAGTCATAATAATAATAATAATAATAGTCATAATAATAATAATAATAATGAGGATGCTCGCAGAAAGAAGAAGAAGAATGAAGTGTTGAAGGGGAATAAAATCGATAAATGACGTAGAAATTTTTATTTTTCCTCTTATACTCTCTGCTTCGTAATCTATGCCGATGTGTTTAATATATACATATATATATATATATATATATATATATATATATATATATACATGTATATAGTTATATACGAAATATATATGTATATAGATGACATGTATACATACGGCTGAGTAAAGTAGAGCTAGGGGTTCTCGCCATCAATTCGCATCAACGCGCTATGGCGGAATTTTCCGTTTTCATTTAGGCAGGTTGTTATAAGCGCCATACGAGGACGTGTTCTAACTAATGATAACGTTTTCGGTGTGTCGATTGTGAACTTCATTTTTTTTAAACTAATTATTAAATATTAAAAATTATTTTCGTTTTAATAACTATCTGGAATAATTTAAATATTTAGGGAGGTAAGTTTATTTTACTCTATTAATTGTACAGCGTTATCGTCTATTTTATTATTATTATTGGTTAGAAATAATGAAATTAGTCGTTCCATATGGTAGCGATAAAATTTAATCGGATCGTTAAACGCCAACTGTAAACTTGTTTTAACGTTGGTATAATGCAACTTCGGAAATTCTCACTTTGTTCGATAATGCGGTTTAATTTTCACTTCATTATTAAGACGTGTACGTTCATATGGGCGTCTAACAATGTGACGCGTCTTAAACGAATTAAGGAACATAAGAAATTCAGGGATATATATATATATATATATATATATATATATATATATATATATATATATAATATATATATATGTATGTATATATAATATAATCGAGATAAATATAAAATAAATAATTATTTATTTAACTTATCCATTTCGATATTTAACCGCCTTATGATCGTATTTGGCAGGATTTTATTCTAATATAATATACGAATGAAATATTTTGTAAAGAACCTTCATCTATTTTTAAAGGGAGATAGGAAAAATCTAAAACTATATGTCGTAAAATTGCATTTTGCTTTTTCTGTGGATACATAAAAAATTTTACATGATAAACACACATTTCGTACATACATATATATATATATATATATATATATATATATATATATATATATATACAATATATATTTATATTTTCCATTGCATTTAATTAACACGTAACGTTTGCGTGTAGATTTAATTTGTTTCAAAAATATACTCGCGTTTTATTTATTTATTTATATATATATATTATTTTTTTCAAATTTATATCTGTCGCAATCTGAATTCGATGTTAAATAATTATTTTAAAAAGTAATTTTTAGATTGTGGAATGTGTGATTTTTTATTAATTTAATTGCAGAAATTAGTTAAAATCACTAAACGTTTATTTTCTTAAAAATTCACAAAGCTTTTCGGTAATTACGCCATTATCAAGTGATATTTAAATAAAAATAAAAATAAAGATTTAAAAAATAAATATAAATTTATTGATTGTTAGATTGTTTTGTGCATCTATTCTTCATTTTATACTTGTAAATTTGCAGTCTTAAATTTAAATTTATATTTTGTGATTTTATTTTTTAAGTCTTTATTTTTTAAATCTTTATTTTTATTTTTATTTAAATATCACTTGATAATGGCGTAATTACCGAAAAGCTTTGTGAGTTTTTCAAGAAAATAAACGTTTAGTGATTTTAACTAATTTTTGTAATTCAATTTTAATAAGTACTTTACCACTTAACCCACGGACCGTAACTAGTTACGTGATTCAGACGAGTGTGAAGCAATTAATCCAAATTAGTTAAAACTTCTCCTGAAATTTAATTATCCATTACAAGACTATGAACTTATGGATGAGTATATTAAACGCTTTTTAAAAATCATTGACGTTTAAATACCGGAGGGATAAAAGTACGTATTTCTCCTTATCAAAATCGTGATAATCAACGGTCTTTCTGTATCGTAAATAAATATATATATATATATATATTTGTATCTTATAAATATGTATGTATATAATTTTTTTATTTATTTTTTGGTAAGATAAATGAACTTATTACAAATTTGTACCCCTGATGGTAACGTTATCGATTGAAATTAAGTGTAAAATTTATAGATGTACTATCATTATTATTATTATTATTATGGTTTTATTCGAAAAAGTGAAATTTTTTAAATTTAAACCTAACTAAAACAAATAGTAAGTTTTAAATTGGATGCTATTCAACGCCGACAATAACGACAAGGTCGTCATAAATGTTTTTATAATTGGCGCCTAAGTTTGCAAGTTTTAAAAATGAAAATAGTTTAATGATTTCAGTTCTACTTTATATTATTCGATTTTTAGTTTCAGCGAAGAAACTTGTGGTTTTTTTTTTGTTTTTTTTTTTGTACGTTAAAAAATTAATAACATATAATATATTAATTTATTAATTCGCTGTTCGGGCGTGAATAGAAATGTATTTTAATATTTCAAGTTTTAAAATTAATTAATAAAATGACCGAATATAATAGTTATGTAGTAATTCTAATAACTGAATTAAAAATGTATTAGAATGGTTTATATATATATATATATATATATATATATATATATATATATATATATAAGCAAACTAAATAATTAATTCGCTAAATAATTAGACCGGAAAAATAATTAGCGCGCTAAATAATTATCTTAGTAAACAATTACTTCGCTAAATAATTTAGTTTTGCTAAATAATTAGCTCGATATAAATAATTACTTCACTAAATAATTGCCGTTGCATATAATTCTTCCGCCTCTCTCTAATTAATCTCGAAAATTTGTCATTCCATTTCTATCTTTGAACATCGTATAGTTTTTCTGCTGTATTGTTCCAGTAACAAATTATGTTATGTTTTTATACATGTTGAAAGAATTATACTTTACTACAGTGTTTCAATTTCTTGACATTTTTCTTGTAACCATCGTTCACTTGTCTTCCGAATTACCTTTCTAATTTGCCCTTTTCACATTTTATACAACACTGAATTATGTTTATTTTTTTTTCTCTGTTCTATTCTCTTCAGATAAGAGGCTCACCTGTGATATCAGTTTGAACCTTTGTCTCTTCACTCTCAATTGTCCCAAGCATGTTCTACATTATCTTTTGAAGTGTCTTAATTCTTCATTTCATGTTTAACTTTTCCACCTATTTCCAGGCGCTATATCTGAGTATAGTTCATTTGATTTCTTACCGGTTGGAGATTGTCAAGTTTAAAACGGTCTCGCAGGCTATTAGGAAAACGTGTTAGCGATGAATAGCTTGTATTCAGTATAGAATTGCAACAACAATCTATCGTCCCAGTCATATTTATGATTTTCAATCTTATCCTTCCGATCGTCCATAACGATGTTTATTTCTGTTGTTTGTAATAGTTCCTCCACTTGCATTTAACATTTTTCTATATCTTTATCTTCCGTTGCATCGTATATTTGTACTATATTTAATGATATTATTACTCTATCGAATAATGGTACAAGCTCAATAACCGTAGTAACTATCCTCCTCGATACTATCATCACTGCGAAACTTCTACGATCTTTATCGTTTGCTCCGGAATAATAATCGTGTCTTTCAGTTCTACTTTTCCGTTACTTGCCTATCGTTAAAACCGAGTATATCTATCTGCGATCGCCTGATACACACTCTGCACATTCCACGTAGCAATTTTTGTTCTTGTCTTTCATTAATAAATAATTTACATTATTAACATTACTAAATCTTCTCCACGTTCATAATTCGAAAGCATTGATTCGCCTTTTATCCGTTTCTTTCATTGTCCATGTGTCTGCCGCATACAATTGGGGAAACTAACGTCTTCGGTAATTTTTTCCTTGTATCCAAGGGTATTTCTGTGCTGGCTAAGATCGGTTTCAATCGCACCACGGCGTTTCTTCCAAGTGCTATTCGTCGCTTTATTTCCTTCGATGAACCTCCTTTTGACAATCGATTATTGAAACTAAGTATGTATAGTGATCTACCGCTTCAAACTTTTTGAGAAACTCGTTATTGTTTTCTTCGCCAGATCCGTTCATTATCATTATTTTGGGATTTTTTCATATTTAGATGTAACCCATATTTCTCACTGATCACTTTTACTTCCTGTATGATATTAATATTACACACATTGCTAAATTGAACATCATGTTCATCGCCTTTGTAGTCTTGTGGTGTACCTGCTGCCATACACCGAGTGTATTCGGATAATAAAACTAAGCCGGGATGCTAGCGAAGGAATAGGGCGATGTAAGATTTTGACAGCGATCAAACTTTACCGAGGGTGGAATAGTCGTAAAAATTTTAATAGTCAGCTCATCAGCCTGTCGAATTCTCGTATCTGATTGCTACTACTGGAATCATTTTCTATATTCCATCAGTAGCCGTTCCTTATTCGCGAATAATTATTGATTATTCGTAGCTATCCGATATATCTACTGGCCATTCTGTTATCCAGCGTCAGTGTATGCGGCCGATTCTGGTCCGGATCTGAAGAGGTACCAAATTTCGAAAAAATTATACGTAAAGCCGATAACAAAACAGAGTTTGTAGTTTTTCGGGAATTTCATTAGACTGAATGGATTAGAACGAACTGTTACACGAGGAAAATCACGAAGTCCGTAAACGGGTGACACGACTGAAGTAATAACTTAAAGTTATTCCTCGGAACTTTAAAATAGATCGTCGTCACTCTATTATCATGATCGGTTGTCCATGTCCATCGTGGTCTTGATCAGCTTCTGCAATCGTTACACCCATCCTTAGTTTTGTTTTAACACGTGTTTCTGTATTCGTGAACGAAACCGTTTATTACCACTGGTATGTAATATAGATTTCAGTTTATTTTTCATTTCAGTAGTTTGAACTCTCCAATTTTAATTTTTACTTGTCGTTTATAATTCGTCTTTTTAGTTATTTTTATTATAAATGCAATCTTCGTTCTTTAATTACAGTTAAAATCACTAAAACTTTATTTTCTTGAAATTTACAAAGCTTTTCGGGAACTACGCCATTATCAAGCGATATTTAAATTTAGATAAAAATAAAGATTTAAGAATAAAAACACAAAATATAAATTTAAATATAAGTTCACAAATTTATACATATAAAATGAAGAATAAATACTTCTAAAAAATCTTCATTCATTCATACTGTAGAATTGCACTCAACTGGTTTATCTTCCATTATCGGGATGTTAAGTGCAATGTTCTACGAATTCGGTTAATGATCTATAATCATTTTTCTGTTGTAATTAAATCTTAACAACCGAGGTAAATTGAAATTTTTTTGTTATTTTTAAAGCATTTAGAAAACTTTCTTTTACCAGAATATAATCCATCAGAGGGATCATTTATTTTTTCGAATAGCTTTTGATAAATTTTGATCTAATTGCGTTCCCATTGAACGTATATCGACTTAATTAAATCCTTCGTTTTCAATTCCAAATTTAAAATCACTGGTTATATCATCAACATTAAATTTAATTGCCTGCGATAATTTCCAATTTACGTAACCAAGCGCTGCAAATAATATATATTTTTTCATTTAGTTTCTACATTGCCACACCCCTCGGATGTTCGCACATGCGACGGTTATTCTATTTAACTTTGGCATCATACGTATTACCGAAGTTGCAGCTTTACAATTTTCAGTACATAAATTAACGTTTAAGTAATTCTTATTATAAGGTAATGATATATTTACTACTTAAATGGAATGTAAACTTTCTCATCCGTCCTGTACCGGTAAAGTATATATATATATATATATAATATTATTTTTTTTTAAACTAAAAATGTTAGTCATCGATAAATTGTTAATATTGATATAATTAATGTGTTGGTAACATTTCGTAGAATAAACAATTTTAATTACACGTCAGAATGATTAAAGATAGTTGAAGTTATATACATATATGTGTGTGTGTGTATATATATATGTGTATAGAGGCTCCCAAAGATTTTTTTAATTAATGTGTCAGAACCTTCAGGCAAAATTTATCTTTAAAAATTAATGTTCTTGGAATTAGAAAAAGGCGAGTTTAACTTGACTACCCCGTAGAAATGGGTAGTAATATTAACATTCGTGTACGTACGCAAATAGATATACACATATCCGTATAACGTTAAAGCAAGCGTGCACCCTTCATACATATATACATACATACATATATATATATATATATATATATATATATACGTAAACTTTTCGTTTGAAAATTTTTTCTTGTTAGAGAATATGCATTTTATACGTACTTTTGCACGAAATTCACACTTTCTCAACGGAGCTCCATAAATAATTGTATAGTAGCTTTCATAAAGAGTTGTCAGTTTTGGTGTAATTTATAGAAATGCATATTGTATAAAAATATAAAGAATGCTATATATAAGACTGAAAACAAAATGAACGGAATGAAAAATAATCAGAACTTTTGCCTAAAATGATTAAAAGACTTTTCCAATGATTTCTCGAAGTTTTGGAAAACAGTGCGTGATGATAATACGATACACGTAGATTGATTAAGACAAATTGAAAGATAGTCTGTAATTTCCAAAATTTCTACCAAAAAAATTGCGCTAGACTGACATTTAACAATTCAACAGTGTATTGATTAGTTGGGATCGCGATTTCCTTATCTCTCTATACAGATATATATGTATATGTATATCTTGTTCTCTTCACTTTCACCGCTGGGAGTTTGACGATCATCACGGCTATTGCAGATTAGGATGTTGAGGTTTCTTTTATTTCTGCTTTGGAGTATCTATATCATTCTCGCATATTAACTAACCGCAATTTTCTTTTCCTTCCTGACTTTATTCTGTCTACTATTGTCAAATTTAGAGTAAGCGTAAGTAGATAGTAATTTCTCGTATTTCTAGATATGTTGCCGAACTATTACAATTGTGCGTGAACTGTGTGCAATATTTCGGTTTCGTTGGATTCTGTGCTTTCACGTTTCTTAATTTGCAATATATGACAATACACATGTATTGCAAACATTTTATCTTCCAGACGTTTATATAAGCATCGAGCTGTTCACACAAGAGAGTAGCACCGACCGAACGTAACAAGGCGAAGTCGTAACTGGGGGACTAAGATCCCTCCTAGTCATTTTGATTATTATACAGAGGAAAACTCTCATGGCTATTTCTATCCTTATAATATTTTAGTGGACCAATCAGTATTTTCGTTAAAGCACATGCTCAGATACTTGACTTTGGGAACCGATATTAGCGCGCTCTTGTTGTCTGTAATTTTTTTCCATTAATGGTCCTTCCTTCGGATTTTGTGTAAAGTATTATCTCCGTTAACTTGTCTAATATACTCTGCAGTTTATGGATATTGTCAGAAATCGAAACAGTAGATGTTAGATACTTTTTCTGAATCGATTTGAATTCTGTGCTCTTCGATAATTGCTTCCTTAGAAATCGTCTCCGAGTATATGTCGAACAACAGAGGTGACAATATACGCATACTTCATTCTTTGAATTTGTATTTTCTGGATAGATCACTTTCGGTGCTGACTACTACTATTTATCAACCTACGAATCTTGTGACTTATGCAAATATGTTGTAGAATATGCGTTATTTTCATGTCTGATACAATCAAAAGTAATAAATGAAACAGAAACAAGAAGATTATGGTTCACATCGCAACACCTTTAATCCAAAGGTTTAATGAACATGCTGCTTTGCGTGCGCCAGATCCACTTCCGAGAATAAATTGATTCAGTTCGGAATTTATGTCACATTTATGTATGCGAAAATAGATGGTGTAGAGGAACATTTTTTTAAATGTGTGACTTAAGGCATATGCTCTTTTATATTAGTCTTCTTTGACAGTGCGATAAACGTGTATTTTAGCAATAGATAAGGAGATTTACAATGAACAAAATCGCGATGAAGAAGCTAACTAAATAATTTATAACCGAAAAGCTATTTTGAAGTATCTTGAGCAACTTCCCTTTTTTATATTTTTGATTGCACATTTAACTTCCTCTCTTGTAAGCTCATGCAACAAATCATTGCATTGCGTAATGGTTTCACCTACTATATTCCTATATGGTCTTACAAATGAGTGGAAATTTGTCTGTAAACGGAGTAACAGTATTTGTTCTGATTTTGTTATGGATTCCAACATGGAATTACTGATAGATTTATTAACAAATATACATATATTTCACAATATTTTGTATCATCTATTCCTGAATAATAGATGTTTACGTCACGTAGTCAGACACGTCCGCATTTAAGTCATCATACATAGAGAAATACCAGAATTCCAATGTTTAACCTCTTCTGTTCTGCATGCACGTTGTACGTTTTCTTTGCTTGAAAGTGTCTACGGACATTTTTATGATAATGATCTTGATAATTTGTTATTTCCGTTGTTTTCATTATTTTTTATTATTCTCATTTCCATTCATGACCATCGAGGGTATTCTTCACGCTGTCATCTCACTGAAGGTATGAATCGGTATTACAGTCATTTGTATAGGAGTTCTAGTCATGATAATAAGTGGGAAGTTATTCTGGAAATTTTCTGTTGCCTTTCAGAGATTTTTTTCTCGGTGTTCATAAACATGCGAACACAAAGCAATGGGGTTTGTTTTTTTGTCAAGGTTCTATCCCTTAACTTTTTGGTTTAAAAACCCTGACCGCAAGGCAGCAGTTTGCTACTGTAATAGCGACCAAGACATAATCCAAGGGTTGGTAAATATTGTTAGCAAGACAGAATTTTATAGACAGTTCCAATCCTGTCATATTGTCCTTATGCCTACTACCCTGCTGCTAATTGAAATGTTTTTGATTGGCGACTACGTGTGTGATTAACGTCTTATTCGCAACTAACCTACATATCTTCAGGTTATTCCACGTTCTGCAGACCTTGAATACAGTTCGTTCCAGTATGAGCTAGAAGGTATATATATATATATATATATAGTAATGTCTACACCAATCCACTACTGTTCCCAACGATTTAACGATTACTTACTTCATCAAATATTTTCAATAGGTTCTACCTACTTTTGTGAAAAAATTTTACCTTGCGTATCATGTATTAATTGCATTACGTTATAATTTCTATCGACTTCTTATTCGTTAATACAAAGTATTTGGTTTTTCCCCTCTCTTAATATTTCTACAATCTTTAAAATTACATAATTTAATTCTTTAAACCATACAAAATACATGTAAAAATTAATTGTTTTCGGATATCCATGTATAGTTCCTGTCTAGTTTAGGTTTTCAAACTCTATCTACGTGTGCATGTGTTGTTGACACCAAATATGTTTATGTATATAATACAATATTTTAATAATGTATTGTAGAAAAATCGAGCTTGCAATCGAAAAACATCATTTGTTGTTCACTTTTAGACAAACTTCGCATTTTACTACCGACGTTAAATTTTCAAGCAACACCACTTATTCTGTTAAAATCGATCAGGATAAGGATAATGTGTAAAAATTTTATATATATATATATATATGTGTGTGTGTGTGTGTGTGTGTGTGTATGTATATATATATATCCTCATCCATGCGTTTAACCCAAATGTTACATTTTAATTTTATTATTATCGTTATTTCAATTAGAGCAAGTTTGTTTCTAAATCAGTGTTGCCAGCTTCATATTCGTTTTGTGCTGCCCAAAAGCGTAGTTGCCTTTTTTCAAAGAAGGCTGAAATTTAAGTTGATAACATTTGACCTTAGCCGGCGACCTACTTTCCGAGGGCGATTAAAAATCTTTCACTACCCTTTGTTGTTGAATATTTTTTTTTTATTTTCCAGATTTATATAATTCTTCTAAAGGTACAGGTGAGTTATACTTATAATAGATCGAACGGATGCCAATTATTTTAACATTATAAAAAGAAATACTAATAATTATTTAAAAAAATTTGTTTTCAAATAACTTTTGCCCTACCGATATATTATTTTCGTACATTATTTGTAGCACGTGCATAAGAAAATCTGAGCTTCCCTTCAGGTTCATTTATTCTAAAATGTTATCGCGATTATTGTGTTGTTAATTATAGCATCAAGTACTCGTATTATAATTCTGAAATAAATGCGAATTATTTAGTAGTTAAATGAAAATTAAATTAATGCTTCTGATTGGTTTGCACCAGTTTGCACCAATTTTTAATTAAACAATCAAATGGTGCTATATATATATATATATATATATATATATATATATATACAGCAGATTCCCGATTATCTGCGGTATTGGGCGGCGTGACAACTGCGAATAAGCTAATTTCGCGGACAGTACGCAAATTTGTGAAAAGTTCAATAAAACAATTCAAATCAATGTAAAAAGTTTATTTATAATATGTAGATACATATGAACATGCATACATATGTATACATATTATGTAATTTATAAAGTAAAGAAAGTTTTAATACTTTTTTCCTTTTATTAATCATTGTAAACTAAAATAAAACCACGAACGACGAAACAAACACACTGCTTTAATAAATTTTGTAGAACTGAAATCACGATTTAGTAAACAAAACGAGCTACCTGCTACGGCTAAGCTGACGAAACTGACGTGAACCGGACTAAAACGTTAAACCGAAAAAAGTAATTGAAAGTACGATTCTGAGAGTTGTGACTCATACGGATTTCCGGTGATGATGTTGAGTGAACAAAGGGTCCTTCATTCGCATTTTTTCTCTAGAACTAAAAAAGTCTATACTAGAAAGACTGTAGGTAATCCATCAACAGATAATCGAGAGTTTACTAAATGCATATATATATGTAAAGTCTCTAGCAGACGATTCCAGTAGCGACAGGGCAAGAGGACACGATGATGTAGATAGACAACTTGAGTAACTGTCTACTAAAAGTATGCATACATCCTACGACTGTCTGTCCCTCGGCGGATTTAGGTCGCCATAAAAACCTATAATCGTTACCTCCTCAGTAACAGCCCGCTGCCTTGCGGTTTGGATATTTATCTAAAGGCTAAGGGAGATAATCCTGACAGAAAATCAAGATTCAGGATTATACAGTTTAACACCCGCTCTTATAATAATACTAACTGATCAACTATACAAACATCTAAAACGGAATAAATTATGGAGATAAATATAAGTTAATGAAATATTCAGAATGTACAATGATAATGGAAATAAATAAAAGACTAATAAAAACTGTCAAATAACGCTAAACCTGGCAGAAGTACCTCCCAATTTGCCTGGCCGGCACGGGAGATTAGGCCAAATTTTCCCCTGATATGACTATACGAAAAAAGAAAAGCCGTAACTGCCAAGGCCGTAATGGGTGACCGATTAAGACCTTCGCACTCCACCCGCCTACTAAATATATAAATATGGAGTGTAAAACCGGAATACAACGTAAGAACACTCTCTACAGAGGACAAGTTAGAAGAACTGGAAAGTAAACTAAAAGAAATAAAATGGGACATACTAGGGTTAAGCGAGACGGGAAAAATTGGAAATGGAGATTTGAAATTAAAATCGGGTAATATACTGTACTATTCTGGATTACCTAACACATGCCAAAATGGTGTCGGATTTATGGTCAATAGAATGATGCATCAAAGAGTAACTCGATGGGTGGCAATTTCAGATAGAATAGCATAGTACTTCAAACATCAGATAAAATCAGTCTTAAAGTTATTCAAGTATACAGTTAATAGCAAAGAAGAAGAACTTAATGAATTTTATCATAATCTAATAGAAACTATGCAACAACACGCCACAAATTTTTTGATGATCACCGGATACTTTAATGCAAAAATAGGCATTAAACAAAATCAATACGAAACAGCAGTTGGTGATTACGGTTCGGAGGGAAGAAATGAAAGAGGAGAAGTACTCTTAAAATTCCTTGAACGTAATGGGTTAAGCTTAATGAATACCTTCTTTAAGAAAAACAGTAAGAGCAGATGGACTTAAAGAAGCTCCAACTTTACTTATAAAAATGAAATCGATTTTATCATTGCCAATAAACGCAAAATAGTGCAAGATGTATCAGTGATAAAAAGAGTTTACACTAGAAGCGACCATAGATTAGTAAGAAGCGAAGTGCTTATACATACCCATAACAAGAATAAATTCCACTACAGAAAAAATAAAGTAAACATAATTGACCCTGATAAATTAAGAAGAAACAGAGACTACAAATTCAAAAAGCAGGAAATATTACGACGTTAAGAATAAGTGAGCAAAATGAACTGCTTACGAACGTTATGAAACAAGCTGCGACTAAAGTTGCGCCTAAGGACAAAAATAGGGAAACCCGGAAAAATAAGCGACGCCACAAAGCATCGAATGGAAAAAAGGTGGAAAATGAAAGTTGATCCACATAGAAATCAAGTTGAATGGACAGAACTGAATAAATTGATAAGGAGACGAATGAGAAAAGATATACGACAATATAATACTAAAATAGTTAAAGAAGTAATAGAACGCAGCAAAGGTCCCAAAGTGTTCAAGAAAGCAATGTCTACAGGAAGTGAAATACTGACAAAATTGAAAAACCACAACGTGGATACTTCTACTGGAAAAATAGAACTATTGAAAGAAATTGAAAGATTTTACACAGAACTATATGATACAAAGGTAAAACCGAATATGAAAAATCAGATAACAGTAGGCAAGCAGAGAGGTAACTTATTAGAAATACTAACTTCAGAAATTACCTTTGCAATGAAGAAAGTAAAAGATAATAAAACAAGTGGACCAGATAATATAAAACCAGAAATGATTAAAGAAGGAAAAGACGGGATACTAAATTGGTTGAAAGATCTGGTATAACAAATGCCTGAAGGAAAACAACATCCCTCTTTCATGGAAGGAAGCAGATGTCGTCTTGATATACACACGAAAGGTGATACGACTAAGCTTGAAAATTATAGACCCATTAGTTTAATGTCACATATATATATATATATAAGATTTATACAAGTATTATTGCAAATCGGCTGATGAAGCAAGTGGATTATTATCAATCGTGCGAACAAGCAGGTTTTAGATCCGACTTCAGCACGCATGACCATGTGCATACTATGAGAATTTTAATTTCAAAATGCAATGAATACAACGTAGAATTACACATGGCATTTATAGACTTCCATAAACCCTTCGATACAGTAGAAATATGGACAATAATAAAAGCTCTTAGCGAACAAGGCATAGAAGACGAGTATATAAACATAATAAAAAATATATATGATCGCCCACTATGAAAGTACAACTTATTGAAAAAACAAATGAAATATTAATAAAAAGAGGAATTAGGCAAACAATATCACCTAAATTATTCATAGCATCTCTGGAAAGTATGTTCAGAATAGATGAGCAAATATTGGAGCAGGTTAATGAATGCGTGTATCTGGGCCAAGTAATCACGTTAGACAAAGAACAATGTATAAAGAAATTAAAAGACGGACGCACCTTTCATGGATAGCGTTTGAAAGGGTAAATAGTGTATTGAAAAACAGAGACATACCGAACTGTTTTAAAAAGAAAGCATATGAACAGTGCATCCTCCCAGTGCTCACATACGGATCGGAAACGTGATGCCTGACAAAATATGTTGTTATGAAACTGGTCGTAACACAGAAGGCTCATGAGAGAACAATGCTGGATATCAAAGGCAGCAAACCAAACTGGTGGATGTAATACAACTAAAATGGAACTGGGCTGGTCATGTCGCTAGAAGGACGGACGATAGGTGGACCAAAAGAATAACTCAATGGACACCGAGAGAAGGACACAGAATCTGTGGTCACCCGTGTACACGATGGCAAGACGGCATTCAAAAGTCAGTCGGAGTTAAATCGATGAACTATGCTTGGGACCGACTACAATGGAAAAGGAAGAAGAACGCTTACATCCAGCAGTGGATAGAAATGATCGAATCGTTATCGTGATGTGTGTGTGTGTATATTATTAAACGGAAATAAATAAAAAAACATTCTCTAGTAAGAATTCAAATTGAAAAAATTAATGTATATATATACACAAAATTCTCAATTATTAGGCATAACGACGAAACAAATATTAAAATAAACGTGTATATATGTGTATATGTGTGTATAACAATTCTGATAATTTTCTAGGAAGAATTCAAATCGAAAAAATATATATATATATATACGCATATGTGTTGATACGAGCTACTGACCAACAAATTTTTCTTCTTCTAAATCTCTAACTCTCACCAGTTTGTGTAGTTCATATTACTGCTAGAATTTTTTCCTTGCTGAAGCTATATAATTTATAACGCAATTGATCATACCATTTTCGGAGGATTGTTTTTGTGAAAAAATAAGAATACTTAACTATTATACGTAGAGTTTATCGAATTGTTTCGTTTTAGTATTTTAAAATTTTTTATACTTTTCTAATTATATAAATTTTGTACTTAAAAGTTCTTGTATTTTAATTGCAATTTGTTGACTTTGACATTATTAATGTTACTTCGCGATAATTGTGTGTATATTGTATATATATATATATATGGGGTGGGGGAGAAGGTAAGGTAATTGCAACCGCTAGATAGCCACTGATTAGAACATGTACATATATATTTAATGCATTAGGTGTGCACGTGTATTAGTTTAAAATATTGTTATATATTATTTTTCAAAAGTAATTTTTAATTGTTTTTAGAAAGAAAAAAAAAATCCCGTACTCGTGTACTTGCCTGAGATTTTAATTATAAATATGCCGATAACCTACAATTCTGACTAAAACATCTCTATCAGATTATTTTAAATTTTGCGCAGTGTGAGAAATCTTTCATTTTTAGTAGGTAGTGATAAGTTTTCGTTATAAAAGACACTTTCTTTTCCAAACGTATCGATAAGTTGGTATGTAAATTATATATATATATATATATATATATATATATATATAAAACATATATTTTTAAGTCAACACTAATCCAATTAAAACGAAGCTCGTCTTTTTCACTTTACACGAAAATGAATGCATATACTATACAAAATCACGCGTACACATATATAATATTTATATACATACACACATGGATATATATATATATATATATATATATATATGTATATATATATATATGAAATGTTCCTTTAGATGGCTTTACAACAGGATGGTAGATGGCAAAAAGATGGTCCGGATCAAAATTTCGATTATATGTTTAAACTATTAATTATCGGCAATAGTAGTGTCGGTAAAACATCGTTTCTGTTTCGTTATGCGGACGATTCCTTCACTTCGGCGTTCGTTTCGACAGTTGGTATCGACTTCAAAGTTAAAACTGTATTTCGACACGATAAACGTGTTAAACTTCAAATTTGGGTAAGTAAACTAACTTCCTTGACAATTTCTAATATAAATACTTTTAAAAACAACAAGAAAGACGTGAAAATTACACTAAACGCTTTATAAAAATTACAAAGCTTTTTGAAGCCATTATCAAGTGAACGTAAAAATGAAATATAAATATATATATATAAATTTATACAAATATATAAGAAATATAAAATGTAAAAATAAAATTTATATATATACAATTATTGATAAATATTAACAAAATGCAAAATAGCGAATGTGATAAACAACACAATCTACCTACAAAAAATATAAAATGTAAAAATACTAATATAGATATATAATTTATAAAACTTAACAAAATGAAAAATAGTGTGTATATATTTATATTTTATTTCACGTTCACTCGATAATGGTTTAATGGTATTTGTAAATTTAATTATTAGTTATTTCTCCTTTATCTTGAAGTTGACTTTTCACATTCTTCTAAAATTTCGTTCTGCTCTGTTCCTCAGGGTTCTGTACTATGGTTCACCATAGGGTGAAGAATTTCTGCAGCGTTTTGGTAGCTCATGTATACTTATATCTTATGCTGATGACCTTTGCCTTGTCTTTCCAGTGGATAATTATTATACTAATTCAATTCTCTGTCTCCAAGGCAATATTTTCTGTGTTTGGAGATTTGAAAATTGTAGATCAAGTCAAGGATTCCCTCACTTATTTCTGGGGCCAACACACATCTGTTTTGAAGTATCTAGGAATAAATTATTGATGAAAAACTGACATTTTTACTGCGTTTTAATTTTATTTCGAATAAATGTGCAATTATTTAATATAAATTAATTAGAATACAAACAAACACATGGGGTATTAAATTTAGAGAGCGTATCATCCTTTACAAGGAACTACTTCTATCCTTATATGGGTATGGCGCTGCTGTCTGTGTTAATAAAAAGATTCTTGCCTTGGCTAATCGGAAACAAATTTCTATTAAGTATTGGGTCCTTTTGTATAATTTCTCCTAGTTCTGCAGCTTTCATAATCTATGGTGTCCTGCCTCTTGATTTATATCTGGTTGGCAGGATTATCACGGGTGATTACGGGTTGCTTGCAGACTGTTCTTTACTGAAAAATCAGAGTTTATTATTTGCATGTTTTGAGTTTCATTATATTCCTTTAACTTCTGTTCAATTAAGAAAATATATATTTCTTCAACTGGTCGATCTGTGGCAAGAAAGGTGCGATACCCCAATAACCGGCAAAGAAAGTTATGAATTTTTCCCTTATATTTTTGCTGAGTTAAAATTGAATTATTTAAATGTTAATGTTTGGTTTCTATTTATTTTGGTTCAAGCTCGCTGACTTTTTGGTTTGCACGTGTTCTTCCCTTAATTCTGAGGATGATATCTAGATCCACCTTTAATTTGCAGCGTGATATTTTTTCAAACATGTTACTATCCTCCAATTTATGTAGAAAGCTATGCATCGGAAGTTTAAATTAGATTTTCGATTATATTAAGACGAATCCAACCGTTAAACTACTACAGTTTGTTGTTTGTTACTATTATCTCGTATTACTGTTACCTTAGTTAATTACCTAAATTAAATACACCCTTTATTAATATTTTATATTGTTATATATTTAATCTGCATGCTATATTTATATTGTGTACATTAAGTATAAGTTACATTCTAAACAGTCAACTTTTTTTTATTTTTAAAATCGGTTTATTTATTTTATTTTTTATTCTAATCGCAACATTTTTTTTTTTAAGTCATAAATTTAAACTAACGTAATTTGACTAGAGTATTATTCATCATTTTCCTATCATATAATAACTCAATTCATTTAGTGGAGATGTCTGTATTAATGCATGATCTTCAATCTTTTCTTTATTAAAATTTTGTACCTTATAGTGAGAGAGAGAGGGGGTTTTAACGGGTAAAAATCCCACACGCTGATTTTGGCATTGAGCAGTGTATACTTAATGCATGCGCTGTTCACAATAGAAGCAAAATTTTACTATACATCAGTGTCTTTTGAAGATTTTCCCCCGACCGCAATAAAAAAATAAAAAAAAAACGAAGTTCTGTGTAATTTTTATAAAACAATTAATGATTTTAACTCCTTTCTTGTTGTTTATTTTTTTTAAAATCACTATGTACTAAATTTTTCAAACGATAAAATAATAATTATAAGTCAAATTAAACTAAAATTTATTTATAATTGATATAGAATTAACGAAGTATTAAACCATATTTTGCACGTAAATAATATATATATACATTTTATTTTTATTTTTTTTTAATATAGCTCCTGAAAAGGATAGCCGCTTTATTTCTGCAATCTTAGATCTAAACTAAATTAACGGTATTTAAAATAGCATAACATGCGCAAAGCAATAGCCCAATGACTAAACTCTGCTAATTATATTAATTGGTAATGACCAAGTTTAATACGTTTCAGCCTTCTGAGATATCAGTAGACAAAAGTTCCGATGCCTTCTGCTTTGGATGGTAACAAAAAACCGTTTCTAATGCTGTCAAGCCATAATCATATATTACTTCATTGACCCATTTGATCTGTAAATTTGCATTTTCGTTGAAATCAACGAGCATTAGTGATTAGCCGAAGAAATTTATTTTGTGCCGTTTGAAGTACTTTTTGATTTGATGCTTAACATATCCCCATCTTTTTGTATTCCGTAAGTCCATATTGGACGTATAAGAGTTTTATTTACGAGCTTGTTCTCCAGCTTTATGTTAGAGCGATGTGCAACTGACGTATTTTACTTTGTATTCGAGTAGCTTTATGATCGATATGTCTTCTCCATGTCAATGAAGAGGCTATATCAACTGTTCGTCTGACACAAGCAAGTGTTCCCCGAGGTAGTGTCTTAGGACCTATCTTATATTTATTGTATACAGCGGACATACCATCGACACAGGATACGACAACTGCAATGTTTGCTGATGACACAGCCATCTTAGCAGTCAATCATTCCCAAGTTGTAACAAATTATAATCGGCAACGTTCTCTGGATCATATAGCAGAATGGATGAAGGATTGGAAAATTCAGTTAAACGATCAGAAATTTGTTCGTCACTAGTGGGATCCATGTTATGTTACCCACATTAATAACCAGCAAGTTCCAGTTGCAAATTCTGCTTACATAAAAGAAATTGTTGACGCGGGCCGCTTACGGTCAATATAGTTATAATGTGACGATAATGAAAATACAAAAAACAAAATTGTGACAACTCAGTGTGCGTTTTAAGTCTTTTTTTTTTTCGAATCCGTACAAATATCAACCAAAGTATGAGATGGAAGGTAACAGATTCTAAACCCGAACGTTTGGATTTATACAACTTATCGTTAAAGGGGATTGCCATCAGACCATCTGACTTTCGTCGTCTGTATTGTAGTCCTGACAGTGATATGGTTGAACATTTTAAGTAAATTTTCGGGTTCGGTAGTAAATAATTTATATGTAATTAATAATTGTATAGGTTTAAATTCAGATAACGTTAAGTCATTTAACTATTACGTCAATATTGCTATGCGTATGCGTTATAGAAAAATAATTTTAAATGTATTGCAGTAAATAATTTATATGTAATTAATAATTGTTTAAATTCAGATAACGTTAAGTCATTTAACTGTTACGTCAATATTGCTATGCGTATGCGTTATAGATAAATGATTTTATGTGTATTGCTGCGACCAGACTTTTGTATCGCGGTTTATGAACAATAAATAATTAAATAAATAAAATAAAAACAATAGTGATTTTTTTAATAAATAAATTCATATTTAAATTATATATATATATGAGTAATTAGTAATTTAACGTGTATAGAATATTAGTTCATTAACTAATTTCTATTATTTAAATACACAAGTATTGTTTACATCTAAATCGTCCGGCTTTAGTCGCTTATCAGTATGTGTCTCGAGCAAATAGGTTGCCTCAATATTCGAATGTGTATAGAGTCAGTTTTCGTACTTGATGACGAACTGACAAATCAATGATATTACAGATTTTCTATGCCATTTTGGTATTGTATAACAATTTTCAATTTTTTACCTCTGGGTATTTATTTAATATTATTATTATTATTATTATTAATTTTTTTCGATTTACCTTCATCGCAGCTTGGTAATTATTCTTTATTTTCGATTAAATGGACTCATCTTCATTACTGAATTCATCATCATCTTTACTACTATCTGACGTGATTCAAAGAGTTAAACAATTTATATACATGTTAATAATTGTAATGACATAATCCTTCTTAACCTTTTAAACTGTGTTTCTTACACAGTACAAGAACTGTTAATATGAAAAAAATTGTCAATTTTCATGAAGGTCATATTTCATAGAATCTCAGTTCCAAAGTAATGTGTTTTATAAATACGTTAAAACTTATCCGGTCATCTAAAAAGCACTATTGCACGATTACCACCCTTTATTTCAAAAACAGTAATCCTCATCAAAATAAGTTAACCATATAAAAAAAAATCATAAAATTTTTCATCATTATGTATCTCTTAATTATCAGGGAGATGGCAGGGGGCACATATAACATCATATGCGCGCTCATCCGCGTTACGTATAAATAATGCTATCCCATTTTGTACGTTAAAATAAACGTACAATGGCTAGTCACGTCGTTCGGCAATAAACAATACGACGATGACGATGATGGCATTTTACTAAGAACTCTTCAATTACGTACCAGAATTGATAATTTTACGTTGAAAATTGATAATGAATTGGGAAATAATTATTAATTTCGATATTATTATCAACTTCGGTTTCAAAGTTTATTATCTCGCGTTATTACTATCTTAAATTTTTTTTTATTTATACGAATTTTTTGTGTATATAAAGAAGCAAAGGACTATTAATAACAAAAAAAAAGAGAGAAAAAAAATAATAAAAGGTAAATTATAGTAATCAACATATATCGCTTATAAATTCATAAACGTGTATATTTAAATGTGGGTGTAGTAAGTCCTTTGCCAGTGTACTTATATTTAAGGGCAACTGCCAGGATAACGAAACATAGTCTCAGCCATTACCTTGAAATGTGTTATAAAAAGTAAACATTACTGTAACATTATATATTAGGTTCGCTATAATTAATTTATATCGCGAAAGTTGCTGCTTACATATAGCGTTAGTAGATATAAACTAAGATACAAGATTTAAATATTAAAAAAACCAATGTATAAATAGTTAATAAAATTTACCATATATACATACATACACATATACACGTATAAACACACAAGTATTAAAAGGATTGATCAGGCACTGACAGGCTCAAAGTGAATTTCCTTTTTATAATAATATGAAAATATTCTAACAAATGATCAGAATTTTTTACATTCAGGACCAAAGGTAAGTTTTCATTAATTTGGTATTTATTCTTTATTTCATTAAAGGCACAACATTTGAAGATAGTATGATGTATATTATCAAATTCTTTGAGATCGCAGCACTGGCAATAAGGCGAAGAGGTTAACTTAAATCGATGTAAATACTCTCTAAAATTACCACGACCAGGCAAAAGCTGCGCATTAAAAAAAGGAATTTTAAGATTCTGTAATTTAGATCTGTAGTTAATGTTTGGAATGAAAATGAATGTTTTCCTACCAGTAGTCTCCAATTCCTAATGCAGTTTCCAAATGTAAATTAATTTATGTTTTAGATAGGTTTTCAATTTATTAACTGGTGTCGTAGTGCCGAGATCAGAAATTAAGTTATTGTTTCGAAAATATTTTAAGGATATCTTCCGTTATTAATATTGCATTATCGTCATTTCGATATCAGGATACAGCTGGACAAGAACGTTACAGAACCATCACAACGGCTTATTATAGAGGAGCGATGGGCTTTATTTTAATGTACGACATTACTAATGAAGAATCTTACAACAGTGTTCAAGACTGGTATGAATTTTTAATTGATTAAAACATATTCATATAATAACTTTTATCCGCGTATATAGAAGCGCAATTACGGCGCGCCTAAATACGTAATTTTATAATAAAAATGAACAAACTAAATAATAATTATTTATAAAATAGTTATTATTAAACTAGAATATACTTCTTGTCTTCGTCAGTTATGCTTTTTCCATCTTCTCTAAACTTGAAAATTTCAACATTTATATATTGCAGTCGTTAGAGATGGTCTATAATAAATTTGGTTTAACTATAAACGAGAAGAAAACTAAACTGCTAGTGCAACTATCACCTTCAAATAAAGGAGAAAGCGAACATATGCTTAAAGTAAACAACATTGCAATCGAACAAGTGGATAGCTTGAGATATCTTGGAAGCATATTAAGTAACAATGTTAGTCTAGATAACGAGATAAACGGCAGAATACAAGCTGCTTCAGCCGCTGTAAATAGGCTAAATAAAATTACCAACCAAGCTGATAATTTAGAAAGCTGTAATATTACCAACGTTACTCTACGGATCAAAAACCTGAGATCCATACAAAAAAAAAACCGCTCACTTGAAGCATTCCACCAGCGTTCATTGCGTAGAATACTGCGTGTCCGATGGCAAGATCGTGTGTCAAACCGTGACATTTTACAACGGGCAAATTGCCAATCTATTCAACTGTTGCTTTACAAGAATTGTCTACGATGGGCCGGACACGTTATAAGAATGGGTGAAAACAGGATTCCCAAAAAGATTTTCTATGGTCAACTGTTGGATGGAAAGCGTCATATTGGACGTCCGCGTTGGCGGTACAAAGATTTCTTGGGGAAAATATTTAAAGATTTATAAATCCCAAGAAATGGGAGAAAGTAGCAATAGATAGGAAAGAATGGAAATGTGCAGCTATAAATGGCCTACAATGTGCGGATAAAAAAATCTCAAACCGTGGCAGATAAGAAAAAACGTAATAATCGCGTGCTCAGGGCAGGAACAATATCCAGTAACACTGGCACCTTCAAATGTAACGTATGCAGCAAGGATTGTGCTGCGATAATCGGGCTACTTAGTCACCTCAGGACACATCAATAACGGATGGTACTCCATACTCGGACACGAGTGGATAAATAATGATGATGATATATATATATATATAATTAACAAATACACAATGTTCAATTATTCGACGTTAAATTTTCCGCAAAGAATTTCTAGTATATTTCCTACTTGATAACCTGTTGGTATTAGTTTCTTCATCCGCTACATAATGCTTAGATCTTTCCCGAGTTACTCCGTTTGTAGTATTAAAAAAAAAAATCCAATTTAACAAAAATTGCAATGACGAAGATTAGGTTCAACTGCCTAGTTATGTATATTTTAGCCGATATAAATACCGTTACCAGCGTGCAGTAATATGAAACGGTAAACTCCTCGGAAAGAGCAATATTTTTGCTGTCAATCGTAAATTTACTTCTCATCATAAAATGATTTCAATCGATTATTCGTCATCTGTCGTGGTCTATTTTAATATATTCCTGTAATTGCCTCAGTCGCATTTATATTCTTATTATTGATCTTGCCGTATTTTTATATAAAACGAACGTAATCTCTTCATCATACCATTATCATCAATATGGCTTCTACACCATTGAACACGTTGATCACTTCCAATGTTCTCATTATATTACCTCTAATACGATCCGGACGGTGTCTTACCCAGTTTTTCTCCGTTCGCAATACCCAAATTTATCCGTTTATATATTATTCTCAATACTGTAATTGTACGCAATTGCATCACTGTGTATTATTTCATCACTCGTTCGATTTAAATATATAGCTATAAAATTCCGCACATCTATGACGAACACTTTTATTATTAAAAAGTTCAATAAAAAAGTATATATATATATATATATATATATATATATATATATATATATATATATATATATTTAAGGAAATTTAGTTCTTCCGTTGAACGGGAATTATTAAAAGCGCTCGTTAATAAATAGATTCGTTCGAAATTATTTTTGCCATTTTTAATTCACTTAATTTTCCCTTTAACTGCTCCTGTTTTTATAACGCAACTGGTCGCACGGTGTACACCACCCTACTTCAGATTTTGAGTATTTTTTAATTATTTTTTAATGTAAAATATTCGGATAAGGGGTTGACAAATGCATGTATTTAGTATAAAAATATATATCCTTTAACAAATATAGAAATATCTGTAAACAAAATACTAAATCATTTTTATGAATATGAAAACGCCACAATTTTACATTAATATTACAAAAAATTAAATCATAAAAACAGATATAACATAAAAAAGAAAAAATGAATCCATTATTCATAATTCGCGGTTAGTAGGCGTGAATACAATTTTTGAATGACTTTTTTATAAATATGTTTTTGACGTGACATCTTCTCGTAGCGATCGAATTCTTTTTTCGAACATAAAGAAAGCATCGCTCTCGAATTTTTTCGGACGTCTTCTATGTTTCCTATTTGTACTGATGAATAATTGTTTGTTAAAAAAAAAAAAAGCTTTACGCCAGATATGAGAGAAGATGTAATTTTAGATCTTTCTACGAGAATTAGTTCATCATGTTTTCAAGAACACTCTCCTAGACAACGGTTTCCGATGAGCATACAAATTATTGCGGCATTTATTCCTGCTAAATTCAACAGGGTGAAAAATAACGCTAAGGGCCACCGTTTAGTTGTTCAGGATACATTGTAACCTGCGCACAACGTATTAATAATATCAATACCACCTTTTGTTCGGTTACAATCGACTATAATTTGTGGCTTTTTAGTTTCGTCATCTACGTCATTAGTGTCATGCAGGTCTATTTGTATACAAAATTATCAGGTCTAAAATGTCCGCATTAATCATTTCTGAGAACGCCTCTATTGTACTGTCTGCACTTTTGAATCCTAGTATTATTTTTATAATATTCTTGTTTTTTTTATGTTTTTGAACTGAAACTGCACTGTTTTTTCCCAAACACAAATTTTATCCTTTCTAATGTACGATTCCTTTCTATTATCACCGAATATTTCTTCCTCTTCTTCATACTCCTACGCTGATTCAGATTTGTGGTTAAAGTAGACCACTTTTTCTTCACGCAGATCATGATCGCTCTTTATTTGGTCATGAACTGAGTGCTGATCTTCTTCCTTATCTAATTCTAGAAGTAAATTTAGTATATCTCCAAGTCTAATATCTTCGACCTAACAAACGTAGCATTTATTTTAGGCCAAATTATCAAGATAATTCTGTAGAAGTGCTTACTACGACAAAGCTTTTCACTACACACGAGAATACAAAAGATAATTTGTTTCATTCGAAGAAAGTAGTGTAAACGTAAAATATAGAATAAATTTACCGAAAAGAAAAATTTCCTTTAAAATGAAGTTTATTACACGTTTTGTCATCCAAAGTAAAAGAATATAAAACTTCCTGAAAATATTTCAATGTTTGTTTCGAAAATAAATGAATTGAACAAATGAGCAAGTATTTTTATAAAACGTTTGCAACCGGTATATATATATACTTCAACGGACGAATAGGTATAAGAAAAGTGATCAACGCTAACAAGATTTATAGAAAAAAATCACAGTGGTGCACTAGCTTACAATATATTAGCGGATAGTTTCATTTTCATAATTAAAAAAAAATATATATATATATATTTAATAATATAATATACGCTTCCTTATCTATATATTCACATTATAGTTTCAGATTTCGTTTTTCAAATTTTACTGGTTTTTGGAATTCGTTACTAGCATAATATGTTCTGAATTATACATTCGAACGACTTAATATTATTATTATGTATTTATTTATTAACGAAATACGGAAGATATAAGGATATGTTGTATCCTGTCACTACTGTTATTTAATGAAAATTTCTGATAACATACAACAGAAATTTAACAGCGGTATTCAAGTAAACGGAAACATTATACGATGTATGTGGATAATACCATTAATAATCTAAAAGAATTACAGTGATTTATAGATATCTTTACGGCAGGATGTAAATTATATGGATTGCATCTACATCTAGAGATATGTAAAACAAAATGCTTGACAATAAATAAATTATATATATATATATATATATATAATAAACTTAATACCATTGAGAGTTCATGGAAAAATAATAAAAAAGTTATATAGAGTATCTAGGTAATGAACAATGGGATACGAGCAAAGCAATAAAAATAAAGATTAAGACAGCTAGAAATGATTTTTGGTTTAAAAGGAATATTACGCAATAAAAACAGAATTTAAACTGAGACTGAAAAACATTCTCGGTATTATTGTATAGCATTGAGAGCTTTAGACAGATAATTGTTAAAATTTTACCTGACGTTATATGTCACCATGATGATTTGTTAATGTAAACACATTTTAAATGAAAATAAATCACATAATTTTTCCGTAAAAAATTTGATGCTGAAGGTTCTTATTAATTTATATTAGCCTTAAAATTATTAAGAATCGATCTTAATTTCGTCACTTACTTTATTTCGCATTGTATGTTTTAATGTCAGATGTATGCGTATATAAATTGTAATGTTAATTAAAAATTAAATAGTGATTGAAAATAACAAAAAAAAAAAAAAACAATATTAGCTGTATTTAACGAACCGTTGTATTTAAATTAAAAATTATTGTACATATTTTATTTTCTAATGGTGTTTTTTTTTTTTTTATGCAGGGTTCAGCAAATAAAAACTTATTCTTGGGATAATGCGCAAGTTGTGTTAGTTGGCAACAAATGCGATATGGAAGAAGATCGGGTAATTTCTTACGAAAGAGGTAAACAACTAGCCGGGGAACTAGGAATTCAATTTTTTGAGACCTCTGCCAAGGACAATATTAACGTTAAGGTATGTAAACGAATTGTAAAGAACGTATAAAATATGATAACGACTATGTATAACCGTCATTATTTATTCGAATTTCGATTTCTATACAATTGTATTAATAATTTATGATTCTTGACCGTTATGTTAAAATAAAATTGTCGATCATCGTTATTAAGTAAAATAGAATTTTTAACGTAGCGTAGGATAATATAATAATAAAAGGAAAAAACGCGAGATATATCAAAATTGTTCAAATATTGCACAAATAGACAAATTAGAAATGGTTAATTTTTTTACATTATAATTTATGCCAGCAAACAAGACATATGGCAACATCGGATTGTTTATCCCGTTTAGTCGCGGGCATTTTCGTTCAATTTAGAGAACTCGTTCAACACCTCTTCATCCGTAAAATGAATCAACTCATCGACATCGTTCACTCGTTCTTTTGCAATGCGTGCATTAATCTTTCCTAAAATCACTCATTTTATCAATTGATTAAAATGTTGGGAATTTTTTAGTCTTAAAATTATTGCTATTTTATGTTTATACTTAAAATTCAAAACTACATATTCCCATAATAATAATTTTAACATATTTTTTTACTTATAATTTAAAATTTTACCGACAGTTTATAATTTTAAAACAATATTCGCAATATTTCTTAAAAATTATTGTTTTATAAAATGTTATGATGTAAAAATATCAGCATACTTTAGAATCTTCTAAACGTGTACGACGAGAACTTAATATCTGGCCTAATTTCGAAAAAACACGTTCCCTAGGTACAGATGTGGCAATGATACACTCGGAAAATAAAATGATAAATGTTAGGGTATATATTTTTTCTTTCATGCCACCACTTTAGCGGATCACTCTGTCTATCTAATATTTCTTTCTTTAAATATTTGCCAATTTCCGAAATAGCTAGAGCAGTTGAATTTTCAGGAATATGCAACTGCACGTCATCATCGAAGTGCACCCAATAATCGTCAGTTCCGTGTTTTGACTATCGTTGTTTGCTCTTGGAGGCTAACACTTGATTTACTAACATCTATTCCTTCCGATATTTTTTTTTTGTAATTGCCTTAATGCTGTTTTATATTTATCCTGATTTATGAATCCATATTTTTTGAATCCAAGGTCTAATATTGTTGCCTCTGCATGTATCGTTGATGTTTCAATATCATTAAATCGTTCATTTATTTGTTCGTTTAAAATTTTTAATAACTGTTGGATACTATTAGGATATAATTTATGATTCAAGTGCTGTGATATGTGTTTCTTCATTATTTTACAGTATACAATTACTTTAGACAATGTGATCAAATTTTTTGTAGATATCTCTTTTTGTAATATTATAAAAGATTTTGAGTGCAGGAAGACACTGTTCAATAATTAATATTTCTTCATCGGGTATTATTAGTTCTGTTTTCAATGTAGCGGTACAGGCATTGACTATGTCTTTATTAGTTGTCGATCGATATGTTGCGAACGATGTACAGAAATTAGGTATTTTTACTCGAACAAAGTTTGAAAGAGTTGATTGTTGTCCTTGAATTGTATAACACGTCTCTGATGTACCTGCGGCTGTTAATTTAATTTGGAAAATTCCTCATTTGGTAAAATTGTATTTTCGACGTTCTCAGTAGAGAATTTGTTGTCGATGTTTGATGTTATTCATTACCAACTTCATTTGTTATAGAACATTCCTGTCTCTCAAAATTAATCTGAACTAGGGTATGTTTACTTTTAATATGTCTACCTAAATTTGTTGTACTGCCATGTGGATATACTTATTATTTGCTTACAATAATAGCTTTTTTTTTTTGGTCCAGTCTCATTAAAGTAATTCCAGATATTGCTTCGTTTTCTGGACGCCATCTTACGGAAATTATACTGTCTGAGTAACTGAACGACTGAATGATGAACGGTAATTTGTAAACGCACGGATCGAATTCATCGTAGTGAGCAACTCTTTTGAATACTCATGAGTTACACAACTCTCCCGTTCAGTCCTCTAAAAACTCGAACCTTTAATTGCGTGATATTTCGTTTTTTATATTTTAAAAGAAATAATTTTAAACATTAAAATTTATACTATAAAAGAAATAAAGAATAAAAAACAGTTCAATACATAGAATACTATTCATCTAGTGTTATGACACGGGGGAAAATGTTGTACTATAAAAGAAATAAAGAATAAAAAACAGTTCAATATGTAAAATATTATTCATCTAGTGTTATGATATGCGCGTAAAATTTATATTATAAATCCCCAAATAAATAAAGAATAAAAAACAGTTCAATATATAAAATATTATTCATCTAATATTATGACATGCACGATTTCTTCTAATATTTTATCAAATAAATTTTCATTTTGGTGTTTCACACGCCACATATATTCGCAAAAGTATGAATTTACCATTGTGCGATGCGTTCCCAACGCTTTTTATTTTTAGATTTTAATTTGGCCCATAAACTTTCAATTGACTGGATATGAGCCAATGTGACTGGATCTAATTAATACTGTGATTAACAGTCTGATGATTATAATTATCGGCTACATTCTAGTATGCTCGTCATTCATCGCTTATAATTGTCGTTCCAGCAGCAACATTCTGTATTATCAACGGCAATAACGTAGCAGCTGATCTATTTGGAACCGACATTAAGAAACATTCTTTTGTTTCTCTACAAATTCCTCCAAGAACCCATCGATTTAATCCTTCCTCGATTATATTTTCGTTTCGAAAAGCATGATTCGTCGATTTCTACATGTAGATTCGGTCCTCCTATTTGTACTTTGTTGTTCAACAATGAATGTTCACAAATTTAACGAATGTACAGATTCCATTCAACAGCAGTATTACCACTCATATTCAATTCGTCTTTGCAATATTGAAGGGTAGTATATTCCTTACTCCATGCATAAATAAATAGAATTATGGTACGATAATCTAACTTGGATTTCGATATAAACGTACTAGATTGTAGAGATTTTTCTACACGACATGTAGATTTACAGCAGATCCAATCTATCACGAGAACCAGTGCATAATTTCATATCATGATTATTCTTGCATTTTTTTGATTATGTAGTAAACCTTTTTGTTGTAAAAAAAGATATAGCCCGATCCTTAGTATTTATTTCTTCTGCCAATTCCGAAAAATTCATATTTATTAAATATTAAATAACTGCAAACGTGGAATAAGATTAAAATTAATATTTAAAAATAAAACTACTATCAACGAAATAAACTCTTAAAAGTAAGAATTAAAATGAAAACTATTAACAATTATAAACGAAAATAAACACTTAAAAATAAGAATTAAAATGATTACTGTTAACAATTAGAAAATTATATTTTTCATTTAAAATAAACATTCGAAAATTATAATTCAAATGATTCGTAATTAAGCTTGCCACGTTTCTCACTAGATGTGTAATAATCGAGAGAAATTAAATGAAAAACGTTGCCATTTCACCACATTTTGTTTGTTTGCTGACAAATACTGCAGAAGATCCATTTAGTTATCGAATATTTTTATTTCATTAATTAGCCCCCTAGTATAGTATTATAGTATTTGTCGAAGTAAAGCGCATGAAATTATTTCAGAAGAAAACATTTTTAATTCGTGAGGAACTTTGAAAATACTTAAAAGTGTAATGTTAAAATGTTATTTTAACTCCAAATAGTATTGAATTTGTTTTTTATAGGCTATGTGATCCAAGAAGAACTTTCAAAAATTTATATAATTCAAAACAGGATGGTAAATTAATAAAAATTACGAGGCTGTTAATAAAGTTTATTATTCTGGAATACCACCAGCTGAATGGTTAAATTCAATATTCGTAGCATCAAAGAGAGGGAAGAAATGCAGTGGTTATAGAATGATTAACCTGATAATTCTAAACGTAATACATAGACACGTGTTCGAACAAAAATTGAAAAGAATGTCGATTAAACTCAGTTCAGATTTAGAAATGTGATTTTAACGCGAGAAAAGCTTTATTTTTTATAAAAACTGATGGAAAAATGTCTAGACGAACAAAAAACCGGTTTTCCTGTGCTTCATCGATTTCGAAAATGTTTTTATAATGTAAATCGCGCTAAGCTCATGGAAATATTATTACAAATATGAATAGAACTGAAATCTATATAATTAATAAAAATACTGTGAGTAAACCGATTGCGTGAAAGTATGAAAGTGAATGACACTTATACGGATCATGTAGAGATAAAAAAAAAAAAAAAAAAAAACAGTTATAGGTTGTGTTCTGTCACCGTTGCTATATAATATATACTCCGAAGCAGTATTTGATGAAGAACCACTAGATAATGTGACGAAAGCCGTAAAAATCAATAAAAAATTTACATTATGCCGATAAGCCGGTCTTAATAGCGAATCGGCAAGAATATTTGTAAAATTTACTTAATCGTATAAATTTGTTCTGCAAAAGAATACAATCTACTAATTAGTGTGATAAAAACGAAAATGATGGTGGTGAACAAAAGACACACACCGAGCATAAAGATTAAAATTCTAGAGCAAGTAGGCAAATTTAAATAGCTGATTGACTTTTTATCATTATATGTTTGAACTTGATATACTTTTACGCAGTATAGATAAATCAAAAGCATTCTACATTCGGTTCTGTTTTCTTAAAAATTTCAAAAATGGAGTTTTTGTTTACGTCTTTTTCTTTGTAACTATTGTTCACTCCTTAATATAAAATTTGTATTAGTAAAAACTGTGGAAAATTTCCAGTTGGCAAACTTAATACGAATGAGATCGATTTAATAATTGAAACTAAATATTATAATGTACGTGTCTATATTATATACTTAAAGGTGTTCAAATGATTGCAGTTACCGTTTTTTTAACAATTAAAACTTTGTTAAAATGGGTATAATTTAACGTGTAATTTTTTATAATTAAAATTTATTGTGAAAATGTATATATTTGTATATAAGAATCGATGACTTCACTAATGTAATTAATAAACTACAGCAGTATGCAACATGCGCAGATTTTCTAATATGATTTTCTGAAATGTAGAAAATAACGAAAAGTAAATCAGAAAGTATTATAAGATTAAAAGTTGAGTTTGGTTAAAAACTTTGAAAGTATTTTCAAAGTTATAAAATTTTAGATTAAAAATTAATTTCAGTGCACGCGTTAACTTTTCATACGCATCACAATATATACATACATTATAATCATAGGAACCCCAACCTCCTTTCTGAATGAAAACTATAAGGGAACAATAGTATATCACTTATGATAATTACTAATATATGTTCATTCCAATTATATATTTAATACTTATTTTGTATAAGTTTGTAATTGTTAGCACGTTCAAATTATTCTAGCAGGTTAAAAATGTAACTTAAAAGTATGTTTTCTTACTCCTTAGGCAGTATTTGAAACATTAGTTGACATAATATGCGATAAAATGTCAGAAAGTTTAGATGCAGATCCAAATTTACTTGCCGGTAATAAAGGTACACGCTTAACAGATCAACCGCAACAACAACCGCATCAAAATTGCAACTGTTGAGAATTGTCTAAAATAAAATGAAGTGATTCTGACAGAAAATCTGTGTCATTACTGCTTCCATGAACTACGCTTGTTATTGAAAATACGTAACTCTCCTCTTTTATGAACTTATCTGTTTACTTACTTCATGTATTATTTATACTGATTAAGAAATTATTCGTAGTTTAATTTACATTTATAAATAAGACATTTTTGCATGAAAGTTTAAAATTTTGACTTTTTGATTTGTGCGTTGCATGCAACATTTCGATATTAATTCATATACGGTAATACGAAAATAACCAATTGGCGCGTTTTGTGCGGTAATCCTAAATTAAGTTTAGTTTATTCTTAAGTCCGCGTTATGTAATCTAGTTCGCGATTTTAAAATGTTTTTTTGTTTTTTTTTCGTTGAATGAATACTTAGAAATAAACATTGTACAAAAGTAGCTTTTATAATAACTTCGAGGTACGTATATCATATATAATACGTTTTGGAATTTATTTTTCGTCTATGTAAACACAACTACATATAAATATCATATCTTTGCTTCTATGTTTCAACATATTTCAAAATGTTACCAATTTGTACGCGTGCCATACTTCATTTATCTTGCCGCAGCTTTATGCGGTGAGATTTTTTATAATTTAGTTTCTAAAATTAAAGAAAAATATAGAACAGTAAAATTAAAACATTGCATACGACGATGTCTCCGATTTCTAAACGAATGTTCATTTAATATATTAAATACGTATTTCGGTTAGTATCAAATTATAATGAAATTTTTGGTACACATTTGGTTTATCTTCAAAATGTGCGCGGAGTTTATAAAAATTTACATATCACTAGCAAATTTTATTTTTGATTTATATATTTATAATTGAAACTGGCAGGTGGTCATGTTTTATTATGTTTGTTTCATTCGTTATTTGATGGCACGCTGTTTATTTAAGAATCACCTTTTTTCTATCACGAATAGTTTTAAATAGATCAAGGAAGTATAATATGTAAAAGTTAATTGTTAAAAATATTTACGTATGTAACATTATTTTACGTGTGAAATATCTTACATTTTATCTAACTTTTAAATGTTTTCGCACTCTAGCCATATTATTAATTAAAGTTTATAAAAATAATAAAAACAAAATCACTGAGCGAAAGTTATAATGCGTGTTAATGTAAGTACATTTCATCTAACATTATTTAATTTGATTTCAGTAAACCGTAACATTGACGTTAGTTTGTCTACACTTGTAATAATTAATGCGTGTTAATGTAAGTACATTCCATGTAATTTAAATACTCCATTATTGAATTTAATTTCAGTAAACCGTAGTTAGTTTGTCTACACTGGTAACATTTTATTATTTTGCTTTATCTTGTATTTAGCTGGAAATTCTTATACAACGTTACTTTATATGTTAATTATTCGTTCTTTTTTTATATTTTGTTTAAACGTCTACGAACCAAGCTGATCAGGTAGCGTTTACTAGTTATTTGATTAAAAAAAAAAATAAAACAAGAATGATTTAATCATAAAATTACAAATGTATATTTCTATTGATTATTATACTTTCACTTTAAGAATACACATGAATGTTTTTATGCACATATATTATGATATAATAAAAAAAATGATGCTTATAATATATGAGATCATTGATCGGCCCAAGTAACATGTCTTGGTTGAAAATCGGTATGTAAACTAATTTGGTCACTAAGTTTTTGATGATGAGATTGTAAAATAAAACAGCAACCCGCTAATAACAATATATGAAGTAATCCTAAAATTAAAACCGAAGTTAATATTACCGGCCAACTAGCGCATATGACATCTTTACCACCTGAAAAATATAGATATTCATTATACGGTTAATATTTGAAATAGTTTATATTCGTCATTGTATTAATAATCTGTTGTAGGAAAAAAATTGCATTTCAGTTTTAAATTTCATGAAACGAACATTTATATATATATATATATATATATATAAATTATCAAAACGGTTTACTTATAATTTCTGCTGGAATATATTAAATTTATTATAATGTTCATATTTATTGTGGCACGATGCAATGAATTATTTAAAGCGGATACTTGTGTGGTGGTTTTTGAATTGCGTATACTTCTCGATACTTAATATATTATATTTCTTCAAATTATAGTTGTAAGTTGGCAACGTAAATAATATTTATGTGTTAAAAATTTCGTTTTAACGCGCGTAGTTTTTAGAAATATATACGACTAGTATTATTATCGAATAATAAATAATAATTTCACATTGTAAATTGTTTTCGCAGACACTTTCCGAGAATGATTTTATCTTTGTCTATAATAGAACTAAATGAGAAATTATATTATTGTTTATGTTTAAAAATGTATACGAAAATAAATTGAAATGGTTAATTAATATTCGACATTTGAGAGATGATATAGTTTATAATGTAAACTTTATTTATAGTAAATCAATAGTTCGAATTTTTTAATACGAAAAAATATGATTTATCGTGCGAAAAAATGAAATAATTTTTTAACCGAATTTATTTATTAAAACAGTTACCTTCTTCAGATTGACGTGACATCGGCTCGGACGTCTTTGTCTCATTTTGTTCCGGTGAACGAACTATGATGGTTAACTGTAAAGGCACTTCTTGTTTCATAGTCCCGTGATCGTCGTTTGATTCTCGTTTTCTGCGACCCCACGAACTTAAACCATTGCCGCAATCTGTCTGTTAATCGAATATAGAAGTGCGACTTTTTTTTTATTAGAATATTAAATGAAGAGTATTATCGAAAATAATTTATTTCTGGTAACTTTGTTACTATCATTTTTAACAGCTTATTACTCGGTTTATCGATATCAGCGTGAAATTTTTCAAACATCGTTTAAATACTGGGTTTTGTTACAGATTTTACTCGTTGAAACCGGTACAGTGGTTACACTAAAAAAATAAATTTGATTCTTCACGGTTAATATTTGCATGACATAATACGTTCGATTAATAAAATCCAATGTTTTTTTATATGTACGCAATTCAGTGATGTATTAATTTATTTTCTTTGAAAATTTTACTCGCTTCATTGAAGAAATAATTCAAAAAATGGAACACACATACACACACATATATATATATATATATATATAACGAAACTTACAGGTTGGCATATGGTGTCGCAAATGGTAAGTATAAGACTAAAACGTAAAATTGGAGAAGAGGGAAATCTAAATGCTTTAAAAATCGCTGATAAGGTATGATCGTCTTTCGGTGCGATTGCAGGAAATGTGGTAGGGTCTGGTGGACATCCTCTCCAGTCTAATAGTAGTAATGATTCGCGACCGTCCCCTGAGCTAGCAACTAAATGACCAGCTCTAAGTACGGAAACATCTGCAAACAAATATAAGACGTTATTTACGCTAGGTTTTTATTCGATAAATGTTCATAAAGTTAACTCGGTTGTTAACCGTTTCAGTCACCATTATGTGGTACGTGAAATTTTTGATAAATATTTGTATAAATACATTGAAAATTATCTGTAATTCATCTAAGAAGCAGTATTGTATAATAAATGTCTGTATAAAATTTATAATTTTGTATGAAAATTTGATAATTGTATGACTGAAAGAATTAACTTTCATTTTTACTATAAATACGCTTCAAAAATAAACAATGTTAATGTGGAAAATGTAAAAAATGTATTCGATTTTGTTTTTTATTTTGCGTCGTACTGAGAAAACGTAGTTTTCAGTTTGAACATGGTTTGCACTGAGCACAAATTTTGAATACCTGGAAAATAAAAATTGTTTTATATAACCGTATAAAAAATAAAAAATCTTACTGAAAGGTGAAAATATTTCTACTCTTAATTCTAACTCTTCCCCGAGAGTTGTTTCAGCGGCTTCTGTACCACCTTGCGACAAATCGACAATCCTCAATCGAGCCGTTGGCGAAATACTACTGACATTACCAAATCCTTCGCTTGTAATCGACGATTGTATGCTAATAAAATAAACAGTTTGTATTATTGCGAGTTTAATTTATAAAATTAGAAATTTATAGTTCTTACTTGTCCGTATGGTTAACGATACGTTAATAATTGTCAAATACTTCTAAATTCGTGTAAGAAAATTTAAAAAAGCCTTAGGAAATATTAACTTTAAAAAGTACTGATGAGAATTTTTTAAAATAAAATATTGTATGTACGATCTTAATACTACTATTAAATAAGTACATATGTTAGTAATAGAGAAGAAAAAAAGAAAAATAGCATATCTAGGGTTATTCACCAGCGTGTAGAACTCCTTGAATTACTAAATTAGTCATTACTAATACTAGACGAGATCATTTGGACGGAGACGTTTAAGTCGTTTGACATCGTTCTTGATGTCTAAAACTTGACCAGCTTCTGCATTTACACGCTTAAGCAGTCGATTTTAATGCGCTGCAGCAAACTCTTGTATAACATCATCGACAAACTTTACTTGTAAATCGTGATGTACGTCTTCATTCCGCGAGTACCATAGGCATCCACAATTGCACGTAAAATGATGTTCTACCGTTTCTGTACAAGATTCCTGTTAGACTTGGCAGCGCATCTCACAATGAAAGCCCATACGTCCATATAGGCTTTATAACCTGATTATAGAGTAATAGTAGTTTGCATTGTACATCCAATACAGAGCGCGTACCGATGAGCCAGTACAAATCTTGTACTCTGCGTTTGATTTGAAACACTTTCATCTTTACGTGTACCTTCCATGACATTCTGTCGTTCAAATGCATTCCGAGATATTTTAAGGCTGATTATCAAGATATACTCGATACATACTGTCTGCATGTCTTAACGTATAAAGGATATGAACATATTTAGCTTTATTTAGTTTTATCTTCCAGTCCCAGGTCCATTTTCGAATCAGATTTAAATATTGTTGAATTTTACCATTTGTCTCGCTGGGATCAGCACTGACAGCTAATATTGCGGTGTCGTCAGCGAATGTTGCCGTTGTTACATTATCAGACGTTGGTAGATCGCGTGTGTACAGGAGGGAGAGATCCAAGGACACTCCTCTGTGCAACTCCTGCCACTACTCTGTAAAAAGTTGACTTCGCTTCATCATAAGCCACACGAAAATCCCTGTCGGGGTTAAATATGATTTAAGCAATCGACACATAAGTTTCCAGGCAGTTGTTCGCTTAATTTAAATATAAGTCCATCGTGCCAGACCCTGTCGAAAGCTTGCTCCACGTCTAAAAGCACCGAAGAACAGTATTTTTTCTTCTAGTGCTGAATAGATTATTTTAGTAACCCGCCTCACTTGATCGATCGTTGTGTGGTGCTTTCTATGGCAAATCTCCTACAATCGGTAGTAATCTTTTTAATATTAATTTTTCAAATAATTTTTATATGGCTGGCAAAAGTGAAATAGGCCTTTATTAAGTGACTTCCCTAGCTGGTTTGCCAGGCTTTTTCAACATTATTATTTGTGAAACTTTAAAAGAAGTTGGCACTTACTCAAAACGTAAATATGCATTATATAGGTATGTCAAAAGGACGATACCTTTGCGCGAAAGTTCTTTCAAGATAGCTGGAGATATTTCATCTATACCCGGAGCCTTCTTTGAATTTAGAGTTTTATCTATTTCTATTAGACACAATATCATGTTGTTGAAAAGTCTGAGATATGTGCTTAGCGAACAATTCAGATTTTTCAGTATCTCGACGAGCCCAATTATTAAGTTCATTACGAATAGGAACTGTTGTAGGTATTCTGCAAATGTTTTACATTTGATGTTTTTAATCAAGCGACATAGTTGATTTGGCAAGTTTGCCTTTCTATCTCATATAGACTTTAGACATATTTTAAGATAAATTCGTTTACTTAATTATTCCCGAAATTTATCCCAGTTTGTATAACGGCTTGTGAGTGCTTTTTTCTTCTTCTGTATTGTTGTACTGATTGTAAACATAACAGGCGTATGACCTGAGGACAGATCAATAACGTTTTCTACTGCTAAATAATTTGCGGACACTCCTTTGACAATGAAAAAGTTTAAAAGATCTGGATTTTTACGTCGATCCGTGGGCCAGTATATTGGTTTTTGACCTAGCATTGTGTACTATGTATCGCTTGTAGAAGCTGCATACCTTTGGTATGTGCAGGGCTGGGATTTCTACGGTTAGCTGGTGATGATCCCCAGGCCTCGTGTTTGGAATTGAAGTCACCATCGTTAATAAAACGTTTTCCAGTATACTTGATAGTGTTCATACTGCTGACGTTTCATATTACGTTTAGGTGGAAAATATACAGAAACTGCTTTTAACTTTTAATTACAAAAATCAGTTAAAATCACTAAAACTTTATTTTCTTGAATTTCATAAAGCTTTTCGGCAACTACGCTTATCAATCGATATTTAAATTTAGATAAAAATAAAGATTTAAAAATAAAAATACAAAAATATAAATTTAAATATAAGTTCACAAATTTATATTTTGTGTTTTTATTTTTAAATCTTTATTTTTATCTAAATTTAAATATCGCTTGATAATGGCGTAGTTGCCGAAAAGCTTTGTGAAATTTAAGAAAATAAAGTTTTAGTGATTTTAATTGATTTTTGTAATTAAAAGTAATGAAAAATCACTACATTTTTATTCTTCATTTTATATGTATAGATTTGTGAACTTATATTTAAATTTATATTTTGTGTTTTTATTTTTAAATCTTTATTTTTATCTAAATTTAAATATCGCTTGATAATGGCGTAGTTGCCGAAAAGCTTTGTGAAATTTAAGAAAATAAAGTTTTAGTGATTTTAATTGATTTTTGTAATTAAAAGTAATGAAAAATCACTACATTCCACAATCTAAACTTTATGGAATCACTTTTAACTCCGATTTATATTGTGTAACTATTACCGAAGTTGCGTGTGCATATTCTTCACAGCAAGCATCATCCAGCTAATGTTTTATGTTTCATAACAACTGCCGATCCAGCAAATCCTCCACTAGGATGCGGGGTATGATATATAACATATGCATGTATTTTTGGATAGTTTCTATCAGTAAACCATGTTTCAGAAATTAGTGCAATATCTATGTGATTAGCATAAAAAATGTTTTAAGCTCTCCTAACTTTTCTTTCAGACTGTGGGCATTCCACATGACAACGCGTAAATATTGAACAGTCATCTAACTGTTTTTTGTTAGATTTGCGTTTGCCACGTTTATTACTAGGTGCTGATTGTGTACTTATTGCAACTACCTGCGCATTTTCAATGTTGTCTATCCCCGTTCATTTAGTTTATTGATTTGTTCAGTTAACTTGTGTAGTGCACGAGCTATTTTATCCAGAGAGGTTACTTGAGTCTGATATTTTTTTGAAGACGTGGAATGTGATCTGGGCTGTCTCTTGTTAACAATTGCAGCGTATGATATGTGTGGTTGAACTTCAGTTATCAATTTGTTATTTTGCACGTTATGCTGAATATATGCTCTGTTGAATGCGTTTTACTGCAGTTGTTTTCTGTGTTTGTAATGTTTGATCTTTTGGCACGTTTTACATCCTTGGTAATTAGATGCGTGATTACCTTTACAGTTTGCACATCTAAATTTGGTATAATCTGTAATCTTGCACACTCTTGAATCATGATTTTCATCATAACGAAATGATCGATAACAGCGCGCTTGTGTGTGATTCCAACACTGGCAACGTTTACACTGCGGTATTGAACTAGATTTGTGACGAGGTTCAATTTTAACACCACGACAATGTTCTATATATTGTATATTTATTGTTGCTACTTGGATTTAAATCGACGTGGAATAAAGGGAATTCTTTTCGTACCCTCTTGATGATTTTATTCTCATTATTTCTTATCTTTATTGTTTTTGATATATTTACTATTTTAGCTGGCTGGTGTCCCATATTTATAAGTTCCTGAGCAATTAGTTCGGTCGGTATTGAAGGCGGTAGTCCTCTAACTACTACACGATACGGTTTTTCCGCCTTCAACCCATACGTAAAATGCTAAATGTTAGATTTCTTCAGCACATCTATTAATTGACGAAATACTGTATCTGTTTCGGCAATGTTACTGTTATTTAAAACTTTGAAGACAATGTTATTCTCTCCAAGTGTCTGAACTATGTGACTACTGAATTGGTTGAAATCTGTAATTCCACTTACAGTTACTTTTAGCGGAGGTTTGTAGATACCGCACTAGGCCGTTGTTGATATTTTTGCTGTCCATTCATTACTTGTTGCCCAGTTGACTGATTTTGCTACAGCATTGTTTGAATAGACAATGTGTGAGTCATATTTTTAATTTCCTGTTCATTCTTTGGTAATGTGTTTCTGCTATAAGAGAGTTTATTTTTATTGTGAGCTCATTTATAATTAGTGCTTGGCGTTGGCAGAGCTCCCTTAGTTGATTTGGCTGTAGACTCTTATAGTTTTTCATTATCAACATCATTTTGCACTATATCAGATTTTTTTCTTAACACACTCCTGATTTGGATTGCCATTCTCTGATAACTGCTTCTTTATTAAGAGGTGTCGGTTTTTTCTAATGTTATCGGTTCCACACTGCACGCGATGGAATTATTTCTTCTACATTAGACTGTAGTTGTGCGTACACAGTCGGTGACTGCGCACGAGTTGGTGGCGGAGAGCGTTTTACACCCATTTTTAATGTGATAGACACACGTTAGTTACCTAGATCGATAGATAGTGATGTGAACTAATATACATGTACGAACATGGACATATATGCGTGCATTGTACGAATGGCCACCGTAAAAAAGTAATAAAAGGAATAATCTCACTTGACGGTGTACTTAACGCTGTTTGGATAACTTACGCGTTGGATATAGACAATTTTCAATGGAATGTAAAATTAAATACGTGGAGATATTATTATAGTTTATTTATAGTTTATATATGGAACGAACTTATTGATATGTCGCCACGCGATAACGGTTAAAGTTCATGCCACGCGATTAGATAAGAGACAGAGACAAACAACGGACTCGAAGAACATTAACAATGATAAGGGTTTATTGTTCACAACGATATTTTGAGAAACGAAAAACGCGAGAAACACACGAGAATATACATATGAATACACATTTATATGATGAGAAAAGAAAGAGAAAAAAATAAAAATCCAATACTCAGGTTCCGCCACTCCGAATGTAGCATCCAAAGTAATGTTATTGAAAAGTGGTCGTCCAACTCTGTCAGTTGCGTCCTCCGCTACGCACGTGACCTTTATAATTCTGTCTCCTAATGTTTGTATTATGGGATGTCTTTGAACAACTATTACAACGCTGGCCATCTTTCTGCAAATTGAACGTAATCGCGTGAAAATTAGGTGTATAAAAAAAAAATATTAATAACTTTTTATTTTAATAAAATAATCGATGAGAAATGAAGCTAAGTGAAACTCAAATTTTATAAAAATCCCGTATCCGTGTTGTATTATATAATTTTTTAATATTTACATAATTATAATAAGTGTTTCTACGTAAATTGGCTCGATCGGAAAAAATAGTTTCTGCAAAGTAAGCGACTAATCATATCGCATTATGGAATACTTATCCAAGTTTGTTGACAGTAAGAATAAAATATTGTTTTTTTTTTTTTTTAACAAAACTGAGAAGTCACTATTATTATAGTCACGTAAAAGCTTGGAATAAACCAAAGTTTTAAACAATTATAATGAGAGCGCTCTGTTACAGGTGAAATACGACTTAGCCGCGTTCTTACTAGGTGTTCGGATATCGTTCGGACAGATGTATTTCGAAGAATGCGTTCGATTAGTTCGCAGTAGAGGTCATTATACAGCAGACGAGTATTTCGTAATTACTCCAAGAGCCATTTATCAATCTCCTGCCTGAATTTTGTGTACCCCAGGGTGGTATAGTGGGACCAGTCCTATACTTCATTTTTACCAGTGATATTCCAGAAAACTCGTTTATTGCAACCTTTGCTGATGATACAGCAATACTAGCTACTCATCACTGTGCTGATAGACTACTCGACAGCTCCAAAGTACTATCGATCTGACGGTTGATTGGTGTTACAAATAGAAAATAATGATCAACGAGTTAAAATTCAGTCATATCATACAAATAGAAAAATTGATCGCTGAAAATACCAAATTAAAATGAAAGATCAAACCATAACGTGGTTGACACACATTACAGCTAAGAAAACTGAACTTAATATCAGAATCAGTTATACTGGCTAACTATATGCCTCAGTTATCGAGTGACAATAAACTGCTGTTGTACAAGATGATATTAAAACCGATATGGCTTTTGGGGATGCGCTGCAAAAAGCAACAACAACAAAAATCCAGCGGTACCAAAATGAAATTTTGCGTATGATAGCTGATGTTCCATGGTACGTGTCGAACGACACATTGCACAAGGACTTCCAGATAGGATATGTAGAAGATGAAATCCTCTAGGCTATCCGAAAGTACTTATCGAGGCTGAATGTTCATGAGAACCTGCTAGCAACGATGTTGCTAAATCAAGAAGTTAATAGAAGTTTACGAAGAAACGCATCACCGATTTTAAGTAGAGAATCGGTGTCGCTAATTAATATTATCTAGTGATGAATTGTCAGTTGCTTGATGTATACATGATTTAAAAAAAAAAAAAAAAAAAAATATGGATTAAAAATAACGATGATAAGACGAGGGTATTATATTTATTCGAAATGAGATGTAAACTTTCTGTTGTAATGTTTTTTTCTCGCAAATTTTTTTGCTTTATCCATTCGTTTAAAATACTAAAAATGCGAATTGATTTAACCTTGAAAATATTATTAATCGATTTAGTTTATTTACTAGTATCATCGATGATTTGAGATTTTCCCTTTATTTTTATTTAATTCGAACTAGGTCGCCGAAATATTTATCTCCGTATTCGGTATTCTTATCGCATTCGACGGGTCTTTGACTTCTTTTTATTCCCGTCGGCTAATTTTCGCGTTGGACAGTAATTTTATTTGCGATCGAAATGGGACACTATCTCGTCGTCGCGTAATTTCGTAATTGGTTTTTCGTCCAAATCGCGAATGTTAACAAATTTAAACCCCTCAATCGGTGCGATCGAAATGCGATAATATTGGATTATATGATTTTTTCATCAGCTTAAATAGCATTCGAAATTTAATTCGTTTTAATTATTTCATATTGATAAAAATATACCGAAGTGCCCGTTTTCGGTATATTTCTATTTTGTTTGTTAAAATTGATTAATAATTTTTCCTTTTTATTTAAAATAATGCGTACCGATTTCCATATCCTACCGAGTGTGCCACGAATATACCGCATTTATTGACGGCTCTAGCATCGGCCGGTATCGGTAATGTAAACGTGGTGGCGTCTTCGTTATGACCGGTAACGCCGCACTCTTCCGAATGGCCTAAGGCGAAAATTCTACCGTTGAATCCTTTATAATTCAGACCGATAGTCATCGTGTTCGAGTTGCAATCTATTTTTACTGAAAATACGCGACGCGATAAAACGAACGAAATTAGAATTAATGAAAACACTGCTCGATAATTTATTTTCATTAAGACCCAAACTGATGATTAGTAGTGGAAGTATATTCGATTGAAAGTTATTAACAAATTGATACCCCGTACATTCGCGATATTTTTCGATGTAACTCGTCGTGTAAATGAAATGTGGTATTACCGAAAATAATGTTTTAAGTAAATTCTTTATTTATTTTTTACTTTTTATTATTATTATTATTTTTTTCTTAGTGAAATGAATTTAAAATGAATATTTGTTAGGTGTATTTTTGTGGCATCTGGACAGAAGATGGGTGATTATTTTGAAATCTATACATCAAATTCTAAATAACATGAGAAGAATTGAAAGAAAATGATAAATACTTTTTTTAATTAACCAAAATGACGCAATAAATGAATTATGTTAATAGAGAATTAATGTAGAAATAATACGCATCGTTTATTTGGTTCTAATATTCTTTAATTAATTTAATTTTTATAGATTTTTCGTATTTATTTTTTTTTTGAGCTCAATGCAAATTTCATGGAGTAATGAAATTTTAATACTAACAAAATTGTTTATTTTCTTGTTGACGTGAAATGTCTGAATTTCGAAAATATTCATTTAAATACTTTGAAAGGGTGACCCAGAGAAGACGGACGGTTTTGTTTTTTGAATAACTCAAAAACTATTCGACCAATTTTTTTGTTTCGAAATTTTATTTAAAAATTGTAAAACGAGAGATTAGCTTACAATCATTTTTGGAACACAATATTGTTCAAATGACGGTCATTTGCAAAACAATACATTCATTCAGTCTTTACAAAACTTTCGAAGACTTTTCCAAGCGTAGGTCATTGAATTTTTGAAATTTCTTCAGAAATCCGAGCTTTCAGGTTTTCGAGATCTCGTGAATGTGTTTCGTAAACGTGACTAACTTATCCTCTCAAAAAAACAATCGTGTAACTGAATTATTTTTAAAACTCTCTTTCCACTGTCGTGATCGATTCACACCGAAAATAATGTTCTACGCAAAACACACACCCCTTGTTTTAGGACGTCGTGATAACTGAAACCGGACAAAAACGAATCCCTTGTATACACTAAACGTAGAGCACGCGGTTTGCATCGTAGCAAAGAACCATTTTGGTTTATAATTCGTCTTTTGCATATGACCAAAATAATGATGTGCAATATGCATACACAAACAAACACGCACACACATATATATATATATAATACTTACAGTCTATACAGGTGAGTTTCTCCACATAGACTGTACACACAGCTGGTATAGGTGGGCCAGCAGTCAGCGTATCATCACTGTGTAAGTAACATGTCGGCTCCGAATAATGACCTATTCCGCCGGCGCATCTGTGAGTGTAACCTCTGCAATTGAAGTACGGCTCCTTAAGACATTTTTCTCGGCACTAGTGTGAGAACATTGATATTGAGTTGTATATGTAGTTTTAGACAATTGTTATTTTCAGAGGGATTTTTAATGGCGGTACATTATATTATTTTACATACATATATATATATATATAGTATGTATGTGTATTATATCATACATGCAATACATAAAGGATTGCGATTAAAGAAGAATATATATTGCTCATATGCAAACATATATATATATATATATTTCAAATGTTTATAACGATATTTCCATACCCTAATATACACTCAGGTAAGGAAACATAATTTATTTTGAATATCTCTCAACCCAACGCTCCCTTTTCAAAATTGGTTCGCCATATACGTCGTATAGTATCTTTTAACAATAATCCGTTCTTATTTGACTAATTTTATTCGTTGATTTTTGAATTGTAATACGCACTTTAGCATATCTGTACACAATGGGTTTGTGAATATTATTTTTGATATTTCACTTAAGTATTGTGTAGTAAAGATTGCCGCGATACCATCAATATTATTACGTATTAGTTATAACTGCCGAAACTGGGATTGTACTTTTAATTTGATTTTGACAATAAATTCTGTAAAGGCAGGATTTACATGCAGAGATGTTGTGTTTGACTTTCCTATTTATTTTTATATACGTATATATAATTTTATGTCGGCAATCCCTGTGGCGTATCGTGATCATTTAATAACATGCCACATCATAGGATCTCGTGGCCGAACATCCTGACTATATTATTGTACATTATTTTTGCATACAAAATAGTCTAGCGTTAAAAGTACTAATCGCAGATATGAGTGCATATGTTTATGGATAGGATGCCACCGTCTTCTCGTGAAAATTAGGAAGTATGACAATGAAAAACTTTGTAGGTATCAATATCCTCGGCCACCAGGTTGATAATGAAAGGTTTTAGAAACCATATTATCGCAATATACATGTATATATATATATATAATATATAAGTGTGCTTGTATGTATGTATATATATATATATGTATATATCTTAATTTATATGAACATTCTGGATTTTTCTTTGAAATTCCATTTGGCATAAAATCTCTAAAAAAACAGATTTATCACTCTGGTTACACATACGTAGCACACTGATTACAAGGCACATGCGTTTAACGTTATTTTCGAACAGCCGTTTTACGCTAGAAGTTGGTCTCTGACTTCGTATTAATTTAAAAGTATACGCACTGACGTGTCTACACGTATCTAAAGATGGCTACATACTTGTACACTTAAACTTGTGTAGACTTTTTCATTCATACTCTGGTACGATTCTAATAATTTCTAAATAATATACTTTGTTGAGTAAGTTTTGATTTTATTCTACAAGTTTCCTGATTTTTATTATTATTTCCTCGCATATGTTGTATAACCGTATATATAATGTGTGTGTATTATATATGTGTATATATGTAATAATAATAATAATAATAATAATAAAGTCTTTATTTCATTTAAATACACCAAAAAAAAAATACATGCATAAAATAATTAAAATTAATGATAATAATGAAAGCCCAAGTGTTTTTTTTTTTACTTTGAAGAAACATATCCAACACCCATTTTCTTCCAAATCGTTCTACCTCTTACTTTCCGCATTGAACCCAACATATTTAACAATGTCGTCTTTCCATCGTCTTTTTGGTTTTTGAATTTTCCTTTTCCTATATAGCGGAATCCATTCTATATATTTTCTGATCCTGCTATCTGCTTGTTTCCGCATGACATGACCACACCATATCCATTTGAGTTTTCTTGCTATCTCCATTAGGGCTCCTGTCCTTGACTGTGCTCTTGCCTTGTTGTTTATTCTATCAAATTTTGTAACCGCTAACATTTTCCTTTCCATCGGCCGCTGTGCAATTTCTAACTTTTGTACTTGCTTTATATTACATGATCATGTTTGTGAACCGTATGTAATCGCCGGCATGATACATATTATTTTTATATATATATATATATATATATATATATATATATATATGTGTGTGTGTGTGTGTGTGTGTATGTATGTATATATTTATTGTGGATTTAACTACATATAAATATTCCTCACTATTCAAATACTTTTCTTTATTAACTTTAGAACCATACGGAAACATTCCTTCTAACAAATTTGTATACTTAGGGTATTTTCCCACTTAACAGCATGACACGATAATTGCTGACACAGGTTTAATATGCGCGTATACACACTAACCAGGCACAAACACGTAACGACAAAGGCACACACCGACACAACACGGAACATTTCTGGAAAAGAATATTTTGTCTGCCTGTCTGTCGATGCCCTGCTACGATTAACGAGGGTGAATAGACGATACAGTAGTTTATAATCTTCTCTAACCTGGTACGTTCTATAAAAATTCGTATTTTATTCTTTAATTTTTTACCATTTCGCTTTATTTTATATTTGTGAATTCGTTAAATGTGAACACTGTTATATATTCGTGAACGTAATGAAATGTATGATTTACCAAATTGTATGTACATTGATACTTCGGCATAAGGAAAGAATTTGGGAGTAAATTTCGCAAAAAATGAACTATTCTGGTAAGCGTATTACTTATTAAAATTTATTTAATTCTAAATAAAAATTATTATTTGTGTACTAATAAAATGTATTGCGATATTTACGTAAAATAATAAAAAAAATTAAATGTAATATAACAAGTGCGAAATATTCAATTTAGATTATTTTATCCAGTTGACCAGGCCCTCGAAAAAATGTTTCGACTGTATTTCCTTCTGGCCGTGGTATTGAAGAAAGTTTGTTGGATGTTTTGAATTGAATTATGTTTTTCAATATATATACAGTACGCATGTTGATAAAACAATTCTGTCAGCGTTCTCTGGATGTAAATGAAGTATTCGATTATAAATCCTGAATTTTTGAGTACCAAAATCATTTTCACTTACTCGTCTTGCCGGTTTTCACGGTAAGGTCTTATAGGAAATAAGGTTTTAAAAATGGATGTTCGGACATATTGAAAAAATTTAGCTTCATCGTCGATTAATTCTCGAAATAATGTTGCATATTCTTTTTCAATTTTCCGCTTTTCTTTTTAACATATCGCGAACCTATTTTCACTTTTTCTTTCTGCTTCTTCTCGATCTGATAATAACGTTATTATTGCTAAATCTTCTAAAGAATCTTGCTCAAAAATTTCAAATAAACGTAAAAAAACACGTTCGATCACATAAAAACTCACATAATATGTTACTTTCCGATGCAGTGTGAATGTAGTGTAATTTTCTGTCGTTGCTTGGCTGCCATGTTGTGTCTTGCTGTAAAGTGTGAATAAACTATTTTCGATTCTTTCTAAGTTGTTTATTCGTTATATTTTAAATTTATTTATTGCGGAATAAATTGCTTATATGTTTTTTATTTTCATCGATATGTATGTATAATAAACACAGCGACACAGACACACACACACACACACATGTATCCTAAAATTATTAGTTGCTGTTATTATCAAATAAACTGTCACTTGCACGATTTTGGATACAAGCTATTCCGCTAATAATTCAACTGTAATTTTAAGATTATAGTTGTTTATATTATATATTTTCAAAGAAGATATCGTAGCCAATTATTTTTGCGTTTAGCCAATTACTTTTTAAATGAAGAAAGTTGTAATTTAATTTCGTTTTTTTTTCTTTATCATCAATACAAGCTTATTGTGCGTATTTTAAAGTGGGACATATTTAATTAGCCTGCTATAGAACAATAGTTGATTTTTAAAAGTTTTCTATAATTTCAGAATTTATATACATATATATAATACCGACACTCGTATACGAGTTAAGTAGTGTGCAAAGAAAAAAGAATGATAGGAAGAGGCAATCAATTATGAGTACGAAGGTGTGAGATTAGTCCATCGCGTGCTTGGCAAATACGACCACAAATAGGACAGCTGCAAGGTACAGATATTTTTGATGCTTTCAATTTTGCCTGCTTCTTTCGCTTTTCAACTATGGCCTCGAAATTCTTGATGAAATTTGTTCTCCACTGCAGTCTATTTGCTGCCAGCTGTTCCCAGTTACTGTCCAATTCCATTAACTTGACTAATTCCAGTATTTGATCTTTATATCTCCTGCGCGGCCTTGCTTGTTTCCGTTTACCTTGAATTAGTTCTCCATACAATAATATTTTCGGAAACCTGCTATCTTTCATCCGTATTACATGGCCTATCCAGCGGAATTGTATTGCAGCCAATAATTGTTCTAGGGAGTTACTTCCACTACGACGGAGAACGTCACGATTTGACACTATATATATATATATATATATATATATATATATATATATATATATATATATATAAGTTGAATATATTGGAGAGTAGTGATTTTATTAATTCACATCGAAACTTATGACCATGTATGTATCTCTAGGTTGTTCTGGCTCTTTGTCATATGTATGGATACATTTACTTTAGTGAAATTGTGTTGCGTGTGGTTAATTTTTGGATATTGTCTTATTATTATTATTTTGCAACTAAAAAATATGGATTTAATTTTATTTATTTCCGTGTGATCGCGCGTTTTTACTTGTGTTCTAATATTTTTTTGCATATACACTCGTATCTAATTTATCTACATTTTTTATGTAGTGCATATTTAAATATATTATTCATTATAAGGTTCTAATGCATACGTACATATATATGTGTGTGTGTACGTCTACCACCGCGTATAAATACGTTATGTTTATTTTATTATTAGTTGAATAATAATTGTTATCGACGATAATTGCGTAGAATTGTTTTTAGTACGTGCAATTCCGATTTTTGTAAAATATCACGTTTAGCATTCTGGTATTCGATTACGATCTATGTAACTTGCTCGTTTATGTGGCTTACGCTGGAATTTTGAGTAATAAGATCGTAAAAAAAAAACCGCATATAGTATATTCGCAAAAATAAATGAACTCATTTTTTATAACGTATCCTAACAGTATCAATCACGAGGAGGTCTACTATAGGGTATATGAAATTTTAATATTAACAATTTTTAAAGTACAGTCAAATCCGCTTATAAGGGACACATTGGGCGGAAGTCATTTGTCCCTTATAACAGGTTGTCCCTTTAAAGCGAATTTTTTAAAATCTCTTTTTGAAGCGAGTGGGTGTTAGAATATATACAGTTTAGTAAACAATTAACATACTTATAACCTTATTAAAATATTTATTTATATGGAAATTAAGACAAAAATTCAGGAGGCATACATAAGGTAAAAGAACCTGACCTGATATTTGTAAAAATTGTTCATTTATTGTAAAAATGCGCTATAGTTGTAAATTCTTCATCTGCTGCGTTGAACAAAATCTGCACAGTTATCTAATGATGCCGTAGGAGCACCTGACTGCCCTTTTCAGTACTACTCCATTTTTTATGTAAGTTCTGTTCGTCTTTTTTTAAACGGGAGATGGTGTTTTTGGAGACGCCCATGATTTTTGCTAACTCCCGAATAGGCATATTGGGAGGTTGAATTTCGATTTTGTCTAAAATAGAAATTTTTTCCTTTAATGATAAACATTTACGCGACGTTTTATTCATACAAAAAATTCACCAAAACTAAAAAAAGAAAAGAAAATTTTCGTAAGAAAAAAAATAAAAACCGCACGATGCACTACAGTTTTTGCAGAACTAAACTAAGAATGTCTAAGAACATAATAAGCTATCGGCGAGTGCATAATTAATAAACGTACAGAGCAAAAAACAGTATAGCGTCAATGAATGTCAACACAAGGACATCTCAAACAAAACGAAGAAAAAACAAAAATGTTCACTTAAACAAAGATGAATTGTAAAAATGAGTAAAACATTTTTATTCAATTTTTGTTTATGTGAATATTTTCGTTATACGACCGGAAGTGTCATTTTATATCGGCTGGCTTATCGCCCCTCTCACTATTTGTTGCCTTGAAAGTCTATTAATCTTTGTTCCTATTAACAGAGGCGTTGTACCACTAAAGCGAACTAAAATAACCTTCATTTGATACGTTTGATTCGGGGTTTTGCTGATTGTCCCTTATAAGCGGCTGTCACTCTTATCCGGAGTCCCTTAAAAGCGGGTTTGACTGTATTTCTATAAATAAATTGAAAACTACCTACTTCACCTAGGAAACGATATTGTATAATAAACACCCATAGGAAATTTATAATTTTGTGAGGAAATTTTATAATGTGTTATGCGTTGGTTAAATGATAATAAACTAGTTTTAAATACTATTAAGAGGAAGTACATAGTTTTCGATTAATAGACTTTCAAGGCAACAAATAGTGAGAGGGGCGATAAGCCAGCCGATATAAAATGACACTTCCGGTCGTATAAGGAAAATATTCACATAAACAAAAATTGAATAAAAATGTTTTACTCATTTTTACAATTCGTCTTTGTTTAAGTGAACATTTTTGTTTTTTCTTCGTTTTGTTTGAGATGTCCTTGTGTTGACATTCATTGACGCTATACTGTTTTTTGCTCTGTACATTTATTAATTATGCACTCGCCGATAGCTTATTATGTTTTTAGACATTCTTAGTTTAGTTCTGCAAAAACTGTAGTGCATCGTGCGGTTTTTATTTTTTTTCTTACGAAAATTTTCTTTTCTTTTTTTAGTTTTGGTGAATTTTTTGTATGAATAAAACGTCGCGTAATGTAATGTTATTTCTGTGTATATTGATGGTGATGTCTTGCAGACAGTGTATGAAATTAAGTATCTCGGTGTTATTATTGATAGTAAGCTGACTTGGCATGCACAAACACGTTCTATAGCTAGTAAACTGAGAAAATTAAATTACTTGTTTTATTATTTACTACAATTTTTTTCACACGTAGTTATCTTTACCGCTCATATGTTACTTTGTACAAACCAGTTGCTTCGTATGAAATTATGCACTGGGGTTGTGCTGCGAGTTCTCATATTCAGCCTTTGTCTACTTTGCTAAATTCAGTAAATAAACTTATATTTGGCTAATACTAGTTCATTGCCTAATAACAACTTGTCAACTATGTCAGAACTAGATGAGGTACAACTTTTAGACTTTGTATTTCAGAATCGAAATAAATTTTCGATTTCTGTAAAGCAGGGTGTCACTAGAAGTTCCAATAACGAATTGGCGAAAGTTCCGAAATGGAATAAGTATCACAGTCGAATTCAGTCCTCATATATGGGATCACAATTATTTAATGCACCGCTTGAGATACTAAAAATTCACCTTAAAAATTTTAAACGGAGACGTAAACCTTTATTAAAGTACGTCGTAGGGAAAAGAATTGGAAAGTAAGTTTAGTTCAGGATACATTTTATTTATATGCCCACGTTTTTATAATTATATTTGTTGCGTGTTCACGAAGATTGTGTATGTGCATGTGTTACTATGTGGTTAGTACCGCTAGCAGTATAGGTAGATGTTGTTTAGGATATTATATCGTTGTACATCTACATTTTCAACTATAAGTACAATATGAATAATGTGTTGTTATAAACGCATAAATAAGTATGGTGTATTTATATTATGTTAGCACAAAACTGCTTTCTTCAAATGTTCTTTTTTATGTTATGTTTTCATTTATTGGTTTATTTTGTTTTTTGTTTTATTCCGACATAGCGCGTGTATCAATAATTATTATTTTTTGTTAAGTATCATTTTTATTCGCTGCTCGCGCAACTTTGCGCATTAGCGGAAAATTTTTTAAATTATGTAGTTTATAAAAGTGTACGTTATTAAAAATAAACGATTGGAATGGAAAGAATTCGACACAATGGAGTAGGTAGGCAGACTAACAATATCGTCGGAACTAAAACTAGTCGCCTGTGTGTGGGTTTTTTTTGGGGGGGTATAAATTTATCGGATCAAGTGACGTATGAGGAAGAAGCAGAATAAAAAGAATTACAAAATTATGTTACTGCGCGTTAAAAAAAAAATTATTTTTCTCCCATATATGAAACGCAGATATACTTCCTGAAATATAACCTAATCTTCGAGCATTATTTCAAGTTTGCCGGTTTTAATGTTCCAAATTTCAATTAACGTCAGAATATACAGTACAAATTTCAAGTTACAATCGTTAATAACGAGATTTTTCAAGCCGATAAACTAGATACCATTTAAAAATGAATAATCCGCGTTACCTGTTCTAAATTAATATTCGGTATCTGTAAGTCGATGTCGGTCAGTGTATAATTATAGATCGGTTCATGCCAGCATACGCCTTCATTTGGTTCTAGATAAATAAACGAAGATTTAAAGTTAACGTCGTTATTTTTACGTAAAATTTAAATATCACTTTTAATCATTATAGAATCTATCAGTTTGGGTGTCGTCCAGGGCACTCTATGATACATTAAATTCATAGAGTGCAGAAGTACATTAATAATTGTTTTGGCAGAAGAGCACTACTAGATGTTAGTCGGGCCGTCGATCGTGTATAGCATGAGAGATTACTTTTGAAAATAAAACGCTCTCTGCCACATTCGCATTACACGCTATTGACCCCATATTTAACAGGCAGATTCTTCTAGATTAATTTATATCTGAATATTTATCCTGCTAAAGCTGGCGTTCCGCGGGGTTCTGTTTTGGGCCCAATTATATTTCTCCTGTACACATATGGCCTTCCAGTTAAAACCAACGTCGAGGTTGCAGCATTCGCATTGTTTGCAAGTGACAACGATATTACAAGCCGGTTTAAATTATCTAGAAAAAAAAACCATCGAAGTCAGTATATGCCACATTCACAAATAGACGCGATACACGCTCCCCCCGTTTATCTTAATGGTTTAATTCTACAAGAAGGTAAAGCTCGGTACTTGGGCATGTGGCTTGATCGTCGTATGACGTGAAAGAGCATTTAAGATGAATGTTAAAGAAACAAATATAAAATTAAGATCTTCTGGGTAAACATTCCGAATTACCTCTAAAATCGAAATTACTACTGTATAATCTTTGGGGTGTCTAATACGATGCCAGTCGAAAATATTAAGAATTATAACAAATGCACTGTGGTGCATGCACAACGACAGCCTGCATCGCGATCTGAATGTACCGGATGTGTGCGCGAGGTAATCCAAACAAGTAGTGAACGTTACCCGCACGAGTTAGAATACTACCCAAACCGAGTGTCAGTTAACTTGCTATATAGTGGGCAACGTTGTCCATAGACTGTTACACCCCTTACATCTTTCACATCGAGTTTGATTGATTAGCGAGGTAACTCTGAGTAAAATTGATGAATAATGTCCTCTATCCTGTCACAACCCGTATAGATAAATTGCTTATTGTCTATGTAAACCTGATTGCAATTTTAAAATGTCACATTATTATTACACAATTCAACGTCAATAATTTAAATTCAGCGTAATGTGTAAATTAAACTTCCCCATTTTTTATGGTTCCTTAATTCCAATAATTTTTCTATTTAACTTTGATCCCCTTCCCTCACTCTGTCATCTGTTCCAAAATATCGTCCTGGTTAGTTGACTTCTTAATTAAACGTTACTTTTTTTTTTTTTTAAATGGGGTGCCTTTTACCCAACGTGATACTGTGGGGATTATCTACATCTTAATCAAGCATGCTGACTTCTCTAAAAACGTCGCTATATGGGGGAACAATTGTAGATTATCCAGATGTAAAAGGGACGATACATCAGAGATGTAATACTCGTAGAACGTAACAAGATAAGGTAAAGCTCCGAACGCAACGGTGCTACAGCAGAGCATTCAAAAAATACATGATCGGGCTGCAGACTGCCTGTTCAGAATGGAGGGGACAGAAGGGACTTTCTCTAAGCTGCATAGGAAAAGACGGTCAGGCAACAAATGATGTCCAAATCGCAATCTGCTGACGAGTACAATTCCCTTACGACTAATCTTTTTAAGAAGATAGAACCACGGGAGTTTTGGGAAGAGATGGCTGGAGGTGATTGACTAATACTCTTAGTGTACATTAGCTCCCATTGATCCCTATGCTCTAGCTGAATGAAGTGAATGATATCTTTGTGAGTTATTAAGGAGACCTCTACACCACTAGACGACGCGTCTTTAGCCAATGAGTCAGCAAATTCGTTGTCTGGAATACCTCTATGACCCGGCGCCCACAAGAAGGACACAGATATTCCCACACGTTCAAAATTATTAAGTTTTAGCAAAACTAAACCAATTAATGTATCTGACACGCTACGTTTATTGTCTACAGCCGTCACCACGCTTTTGGAATCGGTAATAATAAGGTAATTTCCGCGAAGGTTTAAGTCCGGTAGAATTGACAAGGCTTGTAGTATTGGTACACATTCTGCAGTAAATACTGAACATTCTAGGCATAATTTGTACATGTTACTAATATTGAGAGCTGGAATGAACACTGCTGCTCCCGTTCCTGGAGTTGACTTTGATCCATCCGTGTAAACAAGGGTGTGTAGTAGAAACATTTCTGAGATAATACTATTGAAAGTGGCACGGATTAGTGTAGGAGGATACAGACTACAGTTTTCAGGGAAAAAGGATAAATTTTGTTTGTTGAAGAAGTAAAAATATGGTACCATAAATTGAAAAGGAGCTTGCATGCACGTGAGACGTGCACGAAACTCCTCCAACCTTGTTATAACGGAACGGAGCAGGGGCATTTTTCTATTTGAAAAACGCCAGTTAGAATGGATATGACTGAACATGTTAAAGAAAGGGAAGCGATCATTATTCATCCTACGTATCAACAGTTTCAGGGCTAAATAACTCCGTCTAAGTTGTAAGGCTGGAACTTTGCACTCTGCCATTAGTGCTGATACCGGAGTGCTTTTAACACCACCAATACACAGCCTAATGCATTCATTTTGCACACTATCCAACTTGCCTAACAATACTGTTGACGCGGTTCCATAGAACATAGAACCATATTCCAGTTTAGATCGGATTAGTGATTTGAAGAGTTGTAATAGAATAAAAGGGTCACCAATATGACCAACTCGATGTGACTCTCCAATCTCTTTCGTGTCAATATTAAGTTTATTCCTACGATTACTCGTCTGTTTTTCTGGCCGTTAAACTGCCAGCTCATGTACGTGTTGATTACGCTGTTGATTCCCAAAGTATGATAACCGTTTCTTAATTAACAACCGCACATTTTTTGCCTACTTTTATTCGCTTCTGATAGTTATTATAAGTGTTTTACAATTATTACATAGCTTTATAACGATAAATCACGTTCTATATAATTTATTGCTCGTCAGTGAGTTGCAATAGAATCGTTGCAATTTTCAAATAAAATTTAATAATCTAAAAAAAAAAAAAAAAAAAAGAAAAACTTACCAGCGATGCATTGATTTTCTATGTAATCTACGCCTTGATGTAAACTGGGTCCGAATGCTTCAGGTTTGGTTCGTCTATTTTCGTAACCGATACTGCACGTCTTCGACCAGGATTGGTATTGAGCTGAATAACAAGGTATCGATTGTCCGTAACGAAATTGAGTTGTACCGGTTAAGCATAATTGAGCGCATTGCCATTTATCCACCACGTTGGGTATTACATTTTGTTGATAACCGACTAATTCCATATTGGGCGTGTATTCTATCGGCCACGCTTTTTGGGTACAATTTGAAGGTACTAAACAAAAACGTAAGTTATTCGGATAGTATGTATTTTTTCTTTATTACATCTGTGTAAGTGCGTACATTTACATAATTATATATATATATATATATATATATATATATATATATATATATATATATATATATGATATATCGAACAATTGGATCCGTGATAACTTTACCTTGTAAGCAAACTTTTAAGAAGAAGTTACTATTTTTAGCCGGAATCATATCGTCTAAACTAACTTTCGTGCCGGGAATTCGAAAACAAGATGCCCTTTCGTAATCTACGATAAATCCCGCGCAGTCTGTTGAACTTCTACATCTGAAAATTACAATTGAGAAAAAGAGATAATTTGTTTTTGTATTTATTTCGAAAATAACGTAGTTTAATTCAGTCAGTTAAAAATATGTAAAAAGACGCGAATGTAATTTTTTTCGGACTCATCCGAGGTAGGCAACGTAAAAACTTACAACAAAATATGTAAAATCGAGTATGACCCTCGAGCGAGTATGACACGCAAAATCATGAAGCTTTCCTCGTTTTAGGGTTCCAGGCCACGCTTGTATAGTGAAAATTCTCTAGCTGATCATCTTACCAGTTAATAATATCGATTTATTTGTTCCTTATTTGCCCTGTTTAGATCTGTTGTCTATTATCAAAACATCTCTCAAAGAATATTGAGCTCCTTTATGGTCCAGTTACAACCGAATATTCTTCAACTATCGCGGTTCAATAATATTCTTCTTTCGTCACTCGTTCGTATTTTCATCACCACTATCTGCCGGTTTCGTTTTGGTATGAATAGTCTTCTTGTCTCGTTATTCAAAATGAAAATTATTCCTTAACCATGCTGTTATCATTCTTCCGATTCATACGCTATCGCAGAAGCTGATCACGTTTTTTTTATTTTTTTTATTTTTTGATACAACATCTCCCGATTAACATGTCTTATCTTTTATCCTCCTACGATGTTTATATTTACATATACTTATATCGTCATACACCGATCTAATTATCTACGCTACGTTCTTCAACTTTTTTCGTTAGTTACTGATAACACCAAATTTTAATTCGCGATATTTTTAAAACGAGTAAAATTTCTTTGAAAAAATCCCCCCCCCACATAAAGAAACAGATAATTAGGCCATTTAAATAAAGCGAAATATAAAACTCCGGTAGTTTTTTTTTTAAATGTGGGAGAACATGTATTGATCAATATGTGTTAGTTATCAGAAGTGGGGAATCCTGACTTGTATAAATGCGATACCGAAGATGTTAGTAGCTTGATACTAAAAAAAAAAAAACAGGTGCAATGGAATTTGAGGTACGTCGATCGAACCGTTCATTATAAGAACTAAGGTTGACTAAAGTAACGTGGGTGTCGAGTATGGAACTAGATGTTTATTTGATTTTTAAATCCAATTTTGTGCTATTCCGCTATAATAAAGCGGTATTTCCAAAAAAAAAGTTGTTTCCACGATAAAGAATAACGTGAATTAGCATTAAAGTACAGAATCATTTATTCAAGATTTTATTCCGCCGATTACGGTCGGTTGTAGCTGTTTTTGCAGGTAGATCCATCTATTTTTATTATTACAATACTGTACTTAAAAAAAAAATAATAATAATAATTTTTTTTTTAATATTATGTAAATCTCCATATGCCGTTTGTAACTACCAGGGTTACTACAGCATAAGGAGACGTGTGTCTAGTTTATATGTATGCTAGGGGTCCGCTTTCTCTTACAAAAGCCAGAATGCTAACTATTGATTGAGGGTTGTTTGAAAGTATTTTGTGTATTGGGTCCTGTATTTTGTGTTTCAACCTGTGTGGTGTGAGTGTTTGGCAGTTGTAGATTAAGTGTGTGACTGTTGGTTCTGTTAAATGTCCGCATAAGGAGCAGTTTGTTGGTGGATGGCTTTTGGTATAAAGGTAATCGTGTGATATGGCTGTATGACCACTCGTAGACGGTTTAGGGTACCATATTCTTTTCTGCTTGTGCCATCTGGAGGCCACCGAGGTTCTATTGTTGATTTAATGCTCCTAAGGAAGGTTGTTTGTGAGGTCCAGTCGGTGGTCCATTCCTATTTACTGTTGTTCACGAGTACGTGTGCTAAAGTTGATGTAGGTGGTGAGTATTCTGGTAGTGGTGAAAGTACCATAGACCGAGCTTCAAGGTCTACTTTATCACTACCGTGCATCCCAATGTGACTTGGGATCCACAGAAAGCGGATTTCCCATTCTTCCTTATGTAGTGTGTGTAGATTGTTTTAGATTTCTAATATTATGGTATTTTTATTGTCTCGACGGCATATTAGTTGAGAGGGAGTCTGTTATGACCTATGTTTTGCGATGTGGAAGTACGGCTGATCTGATGTACTCAATGCAGTACATAATTCCATACAACTCTGCATCCAGAGAAGTGCAGCCATCGCTTAGTCGGATAGAGTGTAGTATATTATTAATTTGGTAGGAACAAGCTGCTGGTGAATTCTCGCCGCCTGCTGTGGATTTTGCTCCGTCTGTGTATGCGTGTGTGTAGTCATTGTATTTTTGAAGAGTGATTAATATTATTTCTTTCATATTTGTAGGGCGTGTAGATTTATTGTACTGTGTGAGAGATAAATCTGTTTTTGTCTCGGAAGGGTCCCAAGGAGGTATCATTATACTGTAATTCAATGTTGATTTTGGGATGGAGCTTATGTGATAAGTTAATAGTATTCTAAGAAGCTTTGGTATAGGGTCATTTGGAAAAAGGGTGTTAATGTACATCTTTTGGTGTATGCAAATGTTTTATTGTAGCTAATTATTAAAATCGAATGAAGGGTAATTTACTCACCAGTGTGTGTGTATATCTTATTATTTGATTTTTCGTTATTTCGTTTATATTGCCGGTTTTCTCAGAAAAACTAATAAACCTTTTCCAGCGGGTCTACCCGCACAGTAAGCGATTAAGGGCACATATGTTGCAGAGAAAATAACATTTCCCAGTTGTAGGAATATAGATTCAGTTTGGATTAAGGTTAGTCTGCATGTACAAACACTTATCGAATGCATTTATGTTCCTCCCGGTACATCTTGCTCTTGTTACAGCAGATTTTTTTATGAATGTTATAATTTATTACTGAACATGAAAAATACAATTAATATTATGATTATGGGTGATTTCTAAATACTATAGAACTATGAGTTTCATCATAAGAAATTCATGCGTATTTCGTGTCTACCCTACATCTTTGAGTTATAATATTTTATGTGATTTCCTACGTGTTAAATTCTTGAGTGCTAGAAGAAAGATAAGTATTAGCTGAGGTTTCTACATCATAATCTTTGTAACGCTCGCATAGATGACAATTATTTATTATGTACAATTTTATTTATAGTCCCCACTGTTAGTAGTAGGTCACTTTTCTACGATTCACATGTTCGTACAAATCCATGTTATAACTCCACTTCTATCCACCCTTACGTCTATATAAGAACGTACTAAATATTCATCCGCAGTTAGATATTCATTTTGATAGTAAATTTGTATATAATAAATTTTTTAAACTCTATATTTCAATTGTTACTTTTCAGTAAGTTTGTTTTATTTTGATCATATGTGCGTGTCCCGATGGAGAGTTTGTTTACGTGAGAGTATGGGTGTGTGATTGGTATATCTGTTTTTCGGATGTGTGCTTGTATATGGGTATTGTATTTCATTAGAAACATGTATAAATATTACCTTTTTTGTAAAAATATATATAATATACTGATACATATATCATAAACGCAGATTATCGCGGGAAATAAAAATAATAATTTTGCACTGTAATGTTGGGGAATAATTAATTAATCCGACTGTGCTAACCTTCACAAAAGGAGGAACATTACTGATGATGATATTAAGGAACATTTTGTTGGCCTAACTAGCACAGAACCAATGAGTGTCGACAAAATTAATAATATGGCTAGCTATACATGTATGCAACATCGACCGAACTAATATCAAATCCTTATGAACATATGCGATAATGTGATAAATAATCAGATCTTGGCAGGAAATTCACCACTTCGCCTCAAGAAAAAAATTTATTTAACTACTGTGGTAACCCCTATGTGGAAATACGGAATTGAATTATATGGAACGGCAGGCAAAAATAACTTATTGAGAATACAAGCGTTAAAATATGTATTTAATTTAAATCTCAATAATGATATAAATAGATATATTAATGAAGTACATATAAACCGTTGTGGAAAGTTCTTCGATAAATTTCAATTCAGTATAAACCGAATATCGGAGGAGTGCATTCAACTATGACACTCGTATAAGACGATTAAAAAAATAAAAGAGGAAATAGCGTAAAGATGCTCTTCCGATAACTAGAGAATTAAATGGTTTAAATTACAAAGACAAACGCCAATAATAATTCGAAATATCGATAACAAATTTATGCTCAAGAGACAATAAGAATGAACCAGTTCTTAATTATGAGTTTCAACTATAAGACCACTTTGTGCCACTAAAACTAATCGTCTCATTGCAGTCGTTCGATTGACGCATTGTCATCAGCTATGGTAGTCTGCTAGCGGTACGATGAAAATCATAATAATTACCGAAATGAAGAAATGACGACGTTATAAAAACTGTTATTAGTAATCATTTCTAAGAGCAAATGATTCCAGTGATATATTTTATGTTTCATTTATAATTTATGTCACATAAATTAACGACAATTAACCCAATTAGAATTTACTTATATTCTCAAGTGGCATTGACCCATCGTAGTGCAATTAAGATATAGTTTATATTTTATATATATATATATGCGTGTGTATTATACCTGAAATTTATAATAGTGATCATTTATTTACTCGTGTTTATTTCGTTTGTAATTTTAACATACAAGAAAAATGAATTAGAACAGAAGTTCTAAAACCTTTTATACGTCCTAAATACTGAATCGTTATCAATATACGTTCGTTTTCTGTCGGGCAACACGTGTGCAAGTGAAAGTATTGATAATTTTATTACGTAATTAGGTACGCGCTATGTACGGGTCGATATCAGTATTTTGGTCTTTGTCCAACATAACTGAAACGATCTATTACGACTATTTGAACGGTTACACGTACTGCATTATTATTATTATTATTATTATTATTATTATTACTACTATTAGGAAGTATCCCACCTTGTGTTTTATCGTATGTATTTTACCTATTATAACATTCGGCGGTAATAGCGGTCCCTCTTGAAGAAGCGTACATAAGAACTGGTTGAGTAACTGTTTTCGGGATCATTGACGAAGTTTTGACAAATGTTGGCGGTAAACCACCGGGACATATTTGCCCTGTAAATAAACTCGCGAATAAAATATTCATATTGAAAATATAAATAATAATTAAAAATCGAAATAAAAATAATTTCAGAATTCAAATTTCCAGTATAAGTAGTTGTTAAATATTTTTAAAGATGGCGAATTTGTAAACATTCTTTTCTTTCATTAGGCAATTCGTATCTCGACGTAATATAAATCACGACTATTTAATATTACACCGGATATTCAATAGGGGAATTGAAAATTTTTTTTGGCGTATGATGACACGGTTTGAAATTTGATGGGATTTTGTAAATAAGTGCGGAGAATATGCAAAAATTTTGACTTTTGCTCTGATACGTTCTTCAGAAAACTTATATGGTTATATCAACTATTTTATATGCTCTACGTTAACGTTAATAAAACCGATATTCAGGAACAATTTCTATCTAGTGTTTAATACGTATATATATATATATATATATATATATATATAAATCTTTACTTAAAAAGGAAGTGAGAAATTTGTCTGTGAGAGATAATTTCTTTAACTTACTTATCCTATAAAAAATAAAATATCAAAATATATACAATATATAAGAGAAAAAACAAAAAATAAAATATATAAGAAAATACTTAGTTTAAATATATAATGTTACAAAAAATAGCCAAGTGAAAAAATAAATTTGATTATGAAATAATCTAATTGCGAATGTGTTAAGTAACATAATCAACAAATCAGCAATATAAAATTTATATATAAGCAATCACACTAAATTGGCTGGAAAATAAAAACTTTCTGTCTAACGTAAAACCTGATTAAATGTATAATATACTTCTGGAAACTAATTCTTCGTCAACATTTATCGTTGAATTGAATAAATTATTTTTATTGTGTTAAGCAACATAATCAACAAATCAGCAATATAAAAAACTTTCTGTCTAACATAAAACCTGATTAAATGTATAATATACTTCTGGAATCTAATTCTTCATCAACATTTATCGTTGAATTGAATAAATTATTTTTATTGTGTTAAGCAACGTAAACAACAAATCAGCAATATAAAATTTATATATAAGCAATCACACTATCTCACTAAATAGTCTTAAAAATAGAAATTTTCTGTCTAATATAAAACCCGACTAAATTTGTAATATACTTCTGGAAACTAATTCTTCGTCAACGTTTATCGTTGATTTTAATAAATTGTTCTTATTTTTTTCCCTTATTATTTCCATTTAAATTTCGTGATTTTAACTACTTTTTTGTTGTTCATTTTTTTGCGCCGTGTATCACAACTTTGGTTAGAGACATCGGGGCTAATTATTCGAATGAGCGAATATATGTTTATTGCTATCAGAAATTGGATGGTGTTTTTAATATTTTCTGGATTGTCGGAAAGTGGCCGTGTGTACTGAGATACAGCAACTAGGACGGAATTTTTTGAATATGCACGATGTTGAATGTGTTCGACTGTCCTTGTCCGCAGTGACTATGTGTTAGTGCGGTACGGTCAATTCTAAACCGAGTTAAACCTCATCCCATCATGTTGGTATGGTTGTTTTCCCATAAAGCTGTGGTTGACTTGATATTTCGGAGTTTGTTAGTAGTGGAGATACGCTTCCAGTTTTAGGTTCCACGCACCGTAAAAACCGTTTTTAAACGTTGTAGATTAGATCTTGTATCGGTGTCGTTATTTGTTTTTGCTTCTTTTGCGGCGTTATCGGCTTCATAATTTTCCCTTATATTTTGAATGTATTTTTTAAAAATCACTACGTTCCACACTGTTCAAATTACTTATCCTCGTTTTTTGTAAACTATAAGAAATATCGTTACTTTTACCAACAGTAAGATGTTTCTTCGAATTTCTAACGATATTAGATGTTTTAAACATTCATCTCATTCCGTACGTTTTCATGCGAATTCTAATCGCTAACCAATTTTATGTCAGTTTCGAGAATTATAGCGTATTTAGCTCGAACGTGCGCTCGACATTATTCAGCCTATATTGTATATATATATGAATTTAAAGCGTATGGTTTTCTCGATATGTGTACTTCTGAAATCTGCGTTGAAGGTATAGATTTTATTTCAGTGAAAAAAAAAAAGTGTGTAATATTGTCGCATTTTTTTTTTTTTTTTTTTTTTTTTAAAACGTATATTTGTGATAAATGTTATAATGATATATACACTCATAATCACACCTCATGTATACACACAACAACACAACAACACTCATACGACATAATACAATTGTTTTAATACTACTTATCCCGTCAAGCTTTCGCTTGTCGACGGGTAATTACATTTCTTATGATTTAATATTATACATTTACACTTAATATAATTTTTTATTTTGCTTACATTTATTATATTGATTACCATTTATTTATATAATTATAACTCATTTACACTCTCACATACTCTCTAACTTAACTGCCAAAGTGAGCTTAAGTACTGATCAGTACCATGCTTACATACACACACACACGCACACACACATAGAATTCATTATTATTTGTGCTCTCACTGACTTTGGAAGTTCCGTAAGTTAACAATAGTATTTTTTTTTTAAATCCTATAGATATATTTTGTATCAGTTATAACAATCTATCGACGGTAGCTCATAGACCTGTCTCCACGTATTTACCGAAGTATGGACGCGAGGAAGATATATAATTACGGCGCGTCTAATTAGTGTTTTTTCATCTTTGATGGAAGTTATTATCGCCTGTGTTTAAATTTTTTTTTATAGTCTTGGAAGAATATGCGGCGATATTAAAACGAAATAATACGCTTTAAATGCAGTTTAAACTATTCGTGAAAAATAATTTATTATAAGGTTTTGTCATTTTTCGATCTTTATGATATTTTTGAAGTTTTAGACTAAATAGACCGCTACGTTATTCCGATATTTTTGTACGTAATAGAAAGGTGGACCTCGAATGTCAAGAGGCTACAGAAATATGGGGCTTCTAAAAAGGCTGCTAAGAATTTCTCGGGCCGAAAAAATTTCAAATAATAACCTATCACAAAGAGCTACGAAAAAATCTCGTAAAGAAATACTTAAAAAATAGCGTATCTAGGTCATATTCTGTATGATATTTTGCGCTTAAAATGTTGCAAAGGAAAATTCGTGGTAAACCAGTCGGTGGAGTTTAATGATATTAAGACAGAGAAATTATTGGGAATGGTCTAACCACTACGTAGTGTACGGCATTAAATCAGGAAGTATGAGTGAACGATAAAGTATTTTGTAGTAATTTCCATACTAGTTTACTGTAAAAAGAAATCATTTTCTTTTATGTTTGATTGTTTTCCCTCGACTTTGTAAGTTAAAATTTTAAAATTATAAATTAACGATAATAGCGATGGATTTACCCGATGATAGACGTAGATAAATTATGAATATTACTAGACTGCGACAGTACGATGACGGTGGATATCGTATGTAGTGATAAAAATTCATTGCGACCTCGAGATGATTAATCGTTTACGAACGATATAAATTCTATTCTGAAATCTAACACGATTCAATGTTAAGTTTCATCTTGAATATCGTAACATTTGCAACGACGTTTTTAGAAATCTGTCGTATTTTCAAATGGGCATCGGTTTCACTTTTGCCGAAATGTTCCTTCTAATAAAATTCGGATCATAATTCTGTAACCAAAAAATAAATTAAAATATGAACGGTTATATTTAAATTTTCTGAACGAACACGCGCGCGCGTTTTTAATAAATAAGATCGAAAATAATTTCATTTCAAATCCATCCGGTCATCACGTGACCGGTCCGGGAAAAAAATGCTGTAATCTGCGGATTTGAAATCTTTTTTTAGAACAATAGGGTGACCCAGAGAAGACACGGATGTTTTGCGCTGTCCGTGTTTTACTATGACAAAACCAAGTACGTCTTTTCCGTCCAACTTTCCTGTTATATCCTATTCTTCCCATTAGAATAGTTTGTAACAAGGAATATTTTGTCCCACGAGTCGAGTGTCCAAAATTTTTTAGTTTTCGAATTTTAATCAATTCATGAGCTTTCTTCATAGTAGTGAGTATCCCTTCGTTGGTTTTCTTAGCAGTCCAGGGTATTTTCAAAATTCGTCGGTAACACCATAATTCAAAAGCTTGCAATCGACTCATGGTGGTTTTCTTCAAAGTACACATGTCAAAGTCGTATAATAAACTTGACCAGATAATAACACTTTAGAATTCGAACCCTAAATACCAAATTAAGATCGTGTCCTGTTAAGATTTTCTTCATCTTGTTGAATGCATTCCTGTTCTATCCGACTTCTGATTTCAGTTTCAGATCCGCCCGTAATATCCAACATCGCGCCTAATTATTTAAACGATTCAACTTTCTCCAAGCATATCCCATTAATATATATCCTGGGGCTGGCATTATTTCCAATGACCATTATCTTTGTTTTATTTACATTTAATGATATTCCATATTTTTGACTAATTTTTGAATAGCATTGATGATAGAACATAGCCTTGTCTCACACCGCGGTTTATGTTTACTGAGTCTGAAGTGTCATTTTGATTCAAAGAAACAATAACGTTCTGGTTAAGATAGAGGTTTTTAATTATTCTACGGTCTGCTGGATCTAATTCAATGTCTTGCAATATCTCGAAAGCTTTTGATGACCTTATCAAAGGCTTTCTCAAAATCGATGAAACATAGAAATGGGGTTGTGTACGTTCATACTGAAGATTGCTTCTCGAGTACCCATTCCTGGTCTAAAACCAAATTATTCTGGGCTCAAGTTCTCTTCGCCTCTTTTTTCAATTCTTGCATGCACAATTCGTAATAATATTTTCAGTGACTCATTAGACTAATCATTCTAAAATCATGACAGTATTTTGGATTTTGCGTTTTCGGTATTATTATAAATCGTAATATTAACCAGTCTTTAGGTATAATTCCACTCTGATATACTTGATTAAGAATTTTTAGTAGAATTTGTAAACCACTCTCATCTAGCGTTTGCAATTAATTCATCCGGAATTTCATCCGATAGCTTTGTGTAGCTTTGCCATCGTTAGAGATTTCTTCATTTCACATGGTAGGATTTTTAAACAGTTTGGAACATCTATTATTGATGAGCTGACTAATGTATGATTCCCATTCTTTTTTAATATCACTTTCTTTTGTTATTGATCTATCAAGAGTGTCTCGCAATGTGACTGGCCTTTTGCGTCTAAACAAACCATCTGCCTCCTTAACTTTTTTATGAAGATTGAATATATCGTGTTTTTTTTCTCTGAAATTTTCTGATTTCGCTTCTCTAATCTTCCTACGGATTTCTCGACTAAATTCTTGATAGTTTTTCAAAGACCGTCTTTTTTCTATCAATTTTATTATTTCTTCATTGATCCGATCCTTCTTCGAATTTTTCTTCGGCTTGAGATACTGTTTCGCTTTGCTTAAAATTACGGTTTGAAATAGAGCCGATTGGTTGTTGATGTTCTTGTCTTCTTCAAATTCATTATGTCTTTTATTAATCTCGGATGAAGTTGCATTTTAACTGGTCTTTGTATCTTTTAGTATTCGGTAATCAAGGTAATTTTGTTGCGGTTTCTTTGTATTATTTAAGCGAACAACCATCTTAGCTATCAGCAGGTTATGGTTGAGTTTATGTCTGCACTTAGGTATGTCTTGGCCGATGTAATAGAGTTCCCGAATCGTCGATTAATAAGGATGTGTAATCAATTTGATTTCTTATTATTTGTTCTGGCGAGTCTCCAGGAGCCTTTCATTTATATAATCTATCTTTTGGAAGCTTGAGTAATTATAAATTCATAGACTTGATAAAATTCAATTAATCTACATTGCAGTCTTCCAAACCATAGTTCCCGGTTACCGGACTACTACCTTCTCCAACTTTAGCAGTAAAATCCCCTAAGATGATATTGACATCCTTTATATATATATATATATATATATATATATATATATATATATATATATATATATATATATATATATATATATATAATTAAGTAAAGAAGTTTCTATCAATTCGAACGTACATATAAAAGTAAAGTCTAATTGGCCTAAATAATTCTCTATAACCAGAGAATTAAGAGGGCTGACTAGACGGCTCATGGTAGCCATATGTAGTTACCATGTGCTTTCTCGGCTTTTTTTTACTTTTGTAGCATGCTGGAACTCATTTATGTGTGTATACGTTTACTATGTATTAGCTCGATTGTTTTTAAATACGAGTGCTAACATTTCGTTTATGTTTCTGACGCTCAAGCGGAATAAACTGACATTATGATCACGACTAAAACTATCATAACTATTTCGTTATTGTTTGTGCTTTTCCCTGACTGAATTGTCTCTATATTTTCAATATATATATATATATATATATATATATGTTGTGTGTGTGTGTGTGTGTGTATCGTCGCAATAGTCTAGTAGTACAGACTTCTATATGGAAGGTACCGAGTTCGAATATGGACGACGCAAAAATGGCCATCAGAAATAAATATGTAAATAATCCTAATATTATCTCGTGAAAGGTAATGGCAAATCACCACGCACAATACCATATGCGCTAGTAACAATGTAGTACACTACAAAAACAAAACACGCGGGTCTGCATTGTGTCGTGACAACATAGCGATTACAATCAGTTCTCCGGATGTATCTGGCTACTACGTTAACGCCATATTATGATTGCCTTGTATGCTACTTATACTGTACAGAAGAATATGTAAATGGAAGTAGTCGCCTACCTCCGTTATGGAGGCGGTACTTAATGATGATATATATAAGTTAATAATGATACGATTCATAAATTGATAGCGAGCCGGCTAGTGATGGTTTGGGCGTTTTATCATTGTCTTTCCTGGTTTTCTTTAATTCCCAACAAGCAGGTAACCCCCTCACTTATCACTCACATGGTGTGCTGAGGCTAAAGGACTTTTCAATTAAAAATTTGTTTTCCTTACCAGATATCAACTCCCCGCAATTATATAAGAAAAGGTAGTTTCACATAACCCCCTATAACGTAATAATCGCATGCGTGCCCGCCTTGCATCTAATTTGAGAACCTTTTGTGGACAAAAATAATGTACATCAGACTTGTGACTCGGGCATCTATCTAAGTATTTATATAAAAATATATGTGTGTGTTTATATACTATAAGTATCACAATATGTCTCTATCAATCCACTGTTAGGTTTAGGCATTTCCCAAACACTTCCGTCTTCTATCTTGTACGGCTCGAATCCGATTAAGTCCTGTTCATTTCACAATATCACCCATCCCCCTTGTCATGGATCCTCCTCGTTTCATGTGATAGATCCACCTATCACTATCTTGTCTTGCGATATGTTTTTATATATATAAAGACATAGCTTGATTGATTGATAGGATGGATAGACGGACAGTGTGTGTTACGCATGTTTAATATTTAAAAAAAAATGATGAGTTAAATACATATATATATATCATCATCATCTTTATCGATTAAGTCACAGGGGTGTTTGTTTACAAATTATGTTATGATCTTCATAAGAATGATAAAAAATAGTGATTTATGAATGTAAATACGATGCCAACTCGTCACAAGGAAATATCAGAATTGGTTACGTTGAGGCGTGCGGGAGCACAATCGTAAAAATATAAGAGTAACATAAATTAATCGTTTGAAGAATTATTTGTGGAGGACATCGTGTAAGACAATACGAATGGGTCAGTTTGATGGATTCGGTCGACGCCCATCGGGTAACGAATCATAGGCGAATCTTTCCGGTTCGAGCGGCAAGGTCATCATTGCTGTAGTGTAAATATGTAGAAATATACAGTCTTAGCAATTACGTATATACCTTTATAAACGAACACGTAAATGAAGAAGTTACAAAGATAAAATTGAATCGCTTAAGCGAATTGGCACCTAGTTCGAGTCACGAACTGGACGAAGTATTTCCTGTTAAAACAGAAAAAACAAAAAAAAAAACTGGCTAAAACCGAAAGTGTATACGTAACAAAAGAATGTGCGCTATAATAAAATTACACCGTTAATGTTTAAAACCCGTTTATTTACACAAGGTTTCAAAAATTGTTAATATATATATATACACACATATATATGTATATATATTAACATCCTTGTACACGCTTTATGACACTCTGTACTTGTCGCCTCAAGAAAAATTCGAATTGATAAGTTATTCTAAGGGCTCGTTGTATTGGTAGCAGAAAAGTTTCTCATTTGCAGGGTTGCTTCTGTAAACGAAATTTTGTAATTTATTTATGTAAACGCGGGGTTGTTTCTATGAAACGAAATTTTTCAATTTATTTGAGCGGAAAAGTTTTTTATTGCAGGGTTACGAAGTTTTTCAATTTATTTATATGAATAAAGGTTTGTTTCTGTAAACGAAAATTTTTAAGTAAAGGGTTGTTTCTGCAAACGAAATTTTGTAATTTTTATTTACAGAAAGAACCCTGCAATAAAAACCTAATTTTGCTACTTATCTTTGTAAAAGTTGCATTACAGTGTCGTAAGCAGAGGCTGGTTTTGGTGGTCTGAACCCCCCCTTGGAATCAATCTGATAATAAGAAAATATGTACTCGTTGTTAAATGCCGTTTAGCATTTGTTAAACCTTTTTTTTTTTTTATTATTTTCATTTATTTTATTTAAATTTCGTTGTTTTTGAAACAGTTTTGTAATATAGGAGGTACTAGAAGAATTTTATAGAAAAACGCGAAGAATAGATTTTAAATTTTAAATTTAATTAAGTATTACCCTTCGAAAAATATAAAATCATTATTTATCGTTTTTTTTCGCGGAATTTATTGTACTTTGTAACCATCTCCCTCTGTCCTCAATAACATACTATTAGTGTGTTCCAGTGACGTTGAATATTTCCGAGTCTATTGCTTATAATATACATATTCGACGTTTAATAAGTGTAAAGATAACTCTGGTGAGTTGGATTAGGGCTTGGGGTTTAACCTACTTGAGTTTTGGTTATTTACTTAAAGTTCAATTTAACTCGGGTTTACTGTTATAATTTAGTTTTGCTTTAACCCTTCCCTTCAACCAAGTTTGGCTACGCCACTGTTGCATTAGTAGCAGAGAAGTTTTTTATTGCAGTTTTTTTTCCTATAAACGAAATTTTGCAATTTATTTATGTAAAATTCTCTTTACTTCGATCGTACTTTATTTACCGATCTGTATATATTTAAATAAACGATAAACAGATGAAAAAAATTTTTGAATCGTAAGAAAATGTAAAAACTAAAATCATAAAAAAAAAATAAAACACTATAATTCATACAGAAATAACTTTTAACTCGTATTTCGTCACCATATTTTTCTTTCGATATGAGAGAAATATAATTAACAAGCATTTCGAACTATTCTTCTTTTTGTTCTGTCTTTTCCCACATGGAGTTAAGAGATCATCATGGCCTGATTTCTAGTAATATCCGCTTCGTTTTGTCTGTCTTTGGCTATCCTAAACAATTATTCCGTCGTATATCCTGTCCAGTGCTTTAAGTCATGCAGCCACAGTCTTCTTAGTCGTCCTCTGTCTCTTTTTCCATTGATTCTTCCTTGCATGAATCTTTTTATTATTTCATATTTTTCTCCTCTTATTATATGGGCAAAGTATTGAAACTTTCTTCTTTTTATTGTCTGTATTATTTCTGGACTACTGACATTTACTTTTCTTAATACTTCTATGTTTTTGACCTTTTCTGTCCATCATAACTTAGTAATCCTCTTGTAGATCATCCACATTTTGGATGCCTTCAACTTTTTTCTATATTTCTGGTTGATCGTCCATGTTTCAGCCCCTTTTAATAATTAATTTCGAACTATAGAACCGTAAAAAATAATTTTTACCCTAATAACTACATTCATTAGACCTTATAAAGTAACCTTAGCAAATAATTGAGGAATATAAAAACCGCTTGATTATAAATTAAAAAATAAATTTTTACTCTAAATATATTATGAATGAAAAATTAAGTCATAAAAATCTATACACAAAAGAAATCAACCTAATTAACTCGGCTTGTAAATAACATTAATTATAAAAAATTTAAGTGTACGACGTGTTTATTTAGTGTAACGTTAGCGTAGATGCGACATATAATTACTACCTATAATTCTTAAACAACTACAAAAAAGTATTTAAAATCGATAAATTTTTATATATAAAAAGACCACAAAAGCTTTTAGGCTATTAAGCCAATATCAATAGTGAGCATAAAAGTATATACAATTTATAAAAAATATAAAAGGAAAAAAAATTATATGTAAGAAAATACTTAATTTAAATGTACAATATTACAAAAAATAGCAAATTGAAAGAAAATTGTTATTTAATAAAATAATCTGTATTCATCTGGTTATTTTTTATAATATTGTACATCTAAATTAAGTATTCTTTTATATTTGTAATATTGTACACGTAAATTAAGTATTTTTTTACAAATATTGTACATCTAAATTTTAGAAACCTTATTATGAGAAACTGCAACAGATAATAGTACAATAATTATAGACGATTGAGGCGCAGTGCTTGGTGAAAGAGAAGATAAACCTGCAGTAGATAACTTTGAATTAGTAGAAAGAGACGATCGTGGTCAACTCCTAGTGGATTTCTGTAAACAAGAACTGATGATAATGATAAATACTTAGTCTGGTATGCCATACCAAGGGGCGCTACACTTCAAAAGCACTAAATGACAACAGAAGGGCTCAAATCGATTACATATTACTAAAAGATCGTTATAGAATTCAAGCTGTAAAATCCTGCGCATAACCAGATGCTAATACAGACCATATACTACTAAAACTTATATCACGTATCAGATTTAAATGTCCGATTTTAAAAAATAGACCAAGTAAATGGAACCCGATAAAACTAAAACATAATAAGATTAAAGTTTACAGAATGAGTGATAAACTTATGGGAATAGAAGAACAAATAACGGATATAGGACAAAATCGGGCAATGGTTAAAAAGTCAACAATTCAAGCAGTGTCGCGGGGAAAAATCAAGGATAAAAAACAATATTCTAAAGATGATGGATGACAGAAGAAATCTGAAACCTATAATAAATATATCGAACGAAGTTAAAAAAAATTATTAAAAAATAGAATTGAGAATGTAAAAAAGCAAAAGAAAAATGGTGGGAATCGTAATGCGTTGAAATTAAAAATGACTTAGATGAAGACCGTATGGATATAACATCTAGAAAAATAAATATTTTTTAAACGAAATACAGGTGTGTTCGAAAACGTACACTATATAAAGCCAACGGAAGCCATGTCAAAGTTCTACAGAAATAGCGCTGACTTGTTAAAAGTATATCTATGATAGCAAACTACAAAATGGGCCATGGATAAAATATATATACAAGAAGAGGGAAGTGATAAGTTACTTCGAGAAGAGTTTTAAATGGCCTTGCAACAACTACCAAATAACAAAGCTACAGGTAATATACCTTCATAATTATGAAAATCTAGTGGCCAAAAAGTAAAGAGCATGTTATTTAATATGATACAAAAAATAGTGAAGGAGGGAACATGGCCCGAAAAACATTGCCAATCAATTACAGCTATACCAAAAACAAGAAACAAACTATAATGATGATGATGATGATTAAAAAACATGATTATATAATTAATTGTTTTTTCATTCATTGTGAAGTAAATTATTATCCGGATTATTGGTTTGTGTTCTCGATATATGTATAAAGAAACTGCATCGAATTATCTCAGAAAAATTAACATCCTGCGTTTTAAATTAAATCTCGTTATTTCGAATTAAATTTAAACGTATTTAATCGAAGTAAGTACTCGTAGATTCCGACTTATGTTTATTAATTTATTTAATTAATTAACCAGAAATCACCGCTTGAACTGAATCGTAACATTATAGACGCTTCTAAAGTTCACCCTGCCCAATCCTAGTCGGGAGATTATCATTATGATGAGCATTATCCAATCCTATCACTGAGGTTGCCGCCGGAACCGGTAGGTGTAATATATGTAAATTATCGAAAAATAAATTATGTAAGAAATAACTCGATCCAATATAATAAATTCACGTTGTATCATCGATGTGTACTGAGAATGATCGAAGACAGACAACTAAAGGTCAACGAAATGAAGATTACGATAGGAGATATATCCCATCACATTTCTAACAATAAAACATTTAAAGTATATCAAGTATTCAGAAAACGGGGCAGCTTAATATCGATCGTTGATACTGAATGTTGCGAAGTAAATGCCGGTGTATAATTCGCCTAAAGTTTAAAAACGGAGCACTCCTTCGACATGCTACTGCATTAGTTCGAACATGTCTTGAGCTTCGATGGGGTGCAGGTTTGAGGTAAGTTAAACTAGGTTGGAAGTAAACAATTCGATACTCGAAATATCAGGTATGTTACCATCACAAAGTGTTGAATATTTTTTTCAATCGGTTTTATTATAATTCGATGAGTTGTGATTTGGTTGGGAATATGTGGTTCCCTGAGTGATGTCAATAACCTTCGGAGTATGTACGTGAAGTTTGTTTGCAAGTTGAACTGATATAATTACTAAATCAGTTGCATGATTTGTATGAAAAGTTGAAGTGCGTGGATCCATATCATGTATTATAAGATTGTGTTTATGAATTAATTGTTCTAGAGTCTTCCCTTTTTCATTTTTAATTTTACCGCCCCATAGGAGACTGTGGGCATTAAAGTCGCCAACTAAAATCAGTGGTGAGGGTATGTCTGGGAATATTGTAACTGATCTATTGTAATTAATTCATTAGGAGGAAGATATATACAGCCAAGTGTTTTTGAATGTTCGGCAAAAATTCTAATCGTTATAATTTAAAAATTAGAAGAAAGTTTTATTTGGCGGTACGGTGTGGAAGATTTGATAGCGATTAGTACTCCAACATGAGCATGATTATTATTCTCTGGTATACATGAAGTAGTGGAGTATGTAGAAAAGTTAAATTTTTGGTATTCTTTTAAGTGAGTTTCATGGAGAATAGGATGGTCGGATTGTAAATTGAGATCAGACAGCTTAGATGTTCATAATGAGCATACAGTCCATTACAATTCCATGTAAGAATAGATACGTGGTTGATCATGTAGAAAGAGCAATGTTTTGTTTTTTAGTTTCCGATTTAAGCTTGTTAAGAATTTTAGTAAATTTGATCTCGGTGCTGAGATCCCGTATTAGTGGATAATTGTCTTCTAACATATGTATTAAACCGTTCATGTTATCTGTTTGATACGGACACTGTATCGTAAATTTATTGCACATGTCAATAAAAAGCGAAAAATTGTTTAATGAAAGAATCGGATAATCCTTACCACGAGTTGTGAAGTTGGTTTGCAGTGGCTAGAAGATTTCTTTCAATGACAGTTTCTCTTTTTATCCTTTTGTTGAACATTTATGTTCTGAATTTGAGGGGGAGCTTGCATCAGATTCTATCGGGTCATTTTCTATTGAGGTGGTATTGGTAGCCTTGTATGTTCTCCATATTATAAGGTATACCCTCGATTGAGTCTTTTGTATTGTTTTTCATTTTTTTCTTGTGTTTGGGAGGAATGATTATTCGGGATGTAAGTTATTACAATCCGTAACGATGGAGCTGGAACTTGGCAATGTGGTGTCAGAGTGTGGTCTTTTACAACCATCGTTATCTTTTAAAACAGATGTCTGCATAGGACCTATAGTTAAGTCTAATGGGCCATTAATGGTATTATTATTTGTGTTAGAACTGGGCGGTATTCGGTTTAGATTTTACAATGGCGGGAATTTCTGGTACATCAAATAATGGCAATGCGGTTACTGTCCGGTGGACGTCGATATCTAGCTCAATGTGACAGTCCTCGGTTTTATGACCCCGTCTGGAACATTTGAAGCATGTCATCTCGTCAAATGTAATAAAGACAATATGAATTTTATTATTGCTCGCTCTTGTGCAGTTTAATATGTTTTTGCCTTGCCATCGATATCGTGTGTAACAGGTTGTACTTATACGAGCAGTAAAAGTAACGCGTCGATGTGCCTCTCTATCCTCGTCTATTCATGAGCAGGTTCAGCTACAATATCATATTAATACAATAATATAAATCTAAGGTTACACACATGTTCGAGTGATATATATATATATATATATATATATATATATATATATATATATATATATATATATATATAAATGTACATATATTAAAATATATGTATTAATTAAAATATATATAATAATCTAAATATAAGTAACACTTGTACAGATTTACGGTTAACATAAAAAAAAATATGGATTAATCGGATCAATATTTTATATATATGTATGTATGTGTGTGTTTGTGTGTGTTTGTGTGTGTTTTAACGAAGAAACGAAATGTGTTAGACATACAACAAGTAGTGAGTCTAAGTGTAAGATATAAATGAAGTCAGGTTTTAACGCAATGGATGGTGTCCGAACGATATATGGTGTGTGTATACATGCATATAATGTATACAGTTACATTGGGAAGCACGCAACAAATTTTAAAACTCTGTTACACTGTTTTATGTTACTTAGCAAATTAAAGATGATCACTGCTTGATATAATGATAGGTCAGTTTATATTTTATGCGTGTAATATATATGTATATTTGGTATGTATATATGTGTGTGTGTGTATGATATAGCGTACATATGTATTTATAATTCTACACATTAATATAAAAATACATATGCAAGTTTGTCTGCTGTAAAAATTTGAAATTCGTAAAATTCGTAAAATTTATTATTGCAGTAAATTTTTTCGCTATAACGAATTGTGTAGGGAAGTAAAAAAAGGGAACCCCTAAACGTGAAATGGTAGTTTTTCTTTGCACTAGACGTGAATTGCGCGTACATATCTATGTAATTGTATATATATATATATATATATATATATATATATATATATATATATATATATATATATATGTATAAAATCCTCGCATAATCTGAAATAAATAATCAAAATTAAATATTTTAGAATTACATTAAAAGTACGTAAACGGTGTGGACTGACCGGTATACTTTAAAGGATAAGAAAAAACGTGGGTTTTTTTAGAATTCTTAATCCTACATTTGAATTTTCAGTTTATTCGCCGCCCTGTATACCCGTCGATATTTATTGCGCCGCGTATTAATCTCTAAAATTATATCTAAAACTCTACAGAAGAAATTAAAATTATCGTCTTATTTAGCCGGTTCGGAAACTTACCTTCGTGCCGGTATACGCAATAATACGGGTTTCAATTTAAATCGTCCGAGAGATTTTAGGTTATTTGAAAACACTAGAGAATACACGATGTAAGTCGAAAATTCGAAATTAAAACTGTTTACACACTGACGCGCGTTTTAGCAGGCGAACTTTCTTTTGGCTTGCTGATCGGAAAATGTTCGATCGAATTTCGTGTTACGCGTTAAACTTTGATCGGTTATGTGTTCTTATCGTCGTCCTACCGCGGTCTTCAAAGACGTATTACAATAATGGAAAACTTCCACCAATGATGTTCGCGTGTATTATTATTATTATCGGCATTATTATTATTATTAATAACCAACATAAATAACTCGGTCCGAAACGCGTTGAATGATTGGACAGGTGGGTGATGTCGTCTCCCGAATGAAAAAAAAAATAAATAAATGAAAAAAATAAATTTCTTATTGTATTAGAGTATGACGATCCCAATTCGCTAATTAGTATTCCGCTCTGACGATAAACTGTCTACCTGTATCTTGTTACATTAGAGTATACTATGCATACATATATATATATATATACACATACACGAACATAATGTCCTTTAGTCTGGATAACATCGTCAGCTCGGGGAATAAGTTAAATCATCGTTAATAAAGTGAAAATAACGATCGTTTATGATAATGCTAAACGGCCTACAGAGGAGCCAAATGTAACTTTGCCAATTATTTAAATTTTATTTTTTCGTAATCCTATCTCTACTCCTATTATTCCATTTTGTTTATTTTATTTTTTAAACGATTAATTTCGATACTCGGTCGCGAGGGATTTTATCTCGTGTGATGTATATAAAAAAAAATGTATTTATATTTTAATCGAATATAATTAGATATATATGAATTTGATTTCTATGTATAAGGTTGTTTAAAAATCGCGATTAATGCTTTCCTTAAGATTGGTTCGTCATTTGGGAATATATCCCGAAATAGTTGTTTTTTGTGTGTGCTAAGAATACAACGTTTATAAAATTTATGTAATGTAGCGATTAAATTGTAATAATTGTGAAAAAACCATAGCAGTTAACTAAATATATTTAGAGCGTTACATTGTATATTATTGTAACGTTGACAAACCTTTATGGAGAATACATTATGAGATAGGTACTGTGCATGAATCCTATCTATAGGCGGACGAAAGATATCCATATTACACCTGACCTTGTTGGTGAAATGAAAATACAGAGTCGAATAAATTAGTCCGGAATTTGGACTTGAAATAAATAAGACCGAAACAAAAGTAATGATTATAGACAGAGGAAGACGATTAAAATTCAACGACAAAACCCTCGCAGGGTATGAAGTTATAAACGACTATGTGTGTACTTGGGATGGCTAATCAATAGCGAAGGGAGTGCAGAAAAAGAAATAAAACATTAAAATGGGTCGTTGCGGTATGGTAAAATTCGGAAAGATATGAAAAAGGATGGCTCTATTAATAAGAATGGTTAAAGTAAAATTAGTAAAGACGCTTATCGATAATACTGTACGGAGCAGAAACATGGAAAATAAAACTAGCCTAGTCCGACTTAACAGTTTCGAAATGTGGTGCTGGAGTAAACTCCTCCGCATACCGTGCACCTCGAAACGAACAAACGCTTCCATAGTACAGGAGCTGAACCTAACGCTGCAGTTAAATAATATGGCTATTATCAGAGTGATAAAATATTTTGGGCATATTGTACGCAGTGAGCGGAACTTGGAGCTGTTAATAGTACAAGTGAAGATTCAAAGAAACAGACCGAAGGGCCTCTGTGGCGATGGACAGATAAGAAACTGGAGCGGAATGGCACTACATCAGTACGTGCGACCGGCACGCGACAGAGGAGCATGACGAAAAATGACGCAGTTACTGTATGATCACGATGCCCCCCATGAGGTAACTTACTAAGAAGAAGGCTTGTTGAGAAACATTTCGGTTTAAAAGTAGATATAACTCGATTGTTTGTATGTAAGAAGTGTTATTATATGTCTCGTATATAATTTATTATTATTTCACGTGATTATCGTTAATTGATTACTAGTTTAGTTATTTTACAACTCGAAGATAAGCCAATTCAAACGCTGCAAAATAGATTGATAAAATTTGTTTTAACCAAAAAAATTCCTCTTCTCATGACATAATCCTAAATATTCGAGAGATATTACCAATTACAATTACTTGACTATGTCTTCAAGAATAATCCTCACAATATGTTGCACATCACGGAATACTTTACGTGGTCAAATCGAGGATGGTACAAATACCGAAGTTCAATAAGTATCACTCCAGAATTCAATCTATATATAAAGGTGCTGTAATTTATAACACGTTGCCCATGTATGTAAAAACCGACTTGAAAAATTTTAAGAAACGTCGCAAGCATTTAATGAGGTACATAAAAAATAAAAATTAAAATAGAACTTGGTTGGTTTTTAGCGTTAGGGTTTTTCTACAAATTTATGTGTATGCATATGTTGAGTACGGCGGTGTGTGTGTGTGTATGCATTTGAAAATGCCAGTGTTAGCACCTGTATCCTAAATTACATTAGATTACATTTATGCAACATTTATTATAACATATTTATTATTTTTATTTTTTATCAACAATCGCATGTTTAATTTATTTTTCGTAATAAACACCGTATATTTAAGAAAATAATTCTATCGTTTATGCTGCTACTCGCGCGTTATCGCGCATTTGCAGCATGTTATTGTAAACTGTTATATATATAGAAGTAAAAATAAAGCTTGATTTGATTTGATTTGAAGATGAGGTAACTTCTGAAAAACTTCGTTAAATATTATTTTTTAATAATTAGTAATTTTTCCTGGTAGATTTGACACTGTTTCGATATCAGTTTTTACATCAAATATTGTTGTAAATAATATGTAAATTTCTTAATAATTTCTTAATCCCGCGGAAAAATATATTTAGATGTTACGATATCGCTTTACATTTGAAACCTCGGGAAAGGTGAAATTCCAAATTTTATAAATTAATGTCGGACAACAAGAAAAAAAAACGTACTTGGTTAAATAAAATTTTAATATATAACGCCGGTTAGGGTTACGCACGCTCTTCTATTATACAGTGTCAGTTAGGAGATAATCGATCTTCAAAAATTTGTATAAACATTCGTTACCAGATTTGAACACCAGTCATTACGAACATCTTCCTCGCATATTACATTATCGACGATACATCCGAAAACTTTTACGAATTTTAAGCTATAATGATGATGAATCAATATAAAATCATCGTTAATTTATGATCTAAAATTTACATGTTCCGATGAATTATAAAATAGCTCGTTAGCGTTCAAATCGAATTTTCGCTTAAACGATTAAATTTTTATAAATTATTTTTTATTGATGAAGTTTTCAATATATTTTCTGAATTTCAACAGATTATCTTGATCGATTCGTGTAAAATCATATTCGCAGCATCATACTAATAAAGTGAAACGCAAATTACTGGAATACAGTTTTTTTTTATAAAATAAATTGATGTACTAATTAATTAGGAAGTAATTTTATTTGTTTTTTGCAGTATTTTTTAAGCGTATACAATAATTTATTATTGTTTTAACGTTTATTAATGTTTTATGCGTATTTACTCGATATTGCGGAAAAGTTTCTCGTTAGCAGTAACGTATGTAACAGAGCAAGGATATTTAAGCCGGATGAAGGTCATTGGAGCAGGCAAAGCGTGCATAAAATAGATAACATTGTCACTCTAAAAAAAAAAAAAAAAAATTAAACAACTGAATTTGAAGAATGAGCAATGTTGAGATTATTATTAAAATTAACAACAAAAAAGAAGTGAAAATCGCTAAAAAAAATGTTTACGAAAAATCACAAAGCTTTTCGGCTGTTTTGCCATTATCGAGTGTATATTAAAAAAATATATATAATTATAAAACGAAACAATATTAATTTAAGATTATAATTCACAAAAATCGACACAATGAAAAACAGTATTAATAAAACAATCTGACAGAATGAATCACAAAGCTTTTCGGCTGTTAGGCCATTATCCAGTGAATGTTTAAAACGATATTTTTAATAAAAAAATATTAATTTAAGATTACAATTCACAAAAATCAGCAAAATGAAGATTCACTGTCGGATTGTTTTATTAATATTTGCAAATAGAATGAACGAGTTGAATGCATCGGAAAAATCGGGTTCCAGGAAAAATTTAATAATCCGTTACATCGGTGTTGGTATATCAGAAATATATTAGAAAGGTAAATTAACAGGAGCGTAATACACTATTCGAATGACAGAAAATAATTTAATAATTAATTAAACTGATTAATAATCGGTTATTATTCCATCAATTATGGGATAACGTTGATTTTAAAAATATAAAACATGCCGATTGAGGCTAAATACAAATTATTGTTCGAACGTGATCCAGAGTATGTAGACGATTTTATAAGGTGACATTGAAAGAAACGGTCTCCCCGAAAAAATTAGACCGGATACTGGAGAAATGATGAACGCGAATGCTTGATAATATTAATACGGCGACCACAACTCCGGTTTTCAGCATGATCTTAGACTACCCTATGTATGATATCAAACATGAAGATTGAAATACTAAAAATTTAAAACTATTGCAACGGCCACGAACCTATTAGTTTGCAGAAATGAAAATAAAACTGCGATGAAAACATACGACGGTACGTAAACCGCCAAAAAAGATAGCATCAAGACTTATACACAACCACTAGCGGATATTGCGAAGTTGACAATCTAACGACAGGCGGCTCTAACTGGACTGCGTAGAAAATGGCTATACGGAAGTTAGCGTAAAACGGTAAGTTCGGGACTTAATGAAGAAAAGTGAGAACGATGAACCTGAAAGGGAACAGTAATTTGAAAACAACGGTCAAAAGCAGAAGCGACGAAATGATAAAAACGAATTCCTGAAATACGTATACAAAGATATTGAACGGAATTATAAATCATGAAATCGCAGATACGTTTTGAAACATGAAACAAAAAACAACTTATGCTATCTAAAGATAATTCCACGATGCTCGAGATAAATATACGATTTCATGATACATTATAATTACATTATATATATATATATATATATATATATATATATATATATATATATATATATATATAATTTTAAAAAAGAATAACAATTATATATTTCAGGAAAATTGTATGTATAAAGGTGCAAAGGACTGTTAATGACTCAAATAAATAAATAATACAGATGATTAATGATAGGAAAATTATATATCAGTTATTCTATATATATATTCACATATAAATAAGTATTTCGAGCTTGAGTGTAGGAAGTCCTTTGAAAAGTGTGCTTATATTTAAGGGCAACAATCAGGATGACAATACATAGTCGCAACCATTACCGTGCAGTATATCATATTTACAAACTTAAACCTTAAGTATATTATAATTTAGTTTATGTTAAAAGGAGAGAGAAAATCTCTTCATTAACTTTGGTTAATTATAGGTTACGTTTGAACGGATATAGACGCATACGTATATAAATAGAAAAGTTTCGGTCAAAGACCTATAGTTTGAAATGTACACACAAATATATTCTCATACGTCTAACAAAAATATGAATCCGTGGAATGGGGAGTACGATTCCACCATTTTCTAAACATGTTCGTTGTTAAGCGATCGGTTTATTTATATTTTATTTTTAGTTCTTGTAATAGACAAAAATGACCATTATAATATAAATGAACGGGGGTGTAGTATAACAATGTACTTATTTGTCAATGCATATCTATCCTTCGAATTGCACACTATTATATGGAAGTCAGCAATTTTATATATATATATATATATATATATATATATATATATATATATATATATATATATACCAGAAAAGAATAATTGTTGAGTGAATGAAAATATGAACAGTATAGTGTGTAAGAATAATAAAGAAGTTAAATAAGATAACGAGAGTATGTATACACAATGACCCTTAATCACAGTGTTACGTTCCTTATTTAAACCATAAATGACACGTATTGGAAAAAATTTCTGTCGGCTTAGTTCGAGGATTATCTAGCATATGAATAAATATATATTATATATATATATATATATATAATATTGTATATATATATGTGTGTGTGTGTAAGGTCTTTGATCCGATATTTTTCTCCGGTTTTTTGTGGGATGAATATTAATCTCCGTGGATTAGAGTGTCTTTGTCTACTTTTAAGATTAATTGATCCGTTACGAGTTAAAAAAATTAATGTAAAATTAGCATCATCAGTAAAATACGTTTTATTCTTCGGGTTATTGATTCATTTTTAATTTCGAAAACTTCGACCGGCCATGATTTATATCTATCGTTAAAATATTTTCGATAATGCGTTAGAGGAACGAATTATTATAAAGTCCGTTGCGTAAAACGACCTAATTGGCGTCGCGAAGTCGAAACTGGTTGTGCGATATTACGTTATTTCAGTCCGCCACTTATGATAAGGAATCGATGCGTCCAGGCGTAAACACGGATTGAAAAAATGCACGTACAAAGATGAAATACAAGAAACCGGACGTTATCGTTTCTTCTGAAAGAAAATGATTAACCATTTCAGTCACAATTATGTCCTCTATACGGTACAAGCCGAGAGCCTTGCCATTCTCAGGGCGCTTGGTTTTTACGCTTCTGCGAATATCAGTTAAAATGTAGCAATTTTCACGGATTCACGTAACGCTTTCAAAACTATTTTAAATTTCTCATTTAATAACCGTTGTTTACCATCAACCTACGATATTGTAAGAAATATTTACGATCCCGCTCTGAAACGCGTTTTGATGTCAAATTTGTCTGGATTTCCAGCCACAAATTTATCCACTGGAATGATATCGTAGACAATCTTGCTAGTATCGCCCTCGAGAATGGCTCATTTATTTCAATAAACCTGTTAGGGACATTTTACTTGAGATTACGTTTCCGCACAAGGAATTTTGGAACCGCGCTTGCAGGTATTCGGCCAAATAATTCAGGAATTCAACTTTCGATTCCGCTAATTCATTAGTTCTCTTTAATCTTCCTGGCAACTTAGAAAACAAGATTTCGTTCATTCGTATTACATGTCGTCTTTAATGTCAACCACGTTCCATACGTTCTGTTCACACACAAATTTCGTGCCCATGCTTGCAAGAAAAGCACCTATTTTTCAGTTGCAGTTATTATAGAATGTACGAATTAAAATTCCTGTCACGTATTATAAGTAAAAGAATCTAACTAACTAATCTCACAGGCGTTTTCTTAGTTCGCATAACAATAGCGTATAAGATCATATTTAATTATATATCGTCCTGTAGTATAAGTATTTAATAAGACATATCTGTTTTTTACAGCCCTGGATGAAATCACTAATTCCTAAATAAAAAATAAATAATAAAAATAAAAACATTTATTTATAAAATAATTGATTTAGAGATTTTCATTAATTTTTTTTTGTTGTTCTTTAAATGTAAAATTTAATCTAAATATTGATAATGTCTGACTTGGGAAAATTGACATTTTCATCGGAAATATCTAAATTGAACCCACGTTGCTATTACACTACCAAAGAAACTCGGTGGAAATCAAAATTTTGTTCGGTACGAGAGACCTAATTTCTGACAAGGCTATTGGATATATTCGGATTTGGTATGATGGTGTTTTTCGAAGCAACTCGTATAAATTAAACGATCTCTATATAATATCATACCAAATTATTTAATTCGAATAAAGTTCGAATGATATATTATTTGGAACTTATTTTACTTAATACACGGTTATATTTTTATACGCATTATGTACAAATATGATAATTTTAATAAAAACAGAAATAATTTAATTAACGATCGAATAGAAATGCACAACATGCGTAATTGCGCTGTCTACCTTTTTGAATTTTACGTAATTATATATATATATATATATATATATATATATATATATATATATATATATATATATATATATATATATATATATATATATATCTTAATACTTTACTACAAACGTGTTACTGCATTAATTAATCTTCAGTATCTTTCCCTCGGAACTGATCGTCGACTTTTTTTTTCTTCAATCAGCAGCACCAGCACCAAAACTAGAACTAAGTCTATCTTCACGATCAGTCGACTTTAACCTTTTCTCATAGATACATGATGGTTAATCGTATTCTCTCTATTTTTCAAGTGTTCTATATAGCGCTATTATAGATTTTCACACACACACACACACACACACATATATATATATCATTAAGTAATACATACGTATGTTGTTCAATATATACGCGGAACAGGCCGTAAAAGAAGCTTTAGATGACAGGAAAAAGTGTTAAAATTGGCGGTGAAATTATTAATAACATTGAATACGAAGACGACACAGTTCTCATGGCTGAAAGCGCGATCAAGATCTGGCTATATTAACAAAAGCGGTGGAGAATGTATGCTATAATAATAACCCTGAAGAATTTGAATTCTTTGCAACGAGGAGAAATTAGTTCCTTAATTCGGAGTTATTTTTATTCGAAATAAAAACAGGAGGCTACTCAATTGTGACACGTAAAATTTTCATTTTCTAACTTGGTCAAACGTTAGTGTATCCATTATCAGGTGACACTAGTTCGACGAATGAAATTTTTCGAAGCCCCGCTACTAATTAAAACGACTCTAAATTTTTTTTTTGTAAAATCGTATATTTTTACAATTATACAGTCATATTAGTGCACATACATGCAAATAAATAACAATGTATGTAACACTATTTTCACACACACACACACAACATATATAAACTAACACACCTATAAAATCATCTACATATATTCAGATTAAAAATTACACGTGTATAATTATATTTTACCTCATTCCGTCAAGCTTTCGTTTGTCGATAGGTATCAAACTAATTAATTAATATTTATACACAAATGTACATGTACGTACCCATATACACATACACATATACATACACATACAACTATATAGATAATTTTAACAGTTTACTTACTGAATATAGTATTCCACTAAAAAGCCATTTATACGCCTGAATCATATTCCAGACATTTACACCATCATTTTTACTAAATTGCCTGCAGTAGCCCCCTGATATCCAAGTTCTCTATCCCGTTTTCTCGCCATTTTCCATTCTACATATCTTTTTTTAATATTTTTTATTTTAATTCTATTGTCTCGTAACCGTTCTTCTTTGAGTTTAAAATCGCTGTATTTTTTTCGTTCATTATATCATCAGGTATTCGGCATTTGTGTAATTATAAATTTATCAGTCTGATTACCATACTTTGTTCTCGGTATTTGTATCTTATTATTTTATATTTTATCAATGTAGAGGCGGTTCGTTGAATTCCTTCATATAAAAGGGCCGCGACTAAAATAAGTAAAGAAATAGAAATTAATACGTAATTATCTATGCCTGACAGACGAATTTACAATGACGATTATTACGAATATTATTAATATCCTTGTATAGGTTTTTATTTCAGTTTATACAATTCACTACCGAATTGGAGTGTCATATGACATCTCCCTTCCTGTCATAGCTTACATTCCATTTGCTTATTGGCTACATCAGCCAGATTGCAATTTGTATATATATATATATAAAAGTTTATACAATTAATCGAATGTGCACCGGGTCTTTGTATAATAAGCCTTATTCCTAGTTGTTACAGCGCGTCTACGTTCAGTACTAGTAGTTTAATCGTATCGATATGTTCATTGTATAAAAATATTGCGTTATGTGTAGATGGGGTTTGCAAGTGCGCATGTATACGAATGTGTGCGATGAGTTTGTGACGTGAACGAATAAAATATTGTATTTTGCCATTCATGTATTGTTACTACTATTGCGCATAGGCGTTTTAATTTATCTATTTAAAAATTACTTCGAATCGAACAGAAATTTAAAATAAATTCGGATTTGAATTTTACACAATTTCGTGCGGATTATTCAATAAATACCGCTCGTAGTTTTATTCGAATGACATAACGAAAGGGACAAAAATAATGAAAGTCATCGGCCAAAGAAATGGATGTAGCGCGAAAATCTGCGCTCTTAATGACAGAAAAATTAACGTTATTTAATATTCGACCTTGCGTGCCTTACGCTGCGTTTATATAATTTTACCTGTTATTGTTCAGCTTTTTTACATCATATACATATACAGACATATATATATATATATATATATATATATATATATATATATATATATATATGTATATATATATGAGTGTGTGTGTTGGCATTTTACATATTTTGGATTTTATTTTAATTCACGTTTAACTATATATATATATATATATATATATATATATATATATATATATATATATATATATATATATATATATATATATATATATATATAATAGTTGCCATTATTAATGAGTATCATCGCGGTAGATTTTAAAATAATACGTCACGAATATATGTTATAATAATCGGGCCCGTTCGTTATCGCGAATGGCTCGTTCTATTTAAAACGAAACGATGATGGAGCAGCGCAATCCATAATGCAATATTAATAACTCATGATCGTTATAATTTTTTGATCGATCATCGAGAACGGTATTTCGAATTTGGCCGCGTTATTATTATTATCGTTAATTATTATCATTAATATTATTTATTATTTTTATCTATATATATTTACATATATGTATATTTATTTTCGATTATTAAGGGGTAGACGAATATTACGCAGAAAACGAGAGAAAAATTGCGCTAATGATAAAACGTCGTAAAATTCGATAAATCAGACAATGCGTTACGTTACGTTGCGTAGTTCGGGTCTCGTTCGCATCGTTACGTAATTATAATTTTGAAACTTTTCTATCGCCAAGAAGATTTTTTCTTTTTTTTTTTTTTTTGCTACCCATAATCGTTATAGTAATAATAATAATAATCACCGTAAATAAATAAATTAATTAATTAATTAACAATAAATGGTATGAATTAAAATTATTTCGCATTTTTTACCTGTTAGTTTTCTAATAATTTCGAAACAGCGGTATTCTTTCTTTCGGTTTAATAAGTAATGTAAACTGTTAGCATTTAAGTTACGAAATATTTACGAAATCTGCAAAAATGAGCGGCTAAAATTAATAATGAAATTTTTTCGTGTATATATATATATATATATATATATATATATATAATATACATTAAATATGTTAAACGTTGTAATGGCTTTATATAAATTATGTAGGATGTGTATGTAATTGTAACCTGAAAATGGAGGAAACATATTTATCCCGATTACTTACAGACATTTTGATACTCGAATGGAAGTGCAATAAGAAGCGAAAAACATTAAATTAAATAATTAAAGAAATTTATACATATATATATATATATATATATATATATATATATATATATATATATATATATATATAATACATATTCTCCTTATCATGCCGGTCAGCTTATATTCCTTTCTTCCCTCAATATTTAACAATCTGTATTGCCTCGTCCGGAATTCCATTTATACTGGTCACATTTTCGATCCTGCATCCAAAAGGTAACAATGAATATAGTAGGCAGTAGATTCTCTGAATTTTGGACCACGCCTCGAGTTCACTTTCATCGTCGTGTATAAGTTTTTTTTACATATTTTCACGTTCTTCGCCGTGCTAACTATGATAAGTTCTTATTGGATTCAGGTTTTCCCATATTGGCCGCGGCAATTTATTACCGGCAGGAGGTAACTGTTCGTTCGGTTGTTCCCATAGTTGCAATCGACCCTCTTTCACTCTTCCGCAATTCCATAACTTAAGATGTTCGTTTCGAAGCGTTTACTCTGTTTTAACGAAACTTTTTCTGATCTCTCTCGAGTCGACTGCATACTTCTCATAAAACGGATGTCCTTCATACCATAACAGAAATATTTCTATTTGAACGATCGATGTCGACTTAAAGCATCCTATAATTATTATTCGATTAGTTCCGTATCATCGTCTATTCTTTTTTACGTGTACTGAATTACCCCACACTGCGCTAGAACATTCGCCAGACCTTACGGTTTATCATAGAGTGTTTTTTTTTTGTCGCCTATTAATTTCTACTAAATTGATTTCCAAAACTTTGGGGCAGTCGTGTGAGGTTGTCTTAATAAAATTTTCCAAATTTAACTTAATACATATTTATGCGCTGTATCTAAATAGGAGGGAATGTAACTTTTGAGTTTGTAGTTAATAGTTAAATAGTAACTACGTACGATATATTACAAGGAAAATGGTTAAGACTACGTTTTATCAACCTGACGGGTGCTCTTAAATGTAATTTTGAATACATACAAGATTGAAATATATATTTATATGTATGTGTATGTCAACAACAGCCACATTTGCATATGATTTTTTTACCTTGGTAATTAATGTTTTACAAACTCTTTACTTTTGGATCGGGTGATGGTGCGAATTCTTCATTAAATATCGTTCTGTCTGCGTGCTCTTAATATACACCGACGTAGATAACTTTTTGTTCCTTTTCACCAGAATGTCCAGAAAAGTCAGTTCGTTGCAATATTTACGTTCCCCATAGTAAATTTTATGCTGTTGTGAAATGAATTTAATGCCCCGAAAAATTCTAACAACTTTCCTTCGCCACTTTTCCAAATTACAAAAGTGCCGTTCATCTAAACCAAATTTAGACTTCCAAACTTCTGCAACCCATTTATCCATCTCTTTCATAAATAAATTTGCAAAAACAGTACTAATATTCCATCGTCATGTCATCCGTTTGTCTATAGAATTTTCCATCAAACAGGAATGGGTTTTAGAGCAGTGTTCAAAAACGTAATGTTTTTTGTTATCTATACCTCGTTTCTTTATAATCTCAAGAGTACCCCTTGAACTGGCACATTAGTAAACAACGAGAAGTTACCATATTTTATAAATTTGTGTTAAAATTTGCGAATTTTCATGTCGTGTTTGTCATTCATCATCGCGTAAAATAAACACCATAATAGATTAATGGATATTTTAGAAAGAACAGACGAAAATGTACGAATCATAAAAAACCTATATTGGAACCGGTCGACAAGTATTAAAATTGAACAGTCAATTACGGAGTATGTGATGCAGAGTTGTAAGGCGAGGTTGTATCTTGTCGCCGCTATTATGTAACATGTATTTTTTTAAGAATTAAAAAATCAATTTAAAAATTTCTATTCAAGTAAATGAAACGATAGTACACAATATCAGATTTGCGGATGATACGTTTTTAATATCGAATAGTATGAAAGAATGACATCAATTCGTGGATGTTTTCACAAGAACATGCAAAGAATATGGATTGCATCTAAATATTTCCAAAACACAGTACATGTTAATAAATAGGAAAAACAATAACACAACTAGCAGCTGCGGGGGGGGGAATAATAAATAAAATAAAAAATATCGAGTACCTGTGTAGCGACATAAATGAACAACAGGATACGAGCAAAGAAATAATAGTGCAGATTGAGAAAGCCCGTAATGCATTTTTTTTAACGGAGACGTTAGAGAAACAACTAGGCACCTTCGAAATGCGGCTTTATCGTAGAAATCTTAAAGTAAAATGGACTGACAAGATAGGAAACTGTAGAGTATTAAGTCGTTTAAATAATAGCAAGGATAGAAGAAGTCAAATATCGAAAAGTGAGATATATTAGACGTATAATGCGCCGCCCGAAGCGATGTAATACATTATATATCTTCTTATACAACGGAAGATGGAAGGGAATATACCGTCTGGAAGAAGAAGAACAACATGGGTGCAGAACCTAGCGCAGTAACGCAAATACAGTTGAACTGTATCGGAATGCATCGGATAGACAAAGAATTGTAAAGATGTTAGCCGAGTTCTGTAACCGACATGGGACACCATGATGATGATGATGAGTTGTCAATTAATTGCTGTTTTTTTTTTTTAATTATTATATCGACATTCGTGTAAGTATAGTCGAATATTACACTAACTGTTTTGTTTATTATTTTGCAATATAGAAGTGTAATATTGAAATAGATTGCAATTGAAATTACTGTTAATTTTGTTTCAGATTAAATAACTGCAGAATACCTTGTTACGACGGGATACTACTATCTGAAAAATGACGCGAGCGGTAAGAAATTTTATATATATATATATATTTATATATATTTTATATATTTAACTTTTTAAATATAAAGTATTTACCAGCTTTGAGTTGATCTCCTAAATTATTAGTGCCTGTTGTTCAACTTTCTGTATGGAAATTGTTTACATTCGGATAATTGAGATTTCATATTTATACTGCTCGGAAATTATAGTGTTGTTCGTAATCACTGTTTAATCTCGATGTTTACGATATTGTTTAAATGCAATACACGCTTATACACACATACATACATACATTTATATGCGTGTTTAAAAAGTTTACCGATTTTGAAGACTGTACGATGTTTATATTCGCATTTTAAGTTCATGTATTTGTGACAAATTATGTTACGGTTCAATGGGTATATTCATACGGAAGTGAAATTTTCTAATTTTACAAATTTACTAATACGAGTTTCGGTACGTAGTAATTGTAACGTATAGAAATGTTTCATAATAGAAACGTGACCAGATTTGTTCGATGCCGAGGACGTGACTAGAAATGTTTCGTAAAAGCTCCGACATCGATTATTCTGTACTAGCATTCTCTCTGTGTCTTACACACACACACGCAAACTTAAACTATTTCAAAAGTTATTTTACGGATAAGCTTAGGAATTTTGCGATTAAAATACTCGTTAGAATCAGACGAATAAACGTTTTAAAGTTGCGAAGTACAAGGTACAGTCAAAATATTTGAAATAGTAAAATAACAGTATTATTTTGATGTAACCGACAGAGATGTAGTTTCAACAACACTTAATAGTAGGAGAAATGTTTACAATCAAAATTTTGGAATTTTTGGAACAATAGTACTTTCTTCGTTAGATATTTTAGAAAAGTTAGCCGTTTCTTCGTTTGATCATCTCGTAACCGGCGAATATAAATTAAAAATCGGATCGCGTACTAAATTTCCCATTATTATTTTTTTAAATCTCGCTTAAACCTACCGCATAAGACATTTAATAATAATCTTAGTATTTAATTTAATTCTTAATATATTACTAACGTAATTGCCGGAAAAGCTTTAAGCTTTCTTTATTCGTTAACACTAATCATCATTAATCAGTCTTCGACTGGTAGCGCTGCAGTCTCCTTTTCCATTCGCCCCTATCTGCTGCCGTAATTTTTAAATCGCGATAGGTATCCACTCCTACGACTGTCCATTATTTGTCCGATGTAGCATTTCCTTGGCCGGCCTCCTTCTACCTTCTATCGTGCCTTCAAATATTCGTAGGACCAATCCACGGTGTCTCATCGCATGACTAAATTATTTTCTTCCTTTCACTTTTTCCATAACGTTCTTGTTTGATATTTTTTCAGTTCCATTCGATCTTCATCGTGCTTAACACTAATATAGATGTTTAATAAATTATTCAATTTATCTAATATTGCGATATTATCCATGTGCACGTAGCACTTCTTTATTTAGTTCCCGTAGCTATATGATTGATTGTTTAGTAAAATAATTATACGCTTTTGGTAATTTTAAATAAACTTTTCATTATTCCAACGCATTATTAGAAATGATTCAGATACGTTATTTTCAATATTCGGTAAGTGAAGGTTAAAATTCGACGACTATGAAAATTTACCATTGCATTACATTAGGAAACTGGGGACATGCAAATAAAAAAATCGAATGAAAACAATCGCATTGCAGTGAATATTATATTATATTATATATATATATATATATATATATATATATATATATATATATATATATATATATATATATATATATATATAGACAGTGACGTAGACAGGGGTGTTTTGGGGATTTGAACCCCCTTGGAATCAATCTGAGAATAAGAAAATATACGCTCGTTTGTTAAATGCAGTTTTACATTTGTTAAACCTATTTTTTTTTCATTTTTTTTATTTAAATTTCGTTGTTTTGGAAGTAAATAAATAGTTTTGTAATATAGGAGGTACTAGAAGAATTTTGTAGAAAAACGCGAAGAATAGATTTTAAATTTTAAATTTAAATTATTACTATGTATTATTCCTTCAAAAAATATAAAATCATTATTTATCGTTTATTTTTTCCAGGAATTTATTGTTAACCATCTCCCTCTGTCCTCAATAATATACTATTAGTGTGTTCCAGCGACGTTAAATATTTCTGTCGTCTATCGCTTCTAATATACATATTCGACGTCTAATAACTATAGAAATAACTCTGGTGATTTGAATTAGGGCTTCGGGTTTAACCTACTTGAGTTGTGGTTATTTACTTAAAGTTCAATTTAACTTGGGTTTACTGTTTTTAGTTTTGTTTGAACCCCTCTCTTCAACCAAGTCTGTTTACGCCACTGTATATAGTCCTTTCGTTTGCGGTGTTGTTCTACGGTAATATATGTTTTTTAAAGTTTCATACGTATGTTCAATAACGGTCGTTAGTAGTAAACGGAAATTGTACTTCCGTTGTCTATGCGAGGGTGTGAGAACGAATTCTGATTTGTTTGAACTTTCGAATAGGCCACAATTCGCAATTTCGTAATAGTTGTAATAGACTGTTTATTGAATTTAGCGTGATTATTGGAAAAAATGACGTAATGGATAAGTTTTCCCCGGTCGTATTTTTGAACGGAGTGGTATTGGTGATGTTCGAGTGCGAAGATGTGTTTATAAATTCGGAATGCGTATGGCAGCAGTATTATTTTCGTTTTAAAATAAACCCGTCGAAGAATAACGCTCGCACAATTGCGCGGATAGAAGGTGGAACACGCGCGAGCGTGCATTTATATCGTTAGGCGTATATATATCCGTGACAATATTAATGAGCTGTATTGTTTTCGTTAGCTTAGAAACTAAACATAAAATTTTTTGCTATTTTGTTCGTCGGAAATGAATATTGATGTGTGAAAATCACCCGACAACCTCGTATTATGTAACCGTTATTTCGGAAGAATTCCGGATGTTAATTTTTTTTTTTTTCTAAGTTTCGAATTCATTTTTAATTCGTATTGCCGAGATGACGTTTCTCGATATTCTATCACGTGAGACGCTTATGATAATTTTGTATTTTCATCCTGACGTCATTTCGGTGATAACTACGGGTATAAAACGGTTCCTTTTACCTGATCGTAAATAAATACGAGCATTATCGGAGCACACGATCAAGACGGTGGTATAGATATCTAGATCGTTGTAAAGCGATCGATCATAATCCGAGCGACAGAAAACCGACTGAATTATCGAAAACAAAATTTTTTTTATTTTGTTAAATTTTTTTTTTAGAACAATCGAAAATGAATTTTTCAATGGCTAAATATCGAATGTCGCTTTTACTGGATAACGAGCTTAAAATAGATTACAGCTATTTAAAATTTTATACAAACATGAAATAGAGTGAACTTTCGTTCGTTGTAACGGTGCTATTGATTAGAATTTGCAATATTATCCGTTATAGTTATTTTGGTGATAAGCAAATCGTGTATTTCAATAATTTAATTTTGACTCATTTTTTGATAATAATAAATAAATATGTTTTTTTTTTCCTTTATTTTTAATTGAGTTTAGGTTATAAAACCATTACTACTCATTGTACATATAAATTTATATAAACTAAACGCTAACGCTAACAAATGATTTATAAAATAGAAAGATAAATAACTAAACTAAGACATATAAGGAAAATACACTATACGAGGATGTAAAGGTTACAAAATAATATTGGAATATAAGAGACCAGTGCTATCAACACAAGAGGATTATTTAAGGATAGGAGGTATGCAATAGAGTACGGAGGGAAGATACCTAACTGTAATAATATCTTGATTAGGGTTTCTCTGTGTGCACTATATAGATTACATGAAAAAATGATATGATTAATATCTGCCGTCAAACCACAGGACTGGCAAGTACTGGAACTAACCAGCCCTATCCGGTGGAGATGACTAGGCAGCAGATTATGTCCTGACCTAATACGAATTAAAAGAGAGAAAAATTTACGGATTGGTATTGAATGAGGAGGCTTAATTAGAAAGAGAGATTGTTTCGGTAAACTTGTTTATGAAATTTGTGATCAGGCAGCTAAAATGGGGGCCTTCAGAGGCCTACTGATCCCTGCGATTTCCTCCACATGTTTAGCTGCGTCTGCGAAGGCGGATTTGCGTCATCGTTGGAGCTCCATGTTTTGTGCTACTCGGAATAATTTCTATAAATAAATATGTTATTACTCTTCTTCTTCTAGTGGCATCTCCTCGACAGGAGTTAGCCTACATCGTGATTTAGTCGATTTCTAGCGTCCTTTATTATGTCGACTACTTTTTTATGAAACGGTTATCATTTCTAATCGTTTTCTTCCTCTGGGCGCTTTTCCTTCGATCATACATCCAGCAGAAAGATACCATTTTCTCTGATCTTATGCGCCAAATATTTCCGTTTCCTAGCAAGAATGTCCTGAACTGTTATTGGTGTTTTAAGGCCACATTTTACCAATAAATATTTATTTGTTCTTTTGGATTCTCATTTCGAAGGCTTCTAGCCGTTTTAAGCTTTCTACGCTCACTGTCCACGTTTTACACGCATATTTTAATATAGACATTACACAGCACTGCACCAGCCGAAGTGTTAATTTATTATTCAATTTTCGAATTCGGTTATTAAGTTGATTTTTTATTATCGCTTGAATTTTTGTTATTTTGTTTTTCCAGTGTTGGCTATTTCGGTTGCTCGATGGGTGGAACCATAAAAATTCGCCATTATTATGACGGCGCATGGTTGTTCTATTTATTTTTTTTTTTTTTATTAAAGTATTTATTTTATTTTAAACTTTATTCATTTATTTAGTTGTATATAATTAATAAATCGTTTTAAACTACTTTGCGCGCGAGTAAACCTTGCTTTTTGGTCTGATTAGGTTAGGTTAGTTTAAATTAGAACTAATATGATTAAACGGAAAAAATAAAAATAACACCGCGCCCGACCATGTTAAAAATCCCATTTCGATGGAAATGACTCTAGTAGTTACAGTCTGCTCGGGTTAGATTGAACCGATGAATTTTTCTTGATTCGTACGATGAAGACAGTTTCATCGAAGACTAATATTGGTTCACGTATCTTATTTTATAATCAAATAATTTATTCAATAACCTATTTTTCACTAATATCGCGTGCATTATTTCCATTCGTAGTAGCAGTGTCAAAATTTCCTGTTAAGATGCAGTTTTTTTTATTTTTATTTTTTCAAAAAATTGTACTTTAAGCAAAAAAACAAATTATAGTACGCCGGCTCGGTAAAGGTGGAAGGTCTTACAGGATAATCCGAAAAATTTTCAAAAGGTCAACAAAACAATTCAAATCAAGGCAAAAAGTTGATTTATTATATGTACATACGCACATGCATACATATATGTATACATATCATGCAATTTATAAAGTAAAGAAGGTTTCAAAAGTTACCTGTAGATTTCACAAAAAAATCTGTCACGAATTTTTGTTTTTTAGAAATACCTCTTCTTTACTTGAGATTGAAGTTTTTTTAGTACTATTTTATCACAGAGCGAAGCATCGTCTTGTTCCTCCAGATATTGGATAAGTCCTTCGATGTGTGTTAAAGCTGCGTCGTGGCTTACTTGTGTCCTCGTCTTATCCTCTTCTTCTTTCTCACTCTTCTCCGAAACCCTACCTGATGCTCTGTCAACAATTTATTCATCAGTAAGATGTTCAAAGCCTGCATCATTGGCATCGCAATTAATCCACTCAACAATATTTGCTTCGTCGACGACACTTCCTCCTATAACGGATTTCGCCAAATTAGCTAAATCACAAGTAGAAACTTCTTCTTTTTCTTCTATAGATTTTTGTAAATTATTTTCCACATCAGGTAAAATTTTCCTCCAGGAAATTACTAACGTCGATTGTTTAACTGACTCCCAAGCAGTATTTATATCATAAATGCTGTCAAGAATCGTGTAATCTTTCCAGAAACTGTGAAGATCAAAATTTTCCTCCAGGAAATTACTAACGTCGATTGTTTAACTGACTCCCAAGCAGTATTTATATCATAAATGCTGTCAAGAATCGTGTAATCTTTCCAGAAACTGTGAAGATCATTTCCATCTTCAATCCTTTTTTTTAGTAAGTTTATTCTATACTTTTTTTTCATTAACGCAATCACACCCTGGTCCATTGGTTGGATAAGAGCAGTGACATTGGGAGGCAAAAACTTTACGATGAAATTTCTATTTTCCGATTTTAAAACGTTTTCCCCTGGGTGAGATTGGGTATTGTCAATCAGCAGTAGAGCTTTCTCTGGTAAATTCTTTGACTTTAGATGTTCTTTGACTTGAGGAATAAATTTTTTTTCAAACCACTCTTTAAATACTTGCTGGTCCATCCAGTTCTTCTGGTTAAAGTAGTATAGAGGGAGGTTTTCAAATCTTGTCCCGTTAAAGGATCTCGGTTTTCTTGATTTACCAATCATTACCAATTTTAATTTGTGAGAGCCTGATGCATTGCTGCACGACATTATAGTCATTCGCTCTTTACTAGACTTATGTCCTGGAGCATGCCACTCGCTCTCAAAGGCCAATGTTCGCATCGGCAAACATTTCGAGAACAGTCCCGACTCATCAGCGTTGTTCACTTGATCGTATGAAATTTCCTCTGATTGAAGAAACTCTTCAAAATTGGTCTTGAAATTTTCCGCTGCCTGTATGTCGCCACTTAATTTCTCGCCGTGGAGTCCAATCTCTCTTATCCCGTGGCACTGTTTGAACCTTGTTAACTAACCTGATATTGCGTCAAATGTTCCATCCAAACCTAGCATCTGAAAAATCTGTTTTGCTTTTGCAGCAATACTAGACCATGAAACAGGAGTTCCCTCACTTCTCAATTGACTTACCCATTCTAAAAGTGCCGCATCTAATTCTTCATAACTGCTCTTTTTCATAGTTTTTCTTTTTTTTCATCGACGAGGAGTTGTCTGATGTGGATGCAAATTGAATTAATTTATCTTTTTGTTTTAAAACGTCTCTAACAGTGGATTCTCCTATTCCATACTGCAAGCTAATTTGCTTTTTCGAAGCGCCATTTTCAATTTGTTTTATTAATTCTAGTTTCTCTTGAATTGATAAAATCACTTTTTTCACTTTATCAGTCATTGTAAAATAAAATAAAACCACGAATCACGAAACAAGCACACTTTTATAATAAATTTGGCAAAACTAAAATCACGATTTAGTAAATAAACGAGCTACCTTCTACGGCCAAGTTGACAAAACGGACGTGAAAGAGACAGTAAAATGTTGAAGCGAAAAAAGTAAGACGAGAGTGCGGTTCTGAGAGTTGTGACTCATACAGACTTCCGGTAACGATGACTAATACGCTTAAATAAACGAACGTAAATCAATCCTAGAAAGACCGCGGATAATCCGCCACCGGATAATCGAGAGTTTACTATATATATATATATATATATATATATATATATATATATATATATATATATATATATATATATATATATATATATATATATATATATATATATATATACCTGCATAGTTTACCGTTATTTGTCAAATTTTGAACAGTTAAAATTTAAATTAGTTACATTTTAATGGTAATAATTAAAGTAAAGTTAATTCAGAATACCATTATCGCGAATAAAGCATAGGCGTTGAAAGTGGATAAAGAATAAGTTCAATTATTAGGAAACGTAATGTGAAATGGGATCATTAGCAGTCGTGCCGAAATCAGATGAAGATGGGATTATTTTAAATAAGAAAATTCTTTCCAAAACGTAGTGAACAAATAGTGTGACGAGTATACAGAGAAGTTGGAGGAACAGGATGCGGATTCGGTTGTAGTAATTTACAGCGAGAAGCTAATTAAAGGTCACGCAATAATGAGTCCCGTTATTGTTTATACGAAGTTTTTATAATGGAAAGAGGACGCAATCAAATATATTTTTTAAATCGCCTTCTTATCAGGTACTGATATAAATTTATGTCATCAAACAGATGCTGTTCTTGAGAACACACTTGATCTTTTGAAAACATACCCATTAGCAAGGTCTCAATTTAGGTTTTAGATTGGTTACACCCAATCCATCATTGTTCTCCGTTTCAATCTTTTAATCTTTCCTGTTTTCTTCAGTAAACTGCCTGCTAGTGGGTTTGTATGGATATATACTTCTGAATAACTGCATGTATTACATTCTCTATGTACTTAATATTTAGATATTCGTAGAACGTTCAGTTTGAGACGTACCACTGTGCTCCTACTATAGCATTTGATATTTCTGAATTTTGTTAACATTGCTTTTAGACACACGGACCCATAGTTCCACTGCATAGAGCAATATATAAGCTTTAATAATACGTTATACAGTAATAATTTTTGTTTTTAGTATGAAGTCTTGAATGCGGACCAAGCAACCAATTTGGAAGATATAGTAATTTTACAGTATTATTGTCACGATCTGGCAAATTAATCGTCAACTGATTTTTAAGACTTTCTAACATGTGCATGTATTCAAACTTCCGGTTCATTTAAACTCCGATGCAGTTTACCTCTCCGTACATTTAAATATCGTTCTCAGTATTTTTTTATCCCCATCGCTGCACTATCTTAATGTTTGATCTCGAAGTTCTACCACAGGAGGGTATGCCATAGCGTTCATTTTAATTATTTTTATTTATGCAGTTACTTATATATATATATATATATATATATATATATATATATATATATATATATATATATATATATATGTGTGTGTGTACGCCTGTTATATCCATATATATGTCATCATATGTTTGTTTAAGTGCATGTACACACGTATCTAATTACTCTTCGCCGCATTACCGTTTTTTTTTTCTTTGTTTTTCTTATTCGATTTTCCTGTACGACCGAATATTTTATTATCTCTAATACAGCGTTAGTTTTAAGACAAATGTTGAGGTACCAATTACTTATTATAACATTAGGAATATGTTGCACATGTATTTACACGTGTATAGTACTATTTATGTAAAGCTGTTTTTCTTCTGTCTTTCTACTTGCATTATATAGTAACAATAATTTCTACGAGAAAGTCGGACGTTTTATCCAGCAACCACTCATTTTTCTGTTTTAATCATGTATGTAACACGCGCGCTATCTATACTCGCTGTTACAGAAATAAAAGTTACGCGTTTACCGGTTAGATGGCGGAGTTCCTTGAAAATAATATCGTGCTTATTTTTGCCTATTTATTTGTTTTCATTTAATGCGCGACAAGAAATGACTTATTACGACATCGAGTTTTTAATTATGTACCATTACAAAATATAAACGAACACTAAAGCGTCGGTATGATTTAATTGATAATTGGTATTTCTTGGAATAAATCTTTAACGCTAGTTGGTTGATGGATTAGTTGAACGGCAAATAATTCAATTAAATTCGATTTTCTAAGTGAGAAAATATAACTGCCGAGTATGATATCGAATTTCATTAAGCGCGGTTATTTATAGTTACCAGAGTAAAATAATTAGCTGCCGTTAATTGTAATTTCGATATACCAAGTGGAAAATGGAAAGAGTAATATATATATATGACGGTTTATTTCCTGTTGGCGTTTTCGACTATTAAGATAACGTGTTTGGATTATTCGATGGTTTAATGTATTCGATATTCTTCGATAATATAAATATATGTAATAGCTATATATATGTATGTATAAACCACCTATAAAGTTACTAGTAAAAATCGATAATTAAATTATCATAGCAAAGTTTTTCGGGATTTACGTCGTCATTTTCAAGTTATAAATAATTAAACTGATAATAAAAAATAATTTATTCATATAATAAAAATGATATATAGAATAACAATCGATCTATATGGTACATTCAATTCCAAATTGAGATGTTTGTCAGCGGGTACTGATACAATAACCCACTGTATATGTTTATAAGATGGTCATTAAAACTAATTTATCATCAAATGTTACTAATGTGTCTGAAAAATTAATATTTCTCAATGATGTCTCTAATATTTCATTTTCAATTCCCCTTTGTATATGTAAAATATTATGATTATGTTTAATATTATTAATTTTATTACTAAATATGATTTATCTTCTTCATTTTATGTGAATTTACATGTTCATTAATTCTAATTCTGCGTTTAAATTGTTTATCTATTTTGCCTATCTGTTTTTTCACAATCACTACAATTTAATCACTGCATCTTATATATATATTATTATTAATATATTATTATCATTTTGATTATATATATATATATATATATATATGTGTGTGTGTATGTATTTATGTATATATACTAATATATATGTAGTTGTTTAAATTTCGTCAGTTCCGTCTTTGTAGATTGATTCCAGGTGGCTCTTTTGTTGGATTTTCCACCAAATCTCCCTTATCAATTTTGTTTTTAACTGTGTCGCAGTGATTCTACCATCTTTTATTAAGAATGTGTTCCCTATTTTTGTATGTAATGGTAAATCCGTATTGGTAGAAAAGTTGGCATAATCCCGTAGTAAGCTTTGTTCACGTCGGATCTCTGTTGGTGCTATGTTTGCCAACACGGGTAACCAAGGCAATGGGGTACTCCTAAGTGTTCCGGTAATTGTCCTGAGTATTACATTTAACTGTGTGTCTATCTTTGGCATATGTGAGCCATTAATCCAGATGGGAGAACAATATTCTGCGGCGGAGTATACTAAATGTCCGTAAAACCTTAGCTCTTGATCCCCATCCTATACCAGCTAGCTTTTGTATCAAATTGTTTTAGGTTTCTAATTTCTGTGCTAAATTACTCAGATGTTTACTGTAAGTGAGCGAACGGTCTAACGTAATTCCAAGGTGTCTGGGGAATTTTGTGTTTTTTTAGTTGTATTCCGTCAAAGTTTACTAACAACTAGCTAATGGTGAAATAACATTTCAGCATTAGCTAGTTGTGTATTTAGATGGAACAGGGCGATCTCTGTTTTAACTGCATTGGTCTCAATTTCCAGGTCTTAAAGTATTTGCTCAATTTCTCCAGGTCCTGTTCCAAAATGTTTCCACATTGTGCAGCGTCTGCGTCCTGAATTTTTATGGCAATATCATTCACATACTGAAATCTTTTACTGTTTGTCGCCGGCATATCATGCACATATATATATTAAAGAGGACGGGCGCTAAGATCCTCGAGGGAGTCCATCACTTGTACGTCGCCATCTGCTACCATGTTTACCAATATACACTCGGAATGTTTATAAGACGGATTATTTTTATACACGGTACTATCTTCGAGAGTTTAAACATCAGGTCATACCGCCATACAATGTCATATGCTGATGATAGATACACAAAGACCACTGTTGTCTTAAGTTTTTCTGGAAACCGTTTTCAATTAAGTGTGTTAGTGCTGCTACATGATCAACGCAAGATCTTCTTGACCTGAAACCTGCCTGTTCTCTTGGCATATATTTTTCGATAGTTTTCTGAATTCTATTTAATATAATACGTTCAAATATCTTGTATAGCACCGACAAGAGAGAAATAGGTCTATAATGCGAATTCTCAGTTCCATTGTTCCCCGGTTTTTTAATTGCTATTATCTTAGATTTTTTCCAGTTTGTTGGGATATTTCCAGACTTAATAACAGCATTGTATATATGTAATAAATAACTTATAGCTTTTGATCCAAGATGTTTAATAAACTACGGACCTGCGCTTTTCCCGATTTCGTTTGATTTAATGCCACAGTGAGTTCAGTTTGTTGTATATCGCCGCTGTATCTGTTGTCCGGTCCTATTTCTTGTTTTGTTAAACGTAGTTTTTATCCTCACGTCTCGGATCTGTTCCTTTTCAATCGACATTTTAGTCGTTTCCAATAATCTTGCAGCCACTCCATCAGGGGAAATCACGGGATTAACCTTTTTAGGAGACGTAGGGTCTGAACCTAGTATTTTAAGCAGGTTCCAACAACCTTTTTTACTGTTATGAGTAAAATTCAGTGATTCAACAGTTTGACGTTCGGAATTAAGTTTATTTAACAACTCAGTTACCTTGACCTTATCACCTGTAGCTTGGTATTCTTTCAGTAGCTGCTCGCATTCCTTAGACCATCCAGGTATATATTGTTTCCCCTTTCCTCTAGGAATACACTTTCTTGCTGCAATTTTTATTGAATTTATAAAGTTGCTATACTTTCTAAGTGTGGGTGATAAGTTTTCAACCTTGGTTTCCACCGTATTTTTGAAATTATTCCAGTTAGCTTTTCTAAAGTTCCATCTCATTTTCGGAATGGAGGTCACATACGGAATAATATCTCTACAAGTATACATAATCTGCCTATGCTGGCTATGTGGAAAGTCATTTAATACTGTCCAAACAATTCCACCTATACCATAATGTCCTCTGGTGCTTATACATAGGTCAGGAGTAAATTCCTTTTGTCACCTGGCTGATTTGAAAGAACCTTTATCCTTTGGGTTATGTACCAACTTCAAATCGTTTACTTCGATCCAGTTTGCCAATATTCTACCATTTTCATCATCACCGCTGTAACCCCATGATGTTGAGTGGCTATTAAAATCACCAATATATATGCTTGGTTGAGAGTACAACTTGAAAGGTTCGGCGGTCCATTTAATACTCGGTGGCTTGTACACATTTACAATGGTGGTGTTGCTAACTATGGTGACTAAAATAAAGACGTTGCCATTGTCTGATTTTTCAATAACCTGGACTTTGTCTTCTAAACCATTTTTAACGTAGGTGGCTATTCCATGTTTGGCATGTGCCACACTATCTATAAGCTTAAATCCTCTTATGATTCCCCTTTTGAGTAGAGCCTCCTCATCATCAGTATGTGTCTCTTATATGGCTATTACATCTGCTTCTTGATCTACCGCCATCTTCATCAGACATTCACTTTTACTTTGGGATATTCCCTCAATATTGAGCTGAAGTATGCGCAGCATTTTCTCTTCTTTTATAGGCCTGAAGCCCTGAAAAGGGCTGTTTCTAGCAATTTTATCTTGTCTCTTTTCCATCTTAAGCCTTTTATTTATTTTGTGACGCTTCGATGGCGTAGTTAGCCGGCTGTGTTACATAATACAGTCGTTTCTAAGGCATCCTCGCTTGAAATTGTTTTTTCCTTTACGTTGAGATATTAATTGTGCTTCATGGAGGTCTATACCAGGCCCCCGCACTATATATATTGTATAACAAAGGTGATAATATACATCCTTGCCGTACCCCCTTACTGGTTTTAATATTTTTTGATAGTTGACCTATTTTGATGTATACATTATTCTCTTCATATAAGTTTTTGATTAGAGTTATTAAATGCTGTGTTATCTTGAACTGTTCTAATACATCCCATATCGTATCTCAGTTTACCATATCGAACGCCTTTGTGTAATCCAATAAGCATGGTGTAGCTTTATGCATTGAATTCAGAGCATTTCTCGATTATTTGTCGTAAGCTAAAGAGTTGCTCCCGAGTCCCTTTCCCAGGCATTCGCTATCTGTGGTAATATGAAATACTTTAGCCTTTTATTTATTACATACAATAGTATATTGCTTGTGTGACTAATAAGCGCAATAAGTCCGTAATTATAATAATTTTGTTTGTCTCCTTTTTTGTAGAATGGTATCAATATTGATTTAGTCCAATCTTTTGGCCATTTAGTACTTAACCATATTTTATTACATAATTTATGTATTAGGTCTTCTCTTTTTTCTTTGGCTGATGTGATCATTTCAGTTACTATATCATCGTATCCGGCTGATTTATTATGTTTCAGTCTGTTTATTGCAGTACAATTCCTTCCTGTAGAATATATGGCTCCATTGCCATGTTCAGAATTACCTTGCGGCATGATTCCTTGCACTATTCAGATCATATTGTATTAAAACGACCAGCTATGTTCGTGTAATAAATGGGTAACTTGTAGTATATATATAAATTAGCACACCCATGAAATCCGCATGTATACAGGTAAAAAACCGGACCTAAGTAAAATATTAATTGAAATTTTACGTTCGTATAAAAAATGAATAAAATACATGGTATAAAAACATTGCAAAAGAACTGGTTGTAAAATTAATAATATTGAACAAAATTATAGTATTTAGCATATGGAAAGAAAAGATAAAAAAAAAAAAATTAAAAAAAAATTATAAATAATAAAATTAAGAATTAAAAATAATTTATGAAATGCTTTAGTAACATTTGGCGATGATTTATAGTGATCATTTTGCAAACTATGTTAAATTATAATTTGAATATAGTGTAACTGCTAAGAAAATTTTATGATTATATTACAATTGGTGATTTTTACTAGTAACTTTATTGTTTTTTTTAAGAACAAGTCAGTACATCTCTGTAATATATATATATATATATATATATATATATATATATATATATATATATATATAAAATGTCATCTACATGCGTATGACCGAATGTTGAATTGAATAAATTAACACAGATTGGTACGTACTTAACACACAATTTACTGAGCAATTTGTTTTCGTAAAATTACTAAACACTTAGCGATTACATTTTTAAAATACGAGTAATCGTGTACACATATATTTATATAATACATATACATAAATAAATATATTATTTGTGTGTGTGTGTGTGCGCGCGCGCATACATATATAATTCTAAATTGTAGGTAGAATTGACGAATACGTAAACTTAATTTAAAAATAATTCTATAACTAATAATTGGCTAGTATGGATGATGTTAATAATTCTACTTATTACGGTTAGTACGTTCTATCTCTTTTAGGTAACCTATCCACGCGTGAAGTTGTCTCTTATTTTTTTTAAGTGCACCCTCGTTACAACGCGAATAATATTAACGCGTTCAATTTTTGAATTTTTTTGACTTTCTCGAAGTCGATATGCTTAATCGAACCGAATATATGTACGATAATTATTCCCCACTTTTATATATATATATATATATATATATATATATATATATATATATATATATATATATATATATATATATATATATATATATATATATATAGTCATTTAATCCTTTCAGTCGCACATTTAACAATTTTCACACCAAATGATAAATAAAAATATAAAATAATATTTTGAATATAATACTGATTTTTAGATAACTTTAGATAATTTCCTGTCGGTTCTGTAAATATTTTTAGAATTGAAATATTCTGCGTCAACATTATCTCTTATTAGGAAATTAAACAATTTTTCTAGCGTTAATTTATCCTGCGAGGGACACTGTGACTGATGAGTTCCTATTTGTCGAGGATATTATAAACGGATGAAAAATCGTACGAGAAAATAGTAATTAAATCAACTAAGAAGAACGTGTTATTATTATTATTATGCTCATTATTATTATGATTAAGTCGGTGTCCACAGGTACATGAGAAAAAAAATTGTCCATTTTCGTAATGGAATAATAATATGGGCGTATTTGACTCGGAATATTCCAAATTCCAAAAATATTTAAATATATCTATATAGGATGACCCAGAGAAGACGGACGGTTTAGTTGTTTTTTAAATAAACCCCCTGGACCAAAATTTTGGAATGAAATTTTATTTAAAAATAGAAAAACGAGAAATTAAATCAAGTCTTTAAAAAATTTTCGATAACGTTTTGTGAGCATAGGTAGCTGAATTTTTGAAATTTTTTCAGAAATCCGAATTTTCAGATCTTCCCGATGTAGTGGATGTGTTTCGTAAACGCAGTTCTTAAGATATTCCAACAAGAAAAAAAAGCACGTATCATTTCCTTTCGAAACTCTTTCTGCACACTGTCGTGATCTCACGCCGAAAATAACGTTTCACATGAAACGCGCGCTTCTTCTCGTTATAGGTAATCATAATAACTGAAACTGGACAAAAACGAATCTCTCGTATATGTACACTAAAACTGAAGCACGCAGTTTGCAAGTTGTAGCAGAGTCACCAATGCGCTATTCAAAAAACAAAAGAGTTCGTCTTCTCTAGGTCACCCTATATCTACGGTTGTTTGAAATTTAATATCCTCTCTCTCTCTCTCTATGAATAGGAATTTAATTTGTCGAAATAAGTTTATTATTAAGCGTTAGGTAGTGTTATAACGGACGACTGAAAGGCTTAATTATGTTTAAGTAGGATTCTTATCTTTTAACGCTGTTAATACTTTATCTTTCAGTTGTTTTTCGGATAATCGCGAAAGTATTAGCAAATCGTTTAACGATAATTTTTCGAACGGATCTTTATTATTATTACTAATATTAGTAGTATTAGTAGTCGTCTTTGTTGCTTGAACATTATCATTATCGGAAGTATCGACTACTTCGACGCTACCTCCGATAATGTTATCGTACCGTCGACTTTTCTCGTGTTTTTTCTTCTTCGGCATATGTAATATAATTTTCGGTTTTTTATCGACTTTGCATTCGCTACCACCACCACCGCCGATAACTGTACTAGTAGTAGCGACGATACTAACTTCTTCGATCGGCGATAACATTTCAACTTGTTCGTATTCGTCTTCGCTAGTCGATTGCCGTTTCATATTAGTCCGACTGAAATCATCCGTTCTATCCGATTGTTCGTTAATATTATCGTTATCGTTATCGATCGACGACGACGGCGGTAAAACTATTTCGATAAAATGATCGGTCGATTTAACGGAATCCGTTCGATGTTGTTTATCACAGTCGTCCGATTCGTTACATACGTCATTTCGATAATCGATCTCTTCACTATTATTTAACATCACTTTAGGAGTCGTCATTTTGGTCGTTTTACCTTTAAACGAAGACGTATCGATATTACTGAATTTTCTGGCGGCTATCGGTCCTATATCGCGCGAGAAAATAGAAGTAGTCGTTCGATTAGGCGATAGAGCGATAATCGGGCTTTTATTTACCGTAATAAAATTACCGTCCGAATTACTATTACCGACTATTCCAGACGGCGGCGGCGGCGGCGGCGACGACGACGACGACGGTTTAGAAATTATTTCCACCATCGGTGGTAGAGCGGTCGAAATCGATGACGCCGTTGTTGGAACTGCTCCGCCGGACGATCGTTCTTCGTACGGTGATGCGGTCGTCGTTATCGTCGGACTTGGATTTCGCGGTGACGATTCGTCTTCGCTGTTGCGTACGAAATGACTGGCTCGTCTACTATTAATATCCGGCGGACTGTGCTCGCTAGTAGCGCCGTGACTTAATCGACGTCCGATCATTTGAGCGCTTTGAAAATCGTAAAATCTACCGGCCGCTACGTTGATATCCGAACTTATTCGTCGTACGTCTAAATTACCGGAACTTTTCGAACGGAACACGTCTTTACTTAAACGTCTGGCGAAATCTAACCTGCGAATAATTCGAACGTTTAATCGTGTTTACTGGTTAAACAAAAATTTACTTCTCTCTTACCGTACAAAATTACAATGTCTCTCTCTCTCTCTCTCTCTCTCTCTCTCTCTATATATATATATATATATATATATATATATATATATATATATATATATATATATAGATCAGCCAGTGTGAAATGGATAAACGAGGCTCAAGATCGTTACAGGTGGAAACAAAAGGGGAACGCTTACATTCAGCAGTGGATTGATATAAGCGCATCGTGATCGTGATATATACTGCACGCAGTCCGTATTTAAGCAGCAGATGTATTATCAAAACTCGGAAAATAGATGCTGATCCTACTTATTGCTGATTACTTTTACATTAAATTAATCTACAATTATATGAATATAAGTAATCAGGATCGATGTTGAAGCCGGAAAGGATTGAATCGATGTATCTGATTGAATCTTACACAGTCTGTCAGCAGGTTCTTTGCTAATATATTTTTACGATGGTTGTTCCTTATATCTTTGGGCTGCTGATCTCTTCTTTAATAGAAATCATATTCGAATCCTTCCCGATGTCATCATTTCGTATAAACCAGGGTGCGTTATCCTACGTAAGATTTTTGCTTGTGTCCCTCTCATAAAAGCTATATATTGGAGTTATGCAGTACCTTGTGGCTCAATGAAATAAACGAGTAAATCTTTGACTATGATAAACAATACGGATAGATAAAAAGAAACATTACTCCCGTTTCGTCCAATTAAAATAAATCATCATTACGATGTGAATTCGGGATTAATACAGTTGCTTATCGTAGACATTTTTTGGAAAAACCAAACGAAATTACTTTAGACGTATAAATGCAACACAGCAACACTCACGCACCACCAATCAAATAGAATTGAGTAATTAGATATAAGTACGAATGAATTAACGCGCGTTTATAATTATTCGTGTAAAATAAAAATGTACACTTATATAACTTTATACCCGTAAATAAAAATGAATTTTCTCTTTATATCCATCTACATCTTCCTTTAAAAACCCTAACCATTTATATCCATCCATCCGTAATCACACACACCTATATATATATATATATATATATATATATATATATATATATATATATAAACGTATAGGCTCGCACTATTAACCACACACCCACATATCCTGGCACACACGTGTAATAATAATAATAATAATAATAATAAATAATAATAATAGTAGTAGTAGTAGTAGTAGCAGCAGTAATAATAATAATGATAATAATAATAATAATAATAATAACAATAATACCTTCAATTAATAAGAATACGAATAATTACGGTCGATAATTGATATTTTCTACAAGTTTAAACGTTATACGTCGGTATACGCACGGTAAATAGAATACACGGTAGGTATCACGAACTAGTTGCGCAGTAGTCAAACGAAATGTTGACGTCACCGGTGCCCACTAGTTCAGACAGTCGACTGTAGTGTAGTAGTCGTTCCGTTGTTTCGCGTGTTCTTCGTATTATTTCGTGCTTCTGTCGCCGCTTGTTCGGGTATTTTTTTATTTATTTTTTATTACGGTCAACAAATTAACTTATGCAATTTATGTGGTTTTTTTCGTTTAATACTGCCTATGTTTTCAATTTTTATACATATATTACGTCATCAACATAGAAATGGTTAGATCGTTTTGATACTATATTATTATTATTAATATTTTTATTATGCCTTGTTGTGTCATCGCTGGGTGTTCTAATCATGGCAGAAACGCTCATAAATTTGGAATCAGTTTTCATCGGTTTCCCAAAGATAAAGCTGTACGGAAACAGTGTGGTTACATATGAGCAAAAGAGCTGATGACTTTAATATTGAAACTGCCCGCGTTTGTTCTCGTCACTTTAATGAAAATGATTTTGAACGTGATTTGAGATCAGAATTGCTTGGGTATAAACCAAAGAAAAATTTAAAAAAGGATTCGATTCCTCATTTGCGAATACCAACATTAATTGAATGCGAGTCAGATATTCAAAATGAACGAAGTGAAAGGTATAACAAACGTGAGTCTAAAAAAAGTTGTAAATTCTTTGTTAGGAAGCAACGCTAAAGACATAGGTTTAACAAATAATGAAATTTGTTCATCCAATAACGCTGATATTAGCGATAATAATAAATTTATTAAATTACAGTTAGAAAATAATTTCTTAAAACAAACTAATGAAAGCCTTTTAAAGGATTTGGAGACAGCGAAGGCTGAAATTACGAGTTTAAAAGTTCGGCTAAAAGCGTTTGAAGGAACTTTCTCGAAGTGTCAACAACAAGTAATCGTTAGTGGAAAATGTTCCAGCTGGTCTTCTGACGACATATCGAAGGCAATATCGTATCCCATTCCAAGTGAAGTGACTATAAAACGTCGTTTGAGCGAATTTGTAGTTGCCCCGGGTTTTATAAATTTAAGTTTGAATATTTTGACATCACATTCAAGAGTATTTACGGACTTTGAAAAAGATGTTGTACTTTCATTCGATGAAATGAAAGTTCAATCTGATATATGTTACGACAGCATTTCGGATATAATCCGCGGTCCTCATTCTTACGTGCAGGTTATGATTATTCGTAACCTCGTTGGAAAATGGAAACAACCCATATATTATAACTTCGACTGTGCAGTGGATAAAAATTTATTTTTTGAAGTCATTAGAATGATAGAATCTACAGGATTCAAAGTTCGTGCGTTTATATGTGACATCATGAGCCCATCAAATAGGAAACTTATGGCTGACCTTGGTGTTAATAATGTTAAAACAAATATTACGCATCCGCTTTGTGAAAATCGTAAGATCTGGGCTTTTTACGATGTTCCTCATGCGTTGAAACTATTGAGAAATCATCTTCTTGATCAAAGATACAAATTATCTAGCGGTGAAATTGTAACTAAAGACATTTTTCTAAAATTAATTGAATTACAGAAACAAGATCTTAAATTTGCTTATAAGATTAATCAAAATCATTTACTTCTTTCGGGGATCGAGAGACAAAAAGTCCGGATAGCTGCTGAGTTACTTTCAAGAACAGTAGCTGATGCTATTAGTTATACACTAACAGGCAACGATCATGTTGTAAAATTCTTAAAAACAATTAATGACGGTTTCGATGTGCTGAATTCGAGTCCAACTAATGAAATGAAAAACGCATTTGGTAAAAATTTAGTGAAACAGAATGAGACATTGGAAAAATTGTATAATTTGTGCACATCGATGAGGGTAATCGGTAGATCGAATTTGTTACCATTTCAAATTGCTTTTCAGGTTTCTATTCGAAGTCTTCAGCGGATGTTCTCTGAATTATATTGTGAAGGATATTCTTACATAATGTCGGCGAGGTGCAACCAAGATATTCTTGAATCTTATTTTTCTTTGATTAGAGGCTTGGGTAAATTTTATGATCATCCCTCGCCAACTGCTGTAAATCAAAGAATTAAGTGCCTTCTTTTTAGTAAAAATGCGAGTTCGATAATAAAAACTGCTAATTCGTGGAATGAAGCGCTGGTAACATAAGCGCCGACGTAATAAATGAAAGTAAAAAAGGTAGTGAAAGTAAATCATCGGAATGCGTAGAATTAGAAAAAGATATAAATTTTCACGAAGAAGAAAATGACTTTACTCGCGTGATCGAAACATTATCGGATGATAAAGAAAAGTCGGGCCAAGTAGAAGGTGAAAACAAAGGTCTGTTAAAAATGCTAGCTGGTTACATTGCATATCGTGTAAAAAAAAAAAAAGACAAGATACTGTTTTTGAGTACGGGCATCCAACAAAAATAAATCCACCTAAGCAAACAGACTAGCTGGCAACAATATCGAGGGGTGCGTTAATGAATCCAACCGAGTAGTGGACAGACATAGTATATAATATGGAAAAAGATTTTAGCAATTACCACGGCAGTGATAACATCAATAAGAATTCAGAGGTAATGAAAACATTGATCAACATTTTAAAATTGAGATACAGCAGCATCGGGATTGATGAATTCGCCATTTCCTGTTTCGTCAGAACACGAACATTCATCAGAATTAAGACGCTAAACAAAAAGAAGTCCAGTAAAAGAACAATCTACCGAAGCAAAAATACCGACGATGGACGAAAAAAAAGGAATAAATTGATAAAATTGCGATAACTAAAATTTGGCGAATGAAATATTTGCTTATATAAATAAATTTTTACAATATTTTTGGTATTATTTAAAATATCCAAAAATTTAAATGAAACTTGCGTCATATTACAATTTTTAACGAAATTATTGCGTTTAAACAAGTTGAAAAACAAAACAGCGATATACTAATTGCGTTAAATAATGTTAATAGATATAATGTAATTGTTATAAAATTAAAATAAATTATATCGAAAAGAGAGGAATGTAAAATTGTAAATATAATCACAGCTAGAGTAAGGAACCGAAAGTAGCGTTTACGTTGTACATCGTCAAGCTCGACGGACACCAATGACGTAATAGCTACTAAGCAGCCTGCGCGTGATCCCTACCGTGTATTCTATTTAGCGTGGGTATACGTATATGTCAGATCTTTTCGAAAATGTGCAAATAAGTAAATTTTCAACTCGCCAGGTCTAACGGAATTTTTATTTATGTTCAAATTTGACACAAAGGTCTATTGTTCAAAAACTTTGCAACATTAGTTTATTTTTATTTTATTTTATTTATTTATTTTTATGTAATGATTTTCGAAAATAAACAATAAAAAAGTAGTTTAAATCACTAAATTTTGTTATACCTATACGAAAAGATTACAAAACTTTTCGGTTATTAAGTCGATTTTCAAGTGAACAATACTAAAATATATGCAATTTATAAAAAATATAAAAGGAAAAACCAAAAAAATAAAATAAAGTGTATGAAATTTAGAGGGACGATATTACCAAAAATTACTAATGTGAAAAAATAGCTATTTATAAAATAGTCAGATAGCGAATGCAGTGAACAACACAATCAACAAAAATTATACATAAACAATTACCTTAAATAGTCAGAAAAATAAACCTTTTTCTGATATAAAAAATATAGTGATTTTAATTACTTTTTTGTTATTTATTAGTTTGTGTCATCCTAAAATTGTATTCAAAGGACGGACTTTTCCGAGTTTAAACTTCCGCGTCTTAAAAAAATGAATGCTGGCGTTTTACAAGGCCTGAATCTTACTACCTGTAGTGTACAGTTGATGTTCCTCCACAATCTGACACTGTTACAACTGCATCATATGCAGACGATACGACAATATTAGCAGCAGACTTAGAAAAATCGAAATAAACTACAAGATCGTATTGAAATATGGCGTTAAAACTGAAGAATTAAGGTAAATTTACACAAACATATCTAATCATATTGCTTTCGCTACGAGCAGACACGTGTTTGCAAATTCCGATCAATCGTGATCGGATACTAAATAAGTACTCAGTTACGTATACACAGAGTTACACATCCAGATAGAAGGTTAATAACTTGGAAGGACGCGTTGAGAAGAAGACAAAGGAACTGACGATTAAATACGAGGAACCTAAAGAGTTTAGTAAGCAAGGTCGTCCACGCTAACTTTAGAGGATAAACTGCTATATGGCGTCGAAATTGAGGTACACGAATAACAGTAACCTAAATAAAATGGAACTAATCGACAATTTGGCTATACGGGGCATATCCCTATCGTTCGATGGTTTATAACGAGTTGAGGAAATATGCGAACTCGTCTTTAGTCAAAGAAGAAATTCGATATCAGAGTATTCGATAGCAGAGGTGGCTTGAATAACACTTTTATAATTTAGTCACTGCTTTATTATTAAACAGTAATTTGGTTCTAAAAATATCCCGTGTCTTATAGCTAAAAGTTAATTCGTATTCCTCTTTATCGAATTTGGTCAACTACGGACTACATTACGTTCATAACTTAAAATTATATTCCCTCTTCATTGACTAATGCTCTTTCATTCTCTCGCAATGTTTCAATCTTCATTCATGCGTTCACATTTTAATCTAATTTTCTTCGCCACGTTTTCAACAAGCCATTCAAACGAACTGATCTTTTGCTTAAATTTATTCCGGTCCTTTATTTCTAGTTCAGAGATGTTCGCGGTTCATCTTTTTCACATAGCGTCACTGATTTTTTCAATTCTTCTCAAAACCTTTATATTTCTCCTCAATTTCCATTTATATTCGTATTTTTTTGCTCCTAATATCTTTCATGTTCTTTTTTAAATAAATGATTTTTATAGTAATCCATTCTTAGACACTGCGTATAAACTCTATATTTTGATAACCGTGTTGTAATGTCTGATTTTTGTATTAGATTGATTTCTCGTTATAAATGGTCCCGGTTAATTAAAAGACCCGTTCAATTTTTCGTGATCGTTCCGCGATGGATGCTCTTTATTCGTGGATTTAAATTGAATTACTTCTCCTAGATTTTTAAATTTTTCCACTCTTTCTATTTCACCAGCATGCGCATTTGTAATATTTGAGTCATTTTTATAATTTGCTATAAATTTTGATTTCTTTTTTTTGTAAGAAAGATTTTCAGTCCCACTTTTCTCGCCATATCGTTTAGTATTTCCAGTTGTCGTTTTACGTCTTTTATACCTTCTGCCAGTTAAATCATCTGAAACAGCGAGACGGTCTATCTTCAGCTTGTTCTTTTTCCAATCAGGGATCACTTTTTTTTATGTCTTCTCGTTCCGTGCATTTCCTCCATTCTGATATTACTTTTTCCAAAATACAATTGAATAGAAAAAGCGATACACCCTGTCTAACTCCAGTTTGTATTTCAAATGGTTCCGAGGTTAGGCCTTGGAATTTTAGTTTTGACCACGTATTTATTAATGTTTCTTTCATTAACGACGGCAACTTGTCATCAACTAAAAAACTCTTCTAAAATACTGAACAAATCTTGTCGGTCTACTGAGTCGTATACTTTTTCAAAGTCTATAAAGGTGATAACCGCATTATTCGATCTTAATTTTCCGTAATTTATTTTTAAAACTTATTCCACATCCCTTTCGAAAACTAGCTTGATATTCACCCAATTGTTCTTCTAATCTTTTTCGAATAGACACTTCTTTGAAGTACGCCAGCGTATACAGGATAGATATCGGAGAATTGATTTAGGATTTTAACCTGGCATGTACGATCTTTAAGGTAGAATTTTAGAAGAAGATAGTAAGGATGCGGTAATATTTTTTTTTTATTTATACAGCAGACCATAATGCCACATCTTATCAAAGGCTTGAACACACCCGCCAAGCTTACAGGTATAAAAGATATAAGCATAGGCGTATAAAACACATCCTTCTATAGTAAGCCAGCTGCAAATTCTAGTTCTAGTATTAATAAATAAGCTAAGATATTTTTAAGTATATTGTTGATACGGTAAGAGTGTACGCACTCTGTTATTTTAAATGAGCAGGTTTTTTGTATTAAAAATTTTTCCTGCAATCTTATAATAAGGCGTAATTTAAATAATAATTAAATAATATTTTATAAGATTATATTTCGTATTAATTTTTCTGGAAAGAATCGTTGATATATTCGGTACAGAAAATTCTATTGAATGGTAACTTTACTTTTTTTTTTGTAAACAGAAAATATTTAAATATGCAAATATATTGTTCTTGTTCTTCTTGCATATTTGCTTAGCTTCAAGACTTTCTTGAATAGTACGCGCAATTCGGTGTATCTGTTCAACGGTCGAGTATTTTTTTCTGAATCCAAATTGGTGCTCAGGAACAACATGTTCCAATTTTAAAATAAGATTCAACCGAGTCGATATTATTTTTTCAAGGAATTTTGACAGGATAGGAAGTAAGGAAATGGGTCTATAGGATGAAACCTCGTCCGGTGCCTTACCTGGTTTTGGCACAACTACTATTTACGCCAATTTCACGATAAAGGAAAATACTGCAGTCGAAAAACAGCGTTAAAAATGTAAGTAATATCTTTTTTTAGGAAATTCCGATAACAGTTTATTAGTAATTAAATCAAATCCCGGACTGTTTTTTTTTTTTGTTAAATTTATTGATTATATATTTGATTTCGCTGGGAGACGTTGGCGCAATCGGGAGACTTAACTGCAAAGGCGCACTTAAAAATTCACGAATGTCAGTTTTATCATTAAATTTTAAATTTGGTTCGAAGACATCGGAGAAATATCTTTTTTTTTTAATCTATTAACGTACTTTCCCATTATTGTTAAGTTTTATATTGATACTTATTCTTAGTACATTAATTACTTGTGAAATGCAGGTAAAATTACACTTTGATACTTCCAGAAGTAATATTATCATCATCATCATCATTGTTTTTTTTTTTTTCAAATAAAATTATTATTGGTATTATTTATTACCTGCCGGGAGATAACCTGTTCCGGTTGTGCATCAGTCCCGTCGGACTTAGTAATAATTGCGGACTTTTGTTTCTGTGATAATATCTCCGGCGCGGACTCGGCTTTCCTACGTTCATCGTAACCAAATCTTTTCGCGTTTCTTGCTGCACCCTGAGAGAGTGGTCGTTAAAATACCGTGTAATTAGTCTCTAAGCAGGAAATAATTTAATTACGTATACAATTTTATCGTTAATTCGGTCACTTGTCTATCAATTATACAGAACGATTTGTATTTATTGTATTATTATTATTTTACTATTACGTATTATATGGCGGATTTTATTATTGTATTTATTATTTTGGCGTTGGAAGCAATGCGTTTATCCAAATCCTTTAAAATAACTCTTCGGTGGTTCTTTGTAATTTAATAGTTCAATTTTAAGAAAAAAATTAACGTGCGCAAAATTAGCAATTCATTTTGATTTTTTTTTTTTTCTAAATTCTGTCATCGTTTAAGTAATCTGTTTACTTAGGCAATTTTCGCAATTTTGAGGAGATTATACCACGCAAAATCGAAAATAAGCATCGTCGAATAAAATTTTTTCTATTAGTTATGATAAAATTCGTTACGTGTAAACGATAGTTAAATTTAAATATAGTATAGAAGCGTATATGATTTTTATAGCAACTTACAAATAAAATACAACTTGCCGTTGCACATCGGTCCGTGATACGAAAAGTCATCCGGACTTTGTAACGTAGTAGAGCAGATGGCCAAACTTAAGTGTACCTGGGGAGGGTACATATTCAAAGAGAATAGATGGACAAAACGAGTGTTGGAGTGGTGGCCGCTTCATAACAGAAGAAACATTGGTCGGCCGTTGATTCGTTAATATGATGATATAAAGCTCAGAACCGAAACTAATGGAAGAGATTGTGAAGAACCTACGTCCAGCGGTGGACCGATACAGGATACTACATATATATATATATATATATATATATATATATATATATATATATATATATATATATATATATATTTAAATATGTTGAAATTATTGGAGAAGTAGTTATTTTATGAATTACAAATAAAATAAAATAAAAACGCAGTTAAATTACTATAAACTTTTATATCTAGTTGTGTACGCTTGATAATGACATAATTGACGAAAAGTTCAAAAATGTATAGTGATTTAATTTAACCGTGTTTCTTTTTATTTTGTTTTATTTGATAATCTGTTGCAATGCTTGTTGGCGATTCATGAATGATACGATGTTCAAACTAGAAAATTGTTGTGAGACTTCATGTACAAGTTGTTGTTGTTCTTGTACAGTTATTCATTCAGTTGATATTTTTATTTACTACATTATTCTTAACGAAATGATGGATTTATTTTTAAATCTGTTATTATAAAACCTAAATTATTTTATGCCCAACATAATAATGCATTTTCGAGAAAAACTACTGTTTTCCAAGTTTTATTTAAACGTGTTTATACGAATAAAATAATAGTTCAAATCGATGTTCAACGTGACCTACCTAAAAACGCGAAATTGCGAGTATAGGTTCTTTTATTAATGCAATAATGGATTACGATAATGGATGTTTTTACATTTCCGCCGTATAAGATGAACAGTATGTTGAAATTTCAAATGTTTGAAATTTGATATGGAAGTAATTTTCTACTGTCATATGATGTTCCTATTTGACACGCTCGACTTGGATTCTATTCACTGATCTATCGAATTTGAATTAATTACCAAAATAAATTCGTCGCTTATTGGAAATGAAATTTCAATTTTATGTATACAATTCAAAAAAGTGTGAAATGTAATGATTTAAAAAAAAAAAAAAGTCAACATCACTAAATGTTTTATAAAAATCACGAAGCTTTTCGGCTATTGAACCATTATCAAGCAAACATAAAATAAAATATAAAAATATAAACGTATACAATATATCGGAATTAAAAAATTATATATAAATTAAATTGCAATCAGTGCGAAAAAAGATACATAGGAGAAACAGGCAGATAATTCACAATAAGATTTAAAAAACATAAAAATAATGATGAAAAATCATTATTTTGATAAACATTGTAAATAATTAAAACATAAAACCAATAATATTACCCAAAATTATAAAATGTTACACGCAGAAAAATATTATAAAAAAAGAAAACTACTCGAAAGAATGGAAATAATAAACGAAGTGGATAAAATAATTTTGTTAAATTCGATGATAAATTTTGATAAAGAGTTAGTTCTAAGAAGTACGTTATAAATATTAATTTTTACATTAGACGGTAGTTCTAATAATTTTGTCAAATTTAACGATAAATTTTTATGAAGAGTTAGTTCTAAGAAGTACATTATAAATATTAATTTTTACATTAGACAGAAGTTTTTAATTATTATTATTTTCCGTGCTTTTGATATGTTTATGGATAAAATTTGCACTGCTAATTGTAGATTGTATTGTTTATCACATTTTCTAATCAGATTATTTTATAAATACTATTTTTCATTTTGTTAATTTTTATAAATTGTATATCTATATTAGTATTTTTACGTTTTAGTAGTATAGTATAGTATATTTCGATACAAAATGTTATAAATTATGAAGAATTTATATGTACATATACATATAGTATCCTTAAAGTTACCTTAGCAGTTAAATAAAAAACAAATGACTTTACAAAACTAAAGACATAATCAAGAAAATAACCAGTAAAGTAACAATAGAAAAATTTAAAAAAAAAACTAATTAGCTGGTATATTAAATTTTTGTTTAACTCGTATATAAATAAATAAAAATAAAAAATCGTAACACAGATCGGATCGTATACATTAGAAATCGGTGACGGCGATGCTTATATTTAGTGTAACGCATGCTGAGATCAAGCATACTATGATCCCCGATTACCCGAATTAATTGTCATGATACATTTATCATAAAATTTATTTGATAATTGATAAATATGATCGTAAATATGAGGAATATTTAGCGTGGAATGCATGTACTGTATTTTAGTTCATCGAAGAGTACTTAATGATATTCTGCAACACGTTTTATATTTCTTATAGGTAGCTTGTGTTTTTTACCACATTCTCTATCAGTCTATTTTTCATTTTGTTAATTTTTATAAATTGAATAACTAAATTGTATGTTTACATTTTATATTTCCTATGTACTGTATACATTTATATTTTTATATTTTATTGTATGTTCACTTGATCATGGTTTAATAACCGAAAAGCTTTGTAATTTTTATAAAACATTTAGTGACTTTAACTCCTTTCTTGTTGTATATATATATATATATATATATATATATATATATATATATATATATATATATATATATATATATATATATATATATATATATAAACTAATTTAAGTATAACGACTAGGATTGTCGGCATTTGAGGTTTTGATTTCATTTTTGACACGGAAGAAACATTTATTAAGCGTAATGTAATAACCGACATTCTATCGCGTTCTCTCTACTCAATAAACTACAGCTATTTTGGTTGACCAACAAACGTTAAATGAAAAATCTAACGAGAACCTTGTTTTAAATTTTTTGGATAATTGTAAAAGTTTGCCGGAATCAGGCTTTATCGTTCAAGTGATGATACGTTTATACAAACTGAATTCGGTGTGTGACACGTGTGAATCTTCCTTGTTTTCAATTTGCATCGATTATCGAGGTTTCTGAGTATTATATTCGTTTTCTGGACTAATCTTTATTCATTATTTCATTTTTCTATACATCTAGATGAAGTATTATCTTATATTTAATTTTATTTTGTTGTGTTTTTTTTTTTAATTCTTTTTTTATATTTTTTAATATTATTATGTCCACTTGAAAATAGCTGAATAGCCGAAAGCTTTGCGGTGTTTTAATATAAGATTTAATAATTTTAACTTCTTTTTTGTCGTTTATTTATTATATTATGACATTATATTGTATTATCTTATATAATTATATTATGTCGATTAAATACCTTCTGATTTCTTGTATCATTTCAAAAAATTGAGTTTTACTTCTGTGTTGTTGTCGTTGTTCATGTTCTTTCTGAAACAGACGGCGACGATTAACGTAATTAAATAGAAGATCAATTATAAATTCGGGAAGAATAAAATTAAGACGTATTTGTATTTTCCCAACCTTGTAAACACAGACAGATAATAACAGAGAATTATATACCGGGTCGCCAGTTTGAATTTCGCAGAGTACATTATACAATAGAGCAAAAATATTGAATTAGGGTTGTAATTGAGAAAATTACGGAAGGAAAAAAAAAACACCTGTACAGGTTATGTTCGTTGATGTATCGTAAACGTTCGACAAGGTACGGAATAGAGAACTAGTACTCGGAGATAAGATATTACACGGTAAAGTTTGTAATGTTATTAAATGTCGTACCTAACTGATCGATTTTTTTTTCAAGATAAAACGTAATAGTGAATACTCAGAATTACAACCTGTACAATAAGGAAACGTACTAGGTCCAGTTTTATCCTGTTAACGAGAAAATCACGACGAGCACGTGTTTGCAATGATACTGATGTGATGAGTATTGTAATGAATGTAGAATATTCAAGTAAAAACGTAGAATCCGACATCAAAAATATTTATAAATAAATTAGAAAATAAAAAGCTTAATGAGGATAAATCTGCATATTTACTAACGGAAGCGTCCACTATTATCTGATTGTAATTAATTCGAAAATTATAATTAATAAGAAATCATATGAAATATCTCGCTATGAATTTGTATAGAAAATTAAATTGGTCTACACGTGCATATATATATATATATATAATAGAACGAATATACTCGAAAATACTACAGATGAATTGCTTATTAGAAGATAGTATATCATTTTAGTGAACGATAAACCTTTTTTTTTACTAAATTAGATAACGTATAAGAGAATTCGGACGTTCCGGAACTAAATATTTAGAATTATCACTAATTTCGCACGATAAGTATGAAGTGATGATATTTATCGGGATCTTTATGTATCAAAAGTATCGTGGGTGATAAAGTAATTAGCAAGAAAACACGAATTGAGACCGTAGATTCGTAGGAACTCAAAAACGAGGGAATTCAGTTGGACGACTGGTTAAGGGGACTGAAAAGAGCTAAACTTCGTGAATTAATTAAAATAATATTTATAATGCAGAAGATTCTCTGGCATATAATTTATTTATAGTATTACTGAATGTTAGTGTATAACAGATTGTAATAAAAACCACTTCGTAAGTTTTACTTTTTTTATTCGAGAAATAAAAAATATATATTTGTTTACATACTTCGATATAATTATGTTCTACAACCGAAGTGTTTTACCGTATCGACTTCAATTTGTGTAATATGTACTATTGAAAACATCAGTACCGAAGTGTTACTAAATTCTGCTTTGTCAGACTGCACCATGATCGAATTAGGTTTACGATTCTCTATGTCCGCCATGATTTCTCATTCGCCACTAAATCTTCTGTGTGCTCCACCAGACTTCGAAATCTTTTAATCCGCGTGGTTTTACCGTGATATTTAATGGCATTTATTTTTTAGACTTTAATCACGCAGCTGTCTGCATTGTCCCGGTTCTGATGTAAATGAAAATTATGAGAAAATAAACGAAATGAAATGATCTCAAACTATTGAAATTAGATACTTTAATAATCTAATTTTTATCGCGGCTAATGTGTTCTCGTTTTATCTCTGTGCGGTTAATTTCCGAATTGTATTCAACTCCCTTACGTTTAATGTGTGACCGAAATATTTTCAACGGTAAAATTTGAACGTTACCAAATAATTAAAAATAATACGTTTAAAAAATGAACGCCGATTAAAATTATATATTTTATTTATTATCAGCTAGTACGATGAAATGCGTGTATTTCTTACTCGTTTTACGCTTTTTTGAAATAAACTGGTGATCTGACCTTGCCTTAGTGTGTGTACCAATTCTCTGGCAGCGTGATGAGGTGATACCAATTCTACACAATTTATAAATCTGTACAATTTCTAAAACATAATTATATTTTTAAATAATAATAATTAAAAAGACAACAATAGCCAAATATTTCTAATTCATTAATCTGCACTCAATCATATCAGAATTAATCGTCTCGAGGTTAATATAAAAAGTCAAAAAATATATATATTATCGTTCAGATAACAACCTGTGTCTGTGACGGATAAAATAATCTTTAATTTTTGGATCATAAATTTTGATTTTACATTTAGAATTCAAAGTTAAAAAATATGTCAGTATTTAATCAACTATGATAGTTTAAACTTCTCGTTTAACTCGATTTTATTATATTTTAAATTTTTATTCATTTATTCCTAAAAATTAATTATTAATGATGTATTTAGTATTAGCTGCGAACGAAAATAACTTTAAATTTTTTCTGTTCTTTAGATTTCTTATTTTTATTTACTTAACCTTTTTGTTTTTTTTTTATTCTGAAGTTTGATTTTGATTATTTAATCTAATACAAAGAGGTTGATGAACGTAATTTTTATTTTTCATCGACATAATATTCATTTTTTTTTTATTTATTTATTTAACGTGCCTTATACTGCTTCTAAGGCCGGAGGCACGGAAGGATAGTTAGATTAAGGGGAGAAGGTTGGATAAAGTAAGGAAAGTTATAAGTTTAGATTCAGCAGATGGTGAATACTGTAGGATTTCGGTTAGAGAGGATGCAAATCCAACAGTAAGACGATGAGGTGAGTACAAAGGACATGATAGGAAAATGTGAGGAATAGTAAGGGGTATGTTACATGACGAGCATAACGTTGCACTTTGGCCTAGAAAGAAATGTTTGTATGTAAGAAGTGTGTGTCCACAGCGTATGCTGAACAGAGGGACTTCAATAATATTCCTACAACTAATTGTGTTCGTCCGTTTTTACGTTATATTAATTCTATTTTCTTCGGGAGTCGATGATCGATTAAGTTAATACTTCTTCAAACGAAATTTTAAAACTCGATTTATAGAATTATATCTACATCTAATCTATGTTATTATACTCACGACTACAAAATGTTTAGAATTTTATTATTTTGATGTTCTGTTGTGCCATTTCACGATTTCGTTCAGATTTTTACAGAGATCTGTGTAATTTAATGTATATATGTATATAAAGAAAAAGAACGAGGTCGAATGAAAATCTGGTTTTTATATGTTTATTTAACGGAAAAGTAAAATATTTATTTAAAGATCAAATTATATCATTAAAATAATTACTTTGGAAGAAGTAACTGGGGGAAAAAAAGGTTTTACTACCAGCGAGATTAAGGAAAGTGACTGAACTTTAAGTTCAATTTTCAATTCATAGATAGCGCTTTCACCTATTAACGAACTAAATACTGCATTTTATTACTAGGATTATTTACTACCGTAATCTTGAGAGTTGCGTTATTGGTGATTATTAAGGTAAACGAATAACTTTTATTTGAAAAGACTAATCTTTTATAAATCAATAATAATCCCAAATTTAATCTATAATAGTAGCATTTACTAAGAAATGTTAAAAACCAAAATATTGTTATAACATTAATAAGATCTTTTCAGAAAATAAGAACAATGAAAATGACTAAAGTATATAAAACTACCAGCTGCTGGGCATCAGTTGTATTTTCCCTATAGATTTAGAAATACGTAAATATATCAGTATGGTTTTTTTCTTTTTATCGAAAACGATATTAATACGATCTAATATATAAATAGAAGATTCATATACGAAAAAAAAAAGCAAGTTAGCTCAAAGCGGTTCTAAGTTATACTAAATAAATATTATTTGGAGCAATATCGCACAATTTGGAATATATAAAACAGATTAACGTATCGATTTTTTCTTAATTTAAATTACAGACTCGCTAATAATAGTTTCGTTTCTGATTTTTATAATATTACTGAATATGACAATTTTAAAAATTATCTAAGGCGTTTTAACATAGCAGAACAGAAAACTACATTATAGCGTGCAATTTTGCGGACACGGTTTACCATATCCTGAGTGGATGTAATTGAAGAGGAATAGTTTTAGATTGTAATCTAATAGAATTAATAAATAACAAATATAACGAATTTGATAAGTTAGCCACCGAAGAAATAAGAAATTGGAAAAATTATAATTTATTACATTAAGAATACTAATTTTATGTGCATATTATCGTATCATAGATATTAAATAAAAGATTGTAAATGTGGTTTACAGTGTCAATAAACTTAAAATTGCACTGAAATAAATGTACGATTATGAAGGAAAATAATTTTTATTTGATATATATACAGGACTTTCATTTTTAAATCATTTACGAAGTTACAAAATTGTAAACTCAGCGTGTCCATTGCATAACATAATAGGTGACCGAGAGTTATTGGGCGTACATCATCTTGTGTGGTTGATATGTCAGGTCTTGATAACGTATTCGTCTTACCGTTCTACTCGATTAATTAAAATTTTTTGCACGAATACGCGCGAAGACAGTTTTGATATACAATGAGGTCCTAACGAACTTAAAAAGACGCGTCTTAGTGAGTCAGATCTCTGAAAAGCGCAGTGAGTTTACTCCATTGGGTCAATAGAACAATTCCGGATAATAGTATCGAAGTACATATGTGTATGTGCGCGTGATTTATTTTAATATTTTCGCTGTTATACGCGACTACGGACATCGAACCGATTAACGCAATTCGGTTATTTAAGAGTCATTCGTTCATTAATTTCGGTATTCGGTACTTTGCGCCATAACGTAAATGAGTTTTCATAATATCGATGCTAGTAAATATATAGATTATATATGCATTTATTAGACACACTCATTGTTCAAAAAGAGAAAAGAGAAGGTTAGTATTTTCAAATGTCCGTATGTATGTGTGTAGTACAAACTAAATGTGTTAATACAGCGGTATGCCAAACAAGAGAACAACGCGATACTAAAAGCGCTGTAGTGCAAAAGTATTGTCGGATTACAGGAGATTCGAGTGGCTTTAGCTGCTCAACTGTATTAAGAGAGGAGCTGTTTCATACCAACTACGTTATTTACGCAAAATTTCGTTATAACACAAAGTTATGTAATGAGTATTTTATTCCGTGCGTTGATAACAGTTGCGCAGTTTAATGCTTCAACTCAATGACACAACGTAGCGCCGAGTTTCCCAATCGCTAGTTATGAAGATTTTTCCGTGACACAGATACTTTAGGCGAGAACTCGAAACTGTTACAACTAACTATCTCGAAAAAAACGCTCTACCGCGAACGCTCGCTGCTCAACCGTCCAGTTACTCGTATTGATTCATTACTGGACTTCAGAAAAAAAAGCTTCTTCCTTCATTTTTCCAAAGTAACCAAAACTATTTCCCAAACTCGAATAAAAGGCGAGCAACGAGTTATGATTTTTCAAAATACGATACAGTCTTCGACATCCATATTAACAATTTCATCTAATTCAACGTTCACTTGAAATTATTACATAAAAATTTTTCAAAATTTCCATCTACTTTTACAAATAATGATATACTTTTGCATTGCGGTACACGTCACAATAATTTCGATTTTTAACTACTGAGTGATTGTAAATATGTGATACATACGTTTTGTATTTCTACTGATTAGTTACTACGTGTAAATTGTTAAAATACAACAATTTTAAGTATTCATTATATATACTTATTAAGGTCGGATTTAGATTCAGCACTGGATTAATATAGGATAATTGTAATATATATATGTTTTAATCATAGATACTAGGTGATAGTATATATATATATATATATATATATATATATATATATATATATATATATATATATATATATATATATATATATATATATATATATATATATATACGTATACAATTTGAAAACGGAACAAGATGTATGTGAATGTGTATATATGTGTTTGTGTGTTCATGTGTATGACTGTGACTTGTAGAAGAAACTACTGAATTGTAGCTGCGAAATTTAGTATAGCTGTCATGGGAAATGAAGTAGAGCGACGCTTCCCGGATTATACATTTATTTTAATTTTTTTATTGAGCACAGATTTTATGTAATATCTGTTTCCATTATGCACAAACATTTATAAGATGTTTGGAGTAATTTTCCTAACTTATATCTTCATCTTTTCTTTATTGTAATTATTGCTTTAACGTCAATTAACATAAAATTTTAATTTGTGTATTTGACATTGTGTCGCTAAACAAGTTATATTTATTTATACATGTCTCGCCTTATATATATATATTATATATATATATATATATATATATATATATATGCGTGTGTGTTTGTATATATATGTATTTGCGTATATATGAATATATATTGATACGTACTTGACTAAAAAACATGACGTTTCTGCTACGCCAAATGGAATCCTTCGGCTTCTTACGTAAAGATGGCAGTGTATAACGATAAAATAAATGCTCAGAAAATAATATTAAACAACCGATTATTACACCCAAACCCAGCATCAGGAAGACACCTGTATACACGTCATGGACAAAGTGAAAAGTTTAAATGATTTGAATTTGTGATTTTTATATATATATATATATATATATATATATAATTATATATATATACATTTAAAAAATTATATGTATATTATATATATCGAATAAAAAACTGTAATCGTTTTCATCCCACTTTAAAGTGAATAATTTCGAAACGAATCAGTCCACACTTACTGACTAAGTGAATAATTTCGAAACAGTCCACACTTACTGACCGGCAACAGCTGCAACACCGAGTGGTCTAGGTTGAGCCATATCGGTCATCAGTTTGAAACACGGTAATCCGCCGTACCATTTCTCTTGTAATATATCTGTGTAACCGTTCGAAGCGTATTTAGCGATAACGGCCGATATACTATCCTACCGCAAAACGAAAAATGTAAAAAAGAACCTTGATAAAATATTCGAAGACCAATTTTGAAGTTTATCCCCCGACAGAAGTAAATAAAATTAACAACTATATTAGCTTGTGTACCGTTTTGATAAATGTAGCTGAAAAACAAATGTCTGCAGATTTACGATATTATCAAAAAATTACGAAATTTATTGTGCGAAAAAGAAACGTGATGAAATAACAATGTAATAATAATTCATAATTTGAACTAGTGATTTAAAAAAAAAAAAAAATAAATAAATCACGATTAATTATTTAAAGTCGTTAAATTTTTACAGAAGTGAACAGACCACAAAGCTTTTCTGAATTTGCTAAAATCTTAAAATTTGCTATTTTTTGTCCTATTGTAAATCGAAATTAAGTATTTTCCGACATTTTATTTCGATATTTTTTTGTGGACATTTTTAAAATAAATTATATGTATTCTTTTATTTTATATTTTATTTTTAATGTTCACTTAATAATTGCTTAATAACTGAAAAGCTTTGTGATGTTTGTATATATAAAAAATTTAACGATTGTAACTCCATTTTTGTTGTATATTTGTCAATATTAATAGTAATAATAATAATAATAATAATGATAATTTCGATGAAAATTTAGAATTGCTTCTAATTAGGCTTTCCCGTCGTTACTTCTACATTCGAAAGTAAGAAACTGTTTAATCCGCTAATTGGTTGAATTGTCTCCTTTTGGGGATTGATGTTCGTACTTCGATTTTCTGTGGACTTGATTACGACAGTTGTTTTTAGACTTTATTTGATTATCCATCTCCATTAATAATTAATCCGATCGCGTATACTCGCATTGCAATAGGTCTCTTAAGTATCTTCATAATATAATGAATATCCCTTGCGGCACTTCCTTCGCTAGACGCTTATATTAAGCCGCGTTCGTGGCGTTTGTTATTTTAGTTTTTGAAAGAAAATGCATTTGAGACGCAATTTGATTTCGTAATTGCAAAAATTAAAAATATTAATTAGTTTGATCGTAGATTCATTAAAAATCCATAGTGGGAACAAAAGGCAAGAATACTAATTGATAGAAACACCGAAATCAACGGAGGATGCATTTTATCACCATTACTTTTCGAAATATATACCGTGAAAATACTTAGCGAAGCTTTAGATTATATAAAATTAGGCATAAAAATGAATGGGCGATGCGAACAATGCGGGGTACGCAGATGATTCTGTCCTCTTTACAGATTTATTTGAAGATTTGCAGGAATTAGTAAATCTAGTAAACGAAGCAGGTTCCACATATAGGCGTAATAGAAATGTATGAGGAACTAAACGTAGGAAGGCTACAACACTCCAGATTAATTGACAAAAAATCGATAGAACGCGTAAATTCAAATACTTAGGTTAATCGAACGTCTCGACTCCGGAGGTATAGAGAAGAATTGGATAGGCAAAATCGACTACCTAAAAATTGTGAATTTTTTTATAAACCGCTCTATAAATTTAAAACTGCGGACAAATCGTTTCATACGAACTGGAAGTGACAACAACAGCAAAGACATTAAAAAATCTGTACGCTTGCGAAATGCGGCTACAGTGTAAATTGTTGAAGTTTTAGCTGACCAATGAAAAAGTACAACAATTAGCCTAAGAGAAATAGAAAAATCAAATATTTCGGGCATTTAATCGCGGATCGATGATGTGAACGGGTAAAACTAGTAATTGAACGGCGAAATTAAGAAGAATACTTCCTGGTTGAAAAATACGCGGCAACTGACAGGCCATCGCTCAATTGATTATCTTATACGGACAGCCAAGGGGCGAAAATATAATATAACGACCGTTGTGATCATCGAAATAGTATAATAGATAACCTTTTCAAACAACGTAATATATATGCGCAATGTCCTGCATTGAAGAAAGGTGCCGAACAGATTATATCGTGGTAGTAACCAAATAACGCAACGAAAAACATACCCGACAGCAGATATAAATAGCGACCGTAATCTATTATTGACGACTTCCGGATGAACAGATCAATACTAAACTAGAAACAACGAACAAAAGAAATAATACGAATGAAAAATAGAACAACACGAAAGAAATAATCATAATAAACGCTTCAGCGAGAATGTTAAATAAGGGAAACAGAACATTTAATAAGCCGTACACTTCGAACGAGGTAATAAAATTAATGGAAGAAAGAAGGAAGTGTAAAAGTACAAAAAACAGAAAAGGATCGTACAGAAAATAGAGGAACAAAATAAATACGGAAATTAACGGAGTTAAAACAGAATACTTTGAATCGAAATATAAAGAAGTAGAAGTAAGTTTGAAAGAAAAAAGTAGCATACAAACACGTGAAAATATACTTAAGGCACTTTAGATATTGATATTGAAAATAAAAAATAGAAATTAATTGAAGACGATGAACTAATTGGGAGATGGAAGACATAAAGTTATAGAATTAAACAAACAGCGCTAAAGAAGATCTACATAAAGAGATTATCCTAAATGAAAAAATATCCGAAGATATTATAGGTCAATTTGATATACATGAGATTAAAAGATGTAACGACCTTAAAAAAGCCAAATTTACGAGCTAATTTCTGAGATTTATGAAAAGGCTGGACAATTTTAAGAAAAATAAGCTAATAATGATGCTGAATCGTCCAATTCTTTTGTGATCGCAAGCATATATTAATATTAAAACTAACGTTAAGATGTGACAAAATAGAAAGAGTCAGTTCACATGTATCCCCCTTCAGATAATACCCGAATAATACACGGTGTATATAGCTATTTTGATAGAACATATGTAAATTGTTCTACACACACGTCGTTGAATATATATATACATATATATATATACATATATATATATATATATATATATATATATATATATATATATATATATATATGATGATGATGATGTTGAATCCCTCAGGGCATCGTCCTTATGATCAGCTAACTTCTTCATGAATAGCTTGTCTCTCCATTGATACCTGTTCATTGCCAAACTGCTACAAGCTGTCAAGGTATTTATTTTTGGTCGCATGAGATCTATCACTTCATCAGTCCATCTACGTAGTGGTATTCCTTTATTTCTTCTGCTGAATTCCAGTATAAATTTTTTTAATTAGTCGGTGGATTGTCCCGTAATATGTTCGAAATAGCCTAACTACGTAATCGTATCTATATTTTGTAAAACTTCTTGATTAGTAATTTTATCCATCCATGATATTATCAAAGCCTTCGCCAACATTATAATTGTTTTTCGTATTCTTATTTACCTATCGGGCGAAACAGATGAAAATTAAAATGTAAGTCTAGGAGGAATGTTTTTTTATTTCATTTGATATTTTTTGCACTTGTGTGTGTGTACGTGTATTTTTAAATTATTACGCCAAAGGGGCTGCCTTACCTTCAGTGGAAATCCTTTACTCATGCCGATTGCGTACGTGTCTTCGTTTATGACGTCACCAACTTTTTGCAGCTTACAGCCGTGATCAGTTGCTCTATAGTAATCTAAAATCGGCGTATCCGCTATCAATATATCTAAACTCCCATTTCTATACACGAACAATCAAAATAACTGCACGCTCGTGATTTCTTGAATAATAATTATAGTCTGAGATAGTATCCTATATTATTATTATTATTATTATTATGATTATTATATATTTTATTTAAATTTTATATACCACCATACTAAAATGTAATAATAAGAATGAGTTGAATGCGTTAGTAAAAATGAAGATAATTTTTTTTTCGTAATTTATTTTCCAGAGTGTCTATTTAGCCTTACGTATCTATATATAAAATTATAGTGCCTGTGATTTGCGAATATTTTCATTATGATCACTGTATTGGTCTATTTTCATCACACATAAACAGAAAATCTATTTTTTTAAATTTTTATCTGTCTTTCTGTCTGTCTGTCATCTGTCTCTTTCGATTTGACTCAAAAACTATTAAAGCATTAATGATGAAATTCGCACAGCTTTATAGCCTATATTATCGGATTCGTTCTAAGCTTTGTTTTACATTGATATCAGAAATTACAATAATTTAAAATTTAAAAATATAGCTGCCTTTTTCTTTTAACAGTTTTATATGTTAGTAAGTATAGTGTACGTATATATGTAATATATATCCGTCCGTTATTTCGGCCACTCCCCTAACGCAACAAACGTATATATATATATATATATATATATCAGTCCGCTTCTATACTAATACATAAAACTGTAGTATCTGTCTGTGATTTGCGAATATTTTCATTATAATCACTGCATTGGGACTTAAATTATTGTAAGTTCTGTCCTATTTATGATATCAATGTAAAAAAAAGGCTTTTAAAAAGATAATTAGACAGACGAAGCTAACTTCTTCTGGTGTATATATATATATAAATTTATTTCTTCATTTTTATACAACGTGTTTGTAGTTATTTTGCGATATTGTCCTACGCACTAACTAAATGTTTGATGCAATGTGTATTATACCGGAATTACAGCGCTCCCTTCATATTTAATATTTCCATTTCGATTAACAGTGAAAAATACGAAAAAATTATTTAAACGTTCGATCGAAAGTTACTTTTGATTTCTCATCTATTCCAAGTTCTGAGTTTGTCACGTTTACTTTTATTTTATAAACGGAGTCGACGTACTGACGGAATTTCATTTATATATTTTTTTGCTTGTTTGTTTTCGTCATTATCTTTTTCCTTATAAAATTTTAAATTATGTTTATATCAAAAGAAGAGACAAAATATTCATCTCTTATACACTTATACACAGTTAATGGTTAGTAATCACTAAAGTGCTATTAAATATTTCCGTTATATTTTACCATGGTTCATCCTTTGTTTTCCTATTGTAGCAAAACTTGGTATGAACACGAATATATATATATATATATATATATATATCTGCAAGTCTATTCAAATGCTGCTTTATAACAACAGTTTGAGATGGACCGGGCATGTGATCGGAGTAAACAATGATAGACTTCCGAAGAAGTTCCTTTACGGTCAGCTTCTTGTTGGCAAACGTCGAATTGGGCGTCCTTGTTGGCGTGCGGAAAGGATGTAGTGCGAGAATCGATTTAATTAGCCACCTTAGGACCCGTAAATAGTGGATCCATACTCGGATAACGAGTGGATAAATGATGATGATATATGTATATATACCATCTTTATCATCGTCCTATTTTTCGTTGCCGAACGTGGTGACTAGCCATTACATGTTTATTTTTACGTGCAAAGTGGACATTGATACATATAACGACGAAATACGCGAGACCGAGAAGTGGACCACTTGCACGATGAATTAAGACTACAGATCGAGCTACATACATAGTGAACAATGGTGAAAATTTATTAAATCATCTTTGTCGATATACCATTTTCACGACAGCCCTTTTGGTTTATAATCATGGTGATGACGGTGAACCATCGTATTTTTCGTTTTTAATGCAATGGAGCGCGCATATGTGTGTGTATATCTGTATATATAAAAATCAATGCCACTTTTCGTTGTAATTTTATAACTCAAGAACGGGCTCACCTATCCAAACCAAATGTTTAGGCTTTGTTCGCACTATTTAGTAGATGGTTCATGTGAAGTTTGCACAAAATCGGTCGAGCGGTTCTTCATTTATCACATTTTTTGTAACAAATTATATAGCGAATTCGTTTTCGACTAAAAATCGCTTACGTTTAGAGATACGAAAAAAATTGTTATTCGATCGTCGTAAAAAAACCTATTAAACCAAGTCATCGTCAAAATTAAAAAAAAATTCAGAGGGGTTTTGGGGGGTGATTAAAATTTCGATTTCGGAAAAATTTCGATTGAATCGATATGGATATGATAGATATTAAAATTACGAATTCAAAACAGAAAACCGTTTTTCGTTACGATCGATATGTCTCGAGCTAGGAATTTTCGAAAATCGATGACCTGCCACCTTTGGCAAGGCATAGCGAGCGACGTAGATATTTTTAAACGATTCCGTTTCTCGAAATAGTCGTTACTATATAAGATTTATAGGATAAAGTGAAAAAACCGCGAAAAAAAATTTCAAGCCGAACCCAAAAATTTTAATAATTCACGAACGATTCGAAATTTGAAAAAATTGTTTAGACAAAAGTTATTTGCCATTAAAATACGCGTGTAACGATGGTATTGCAATATTTTTATATCAAATACTCGCCGAGAAAATTGGGCTTGAAGGGTTTTCGGGTTTTGGGCCTTTTTTGAGGCCCCTATGATAGATTGTTGGTTCGGGCTTAAAAGAAAGTAGACGTCGATATCTATAATTTATGTTATGCGGTAAATGTTTTAAAAATTAACCAGTAACGAGAAATCGCGAGTTGAATATTTCATTTTCGATTTTTTAAAATTCTGCCGGCGATTTTTGGTCAGCCGATTCTACAATGCATTTAAGTTCAATAAATCTACAAAAATTAAAAAGTATCGACATATCATTTAAATTTCGTTATAAATTTGTTTTTTAATTTTTTGTATAGTTCCTAATTCTCCATCGGTATTTGTGCTTTATTTAATTCAGGTAATAAATTTATACATTTATTGATTGTAGTGCGATACGAAATTCGCCGGGTCAGCTAGTATATATATATATATATATATATATATATATATATATATAAAATTATATATAATTATCTGATAAAAGTACAAGGACTTGTGAATTTATAAAACTTTCATCGAGACAGGAAAAACTAGTTTTGAGAGTACGTGCGTATTAATTAAGAGCATTGATTTAAAAATGTGAAAGACATGGCTCGGATTTTTAGGTAGAAATTGATTGATCCGCGATACAGCTATGGAGTAAACGAATGAATAGGGTCGGAAATATTTACGGATCGATGATGAAATAAATATCCTTATGGAAGAATACAAATAGAATCTTATTAAACGAGAAATTATGTGCATATATATATACACAATACACTGCTCTAACGATTTGTATGGAATTTTATACATAACTGTAATTTATTAGGTAATTAAAAATTGCGTGTATGAAAATTACTAAAATTTTGAGCCCCCTAATATATACTGCTAATAAAATTTTGGAAATTTCAATTTGTCTGTATTTTTTTTTTCTATACTTAAATACACATTAAAAATTACATCTCAATCGCATTAACCGTTCGAATGTTATAAGATTAGAAATTTGCTTTTTACCGCGTATGCGTGAGTAAATATAATGAAAATTTTAATAAGCTGAAACTAGGACGAACACGTGTATGCGAGCGAAGCGCCTGTTAGAATGGCGTCTGCTAGGTCAGAAGCGGCAAAAATCACCGTTATCTCCTTGACAAGATGACATAGTCAGGAACTAGTGGGGAAAATCGAATCGGGGTGATACTGGATAGGAGTAGCTGCCTGGAATTGCGAAGAGGTTAGATCCAGCGCTGAGTGAACATAGAATCCATTTATATTATTATAATTTCATAGAGAGACTAGGTCCAGCAATAGACTGAATACTTCGTTTATATTATTATTATTTGAAATCAGCTATGACCTACGTTGTCAACTGGTGGCGCTGCCATTTTTCTTCCTCTCTTTCCACACCATTGTTTCTGCTTCCTTCGGTCCACAAAGTGCCCCAGCTCTCTCTTCTCGTTTCTCCACGAATCCTTTACTGTTAAATAGTTTCTTCGTTAATGTTAATCGCTCTTCTATAACTCTTTTTTTCCCCTTCTTTTAATTATAGATGCTCGATTGCTACATTTGTGTCTGTTGTTTAGTTTATATTGCGTTAATTACTCCAGTGATTGTAATAAACTTTAACAAGTATTCGATGTATTATCCTGTAGTAGAGTGTCTATTGTATAATCCATTAGTTTGTAGGTTAACCTTTCTTTTTCGTGTAATTTTTGCACTCTAGTAGTATGTGGTGTAAGCTTAGTTGGTCTTTACACGTTGAGCAGACAGGTGGAGGATTTCCGTTCAATAGATGTGGGGACGTGAGCTGTGTATGCCCTAGGCGTAATTTAGTTAAAGCCATTTCCTCACGCCTGTTTTTTTGGGGTGTTGTCAACCAATATCCTGACTTTGGTTTTATTTGATAAAGGTGTGTACGTGTGCAATGTGTATCTCAGTAGTTCTGATACAGTGCTGTGATTTTCTGTTTGATGGTTGTGTGTAAAACAGTTAAGTGGGTGGCTTTAACTATTTTCAGGTTCGCCTGAAGTGTTTTAGCTGCGTTATCTGCATTTTCATTACCTAAAATTCTTATTGTGCGAGGTTAATTTGTATATAATATATTTTAAGTTGTTAGCGTCGTTGTTTGTATTCTTAATTAGATTTTGGATATACTGCAATGTACTGATTGAATCAGTTCATATAACATATTTGTTAGGAACTGTTTGTTTTAGAATGTATTTTAGACATTTATAAATTTCAATAAGCTCAGCTGTATAAACGGATGTTATAGTTGGAATACGCTAGTTTCATTTTTTGTAACGAAAGCGGCGGTAGTTCGATTTAAAGATTTAGATGCATTCGTATATATTTGTATGTGATTCGCGTATCTTTGATTGAGAATTTTATAGAATTTGGATTTTAAAATATGGGCGGAGGTAGTGTTTTTAGTATAATTGTTTAATTCTGTATTTATATTTATTGTTACTGAGAATTTTATTCAAGGTGGAAGTTTTGGAGGGTTATTTATTTTAATACTCGGTAACATTATGTTTCTTTCACGCTCTGACAATATCTCTGCGCACTACGTTACAGTTATTTATTAGTTTTAGTAAGTGATTGAATAATCGTCCGTGAACCTACTAACGTTCATTCTTGACACACGATCGTATAATCGAATTTTGCAAAAAGCTGCTAACTGTGTCTTTAAATACTACAAATGTTGGAGATTGAAAATAAACACAGAATAAAACGGAGGCGATACTTTTTTCAAGACGACGCCCACTAACGTAACCTGAGGTTACAATCGATGGTAAATGTATTCAGTGGTCGACGCAAGTTCGATATACTTAGAAGTCATATTAGATTCTCGTCTATCGTTCAATTACTAACTCCATTGACAACGCGCTCAATACTCTCACCAATTTTTAATCGTCATTCTTCTTTATCTATTTAAAAAAAAAGTTATTATACACATCTATTATTCTACCCCGATTAACTTACGCCTGTCCTGTTTGGTTTTCGGTTTCCAACAGTACTCATAAAATATTGCAGCTGTTACAAAACCACTGCTGCAGAATCATAATATAAACGCCCATAGATGTACTAAATTGCGTGATATTCATTCGCAGCTTAACCTTTCAGATAAACAAATTATCTAGTAAATTTTACCATAATTGTATAATACATGACTGCGCATTAATTAACACTATAGGCGCTTACGACATGTCGAGTCTCATCGTACGATATTCTAAATACAAACACCGCAGAATTAAACATAGATTACTTGTTTAAGAATTATTTTCCTATTTACTACGTGTTTTCCCTCTTTACTTAAGTTCTAATTTATTTTTATTGTTTTCTTGCAGGTTTTTCTTTTTTTTAATTTTTTCCCCTACTTAAAAGTTTAAAACTTTAAATTTTAAGTTTTAAATTTTAATTTATATATATATATATATATATATATATATATATATATATAAGGTACTTAACATTCTTCATTATTCAATTATTCATGTATTCACGATTTTGTTTATATGTTTTGTAAATATATATTTCTTCTTCTTCTATAATCGAATTCTCTATAAATTATTCTGCTTGTTAGTACATTCGTATTTAACTACCGCAGCTTTTGTAGGCCAGAATATAACACTGGAAATCATTCGGCACGTTTAACAAAATTTCGCATATATGTGTATATATATATATATATATATAATGAAAAAGACAAATTTATCTGACGGAACTATTAATATTGTATACGAATACACGCGAATTATATATCATATTGCGATGGTGTACATTGTTGTAATATTTACATCATATTTAAAAAATATGTATCGTGTACCAGCGTACATACATTTTTCTCCGTAATAGTCGGGCCTTATACAATATTTATAATTCCCTAGAGTGCGTAGAATCTCTAACTCACACTATAATATTCACTGCAATGACTTTTACTCAAAAAATATTTGAAAATGAAAGGAAAAATATCTTATATATATATATATATATATATATATATATATATATATATATCTACGAGCATAGCTTTAAGGTGGTGGTAGTGATGCTGTTGTTATTGTTATTATTGTTATTATTCGTCTGGAAAAGATTTGATCGAGTTTGCAACTATTTTCGCGAGCATGGTGCCAATGGCGATATTATCGTGTATACAGCCGTTAAGCGTGTTACAGCACGCGTAAAATCCCTACTACTTTGTTTTTCCGAGCTTTAAGTTCAACTTAATGGCTTTTCCACTAGACCCGATCTTCTTTTCCAACTGCGCGTTATCTTTTATTTTCCCGTTTTCCGTCCTTTTTTTATTTCGTTATTTTATTCCTCCATTCATTTTCCGTCTTTGTCGAAGGATCGTCCGACGTTAGTTGTATCCTTTTCTCATCCACTTTAATCTATCGTTTATTATCTCCCTTTCTCGAACGGCTATTTCTCGATTCGATACTAGTTTTTGTGTTTCGATTTTTATTTTCGTACCGAATTGAAAATACAATTCCGATTCAGTACGTTGATATATTTTTCCTATATAATAGGCGTTTTTCATCTGTCGTTTTTTCCACGAATATTCTTTAACGATCCACGAATTTTCTCCGTTTTTCCGACATTAACCGGACGCCTTTTACGATCTCGTACGTCGCTGTTTACGTTTTATTAATAACGATAACTTTAATTTTCTAATAATGCGTACAGAAAAGATGCCGTGCGCAATTGGTAGGAAAATCTGTTCGTAATAAAATCGTTATCAGTAATATATATATATATATATATATATATATATATATATATATATATATATATATGTATGTATGTATATATCTTATTAAACGAATAATTCTTGTATATAGATATATGCATTCGGTCCGATTTAAACGAAATCTTTGTAATTTATTAAGTAATTGAAAAAAGAGGCTGTATGTAAACTATCAAAGTTTTATACTCCCAGCACACTATTGCAATAAAATTTGAAACGCTAACTAATCTACTTAATGTATTTCGTTTTTGGCGTTTAAGCAATCACAACTGCACGCTAAATGTAAATTGTTTTTGAAGAAGATAACGCGATTGCACGCGTGGGTGTTGCAACGACGAATGTTACTATTACTAATACTACCTACTTTAATAATTGCACTCCGTCACCGACTGTTGGTAAAGAATATCTTTGCATATGTTCCCAAAGAATTTGATTGGTTCGTTTCACATAATATTCGGCAGCTGATGCTTTAGGTGCGCCTACACGTTGCGACAGTAACTGTGTAAAAATTATCGAAATAAATTTAATAAATTGATATTATGTATACATGAATGTATACATACATATATATATATATATATATATATGTATATATATATATATATATATATATAAAATTGTTTATCCGATATATTTTCCTAATATTTTCTTTCAATTTCTTTCGTTTCTAGTAGTTTAATATGCGTTTTTATTTTTAAATGAATCAAGGTTTTTATCGTCGAAGTGATTTAGTATTTATTCGATTTGATTTTAAATAGATTATTTAAATTCCGTTCACAATGATTCACATTAAGGTGAAATCATCCGATCGATAAAGGTTAAAGGTTGTTACAAAAGAGGCTTAATTTCCTCGTCCTAATAAAAGAAAAAAAAAGTTGAAAAATATTCTTTTGAATTTCACACGATATAACGAAATGGACAAAGAGATAGTAAAGAAATGCCAAAAATCGTGTAATTAAAACGAAATTATAAATAATTTAATTTGTACGTATAAGATATAGATAGATGAAAGTTTTATGGAAACAACTGGCGCAAGCGTGAAGCATATTTATTCGTAAAGTATATTATCGTCATGAAGGTTGCATAAAAAAAAGCATATAACAACTTTGATCTCTTTTCCCGGCTGCGTGTAGTATTTCGTTCAGTTGCCGTTAAATCCTGTTGTTATCATTTCCATTCGTCTGGTGGTTTTCCTTCAATTTTGCCTCGCATTGCTAGCAAGAATTTCCCGGACCTTTTGTCCTGCAAACTTTCTTTTACTATCTATCAGTGTCATCTTCTCGATTACACTTTTCTCGATGTATTTCGATATTCGTTATTTTCGTTGCATTTGCCGTAATATTACGATTAGCCGTTTAATGCTTTTTACATTCAGTTTCGATGTCTCTGATGCGTACTTTGACATTACATAGCCACTGATTTACTTATTGGTGGACATTCTTAACTTTCGATCTGTTATTACTATCTGTAAATTATGAAACGTTTTTTTTTTCGCCATTGCAATACGCGACCTGATTTCTTTTATGTGTCTCGACCATCTGTCGTGAAAAGAGAACTTAATTGTTTCATATCCTATTCTTTATTTTTACTTTCTCATTATATCTTCTTGTGAATTCCATAATTTTTGTTTTCCCAACGTTTATTTCTTCCTTCTTTATCATAATCTACATTTCATATATATGTATATAAAAATCAGAATTGAAATAGTAATTCCAAAAGAAGTTTAAGTGAAATGTAGTAGCAGCTTTTATAATTCCTTCCTTAGACATGGTTAAAAAATTTTCCCTTTTGCGAGTTTCTTCGATTTTTACAGCAGAGTTTGTGGCTATTTTTCAAGTTCTGCGTTTCATCCTGTTAAATCAGATAACTCAAAAGGTAAACATTTTTTCAGATTCTAAAAGTTGTCTCTTGGATTTAAAGTTCTCACAATATAATTCTTATTCCTCTCTCATAATACTTAAACTTCGTAATCACATTGCCCTTTTACGGGGTGCCGTTATCTCTGTTAAGTTTGCATGGATTCCTGGTCACGCTGGTATTGAAGGGAATTTACTTGCTTATGCTAAATGTACAACGTACCTCGGTTCATTTATTGCTTACACACACTGCATTGATCTCCTGTCTATCATTAAGACAACTCATAAAGAATACTAGAAAGCTACTTGGAATAATCCTTATAATGTTACACAATATAAACTGCTTCAATCTGAGCTTCCTTGTCTACCCTAGTTCTATAACATCGAAATACAAGTGGGTCTGCTCCGTGGTTTTATTGTCGCTTTATGTCGACTACGTTTTGGAAAGAATCGTCTACCGGCTACACTTTTTTCAAATGCATCTTATTACTTCTCCGTTCTGTTCGCATCCTTCAGATACCCACTGTATCGCAGACGCAAATCACATTTTCCTGGAGTTTTCACATTACCGAATCGTGACATCTTCTACGAGCACCTCATGTCTCTAAACGTTCCTTTTCTTGTCAATATTCCTTTCTTACTCTCCACACGTAACATGCTCATATACATCTGTTTATATAAGTTTATTGTTAACTGTAACATACCCATATAGTTAAAATTATGATAATTTTTTATTTTGTCTATGTAATAAATTTTAATGGGTAAACGGATGTGGAAGCCCAATTTAAAAATAAAAAAAAATAAAAAAAAATAAAAAATATTTAAAAACTAATCAAATAAAATATTAAGAAACGAATATTCTTAAGCCCTCTCTGGTGAGTTTCTTTTTTTTTTTTTTTGGCTTCCATACAGTTTACCCATGCCTGAATACAATGGAATGAATAAGAAAGGGCTATTTATAAATTAGGCAGAATAAGAAGTAATGTAGGGATGTGTAAAATTAAATAATGATACCAGAATCTAAAATATAGGAGTATAGGGCCGTATATACTTCAGCATCTAAGAGAAATGCAATATTTATAAGAAACGGAACTTTAAGGCTGTGAAGAGCTTGATAAAATGCAACACGAAAATTACTAACACTCTAGGTTAGCATGGTCTGCATCGGCCACTAAATGGGTATCCGTAGGATGAGAGCAATTAGGAGAACTAATAAGTTTCAACTTGTGTAACAAAGCAGGAAGGCGACTACAGCCGAGTCTCAGTCGACAAATGGTAGTAATAAAACCCCGTGATTTGATCGTTTCAACTTTAATATTGTAGAACCATGGATTAGAAGGTATGTCGGGTTGAATGGATTTATAATGCTTTGCAGTAAATAGATCGGACCACAGATTTTTCCAGTATTCCTTATGCGCATATTTAATGTACGCTAGGAGATCTATAGGAGGGGTATAAAACAAAAAAGTCTAACCGTTGAAGTGACTAAATGATCAGCTAGATTATTGCCATGGATAACGCTATTAATGGGTAAACCGATGTGGAAGCTCAATTTAAAAATAAAAATAAAATAAAAAATAGTAAAAAAAAACCTAATCAAATAAAATATTAAGAAACGAGTATCTTAAGTTCCTCTCTGGTGAGAGGGGAAGACTGGGGAATAACGTGAAAAATAACAAAAAGTATACACATATAGGTGGTCAAGTAATTACCATAGAGAATGAAGCAATGGTTAAGAAAGTAAAAAGACAAACGCATCTCTAGTAGATAGGGTGTTCAAAAATAAAGTTGTACCCAACGAATTAAAAAAGAAATTGCACGAACAGTGTGTTCTTGCGGTGCTTACCTACGGGCGGAAACATGGAGTCTGACGAAATATATAGTTAAGAACCCTGCTGTAATTCAGTGACCCCACAAAAGAGTAATGTAGGAAATTGAGATGTCATACAGTAAAGCCAGGACGTGGATAAAACAGTAGACTAAACTATCGGAAGCTCAGTTGAAATGGAACTGGGCAGGCCATGTTGCAAGAAAAAATGATGACAGCAGGACGAAACAGATAACGCAGTGGCTATCAAGGGGAGGATACAGAAGTCGCGGTCGGTCGAACACAATAAAAAGGTCAGAGAGGAGGTTTGTGATTACCATAGATTGAAGAAAAAGGGAACGCTTACATCCAGCAGTGAATTGATATAAGCGTATCGTGATATATATATATATATATATATATATATATATATATATATGTACACGGTGAAAAATACAACTTCGTAAATAATATTAACATAATTATTGTGAGATAGAAAACACTATCCGAAATAACCTTAAATGATCTAATAATAGGATCAAAATAAGACATACATATATGTAAATATTTGAAGATATAGAAAGCGCGTATATATATATATATATATATATATATATATATATATAACATGCAGGTTAAGAGACCGGACTAATGGGCATTTTATATATATGCGAGTTGCGTGTGTGTATTGTGTATATTTTTTATATATTTGAATGTGTGCTATTAGAATTAGAACAAATTGCGAATACTTAAAGTAACGATATCAGGAATTTCGAATTGAAATGACTTAATATTAACATTTTATATGAAAATTTATATCTGTAGTGTTTTCTTAGAACAAACGAAAACAGAATAAAAATTACTAGTATTTAGTCTTGATAGTGTTATATGACCGGTGTAATTGGTCGATTGTGAAGTATTTTTATTTTATATTTACTTAACATTTTAATTAAAGCATCTGGTTAATGAGTATGCATGTGTAAAACATCACGTATGTACTTATTATGTGTGATATCTATCTAGCGATAATGAAAGTGAAAAGTATAATAATTACTATAATTAAGTTTATAAGTGATGTACTTACACTTCTATCGTGATGATCTCCGACGGTATTATGGAAGAACAAACCGGCGATTAAAGCGGCTATATTAGCGGTATAACTGGCGATAAATATAACGCTGAAACCGCCCCACACGTTAATTAGAAATTTATTCGGCCATGATTTTGGTGCCTTAAATTGAACCAGATGTCCACACAGTAAACCCCACATTACCCATAAAGCGGAAGCCATTCTATTACGAAAAATTCATTATACATCTATTTATATATATATTTATATACATATATTTGTGTGTATTGATGTATATATTTGTATATGTATGGGCCTTCGGTACGTTTCTATGAAGCTAAAATAACTCTAGTTAAATGTCTATTGAGAGTCCAGATATCCGCTGGAGTGCGCTATTTATGATGTTACGCACATCATGTTTATTAATGTTATTTTTATTTAAAGAAGATTTTGCAACTATACAAATGATCGCGAGTTTGAAGTTCCCCACATTTACACAATGGATTTAAAACCATTTTCCATTTATTCAATGTATAGGCACATCTAGCTTGTCCTGTTTGGAATCTATTTATTCTGCACCATTCCCATCGTGATAAGTCCATTTCCGGAGGTTCTATGCTGCGATCGTGTACTAGATTTGCATTAATAGCTTTAATTTTTGTCCATTCATCTTTCCATCTTTCCCTCCACATTCTTGACGTGTTCTCCAAATGTACTGCCGTTTTCCAGAGTGACTGTCTAGTTCATTGATTTGTAGTCTTCATCTACATGCATTAAGCAGTTCTTGTAAAATTTTCCCAATGTTTTAGGAAAGCCTCTTCTCGTCCTAATTTTGGAGGAGCAATGTGAGCAAAGAACAGGAAGCCAGTCTTTATTCGTCGACCTTCGCTAATTATTCGCATTGCGATTTTCAACTGGACATCTATGCGCACTGTTTAGGCAAATAGGTGCGCAATACTTCGTCGCTGAATAGACGACTGCTAGAGTTGTTGTTCTCAGCACCTTTGTAGATGCTCCCCATCCTGTACCGGCAAATGTCCTTAATAAGTTTACCGTTGTCTTTACTTTCTGTGTCTGCTTCTCAACATGTGGCCTATATGTTAGCGTTCTATCCAGTATAACCCAAGATATTTTAGATTGGCGTTAATGTTTATTTTATTTTCTAACGTAACGTTAAGTTCGGACTTTACCATCTGCGTCGTAAGATGGAATAACGACGACTCTGTTCTATGTAGGTTTAAACGTAGTTTCCATAATATCTTTTCAAGGTTTCTAAGTATTTTGTTAATACTTCGTGACGTTTATTCGCGGATTCATTTTGATACGCAAGCGCAATATCATCCGCATACTGGAATTTCCTGAATTCGATTGTAGGCATATCGCTGATTTATAAATTAAACAATAGGAGAGTCAAGATGGACCTTTGCGGCAGACCATTATTGGTTCTTCTAGGTCGACTGTTTTCATTACCTTTACCTTGAAGACGCGATTTGTTATCGTCTCATCCAATAAATGTATGAACTTGTTACATGGAATGACTTTTCTAAACCCAGCTTGTTCTGTGGGCAGGGCGTTTTCTTCAACGATCTCGGCTAAATAGGTAATTCGAATGCATTCTGTTCGAACAACCAATCCTACCGGGGACAAAAATTTTTTATGGTAAAAACGCCTCTAAACAACTCATCTCTCCAACTAATTAATCAATAAATAATTACCCGCTTGTTGTTGACATTATATTTTCATCATTGTTAATGCACTGTGTATACTCAAAGTACACGCTGTGTAAAAGTGTATGAAATGTGATTCGCTACAGATGGATACTAACGTCTGTGGTGTACGGTGTACAAATATATATAAACATAATTTCTTACATAGGACACATTATGTAAGTATTATTTATAGAGGCGTATGTGTATGCATGGCCACATTACGTGTGTGTTTAATTTGCGTTGTAAATTATATGCAATTGATAAGGTATTTTTGTTAATTATTTATTACCAACTATCAGTAAGTTTATTATTTTGTAAAATTAAATTTATTTAATTTAATTCGATTATTTGTATACCGATGATGAAGTCGTTTACCCGAAATTTTTACTACGTTGTCGTCCCCACGGATTTAACCCGAATGGACTTAACCATTCGTAAATGGCTACCGCAATGGCGGTCACGTGTAAGGAGGTAAATATCGCGATCCACAAGTACGGACTGAACGGCAGTAAGAACGCCAACAAAGGTATGTCGGTACTTTCTTTAGGAGCGGCTAAAAATGAAACGCCGCTGAAGAAGTAAGGAACCGAAAAATCGATCTCTTTCGCCCTGTAAAATATATTATTATATACGTACAAAATGAACTAGAATAATAATATATAGCTAAATATTAATAAATAAGAAAAATTAAATAATAAATTTATGGAATTATTTCAAAAAGTTAGTTTATGGAAAACACGATTTTTTTTTGGCCTAGGTCAAGCTAAACCTTTGTGACCAGTAGATTCTAATTTAAGGATTACATACTAAACTATAATTTTAAACAATAATTTTACACCTTAAAATAAAAATAAGAAATAATACTTTATAGTCACAGCTTAGGCATTCGACTACGTGAAACATGAAACATGACAAATTCAGTGAAATTTTGGATGCAATTGCAATAGACTGGAAACGTAGAAGATTAATAGGGAAACTTTACTGGAATCAGACTGCTAAAGTCAGAAGCGAAAATATTGAATCAGAAGAAATGCCAATTAAGAAAGGTGTACGACAAGGTTGCGTACCCATTACTCTGTAATATACCATTCAGAAGCAATTTTCAAGCAAACGCTCAGGGATAATGATAGTATCAACATCGAAAATCGTCATATTTCAGACATAAGATATGCAGACGATACAGTTATAATCTCAGATAACATTTATAAGTTGCAAGAAATGGTTGGTCGAGTCACCACAATAAGCAAAGAATATAATTTTTTTTCTTTTTAAATATATATATATATACAAATTGCAATCCGGCTGATGTAACCAATAAGCAAATGGAATGTAAGCTACGACAGGATGGGAGATGTCATTCAACAATGACACTCCGAACTACCTCTCCACTCATTTAAACCGGTGGGGAAGATCTATAGGTGTGCGATAGTTCAATCTGCGAGGCCAATTGGCATGATTTAATAAATCTACCGCCAGAACCTGTGCAAGTAATCTCTACTGCAATCCCGAATTACTTCGTTCACTTTTGGTATTTTTAGGTCTTTACGCAAATTTTCATTTCGTATATACCAGGGTGCACCGGCTATTAGTATTTTTAATTAAAATCGCTGCACCATTTTGATATTCGATATTGATGCTGTGATCTGTAAAGCAATAATTTCGATTTTAGAGGTAATTCGGAAGTTTTGCCCAGGAGCCAGTACATGTTCCGCAGTTTAAGTTTTATCTCTTGAACTCCTGATGTGTTCCTTCCAGGTCAAGCGGCGATCAAGCCACATACCCAGGTATCGGACTTTGTTTCCTGTGGGATCGTGCCATTAAGATGAACAGGTAGGCATGTGTTCCGCCTAGTTGTAAATGTAACATGTACTGACTTCGATGGGTTAATTTTAATCCTCCACTGTCGTGCCCAGATGTTCAAGTAGTTTGAACCGCGCTGTAATTTTTCTGACCCCGCTTCCGGATCATTATCACCCGCGAATAATGCTGTATCATCGGCAAATGCCACCATCTCCACATTTGTATTTACGGGAAGGTCGAACATATATATATGAGAAAAAGGATTGGCCCCAAAACAGAACACTGGGGAACTCCAGCCTTGACAGGATAAAATGTTGATATATCGCTATCGAATTTAACTTGAAAAAATCTATGTGACAGGTATGAGGGCAGTAGTGTGTAATAGAGATGTGGCAGGGTGCGTTTTATTTTTGAAAGTAACCCTTCATTCTATACACGATTGAAAGCCCGACTGACATCCAGGAAGGCTGCAGAACAATAGTGCTGCTTTTCGAAACAATTACCCATGTATTTTTGCACCCTATGAACTTGCTCTACTGTAGAATGGCCAGGACGAAACCCAAACTGGTAGTTGGCATCGTATCCTGTAGCTGTTTTGTTACTTCAGGCAGCAATAATTTTTCGAATACTTCTGATACTATCGGTAGAAGACTAATAGGTCGATATGACGAAGGATCACTAGTAGGTTTACCTGGTTTTGGTATCATGGTTATTTGAGCGATTTTTCATTGTGATGGATAGTAAGCCAGCCGTATGATAGCGTTGAATATTGTGGTTAATAGTATTATGCCATTTCCCGGTAGGAATTTAATCATCTTTCCGGTGATTAGATCATGCCCTGGAGCTTTGTGCATTGATAAATTACTCACTATCACTCTCTTAATCTGGGACGGAGAAAACGGTTTAATTGGAAGAGACATTTGGAAGTTATTATAGAATAACTCCGATCCGTTATCGGGTGGATGTGGTTTAAACACATCCTTTAGGTGTAACCCAAAAACTTCCGCCTTTTCAAGATCGCTACTTGCCCATTCGCCATTATGTTTCCGCAGGGGTGGAATCACTGTCTGTGGCCCTCTTAAGAGCTTTAGTGGCCTTCCACAGTGAATGATCGTCATTTTTAGTGCCCATGTTGGAAAGAATTGATCTTAAAGTGTCATATTTATGTATTTTCAGTAACGCGCTTAATTCTTTGGTTATTTTATTAAGATCACTTTTGTGAGCCGGCTGCCTCGATATCTGCCACAGTTTTCTAATTTTTCTTTTGGCATTGATTTTTTCTCTAATAATGCGTGGGTAGTTAATATCGCGAGTTGCAGTCTACTTTGAAGTACTTAACCATGCCGCTTTTTGCAATGAATATTCAATCGCTTCATCAACATCGTCGCTGTTTTTAATGGTATTTTGAGATCAAAATTCTCTTCAATCCAGCGTGTGTAGGAGTACCAATCAGTTTTATTGTTGTAAAATTTAAAATGTGTTTTAATTTCGCGTGTCGTTTGTGTAGCTCGTTGCGTGCTGCGTTCACGTATCGTATGGTTTCCGTTAATCGATAATCGTTTAATTTATCTCGTTTTTCTCATTATTCGTGATCAACCTGTAATTCAGACCACCGGTGAGATTGAACCATTTTCTATTTCTTTATCTTATATTATTTATTGGCTTATTATACGTGTATATATTCTATAATAATTACCTATTTATCTGGTTTTTGTATTTCATATAACACTCACCGTAGTACACATCTGCACACTCACTTTTCGGCGGCAGCTACAACTACGCCAACACACACAACGCAACCCACGCACACGCGGTTACCTATGCTTCTTCTTCTGACGCTGCTACCGTAGAAGATACGTCGGTGAACTTTTCTCACTCCTCGAACGCTTTATTAGAGACGGATAATGCTGCCGTTACAATACAAAGTCCATCACCCAGTCATTGTTACTATTATCAATCGCCGTTCACACAAGTATACACGCTTCACACTACCCCTTAAATCGCTATTCCTAATGTTAGCGCTATTAATGAAAGTAATTATCCGGTCATTGCGGGTTCCCTTAATACGTCCGAAACTAATTCTACCGAGAATGACAACAACTGGACTGTTGTTAAGAACAAACGCAAGGGGAACGAAAATTTAAGTCCAGTCATATTTAAAAAGAAAACAAAGCAGTCCAACTTTATACTAACTAAAAATAAATTCTCAGTTCTAGCTAATCATGTGGACAGTGATCCGACGAATGAAGTTGAGCATGGGACCCAGATCGACCATAATCATGTAAATGTAAATAATAATATTCGTTCTCCACCGATATTTATCAGCAATGTTGCTAATCTTCCGGGATTAAATAAAAAATTAGACAACCTGATTGGGACTAATAAGTGTATATTTAAAATAATCAATAAAAATACTATTAAAATAACAGTCTATAGCATTGAAAATTATAGGTCTACAATAAAAATGCTGGATTCCCTTTTAATATCACACTTATCAGGTAAAACAGGAAAGAGCATATCGAGTTGTGTTAAAAAACATTCATCCATCGGTTGACAAGGATGATATCAAATTAGCGCTGGCTGATGAAGGTCACGTCGTTAGAGACTTGTTTAATATTCAAGATAGAAAAACGAAAGAGGCATTGCCTCGTTTCTTTGTAGACCTAGAGCCAAACGAAAATAATAATACTATATATTCGAATTGTGGTCATTGTTAAATATGAAAATAACAGTGGAAACACCGCATAAACGAGGTATTGTACAATGTGTACGTTGTCAACAGTATGGCCACTCTCGTAACTTCTGTAAAAAAACGCCAAGATGTGTCAAGTGTGGGAAACAACATTTAACAGCCAACCGTACTAAAGACAGGGAAACTGTTCCCACCTGCGCTTTATGCAGTGGCAGTCACCCTGCAAATTATAAAGATTGTGCTGTATACTTGGAAATATGTAAAAGAAAACATCAACAATTAAATAACCAGGTTAAAGCAGTTCATAATAATAAAAATCTTGGCATTATGCAGCAAAATATACCTGTTGATTTTCCTGCACTTACAAACAAAATGAGAGGTACCATGAGTGGTCACACTGAGACACCAGTAGCACAACAACAAACGTTCGAATTAAACACTTCGAGCACGTCTTACGCTAAAGCAGTAGGTAGTGGTTGAAGGAAAAATCGTGAACAAAATCATTTTACGAATGTTACCGCAAATAATGAAAGTAACATTAAATTAAGCCCTGGATGTGACCTCCTATCAACGTTACAGCAGTCATTCATGCGCTTAGAAAATATGTTTACTACATCCTTTAATCGCATGGAGATTATGTTCAACCGGTTGATGGATGTACTCACAGCTCTCATGCCGAAATTAATTTCAAAATGAGCTCAATATGAATAGCTACATGGAATGTAAACGGGTTGAAAAAACGTCAATCCGAACTTGAAATGTTTACTCTTTGTCAAAAATTAGATGTAGTGCTAATTTCAGAGACAAGTAGTAAAAACAAAATTAATATTTGTTCTAAATCCTGGACACTCTAGTTAGTCAAAATGATGTAGTGAAATGCTTGATTATAGCCACAACCTTAAAACTTATACTTGACTCGAAATGCCATCTTTGTTAATATTCAAAAATTATTCCAAATTTGCAATATTTACCCACCATTTTTGAATTTGAATCTGTAATTAGACCTGTTTGTGTTCCATTCGTTGCTTAAGCTTTGTAGGGCTAGATAGTAGTAATTTTAACACTACAATTAGTCAGACTCATTCTCAAAAAAAAAAAACTATAGCCGATGGAGAAAAAATTGTGACACATATTATGGACCATAGTAGAATCGCTACCTGGAAACTATTGAATTGTTTGAACTAAATACGAAGCCAGCCAAAAGAACCGGAATATTGACAAATTAAAACTGGTGCATGAACACGCCTGTATTGACCAACGTTTTATAATATCGTAACTTCATGAAGCGATGAAATTGTACAGATTGGATATGGTGTTTATCGGCAGGAGAAGGGATGGTGCGGTAAAGAATATTTATCAGTCGGATAAAATATTATGTTCTCATATTTTTGGCATTGAATTTGTTTTGTGTCAAAATTAGTTGCCAAGAAAAACAATATCTCAATTATAGATGTGTGTCTGTTCCACTAAATATGCCGTTTTGCTGATTACAGTACACTTTTATAATCAACTGCTTTATTCGCTACAATTATAAATATAATAATGTGATACTAATGGGGGGGCTTTAACCTACTAGTATTTGGATCGCTCTCTATTATTCCTCGCGCGTAAAATAATAATATTGATCTATTGTCAAATTTTCTCGAATTGAATTGACCGACTTCATTAAATAATATAACAAACTTTCAAAGTAAAACTCTTGATTTAGTTCTAACGACTGGCGGTTTTTTTTTTTAAATGTCGATCAAGTTTGAGATAACTCGCATGTTACCGAGGACAAATTAGAGATTGTAAAATGTTCCCTATTTAAATAAAATTTATATGTTACGCTGAATCGTGTAATTTCAATAATGTTGACTTTCGAAAACTAGGGGCTACCGATTAAGTAAAATAGCTTATCTAACGGACTATGCAAGTGGGAAGCCTCTATACTTAAAAAAAAATATTTTACAGTATATGCGGTAACAGCATGCGTGGGATTATATTTATATATATATATATGTATGTCGCTAATAAATTTTAAAAATTTTTATGTACTTTCCTATCCAATGAACCATTTTCTTATAGATTATTCATAGGATAAAACTACCATCTTAAAAATGACGTCATATAAGTTGTGCTGTATACATTGTAATAGAGAAAATCGCAGTGCTCCATATATAATGTTAATATTATATATATATAAATATATATACATAATTTTTTTATTATAGAATTATTTATTAGACGGAAGTAAAATCGCGAAAATGACGTCATACCCATTGTTCCACTCCATATACAAATATATCTAACGTTTTTAATCAAATTAAAAAATTACTACCCATTTCATGCATATGTATGTATAAATTTTTGGATGTTTTGCTACAACCGCAATTCCTCCAATTTAGGCTAAATTTTTTGACATGTACATTTTGTAACCTTTTCTCACGTACAATACATTATGTGTGGTAATAAATTATGAGAGAATATATATATGTTACATACGCGGTTACTGCACTTGCGCAAAAGTATATACATATATAATATCCGCAGTAAAGAAATGGGGTACTAAAGTGTATATATATATATATATATATATATACAGAAAGCATAGCGGCCAGTCCAAAAACCAATCGAAGGACGTATTGAAAATCCAAAATTCAACTTCAAACCGGCGAATCTCCTTAACGATTAACTCTTATAGGATAAATGTTACAAACAAAATGATAGATGTCCACGTCCGTTTTCAATCGATCGTAATGAAAAACGGTTTTCTATTTCGCACTCATTTTAATATCTATCAAATCGATTCTATAGAAATTTTTCAAAAATCGAAATTCACAAAGGTCACCCCCCAAATCGGCCCATTTTTTACGAATTTCGACGACGACTTTATTTAATAGGTTTTTCTATGCACACGTAATTAGGTAATAACGATTTTTTCGTATCTCTAAACGTAAGCGATTTATAGTTCGAAAACCGATTTTGCTATAGCCGTATATATATATATATATAACAATATATAGATATATAATTAGCATTGCCTACGCTAAAAGCGTTGTAGCATTGGCCGACCAAATATCGGTCGAAAAATTTTTCAAAATCGAAAATTAAATTTTAAACGCGCAATTTCTGGTTACCGGTTAATTTTGGAAAACTTTACGTTATTATATTAATGATAGAATTCGATGTCTACTTTCGTCTAACGTTAACCAGAACCCTCTATCTATCGTAGGGGGCCTCAAAACGGCCCAAAACCCCTAAACCCTTAAACACCCATTTTCTGGGTGAGTATTCGCTATAAAAATACGGGAATACCATTGTTTGACGCGTATTTTAATGCCACATAACTTTCGTTTGAACAATTCTTCCAAATTTCGAATAGTTCGAGAATTATTGCGAAAAAATCGAAATTTGAAAAAATGAAATTTTCGGGTTCGTTTTGAAATTTTTTTTCGCGGTTTTCTCGCTTCATACGATAGATTTTTCTTACACCTATATTACAAGACCGGACCGTTTAAAAGTTCATACAAGCCTGGCAACTCTCGATCAAAAATTTATATATATATATATATATATATATATATAAATAACATTGCCTATGCTAAAAGCATTGTAGAAGGGATTGACCAAAAAAGGCTTCCAGAATTTTTAAAAATCGAAAACGGAATTTTAAGTTAGCGATTTCTCGCTACCTGTTAATTTTGATAAAATATACGTTATTATATTAATGATAGACCTCGACGTCTACTTTCGTCTAACGTTAACCCGAACCCTCTATCTATTATAGGTGCCCTAAAAACGGTCCAAAACCCCTAAACCCTTAAACACCCATTTTCTGTATGAGTATTTGCTATGAAAATACGAGAATACCATTGTTAGACACGTATTTTAATGCCACGTAACTAGTTTAATCTCTATAGGTATTATCGAAAAAAAATAAAATCGAAATTTCACTTTCCCCACCATCCTGCTTCCGCCTGCTAAACGCCGAATTTTGACTATAGAGTCGGGATTCGGTTTGTATATTAATTTATAAATATGTTAAAAGTCAAATACCGATTTTCATTACGATCGATTATTAGGCCGATGTTTGAGAGCATTTTGAAAAAACGCAATTTTTTAATTTGATTTTTGATGATTTCCACTATTTCCGGACCGTCTAAATAGCCTTAACTATAAAAGGGAAAAAATGTCGGACCAATACCTATAGAAATATCGATACTTTTCCATTTTGACTTCCATTTCCTGGACCAATGGAACCATGCCCGACTATCGCCCGTTACCTATATAGTGTATATAATATATACGTACGGATTAAAAGGACGAAAGTTTCGAAAACAAAATTTAAAAAGGTTCGAAACGGCCTAAACGCGGAATTTCCAATTTTTCGAGGTCTTTGACCTCAACTTTCTCGGCGAGCTTTTGTACGACGCGAAAGTTTTACATATCGATAGAAAGCTCTTGAAGATTACTTTTAAAAAGGTTATGTACATTAACTATATAGCGAGCTATAAGCGATGGAAATGTTCACGCTTTAGAAAAAAGCAAAATCTATCGAACTTTCAACTTTTCTATCACCGGTACGGTACGTCGGACGGGTTCAAGATAAAGTTCATACAAAAGCTAATATATAGTACAGTAAAAAAGGTTATATCGGTCGACGCTTAAAAAGTAATTAGGAAACCGGCTTTAAAGCTAATTAGATAGATGTAAATAGGAATTTTGAAAATTGTAAAAGTCTTCAAACTTTGATTTCTTCGCACCCTTTGATCGGAACTGGAAGATCTTAACGTCGTTAGAAAGGTTACGATCCGCGTTTTAAATAAGGTTATGTACAATAACATTGTAGGATTAATACGAACGGGGCTATAAGTAGCGGAGGAACGAAGAATATAAAAAATCCGACATCTACCGAACTTCGAACTTCCCTACAGCCGGTCCGATACATCGGACAGAGTAGGGATAAAGTTCGGGCGAATGGCAATGGTCGGTAGTAAAAAAAAGCTAATAACGTCGATCGCGATAATGACGATAGGGAAACGGATTTAAGGCATAGACGAGTTTAAGCATTTTAAAGACATCGCAAGTTGAAAATTTTCGTTAAGGCTACAGCCAATACCGTTCTATATAGACGATTGAGTGTTACGTCGTTTAAAAGGAAATAGTCCGACTTGATTTCCTCAAAGAAGGCGATTTTTCGCTAAATCGCATCTAAAGTTGCGAAACGGGCGTTGCAAATTGCACTTTTCTCCCCACCCCTAAAATCAGTCTTCTTCCGGCCGATGAAACTCCGCTATATAGAGAATCGGTATATATAGGTAAAATTTTCCGCTATAAGATAAGGTGGAAAAAAGTCGAATACCTTTAGACGGTCGGACGAATAATTAGACGGCTATTAAAAAAGTTTGAAAAAAGGGATGATTTGCAAAAATTTCAACCCCTTTAAAACTCGACTTTTTCCGAAACCTGGGCGATAGATAGAGGGATGATATTTATGACGGAAAATGTTCGTTAGGACATTTAGAAACTTTTGTCGGAACAGATTTTCGATTTAGGCCTCGTTTTTTTTTTATATCGTCCTAAGTAAAAAAAGATTTTCAACCCTTAAATACTTCGCGGGGGTTGAACACAGGGGTATGTATATATACGCGTTAAAATCTCCCTAAGCGACTTATCCAAACGCGCGATTCTGCGACCGGTATCGTAACACTTTACTCGGAAAATCGCACCGGTTTCAACCCAAATTTGTGGTATAAGGGATGATGGATTTTAAGGGTAGTTTTAGTCTAGATTAGTAGCGACAATTCGGACGAAGAATTTTTATTTAGAACTTTCTCGAATCCGACGTATATTCTTAAAGTTATTAAGCTTGTTAGAGAACATGGCAAATTGTTGATAGTATTTGACTGATACTGACTTTCGAAAATGACTGATACTGATTTTCGAAAATAATAAAAGAGATACATAAATTCGATTGGAGATGATTTTAGGAGCAATTAAATTCTAACAAAGCATGCAAACTGTTTTACGAGCAAACAACATTATACAAAAAAATAAGTTAAAATATACATCGTGGTTCATAAATCAATAAAATTATTATGATTTATTATTAAAATAGTGTATTGAAGAATTTACCCAGAGAACCCCAATAATTCATCTACTCAACTATAAACGACGGCATTTAAAACTTTTACCGTCGTTCATTTTGAATAAATAAAATAAATAATCGTACGTAATAAAACTGATTTGACTTGCAATAAATAAAATCACCGCAATAAAACAAAAAAAAACGCGGAATTTGTTCGCAGTATCGTCCGGTATTACTTCAATTATCGTCTTAGGTAGTCTGGTCAAATAACGTAACAATGGTTTGTTTATTATTTTATAATATTTTACAGGATTAAAATATTACACCCATATATGAGGCTGTTTTAAAGTATCAAATTCGACATTCTTCATTTTTAATTTTTATCCCATTTTAAAATGATTCCCGCTTTATTTCGCTTACACGAATAGAATGCTTTTATAGTATGAGTATTTTACTGTACTATACTTACATGTGAATATTCAATGTGTATGCAAGTAAATAAATAAGATTTTAACGATACGTGACTTATTGTATATTTTCGTGTTCGGTAGTATGAATAGACGTTTCATACGTGTATGTGTGATGCAACTGTTTGTGCGTGTGCTGTACATTAATGTATATCATATAAGTAAATTGGCACTAGCGGCGTTATGCGTATAGCCGATGTTAATAAGTAATTTATACGTAACTATTATTCAAAAAGAAATAAATGATTTGGTTCTAATTAGTTATTTATTTGATAATAAGTGAAAATGAAACGAAAATATTGAAACTTCGTGAATATATCATTTTTAGCGTTTACGGTTGATCAGAGTTTGAAAATGAAAATTACGAGTGTTTTCGAAATGTCGCTATATGGAGTTAGTTTACGCAGGGAAAAATTCTGAACGCTCGTAGTTATATCATCATCATTATTTAGTCGTAAGTGATCAAGGTAACAGCTTCCACATTTTCTGTCTCCATCCTTGACGATGTTCGGCATGCTGAACAAATGTCATCCGAGATGCAGCAGTCACTGTATCTGTCCAACTAATTGGTACTCTGCCTTTTGGTCGCACACTATTCATTCTTCCCATAACTATTGCTCTTTCGATTCCATCACGTTTTCGTATGATGTGACTAAAAAATTTCGTAATACGTACGAGAACTTCCGTTGTTAATCTGCGGGTTGTACCAATTTCTTTCAAAATAGACGCATTAGTACGCTTTTCCATCAACGAAACCCGAAAGAGTCGCCTCCAGCACCATATTTCGAAACTATTTATGCGAATTTCTTCGGATTTTCTGATCGTCCACGTTTCTGCACCATATTGAAAAAACCAGGGTGCGTACAAGTTGAATTTTAGTATTTTTCGTGATAGAGGAGTCTTTCCATATCCGGGTTAAATCATCGCAACTCCGTGCTAGTTGAATTCTTCTCTCGATCTCACCTTCAGAGCCTCTTTTGCTTTCCAACAAGGATCCCAAGTAAACGAACTTTTCCACCGTTTCATAACCAGGAACGGTTTTATGCTTTTTCTTTATTATATTCTTCCGATCAATCACCATTAACTTAGTGTTTCCATTATTTATTTGTAGACCGTAGCATTTACTTATATGTTCTAATTTTTTAAATAATTGTTGCATTTTTTCCATGTTAGGTGCTGCCAATGCTTTATCGTCAGCAAACCGTACATTTGAAACTTTGAGCCCTCCGATAGAAACACCTTCATTCCAATTCTTTAAAACTTTCCTCATTATATATCCTCCATATAAATTAAACGATTTAGGTGATAGTACGCATACTCGTTTTACACCTTTTTTTTACACTAAACCCTTCTGGTACCGAGTTCTAGCTTTACGCTCATATAGTTTTTGAATGAGATGTACAATGTGCTTTGTGGCACAATATTTCCCATAGTTTGTTCCCGATTACATTATCGAATATTTTATATATATTATATATATATATATATATATATATATATATATATATATATATATATATATATATATATATATATAGTTAGAAAATTAAATTATTTATTTCCTTATTTAAAAAAATATTTTGCAAAACAACATTTATGCAGACTTTATATACACTTATACGACAGCCTATCTTTTTCTGCTGTATCGTACATTAAACTTTCTATATTCGTATTTACGTCATTGTAAAAATGTTCTAGTCAAGTTAATTTGCCAGTTTTGAAATTAATATTTTACGCATTTATAATCTTTATACGCGGAATTCGTCAGTATTCGTGTTTAAAAATTAATTTTATTTTGTCGGTCCAAACTGAAATTGAAAACAAAAAACATAAGATCTATCGAACAAAATAAGATATTAGTGTAGAATATGGAGATTACGCGGAATTTTTTTATAATACCTCCGTGCGACTTAAAAGAACCTTTTTGAAAATTACGGAAATGTTCGTTTATCGGTAACCAGATGTTTCTGGAATGCTTGTTGGTAGTCTGGAAATTGTACTTTAAAAATTTATATAACAGGCGGAATTCGCGCACGTAATTTCAAGAGAGAGCAGCGCGTCTATAAGCTTTGTAAGTTAACGCGTGGATAATATGCTTAATGTAAGATATTGTGTTCTTTTATTATAAAGTCTGGTTGAGTATAAGTAGCGTAAATGGGTTATTTGTTCGAATCAATCGCAATTATTAAGTATAAATACATTAAGTTTATCGCCCGTGATTAATATCGAAAATTACGTTCGTAGATAATAAATCGAGTTATTGTATTAATATAATGCAGAAATTACTGTAAACATTCTTTAAAGTTAGTTTAAATAGTCGATTAAACGTTATTAAATCGAATTGTTTTATTAATATTAATATAATTCGAAAATGACTGCGTAAACATTCTTTAAAATTTCTCATCGACGACACCAACCTGGATGTACTGACGCTTAACGGAGCGAATGCCATATGAGCCGCTCCGGATACTAAATCGCCCATTATTCCGTTCCATTTTACTTCCCCGGCTTCGGTAACGATTCGTGTACCGAATAAACCGTCCGCCACGACGTATAGCTGAAAATCGAATTCCAGTTCTTCAGCGACATTCTCCAGTAAATCCATCGATAATCCGTAACAACAGTTGGTCGCGAATTTGTGTCTAAATTAATTAATTATCTCGAGTAAAATTCAGCGTTAATAAACAACACTCGAGTTCGCGATTATTTAACCCGTATAAAAGTCGAAACCCCGATATGTTTAAAATAGAATAAACGCATTACCCGAAATGTCTATGTCCGATATCTAAATCGCTCCAGATGTCTTTTATTTGTTCTACATCGATTCCGTTAACTTCGTCATCTTCTTCGGTACGTTCGATTTCGTTCACCAATAGCGTTAGGTTATCCTTATCCGAAGTCAAAAAACGATGACACTCTATGCCTGTATATATATATATATATATTTATATTTATATTTATATATAATAAACACTTTATTATGAAAAATGTGGAATTTACTGATTTTTAAAAAACAAACAACAAAAACGTAATTAAAATCACTACATTTTTATATATAAAAAGTACTACAAAGCTTTTCGGCTATTAAGCCGTTATCAAATGGACGTAAAAAAATAAAATATAAAGATATAATACATACGATTTTTAAAAAATATAAAAGGAAAAATACCAAATTAATAAAATTCGAAAGGGATGTGTAAGTTATTTATGCAGGTCTTGCGGGGTATAACTTATTATCGACGGAGCTAAAGGAGATGCGTCTAACCTGAAAAAAATTTTGTTTAATTTCTTCTTCGTGACAAAATAAGAAACTCAATTATAAAGAGTTTTATAAGAACGCTATTGCTGAGCATTCGGAATTTGACCTCCACAAGCTTCTTGTTATCTTTTTATTTCATTTTTCTTTCATTATTATTATTATTATTAAATTTCATTTTTTTTTTAAATATACTCAAGTGAAAATTATTGTTTCACCATTTCGGTTTAATACTTATTTAAGGTAGGAAAAGAATATGTTTGTTTTTATAGTCCGAAAAAAGTGTGCTGTGCTCAGCTATTATTATTTAAATTACTTATATGTGATTGACGCATGTGTATAAGCAATTTAAATGATATATCCAGAGAAAACGGGCGGTTTTATTTTTTTAATAACTCAAGAATCGACGAAAAAATTAAATTTTATTTTAAAATCGAAAAACCAGGAATTATCTTACAACCACTTGTGGAACACAATATCATTCAGATGACCGCCAATTGCAACAATACATTCATTCACTCTTTATAAAATTTCCGAAGACTTTTTCGAACATAGGTTTGAAATTTCTTCAGAAATCCGGCTTCTTAATGTATCCCTACGAAAAAATCGCGTAATTTTAATTTTTTTTCGAAATTCTGCACTGTTATAATCAAAAATAACGTGTCACGCAAAATGCTCGCTCATTCCCGTTATAGGGTGTTAGTAAAACTGGACCGAATATCAACGTGGAGCACGCGGTTTGCGTTGTAGCAGTGTTACCAACTGCGCTATAACAAAACCGTCCGTCTTCACCACTGAGTCACCCTGCAGTACGCTCGTTTTTTTTTTTGTTTTTTTTTTTGTAAAATCGTGTTTTTCGTAAAATATATTTAGATAAAAATTACGTATTATTAAAAACCGTTGCATACGTGTAACTATTTTAATCTTATAAAATTTAGTTTCTTAAATTGCTGCAGTTATAACCGGACTAGTTTCGACAAATATCAGTAGGAGACCGCCTGAATTTTGTTTTCCGATCGGATATTTTCCTCAAAATAATGCTTAGGAAAATAAAAAAATATTTCCGAACGATCCAGTATCTTAAATCCGAACGGTACCCGAGATAGAACATTTTAATTATAATTATTAACAACACATATGCTGCGGTAAAAATCACTGAAGTTATAACGTTCGAAAGATTAATACGATCGAGTTGAAATTGTTAGCGTACATTTAGATAGGTATATCGAATTTTCCAAAATTTTATGACGTGTACTCCGGGGCACAAAATTTCTAAATTCGTAATTTCTATAGAAGTTATTTGTAATTACTTAATAAATTACAGATACGTATAAAATTTCATCCAAACTGTTAGAACTACAAGAATTGAAATAAGATATGGTGTGTCAATTTGTATATAGATACATATATATATATATATATATATATATATATATATATATATATATATATATTATTTCCGTCTAAAATGAACCGGTTATTTATTTCATGAACTAATTGTTATATTGATACGTACATAAGTTTGTTTGATGTTTATTCTTCTATTTTCTTACATACACGTTCGAGAAGAATACACTATTGCTAATATTAATATTATTATTTTTGTTATTGTTATTATTATTATTGTTCATAATCAAATCAAATTTATTTAATAATGTTCCAGCATAAATAACCAAATGCATTTTAATAAATTTCTTGTAAATTTCTATTTATAAATTCCAATTTTCGACTGTTAATTTGATTAATGTATAAATATTTCCGTCTAAAATGGATCGGTTATTTGTTTTGATATATTTTACTAATCGCTTACCGTTATTTTAATATGGTGACTGTTTAACCGTTATCTGCCTACCTTGGCGAATAATCGCGTTTCCGAACTGTATTTTATGATTTAATCGTAAGCATGTTACTCGTGAGTGGTGTAGGTTTACAAGAAATTTTGTTTATTTATTTGTGCTGGAATATTATTGCATTAATTTGATTTGAATAATATTATTAATTATAATAATAACATCGAACCAAATTTCAAATCAAATAATTTATTATTAATATTAGCAATAACGAGATAGTGTATTAATTAAATTAATATTAATATTTCTCATCGAACCTCTTAAATTATCCTGAAAACGTTTATTTTCATACGTAAATATTATTTAATAAATTTTTTCTATGTCTTCATTTTTTTTTTATTTTTTTTTTTTTGGCCTGGTTTTCATCCTTCGACCAGTTCAAGTGGACTTTAATAAAAAATTATATAATCTATCATTCAATTTTTATTGGCAGCTTATTCCTAGTCGATAGAAGTTCAAGCAGAAAGCTACCTCTATTTTTGTATTTGGGGCAAGACCTGATCTGATGTTTATCTTCGATATTACCACAAACAACACTTCTGATAATCTCCAATTTGGCAGGATTACTAGTTGTAGAGTTATGACCACTTCTTAGTCTGACAAACGCAGAGATCAAATTTTATGGAGGAAATCCCCATGTTTAAACCAGAACTCTTTTTTTAGAATTGTCCTTTAAATAGTGACATATTTTTTACCTTTTAACAAGCTTTTAAATTCTAAATATGATTGAAATGAACGGTGTAACATTTCCTTAAGCTTCGGTATTAACTGTCCTCATTGTAACATGCTTCTCAATTGCCGTTCGTTACAAACCTATTTATTATTATCATTATTATTATTATTCATATTAAAAGATTTATTAAACCATAAACGTCACCTAAGAAAAACATTGATACAATTTATTCCAAGTGAATCTGAGGACTTAGTTTCAGTATTATGAAAGATGATTGCGAATTTTTTAGATTCGTCGTGTGTATGGAGAGAAAAAAATTGGAACATGCCGTCTGTATTTCCTTAATTCAAGTATGTAGGAAAGCATGTTTATCGGTATGTATGTGTATAATTGTATGTTCATTTTATCACAACTGTGGTAGTGTATTTATCTATGTGTATACGAACTGCGCATGAGTTAATTTAACATATTATTTATTTATATATTTAAAAAAATATTTATATTATTTATCGCTTAGAGTGTTGTTGCGTATAATTAGAATGATGTATTACATTAGATTAAGGTTATATTAAGACAACCAAAATGAAGGCCATTGCGAATGGAGTAGTCGGCTTAAAATTGAACTGGGCTGGTTACATGATTCGTCTTTGGCCACCAATGTAACCAACGGGATTCCATATTACAGTAAAACAAGTGTGGGTAGAAAACTGTTAAGGTGGGCTTCAGACAGCGAACGGGCTTTACTTGGCTGCGATTAAGCTCGGACAGAACGGAATGGAAGAAAACGTGCCAATTATACTGTGTTCGTAACGATGTCGAACTATTATTATTATTTCACGGTATGCATGCTTATACGTTATATAATATTTTTAGTATATTTGTGGGTAGGATTTGACGAAATAAATGTTTCATTTATTTATTTATTAAGGTTATATTTATTTTGACGAAGTAGTTATAAATTTTTGTTCGTTATGATATCGACGCTTGCGCAGGTAATAGTCGAATATTACTCTAATCGCTTTGTTCGTCGTGTACATTTTGCAATATAGAAGTGTAATATTGAAATAAATTTTAATAATTTTTGTTATTAATATTAATATTACTAAATTAATGGCATTCATATTATCGTTTTCGGTTGATAGGTCACGCTAATAAAACAAAATTGTTTATTTTTCAAACCGCTACCGAAATAACGAATTACGTTTAAAAAATATATTTATATTATTCAATTATAGATGTTCGTATTGCTTACCTACCTCTCAAACACTGTCCATCTTCGTCTAATTCCCCTAACATGACGAACGGTGGAGCGAATGCGGTTACTACACGAAAGATACTTCGAGATCCCCTACCGGTTGATACTGGTATAATATCACCTCCGGGCCATACGACTGTATCCAAATTAACTTTGCTTTCTCCTATTATATCTCCGATGACTCGCCATTTTGTAGACTCGTCTGATATAAAAATTATAAATAAAAAAAAAAAAACTAAATTTAGATTTTACGAATTATAAACCTATGCGTATGATGAAAAATCCGCGAGTCGTATGAAGATCGGACATTAAAAAGTACATCTAAATGACAAAATTGATAAATGGAAATTTTAAATCTAAAAATAAATTTAAGAAACCGTAGATGAATTTTTTGGATATTGATCAATTCCGATTTTCTGATCATTGACTCGGTTCGATGATTATTATTAATATAGTAAACATCGCAAAAGTCGACGATTTGATGTATTTATTCGTTACATCTATAAAAATATCCCAACAACCCGGAAAATTTTTAATTTGAATTTCATTTTTAAATTCATTCTCGGAAGTATTTTCTCGAACACCTCGAGCCGTTTTTTTTAATTTTAATTTTAATTTTTTTTTAATCTAAATTTTTGAACGAAATATAATCTGCATTCATTTCTTCTTTATTTTTCTTCATTAGCCCATTATCAGTCTACTATTGGACGAAGGTTCCACAATTTTTTCCAAACGCCGCGCGATCTATCGATTTTTCCGCCAATTTCCCTGAAATCTTAAATTTAATGCGCTCGTTCTAAGGTTAGTTTTCCATCAGTTTTCTACGATGTTGACGCACTTATCCAACGGTGTTTGTCTCTAGCTACACATTCGCATCATTTCCATTTACTATTTTTAACGATATATATTACGCCTGTCGCATTCCCTTACGCGCTGTTTCGTCCATTTGTTCTTCAGAGTGATCCTAGACGCTGACTGACTTCAAATATATTATAAAATTTTTAAACAATGATTAAAACAAACTTTATAAATAATAATGATTGGCAAAATCGTTATTATTATTTTCGTCATTAATCATTAATTTCATTATTTTCATTTGTACCGTCAATTAATTAATTCGAGAATACAAAACGAAAATGTTTCGTTAATTACTTTTAACATTAATTAATTATTTGGAAGCCGAAAAACTTAAATCAACTTAGTCGAATCTCATACCACGCCTACATTGTAGTAAATCGCGTTGAACGACAGAATTGTATTAGCGCGGATTATAGAGGTCTGTATAGGAATCGAAAGTTTCTCAATTACATTTTAGGGATAAAACGACCTATTATCAGAGCGTATATACCATATATGTGTATGTGTATATTTTATTTTTTCGTTCGAAATTATTCACGTTATCTTCAAACGAAGCACAAAAGTTCCATTAGTAATTTCGGTTTGTTTCCGTTCGGTAAACTCTTCGTCTAACTAAAAACAAAAGAACGATTGAAATAATGTTCATTGTCCGAAACATCTATCCACGTGTTTCTTCTTACATACCAGCGTTCTTCGTAACTTTTTTTTTTCGCTTTCAGATAAATTGCAATCTAGCTGCGGTAGCTAATAAGCAATTGAGATGCGACGCATAGTAAAAATGACGCGTATGGAATGATCGTCCCACTGGTGGTGACATTCCGTACTATTGCTACCAGTTAACGATTACGGTGTAGCAGATAGAAGGGAGTTAGCCGATTGATTCGCTTGACTTTGTTACTACTATCTAGCAAATTAATGGCCATCGGATTAGCTATCTATGCAGATACCGAGCGCTGTAAGTTGGTATTTCATCTTTGACCTCTAGTACCTTCAGTCCTCTGTGAAGATGATCATTTCGAATGTATTAGGGTGCGTTCAAAATAGCTAAACGAAACTTTCTATCTTCTTATTCTTTGCCTATCTTTCGTTGAAATAAAAAAAAAAAACTTAAAACATTTTTCACTTGCAAGTTTCTCATTTGTAATTTCGCCAGTTTATTCTCCTCCCAAATTGTATGACTATGTAGAAGTGTGTATAAATGCGTATAATATTCCTTTGCGGGACTCGAAATAATGTAACGTTATTCTTATAATAATGAAATATCGGCAGACGTTTGAATTAAGTCGACTCTATATACTTTGAATTTCGAAATAGTATATACAGAACGAACATATACATAAAACGATATATATATATATATATATAAAGCCAAAAAAAGTTGGTAAGTTTTGTGGTATTGAAAGTTGATGTTAAAGGCAACACAGACGGACAATATATCACAGAAAACAAATATTTGAACAAAATAAAAGGAGAGAAAAACAGTCGTATGTTAATTGACGTCGATGAACAAAAAGATAGATTGGGGACATCTATTAAGGCAAGGTAGTTTTTCCAATGAGGACTCCTAGAAACGAAAGTATTAGAAGATGCGTCGAGCAAAAACGTGTTGTGTAAAAATAAATAGCGGATAGAGTTGTGTGTGTGTGTGTGTGAAGTCTTTCTTATATCTTGAGAAGAATTCTTACAAAAAGGTAAGAATGAAAAGCTATGTTATTATATATATATGTGTGTGTGTGTATTTGTGTGTGTGTGTTGAGTGCGTGAAGAAAATGCAAATACAGCCTGACAATTTTTTTTGTCTATTATATTTCAATAATAAATGATTTTTACTAACCCCTTTTTCCTTTCAATACTATTTTTTTTTTTTTGTATAAATATATAATTGCACGCGTTTTAAATAATTGGTATCCGAAATGTGTAACCTGTATTTTAAAAAATTTTACCAAAAGGTTATTATTAATTTCGGTCACTCTATGTTTGACACGTTTGAAAGATTTGAACGTAATTTACACGTGTACTAACATGCATGTTGTTTGGCAACAGACAGATGTCGGTGTGGGAAAATGATTCGTGTTATATTTGGTTTATCATGATCACAACTTCCTAGTGGTCTTAACAACTATTCGATATATATATATATATATATATATATATATATATATATATATATATATATATATATATACATTTCTCTCGAATAGGCCAACTTAGACCACGGTATTTCAACTGTTTAATCTACTGTTGTTTTGATGTCTTCTGTATCCAGAATTGCCACATTCGCTGTCCATATTCTGTGCACAATTTCGGTTTGTTTTTAAATTTACCATATTCCGCTAGTTTATTCCTCAATAGATGACGGTCTTCGGTGTCACTCGGTTCAATGCCAACTTCGTTTAAATCGCTTTCTACCTCCTCGAACCATTTCCATTTGTTCTTTAAATTCTGCAAGTACGTGAATATTCGGTTGATTAACCGTGTTGGGTTCGACCACTCTTTGTGACCATAAAACCTAATTCGTGTTCTTTTCATCGGGCCGAGTAGTCTTCCAGCGTAATTGTATATTTCTTCATTAGATCTTGGCCTATATTCCTCGTTTATTTTAGTTGGTCTTAAAATTCTCCGTAATACCTCCCTCTCTTTTTTATGTAATTCTTCGATCATGCATTTTGTATTTAATGTCAAGTTTTCTGCTGCATATAGTACTTCGGGTTGAATTACTGCACAGTAATGTCGTAATTTCGCATTGCGCGACATACATTTTTTGTTATAAACGTTCTTTGTCAATTGAAAAGCTGCTTCTAATTTGTCAATTCTAGAACGTATTGCTGTTTTTTATTGCATATTGGGCTCAATCCAGTCACCAAGATATTTAATGATTTTATTTCCAATTAATAGAAATCCGGGCGCTGATTGTATGTTAATGATGAATTTTGTTTTATCCGCCTAGATTTTGAGACCAGCCTTTGCCGCTTCTTTCTCCAGTATTTGAACTTGTTTTATCGCGTCTTCTATTGTGTTAGCAAGAATCACTATATCATCGGCAAAATCAATTGTTAAATTATCTTTTTTCCGCCCTAATCTGATTCCGCAATCTACTTTTTCTTTTCCTACACTTAAGCGCCATTCTCGAATGATTTTTTCTAATATGCAGTTAAATAGAAGCGGCGATAACCCATCCCCTTGTCTAACACCAGTTCTGACCTCGAATACTTCGGATACTACTCTTCGGAATCTGATCTTTGACACGGTGTTACTCAGGGTTCGTTGGATAATCATTCTAGCTTTATTGTCTAGACCAGGAGTCGGCAACCTTTTTCAGACGGCGGGTCATTTTCAAAATAAAATTTTTTATGCGGCCACACTTTCAAATGTACCTTAAATAGTACTTTTATCTCATATACGAGTATAAATATTATTAAAAATAAAAATATAAAATAATTATTTTTTAACGACACGCTATGATAACAATAATGTCAGAGAACAAAAATTTTACGATTCTTAAAAGGGAAAAAAAAATACAATTCTAATTACATATATATAAATATGTAAATATAAAATATTTAGGGAAATAGTTTTCATTCAAATTCAATGCGCTTTTTGTTCTTGGATATTGTTTGATAATTCATTTAAGTCCGGTTCTGTTTGGGATACTGAGATCCTCAACAAGTTTTGTAAATTTTCATCCGTCAACCTTGTTCTATATTTTGATTTTATGAAATTCATCCTTGAAAATGTTTGTTCGCATAAATAGGTGCTTGAAAAAATACAAATCATTGATTTTGCAAAATTTCTTAAATTCGGAAACTTATTTTCTGGTAGATTTGAATAAAATGTAATTAAATTATTTTCATCAAAATTATTTTTATATACATTGTTAGATTGCAAATCAATTAACTCTAGTTGTAAATTATCTGGTGCTTTTACAATATCAAATTTTAAAGGATTTTCAAATATTAATATGTCCATTTCTTTTGTATAAAAATCTGGAAACCGATGACGAAAATTTTCATCCAGTAGTTTTAGTGACTCAATAAAAATATTGGAAGGACACTGTCTGTCGTTTTTGGTTGATAACGATTGTAAAGTAGGGAAATTACAATAATTATTCTTTTCAAGTTGAGAAGTAAACAATTTTATTTTAAGCTGGAAACTTTTGATTTCTGTAAATAGCTCGTTGATTAACTTTCCTTTGCATTGTAGTGTTGTATTTAATTTATCGAGGTAAGTTGTAATGTCCACTAGAAAAGCTAACTCGCTTATCCATTTTAAATTCGATAATTCTGGTATATTATTTCCTTTTTCTGTCAAAAACATTTCAATCTCGTCTATCAACTCGAAAAATCTTTTTACAACTTTCCCACGGCTGAGCCATCTTACTTTAGAAAAATAAATGATATCTTCATATTCTGCGTCAATTTCATTTAAGAAATTCCGGAATGTTCGATGGTTCATACCGTTTTTGCGAATATAATTGATGGACTTTACTACAATATTCATAACATTTTTCAAATTTACAACTTTTGCGTAAAGTTTATGTTGATGGATAATACAATGAAGTTGTAGAGGAGGCTGCGTAATATTTAATTCTTTCAATTTTTTATTAATCATGCCCACCAAACCAGTATTGTAACCCGTCATGTTATTTGCACCGTCAGTTGTCACATTTTTTAATTTTTCCCATTTGAGATTGTACATATTGAAAACATCTAATAGTTGCAAAAATATATCCTCACCTCTTGTATTCCCATGGAGACTTTTTAATGCAGCAAGTTCTTCTGTTACACGAAATTGTTCATCAATTCCACGGATAAAAATCAACAATTGGGCGGTGCTAGTTATATCGTTACTTTCATCAAGTGCTAATGAAAAATACTCAAACTGCGAAGAATTTTCTTTTAATTTATTAAACATATTAGTTGATATATTTTCAATACGTCGGTATGCGCAGACAAACTAATATCTTAAAATTTTTTAATTTTTTCCGGACAAATTTCGTTAACAGCAGCCAAAATACATTTTTTAATGAACTCTCCATCCGTAAATGGTTTGTTATGTTCAGCAATTAATTTCGAAATATGTAAAGACGTTTTGACTAATGATGAACTTTGTTCCTTACATTTTTCAAAAACGTTTTGTTGTGCTTCTAATGATTTTTGTAAAGAATCAATTTTATTTTGTCTGAATTTAGATTCAAATTTATCATACTCACTTTTGTGTTTCGTGTCGTAGTGCGACGTAAATTAAATTCTTTGAATGCGCTTATAGATTCATTGCAAATTAAGCATAGTGCTTTATTGTAATTATTAATAAAGAAAATAATCAAAAGTCCACTTTTTATTAAATCCACGGTTTTCTTCATTAATTTTTCTCTTCTTTGGTATTTTATTCATTTTTCCTACGATAAAATATGAATTATTTTGAAATTTATAATATATATATTTGTTAAAATAAATATATAGCAGTAAAACACCCGTTTCACGTTTAGTGAATTATTTTACCAATAAATTAAAAACAACATGTATTTCTCATTACCTATTATCAGGGGCGGCTTGTGGCTCTGTTGCAGGTTTGAGCAAACCGATTTCAAAATGATCGAATATTATTATAAAACAAATTACTATTTTTAAATAATTGAAATAGGAACACTGATTTATAAATAATGTTTTTACGTTCTAATTTTTAAAACGTTGTAAGTTGAAAACAACAGGAAAATAACTGTCCCAATGTTGGAATTAAATAGCGACTAGATGTCATACGCGCTGGATTGATTGTTCACTCAAGTAAAGACGTCAACCGGAAATGTACTATGTAAAATCGATGTTAGTGATTGAAGCCTCGAAGAACGCGCCGTATCTTTGTAGTGGTTGTAATCGAATAAAAATTAATGTTAGCAGTAGCAAGCTGGCGAAATAAAAGAAAGCTGCACTTGCTAAACGAGCCGTCGTATTCGCTGGGGAATGGGGATTAAACTTTCGTAGTAAAGTAGGTTTTCCACTATGCTTCTGTAGAGTACATTTTTGTCACGCGCTAAGTTTGTTGATTTTTCCCAAAATTATAATTGTGCTTTGGCGGGCCGCACAAAAAGTTGCAAAGGGCCGCAGGTTGCCGACCCCTGGTCTAGACGTATTTCTTCTAAAATTGACAGTAAGATCTTCCTATTTTTTATCGTTTATTATTTCAACAAACGTTTGTCGTTTGTACTTTAGGTTATTAAGTTGACCGTAATTTTATAATTTCAATAGTTGTTTTAAATTGGCTCGTTCAACTTTACCCGTTTGCATAAATTGTTGTCCCTTTTCGTATATGCGTTCATAATTTTTCTTTAAAATAATTTTCTATTTTAAAATAATTTTCTATTTTAAAAACTAGCTTCCGTTTTAGGTAATTAAATATTATTTTAAAAAATACATAAATTAAAATGTTTCAATTTCCTCGGTTTTTAATAACATTTAATAAAAATTTAATGTTTTCATATAAAGTAGTTATGTTGTCGCTATATATTCTTAAAGCTGTTTAAACGAGAGCTACGTATTGAACCGTCCGAATTCGTTAAATTACACGATAATTAATATTAATTTGCGTAAATATTTGTTTAATTGTTTTTCATAAAAATTATTTATACATTTTATAAATTATTTTTTTGAAATTTTTAATTATCCAGATTAATTTATTAAATTATACTCAAACATTTTTTTTTACCTGTACTATTTCCTTCTTTCACCGTATTTTCTGGAACTAAATTTAAAATTTTAAATTTCGCCGCTAAGCTCTCTTCATCGCTGTCGTCCAACGATGTCGATCCGTTGAACTTACGAAATGCTAAACTATCTCGGACGGACGATTTCAAACTTCTGGAAATAGAAAATTTATTTAAATAGAACGTAATAGAAAAATTTCTTATTTTTTCTACCGAAGTTAACTCATACTCGAACAAAACGATTGCAACACGATACGTCTTTTGCTAATTATTTAAAAAATACTATATGACTTATCAAAATGATCTTTCAGTATACTACTCCGAGAACCAAAACATATCTCAACAGAAAATCAATAAATTCCTTTCTCAATACACCACCTTTTCGATATACTATATAGATGGATGAAAAAAATGAAGATCGCTGTGGCATTGTTGTCGTCTATAATGATGACATAGTCCATTACCAACTTCCGGTGTCCTATCATGTGAACTATTTGCAATTCTGCAGGCTATATTAATTACATCTTTTAAAAATGAGCGGGAATTCGATGAAAGAAAATTCCAGATGCGTGCATCCAGTGGCTGTGAAAATTAAACAATCAGCAAGCAAAGTCTGCAGGCCCATGTACTTTAGATTCCTGGACATAGGGGATATGGGAGGAATGAAGAGGCAGATCGAGTTTCGAAAGAAGCCGCCTTTATGTCTCCTGCAGAATTACTTCCAGCAACATGTTCCGATATTCGTCGCTACGCAACAGTCAGATTTTCCGGTTTACCTCAATATAATGGTATCTGCCCTATTCAACGTGTTCATCGCACGCGACAGGATGAAGTGATGCTGTTCCGTGTTCGCACAGGTCACACTCGTTTGACTCATTCTTATATCCTATCCAAAACCGATCTTCCTACTTGTTCATCCTGTAATGTTCAAATCACTATAGCTCATATCTTACTCCACTGTTCTCGGTATAACTCTATTCGCTCTTTATTTCAGTTTCTTAACACACTTAATGAAATACTTTTATCTAGAAATAAAAATATTTTTATAACTTTCCTCGTTCGCACTAAATTATCTTCACACCTAATCTGAATTGATTAATTTTAAACTGTAAAATTGATAATTACGTTATTTTTAGAAATATAACTCTAGACTAATTCAGTTTTCAGAGTTACATTCTGATATTACAACTACATGTTACAGGATAAATGAAAGTAATTATCCGTCAAGTTAACCGTGATTCGTCTGGTCGTTATTTTATTTTTCCAGGATTGCACTCGCTAAATAATACATGGTGTACTGTGCCTTGATGTCCACGGTAAGGACATAGATTAAATCATCCACGAATTCTAAGAATTTGCGTAATATAAAAATTAGGCAAAAGAATTTACATATAATCCTTTCACATAAATTAGGAATTACTACCTTATATATAAACTTTTCGTCAAAACTTTACCATTTAGGAGTTACCTTATAATATAAACTTTTCACTATTGATATAATTAACGTGTTTATAAAAATTAATCTTATTATCAACTATTACACCGAAATATTTGAAGTGATAACACTCCATTAGCTGTAAACCATTTCACGTTAGAGAAATTTGAACTGGACTTTTTTTCTTACTACATATCATATAATTAGATTTATCGATTTTTTAATCGTTAACGATTTATCAACTAAATGTTGATTAAATATGTTAATATACTGGGTGCACTTGATTTTGAGCAATTCATACGATCCCACCTTGTCATAGAGGAAATAATCTTTACGTTATGAGATGAAAATAGTCTATGAATTTGCGTAATATAAATATTCCGAACGACAGAACCTCGCGACAAGCCTCCTTCGTTATTGATTGTGCGGTTGTAACCGCATAAATTAATACCAGTTAATATATTTAAAAATCAAAGTAAATGTTAAATAACTGTCTACTAAGGGGCGCAAGATCTTAAGACTAACTCGTTCACACACGAAAAAAATTTACAACGTTATTTTCTCAGTAAAATAAACTGCTTCCAGCGGTAAAAATTGCTACCTACAGTCTAAAATGTCATAAAAAGAAAAAGGGAACAACGCCCGCATTATAATTTTTTCATGTAGATGGTCAAACGGAAACACTTGGTACGAAGATTTCACTGTAGTGTGGGAATCATATAGATAAATAACACAACTGTTTTGTAGACCTACTTCATGCGATCCTTCCTGCATACTGTTGTTACAAAAATAAAGTGTATATTTTAAACGTTTTCGTAGAAGCAAACTAATTGTAGATTACTTCGCTTATAGGAATCAGGAATCTATTACGAGATAATTCCTCTTGTCTACAAAAAGGGCATCTTGGAAGCAATTTGTAAGTTCGATTGATCGTAACACTTCTCTGTATCTTATGTTTGGCATAGGGCAAAATCATTCTCTGAACATCTCCTCGCGAATAACACATGCAAACCATACAATCTTGAATAGTATGAAGAATTTGACAATACAATAGGCCCGAGTTATGTTCCAAACTTGCACGAACTTTCTCCTTCTTATTCACTCAATCATAATAATACACAGAGTAATCTGATACAATTACCTTGCCCGAGCTTATGAGTTCACTTTCCTTTAATAAAAAATCATCCCCCGGTTGTGACGGTATCACATATTCTATTCTCAACCATCTCCCTTCCTCTGCAACTGTAACATTATTAGACTGTTTTAATAATTTCTTCCACACTGCTAACTTTTCATATGAATGGAATAAGTTCCTTATAATTCCTATTTTAAAAAATCTCAGTCAATTTCTTCACAACCTTCCTACCGTCCAATTTCACTTGCCTCGTGTTTATTGAAAGGATACTTAAAAATAGATTAGTATGGTGGCTTGAAAACCGCAATCTATTTCCATTAGGAATATTTAGCTTCCGAAACAACCTAAGTTCATCAAACTGTCTAGCTCATTTATTATCAGACATTTATAAATCTTCGCTATCAAAAAAATATTTAATCTCGTGTTTTTTGGATATTAATAAGGCCTTTGATTCCATTTCTATTCCCATCTTATATAACAGATTAACGGATTTGGGAATTCCTGTAGGTTTCGCCAATGTTTGCTGCAGTTTGTTTACAAATCGTACACTACTTTTCGTTTCGACATGTATATGTCGGACTTCTTCAAGGTTCTATACTCAGTCCATTTTTTTTTTTTTTTTAATATATACATTCTTTCGTTGTTCCAATTTCAACGAGCATCAAATCTTCATATCTTATCGTACGCTGATGACTTCGTCATATACTCTGATCACCACTGCCGTGCTGAAGGTGTCAGTTTATTTATTTACTGAACACTGTTTTACATTGCTTTTCTATAGCATCAGCTGATTTGGGACTTTCCGCCGCTACTTAAATGCTCCTATGTAGTTTTTTCTTATAAACAACTAAACTCCACTATTACAGGATTATCTCATATCATTCCTTTTTGTAATTTTAAGTATAATTTTGGATAGGACGCTTAACTGGAATTTACATATACAATATACATACGCAAAAGCTTTTAAACGCATAGGTCTTCTCAAGTAGTCGCCCAGTAATACTACTTGTGGAGGAGATCCGTTAACATTAATCTTACTTCGTAAATTCTCCATTCGTTCGGTGTTTGAATATAGTATCTTCTTTTATGGTAATGTTTCGTCAAATTCTTCGAATCATTTAAATAAATTGCAAAATTATTGCCTTCGTTACTACCTGGGAGCGCTTCTTACTACTCCAATTGCTGCTTTACGAGTGGAATCTAATACTCCTACTCTTCACATCCTCAAAACCCTCTTAGCAGACCAGTTTGTTGTAAAAAGTGTCACAGCTACATATCAGTCTATAACAGCTTCTTATTTATTTATAAAAAACGCAGATTCTCACCATATAATTTTCCTATGTAAATATTTAAACGATTTTCCAATTATCACAACTTAATTATGATTTTGTCACCCTATCCTTATTTTTCCGCGATCCTTTTTCTATTAATAATATAAAATTAGAAATCAAGAAACCTTTCATAAAACTATATTTCCCTCTTCTGGTTTTAATACTTGTATTTTTAGTAATTTACCGGAAAATGGATGGATTTCGTTCTGATTTATACAGTTGGTTCCACGTCTAAAAGTTGGTGCTGCATTCGTAGTTCCTTGTTTAAACATTATTAAGAAATTCGTTCTATTACGATTTATATACCGAGCGTTAAAATACGTTTATCAACATCGTCCTGCTTCATTGATTCTTATTCTTACCGATTCGAAAAGCTGTTTAACCACTCTAAAAAAATCTCTTTTAATCCCCGTGCATCGCCTTATTTATATGAAATCCGAATTTTGGTTTCCTCGCTGTTAGAATCTGATATTTCCGTTAGGTTCTTCTGGATTCCTGGACATTCTGGTATATTTGGCAATGCTGTTGCAGAAGCCAAGTCTGCTTTGAATAGCCGTGTGCTTATTCCATATACACCTATAACAGATCTTTTGTGTCTCATTAAATTTGCTCATAAAGAATATTGGAATAATATTTGGCCTAATCCTTATCCAGCTCCATATTACAAATCGATTCTAATACCGATAAAATCGTCGCGGTTTAGTGACATAAAAGTACCAAATAACATACTTCGATGTTTCATTACTACTTTATGTAGATTACGATTATTTGAAAAAATCATCTTCCATCGTCCGTATACCGATGCAATCTTATAAATTCTTATTTTTGCCCTCATCCTTCCGATGACAACAAAATAGCAAATGCAGATCGTATATTATTGGAATGTTCTTACTAACAGCTGTCAAAAATTTTTATTATATAATCAAATTATATCTCTCAAAGTACCACTGCCAATATGTCTTACCTACACTATTAAACACATTCGTAGATATTTAGCTATTTATAATTACATCTCATCAACTAATATTAATATTTAATATATCCGTTTTAATACATTTATACCAATCTAGGTGAAAAATCCTGTGTCCATTAATTAAAAAAAAAAAAAGTTTTAGCGCGAATTAACGGCTGTCGAATTAATTAGCAAAAAGTTCCTCTTCGATGAAAAGATTGAGGAATCAATTCCAAATTTTTAAATGAATTCCACGTTCTAATAATAAATAAATAAAAAGTGTATTTAGCACACAACATAAATTACAAAATCAATGTCAAAACAATATTATTACGTATACCGAACAAATTCTTACTACGTATACAAAATGAAAACAAAAAGAAATAATAAATACAGTAATAATAGCGCGGAACTAGATTACAGGAAAACCAAAACCTGTGTATGCAATTTGAGGACAACTCTATGAAGAATTTTAATATTTATTATTATAAATATAAACAAAATAATATGACTGCTCAGATATTTATATATATTACATTAATAAAGTTCATAAAATTAAATATACAAATTACATACGATTAAAAAGCAGGTGATACATTATAATAGCGTGTGTTTTATTCTTTTATGTTTATATCTTTTATATTTTAACTGAAGACTAGTACGCGTATAGTCTCCTATATTGTTTATTATTGAGTATTGGCTGCGTCTACAATCGTCAAAAAATTTTTTTGTATGCTGCCTAATGATATCACCCACAACCGGCAAGTCTAATATACGATGCATGCGATCTGTTCTTGCATAGATAGGAAGTTTAACGTTCTAGTTGTTTCAACACCAGACGGAAAAAATACTATAGAAAAAAAAAGAGCATCCATGTACGACCTTTTTCTTATCTACAATACTTTCCGCTAAAGGGCAGCACTGCGAGTTTCCAAGTTTTTTTTCCCCCTATTACTACTCTAAGACATCTTAGTGAACGAGTTTAACAAAACGACGGCCATCAATTAACGATAGTCGGTCCTTCGCGCAAAAATGTCACCACTACCTTACTAACAACGTCAACTGATACGAAAGCGATGAGATAAAAAGTAAAGCGGGAAAAATTGCGCGACGTCTCTATGTGCTGCAGTTGGGCGGATTCCAGTCGAAACAGCGGGTTATTATTCAATTTTTATTAGCGGATGTAGAAATGTTCTCTGACTGGCCCGATAACCTACATTCTTCCACGTTATAACGCTTTATGCCATTTTAGGATGCAAAAAACTAGTTAAGGCACGGAAAAGCACGTTGCGATAAGAATATATATATACATATATATAACATAATATAAAGACTAACTTAGGAGTGTTAGGAGAGTGAAATGGATAAGAAAGAAAAATATTGTACAAATAGAGTAAGAAAGAAACTTGCATTCGTTTTAAATCTCGAAGGAAATGAAAATTTGCCAGCACACACAAGTACACCCGTTTATAATAAATACGATTTTCGTTCTTCTAAAAGTTAAACTTGGAGATTTTTCTTACACCAACTCTTTCCCCATCGCAAGCGCAACGAGAAATTATTGCCGAACGTAAGAGGTCTAGTTTGTAATCGGGGACTTATTCTGTTCGGCTGTTATATTTTGTTTTTATATACACGTGGTGGTCGTTATAGTATCGCATTTTTACACTTGTACGTTTTTTGGATGCGATGCAAAAATGTTTCGCAATAGAAGGAGTCGTTCCTTTAGTATTTATACATCCGGATTCTGCGTGGAATTCTTTATTACGATTCTAGCTAATGTATAGCAATAAAATTACAATTAGATGCAACAGAATTCTAAACTAACGGTATCAGTTATCATTATTATATATATATTGAAGAAGCAATGGAACGGATTGCTAGGATAAAATGGAACAAGACAAGGAGAATAAAAAATGGACTAAACCAATATTACAGTGGTGGCCAATTGGCAGCCAATAGACATGAATCAATTGCATCCAAGCCGCACCAAAGCAACAAGAGCACCCGAAAAAACCATGGATAACAAACATCACGTGGGAACTGATAAAACAACGGCAACATATCAAAAGGAAAGGCGTAACAAATGGCAATCAAAAAATAAAATATAAGGAGATGTTACGTAAAATAACTCCAGCTTTACGAAAGAACATCGAAAACTCAATATGTAAAGAAATAGACCAAAAATTGGAAAACTCCGAATCCAGAGAATTGTCCGATTAATTATCATTGTTGTATAGAGATTATAAACCGCGTTACCTACCGGTGAAAGATGAGAAAGGTATAACATTAACATCAAAGTCTCAAATAATAAACAGATGGAAACAATATTGTGAACAACTTACGAGCTCAAAAATGCAATGCAGTAAACAACGGCATTGAAGAAAAATGGATGAACTCAGAACCACCTGTATTACGATGCAAAGTGGAGGCAGCTGTTAAAAGATTACATAATTTTAAAGCGATTGGAATAGATAACATTCAAGCCGAAATAATAAAGGTGAAAAAGGAATTGATTAATGGACTGATCTATATATATGTTCCTATATACAAGAAAGGCGATAAAGAAAAACCACGCCATATCCTTAATACCGAATGCGAGTAAAGCTACGCTTTACATAATCCAAGAAAGACTTAAACCATTTTTAATACCTAAAATATCCTCAGACCAAGCCGGTAGAGGACGAGAAATTAACTCATAATTATCAGACAGCTGGTAGAGAAATGTTACGAATTTAATCTGCCGGTTATATTATGTTTCCTGGATTACGCGGAAGCATTCGACACTGTTACATGGAATGTTATGTGTCGAATACTGAAAGACACAGTAGTACCTGAATAAATTATTAGAATAATTAAACAGATATATATTGAAAAGGAAATGTCGGAAAGCTTTCAAACTCGAAAAGGTTTAAGACAAGGCTGCGTGCTCTCGCCACTACTATTTAACTTATGTGGGGAATGGATAATACAGAATATGGAGAAATGAGATGGCGGTGTATATCAGTGGGCGGATATAAAATTACAAATTTAAGGTACGCAGATGACAGTTTTACTGGCTGGTACAGAGGAAAGAATGGTGGATCTGCTTCAGTAAACTAAAACTGTCAGCGAAGAGGCTGGTTTGAAATTAAATTTAAAAAAAAGATGCTTCTATCATGGTAGTAGATAGAGCCAAACAGTTACCTCCAAAGTTAAATTTAATACCGGATATGGGGTGCAAAGACCGTGTTGTATACCTTGGAACATATTTGTCCAATAATGGAGCATGCTAAGAAAAAGTAAAAAAACGCTTTATCGACCAAATCAAGAAGATAACTGGTATTCAGACGGTCAAAGAAATTAAGCACCAGGCCGAGAACAGAGATATATGGAGAAAACTTCTTTCAAAGTCATAAATTGGATCACGAAGCTCGAAATCGAACGCACAATCGGATGATGATGTATATATTTTGATGCGTACATAAATATAACAATGCATTAAATAACATAAGTTTTAAATAATATATAGTTTGAAGTTTATTTAGGTTAAATAATTTAGTATTATATAATTATATATTATACAAAAAATTTCATTTATATGAGTTGCCTTCTAAAAACACAATACGAAATCCGAATATATCCGTAGCCTTATATGTAGTAATATACAGGGAGCACCTAATAATATATATATAAGAGAGAGAGAGAGAGAGAGAAATGTAGTTAAAAAATATAAATTCTCAAACATTATAAAATACCATACAGAAAATTATCCGGCAATTTTATGTGACCTATTGACGCAAACTGTTCACAAACATCTATAATAAAATGATATATCTGCACGAGTGAAATAATAACTTAGGCGAAGGTGTATCATGCAGCGTACCGGTTTATTACTGTAGTAAGAAAATTAATAAAACTAAAATGTGACATGAAACAAATTCGATGTGCAGGGAACTTTAGATACGTAAAAAGAAGTAAAGGTAAAAGTATTCAATAGGATGCGAAAGTGGTATCTATTTAAAAGATTAAACCCCGAATAATAAAATATAACCGTTAAGCGCATTAATTCAAGATTACAATAGGACCGGGCCCTCTATGTTTCTACTATTTGGTATATATATTATTTTTAGCCGCCTGTGGCCGATTGACCTAATATTTGGATTATGATGTAACGAACCGGTTAATAAAAAATTTATTCAAAAATTTTCAATATGTGTTTGTAGTCCTTAAGAAAACACGTGTAGCTCTTCAAGAAACGTTTAAATCTGTTAATATCGTCACGGTGGTCTTAATATGGAACGAAGATGATTTGACAAACTAATACTATTGCTATTAGTCGCTTAGAGAAATAGTGCAATACGTGATCAAGACCAGTTTGTAGATTACATATTGCCTTTAATCGGAAAGAATTACAAAATAATTCATTCGCAAACATGCGACATTAGCTTAATCGATCAAGTATTGGGTATATATATGTATAGAAAATAATCTATCGTTTAAATAATTTTCCATAATTCTAACCGGTTTGCGAGGAAATTTTTCTTCGGTATTATTTTATAAGTATTAGCGCGATTCAAGCTGTCCGCGGCGATTTCGCATACTCTAGCTCTATCTGAAATGAGTTTTAAACCAAATTTGTTGAAATTGAATTAATTTTCTAATATCAACGTAAGATTGTACAGCCGGGTATCAGCTACCTTACGTGTATAATATTACTAAATAAGACAACGACTGTTCAGCACAGGTATAGAAATGTTTATCGTATGATAACATAATTCATCGTACGAGAGATTATATAATATCAGATGCAGATCTGTAAATGATATATTTGTAGAAATCACAAACTAAGTAAGACTGTAGTAAGCTTATGTAATATAATAAATATAGCAGACGAGTTAAAACTGAGTCATTTTGGAATTAAATTAAATTTTGTATTTTTAGGAATAAACGAATTAATTTTCAGAAATATAGTTAATTTATGCATATAATGTTTACCACTTTTATATATATATATATATATATATATATATATATATATATATAAATGTTGAGTACACGTCAAACGACAGAGAAATATGGGAATTAAATGTGAATATAAAAAAGAAGATAACGTTATTAATATACAAAATTTCAATTATTTGAATAACTGACAAACTAAAACCAACAGACGAATGAATTAGACATCGAAATATATCGAAATTTCTATTTGAAAATAATTTTTTCAATGAAAAATAAAACGAAATTATCAAGTTCCCGTAACTATAGTAAACGTACAGTATATTAAAAATGTTCTATTCAATTCAACATTAAAACATATTTTATATCAACTGCTACTACTATTATTAATTCCAACAATGAATACTGAAAGTAGTTGTCGCAGTAAACAAATGTGCAATACTTTAAATTTAAATGAACGGTATAGCTAAAGTACTCGTTTAAATAACGATTGTACGAATATGAAAATAAGTAGATCGTGGCGAACTGGATTTTAATCAAATAAAACGTGACGCTTATCAATTTTATGCTCGGAATCGAAGCGTATAATACAACATATCCAAAGATCGCAAGCTGATTAATGCTTCTTGGTTTGTACTAAATGAAACAATTCGTCGTCATTTTTAACTAATTACTAAAATAGCGAAGGTTTGGAGAGTCCGGATACAATAACGGACTAACGAATAATAGTAATAAAATAACGCATATCGGTCTAGGTAGAGTCAATTGACAAATAACAGGAGCCTGTATTGCCTGGAAATATACCGAGCATCTCAGATTATATATTGTCCCGATAATGCGAGAACGTAACGTTTTTGCATGCTAGTGGCTCGTAGTATTATAACAGTTGGGCGTTAAAATTCCTGGCCGGGATGGAAAACGTGGACGCGTACTTCGGTTACAGACGAGTTCAATCGGTCAGTTCAAATTTGAATAAAAAGATGCTGTCTATAACTGTAGATACCGGCGATAATACATTGTTCAAGGCTGTACCTTTAGTTGCATCCATGAAATGTCGCCACGCTAATATGGCTATATACAATTATAAATGTTTCCGCATCAAATCGCGCGATAAGAACAAGAATCTATGCTATTTTTTTTTTTTTTTTTAATATCTATTTATATTTACGAGCAGTTGATCGCCTGTGTGGTGATACTTCTATCGGTGTGAATTGGACTGAGAAACCTATACTGGCTTATAGGATATCAATCGCAGCTGTCGCTACGAAGCAAGCTGTTAATATATAATACTATGCTAAAACTGATATGGACCTACGCTGCACTGTTGTGGGGATGCGCGAAACCATCGAATCGGATGATCATCCAACGGTTTCAGAACAAAGCCCTCAAATTGATATACCGTATGCCTTGGTACGTCACCAATGAGCTTATCCATCGAGATTTAGGGATTACCATTGACGAGGTCATTAACAGACGAACTCAAAATTACATGATGCGTCTGTATGGACATTCCAACCAGCCAGCGGCAGCGATCCCGAACAAACCGGTGACAAGACGTCTCAAGAGGTTATACACGAGTCTCTTTTCAAACATTTGTTGATAGCCTTACTTAGGTGGCAATAAAAAAAATCTCATATTTATTTACCGAGTCAAATCTATCATCCTGGTACTCTTTAGTCTTCTGGCGATAGTTTGGTAATTACAGATCCCATTGTATATAGATGTCTCTATTAGTTCTCGGATTTGTTAAGAGAGAAATAATATATTTACATAGTTCGTCACATATCGTGACGCTCAGTTTCCACGATTCATCGATATTTGTTTCCACCGTACAGCTCTATTACATCGTACTTCCGTATTAGTTCAACACGGTCTCGTACAAAGAAACAACTTTGATCGGTATCTAGGGAGCCGTATATTTTTTTCGGCTTCAAAATTTTTTCCGAGTTAAACGATAATTATAAGTATAACTTTAACTTTACTCTAGTTTGTAATTATGACGAGATCCATTACTAAACTGCAATTTTTCTACGTCGATTTCATAGGCGTTTTAAATAAATAAATAAATAAATAAATAAATAATGTAGTCGCGCTTACCGGGTCAGTTGGTCAGCTAACGAATTGGTTCCGTGAACTACCGCGTAAAAATCGAAACACGAAATGCGAGTTAAACTTAATATTTTGGACAGCTTACGATCGCCGTAATCGGAAATGGCCGTTTTCAAATTCTTCACCAATAGCGTTAAGGCGGCTTTCACGTACGATTTGTCCAGTTTCGGAGCGATCAATTGTATCGATAGCAAACCGACCGGCATCGAAGGTATTTTGCTGACGTTTTTGCCGGCGATCGTTTTACGAACCGGATTTTCGTTAAACGTCAGTACCGGGTTGAGTTTATATTTGATCGGATGTACGCGTCGTTTGACTATATTGCCGGTCTGAAATCGATGATTACCTAACAATTTACTAAGTATCGCTTCTTTTTTCATCTGCTGATCGTCGAATTGCGATCGTTCACGTTCGCTGTCCGGTTTGTCGTTTAAAGGACTTAACGACGTCCACGTCGAATTATGATCGTCTAAGAAAACGGACGGATATTTCTTGCCGTATTGAATCTTATCTTTCGAACGTAGCGGCAACTTCTTGCCGTTCTGTCGCGACATAATTATTTTTTGTCGTTCTAACCATCGCCAATTACTATCGATCGCCTTATCGTCGATTTGATCGTCTTCTTCTTTTTCCTCTTGCTGGTTATCGTCCGTTTCTAAGTTGTTTTCTTCTTGTATCCGTGCGACGTGATCGTTTACCACGACGAAGTTATTACGCCGATTTCGATCGTCGTACGAAAAATTCGTCGTACCTTTCGATTTATTACTATTATTATTAATAACATCCTCGATATTATTAACGTGAATATGATTCTTGTCATCGTCGATTAAGGTGGTCGGCATCAAAGGCGATCGAATTGGACGGGCTTTTTCTGTCGGTCTGTTGATAGATTTTTCCTCGTTGACGCTAGACGTCTTCGAGCCCGATTCGACTATCTGGACGTCGTTCAGTAAGATAGCCTCGGTATCGATCCAAAGCCAGACGAAGTCTCCGTTGATCATGTTCAATTTTTTACTTTCGTGCGTTACCCGTTTCACGTCGTTCGCGTTGCATATTAACACGATTACGCCTTTGCTAGATTTCGAAATGTCTGATAATAAACTGAAAATAAGAGAGAACCGAATTTTAATATTTTATTTATAAATAACACAAAATAATTTAATCGCTGTAAAATTATCTTATTTGCGCAAAGCTTTTCCTAAGTTTCTTTAAAAGGTGTATATGTGTGTTATATATATAGTCAATATTACATTAGTGATTTTTTATCAAATTAAAAGATTCGCCGTTTGTTCAATAAACTTTTTATTTACGATTTCTTTCGTTCAATTTATTTGTTTCATTTTCCTCCGGCAATTTATCTAGAGAGTCCGTTTGCTTATAATTATTTCGTTTTTCGGAATCCACATTTGAGACTATCCGCCGAACTGAACTTTTAGTTTACTGTACGTTTACAGATATACGTATGTTCATTGGTACCTTATACTTGTCCCACTATATTTTTTGTTTTGCTCCTGTGCGGGTCTTTTATACATATATATACATATATATATATATATATATGTTTATGTGAATTGTGTGTGTGAGTCATAAATGTAAATAAATAGATAGATAAATGAATATATAAATAACCAAATTTATATATATTCGCATAAGATACCTGGAAAGAAATCACGGGGCGTTCACTAAAATATGTCACAGCCGTACGTACTTAATAACGTTCCACACACACACATATAACAGAGAAAGTTCCAAAATATAATATTTATCAAATTACTTGGAAACATTCGACTGTCCGTAATACGGTGAAGGACTAATCGAATTATTAGATACATTGATGAAGTAGTTTCTATGAGTTTCATTGGAAAACTATCTCGTTTTAATAGATGTTCAATTCATTTTTTTATTTGCCGACCTTAATTAACATACGATTATCTTTCTCTCCTTTTATTTTGTTCGAATATTTTTTTTTTTTTTTTTGTGATATATTGTACGTCTATGTTGCTTTCAACATCAGCTTTCAATACCACATTTTCAAACTTACCAACTTATTTTGAATCTTTTTTTTGTTTTATTTATATATTGGTTAAATTATAGCAAACATAAGCGCCTTGGTCTGGAGAACCGAAAAGAAAAAAAAATACCCGATAAATGGAAATAAAATTTATATACCGCGATAACATCTCACCGGTAGCGCACATCTCGTAAATATGATTCGATAGGAATTTGAACAAAACTGCATTGGCGTAACGACGACTCCATAATGAAAATATTACTCGGCTTCATTTTTAACATTAATAGTGACGGTCATTTCATTCATCTGTCACTTTAAATTATTTGATGGCGCGAAAGAATGACACGAATTTTATGTGTAATTTAAATCTCGATTATATTTTCAACAAATATATACATATCACAATTACGATGCGCTTTCATCTATCTATTGCTGATAGTAAGCGGTGCTCCTTTTTCGAATCTACCTCGATCATTTATTTCGTTCACTTATTTTACTCCGACGAAATTTTGAATATCATTCTGCCATGGTACACGAATTGTGCTGCCTTCTCTTGATATCCACTACGTTATGCTTACGGTCAATCTGTCGTTCGTTCTTCTTGCTACACGACCCGCCCAGCTCCATTTTACATCCTTCAGTCTAGTTTGTTGTATTGTTTACTTCTTGTACGTTCGATTCAACAACTTTACTCCAAGTATTGTTCTTTCTTGGGACCTCCGTATTACTGAAATTAAGGGCATACTTCGTTACTTTCCGCTCTATGTATAAACACAGGGAGGATGTTCTTGGGACCTCCGTATTACTGAAATTAAGGGCATACTTCGTTACTTTCCGCTCTATGTATAAACACAGGGAGGATACATTGTCCATATACCGTTAAAAAAAAAACAAAAAAAAAAAAATTACTTATATACTTATTTTTAAGTACATTCCTAAGCTTGTTAAAAGTTATCCATGAGTGACGCTTTCATATATATATATATATATATATATATATATATATATATATATTAGGCCAAAAGTGTGGAACGATTTTCAAATGCTTCGTAAAAAAAATTAGTTGGACCTGCAATCATGGGATAAAAGTGAAAAGAAAGCTAAAAGTATGACAAATACTACATCAAGATGATCCGGAGTAGTAGATGGGCAGGTGAAGTTGGTGTTGCGCGAAATTAAACGGTTGATGAATTTCTTTCTTAACAACGTTAAAATATCATCACTCCATCCTGTTCAAACCAACTGCTCGAGAGTTGAATACGTTTTCGACGAAGAGTAGGCAAGAAAAACTCGATTAGCATCCGTAAGTAGCGGTTACGATTTACAGTCACATTCAAGCCGCTCCCTTCCAAGAAGTACGGGCCAATAATCGTTTTCGCGGACATCGCACACCAGACAGTAACACGAGCGTAATTTAACGGTTTCACATGAGTAACGTGCGGATTCCTTACCGCATAAAAGCTCATATTTTGTTTGCTGACATTTCCGTTTTCGTCGCTAAAAAATACGTTATCCAAATCGATGCCTCCTTCTTCAATCGAGCCTAGGAGAGTTTATCAAAAAATTCTAATCTTTTCGGCTTACCAGCAGGCAGCAATTCTTGGGCCAATAGAATTTTATATGGATACATATTTAAATCATTTCTTAGTATCCTTCGTACCGTTATTCGTGGCATTTTCAAGGCGGTGATCTCGGAGAGTGGATCGACACGGACTTTTGCTCGCGGCAGCCTATACGGTTTTAATTGTTTCCGAGCACGATCAGTACGGTTATATACAATCACACTCCCGGATTCGCAAAGTTTTTTACCCATCTTACACGTGGCATTTTAATTTAAATTTTTGTTAAAGACACGTTGCTTCGCGATTACTCTTTTCACAAAATATTCGACAACGAAAAAACGTTGTTTACGAGTCCATAGTAACTAATCGAGTATATTCGCGTTAAATTACGTAGTTTTCGACATCAGGTAGCGTTGCAATCGTTGTGCTAACATAAATGTTTTTTTTACGAGGAATTTTAAAATCCAACACTTTTGGCCCAACCTATATATATATATATATATATATATATATATATGTATGTATGTATATATGTAAAACTTCATTAACACCAAAGTTTGTGTGGGACGCCTTTTAACGTTTCTTATCAAGCCGAAGATGTTTACTTTCCCAGCAATTAGGTACTCATTTACCAAATATTTGAATATTGATACTTACATTGGCTATTTGCCTTTTTTTTACCATTAAAAATTCTCGCACTTGGCAGAATTCAAATTCATTTCGTACAAGCAGAACTTTAAAGCAACGCCACGAACCTATATATATTATATATAAAGATAGGAAGAGTGAGAGTGGGGGAGAGAGAAAGGGTGGGACGGATAATAGGTGAACAAATAAAATAAACAGCTGATACATTATAGAGAGTTGTGCAGATGAGCAAGGTTGAGTGAGGCATTTGCACTTAGTTTTAGTTAAATAACTAATTACTGAATTTTAAAATAACCGCGTTTGTGTGTGTGTGTCTATATGTATTTCGTTTCGTTTCATGTATATCGTGGCATTTCGAAACATACGAAGAAAATTACGACCGAAACAGTTTACACTGCGTTATTACGAACGGTTTTTATTTATTTATTTATTTATTTATTTATTTATTTATTTAAACGATAAAAACAGAAACAATTAGTTGTTTGAACGACTTACCGAAATATATAATAAGGCGTCGAGTCCGATCTGAATGGTAATATTGAAGGTACTAGCGGAGGTTGGGTTAGGATATTTTTGTACGTTTGACTAGCCAACATCGATGTTGTATGCATGACTGTGAACGAGTGCCAATGCGTTGCCAGTAATAACGATCTTAAAGAATGTAAAATTTCGTAACATCCAGCATCCAGTCTTACTTCGAAACGGCTTAGCGGTACCTGAAGCAATCAAAATAATAACAAATATAATACTAATAATAATAATAGTTTTCAATTTCAATTCCAATATTTCATTTCTATATTGCAAAATGTACTTAATAAACGAAGCAGCTAGTGTAATATTCGACTCGAACGTCCAGATAATAAACAAAGAAACGAATAAAGATTTAGGACCAAAATAAGTGCGACCTTAATCTCACGAAATACACCATTTTAGATATGCAATCGGGAACAACATTTCAAGCGATAAATTACATTTCGATAAAATATACTATACCAGTCATATCATGATAATATAAAAAAAACAGTGACACGTCGCACCATCTTGTTGAACGACGATGTGAGGGAAGCGAAAACCAGTTTATCGTCTCGATATAGCTGGTTCCGTTGACGTACCAGTGAAAAAATAAAGGCCCATGAGTACGAACCGTTTTTTTTTTTTTGTTATCCAGGACGTATCCATTTCCAGAAGCTGTCTCCCTAAAGTTTTCAACCCACCTTAAAATTGAATTTCGAGGTTCAAGTTTACACGGTGTAACTTTGAATTCTTTTCGAAACTCTCTTTGCACTGTGGTGATCGATTCACGCCGAAAATAACGCGCGCTCCTCGTTATAGGATACTGAAACTGGACAAAAACGACTCCCTCGTTTGTACACTAAACGCGAAGCACACGGTTTGCGTTGTAGCAGTGTTACCAACTGCGCTATTTAAAAAACGTCCGTCTTATCTGGGGGTCACCCTATACATATACATATGTATATGTGTGTGTGTTTTGTACTTCCATATTATTATCATATAAGTATAGCATAGTGAAATATAGTTTGAGAGATAATGTCCAATGCGATTGTTGTCAACCGTAGGAAGGCGGATTCTTGAGATATCGGATAAATGATTTGTCATCCGGCGTTCTTTTATAACGGGTAATGGGAACAGATACTGTGATTGAGAGATATACACGTTAAATGTTATCATCATTAACATTTCTTCAATCCTAGGACTGGTTGTTCTTCATGATAATCCTTTCCCATGTGTGTTTTTCCATACTATTATTATACATTCGTTCTATCGGTCTACTTAGTAACTTAAGTAAAATTGCTGAAAAAATTTTGCTTATAAGATTGAAGACGTATGCCGATGTGAGTAACATCATCCCAAAATTTCAGTTTGCTAACTTTATTTCGGGCAAATTAATATAAATCCGACGAAAACTGAGACCAATCTTTTCACCCGTAGAAGACCAACGTTGACAGATAGTCTACTTGTTCAAGATGCGCAGATTGGAGTGATCACGTACGTATCTGGGTGTTACAGTAGATTCCCTAAACGTGTAAAATAATACTAGTCTTGAGACAAACAAGGCATCTGTTCCATATAACGGCTTTTTAATACCTTAATATTAATAACAAGATGATAATCTACGAGTCATTAATCCGACTAACAATAACCTACGCAAGCCCAGAATGGAGCTCAGAGTATCTAAAGCTACTTTTAATAAACTGGAAATCAATGTTACACCGAAGTCGATAAAATGCACGATTGCTCAAAATTACCACATATTAGAGGAGTTTTATTTTAAAGGTACAATCGACTTTTTCAATAAATCTTTGTTTCACGAAAACGTGCTTATTAGTGATTACGACTTCGAGGAACTGTTTGTAATAAACGCGAACGCATTAAGCGTAATTTTTTTTAAGCTACCTTAACATTGGTTATTATAATTCTTTTTAAACCTTTTCTATGTTTCTGGCTTTTTATATCAATATTTATTTCATCATTAACTTTTGATTATGATAATGTAATTTTATTTATTACAATTAATTACTTCTTAGCAACATATGTTGTGTATAACCTTTCCTAATAAAATATTTGTTCATTCTTATTGATAGATAAGCACATATTTAACTGCGAATTATTCGGTGCCTTCAATAGGAGGAACTAAATCAAATTATTGACGAGAAAACTAGCGATTTTCTAAAATTTTGGCTGGCCGGTGACATTTATATCAACCGGTAGGTTATATGATATACATATATATATATATATATATATATATATATATATATATATATATATATATATATATATGCGCGAAAAATGTGTATATTTGTGTCATAATTTTTAAAGGTGCGATCTTCGATATTATATTATGAGATGACTTAAGTATGGTTTTTATACGACATTTCCATTATTTCATCTAAAATGACATTTTTTTTTGTTTACGTAAATTCATTATTTGACTAGAATAAATGCGGCCATTTCATTCGGGATATACTGGTTTAATTCCGAATTGAACATCGGTTATTAACATTTTAATTAGCGGTACCCGTCGGCTTCAAATATAACAAGTAATTAGAAATTAGTTTAACGGAGTTAAGTAGGAAGGGTGTTACTGTTATAAGTCCCGGCTCATTTGCGCCAGTTAGGTTTCATCGGTGACCCATGGAGTGGTGTCTTCGTTAAAGTAGAATTTACGCGTAAACGGGAATAATAAGGTCCGTTAAATCTCGTTCGAACGTAATAAACAACCTAACGTAATGAGAATTAGTTTTATAACGAATACTGAGGACGTGGGAGTACAATAACTCCAAACAATAACAAGAATGTAAACAATAATGTGCAAATGAGAACGACCATTAATTTACAAGAATCATATATATATATATATGTGTGTGTGTGTGTGTGTATGTAGATCTCCCCCTCGATCAAGTACGTTTGTTTTAGCCTATAATGTCTTCAATTTATTATTGGATATAAATAAAAGAATCTATCCGTTATGCTGAAACTTTTTCATTATTTGATCAACTTATAATGAAATTTAATTCTATATATATATATATATATGTGTGTGTGTGTGTGTGTGTACACATGTCCGTTTGTTATAATGAAGGGTACATTTTATATTATCTACTTCTTGAGTATATCATAGTATTACTTTCCACTTGGAAGTTGGTAAATAATGCGATTATGTCATAATTTAATATGGGGAGAAACGTTGATTATATTATAAGTTAAACGCAATTTACGGTTTTTAATTTGATATTCTCGATTCTATTCGTTTTCGTTCAATTTTTTTATACTTGCTTTTTTTACAATCCCGCATTATATTTGTACGCACAACACATACACCACACATATATATCTTAATTAAATGAATAATTCTTATTTATATATATATATATATCGGAAATTTTGAAAACGACTCTAACGTTTCAGGTAAAATTTTGTACGTATCTATAATTTATTAAGTAATTAAAAATGGCCTTTTGTAGAAATTACGAATACTGGGAATTTCGGGACGCACCCCGAATACAACCACCGTAAATTTTTATGATATCGATGTTATACTCCGCATTATTTTTCTCGATACTAAATCTAAATGCGCGTTAAAATGTGCAGCTCGATCGCAGTAACCGTTCGAATGCTATAAGGTTAAAAATTTGATTTTTACCGCGTACGCGTTAGTAAATATAATTTTAAAATTTCCGTTTCGATTTAAAATATCGGTGATCTTCCGGAAATATTTTTTAATCTGCGAAAGAATTATTTTAAGAAAATAATCCGATCGAAAAATTTTGAAATTCGTTTCAAAAAAAAAAAAATGTTCATACTGAAATTTTTGGTTATCACTCCGGAAATTTATGAAATGAAATTCCGGACGATTAAACAGTTTATGTTAACGTTTTTGAGTTGTACGCGATTCTACTCTAAATATATTTTCAGAAAAAAAGCGATTTAAAAAAATACGAACAAAGCCTGATCGTCTTGAGTACCACATAATTTTTTTTTTCGAAGAATTTAAAAAAAATTAATAAATAAATAAATAATAAATTAGTATGCAAAAATGAACAAAAAATGTTTCTATTAACATTCCCTCAGAACTCACTACCAAATAAAATTCGTTTTATTAGTTTGCTTTTAGTTTTTATGTCCGCGACGCGTGGATATTGATAATCGTAATGACTTGCTTCTTTTTAATCATTATGTCGGTAGACTTCAAAGAATTTTAATTTTCTAATCGTTATTACTGTTCGTAAGTAAGGATAATTTAATATGTCTTCTTCTTACTAAACGACAAAAAAGAAGATAAAATCACTAACATTTTTTTCTAGATGAAAAATCACAAACCTTTTCAGCTGTTAGCCATTATCGAGTGAATATTTCGAAAATAATAAAAATATTAATTTAAATTACAATTTACAAAAATCAGTGTTTTATTACTACTGTTTTTCATTTCAATGATTTTTGTTGATTGTAGTTTAAATTAATATTTTTCTTTTTATATTCTTATTATTTTTTAAATTCACTCGATAATAGCCTAACAGCCAAAATGCTTTGTGGTTTTTCATTAAAAAAACTTTTTTTACTGATTTTAACTTCTTTTTTTAATATCACTACATTCCACATTCTTCATATGTCTTCTCCTTTTAATGTCGTACAGTGTATGCTACACCCGATAATTTCTCTCCCTTGCTGCCTTTTACGTTATTAATTAAAAATTGACGAAAGTGTTGTTTCCGGAACTTTTTTTTTTTTTTTTTAATTATAAAGTCGAAATTTAATAATTTTTTATTTTGTTATTATTTTAATAACACGTGTAATACGTTACACGTGTTATTGAATTTATAAGAACGGAGTAGACTTCAATTTTCCGGTGTAGAGGGAGTATGAAAACAGCCCCTATTCGAATATAACAACGACGGATAATTCGCGAGATTAGTATGACGTTAATGTAAAAAAAAAAATCAACGTTGGTTATATTCGAACATTATAGATATATGAAATATATGTGTATGTGCGCATGTATATTTTTATGTATATATATAAAAATTTCAATTTGTAATATCTCGAGGATTTGTCGCGTTATTTATTATAAGTGTCGCGTTTCAGCTGAGAGGGACTAGAAAACATTTATCTCGAAATTTTCGTTTTGGCCCGAGCTACCGGTTAATGATACTTAATGAGCTACCGGCTTTAACTGACGTTGTTGAAACATCAACTCTGAGTTTGCCTGTTCTGCCACCAAGTAAATGAGAATTTAAATTTTCAAATTGGTTCCGCCACACAGCTACTATTACGACTATTAATTCGAGCGACGTAATTAAACTTTAGCCGGCTACATCATTTGTCATTAGTTTCCGCTTATCCTCTTGTATCGGAGGATAATTTTACAGTTTTGAGGAAGCCCCTTATCTCTATCCGACGATTTGTTTTAGCGTACGACGGTTTAAACGTAATAATAATAATGATGATAAGCTAACGTAACCAATTTCGACCATGTTATCCGTAATTTTAAAATACATCTAGACGAAAGGTCTATCGATAAACTATATTACGATATGCATTTAAAAAATAATAATAAACCACTTTACTCTAAAACGTTCAAACTGCCCTCCGGCGATGTTCGTTATAACAAGGTCGTACTTTTTTTTCCCCATTGTACCGGTATAAAATACCACAACCAACGGTGCTAAAACTAAAGACGAGAAAAGGAAGTAAAAGGAGGATAGGAAACAATAAAGGCAGAATTAAGACCAACGATTCCAATGAGTCGACTAGCCTAGGAGGATTGAGGATAAGATTAAATCACGTTGAATCAAATTTGTTATATTTAGGTAATAGGAAGGGCGTCGCGCACCATTTTCTTCTGTTCAATCGTCTCGGGAGATTGTCCGGCAATGTGATCGTACTGCTTATGTTTGGATTTGCGCTATTTTGTAATTGATCGAAAAATCTCTTGTACTGTTCAGCGTAAGTTTCTTGAATGGATGGTATGAGAAGGTCATTATGAAGCGTTAAATTTGAAACATATCTCGGCGCGGACGTGATTGTGCGTAGTATTTTCGACTGTTGTTGCTGCATCCGTAATAGATTGCTTTTACATGTGGCACCATATAGCTCGATTCCATATTTACAGATCGGCGCAATGACTGTTAAGTATATGCATCTCTTGACATTCAAGTTAAGACCGGATTTTTTTCCCAGCAACGGGTGCAACATTCTGGCACGAGTAATTACAGATTTCCTTGTCTGCGCCACGTGGTAACGCCACGTCAGCCTCCTATCCATGAACAAACTCAAGTAACGTACTGAGTCTGTCTGCGGAATTTCAGTGTCATCGATTTTTAACTTTGGGCACGTTACTTGCCGATTGGTAAATGTGATGTGTTGGCATTTTACTGGGTTAAACGATATGCGCCAACGCTGTGCCCACTTAGTTAGTCGGTTTATGTGGTTTTGAACCGCCGCGTTTGCATAATCTGGATATGGATTAGACGCAGGATGGCAATATCGTCGTCAAAAGTTGAAGTGGGTAAATCGTTGGTGTAGATGGAGTACAATAGCGATCCAAGTAAGCTACCCTGCGGTACTGAAGATAAAATTTTTCGCTCTTCCGAGAAGGAATCATTAATTCTAACGACAAATGTCCTTTCGACTAAGTATTACTTAAAGAACGTGTACAAATCCGGATGCACGCATTTTTAAAGTTTGTAGAGCAATCCTGGATGCCAAACTTTGTCGAACGCCTGCGCGACGTCAAGGAAGACAGCCGAGCACACCTCTCCTTTCTCTAAAGTTGACGAGATTGCGTCGACCAATCGGTGACACTGTTGTATAGTGGAATGATCAGCGCGGAAGCCAAACTGATGGTCTGGTATTATTTTGCCACCGGTATTAATCGTTATTGCAGCGTATACGCGATTTAAAATTAATTTTTCGAGTACTTTAGAAAGTGAAGAAAGTAAACTGATCGGACGATAAACGGATGTTTTTGATTTGCCTGGTTTTAGGTAGCATGATTATAACTGATTTTTTCCATGCTTTAGGGAAGTATACGTAATATGGCGTTGAAAATATAACAGACTAGAATAGCCGCTTTCTGGGGTAAATGTGAAATGATATCACCAGTAAACTTGCAAAGAGCCTTTTGTAGTGGTATTTTTTTGAGGCACTGAGATACTTATTTTGGTGAGAAGAATTCTATAGCATGTTGAGACTGGTATGGCTCCTTCAACGTATTCTGTATATAGATGGAATGTTCTTCATCATGAGCAGGATGTCGAGTAAAGACTGTTCTGCGAAGGCATTTGCTTTCTCTTTGCCGATTTAGCCCACGTATTATTCAATTTTATATTGAAAGGTTCATTCGACTGTCTCAGTAATTTTTTTGTTGTATACCACAGTGATCTGTTATTTCCGTTCAACGACTGTAAACGAGATTTGAAATAATTATTTTTATATTCGTTTATTTTATTTTTTAATTCGGTTTGCAGCTTCGTATAAATTATTTTTAAGGACGGATATCGAAGACGCTGCCAGTTTTTTTCTGGCTGCCCAAGATTTTTAAATTAATCTTCTTATATCGAGCGGAAGATATGCGTTTTTCTGCGAATTGTTCGAATCATAGTTTCTCGAGTTAGCACAAGAATATTTTATAAGATTACTTAAATCTTTAACCGCAGATTCGATGTCGTCTTCATTTTTTAATTTTATTTTAAGATTTATGTTATTTTCGATCATAGTAGAGAACGTATATGTGTAGTTGTATTTACAAGTCCTTGTGGAATGTCTGTTCGTTTACTATGCACATCTAAGACCGCAATCACTGGAACATGGTCTGATGATAAGTCAATAATCGTTTTAAATTAATATTAGATGTTTGTAGTCCTCGTATTATATAAAAGTCTAGTACATCCGGGAGTCTATTTCATTGGTTTGGCCAGTATGTAGGAGTCCTTGGCGAGAGAATAACGAGTGAGTTGTCTGGAATAACTTTATCAAGTTTTCTTCCAGATTGGTTCGTTATTCTCGATACCCATGAGCTACGTTTGGCATTATAATCGCCGCCGCATACAAATTAATTTCCCAACGCTCTAAAAATGGAGTTGTACTCAGTCTCTGGTACCTGAAATTCCGTGTGTCGATAAATTACAGCGATTGTAAGGTCGTTTACAAAGGTTTCGATATTAACCGCTACCATCTGGTATGCAAGAGTACTCCGTGCAAAATTTTTATATTGCTTGAGGCTGTTTTTAACCATAACCATTGTACCACCACGACTAGTGCCATCTGGATGGTGGGCTGTGTATACATAATATCCATGCATTTTGAAGCTTTTTTCATGTATAAGGTGTGTTTCAGTTATTAGCGCTACATCAATGGTATTTTGTTTAAGAAAAATTTCTAACTCATTTTTTTTTTTGTGCAATGCCATTAGCATTCCACAACATTATTATAAGTGAGTGATGAGTGACCTTGTTCGCGTTGTTTAACATTTAAGGTAATATCTTATCTATTACTCTCGTCAATAGTGAGATTAATGGGTTTATCAATAATTTGAATTTGCTCAAAAATGAATTTAACATTAATGAAATATCATTATTTTGGTTTAATTGATCAGCTTCATTGTCTACGAATGCCACCGAACGTTGAGCATAATTTATTTTGTTTGCTTTAGTTACACTCGCATACGTTTGATGGTTAACATTTGTAACATGTGTGCGTGTGTTTGCCGAAGTATCGTTTAATGGGTGGAAAATATGATTATTATTTTCTTCAGTTTTCATACTCAATGTATGTGTTTTATTATAAAATTTAGTCTGCTGTTTATAAACGGTACATCCTCTAAAACTGGCTGGGTGACTATCATTACATAACGCACATACAGCTGGTTCGTTTGCACTTTTGTTGCAAGATTTTGTATCATGTTTACCAGCGCATTTAACACATCGCACTGGTAAATTACAATAATTTGCAGTATGCCCGAAAAGCTGACTCCTTTTACATTGTTTAGGTGTATAGTCCTTGTATGGTTCCTCAACAACTACAAGCGTATTTAGAAGGCAGTTAATTTTAAATATATCGCCATTTTTTGGGGGACGGTTTTAAATCTATATAGAACATCGGTAATGGTTGTTTTGTTTTGTTCTTTAGAATATTGGTAATTCTGAACACTTCAAACCATTCAGATTGGATTTGTTCCTTTATGTCATTTATTTCCGTTGTCAGATGAAGGTTTTTAATCACGACCCTAAACGGTTTCTCTTCTGCCAAAGAACATGTCTAGTAGAAGTATTTATTTTCCTTTAAAGTTTTAACATAGCGCGATAACTTAACGGATTTAGTGGAAAAATAGTGACACCTGTTAGGGTAGATTTAAGCGTAAATTGCGCATTTGGTATTGTTAACATAAATTTCCGGAATGTGTTGAAATTCTGTATATTTTTTACCATAATCGGCGGTGGTTTGATATTTTTAATCCTGTTGACATAACTGTTGTCTTCTTTCTTATGTTCGACTCTCATGTTATTATCGTCCCTTTGGCCATTTTCAACTTGCATATTGTCGTTATCAATTTCGTCATTGTTATCAGCCGTGAGAAATTCAAAAATATTTCGCTTTTTATTCACATTTACTTGATAGGCTGGTTTTTTTGATACTTTACTCGTACGTTTAGGAATATGCCAATCATTTTCGTCACTCTCGTTAGTAGTCGTGTTTGAGAATTGTCGTTTTAATTTAAATTGACCGTCGTTATCTCTAGTTAGTTTCAACGGTTGTAACTGTTTTTCGATCAATGTAGTGTCTACAGCTTCATTATCAGCCGCTGCGAGAGATAAAGATGAACATGCTACCTGCTGCTGCTGCTGCTGCTGCTCATCAATTACTTCGTCGCTCGCTGTTTGTACTTTTGCGATGTCGGGGTGGGGGAGCGTATTATATTAAGACCTGGCAACGTGCACACAATATATTATGTATGTACGTAAAGTGCAGGTACCCTAACACGATGCGTGCCTGTAAAACGCGCTCACATAAAGTGATAAACGCATGAATCCTAATAAATACAGTCCACGGACGTATATATACACATATACATACTCATGCACACAACGCCAACCACCAGTAAATAAATGGAACAAGCTTACCGGTGATCGACCAAATTGTGATAAATAATTAATAATACGTATCTTACGGTATAACGTAAATGCCCGGAATAATACGCACAATTAATAATAATAATAAAACATTAATAGCAACCCGTTTTACCGATAATAGCGAACGGATGAAACAAACGATAACCACATGAACACAACAATCAACTCATTGATTCCCCCACCAGGTCGTACTTAAAAAAAAAAAAAAAAAAAAAAATTAAGCTAAATACCTCGGACTACGTTAACGTGGAAAAATCATATAAAAATCAAACGAAAGGAAATGAAACTTAAATATAGAAAAATCTATTGGATTATGAGGAACTCCAGTAAGTTATTATTGGATAGCAAGTTATTACTATATATTAATAAAACCGATTTGGATGTACGCCGCTGTAATATGGTGCACGGCTAGCATTTCTAAAAGATTTCAAAATAAAGTTCTCCGAACACTTACCAATGCTCCCGGGTACGCAACAAATAAAGATATTCACTCTCATTATGAAATAGAATACGCGGATAAAATTATTAACACACTTAAATCCAGACATGTACATAAGCCTTCTTGATAACAGCCAAACAACAAGAAGATTATTGAGAAAACTTAGATGACATATTAGATTAGTAGGCAGGATGGTGGGTCCACCTTTGCAAAATTTTCTCTGTAAATAAATAGCTGGTCTTTTGAGTCGCAGTAATTAAGAATTTATAATAAAAAAAAAAATAAACGGCAATCGAAAACAAAATAATGAAGCTACGCACATTCCTTCATGATGGCTTATCACTAATAGAAATATGTCCTTTGCCCCTATACATATACATATACATACATATATATATATATATATATATATATATATATATATATATATATATATATATATAATTAAACAGATTTAAAATTTATTATACGTAAAAAATATAATTCAGAAATTTGTTAGATTCGGATACTCGGATAACTTTAATTTGAATATTTTTTTTCTGTTATTTATTACTGCAAGCTGACCAACAATAAGATCATTTAGCAGTGTTTGCGAGGAGAGCATTGGGATACAGCTCAGGGGACGCGTGATCATAGCGTACATGAAAATATCTATCACTAATGTACGATTCTAATAAGAGATAAAGATCTGAGGGTAGTAGTAGTGTCAATTTATACAACAAGCCAACATGCCAGTAGACCTTATGCAATGCCTGTTGAACATCAAGAAAGACTGTTGTACAGATCTTTTTAGTTTCTAGTGACTTTTCTATTGTGCTAACTACCCTATGCAGCTGATCAATTCATGTAACATTTCTAATATGGCGTATAGAATGTATAAATTTATTTTTAAAAATATTTGCGTGCGACGAGCTATCTTTATAATTGGAAGTATTCTACAGGATGACATCAACTTAGTCACGATCGCTGCCAAGGGTTTTGTTTAATAAGAAATAATATAATAATTATTATATTATTTGTTAAGTGCTCGTTGCAATTAAAGATAATTATTAATGCAGCAGAAGTTGATCATCACTTGGTCGAGATAATGAAGGTTGCATTAAGGTCAGATAAAATATTTTTAAGACGTTAACACGAAATTTATACCACATTGCACTCTGCTAGAACTTGAAGAAGGTATTATATTGATTTGTATTTTCCAAATGAAAATAATTCATCATATTCATCTTAAGCTTTAGTACGATGAGACGCAAAAGCTTTATAAACGATATATATCTTTTATATATATATATATGTATGTATGTGATAGAAAGACAAAATAGATAGATAGTGGATAAAAATAAAGCGAATGAGGTGTAACAGGGATGGTTAACTTGTATTCCTTTGTGTGAAGATGTATTTATGCATTGTGCATGTATACGTATGTGTGTATGTACAATAGATAGATAAAAATGCGCAGAGAGATTGAAGGAGGTGGGTGAGAAATGTGTGCTTGTAGTTACAACAAATGCCGCGAGTGTAACATTGGTGGAAGTGTGCGTTACATCAGTAAATGTATACTTATGTTGTGTATTGTGCGGGTGTGTGAGTTGAAGTAGAAAAGTAGGCCAGCTTTTGTCGTAAGCTTCGGTAAAACCGGTAATTTTAATACGTTGCCAGAGTCGCTCGCAAACTTTTATAATGAAAGTGATTGATGAAGGTGTCTTTCGAGCTTTCAGGCAACGACTGTTGTAAAGTTCGATACGCGCATCTTTTGTAAACCTTTTGTACATACACGTATTTCGGTATGTGTAGTGTTTTTTTCCAGTACGCGTGGGTTTGCAGTAAGTCTGTATTTTGCGAGGTTCTTCAGCTTATTATTAAATTAATGTCATTTCAACGAGAAAAAGACGCGAGACGGTTGTACAGCCGTCGTATTATCGAAAGGAAAGCAAAGGAACGGATGTCTTTTTACGGATCATCGTCCGGACCCGGCAAAGTTACCGCTATAGTTACTCGGTAGTCTAGTGTTATTCGAAAAAATGCGAGGTTCATCTCCGAGGGTCGAAATGAAAAAAAAACAGAATGGCCAAAATAATAGCCGCTACGGTTGATGTAAGACAGTTTTTCTTATATATATTTGTATGTGGATTCTAAACGATGCAGATTCCAATACGGTAAACGTACTTATAAAAAAACAAAAAAAGCTCAAGGTACGAACATGCACGCGACTACGGTTTGGTATACATATAAAAACACGTGCTATTTGTTTTGTACTTTTATATCCGTCTGTACTGTAATAAATTCATATTTGGTAGGATAGGTGATCCATTAACACAGTGGAGACCGAAAAACAGACATAGAATCCACGGTCAGCCATGCACGCGACGGCAAACAAATGAAGAACTGTAAAATGCAGAATCGGATCACATCCTAGTAATTATGACTACTGAATTACGCATGAAAAAGAAAATAATCAATATCATATATATAAACGGTGAAGTATAAAGAAGATTAAAAACGACTAAAAGTTGCAGAAAGTCTTTATGGAAGAAACTGATAAAGCGATTAAACTGAAATACTGCTTCCTGGAAACATAGAAGAGCAATGGAATTACATCCGATCGAAAGTAAACAAAATTGCAGAAGAACAAACAAGCAAAGGAAGAAAAATAATTTATAATACATGGATAACTAATATTGCAATTAATGGAATTAAGACGGATAGCTGAAGTAAATAATAAACAGCGGGAATATAGATTATATTTAAATAAGGTAAATAGAAAATATCGGGAAGTTAAGAAAAAAAGGGATTGAGGACCAGTGTAAAACTATGAATGACAATATGAAAAAGTGTAATATCGGCAAAGCCTACAATGATATATAAATACCTTTCTCGGGGAAAAGAAAGCACCTGAGCACACCAAAAGACAAAAAAAGGTAAATTTTTACTTGATAATAAGAATACTAATAACAGATTGAAAGAATATATTGAATAGTTATATAGTGGCGGTCTAGTGAATGATTCAGTTTTTAAAAGAATTAGCCGTACTACACGAAAAAGACATAATATTTAATTTATTAAATGAAATATATATGGAAGGAATCGTTCCTAAAGATTTCGAGCAGGATATACTGATCACTATACAAAAAAAAAAATGAAATGCTTAAGAATGTAACACAGAACACTAAATATACTACGTCATACTCTTAAAATTCTGACGAGAATAATATATTGCAGAATAGAATCTAAAATTGAAATCAACCTCAAAGAAGATCAATTCGGCTTTTGGAAAAACAAAAACGCAAGAAAAGCTATACTCTCCCTACGTTTGATATTTGAAAAAACTTTCGAGGTAAGAAAAAGGTTTATATATAGCGTTTGTCGATATAGAGAAAGCTTTCGACTATATAGATTGGAATATACTATTTAACTCCTTGAAGAAACAAGGTATATAGGTCGACGACTGTTGTTTCAAATCTATAGAAACCGATCAATAATCATAGGTGAACAAAATGCAAATATAGGAAAATGAATACGGTCAAGGCTGTAACCTTTCTCGGTTACTTCTTAACAGTTACATCGAAGAGGCGATGGATTTTTACTTAGAAAATAAAAATAATAATCAAATACATATTAACGGTAAAATATATAGCACAATTAGATTCGCCGGTGATATAATAACAATAGTAGAAACAGAAAAGGAGCTACAGGAATCAAATGCGCTAAAGCACTGCAGCAAAAATGTAAAATGAAAATAAATACTGTGAAAACCAAAGTGACGGCATCTTTAGAAAATGGAAATCGAAGAATAAATATTGTCCTAAATCAACAGAGCTTAAATCAAGTAACAGAGTTCCCCTACTTAGGAAGCATAATATCCACGAAGTTAAAACAGTAAAGAAAAAACTTTTTGGTATGCAAAGAAAATATCTAATAAACGCTTGCAGGGGATATAAAACAATTTCACACAGCTCATCTGTAGTTATTGCTAATGTACTTCCTGTCGATCTTCTTATGCTCAGAAGGGCAGTCATGTTTGCCATAAAAAACGTGGACTTCTTTAAAAAACTTAATGAGCAGTTAATAAAAGAAACAAACGCCATAATTTCAAAATTCAACCTACATTCTCGCAGTGAAACCAGAACTCAATATATCTATACCCTGAAAGCTATAAAACGACACTACTTAGAAATTTGGCTAAAAAGATGGGAACAAGATAATACTGGCCGACACACCCACAGCCTAATCCCCAATATATTAAATAGACACAATATTAAAATTACTCCTGATTTCTACACTACCCAATTATTAACGGGGCATGGAAAATTTAGGTCTTATTTATTTCTTCTTAAGTTAAGTAATGATGACAAGTGTGAATGCGGCGCAGTAGAAACTGCGAACCATGTACTATTTGTATGCCCCACTATGGACCATTTAAGATTTTACAATAAAAATAATTTTAACCTACAAGACAAATACACTGCTCGACAATTCCAATTATTCGCATTTAATGTAATGCATAAGAAATTCCATGGTCACTGAGGTTTTTGCGTTGTGAATCCGTGATAAAACGTTTACAGTAATATGTATAACGAGTGTATTTCTGCACGCGTACATGTATGTACGGGGGTGTTTGTGTGTGGAATTTATGCATATAATGTTTAAGTTCTGTATATGTATATGTATGTGTCATTATGGATAATTCGTACATTTATGCATCTAGTATACCTAAGTTATAATTTTAATTATTAACTAGTATAAGAAGTTATAAGGGAATACATGTATACTATGACTGTGAGTGAAACTGACGCACAGCCCGTGCAAATGCGAGTGTAAAAGTGGTTACTATATTATTGTTAACTATAGAGTATTGTAAATGGGAGCAATACACTGATTAAGCCTAAGCGGTGGTGCAGTGTATTGCTCCTCTGTAAATGCAACATGTTGTACATTATTAATTTGCATAATAAAGTATTAATAAAAAAAAAAAAAAAATCCACGGATGGTAAAAGTATAAGCTATAAGGCGAAGAATAGATCTAGCGAAAAATTCCTTGTATCAAAAAATATATCAGTTAATACTAGGAAACATTTTAGAAAAAGCTTTATCGGGGGGTGTGGCGTTGAATGTATCGGAGACATGGACGGTTTTAAGAGGAGAAAACGGTAAGCTCAGAACGTTCAAAATGTGGTGCTGGCGTCGAAAAGAATACCGTGAAGTAGTAAAATAACTAATAACGAAATTTTATAAATGAACGACGATAAATAGAAAATACGGTAAAAAAGAGAAAAAAATAAAATGTTCGGACATTTCGTCAGACATTCGGAATGGATGACAACACTAATTGAAGGAATGATGAACGGAAGACGAAGAAAAGGCAGACCACAAATTCGATATATGGACCAAATAGAAAATGGCGAAAGTTATGTTGTTTTAAAAGTACGAGCATGCTCGCGTAGAAGGATCTAATGTTCTATATGTTACTCACCCACCAACCGCATGGTTGAGGAGAGAAAGAAAAATAACATATATATATATAATATATGTATACAAGAATTACTCCTATAATAAGATTATTTATATATATATGTATCTTTTTCTTCATTTGCCATTATCAGTCCACTGCTGGATGAAGGCCTCACCAACTTTTCCCAGACGCCGCGATATTGAGCTTCATCCCACCAATTTGACCTGAACTTTTGTATTTCATCTATCCACCATATCGTTGGTCGTCCTAAGGCTCGTTTACTCTCAGGTTTCCACGATGTTGACGCACTTATCCAGCGGTTTTCGGCTCTAGCCAAATGTCCGCACCATCTCCATTTACTATGTTTAATAATACTTATTGCATCTTTAACTTTTGTTGTTTTTCGTATGCGTTTTGTCGTCCATTTGTCTGTCAGAGTGATCCCTAGCATAGACCTTTCCATTTTTCGCTGATTAACTTTTATTTTTTGTTTCATTTCTTTCTTAATATCCATGTTTCACTAGCATATGTTAAAACTAGCATTACACACTGATCGAACACGCCCCTTTTCAGGCTTATTTCCTTTGTTTAGTCTTTTTTTAAATCACTACATTTCACATTTGTCCAATTACGTTTCGACCCTATTCCATGCCAACCAAAGAAACGTACCCTTTAAAAAAAAAAGTGAAAACACGAGTAAAATTATAACTTACGTTTCGGAATAAATGGGATGGAAGAAATATATCACCCCTGTTGCCTAGAAAGGGAGAGTCAGCTTTAATTTAAAAATTAAGCGAGGAAATCGTACGGTTTACTCATAACAAACTCTATTTAGAAATTTAGCGATTTTAGTTTTATTTCGTTCGTTCTCTTATTTAAATTGGAATGTTTTTTTTTTTTTTTGCTTTTTGGGTTTTTCTGCAAACCTAATTAGATTGTCAATGTTTTATTGTAGTTTCAGAAAATGATACACGTACGACGAATACATACGCATCAGGTAGAAGAAAATAAAATTAAATATCGAGAGGAAATCGTAAAGGTTTCGGTGGGATTTAAAGAGAAAATAGTTTTGGATTCCGAAACTAATAAATGTAAAAGGTTGTAAAAATATAAAAAGGAACCTCTGTTCCATAAAATGGTCTATCATCCCGCGAGAGTATCCTACTATAATCATTAAACCCTTTTAATACCTGCTCGTCAGTCCACATTCCCTCACTAACGAGCGCGGGTTTTACGCGATATTTTTGCATTAACTCGCACGTACCTATTGTTTCTTTCTTTCGTCCGTTTAATTCCGGTTTAATTTCTATTATATATTGAATACCCTTCGGAATTATATATTTTCGTAACGGAGTAAATTTGTTTAGCACTATTGTTTATTTGTGGAAACCAGTGCCAGATCTAGGTTTTAAAAGAAGCAGGGCAAAGTCAAATTTCGAGCGTCACTTAGAAAAAAGCGTGGAAAAAACTTTTGAATTAGATTTTTTTCTTTAAAAAATGGTTAGATTCCTTCTCATATTTCCATTAATTTAAAAAAAAAAATATGAAAAATCCGGTTTATTATTCAGCACTTCCCATCGATAATTCTATTTAGGTTTGCCTTGATTTGTACCTGAAGTTAAATACCTCCAGTAAGAAAGCACCGATCTTTGAAATATGTCAGTAGTGTATTAATAAAAAGTGCATTCGAACGATAATATTTATGCCGTCGTACAAATTCTCATCGTCTGTATGATTAAAGACCACTTAAAAAAACTAATTTAACCATCGCTTAAACAGATTAAATTATAACAATACACGTAAATTAACATATTTAACAAACTTAAGAAATTTCACTCGAACTCAACAAATACGCGCATTCGATTGAATTTAAAATACAACCAACTTGTTGCAAATTGGATCGATATGCGGCAGGATGAGCCAGTGTTGCCAGATGCTAATTTTGATTTAATTTTAACCCGAAAATATCGTCAAAAATTTCCTTTTCTACAAACAATCAAAAAGCGCTTATATTAACTTCCGACTGTTTGCTGCTCCCGAATCTACGTCGCCCGTGGCAAATGAGCCCGCTCGCCTGCCCCATTATGAACATGTGTGTATTATATCTATATATAAATGAATATACCTACATATATGTGAATGCGTCTACTTTATATAAATATTTATATGTATTGACAGAAATACAATATTGTGTACGTGTATAATATTTTTGTTATACCTGTACGTTGATATTTGTGCGCTAGCTGTAAAAATATCCGCTATTACGGTAAAATACAATTCGCATGAGAAAACTATCGAGTTCATCATTGGTAATTTCCCTTAAGGATAAGTTCACGTTCATTGTGTTTAAATTACCGTTGTGTGCGTGCTAATTAAACGTATACCTGTATTATTATGTATAATGCTTTGTTTAACCGTTAATTTAACGCTATACAGAGAAAATTCAACCTGTATTCCTCTACAGTCACCTTAATTTGTTGCCTCTTTTTCCACCGTTAAAATAATTCCGTGGAAACTTGTATATTCTACCGTTTTCACGACTATACAAGCATTTCCTGCGGATTGTTCAACCATGCACACGCGTGAAAACATACGTATATAATGGCCTAACATACGCATATTACCTATATACATATACATGTATATATATATGCACTTTATGTAGGTATTTCCTTAAATTAATTATCTTCAACATTTTCCCCCTAAGTTACCACACACCTATGTCTTCCATTTCGTACCTTGTAAAGAGCGTTATTCGGTTCTACTAATTCGTTATATGCTCGTATCCCTCTGGACTTTTGTGTTTTTATAGTCTCATATTTTCATCGTCTTACCTATTAATATCGTCAGTTTAACGGTCGAACGCTAGCTTCCGTTAATTGTTAATGTCATCCGTGTAATTATTGATTACATTAAAAAAAACTTCGTCTCATTACTCAAATAAAACAGTTGTCTAATTTTACCGAGTCACTTTACAAATATTCATTTTTAATTTAAAAAAAAAAAAAATTAATACCTATAATAGTAATTTTTCTTTTTAAAATATAGGAGGCTGTAAAGATTTTAAAATCTCAACGGAGAAGACGACTTAAATAAAATCCGGAGATCTGTGATTGACCGGTTAACGCGGATATTATAAGAAGGCAAATAAGACTTCACCCTATATAACCTGCAAGATATAAAGAAAGACTCAACCGACACTTAAATATATTAGCAAAGAACCCGCTGACAGGCTGTGTAAAATTCGAATACACAGATTGAATGCTCTCCAGTTTCAACATCGATTCTGATTACTCACAAATCATATAATTGTAGATTATTTAACGTATGAGTGTAATCATCAATAAGTATAGGATCAGCATCCATTGGGAGGCTACCCTACTAGATAAAATCATGTCTTCACTGCTGCTTATTGTTAAATACAATGTATTAAATTAAAATATATATCGAACATTCCGACGATGCAGTTATATTCTGATGACGAACGGCGGATCTTGTTTTTAATTTTTTTTTTTTTTTTTAAATTTTCGTTTTGTTAAGTTTTATGTCGATTTGAGACTATATTAATTTTATTACTAATTACACGCAGGACAGGACAAACATGTTACGACGTATAATGCCATAGACTTTAACGGAATAATAAATAAATTAGGCTTACACTAATCAAAAAATCAATGCGTTGCAACGATCAAAGATACTGTTTGTACGCCGTTAGTCACGCTGGGTCTAGTAGAGGTGTTTAATGATAGTCGTTTTGTTTTTTTAATCACGACGAAGCTTATTTTTTATCATCGACTTTGATATTTTTCTGTTAATATTTCTGAAAATACACCGATAAAATATAATTGTATCGATTTATTAATTAAAAAGGGAAGCAGCGAAATAAATAACTTAGAGCAATAGCATGTGCATCATTCGACGTTTTACTATGTTTTTTTTTTCCTTTTGTCGATGTCGCTATAGCAGAAACTGCAATACTTTCTTTTTTACCTCTGTCAATATTATCGAATTTTATTTATTACTCATTATCTGTTTTTTTGCGTTTCCGGTTGATACCATTACAGCAAAACTTGTAAATCATTCGGTAGATTCTTGATTTCTGACCTTCTTTGTAATTGCGGGCTCGATAAACTCGGTGCTAATATTTCAAATTAATCTCGTCTGCGAGTGAATTTTGCGTCATTTCCTAATATCACTCTTGAATTAATTCCTGCTACATTTAGAATTCTAGAATATGATAAAAAATTACCATTGACCATCTTCTTGTAGATCGTGCTGCGTTGTACGTAGCGCAAAGTTGATCTGTTATATCTACACCATAGCATCGTTGTAAGATTCAATTATTTCCGGATTTTATGATTAAAATTAGGTTAGGTAGTACGAACGCGCAAACTCATACCTCAATTATTAAAACGGTTTGGGTAACAGCGATCGACCAGCGGAAAGAGGATTAAACACATACTTCGAAAACCGATAATTGAACAATTAAAAATTGTAAATGAACGATTGGAGTTCGTAGATAGTATTAAATACTTTAGATTAATAGTTGGCAGAATATTATATACAGACTTCTTAAATAGTACCTATCGAATTGATAATTTCACGTTGTCAATTCAGTAGCCTCTGATCAATATCTGATATTCACGCGTTTGCTCCACAAGGAAGCGCATTTAGAAGAGTATCATTCACATTCATTACAGCGTTAAATACTACAGTTATGGCTAGTTTTTCAGTACGTCTATATTAGAAGCGCGTGAAAATCGTTTACTCTTTTTAATAATGATCCAGAAACAACTAAACAAATTCCGTAATTGATTATAAAACAAAATTTAAAAATAAAATACAGCAAGTTGTTATATTTTATATATATTTTTTTTAAGAAATTTCAGATATACTGTTTTTCGAGTATGCTTTAATTTTAATGCGCTTGGTAAGCTCTCTATCTAATTTATTAAAATGTTTTTTAAAATAAAATAAATAGTTTTAAATATTATTTTATAATATATTATGTACGTTCGTCTTCTTTTTCGTTACGTGCACTTATACGTATTTGTGAAATATTTGTGTAATTTAAAATTATAAATTTGTAATTTATTTTATATAATAATTACAATTTCGTCTATACTATTACGTTGGTCGAAATTATAATTTTATTGAAATTTAACATTTCGGTTTGACATTTCTGTTGGGAGTGTCAGTTGAGAGATGCAATACACATACGTTTCGTATTTTGCTAATTTTTTTTTTTTTCTTAAATATTATGTAAATCTCCATATTTTGTAACTACTAGGGTTATTACAGCATAAAGATATATGTGTCTCTAGTTTATATGTATGCTATGAGTCCGCTTTCTCTTCTACCTATTGATTGAGGGTTGTTCGAGAGTATTTTGTGTATCGGGCCCTGTATTTTATGTTTTAACCTGTCCGGTGTGAGTGTTTGACAGTTGTTGATTAAGTGACTGTTGATTCTGTTAAATGTCCGCACAGAGAGCAGTTTGTTGGTGGAGGGCTTTTGGTATAAAGATAATTGTGTGATATGGCTGTATGGCCCACACATAGATGGTTTAGGGTACCATATTCTTTTCTGCTTGTGCTATCTGGAGGCCACCGAGGTTCTACGGTTGATTTAATGCTCCTAAGGAAGGTTGTTTGTGAGGTCCAGTCGGTGGTCCATTCCTGTTTACTGTTGTTCACGAGTACGTGTGCTAATGTTGATGTAGGTGGTGAGTATTCTGGTAGTGGTGAAAGTACTATAGACCGAGCTTCAAGGTCTACTTTATCACTACCGTGCATCCCAATGTGACTTGGGATCCACAGAAAGCGGATTTCCCATTCTTCCTTATGTAGTGTGTGTGTAGATTGTTTTAGATTTCTAATATTACGGTATTTTTATTGTCTCGACGGCATATTAGTTGTAGAGAGGAGATGGTGTCTGTTATAACAAATGCTTTTCGATGTGGAAGTACAGCTGATCTGATGTACTGAATACAGTTCATAAGTCCGTATAACTCTGCATCCAGAGAAGTGCTATTTTGCTTAAAATCGATAAAAATAGTTGAAATTGTTGTTTAATATAGAAATTTAATAATTTTAATGTACGATCAAAGCCAATAGGAAAAAAGAAAAAATTTATTATTTCCATATTTCATGGGAAGAGCTTTATATATCAAGATAAATATTCCTATATAAGTCGCCTTGCCTAAGATAGTAAATCTAAAAAGACACTTTTCGAGTTTGCATGAAAATTATGAAAATGATTACCTCGAAAAGCGAAATAAGAAAACCAAAAATTAAAAGAATTAAAAAATCAATTAACCGCGCGACAACTTTTTCTTCAGAAGCCTATACATCAAACCAAAATGGCAATTGGTAACACATAAAAAGTCTTTTTAGAGTGGAAAATTTTTAAACGAACTTTTCTCGAGGGCGGCGAAAAATTATTTTCTAACTTTAAAAATAAAAGTAAAATTCTCAACGCAACTAAAAATCTGTAACTTTCTCGCAAAACTGTAACTCGTCGTAGTGAAGACATGAATAAAAATATATACAGCAAGAAAATGAGATCCAAAGTTGCAGTTTCTTTTAGTTACAATTTGACGAGTCGACGATATCGTTGATACCGCGTAATTAATTGTTTTTATTAGAATGGTTTTTTGCGATTTGTCCGTAAAAGAAGAATTTTTAATAATCTTTCCGATAAAGGAATTTGCAGAAAAAACAAGTTCGTCTTTGCTTAAATTGGGTACAGTGTCCAGTGATATTGGTATGAATCATGGATTTTTACTCGTTTGCAAACAAAATGAACAGTTTCCTGATGTCGTATAATTTTTTTCCCCATAAATAATGCTTTATGTATAAAAATATTTATGTGAATGATATTACGATTCGATAAGAGCGCGAAGTTTAAGAAGGAGTCTATTTTCGGAACATGAAGGTTTACTTTTTTTTTTGTCATATGTGGATCAGTCCAGGATTTGAAATTATTTCTAAATCCTTTGCCTGAAATTATTGCGTTTTTGGACATATTGCTAGAAAAACATGAACAATTAAGAGACATAGTATACGGGCAACAAAATTAGGTTTTGTTACCGAAGTTTACGAGCCGTTATAAATAACTCGCTTAATTTTGCAATTACAAGGAAAAGCACAAAAATATTATAGACTTTACCGAGTTCGGCGAATGCTTTTAAAGTAAAATTAAAACTCGACAATGAGGATATCTTACTTCTACTTATCGATTTTCTCAAATGGAAAACATCAAATCGTAATTTAGGAGTTCTTTGACCGATGATCACTTAATAGCGTACCTAACCTTACAAAACTGATTATACGGAATGTCACGCTTCTACATTTAAAAAAAAAAAAAAAAAATTAACCGAAATATTTATCAATAAAAATAGATCGCGCCAAATAGTAAATATAACGTATTTAATTATTATCGATACAGATCTTAATTAAATTTTTATCTGTTTTTAATTCGATTTTTCGAAATAGATAGCGCGCAATTAAAACAAAAATTAACATCGATCGTACCAGTATTAAATTTGCCCAACCTTACTTTAAAATGATTTCGAAAATTATTATCCAGGTACCGATTAACATATGTATCCCGGGTAATAATAACGAAACTAATTATTATTAATATTATTTTTGGTTAGGCCATTTGGCCAGTATTATTCGGTATTATTAGTATTTTCAACGTGGCGTTATTATTGTAATCATCATCATCATTATTATTATTATTTGGTATTATCGTCGTTATTCCGATTGATAATAACGCTATTATTATTATTGCGCGAATTATGCCCTATTCGGTTAGGGTGGGTGGGGTGAAAATTTTGCTTTTACAGTCTGGATGTTTGGTTAGGCGGATGTACGTATTTGTACTTTATCCTTAGTGTGTGCGCTTCTGTTGTAAATTTATTTGTTAGAACCCCTCTATACCCATTCGTATCTTTTACATTATTCGGTACACGGTTCTCGTTTGTAAAGTGAAAAAGGTCGAAATGGCCGTTAGTAAAACACGAACGAAAGATTTATTAGGAAATCCCTGGTCCGTTTCATTTTCTCTCTCACACTAACGGTAAAAAAAAAAAGCAAAGTTATATTTCCATTTTACCTTCTCATTTTTCACATTATGCATATGTATACATACATATATATATATATACATATTCGTGTCATAAATTCGAATTTTGCCAATAAACATACGATTTTTAAGTATTTGACTATTTGTCGTTAGAAACCGGTGACCAATTATCCGTTATAATGTGTATATATATGTCCTATTAAACGAGCAATTCTCTTTCATTATATATATATATATCGTCGTATGTTCACGCCGTGATAACTTAATTTATTAATTTTGTAAATGCGGACTAACATTTAATATAATCGATATAACGAAAAAATATATAATAATTTATTTATTTAGTTAAAATAAAATATTCAATTCGACGCTTGCTAGCGTACTAATCATGAATGTACATACATGTAGTTATAATAATTTTGATTCTAGTAAAAAAAAAAAAACGGATTGGTGATGAGCGAGCTATTATCATACGATAGTAGTAGTTAAGCTGAATACGATCACAAGATAAAGTGAAAAAGAAAATTGCGCATGCTCAAGCTGCTCGGGCGGCGTACAACCGGTCGAGCGGGACGTTGACGAGGAAAAAGAGGGGAAAGAAGATGTTGGAGAGGTCGTAATTAAAGGGTTTTAAAAAAAACAGCAGAAGAATCAAAGAGTCAGTGAATAGAAAGAATCGAGAAGTAGTGAGTTAGTCGAGAAGAGTCAGTTGGTCAAAAAAAAGGCAGTGATGAGTTAGCCTTTAGTTATGTCGGTATTGGGAGCCAACCGAAAGGAAAGTTACATCACGAATCTGGTTAATTTGATTTATACATATATTATTAGAATAAAAAATGTTATTTTATTTTATTTATCCCATCCGCCGATAAAAAGTAAAAGTATATAGATTAAAAAAAGGTTATTCGCTCATCTAACGCGCATGTGTAATTTATAATGTTTTGAATTATCTCTCATACAATAAACTATTTCTTCCTAAACACCGCGTCATAGTTTATTTTTGCCATAGAAAAGAGAAAAGTATTAAAAGACGAGGGAAGAAAGAATAGTGTAGTATAGAAATAATATATACATTAATATTGGAATAATGAAGTCCGTAAAAGTCCCATCAGGCGAGTATTAGGGTTCCTCGCAATATATATACATATATGTATACTCGGCCATCTCGAAAACGTATCTAACAATTTCGATGATACGTGTAAATTTATTAAGTAATTGTAAATGTCCCTTATGGTAATTACGAATTTTAAAATTTTATGCCCCGACTTTGAATACGCCATCTTAAAATTTTGGAAAGCTCGATTTTTCCTTTGATTTTTGATACTCATCTAAAATGTGCGTTGAAAATTTCATCTCGATCGCATTAACCGATAATGTTATATAATAAGCTTAGAAATTTTCTCTTAAGGTATAATGAAAATTTTAAACCAAAATAAAAATAAGCTACTTTGAAAGTATAAACATCAACCAGCCATCGATAATTTGATAAAATTCAAAACAGCCAGATCAGCTACAAGAACCTATATACGTGAAGCAAAAGATAACCATTGAAAAAACTTCATTAAAACTATAAACGTTTCTACACCATCTGATATAATATGTCAATATGGAAAATTATAAACAAACTTTCGGGCCGGACTATATCGAAACGAATTCGCGAATCATAGATAATAAACGGAAAATAGAAATATCCTAGCCGACTTTCTGACAATTAGCTATCCGAGGATATCAAAAACCCAAACCCTAAGAAGAGTCAATTAACGTTCTCTATTTTAACTCCGTACTCATCAAAACTATAATGTGACTATAAAAAACGCAGAATTCAATCAGGCCCTTAAATAAATGCGCGAAACTTCCGCCGGGCCTGATGGCATTCACATCAATAATCGAAAAATTCAATCGTACACTTTTTCAATGCTCCTGGGAAAATCAATCCTTCCCAGAAATGCGAAGAGATGATCATCTGATCCTTATTCTAAAACAGAATAAAAATGCTCTGCACCCTGCTAGATATAGATCCATTTCGCTCACAAATACCATCTGCAAATTATTAAAAAAAAATAATAAACAGCAGACTACTAGACTACTCTGGCAGCTAGAAAATTTAAATTTATTAGATCCATTGCAGTTAAAATTTAGAAAACAAAGAGGTACTCAGGATTTATTAATTAAGTTAGTAATTCTGAATAAAATTACAACATTAGTCAGCTTTGACTTAGCGAAAGCCTTCGATAAGCTGTGTAAACAACACATACTGTTAACACACTCCATCAATGGGAATTTATTGGAAATTTGCCCGTAAAAACTTTTTAAACGACAGAAAATTACGTGTAAAATTAAACGATCACGTTTCGTACACAAAAATACGAAAAAATGGCACTCCACGAGGTTCCGTAATCAGTCCACACTATTCATAATAGCTATATCAAGTATGTAACGTCACATGTCGTCTACAGTAAATTACTGCATTTATGCCGATGACCTTATAATTTACTATTCACACTGTGAAATAAAATACATAGAGCAATTGCTCCAAAAATCCATAAATTACATAAACAAATTGCTTACAACTCAGTGCTTTACTTTCTCTACGTCGAAAATCAAACATATCTCTTTCCACAAAAAACATAAATTGCTCACTGTTTACAAATGGGCTCGACTCAGATAGAAAATATGTACACTCTAAAGGTACTGGGGCTAATTTTAAAACTGGAAACAAAACACATAAACCAGCTGAAAATAAGTTGTACACAAAAATTAAATTTATCGAAAATGCTTAAGCACATATAATGGCTGACAGAAAAACACTTATTCTTTTATATTAAGCAGATTAGACTAAGTGTAGTTTATGATAGCGCAGCACAGAGCACTATTACAAACCTGTTTACCGTTCAAAATACAGTCCTTAGAATAGCATTAAAAGTTTTTCATACAAGTCCCATCCCATCATTGCATGTCGAATCTAACATACTGCCACTCAAATACAGAAGGCAAATATTCGTTCTAAAATAATACAGTAAAGTTCTTTCAACCCCCTCCAACCCAGTTTATCCCAATCTACAAACAAGTATCAACATTTATTTCAAAACTAACCCCGTGCATCCAAACCTATATATATCAGAGAGCGTGCAAGAAACAGTACAAAATCTTCTAAAATAAATAACTCTCCAAAACTTCTACCTCGGATAAACCTCTCGATAACAATAAACATCGAATTAAATAATTATGCTAAAAACGCTACCGCCACCCACTTTTTAAAATCTAAATTCTATAAAATACTCATTCAAACATACTCGAACCGCATATAAATATATACGGATGCATAAACAGAAAGTCACAGCACTATATCAGAACTACTGGGAAACACACTGCGCACATGTATCAAGTGAAAACAAAGTTAGTCTATTAGATGACAGCACACCAAAAACACAGGCGTAAGGAAGGCTTTAACTAGTACGCCTGGGGCATACATTTACGTCTCGACATCTATTACACGGAGATCCTATTACGTTAAAATATGAATTTCATTTCTTTTTTTTTTTAATGTCCATTGGACTATAAAAATCTAATACTTATATTAAATATCGACGTTAGTATGTTCTGTTAGAACCGATTGAAAATTAGTCGGATTTTGAGTGATTCTTAATTATATTTTTACTCGAATAAATGAGATTGACTTTTTAAAACACCGATTATACATACTCAATATTGTATTAAAATATCTTCAATTTAATGATGGAGTTCTAAAATCTGTATGATTACATGATTTATTTCGCAAAGTTCATACAATTCTAGATTATCTGTTAGTTACTCTTCAATTGAAATATATTTTTTAACTTTATTTTAAATACATTTAGTTTATTTTATATCTAATTATCTGTACGTACTTAATATTTTACCTCAGAAGACGGTTATAACTTTAATTTACCTGGTCATTTTTAACCTTTTACCCTTTTATCGGAGCCAACTACAAGCTTCTTTTCACACTAGATCTCGAACCCTCGAACCAGCGCTGGGACTGAATTATCTTATATTAACGATTAACCCTGTTATTTCCTAGATTCCATTATGTTTTCCATTGTAGCAACCGACGCTCTATTTCATTTTCTTTCCGCATAAGATGTCCAAAGAATTTTTTTGCAGTACACTAATAACGTTAGATATCGTTGCCGTCTACAGTATTCTGAGAACCCTTCACCAGCACTACATTTGAAAATTGTCTACTCGATTCAGTGTTGTCTTTTTTTTTAATGTCCATGTCTTCTGTCGCGTATAATAACATTAATAAAACAAGTGCATGGACTAACTTTATTTCGGTGCATTTTTTTTATAGAACCATCTCGCCATATCTTATTTAGTTTAGATATGATGCCGCGAGCGATTTGTATACGGCGTTTCATTTCTCCTTCTGAACCACCCTTATTACTTATCAAGAATCCTTAATACACAAATTTATCCATTATTTTATATCCAAAAACTTCATCTCTTTCCGGGTCCATTACATTTGCTATATCTCATAACCATTATCTTTGTTTTATCATTATTTATACAGAAGCCATATGAAAGACCAATAACCCGAGATTCTGTAGTAGTTCTCTCATTTCACCAAGGTCTGCGGCGATCGATGCTATATCATCTGCATATCGCAGATTCGTGTATTTATACCCTCCTATTGATATTCCGCTCTTTCCATTGATACACCTTTCGCACGATGTGTTCTGAGTATAGGCTAAATGGAATGCGCGACAAAATACATCCTTGTCGAACACCTTTCCTCGTATAACTTTACTTTGTAGTTCTTGCCAATTTTTTAAAAGATGTTATTATTATTTTCATATAAACCCTGTATCAGGTTGACCATATGTTTGAGTGCTATCATTTTTAAAAGCACCAACTATAGCTTTACTCCAAAGTGCTTTATTAAAATCCACAAAATATAAAACTACTGGAATTTTATGTTCACGAGCTCTTTCTGTTATCACTCTTAGGTTCATTATTTGTTCGCAGTTACCACGTCCTTTCACGACACTTGCTTGCTCTTTCGCCACATAAATGACGTTGTCCTCAATATGTTACGGCCGGGTCATACAAGTTCACTTATTGCGATCAACAGAACTCCGATCAGTGCACCCTGTGTGGCGTCACGCTTTCCGTCTCCCATATCCTCATTGACTGTCCTTTGTACTCCTCACTCACATTGTCCCTCAACCTTCCCGCCTCACTTCCCTTTAACGATGAATACTCCTCTAACTAATGCAATCGTGTTTTTACGCTTGTCTCGTCTGTGCTCCTTGAATTAATTTTCTCTCCTTCGTGCCTCTAGCCTTAGTTGCTCTACGGCACGTTAATTTAAATTAATAATAATAAGATATATATTTATATATATATATATATATATATATATATATATATATATATATATATATATATCCGTCAAAAGAACATCACATAACGACGAATCACGTGAAAGCTCGAAGAATGGGACTTTTTATTCGAATCGTATAATTCGTTTGCCGATGTATGCATATTTTCGTACAATATAATTTATCTTCAAATCAGTCAGTCCGCAATAAAAGACACCTTCAGTAGCCTTCAACTATTTACTGTCCACGCAATTTCGAACGATGTTCCAATAGTTTGCGTATTCTGGAATTATATTATTATTGGTAAGATAATATCGCACGTTTTCAACCGGCCATTCTTAACGCTCCTCCAGACTTGTGCCTCATTTTATCGTATTCGTTTTATCGAGAAAAGTGAAAGCACTAGTTACAAAAAATAAAAACGGAATGAAGTAAAAAGACAAAAAAATAAAATTAAAAAAAATAAAAAAATGGTACGATCTAAATTGTATTCGTAAATTTCGATAAACGTTATTTTCTCCATTCTTCCCTTTTTTTTGGACAGTCGACACCGCGTTTTTCTAATCGGACAACCCAAAGTCGTAAAAAATTTTCTAACTAGACGATCGTTTCGTAAAACTGAACGATCTCGATAAAAGCTCATTCCGGTTTTACGGCGGTATTAAAAACATTTTCTAACGCCAGCTCGGCTTTCACGCTGGTATTTTAATAAACTTTTTTTTTCACGGCTCGATGTTTCAGTTGAAAATGACGGCTCTAAAACCTGTATCCTCTGTCGATATCGAATTTATCCGATTATTTGAACACATGTAATGCTGAAAGCGATTCGAACGTAAAGTTTTTAAACGTCGCTGTTCGGTTAAACGAACGACAGGTTGTGTGTAATATATGGAAAATTTTACGAATGTTGTTTGAAAGGAACTTATATTTTATTTACAACGTTCTAGAGCTATATTTTTATTATAACCGTACTCGGTGTAAACTGCTTCGAGCGGTTATCGACCACAATTCCAAAATTATATATTTTCGTGTCGTGTCATCGTACGAAAATAAAAAATCGCTTCTATTTTCGATGAAAATAAATAAATTAAATATAATTCGGTCGAAAGAGGTAAAAATATTACCGATAAAAATAGCCTGCTCGTTTAAAAGTAATTCCGGGTATAGTATATGAAAGTAAATGTGTATTCCAAACGGACGATACGAATACGTTTAAGAAATAGTATCAATCGATTATCGAGGCGTTAGACGAAAAATAAAGCGTATCTTAACAATATTAAATTTTAATATTGAAAATTATAGACGGTATGTATATACGTGAATTTTTATAAATTTAAAAAGGATAAGAAAAGCTCAGACAGCACATGAGAAAATGATGCTGGATATAAGATTATCGAATCGTAAACAGAATACATGGATACGGGAACAAACACGGTTGTATGATGCAGTGGAGCGAATGGCTACAACAAAATGAAATTGGGCTGGCCACATTGCTCGAAGAGAAGATAATGGACGGTCAAAGCTGATTTTACAGTGGTGGCCGATGGACAGAAAGAGGAAACCGGGAAGGACGCGGTGGCACAATGATATAGCAAAGGTAGCTGGGAAAAGTTGGTTTAGGAAAGTACAGGACAGAAGTGGTTGGCGTTGGGGAAAGCCTTCATCTAGGAGTCGATAGATAAAGGATTATCGTTATATATATATATATAATTTCAAATTATTTCAGTATTACGCTTCCATATGGCAAAATGTACGTAATAAACAATTATTACCAAATTCGACTCTTATAATAAACTTTTGTAAGCATTCGATAGGTTTTACACTACAGGCCACCCCGATGTACTGTCCCGTAGAAAAAAATTAATTGCCATTTTGAAGGTGCAAAATACGTCCACATATAGGTCAGCTTTAAAGTGCGGAAATTTTCGTTAGATTATGCATCACGCGCCGCCATAACGCAATCGTCATGTAACGTGTAACATATTTTTTTAAACCGAACCGTTTTAAAGTAGACGACAGGGACCGCGAACGCAATGTTTTAAAACGCGTAAATAGAGTTGATGCAGAACACACGGTTGTTTTAACGCCAGTGTTAACATCAAAACTTGATTTCGACCGCTTTCCGGAATATTACGTAAGTCGTTTGAGTAAAAGAACGATATAAAAATTTAAGAATTTGTTCGACATTCGGATTTTTTAAGAGTTAGCCGTAACTACTTGCGCGAACAGAGTCAAACCTTTTTTTGTTATTTCTATCGAATTTGTTGTACTATCGGATTAAGAATTTAATCACGTTGATGGCATTTAAGGCCAGTAAGGAGCATCTAAAAACGAGATTACTTTTTATATGATTCTCATTGACAGTGTGGTTTGAACAGCTAATTTTATTGTGATCGATTCTGTTAATACGACTGTAACTTATGTTGGAAGAGGGTTCCCGATGAACAAAATAACCAAAGGCTTCTTTTTTCATAACTGACTTTCTCGTGAGTATGAACAAAGATTCTATAAACATCCGAACCCGGTAGTATTTATATTATGTTGCAACCTAAAAGTTTAAATCAGTGAATACTGAAAATAAAATATTTGATAAATTTATATATATAGTTAATATTCATTATACGCGCAGAAATTTCGTGCTCGAGAGACAAATCCTTGCTGGCAAAGCTTGTCAGGTATTTAAATCTGAGTGCAGATTGTTTAGTTTAAAGCCAGCTGTTTCACTACTAATTTGGATGACTTGATTCATTACAAGTTCAAAGTCCGCATATGTTTCTACCAAACTCAATAACATATTTTGTAGTTCTTACTTGTAATTAAGTAGTCATCAGCGTACTGGAGACATAGCAGTTTGAATGATTTAACTGCGCGTTTCGTTTTGTATTTTACCAGATTCGCCATGTATACTGCTCATGTAGACGTTAAAGATTGTTAGCGCGAGAACACAGCCCAGTTTTACTTTCGTATTTATTTCAAACTTTTTTGAACATCCACAGTCGCGTTGCACGGTTTCTGACGTCTGCTGCAGTAGTACGTATGTTACTATGCGTGTATGTTGGTAAAGGTATGTACATGAATAATGTAATTTAGCTAATAATCAAGTAGGACTATTTTTTGTAATATATTAATATAATCACGAATCTAGCAGTATTTATTGCCTGTTTACAATCATATTTTCGGATAAATTTATACAGTCCTCGGGAACTGTTTGAAAATGAAATGAGATATCAAAAAAGTTTCGTTATTATAAGTGACCGTGAAAAAAATTATATACAATCGCGCGTGTGAATCTAAAATTGTTTAATGTATTTAAATATGATGTAAAAATGCTACCGAGTAGAAATTGCTGAAATTATTCAACACGAACTGTGAAATAATTTAATATCGTCGAACTGATTGCGCGTCAGTCAAACAAGAACGCCTTACGGTTGTCGGTTAGATGTAATCGAAAATAGAAACTGTACAGCACGCGGAAGTGGACTCGAAAGTTTGACGAACTTTTATAAAGCTCGCTACGCCAAAGTTCAAATTACGATTATCGGACGCATTCGTGCGGATAATATCTTTTTGTAACTCTTCTAGAGCACGCATGTTACCTTCCGTTGAAAACTTTTTCCTTTACGATTTTTGAATTCATTTGGACGATACATAATCGCGTCTAATTTTGTAAAAATTATAAAGAAATCGTGACTTTGAAAAAACACAAACGATTTTATCTATTTGACTGATTTCCGAAGCATCGCTCTGGCATCGATGATTGGTCGTCGGAGAAGTTGTTATTTTTTGTTATTAATTTTTAATCGGTTTATTTGTTTTAATGTTCGCGTGTATATAAAGGTCGAAGATATTTTTTTGAAAAAATATACATACATTCGTATTATTTAAATGAAAAAAAAATGAAAATTTATTAAAAGGTGAGTATGTTTTTGAGTTAATTAAAACGTATAAATAAACAAATTGTATCGCAAATTACGCACGATTAACATTAATTTAACGTACGCATTTCGAAGTTGTCTAATCAAATCAAGAAACACATCCTGAGTGAGCAATTTGAAAATTTAAGATTAAACACCGTTCCTAACTTTCCTGTATGATTCAGCCTTAGTTATAATAATGGAAGGGGGTTTAATTTTATATTTGAAACGAAGACCCGAAAAAGCAGGATGGTAAAATACTTCAACAATGTCGTCTAGTTCTCATTCGTATTACACATGGAGTACTCAGAAATCGATATAAGAGAGAACTTGCAAATTAAATTTAGTTTTACCGGACTGTTTCACTAATGTCGAAGAAAAACATGATGTAAATTTTCCTTTTTTCCGTGACAGAATGCCACCTAGTTTTCCTAACTGAACGCGAAGATGAATTGTATATATTACATATTCGAAATTTGCTCTACATATGAAAACGATATTCGTTACTAACACTCGTATAGAAAATTTTAACTTATTAAATAATTATAGTAAATAAAGATTTAATGGCGGTTTTTATAGTAATACATAATACGTCAATAATTTCAACGATACTGGGAAACGTAAATATTTCAGTTCGAATTGACGTTACCCGTATATATACATATATATATTTTTATTTTACATAAATAAATATTAAAAAGTTTCAGAATAAATTATTACCCTCATCCGCTTGCACGTTCCCTTATATTATGGCTAGTTTACGTTATAATAAATTATATTTCCTCCCAAATGATCGCTTTATTAGTTATTATTGTTGCGTAATTATATTAAATGCCACCCGTTATACAAAAATTTCATATTTACAAAGCTACACCGTATCGATCAATTTATTAATCAAATTTCCAAAAATTTCTTCGATAATTCTTCTATCCGTGTAACTACGGTACGGCTCATCTCTGTGCACTATATATATGTATATATATATATATATATATATATATATATATATATATATATATATATATATATATATATATATATATATATAGCGCCGTAGAATTAAGCGTAGATTTTTATAAAAATTATTTTCTTATTTCGAGTGAAATGCGATTTATTAATAAATATCTGATTTACGAGTTAACTTAACTGTTTTTATTGTGTTTTATTTTTTGTTCTCTCATTTTAACCGGTTTTTATTGTGGCATTTTTATTTTAGTATTTCTTTTTAATCGGATTTATAATAAATATTAAAAATTTAATATATCAAGTTAAATAACTATTGCCGAGGTTCTACAATAATTTTGTAAAAGTAAATTAATAAAATAAAGGCTTTTTCTTCCTCTTCTTCAGTTTGATAGTAGGCGAACCATTTATGTGACTAGTTTATGTAGTTATAAACCAAACGAAATATAACACCGTTTTATCAATAAAAGTTTTTTTTTTTTTTTTAACTCGAAGTTTTACGACAGTTACGTCATTTTCAAGCACGCACAATAAATATTACATCTTTTTTTTTAGTTTATGTAGTTTTAATCTTTTCGTACAAAATTGACTTCATTAAAAAATTCGAAAATGATTTATCTTTCCATGCACTTAAATTTAAAACGTAAAATAAATAATTAAAACCGAACAATTTCTGACTAAAAAAAAAGTCATATATATGTATGTGTGTGTGTGTGTGCGTTCCATAAAATAAGTACACGAAACCGCGAAATTAGTCGTCGGTAAGTTTTTGCATTAACACTCTCGCCCTAGATAAATAACAGTCAACTGACTTTATAATTCACTCAGATTTTCTATCTTTTTCTAAACATCCCTGATACGAGATTATTTCGTCGCAATTCTGCCTATAAATAACGTTGTTAGTGATTAACGACTAAGATAAAAGTGAGTTATGTGGACAATGTACGAAGTTGAAGAAGTGTATATACGAAATACGCATTATATACATACGTATATATATATATATATATATTATATATATAGGAATATAGGAGCGCTTCAGTTCTTTTTACAGTGACGTCTGCTTCGAGTTGCTATAATACTAACGGAATTTGTTACGGACGTGCCTTATTGCGAAAATGTGTAACCCAGGCTATAATTTAAAAATTTTTTCCGTATATAAATCATTTATTTTCGCCGTATGCAAAATTCGTCGAAGCGAATTCCAACTTTGAATATAAACTCCACCTCAAAAGTCAGGCTGATAATAAATAAGATAAAAGCTAATTTGGAATAGTTAAGAGAAATGAAATGGTTTCGAATACGAATATGATAAGTTCAAACGCAATATTGAAAATATCTGCAAAATTCAGTATCAAATCGTCAACATATTGATGACGTTCCCATCGATGACCGTTACGCGTTACAAATTTAAATTACCAAGTTGGTACTTTTTAATATTTAAACGTATAACGGCGACCCAGAGAAGACGGGCGCGGTTTTTTTTTCTTTTTTTTAATAACTCAAAAACTACCCGACCAAAAATGTTTGAATGAAATTTTATTAAAACGAGCTTACAATCATTTATGGAACACAATATCGTTCAGATGACATTGGTTGTTGCAGGACAATTGCCTAGTTCATTATCATACTTATAACGTAGACATTTTTAATAGATGATCTTTTAACAAAGGTAGTTTCAAGTGCTCGTGCATTTTCATTATATTACTATATATGGGAGTATTGAGTATGCATCTAATGCATCTATTCTGAATCAACTGAAGCCTCGTCGTAGCTAGAGTTGCTAATAGAACTCCACACTGGACAGACATACGTTAATACTGGTCTAATGAGCGATTTATATATTATTAAATTATTATTTATATTTAGGAAAGATTTGCGCTTAAACAAAGGACAAATGGTACAAATTGCTCGATAATTAACACGTAATCTAAATCCTAAAGGTCAACCTTTTATCTAATATAACTCCTAAATATTTTATTTCGCCCGACCATTCTACACTTACATCTTTAATCGTTAAGGTAGTAGCTAGAATTGGCCTCTTACGAGTAAACAGTGTTGCCTGAGTTTTGGCAGGGTTAAATGACGAATTAACCTATCTACTTCTAGCTGTAATTTATTCTTTACCGCCCTTGGAATATAAGAACTAGAAAATAATGCTGTGTCATCTGCATACAAGGCTACTTCCGTGTTATTTGTTATAGGAATATCGTATAAGTAAAAGGTGAATAGAAATGGACCGAGTACACTACCTTGAGGTACTCATGTTCTGCGGGAGGATAATACGTCATTTATAAACACATAGAATAATCTATTAGTTAAATAGTTTAAAATAAGTATAATTAGATATTTAGGAAATTTACTTTCGATCATTTTATATATGATACCATTGTGCGCAGTAGTATCAAATGCTTCGGCCACGTCAAATAAAACCATCCCCGTATGTTTATTACAGTTAAAGTTGTGAGTAATATGTTCTACTATTCTAGCTATTCGATGAGTTGTAGGATGGCCAGGACGAAAACCAAACTGTACTTTTGGTAATAAATTGTTTTCGTCCGAGAAAGTACGTAACCTTTTTAGTATGATTTTTTTAGCAATCTTACTGAGATTACTCAACAAGCTTAGGCCGAATGTTATCTGGTAATGAACAATTTTTTCCAGGTTTCGAGAGAGTTATGATTTTTGCTACTTTCCAAATACTCCAGTTTAAACATAATATTGATAATATTAGTGAGTTGTACAATAGCCTTGAAGAGTAGATTTTTTATGATAATCGGAATGTTATCATCTCTCCGACAGAGTGATTGTTTTTGAAGGATTGAATATGTTCGAGCACCTCCCTTGGAGATGTGAGTAGTGGTTGGGATAGATATTTAGAAGAAGTTATATATTTTTTAATAACTAGTCTTATTTTATTAGTCTGCTAATTGGTCGATAAATTATGAGCGCTGAAATAATATCCTGCCAAAAATTCTGCTTTATCCGTATCTGAATACACATAACTATTAAGAAGATTATCGTAAAGCGGCGGGAGTGTTTCAGTACGTTGACTGTATCGTTTGCAAACCCTCCGAGGACTGTTATCATTGGTAGAGAGTCGGGAAAAGGTTTTAGCAACTTTTCATTTGAATTTTTATTCGATAAATTTTGCGTCAGCTTGGTAAAGAAATTTAGTAGTTTTTTTTTTTTAGAGAACGGCAATCAGCGCTAGAAGAATGTTTCGTATACATTCTACGAAGTTTATTTTGAAGCCCGATGATAGCAATAATAAATGCTGGCATAGGCGTTATATGTGGTATAGAAATTTCGTTCGCCTCTCTGATCAAATTTGTAAGGTCGCTGTTATCAATATCAGTAGAGTTTTTTATAGAGTGAACTAATTTAATATTTTTAGATATGTAATGTTTAAATTTTGCCCAATTAGCATTAGCGTAGTCAGGAATTACTCTTTTGGTGGGTTATGTTTACTGTTAGCGTAGATGATTGTATCTATAGGGTTGTGATCAGGCGAGAAACAATTTATGGAAATGAGAACCAGTACTAAATCTAAAACACTCGGTCTATAAGCCTGAGGTGAGAAGTATGTGGGTTCACGCGGAGCCAGTATCTCTGAAGCTCATTTTGTTCTGCGGTATTAAGAAGTACGCTACCGGCAGCGTTATTAACGAAACAATTCCAAAGTTCGGTTTTCAAATCGCCAATTATAATCATTCGACGATTAGTTTTATCCAGCGAAGAAATGTCGTCATGCAATTTTTGTATTGTGCCGTGGGTGCTTATATACGGCAAGCAGAGATAAAAGTGGAATAATCATTACCGAGAGAGTTCTATTAGACGTATTTGTAGGATTATTCTAGAGCCTACGGCTTAATGTAAAAGAGGAACATTTAAAATATCGTACTTAATCTATTTAGTCGAGCTTAGTTAACAACCTTATTTTCGACTGAAAAATGATATAGCTCACTATGTTTGTTGATTATGGAATTATATTTTCGAGCAATTAATTTCAGCTTATTATTAGTATCCATCAGACATTAAAGTAAATATAATGAGAGACGAATATTTCTAATATGATTTGTGAGCGTTATTTCTACATAATTTTAATCGAGTAATTATTTACTTATTACGTCAATGAATTTCTCGTGATATTTAGCTCCTTAAAAAACTTCATATAAAAGATATATCAGATACATTGGACTGAGCATCGATATTATTTTCGACAGTTGCTGACATGTGAGTGATGTTAGCGTAAGTTCTACTTTCTACTATTAACAGTATTTAAATTAGCATTGTTAGCATTATTATTACCGTTACTATTACCACTACTACCCTTACTGCGAGTGACGGCAATGTTATTCGAACTTACCTGTCCATTATTGACTGCATTCGGTCTATGGGAAATAGAAGAAGAACGACATGGCTGCGTCCGCTTTCTAGCCGTCGCAGATTCATTTATTTTTTTAAATATACTGCATTCCGAAGAGTTATGTCGTGTACACGCGCTGCCAGGGTGATTCGTACCACGTTTAGGACTCCTATCAGGAAGATTACAATTATTCGACGTGTGCCTGAACCTTCGACATCTGTAGCACTGAATTATTTTATCCCTGCGGTTATATTTTTCCCATTTAATGCAGCAACAGGATAATGTTTTGATGCCTACAATGTGTCGCATATTTACATGTGGCGGAAAAGTGATCGTGCACCGCAGACTCTATCATTTAAAGATAAGTTATAACTTTATCATAGTTTTCTAATAAAGTGTTTACGATTAGTTTTCACTTTAAAATTACGCAGTTTAAAATTATTCACAACGAACGACTTAATATTTATTATTAACGATCTTACATTAGATATACTGTTATTCAATAGTACGATCGCCCGGTATTTACCAGTATTAACGGCGTTGGATGTTTCATGAATATTCGGCTGATTATCAGCAGCAGCATCGTCTACCGATTGTAAAGCTTTAAATTGATTATCGATAACAATCGAATCCTCGTTTCTTTGTTTTTTCGGCGAACTTTTGTCGTTATGGTTGCCAGCAGCGTGCCATTCATTGTCGTTATCTACGTCTAGCATTTGCGCATCGATTTTATTATCATCATCATTATAACTTTCAAACCTCCTATCGTCGATCAGAAGTGGGGAATCGGTTGTCCCGACACGTGCCTCCTCGGCATCATTAATATTAGACAGGAAACGTGCGACGAACATGTTCGCGCACCCGCGTAGTTCTAATCACTATACTACACAGATTACATCACGACTTAAGCGAACACGAGAAACAACAAACTCACGTGAAGCGACCAACGCAGTGGTATTAATCCCACCTGGGCTTTTGCAAACACTCCGTGAACCTAACTCATCCAAGTCTCCATGCTCATCCCATGTATTAACTATATCGCTCTTGAAATCTCCAAATATAAGAATGTTGTTTTATCGATGATTCTAAATCTAAAGAACCGTGGGGTCTGCCATGCTTGTACACCCATCGATTTCGGCTTCTTTAGTCATGTTCCATATTCTCAATTGAATCCTTTGCTATTTTCAAGTGTCGGTAGTTCCAGTCTCCTTCTAAATTCTTTATCCTTTTTAATTCACTTAATTTTTTATAGTCTCCCAACACTTTATACAGATAATACACTTTTACAACGCATACTGCTATGGCCTCTACTAGATCCAAAGTTTCTATAGTTTTCTTTGGATTTTCAGCCATTCTTCCTTGGAATGAAGCTATTCACCACTAGGTGTCCCCCTTGCTTCCATACATTTCCATTCTTCTCTCCCTCTCTAGCGACATAAAAGCTTTCCTGAAGTATCTCGTAACCAAATCCTGGATTCTTGTGTGGAAATCTAATCTACAAAACCACCTTTTTTTCTATTAAACCTAATGTACTATCTCAGTTGCATTTCCTTTCCGATCAAGAAGGAAAAGTGTCATCCTTACCAGACTTCGTATACTCAACTTAAATCTTACCATTCCTATCTTCTTCAATACACAGACCCTCTTCTCTGTACCTTTTGCCAAATAACACAACTGCTTATTCCCTACTAGAAACTACCTTCCTCCTTCGTTGCCTCAACTCTTATCTGAATCAACCGGTCATATCCACCCTGCGTATTTTTATATTTTCGATTTTATAACAATAAACAGATTTAAATGAGAGAAACTAGTGTTGTTTGGCGGTATTTGTCGGCGGTTGATAGTTTTATGTTATTATCTATAATGTCAAAAATTAAATAAATTAAAACATAATAATAATAATAATAATAATAATAATAATAATAATAATTGACGAAATCGCAAATTTTTGATTAGTCATTTCAACCGATATTAGAATAGAAAGTAAATATATAAAACTAACGAAAATTTTCTAGCGTGTCGTTGTCATTTTAGAAAGGGGAGCTAATTGAAATGGCATTTCTTTTAATCTGGGAATTTCTCTTTTCGAAAGGTCTAGAGAGAAAAATAAACTCGTAGGAAAATCGTCATTTTTCAACATTCGCTATATATATATATATATGTATATACTATTCATACAATGAAAAAGAATAATTTGAATTCCCTGCGAAATAGAACGTCAACAGCAGCTGAGATTCTATTTTTTCAAATTTTTCCAGACGACCTTATAGCCTATTTTTTTTTTTTTTGCGAAGAGGTGAAAATATAATGAAAAATAAAAGCACCGAGAAGGTATCGAAATAATCAGACTACATTCTTTTCCATTTGCGAATGTTGTGCTGCTACGTAGGTTTTACAATTATCATCAGAGGCGTCCAATATTACAAAGAATCGCCCCGATCTAGCAGCAGATTTATACAGCGGACGAGATAGAAAGTAACGATACAGATTACTAAAGTGTGTGAAATGAAAAAAGACTTTAAATTGATAAATAGTCGGCGATTCCTTCGTCATAATAATAATAAAAAACCATATACAAGAAATATTTCATTCCGATGCTTTCATTTTAACGAAATTCGTTTTTAAAAAATGTCCTCCTGTTGATGAAAATTCAAAAATGTACGTGAGTTTTCTTTGCCTCTATCACGCAATCGCTTACAAATGTATACTCGGAATATTTCTACCCTCACTTTCATAATTTTTAATCAACTATCATAGTTTTTCTAAGTTTTTTTACACTAAGATCCTGATTCTAGGCAATCGTAATGGAGTCTGCTGATAAACTCTATATTGCGCTTCACTTATATATATATATATATATATATATATATACATACATATATGTATGTATGTATGTTATATATGATGTTATACATCGTGTAACGCAGATAGTTGAAGTTGCATGACATGGATGATATTGAAGATTAGTTGTGAAATGTCCTACATAATATACTTTTCTTTTTGTTCAAGGTATGAATCGGATTTTTACATAATATTTTAAACAAGTACATTACTTTTTGAGTTCAACGTTAACCATCCGTGTTATAATACTTCAGAATTTATTTTGTTCGTATTTTAACCGTATTTTGAGATTATTTAACAGCATTCTTTTTCAAATTTATAAATGCTATTTCTATTCTCGGGTTGGCTTTGGTTTATATATATATTAAGGTATCAGTCGATTGATTATTTGATTGATGGAAGCAAATCAAATCTGTCAAATCCGTAGTCAGTCTTTTCACCATTCCGACCTTCTTCTGCTTAGTTATTTTAATACTCGATATTTCCTTGCTCCTATATCCTCCGTCACTTGTTCTCCATTAAAATTTCTTCTCGTTCTTCCTCTTGCGCGCTTATCTCTTAGCTGTATCTTAGTACATAATTGATCCATTTGTTCTTTTTTTCATTGGACTAATATTTTCCTCTTCCTTAATTCACTTATTAACTTCTTCGTTTTTGTTTTTTTTTTTGTTTTTTGTTTTACTTTAAGCGCGCCACTTTGCAATACCAAGTATCAAAAGTATCCCATTTCGCGATGGCTGTTAGACTTTGTAGTACATCGTTTTCATTCAGATTAGATTTATATTTTTTCCTCTTGATGTGTTAAACTTCGTTCGTGTGTATTTGTGTATTTATTGTACGCCATGTTATGATTGCCTTGTACGCTACTTACACTGTACAACAAAATATGTACAGGTAAGTAGTCGACTAGATGATTTTTTTGGTAACTTTTCATTTTTCGATGTTTTAATGTTCGTTCACCCATCCATTTCATTGCCGCGTTTCTCTAAGGCTTTTTTTTTTATTATATTTATCGTCCTTTCGCGCATATATATATATATATATATATATATATATATATATATATATATATATATATATATATATAGAGAGAGAGAGAGAGAGAGAGAGAGAGTGATTCGACCATAGAATCCATCCCTGTTAACCCATCTAATATCCGTACGCTGTTTTTTACTATCGCTAATTTTATTTTTATTATTTATCTCTCATCATCTGTTTTGTATCCAGGTTGTTTCGAGTTTTTCTTTATAGCGTTTAAGATTTATTTTTCACGTGTATTTCTGTATGGTTTGTTTCTCTTTATTTGTCGACATTACACGCTACATTAATATATTCTCGTTTTCTTGCGAATGTTCACCATATTCAATATTTTCTCCATTATCCGATATTCATTATATGTTATTTTTCCCCTTGATGTGATTTTACGAGTGCGTACATTACGTATGCTAATCACGATATTTAAAGGAAATATACTGCATCGGTTTCCCATTGTCTGCTATTCCTTGTGACTAATTGGCCGCCTTTAACACAAAGAACAGAGGTTTTTTTCATTCGCTGCTAACATGGAGTACAGACGTTGATTAAAGACTACTTTAATATTTAAAGGCGTTGTATGCTACCGTTGAATCGCACTTCAGGAAAAGAATAAAAATAACTTTATTCATTAATAATAAACATATTTACAACATGGTAAATACATATACATGTATGTAGCAATCAAAGTACACTGAGAAGGCCTTATAATTTGGACTTAATACTTGCCCTTTCGAGACTTTCTATACGTCATTTTATTCGTCGACCAAGTGACTCAATTTGGCAATGGCGCCACGTGAAAGTTGATGCCGGAATAGGAATGGAGAGGCTATGTAATCCGCTGGTGGATTTTATATCGCCCGTCACACTCTCTATAGGATTTGCTCAATATTTCACAATCGATTGGCTAATATAGTTGTACTTTGCGCAATAAAAATTTCGGTCGTGTAAGAGAATTAGAAACATTTCGATGAGATCTAAGGGACGTCCTCCACAGAGTTGTCGTAACGCATGGCGTGCAATGATCGATTTGCTACATGATCACGATACCTCACAGGACGGAGGTTACCGACGGAACAGAACATCACGTATACATGAAAGATCAACTACGGTCAGTTGTGTTTTAATATCGATACTAGATATTTGAAATAATTATTTCAAACATAAAAGACAGATCATTTTACGCACAGTTGAATTAGAGAAAACGAAATTCAGATTTAATTCTATTTTTACTCAGTTGAAGTAATATTAAGAATAAATTTAACAATCTAACATTTAAGGAATAGGATGGAGTACAAACGACGAACATAGGGATTGGTAGAACTTATGAAGTAATAAATTCAGCTAGACACCGGAAGATATGAGATGGTTAATGTTTCTTGATGTACAACCTCCTGAATGGAGATGCAATAAAATGATAGTTTCAAGATGTTGACTAATCGAAGACGGTACCAGAAGAAAAATTAATAAATAATCATTTAATTAATAATTGACGAAACATAATCAATTAATGCGCGTAACGGGATAAGTAAGTTAGACATTTATTGCATCGCGCCTTGTTTTTCTACAATTTTATATAGAGTTTCCAATATTTTTATTTATTTTTATTATTATTGCTATCCTTAGCTTACACCTAGCTAATGCTATTTGGTAAGTTTTGTAATTTATATGCATACTATATCATGAGTAGCATTCCATCCAGTGATGGATGCTAAAACTTAAATGTATATATTAATACGCTTAATATTAAGTCTAGAGGTTTCGTTCTATCCAGTCGACAGTATTCAAGCGAGTTATCCATTAGGGAGATCGCCATGTGATTAGTGTGTTTTTCCAGACGGTTGACATATTTTTTGGCAACGATCGCGATTTCCTCTTTTATGGATTTAACCTTAAGATCTTCGTGAAGTGTAAGATTAGTTGCATACCATGGAGCACTGCAATATTTCGGAGGTTTTTTTTCTGCATTCGCTGTAGAATAGCAATATTGCTTTTTTTCGAGTAACCCCATACTAGTTTTCCAATATGAACGGTTTAGGTCATGTTAAAATTAGGGGGAAAAAAACAATCCGTGTAAAAATCGTTTGTTTTTATTTGAAATGCCCACGTGTGCTACATGTACGCAATATAACATCGTTCAAATATTCATCGCGGCATTCCACGGTGACACGGATCCGATTGGTCGAGTTTTCAATGATTTTGCCGCGTATATGTGACTGAATTTGAGCGATAGTATTGACATAATCAACTTTAAATTGGTCGATTGCGACTTACTGGCATATACGTGTCATTTTAAAAAACCTCATCAGAAAAAGTCTCGCATGCTCAAATCTCACGATCTTGGTTGCTGATTCACGTCACCTGTACGCAAGATAACAATACCTACAAATTGATCCATCCATGTAGCTCCATGAAACTTGACACGGTGATTTGTAACCTAACAATAAATAGCAGATTATAAAACAACATGGCCGCCACAGGTTTTCAACGTCGACCCTCCACTTTTGCATAAACGTGCATAATATGCTAATATATAAGCCGGTTAAAATGTTTATTTTTATCTTAATTCCTATCTTGTACTTCACGAATGCATTAAATATCTATTATAATCTGCTGGGTTAGATCTAGATGTAAAGAAAATTAAACGAAATAACGTATACGTAATAATAGGTGGAAATAAAATTCAGATTAACCGGATGATAGGTGTTAAAGAACCAGCAGGAATTAAAACGTACTTAGGGAAATTATATCCGTAGGAAAATGAAAATGTTAATTATCTTTACTCCTTCGTGATAACTTCTTCACCGCGGACGTTTCAACGGCGACGTATCCTGTTCCGGTGGTATTCTGTACATAGATTAGTCGTAAACGAATGTACACGTTATATTTGGGCACATTATTATAAGGTGTATTTATTTATGTGTGTATGTATGTATATATATATACGTATATTTGTATATATACGTATATTTGTATATATACACATGTTTGTGCTTTTTCGTTGCATAAGCATACATAGATATATAGACGCGTATAATGAACTAGACACATTTGCATATAAATGAAAATTATTGAAAATTCTATAATCATCTTTTCTACGACCTTTAAATTTGAAATACAGACCTTTAGGTTTTATATTCGATTTTTCTGTTTCAAAATTAAAATTATCGCTAATATACGCACGACAGTTATTTTTTTACTTACGATTTTTCTCATTTAAAATCTTTTCTTTTCGAATAATATATATATATATATATATATATATATATATATATATATATATATATATAATATATATATATATATTAAAAAATAAGAAATTATTTCTTTTTACATGCATTTTAAACGTGTTTTTAAAGGAGGAAAATGGCACGAAACCCAAGAATAGGAAAGACAATATGACTAGTCTGATTACTCTAATGAGACAGTAGACTAATATTAAAGGAGGTTAAACGCTCCGTTGCAATAAGATGACATTAGGCGGTGACGGTGACGCACAATCGACCATCGTAATGAACCAGTGTCTGTGTCAACTGCCGTAAATATTGCTATGGCTAAGTTGTCCGAGTTTTAAGTTTCGTTCCAGAAAAACATTTAAAATTTAAATATCGATTTTTCGCGAGGATCCTGTCCAATATGTTAATTAAGCTTATATATTGAATGCAAGGTTTATCTTACGCTATATACTGTCTATCAATCAAATTATCTTTAGTTTCGTATAATAAATTTCTGCACACATATATATATATATATATCCTGCGGGACATAGATTATGGTAACTAGAGTCACCTTCTCTAGTGTAATCACTCGACCGCCAGATGGTGCCAGTCACACCGACGGAGAAATGACACAACAACCACGTCCACGTCGTGTAGGGGGCAATTTGCTATTCGGCGGACTTAGAGCTGATTAAGAAAGCTAAATCGGAACTCACAATATCGATGGTAGGAAAACTGGTGGGGAAGTTCACTCGTCAAAGATGTTTCTTATAATAAGTACCGTTAAACAGTTTACTGCATTAACAACTACAAACTATCAGCCACTCGATCAGGGCAATATGCTCCGTCGAATTAATGAATACCAATCTAGAGCAAGTATGCGAATATCTTGCACCTTAAAACTGGGTCATTCGGTTAATGGAATCAACCATGAAACATGCGGAAGGAAAGGTGCACCGCATTAATTTTACAGAAAAATCACTATGGAAAACGCCAATTACAGGAACTTGTTAACCGGGACCAACGGCAATCACATTGGCGATGGTGTCGGCACGAGCAAAAGAAGACAGCGGAGAACTTCCTGACTCAACTACATGCGAAACCTTTCCTTTACTGTTGCCACGTGGAATGTGCATATAATGAAAAATGACAGAAAACGTAAAAAGAAAAATGGAACGTTAAAGTTTTGGGCTTAGCAGAAACCAAATGTGCAGAAGCAAGCGTGTTCATGTAAGAAGGATACCATTATGTTAGATATGTAAGAAAAATCTTCAAAACTCAAATAATGCTGGTATACAGAATTCAGCTGATTTTGATTTTAACAGAGATTAACAACCGCACAAGAACAATCAGTTTATTTTTAATAAATCAACAAGATAATGAAATGTACAAAATTTAGATAAAACGAAAGCCGAAAACTTGTATATACATATAACACAAATATATGTACACATAAATAAAACGACAATTAACGAAAAATGAACATCAATTCAGAAACACGTCTTAACTCTGAAAAGACTTTGAACAGACTGACGCTGGCACCCTTAAGGAAGGCCTATTTATACAAACATTAGAATGACTAACCGGTAAAATGATCAAATGCCTGACAAGTAAATGAAACCTGATTGGTTGTTCCAAGAAATCATGTGACATCGAACCAGACGCTGCGGCAATTGAACTTTTAACAATTTCAAACACATTCACTACTGCTATCATAATGGACATAGCGGGGTAGCGCTAATGATGGTTTCTCATTTGACATTAAGGGTGCTTTTGACAATTGTAAATGGTTATCTATCATTGAAATATTAAAAACAAAACCAATCAACCCATTTCTAGTAAATATTATTATTGACTATTTCCTCCCTAGAAATGCAAGACTTAAAATAAATAACTCCGTCTATAATAAAAAATTAACATATGGAGTGCCACAGGGCTCTGTCCTTGTACCCACTCTGTGGAATGTATTATACTCAAAAGTACATTACAAATTAGAACATTTTTGCACAGAAATCGGGAGCAACTGTGAACTTATTTCATATGCTGATGATCTTTGTACAATATTTCGTGTTGATAAAAATTTTGATTATCAACAGATACAAAAAATTGGCCAATATCTAAAAAAAAAAAACATAGATAAAATGGGTTTAGCATTTTCGGTTCCCAAATGCAGTTACACACTATTTGGCTGCCGAGGAATAATCAAAATTGTTCAAAAAATCAGTAACATGAAAATAATCTCTGGATCAATTATTAGTTACTCAAAAACCTTAAAATATTTGGGAATACTTATCGATCGTAAACTTGCCTTTCGGTCTCACATTAATTACCCGTATAAAAAAGTGAAAAAATTTACTCTATGCAGAAAGTTTTACTACCAAATATCAAAAGACTTAAAATATCATGAAAGAACCATCTTATATAAAGGTTTAATACAGTCACTATATGGATATCTTGTATTTATATAAATGAATTCATACTTAAAACAATAAACAAACAACAAAGGAAATTCTTATTAAATATCTGTCCTCTCTACACTGCTGCCAATGTCATTAGTAACATACTGCCTTTAGATTTATATATTATTGGTCAGGCAATTGCTTCAGAATATACAATAACTGGCAGCATTAGCCTCCTTAACAGCACGTATTATTTAAAAAGTAAAGGCCCTCCCTCAAATCTGATCGATAAGCCCTCCTATAAAATCCTAAAAAAATATATTAATCAAATACTAATCAATATCTGGCAACAAAGATGGGACACTTGCGAAACAGGAAGAAAGACTTATAATTAATTAATCCCAACCCATCACTAATCCTAAACAAAAATAATATGGAAACCCTCTTAACATTTGTAGAAAAGGCAATGCAAAGAAAATTCGCACTAGATGTTTAAGGGCAATAGAAAGTCAAATAAAAACAAATTCAAACGTCATACCGATAATTCTAAACCATATCATAAAACTGTCTTGCATAGTTTACCTCTGCCTAATATACTTAAAAAAAAAAATTATGCAATAATCATTAGTACCATAAGTTATTATAAGCGTAGATTTGTAACAAACTTGTATATTATTTTTCTCTAAGTTTGTATATATATATATATAAATTTAAAGAACACTTAATTACTTGCACCCACACGTGGTCGGAGGGACTATGTTATTCATCCCCTTCCACTCTATTTTTTAAGTACACTAGGCAAGGAACAATTACACACAACTGATGTAATGCACACTAGTTCCTTGCTCTTTTATAAACACATTTCAAAAATATATTGTCCTATCCACTTGCTGGAATTAGGAAACCAAAAAAAAAAAAATTAAATCAGAAACAATAGGAAGCTGAATGCTAGTTATCCGATTTACAATAATGCTAACACACCAGTAATACAATGTTACATGCTGACGTAAGATAAGGAAGACATAAAGATAGAAGAAATGTATACGCAAATTGAAAACATTCTAATGAAGAATAGTGCAATAATAAAGGGAAGCTGGAACACTATTGTTGGTAAGGAAGAGACGGAACTACAGTGGAGTCTTTCGGCTTAGGTAACGGAATACGTGATGGAGCTAACAGGAAGATTTCATAATAATGAACACATGGTTCAGAACCCCACTCCGCAGAAGATACACATAGAAGGCTCCAAGAGACAATAGACGACTGCAGATTGATTCGATTATGGTCAAACAATAGAGACCAAGCCAAGAAATGCATGGGGTACCCAGGGTCAGATGCGGATATGGACCACAATATGGTGAAACTGCAAACAAATTAAAACTTTAGATGACAGCGGAAGCCAATCTTGAACAGGAAATGGAATATAGGAAAAGTAATGGAAGCTAGAACAATGCAAAAATTTCAAGACATTGTGATAGAGAAACGCACAAAGATAAACAACGGCGATATGTAGAAATAATTTGTCAAAATATAAAGAACGTAGTAAGTGACGCGTGCTTGGACATGAATATAGGAAAGTTAAAAATCCATGGATGATGCAGAACATATTAAAATTAATGAACCACAAGCAAATTTTCTGGTATGCCACAAGCGAAGATAACAGAAAAAAGTACAGAAATCTTAAACAAAACAGTACCAAATAGAAAATGAAAATGGTGGAATGCACAGTGCGAAGAGTCCTAGTTGCCAGACATAGAATGCGCAATTAAGGATCAAAAAATATGATAATTCAGATACACCGAACGAACAGAAAGAAATTTGGCGCTAATATGTAAAAACTTTTATAATAATGAAGGGCGCATGCAGAGAATTTGTAAGCAAAATGGAACAAAAGAATACAGCTCGATACTATTACGGGAGTTTGAAGCAGCAATAAACGAATTACCGAAGCACAGAGCATTGAGGATTAATAACATTACCTCGGAGATCATATTACATGGTGGACAGGAATTATTTAAAATGTTATGGGGAGCTCATGAACGAAATTTTCAGAACTGAAAATGTTACAATTTTAATACCAATTCCAAAGTAGAAGACGGCAAACTTTTGTGCGGATTATAGAACTATTCGTTAAGTGTCACACGCTACAAAAATTCTCCTCCACATTATCGAGCATAGACTTGAAAGATACGCGGAATACTATATATGGCTGATACACAATATGGCTTCCGGAAGCAGTTAGCTACAATAGTCGCAATAGCAACCATTCGGACTTGTAGAGAAAGATTAATTGCTGTGAAACGTACAATGTACGTGTGTTTCGTTCATTACGAAGATCTACTGGAGCCAAATTATCAAACAAGCTAATTTACATAATCAACGTTTATCCATAAAACTGTTGTTAGATGGAAAAATGAATATACACAAACCAGTAACTATCACAAAAGATGTCAGGAAGGGCTATCCTCTTTCGCCAGTATTGTTTAACATATGCTCGGAAATGATTATCAAAGAAGCCCTACAAACGTACAAGGAAGGAGTCAAGATCGGCTGTCGAAGGTTCAAAATCATTTCCAGGTGACCAGACAGTGATGGCTACAAAGCTTTGAGATTATTGAAAAAAATATTAACGAGACTACAACATACTGCGAAAAATATGAAATGAGCTTTAATACCGAAAATAACAAAATCATGTGCATCAGTAAACAACCAATGAAGGTTAACATAAGGCTGGAAGGTAAAGCTTTAGATCATACGAAAGCATACAAATATTTGGGACAGTGGATTATAGAGTCGCAATGAAATAGCAGTCATAATTACAAATGCAAAAACAGCATTCACAAAAAAATAATCTTTCGTCACACATTGAAGCACGTCCCTAAACGTACGGAAACGAATATTAACAACTTTATGACAAGTAGCCTTGTACGAGCCAAAAACCTGGACTATGTCCATAAAAGATAAACAAAAATTAGAAGAATTTGAAACTTGGTTTTGGCGTCGCATGCTGAAAGTCTCATCGACTGACAAAGTACCAAACCAACGTATTTTTGATCGAGTCCATGAACGACGTTTTATCCTACAAAGCATAAGAAAAATAAGGTTGGAATGGATGTGACATATACTGAGACATTGAGGAATGCTAGCTGATGCAGTAGGAAGCAAAATAACGGGGAAAAGATCGTGAAGGGCCGAAAACTAGCGAACATCGTAAAACAAGAAGTAGGAGAACTGACGTATGTCCAGCTCAAGATGACGGCGGCAGATCGTGAACAGAGGAAGAGGGATATAGTGATGGCAAACTAGTCCTAGGACTGAACAACCCAGAAGAAGATATATAATATATATGTATGAAATTTTTACATTGTTGTGTCCAATTGTGAAAAACATCAATGGATAATTATTTTTAAAATTGTGAATGTGGTGAGTAAGTATCGGTGTTTATATATATATATATATATATATATATATATATATATATATATATATATCTGCGCATGTAATCTTACCTGTAATGTAAGACACATATTTCATACTATCGAAATTTAACATACCCCGTTTTCGTGTATTACATCTTAATACGCTAAAATTAAAATTTAGTGGACTGTTTACTACAGTAATAAGTACAACAGTCATCTGCGCCAAATTGTTCAGTTTGTTAGTAATCCATCGTTCAATTTGAAAATTATAATTCTTAGTCCATCACTAAATTTACTGCGAAATTTGGGTACTATAACGGTCAGTTGTGAACGATGGTTATCCTAATTAATTAGGAATTAAATTCAATGAAATTAAAAGTATGTAATTGTTTCTTTAGATGTGTCTCTACTATCTACGCAAATGATTTTGGAAATAATTTGCTCCCCAAACTTACAGATTTTCAGACAGATCGATTTTCTTACCGTTAAAGAATGTCGTTATTTAGACGAAATTGTAAAGAAAGTTATACCGAATATTTTCGCCTCAATTTCGACGTAATTCGACTCGATCTAAGTACGTTTGCGTGAAATAGTTCTAACGAGTATAATAGTTAAAACTATAAGTACATTTATTGTCCCAAATTTTAATTTCCACGGTTTCTACGTTATGCGACAATTAATAGGGGAAAATTGTATGTCCGTATATTGTTTGAGCTTATGTATGCGCACGTGTGTGTGTGTGTTAGTGTACGAGAGATTTATGTGTAAATAAAGAGAGTAAAATGCTGTCTTTACCGATCGTTTATCATCACGCTAAAAGAAAGCGTTTTAAACGGCCCCCGTAATTAATCTATCCAGAGACGACATCACCCAGAGATATCGTGTACTAGTTTCTAGTCAATGTCATTCACAGCCTCTCGGTCCAATCATTATCATTACAACTAAGTGAACCAATAATGGTAAACGGAGAAATAGGTTTATATATATATATATATATATATATATATATATATATATATATACATTAGGAAACGTTAAAATATCTGCTTCAGAAACGACAACATACCAACGCCGTCAACGTGAAAACTGAGGGATCGTTTTTCATTTACACTTGTATCGTTCCGTGGATTAATCCTTTATCGCTGTCTATCTTAAATTTTACTTTTTCAACTTTCAAGTTGGATTCGATAATCGTATCGTATCTACACAAACGTTTCTTATTTAAAATATTGATAGTTCTGCAGACCTCAGACTCTGTTATAATCTAAAATATTTCTTATTAGGAAATTTAACCTTTATTCTCGTCATAGAAATAACCGTCATTAACCGATCGAAATATACTAACTGTCGCCGCGATAATTGTTAATAATGCGGGGGCAACGATAATTTCCGATAGTAACGTATAAAACAATGTACCAGCCCCATTAAGTAACTGGTCAGAGTTACAATATGTCGTAAAAGCAACATAAAACATAGAACCGCTCCTGGTCTTGATAGTATACCGAGCGAAGTAATCGAAATGATTGAAGTAGAAAACACTTACTCGTCTTCTAAAAATATTTAATGAAATCTACGAAAATAGTCGTATATTCGAGGACTGGTTGTATTCAAATTTTCTAACTTTGCCTAAAAACACAAAAAGAACTAAAACTTTGGGAGTTCTTATCATCAACTAACTTGTACCCAATCTACTCTTAAATATTTTTCTTCTTCTTGTTTTTCGTTGTTACTGCTACTAAGGCCAGAGGCACGGGAGGAATTTATATTAACGGGTAGATTCTGGATAAATGTAGGAAGGTAAGGAGTCTAGATTCGGATGTAGGAGAATGATGTAAAATATTTGGGAGAGAATTTGGAAGGTTTGCGGTTGTACGTTCGGAGGAATATAGCGGAAAGGTAATAAGCAAATAGGAATATTGCATGCAGTACATTTCGGTTGGTCACTATTACTAAATAAGTGCTTATGGGTAAGCAATGTGTAGCCTGCGCGTACACGGGACAGGACCACTTCGTTTCTCTTGTTTGAATTTTGACATGTGATTGACTTTATCCAGTTGATGTTGTATTGCTGCAGATTCGAAAATCTTTCGTTTGCTCTGTCGGATAAATTAGATCGCATTATGACGGAAGTCCTTCATTGGAATTGGTATAGCTAGAATAGGTGATGTTAAACATGCTTCTTTTGCGATTGCATCTGCACTGTAGTTAGATTCCACGTTCTTATGCACCGGAATCCACAGGAGACTAATTTTTCCGGAAAACTCTGACGCTTTGGCTAAGATGGATTTTGCCAAAAGATGTTAGTGGTGTGAACTGTTTCGAACACTTCTAATGAAGCTCCAGAAATCGGTGCAGATAACAGCATTGTTTTTTAGTTCTCCAATAACCACATCGACAAGCAATTTGTGGAAGCAGAAATCGAATAACATTGTTTGATTATACAATTGCGCAACCGCAGCGTGTATAGGATGTCGTAATGATTGAAATCCTTTATTAAATCTTCAAAGGAGGAATGTAGACGACTTTGAGAAGTAGGAAAACATAGTTCCAGGAGAGAGGTATCAAAGGATAAATGATGGGACGAGACCGGCGGTATTGGGAAAATGAAGTTACTGTAAAAGGTAGGTAATGAGGTGCATATTTTATCGTGTAGGATGGATTTAAATTTATACTGAAGCAAGGATTTTAAGTATGGTCGAGTAAGATTTGGTAGAGAAGTTAAGGGCATGGGGAGGTTAGGGATTCTATGAATATGAGTGTGGAATTTTAGGAGTAAATAGGCTTGGTGTAGGTCTGGAGGATATTCTTGTGCTTCATAAAACAGATTGTTTATGGGTGTCGACCGAAGAGCGCCTAAAACTAACCTTAAAGCTGAGTGGTGAATTAGACTTAATAATGTTAGTACTGATTGCTTAGCTGATAAATAAGCCGGGAAACCGTAATCGCATTATTACATTGACTGTTTCGTTTATTATATAAATTTCGTAATATAGAAGTGTAATTAAAAAATAATAATTTCAAATTTAAAATTATTAAAAATTCGGACATAATTAAAAAATAAAATAAAAATTAGAGAGTAGCGGATTTTGAAAAAGTCGGCGACAAAAAAAAATGAACTAACAAATTCGTGAAATGGAGGCTAGTTCGATTAACAACTTTACGAATAAAGTATTCTTCCACTTCAGCCCCTTTTCTCCTCTACCCTTCGACGAACTTTCTAAGCTTTCGAAACTTTAACCCAGTTCAATTCTGACGATTATGACGATGATGACAGGTGCAAGTCTACAGCGAAACGTTAAAAGTTATTACTACAAGTGAAACCCAGTTTTTCTAAAAATAACTTTTCGGAGTTTAATTGTTATTACTACTTCCGTCTGTTAATTTTATCTTCGATTATTATATTCTGTCGTGATCTTTTCTCGCAGTTTACTTTTAAAATAAAGCAATTAACTCGAGATTTAGAAGAATATAAAATTTTCTGATTATTTTCGTTAGTAACCCTCCAACGCCCAACGTTCCGTCGCTTGGAGAATAGTGGAGAAACAGTTTCCGTACATCAGCTGATGTAGCTAGAAACGTGATCTAAGGACGGGTCTAACTAATGAGGCTTTATTTTCTATTATTGCTCTAGTAGTTTTTGTGTTTTATTACGTTCCGAAGTTTCTCTTACTTTTTTTTTACAGAAAAATCATGACTCATCGAAGATCATAAGTACCGCAACTTTAGCCTATCAGTTCTAATATCGTGAAATTTTTAGCATATTTAGAAAAAGGTACAATATAAATTTAGTTAAACTTCGAATAAGATCCATCAACATTTGCGGGTTTCATAAATATGTAAACATCAGCGTTCACGTTACTGGGGTACATTTTTACCGTAGAAATATTTATATAATAAATTCGTTAAAAAAATTGAATTAGTAGCATTTAGCAGTTGAATAAGTTTATTCTTATCATTTTTTTAATTTTTACATTATGGAATCATTAGTAAGTATGTCGGTTTATTCGAATGTAGTATCGATATTTATCACAGTAACAGTATAGGAATGTGGTACGAATTATTCATTTTATTCCTATTCTCGGTAGATAATGTGTCCAAATCTTTGGTTTTTAATACATAATGTAATTTTTCATTGTGAAAAGGTTTTGCTTTGTATTTCCCAACTTTTTATCCCGTTATGGTGTAGAAAAATACCTTTTCTCTAATTCATTTCTGCATTTTCCACTTCAGACTAAAGCTTTATGAAGTACTCTTGATATGTTGGATGTTTAGGTGGGAGGTCGCAGTCACCTACCTCACGATGTATTGTGAGCCTTCTGTCGGTCCAGGACCTTCTAGAAGGGTTCCATTTGGAGCTTAAGCTAGGTATGACAAATCATTCGATTGTGAAACTAGAAGACTGCAGAGAAAGACTGCTCGTCCAAGGTGTGCGAAAACAGCAACGTAGGTTTACGTGTGACATGTTTCAAACCTTACCAGTATTTGGTTCGAGAAATATATGAACGAATGCGAGTGTGTAAGTAGGTATACTTTTTATCGGTAGCTCTAGGTTTAATAGTAATAAATAAGTAGGAGCAAATATGCTTCGGGATGCATTAGAAAGTGTGTTACTATTTTATTGGTAAGTTTGAAAATTTTCCATGTAAAAATAATAATTATAAGTAGGCGTGCTCCCCCATCGTTGTAAATTGTAGCGAATTTATAGTAAAAACTAATAATCTTTTAATATTTAAAACGTTACGACACAAAATATTAAAAAAAAAAAAATTAAATATGTTTTGAAAACATTGCGGTTTTGTTTGTAATTATTTTGCCAGTTTTTAAGTCAATGAAGTATGGTAGTTCGTAATAGTGCTCAGCGTTTCCCTGTGGGAACACCTGATTCTGAAGCCTGTGTAGGTTGTATCAAACTTTTTACTCGATATGTTTTTTTTTTCTGACGCCAGTTAAACACCAAATCCTGAATGATATTGTGTTCCACAAATGATTGTAAGCTAATCTATCGTCTTCCTGTTGTTAAATAAAAGTTCGTTTAAAAATAATGTTGGACGAGTAGTTTTTGAGTTGTACAAAAAACCAACAAAATCGTCCGTCTTCTCTGGGTTGTTAGCCTAAAAAGCTTTTATTACGAGATTTCAGTTGGCCGACGAGTAAAGAAAACCCGATGAAAGTAAAAGCAAACCACATATTGGCTTGCGCAGAATGCGTCATTTAGCTGGTTCTCTATTAATCTCTAAGTAAGAATCGTTTTAGCGATCGTCTGCCGTCTGTTTTCGATTTTATCGGACCTTCTTTACATTTTATATCGACCGGTTAAATTTAAGATATATATATATTTAAAACGAAAAATAAAATATTATATACCTTCTGTCTGTTTGACTAAAATCATTTATTACGAATTAATATTCGAACGATAAATTCGGTTTAAAAATACGTTCGCTTTAACTACTTACTCGATCGAAATAACCGGGTTGAACTTCGTCGGTAGCCCATAGAACCGGTATATTATTATGTAAGGACGCTATGACGTGGCCGAATGCTGTTCGAAACGGCGATAATACTAAAGCCGCTACTATGGGTTTATTGTCCCACTGCTGACACATTTCCTCGATTTGTAGTACAGTGCTATAATTCGGATCGTCCGAAATAGCCGTATACTGAGGCACTACTTTCAGATTAGTAGCCGTCGTGAACTGTTCCGATAAAGAAGCGATAGTCTGTTTGATTATACGACTGAACGAAGGTTCCTTCGATTTAGAATAAATAACTGCGATAAATATCTCGGCGATTTCGGTCGATAAATAATTACTATCTCTGAAAACAACAACAACAACAAAACTTCAAATCATTACCGACAAATTGAAAAAACACAAATTGAATTCGATTGTACGTTTATCGAAGAAATCGTTTTAATATGATAGTGTCTGTATGTTTTATACGCGTTCATTCTTTTTTATTTTTTGTGATGACGTATTAACAATTTTTTTGTCATATTTTAAGTCTAAATTAAACTCGCTAACTGTTTCAGCGATTAAAATTTTCTACTTGTCCGTCTGTAAATAATTAACAACATACACATACAAATTCCTAAAAGTAATTCAGTACGTTATCCTTGTACACGGACAAAAGGCTCACATGGCGACCACATGTGGCACACACTAGAAGAACCATTATTACTCGTGTGAAATCACTACGTCCGTTATTGGGACAGAAATCGGTTCTAAATCTAATGACCAAACGGACTATCTATCTTCAGCAATCGCTCCTATTTGGCGGTATGGAATAGAGTTGTACGGCAGTACTTGCAAGAGTAATCTTAGAAGAATAGAGCAACAACAGTCCAAGATACTCCGTACTATTACGTCTGCTCCATACTATGTTTCTAATTTGACACTGCATAAAGATCTCAAGATTCCATATGTCAACGATATTCACGTCATACAGTATAATAAGAGGTTATTCGACAAATTTGAAGTCAATAGCAATCCTAATGTTCGCAGAATGCATTCGGACACTCTTCCAGACAATCCTCCAAGGCGTCAGCGCAGGAAGTGGTGCCGAGATGCAATTCCACTTAATAAATCTGGTCTTATTCAAAAGACAACACTTTTTTTTCATTCTAATTATTGTATTTGACCATTCCTATACTATTTCTACAAATATTTAATTTCCATCAAGTTACTCCTTTCTCTTCCTCATAGTCTAGTGTCCTACTGGAGTCACTAGACTAATATTAATTTTCTGCTTGCGTGATCACCGTTGTTTGCAGCAACTAATGCTGGTATGATGTTAAAAAAAAAAAAATATTACATATTTCTCCGTATTATTCTTAAACACTCCGATCCGAGTTAGTTATTTTTGCATTTCGATAGTTTTCGAATTATCGATGACTCATGCGTGAGGTAAGTGCCATTCTCGCTTTATAGATAAATCCGCAGATACACATCATGTCATTGGTGTTTGCGTTGTTCTTAGTAAAGTTCTAATCAGATTTTGTCTGCTTTCTACGACTGTTTTCAGTTTACCTAGTTTTTATTTCAGAAGTCTTCGCCTCCCATCGGTAAATATCTGATCTTTATAGCTTCCTTGGGATCTTTTACGAACTGCGCATATATAGCATTCTTTTCGGCATTATTCGTGCAGGCAACGTAGTTGGGTTTTTCAAATTAGTTGTTCTATCGGCACGCAATCAGAATGACGTAAAACTTCATTATGTAGGCACGATCTATTTATTTTACGTATAGAAGAAGGCGTAGTAAACGCCGGTGAACTTCACAGTCCTTGTACGTAGTCTATATGCTGTCCAAGTTTCACACTCGTATAATAAGACAGGAATTATAGCTCTCTGTACACCGTTAATTTTGAATATATAAAGCAATTATCCGTATAATGTAAATCTGATATATAACATGTGCAGCATTTAGTAGTAGATTTCAACCGTTTTAAATTTAAGAGTCCTATACCGCATACCGATGCCTGTGTCAAGCAGTTGTCTATCAGTAAGATTCTTGAAAACGGTTGTGAAACAAGTAAACAATAACGACGTTAGCGAACAACCTTCTCATATGGCTGTCGTGATTTTAAAATTTTTCATATAATTTTGTGCCCTGATGACTCTTCAAATGTCCTCCGAATAAGATGCAGATATTATGCTCACTAATTTATGCGGACGTATGAGTACCAAAACACATAATTGAGATGAATAATATTGTATCGTGGGGAGTTCTTTGATCGGACTTAATATCCAGTTCCTATGACTCCTATTAATTCCGGTTTTATTTATAGACGCGGTTAATCTTAAAGTATTATAGTTTCTGTCGTTTGTCAATAATAGTCGAAGTAATTGGCACTTTAACAAATATTATGAAGAGTTTAGAGTAGAGGGTGGACATTAGAAATTTAAAATAAATAAATTAAAATATTAAAAAATTAAAACATAATAATAATAATAATAAATGCGTTAACTGAATATTCATTTGATGTGGGTATTTATGCGTTGTTTTTTCAACAAATATTGATCGGCGATGTTGATTAGGGACCGAAGTTACGATATTTCCGATGGAATAAAAATAATAATATTATTATTTATATATGTAGCCTGTATCAGAATAAGAAACATCTTGTATCTGTTATTGACTACTGGGAAATTTATTACGTATATACCCATGGATAAACATATACATAAGGCATACATACTACTTAGTATCCGTCGATATTATTACGTTATAATCGCGCTCGTAATTAGAATCCAGACTCATTTCGGCTATTTCTCACACGCTGTTGTGGAATACGTTTTAATCGTTATTTTTTTTTAAAAAAAATCAAAATAATTAAATAAAACAAATCTAATCGATAATAAAACAAAAATAAATATACTCGCGGAATAGTGTTTTATATAGAATAATATGAACGATTTACAAAAAAACTATAAATATATTAGTCGAATTATATTTACGAAGTATACAAATGTGAAAAAATTTAATAATCAATAATGGACGCGTTAAACTAAATTAATAATAATAATAATAATAATAATAATAAAGCTTCAGTCGTAATCTTAATAAAAATATTACCATTAACTGTATAAAAGGCAAAATAAAAGAAATAAATATGTGTATTTAATTAAGACTACAAATTACCGGGACCATATACACCGGGGCTTGGAGCAGATATAAACCATCATATGGTGCGCATCCTTCGAATCGTCATCGGGATCAGTGCCTGAACCACGATGCATCGTCAGGTTTACATTTTTGTCTTATATACTATATATCGTAGTAATTTTATCTATATATCGCATGTCTTGAAGTTTTTATATGTATATGTCGAAATACTATTTTTTTATCATATTATTTATGTGTAAACAACAATAATGATTTTAAAAGAAAAACACAACGAATGGTTACAAGTCAATAGAATTATAAATAAAATATTAAAAAAATAGATGTAGAATGGAAAATTGCGAGAAAAAGGGATAGACAACTTGGATATGAAGGGGCTACTGCATGCAATAAGTAAAAACGATGCTGTAAATGTCTGGAAAATGAGTGAGGCGTATAAATGACTTCATAAAATGAGTGGAATATTATATTCAGTAAGTAAACTATTAAAATTATATATATAGTTGTATGTGTGTATAATTAGTTTGATACCTGTCGACAAGCGAAAGCTTGACGGGATGAGGTAAAATATAATTATACACGTGTAATTTTTAATCTGAATATATGTAGATGATTTTATAGTGTGTGTCAGTTTATATATGTTGTGTGCGTATGTGTGTGTATGTGTGTATGTGTGTGTGGAAATAGTGTTACATACAAGTTATTTATTTGCATGTATGTGCACTAATATGATTGAGTAATTGTAAAAATTTAAAAAAAAAATGCGTATACTGTGGGTGTGTGCATGTATATATTATATGTATGTATGTATACATATGTATATGTATATGCATATATATATATATATATATATATATATATATATATATATATATATATATATATAAATAATTTTATAGACAAATTAAATATTACATTTTTAATTTATCTTTGTTTATCGCGTAGACATACATATATATATATATGTGTATATATATATATATATATATATATATATATATATATACCTATATATGGATATATGTGAGTGTTTTGTTAAAATGAAAAGACGTGTGTTTCTGGTTTAGTGACATCGGTGTGTAGCGCGTTATAATACAATTATATTTATAATAATAATAATAATAATAATAATAATAATAATAATAATAATAATTAATAAATTGAAAAGGTTATTTTCTTTAAATAAATATTCGGTAGGATCACATAGTTTGGCTACCATGAGAGTTGGATATTCGCGTTGTCTCTTCTGTTTATTATAATTGGAGCTTGAAAGTCACGACGGTTGATCCATATGAGGATAATTAAAAAGGCGATCACGACCATTTAACTAGTTACAAAAAGAATTAATTTAATATATGAACATAATAAACAAGTCCTAAAAAATAATAATAAGTGTTTAAATTCTATGTAAAAACATATTATGTTTCATTTGGCTCCAAATGACGGGATAGATGATTAAGCAGACCCATCACCATTCTATTTCGTATAAATTAACAGACTACGACGTAGAAATATTATATATTCCATTTGATTACCGACACGGAATACAAAACATAAATATAGATAGAAATATATACTTAAAATTAAAATGTCGAAATATATTAATTCCGTTATTATATAATACATTTTAAATCACTATGGTCCGCTTAACAACAATAAATGAATTATTTTTGTTGAAAAAAGTGAAACCGAAACGAGTCTGTTTGTCCATAGCGTGATGTGAATGAAGTTCTCAGAAGAAAGGTGCGTGAGAGTTGTGAATAGAAAAATTGAAATGGGAAAAGTATCTCGAAAAAATATAAAAAATCCTGAAACTTGTAAAGTATATTAATTTTTCTTTTCTATAACAGAGACCTTCGACGGAACTTATATGTAGGCTGTACTGAAATATAATAATCATCCGATAAATTGAAGGAACAATGCACAACTCCTTCTTAACGCGTATTTACACACATGCGCATACAATATATATATAAAGATATAGATACAAAATGCATATAAGCACTCTTTCAAGTTTTCTAAACATCACACAGATCATGAAATATGCATAACCCATATGAACCTACACGAATATTCTCGTCTTTTTTTTTCTCCGTCAAGTAGCTCTTTTACATTTACTAAGTTGTTCACTCGAAAAGCTCTCGTAAATCAGCTTTCATCTCTTCTGTATTGTGCACGAACGTATTGTATATTTTTCTGGTGTCTCTAAGACAGGCAGGCTTATCTTTTATTCCTAAACTGCTACACGGATCAACGGCTTTTATTTAACAGCGTGGTTTTGCACTGTAGTCAAGCTACTAACGTTCATAATTTAATCAGCGTTCATTCCAACTTTCAATATCGGTAACGCGTACAAACAATGTCTACGTACAGTATACTGAATGTGCGGCAGTACTACACGACTTATCAATTTTAATGGACTTGGATTTTTGCGGGAATTATCTTATTATTATTACCGACTTGAAAAGTATAGTGAAGACTATAGACAATAAATGAAATGTATCAGATATATTAATTGGATTAATTGCGTTAAAGCTTACGAATTCGGAACGTGTGGTAATATTTGTGTCCTTCTTGCTGGTGCTGAGTCATAAAGGTATTCCAAACAATGAATTTGTTGTTCATTAGCAAAACACGCGTCATATATTGACATAATAATATCTTTAGTCTCTCACAAGAATATCGTTCACCCTGTACAGCTGAGCATAAGGATTATTCGGAACTTATGTACACTGACAGCATTAGTCATCATCTCTCGCCAATTATTATCAACTTCAACCGTCTCTCCCTAGACTTCCGTGATTATCAACTTCAACCATCTCTCCCTAAACTTCCATAATTATCAACGTCGACCGTCCCTCTCTAAAGGAGCCCTATATTTTCACTGGTACTGTCAACTAAACACGCCTTATCGATCGTCTGAGCCGTACATGCTTTCTATAAGATGGTGCGACGTATAGATATGCTCGCCAGATTTGACAGCTCCAATTTTTTTTGTGGAGATATCTTGAGAGCAGCGTTTACGAAACACGAGATCTGAAAGGCCTGAAAACTCGGATTTCTGAAGAAATCTCAAACATTCTGCTACCTATGCTCGAAACATATTCGTTATTCGATCTGTCCGGGATATTCTTAGGCCATATGTCAAACGCGTCCTCTTTTGCAGCGGTCTGCTTCGATGAGTGTACAAGTTTAACCGGCGCATGTTTCAATTGGAAAAACTAATCGGCTCGTCTAATTTAGTTTCGTATTACTCATACATATATAAGTTTGTACTTTTCACAAAATATTTGCTAAAGTATTGTACACACGTTTAGTAAATCAATTAGATGATCAACAGCCTCCAGAACAAGCAGGTTTCCACGGAAACTACTCCACTATAGATAATTTACAAATAATACAGCAATTAACTGAAAAAGCGGATGAATACGAAATAGAAATATTTTTTGCATTTGTTGACTTCAAGAAAACCTTCGATTCAATAGATCACGATTTCCTCTATACTTCTTTGCAGAATCAGGGGATACATGAGAAATATATAAGATTAATCAAGAATAGTTTGATAATACTCAGGGAAAGATGATATTGGATCAAGAAGGAGAAAGTTTTCCATTGAAAAAAGGGGGTTAGACAAGGGGACCCCTTGTCGCCAGTCTTATTTAACGCGGTTTTGGAACAAATATTTAGGAATCTATCATGGAATCAATATGGAATAAACATCAATGGTACACATTTAACAAATTTACGTTTCGTAGATGATGTGATACTTATAGCTTCCACGACTGAACAATTACAGACGATGCTTAACGAACTAGAAGAAATTGCAAAAAAAGCAGGACTGAGTATAAATAATAAAATAAAACGAATTATTAACTAATAGCACATGGCAAAATGTGACCATTAAATCATACAAATTAAAATAGGTTGAAGAAGTTATATATTTTGGACAACTAATTTCATTTAACGACAAAACAGATAAGGAAGTAAATAAAAGAATAGAAATCGGATGGAAAAAGTATTGGGCTTTGAAGGAAATTTTTAATAAAGAAATGAATCCATCATTAAAAGTACATAATACATGTATGATACCGGCGATTACTTACGGATCACAAACATGGTCATATAATATTAAGGAAATAAAAAAGTTACAAATTGTGCAGCGAGCGATGGAAAGAAAAATGTTAGGGGTTACAAAATATAAACTTAAGAGCACAGTCAAGGACAGATGACCTAATGAAGATAGCAAGAAAACTCAAATGGACATGGTGTGGTCATTTCATGCGGAAAAAAGCAGATAGCTGGACCAGAAGATGTATAGAATGGATTCTGCTATATAGGAAAAAGAAAATTCAAACACCAAAAAGACGATGGAAAGACGACATTGTTAGAAGAAGAAATACATATTTACAAAACATATAAACAAAATCATGAATACATGAATAATTGAATAATGAAGAATGTTAAGTACCTTATATATATATATACCTTAAGAGTTAACTTACTAATGTATAACTACATCTAATGTATATGTAATAAAATTAAAATTCAAAACGTAAAATTTAAAGTTTTAAACTTTTAAGTACAGGAAAAAATTAGAAAAACAAAACCTGCAAGAAAACAACAAAAATAAATTATAATTAGAACTTAAGTAAAGAGGGAAAACACGTAGTAAATAGGAAAATAATTCTTAAAGAAGTAATCTATGTTTAATTCTACGGTGTTTGTATTTAGAATATCGTACGATGAGACTCGACATGTCGTAATCCCCTATGGTGTTAATTAATGCGCTGTCATGCATTAAACAATTATGGTAAAATTTACTAGATAATTTGTTTATATAGGTAAGTGTATCTAAAAGGTTAAGCTGCGAATGCATATCACGCAATTTAGTACATCTATGGGCGTTTAATATGATTCTGCAGCAGTGGTTTTGTAACAGCTGTAATCTTTTACGAGTACTGTTGGAAACCGAAAACCAAACAGGACAGGCGTAAGTTAATCGGGGTAGAATAATAGATGTGTATAACAACTTTTTGTTTGAAATAGATAAAGAAGAATGACGATTAAAAATTGGTGAGAGTATTGAGCGCGTTGTCAATGCAGTTAGTAATATTGTCATTGAACGATAAGAATCTAATATGACTCCTAAGTATCGAACTTGCGTCGAACACTGAATACATTTACCATCGTTTGTAGCCTCAGGTGTAACGTTAGTGGGCGTCGTCTTGAAAAAAGTATCGCCTCCGTTTTTTCTGTGTTTATTTTCAATCTTCAACGTTTGTAGTATTTAAGGACAGAGTTAGCAGCTTTTTGCAATCTGTTAAGTATAGTGTCTGGTCTATGAGACGTACAATATAGGGCGAGGTCGTCAGCATATAAGGCGATATTAATATGAGGTAGTTTAAGAATATCGTTTATTAAAATTAAAAATAAGTAAGGCTCTAGCACACTGCCCTGTGGAACCCCTGAGCAGTAAGATCTAATACCGGATTTATGGTTAAGATGGGAAACGCAAAAATTTCTATTGATTAAATACGAATTTATTAATTTTATTAATGATAAGGGAAATTTAAATCTAAGTAGTTTATATATAATTCCAATGTGCCAAGCTGAATCAAATGCTTTTCCAATGTCAATCAATAATAAACCGATATGTTTATTCAAATTAAAGTTGTCGGTTATGTAATACGCTATTCGAGCAACCTGATGTATAGTGGAATGGTTGACTCTAAACCCAAATTGCTCCTGAATAATAATATTATTTGTTGTAGAGAAAGTTTGCAGTCGATGTTTTCAACTATTTTACTGAGAGTACACAGTAAACAAATTGGTCGAATGTTATTGATGTTTGTAACGTCACGACCCGGTTTAGGTATAACTATAATTTTGGCTGTTTTCCATGGTGTGGGGAAATACGCAGTTTTGATAACGGCGTTGGTGATTTTGGTAAGGTATACAATTGCCTTACGAGGGAGCTGCTTAATTAAAATTGCAGAAAGCTGATCATCACCATAAGATGCTTTATTTCCTAAAGATTTGATATATTTAGTAATTTCAGACGGTGACGGAAGTAATATCTCTGCTGGTGGAGTGGAAGGGGCTAGTTGACGTGCCACCACTTTACGTATGTTATAGTAGTGTGAACGCGGAACTAAGTTATTATAACGATTACCAACACCGGCAAAGTGTGAAGCCAGCAATTCTAATTTGTCACGTAGTTTATTTACCTGTTCATTTGTTAGTGGAATTGGTGGTAGTAATTAGTTTCGTTTTGTTAAATATTTGTTCGTTTTCCATAAAGCATTATTACTTGGAGAAAGAGTCGTTAAAAATTTGCTCCATTTACTATTTTTCCAGTTCACTAATAAATGAGAAGAAAATTTAACTAATAATAAATACATACACCTCGAACTGTTATACATTGGAGTAAATGTATGTTTAGTTGACTGTCGTCTGTAGTAATTTTTGAGAGATAAAATTCTTTTTATATAAGGCGGAACACTGGACTTAGAATGATAGCGAGAAACAACAATCTTTTGTGTACTCAAAGTAGCTGCGTTTGAAACAAGTTTACTAAATTCAGTTACACAAGTGTCAATATCATCTCAAGTATGAAGTCTGTCGAATAAATTAATGTTTTCATTAATGTGTGTTTTGAATAGATTCCAGTTAGCTGTTTTATAAAGAAAATTTTTTTTAGGTGATATTATTGTACTGTGTTTGACATTAGGTGTATTATAAGATAGAATGGGATTATGATTAGAAGACAACAGTGATAATGATGTAGGTATGGTAATATTGTGGAAGTTTTTAACTAATATTAGGTCTATTATACTAGGTTTTTGATTACGTTGTGCTGGTATATATGTAGGATCAATTGGTGACAATATGTGGAAATTATATTTCAACGAGGCTTCAAACAAAGACGTTCCAGCATGGTTGCTATTGAAACAGTTCCAAGATTTATGCTTACAATTAAGATCACCTATAATAATAGTGGAAGTGTTCGTGCCTAATAATAATTTTAAATCAGAGTCGAAGAATTTTATATTATTTTTAGGATTCCGATAAACGCATATTAAATTAACGATAGATCGATCAATACATATTTGGATATCTATTGCGTGAAAAGAATTTAGACATATGGCAGGTAAGACGTCGTGCTCGATTCTATTATGTACAAGCAAAGCCACTCCCTCGCTGCGCCTGTTTTTGTCTACCCTATATATTTTATAACCTGGGATTTTAAGATATATTTTACTATCAAGTTTAGTTTCGCAGATAGCAGCAATATCTACTTCGTATTCTAGTAAAAAGTGTGTAAATTCATTAATTTTAGGATAAATTGAATTAGCATTCCAACCAACTAGGCTTATATTTTTGTTATCTATATTTCGATTCATTTTTAATTATTAATATTAGAAACATTGCATAACAGTTTCGACAATAATCATAAATTTGGAAAAGGGATCGGCATGATTAGATGCCGACAATCTTCTACAAACTTGTTTGACGACTGCCAGCAACTTACCGACATTTAATTGCTTGCAAAAGTCAATTAATTCGGAGAATGAAGAGGAATCGCTGCTCTCCACATACACCGGGTTCTTACCACGTACAGTCTCAGCGTACGATCTTCTAGGGAGCGCGTTAACATTATTAATACTACAACTACTACTACTATTACCGTTATTTGTATTAACATTAAAATTATTTTTATTTATATTCCGAGAAATATTAACACTAGTAGTTACATCGTTAGAATATGATTTTACATTTGTAAATGTAACTTGTCTTTAGGGTTGAGCTCGGGAAAGAATCTTCTTACGGACCAAGCAACATATATCATTAGCAGCATGCGGTGAATTACAATTTGCACATTTCTGTTGAGAAGATGTACATTCGCGACTGTCGTGGTCCAAGCCACATTTTACACATTTGCGCGGCATATTACAATTGGAAGAAACATGTCCGTACAACTGGCATCTATAGCATTGTAACACTCCTGTCCTCGGGTTATATTTCTTCCAGTACGACACAATGTTCGATAATATTATAGTTTAAGACCTTCCTGATATCTGTGCCATGTGGAAAAGCAACAAGATAAATAGGAGGAGAAGTGTCGGACTTTTTATTGAAAGGAGTGATCGAGTCGAACACAGTAAGGGAGGATATCGTGTCAGAAATAATAGAAATAGGTAAATCAACGGGTAAACCTTTAAGCACCATTTTTAGTGGCTTACGGTTTGCCGGTAAATGCGTATAAAAAGCTGCATTATTCGCTTGCAGCGAGTTCTTTAATACATCGTAATCGTCCGTAGTAGTGGTATAAAGAAAATACTTATTACCGCGTACTCGAATTTTGTATTCCGATTTGACAAGTACGCTGATATTCCGTATTATATCAGCGTATGTTTGAGTCCCTTTGCTTAGCACAATAGGTGGAATTTTTGGATTCTCGTTAACAGCGGCTTGTTCGAATAAGGCAGTACGCACTGTAGACTTATCAACTGGTAAGGTAGAAAATCTGTTTTTATTATTAATGAACACGTTATCAATACCTGCTTTTCTTTTATAAGAATTACTTTTTCCTTTTCTGTCGCGTTGATATTCCCACACAACGTCGTCGTCAACATCGATGCTCTCCATCTCGCAATCGCTGGATGGGGATGAAGGGACTGTCGATGTACTCGGCTGCGGACTACGTGTAGAAGAGGCAGATTTGACGTCCATGGTTTTACGCTTCTTTATCGGTGAATGAAGCAGAGCCATGTTTCTGTTAGTGCGCTAGCACCAGCGGCGAGCACTGGTTACCGCACGAAAAATTAACAATTAGATTCACACACACACACTCTATTATAATTACAAAATAAGAACTACGAAAAGATAACAATGAGAATGAACGCGTTAAGCGAAGAACTTTCATTAAATATGTTGGGATCAATGCGGAAAGCAAGAGATAGAACGATTTGGAAGAAAATGGGTGTTGGATATGTTTGATGCCTTCACTCAATTTGGGCTTTCATTATTATCATTAATTTTAATTATTTTATGCGTGTATTTTTTGGTGTTAGGAAAAAATATATAGAAATGAATCAATCTGTATACATTGCTTTTATTGACGAGGAAAATGTCTTTATGCAATTGGAATATACAATGAAATATACTGAAAAAATGCGACAAAAAAGTAATAAACAAGAACATAAACATTATACTTGATGGAGTGCTAATAAAACAAATAAAATGACAATTTGGGAACGTAATAACGAATGATGGAAGGAGTAGTTAGGATTGGCGATATTGGAATTTTTTGGAAAGACAACATTATCAACATCGTGAAGAACGAATACAGAAATTAAGAATAAATTGATCGAAATATTCGCAGGGAGCGTTTTGCTTTATAGCTCGGAATATTAGAGATAGACAAAAAGATGCAAAGCCAGTTAGAACCGTTCGAAACCTGGTGTGTTGGAGGAGAATGGAAAGAATAGACAGAGAAAATTAGTAACAAAAAAATATTTAGATTCATCCGTGAAAATAGGAGCTTAGAAGGAAAATTAAGAGAAAAAAGATACAAATGAATAGGTCATATTTTCAGACACAATGAACGTTAATAATTGAAGGCAACAAAGATCAAGAAGAACGTCAAAAATAAAATATATCACAGTAATTCTGACATTTCAAATTAGCTGTCCACAAATATCCTCAAGATTGAGGAATTATGATTATGAAATATATATATATATAATATATCAATCAATGGATGTTTCAGTCACCAAGTCCTTCACATTTTCCTATCCGCTGTCCGCCTTTTTAGTTCCGCGGAAGCCTTAATATTCGCTTCTATCTTGTTTGTATCTACCAGCGTGTACCTTGGTCTTCCTTTCCGTCTGTGCTTGAGTATTTTTCCTTCTATAATAATTTTATATATATATATAAATCGACTAAATTAATTAAATGACGATTAATTTTTATTATTAACGATAAAAGTTTGACTTAGATATGCGTTGTATATTACGTTTTAAAAAACTCTTTTAAGCACAAAACTTTAGAAAAACTTTCGCTTTCTCCTCTATTATTTTATACTCTTAAGATAATAAAAGAAATATAACCCCAACCTCCTCGTAAAGTCGTGTTTTCTATTTTCATTGGGTTTTTTTTCAAGCCTACCGGTAGTCGCAAAAATTACAGCGTCAGTTCGAAATTCCTACGACAAGAAAAGAATGTAGCCACAGAGGGATTGTTGTTTCTCGCTAGTAGTCGCGTTAGTGGTGTTTTTGCTTTATTGTTGTTTTTTTTTTTTTTGCTTTTCACTAAAGTTCGAACGAATAGCTATGGCAGCAGCAGTTTCTAGTTTCCTTCTCGATAACAAGATACTATCTCTCCCTAAGGGTTGGAAAGTATTTCGCCCTCTTAGAAATAATAGAAAGAAACAACTTACGTTAAATAATAATAAGCCGGTTGGTATCATTTGTTCGCTTACGACTATCTCTATAGGTATAGTTTTGCTTATAACTAGTTTTTACTAAGTCCTTAATTTTGCATTTAGGTCGTCATTTTACCACCGACGCCTATTCGAAATATATTTATCGATTCCCTCATCTAGCTTCCGCGATTTATTGTTCGCGGTTTGCTTTATCAATCCGCGTCAAGAACAGATTTTTAGAACTTCCAGTTAAGAAGCGTGTCTTTTATCGTCTGGCGCTTTATTTTGGACGTTAGTCGTAGGGAGGAAAAAAAATAATACGATAATAATTATTAAACTTCCGATAAGGATAATAATAATAATAATAATAGTAATAATAATAATTTTTTGGCGGTTGCACTCAGATCTAGTTCTCATTGAATAAATAGTTCTAATATCGCGACGTTTACAATCCTCTCTCCTACGTATTATTCAAAATATATTTTCCTAGAAGATTAAACGTAATTTCCTCTTAATATCCAGAAATATTTCCTCTAATTTGCCATCGATAATATTTTATTTACCGTTATGACGGGCGAAAATCACTTAAAAATGATCCTGGTATTTGAAAAATATACACACACACACACACACACGATTATATATATAAATCTTTATACGTAATATGATACAAAATCCTTTATTTACCAATTTTAAATGTAAATTTATGACATTACAAATAAAATTGCTTCATGTAATTTTTTTATTACTGAAAATATTAAAGCGCATATAAATATTATTCAGACCGTTATCGAGCATTAGTCTCTTCCAATCCACAGACATGTGCACATTCCATTCCGGACGAATGCATTCAATCCTTTCCCACGTATTTTATCAATATCGTCCCTCTACCATCTGGTTTTCTGTCCTTTTCTCAATATAATTCTGTTTGGTAGCTACTAATCAGTCCTTAACTCATCTGTTTGTTTCCATACAGATCCAACCTAATTATATTTCATTTCCTCTATTTTATGGAGGACATCTTCCGTTTTCGATTTGTATCTTTATTTATTTATATATATATATATATATATATATATATATATATATATTTATTTATTTATTTACAAAACAATACGGCGTACACAACAGCATAACGCCAATTACAGTGTACGCTCTTACAGAATAATTAAAAGTAAAAGTATGAACAAAAATAAAACTAAACCACACTCACACAACACGCTAATTAATATAAATAATATTTAGATTGAAAACAAAAAATTACTAATACAAACCGAAAAATGATTCTAATGCAATACCCACATACAAGCACACATCCGAAAAGCGCAAAAAAAACACAAATATATCAGTCATACATCCATACTCTCATGTAAACAAACTCTCCATCGGGGCACGCACATATGACCAAAATAAAACAAACTTACTGAAAAGTAACAGCTGAAATATAGAGTTTAAAAAGATTTATTATATACAAATTTACTATCGAAATGAATATCTAACTGTGGTTGAATATTTAGTATGTTATTATATAGACGTAAGGTGGGTAAAAGTGGTGAGTTGTAACCTAGATTTGTACGAGCATGCGATTCATAGAAAATACGATGTGACCTACTATTAACACTGGGGACCATAAATGAAATTGTATATAATAAATAATTGTCATCTATGCGAGCGTTACAAAGATCATGCAGGAACCTCAACTTACTTATCTTTCTTCTAGCACTCGAGGATTTAATATTTAGGAAATCACATAAAATATTATAACTTAAAAATGTTGGATAGACACCGGTTTGACGGTAATAAATATACCTCAAAAACTGAGATTGAACTTTTTCCATATATTTAGTGTAAAAGGATCCCAAACCACAGATGTGTATTCTAATTGCGATCTTACAAGAGTGTTGAATAGTAACAGCGGAGGCCTAGGATCACGAAATACGCATTAATTTCTAATGATGAAACCCATAGTTCTGTAAGCATTTTTGGTAACATTACCAATATGAGTCGCAAATTTAAGCTCGTTGTCAATATGAACCCCCCAAATCCCGAACACAGGTTACATTACAAACTGGAACATTACCCATAGCGTAATCAAAGAGACATTTATTTTTTGTACGACAAAATCGAATATAAACACATTTCTTATAGTTAAAAGGTTCCATGTCACCATTCTACACAAATCATCTTGCAATAATTCAGAATCACTGACAGTTTCAATTGATCTAAAAATTTTTAAGTCATCAGCAAATAATAGAAATTTTGAATGTAAGTTAATTCCTATATCATTTATGAAAATATTAAATAATAGTGGATCCAAATTAGACCCCTGTGGTACTCCGGAAGTAGGAGTATATTGCTTGGACTGGTATCCATTAAATAATACGTAGCACACACGCGAAGTTAAATGTGATCTAAATAACTGCATGTAATCGTCTGAAAATCCGTAATTATGTAACTTAACCAGAAGTAAACTATGGCTGACTTTGTCAAAAGCCGTACACTAAAATCCGTTTAAATACAATCAACTTGAAGACGCTGCTGCAAACAGTCAGTAATTAATTTTGTGTATGTAACAAGATTAGTTGTAGTAGATCTCTAGACCTTAAGAAACCATTATGTTCAGGAACAACTGTAGGCAAAAAAAAAATCATATAATCTTTCATATAAAATAGACTCCAATATTTTGCTGGGTACACATAGTAGGGAGATAGGACGATAGTTTTCAGCTGCACAACGATCAGCAGACTTGAAAATTGTAACAACCTTAGCTGTTTTTAACAACACAGGCCATTTACCTGTTCCAATAATAAGATTGAACAAGTATATAAGTTGCTTTTCAAACTCTATATATATATATATGTGTATGTGTGTATATGTATATGTATTCTGTAGGCTGATTCGCCCAAACACAATATTAAAAAACTTAAATCGACGCATCCAATTTACAATAGAAATAGTTAATAAAAATATAAATTTCTTAGATTCAAAAAATCAACTCAAACAATAATATACTGGATGTTGATAAACACAGAAAACAAATATAAACAGATATAATAATACCGAATGATTCCTTTTATGATAAATCACATAAACTAGCTGGTTTAAGAAATGATTGTAATAGAACCAATATTATTTTAAGTTACAACAAAACCAAACAAGAAAATAATGTTATTAAGCAAATAGCCATAGCAAATAAATACAATCCGTATACTAGATCAATTATGGAACAAACCAAATAATAACAGTACTTAACAAAATAAAAAGTAAAAAATTATATTATGAAAATAAATTTAAGAGTAAATTACCTGGGGCTAGTTAAGTATAAATCAAATATATAAGTTACTGTTAAATAAATATTAGAGTTAATTTATATGTAGGTTTTTTCTATACCCTTGATAATAACGAAATTGTCGAAAAGCTTCGCGCGAATAAAAAAAAAATGTAGTGAACAAATTGTGTTTTTATTTATTAACTCATAAAACCACAACTTTCCGATATACATATCTATACTAATATATAAAACTGTAGTGTCTGTCTGTGATTTTTTTCCTTTTTTTTTTTTTTTAAATAAATATACGATCTTAACTCATTGAAGTTAAATAAGTATCAAATTTAGCAAAGTGTAGCTTACTAACAAGATATCATCCTGTTAGTCAGCTTATGGGTTGACGGCAGTAGTCCATTGACCATAACTACGAAAATTAGTTTATATTAATCTATTCATTTTATCTAATAGATTTAATGATTTCATAATAAGTCTGCCGGGTGGCGCCTTTTAAGACGCCTTGACTAGTATCTAGTAAATTGGTAGCTTCCACATTGACATGTTGGTGTAGCCTCTTCTTGTGTGCTGTAGCGAATTTTCTAATCTCCTCGTTTACAAGCGGGATGTGCAAGTCTCGATGAATATCATAATTTCTTCAACAATTGCTCTTAGTATTATGCTTTGTCTAGCTTAGATCTTTGCTCTAGAAGACCTGCTGGTACAGCTCCATAACTGCAGACCACAAGTCCATATTGGCTTTATGATCTGCCGATAGAGTAGACATTTGTACCTTCCGTCTAGAGGCGATTTCCGCCCAATAAAAGCCAATACAACTGTTGAGTTTCTTTATCTGTTTACATTTCATTCTGGCATGTATTTCCCCAGGTCAGTCGCTTATCCAGATGTATACCTAGGTACTTGACTGAGTCGACTTGTGGAACACAGGTTTACCTCCTAAGTGCACTTGGTAATGTATATCTGTTCGTCGGTATGTGAAAATTATATGCGCTGATTTTTCTTCATTGATTTTAACTTTTTTAATGCCCATTCATGCACTTCGTTCAAAGCGTTTTGCAATTTATTTACAGCTTCGGAATGACTACTGCTAACGGCTAATATAGCTGTATCGTCGGCGAATTTAGCTGTCGTCGTTTTGCGCATCCGTTGGTAAGTCTTCTGTGTACAGAAGATACAAAATGTGACCGAGAACGCTTCCCTGCGGTACTCCAGCTTCTATGTTGTAGGAGGCGGAAGTAGCATTTTCTTGCTGTACTTCTGATAAATAAGACATGAGCGAACGGCAGATGTTACCTGGCAAAATTCGGTTTAATTTATAGGTCAGTCCTTCGTGTCATACCTTGTCGAAAGCTTGCGCTACGTCTAAGAAGACGGGCGGGAAATATTTTTTTTCCTCGAATGCTCTATTGATTATCGTTGTGGTCCTGTGCACTTGATCAATTGTGGAGTGCTGAATTTTAATATATTGTAGCGCAGCCTCAACTGCAATTTGAATGTCTGTAAAACGGGTGTTCAACAACAGAAACTTAGTTATATACACAGTTTTCATGCATATTGCCGGTAGATAAATGATTGACACAAATATCGGTGTATATGTTATTATTTTGACGGAAGATTCTTAAATTTAAAACGGTTAAAATGTACTACTAAATGATATACATGTTATATATCGGACATACATTATACGGATGATTGCGATGTAGCTCATACTATAGGTAAATTCATCGCGCCCTACTCGCATGTTTTAACTTAGAAATAAGACTTATCTCACGCATGTGAATTTCTCAATAATTGCAAAGTCATCTCTTAACGCAAATAACTAAGATAGGAATGTTCGTCTAGCAATAATAATAAGCATATATATATATATATCCGCGTGTATTTTATCTTGATGTTTTGAATGATAACAAACTCTGTATAAAAACAACATACAAAATTAATTATATCTCTGCATCTCTCTTTCTATCTGTCGCTCTATATATAATATAGTAAATATGTGTGTATAATGCATATAAGGAACAGTAAGTTTTTACTACGTATTCCCGTTTTTCAAATTCTATATTCTCATACGTGTGGCTGGATTGGTCTCTTTTTCCCTTCCCTATAACATTGAGCTGTTAGCATTTTTCTATCAAGTACCTCATTTCAATTTTTCAAAGGATTTTTAGTTACTTCTTGCAAACTTTTTCTTCATATAGCATACTACCTCCGAAAGTTATTTATCCGTTTACATTATTGAGAGGTTTAATGTCATCCTTTCAAATCAGGGATTACTTATCACGTTCTTCTTTCATTCCAGTTTTCTTGTTCGCACATTTCCATAACCCATTTGATTTCCTTTTTATAATATCATACGATCTTATTATATATTCAACGTTGTGAGGTTGCTGTAATTAAGTTTTTTGTTTTGTTTTTTTTCGGTAATTTCGAACATCATTGTTCTTTTAGTTTTATTTTTTCGACAACTTCAGTTAAACTGATTCATATTTGGCCACTCATACACATACACACATCACATACATACATATATATATAGATAGATCTATAGAAATAGATAGACATAAAGATAGATATAGATATAAAATTTACTTAGGTTGCTTGGACTATCGAAGAATTTTGTAAGATTGTTTGAATGTTATTTATTTTATCGTAAGGCAATTGAGTCGTTTAATCCCCATTTCTTGTTTTTATCCATGTTAATTGACCTTTGATCCAAATTTCGTTTTTTAAGAACGATCTTAAAATTTGCGCATTCACTGGCTGATTGTGACGTGTTACAGAGAAATCTATATACGTTTGTCTAGTGAAACAAAGAGAACCATTTACTTTTTAACACTGATAAATGGGTCCATTTAAGTTTCTGTCGGAATAAAAATAAGTGCTCCTTCACTTATATTTGTGGTGCAGGATCTGTGAGTACGCATCGATGATTGTTAGCCGTTCTTAGTAGAGGTTATTATGATAGATTCTTGCGTGTTTAAAGACCCGCGGAAACTATTGTCGCCTTATAATGTACGGTGTGTGTGTTTTCTAAAAATATTGTTCAGTATCCGTATGATAGGTTAGCAGACAAAATTCAGTGTAAATTTTTAAAATGTTTGTATTAACTTATGTCACCTATACTAAACGTACGAATTACGATGTGTTGCGAAATGTAATGCATGGCAAATTCTCCATACTACAAATGTAAAATAGTCGAATTAAGGTTTCTTCGTGATAGATGTGGCAGTAAGGTGAGAAGTGAGTATTCATCATCAATGATCTTCCACAAAGTATCGAGACTGTGATCGATTGCCGTCAGCTTTTCATATAATTGCTGTTGAAAGATTTTTCACATTTTTGCATAAGGACCATCACCTATTACTTATTAGCGTGTAATCAATTTCATTACGGTATTTATCTCCGGGCGCAATACGAATGATGAGTGTACACATACATCGTACTGTGTTAGTAATGCGTGAGTCACGATCCTGACCGAACTGGATAATTATTTCGCCTCTTTGATTACTGTATCCTACGCCAAACTTTTTAACGATTTTTTCTAACATGATCGCCCATTGAAATATCGCTTACTTTTACAATTTAGTCGTCGATAATGATTGCGATTTTATAGTTTATTTTATTAAAGCTATGGTTTCTTAGGAGTACGGTGCCGTTTTCATGCGGCGGTAATAATACGTTGAATGACGTCACGAGAACGTCACAATGGAAACAAATGATAAAAAAAAAACGGTGAAATCGCGGCAACGTTGCTTTTACAGCGGTCGTCATTACGCGGTGATGAACATTGTTATCAACGTTTTATCATTGTACGGTGATATAATCGGCAAATATTTTAGTTTTATTTGTATTCAAAACTTCAAATAAGATGAGTGTAATTATTTGGAGTAGCGTTGACGGCGAAATACTTATTGATTTTGTAAGAAATCATTATGTTTTATATGATATAAAAAAAAAATAAAGATTATTGGAAAACTCAAAGCAACGCTTGTAGGATGAAATTGGTATAAAAATTAATAAAACAGGTATAGTAACAATGTGAAACACAGTTTATTATAAATAATGAAAAAATAGAATAGATGATAAATTAGTGTAAAAATTAATAAAACAGGTATAGTAATGTGAAACACAGTTTATTATAAATCATGAAAAAATAATAGATGATACAATTAGTGTAAAAATTAATAAAACAGGTATATATAAATAATGAAAAAATAGAATAGGTGAAATTTAATATATCTGTATCTACAATTTAAAAAACAAAACCAAATATATTAATAAAGCTAAATCTAAATCGTTCATTTTTTAAAAAAGTACAAGATTCAGAAAATGAACAAAATTTACACAATTGAAAAACGGTGTTTCTAACTTTACACTTTTGGTTCATCTCGTAAAAGCGGGTATCTATTTTTCACCGCTTTATGACGTCATTCAACGTAACATTACGTACGCTAAAAAAAACGGCACCGTATTCCTAAGAAACCATAGTTTAACGCTACATTCAATTACATCCGATAGATCATAAAAGGGGAGTACGCATAGTGTTCAATTTTAGGAAACTGGGCTGACTGTGCAGGATCGACACCAAAAGCGCTACTATTATTATTAAGAAATATATGTTATAAATGAACGTATACTTACGAAAGTATGGAGAAAGAAGTTAAGTTACGGTTCTCGTTAGTTGCAGACTTATCTACGGTAGAGTTAAAGTTCGTACTGGTATTAACGACGCTTTTAGCTGAAACTAGTGACGAATGATCTCCATAGAGGAGTAAACGGAACATGAATACTAAGCAGACGACCGGAATTGTTTGGCAATGACGACGACTTACGTTACCCAATTTATTCATCAATAACATAATAAATGATCACGACCGTAGTGACCAATCGAATCATCACACACACTTTCTTCTATTTTCTATCAATAGCAGCGGCGGCGGCACCATCGAATCAATTCAAAACAATCGCGAATACTAAATGACCGCCTTCTTGTTTTTATGTTGTTCAGTTTCTTCTTATTATTTTTGAAGTTATTTATCTTCGCCCCGTTCGAAATGCATTAATATCGTGTAAATAATCTCAGCCGAATCAGCATGATCGTTCGATGAAATTTAACGATTTGTCTGTGACTTCACGACTAATCCTGCATTACCATTCAGTGGCACTATCGATCATTCTAGTCGCCTGCAATCAAACGATAATGTACACTCTAAATTATTTAAAAAAAAAAATAGAACAAAATTTTAACGAATTAAAATTAATCATTCGACGAACGTATTTTAAAAATACGTAAATTGTTAGCAACTTCACTATTTATAATATCTCATCTGCATATTATATATGTATATATATATATATATATATATTGTGTGTGCGCATGTGTGTGTGTTAGTACATATTTATCACATAGACACTTAAATGTCACCATAACAGTGGACATAAAAGGAGCATTTGACAAATGTTGGTCTTCTGCTCTGTTTAACTCTCTAGAGACTTTACTAGCTGGAAATAAAATATTATCGAGCATCATCTACCATTATATTAGTAACAGGAAGATCACTAAATGCGTCCGTGGAAGAAGAAACAAATATGGATTGTTTACGGGGATGTTCTGGAGTCGTTATTCTAGAACATGCATTTGATGGAGTAAAAGTTTTCACATTTTTCACGAATTCCTTAAAATCCCCCAAAAAAACAATATTAAATTAAAATTTACGAATTCAACTTTTCAAGCACTTAATACTTTAAATTCTTAAGTATTATCATAGATAATAAATTAACTTTTAAATACCATCTAAGCGATATAATATGCTAAAAAATGTTACAAACCTGTCAAAATACGTAGGGATTCAATTACAACTATCGAATTGTATTTTGCAAATCACTGATTGAAAATACTTCAGCATATTACTATATCGCCCTATTAAACCGCCTAAAAGGGTTTTTTTTTCGTGTACCGACCAAGAGGTCATAAACACAATTTCCAAAATAAAATTCTTCTTTCAGAACAACTTGTCCCAATAAGTTGTTTTGCTGTCTTTGTGTCAGCTTAGGTCGGACACTATTTAATCTTAATCAACTCCAAGGGCATCTCGGCACTGTTTTCTTTTCAGTCGTCTTGAGAGCTTATCTGGCAAAGTGAATGTCGACATCATAAGCGGATTTGAACTGTGACCAAATTTTTTATGCATTTTCTTATACTGATGTTTGTATATAGTCGCAACCGTAGGTATATCCAGATCGTTGTGCATGATGCTGTTGTGAACATTACGATTGCCCTCAGAATTATTGTATCTTGCAGAGATGTGATTTAGCAGTTGATCCGTATAGTTCAAGTCCACACTTCCAAACAGGAGCAATGAGAGTGTTATATAATAGTACTTTATTTGCAAGACTTAGCTTAGAGGTTCGACCTAGAAGTGTGTACATTTGTCGCGTCAACAATACAAGTTTTTTTCCTTATATTAATAACATGAAGGTTCCATGTTAAACCCCGCTCTAAAATGAGCCCTAAATATTTTACTCGGCGAACTTGTGGTAAAGCGTGACCATTATAAAAGATTGGTAAGCAATTTTGACGTCGTTTTGTGAAAGTAAGATGAAGCGATTTTTAATTGCTGATTTCGATTTTCCACTTTACGGCCCACAGCTGAATGCTATTAAGATGGTGCCGTATAAATCTGGATGCTTCTCGAGGATCTTCGTGGCTTGCTAAAATTAAGACGTCATCTGCAAAAGTATAGTAAATAGTGGTTGGAATATCCGCAGTATAAATATTATATAGTAATAGACAATAATAAGCTTCCCTGAGGAACCGACGCTTTTACAATCCATATGCTTGACGTAGAGCTATCTACTTTTACTGGAAACCGTGTGTTACTTAGATATGATTTAAGAAGGTGGTATAATTCTAAAGCTAATATTTCACAGAGCTTATATAGTAATCCTTCATACCGGACGCGGTCAAACGCTTTGTCCACATCTAAGAAAACTGCAGAACAGTATACACCACGTTGTAGGACAGATTCAATAGCATCCACTACTAAGTGGCTATGCCGGAAACCAAACTTATGATTTGGGACCAAATGATATTCATTCTTGATTGTATAAGTAATCGGTTAGCCTTTCGAATATTTTTCCAAATGTGTCAAGTAGGCTAATCGGTCTGTATGATACGGCGTCAGTAAGATGTTTCCCGTGTTTATGGACCAAGATATATTCCATCTTTCTGGGAATTAAGAGAGTCTCAACATGGAATTATATATATGTACAAAAGTAGAACAAGCCCCTTCTTCGGAAGACGTTTGAGAATATTGTGTGTTATGCTATCTTTTCCCGGTGCTTTGTGGCTTTTTAGTGTTTTAATACACGACTGAAGCTTACTCGGTGTGATGTGAAATTTGTAATTGGGGCAACATTGTATTACACTGGAGTTATGCTTCATAATTTTCAAAGTATTCTCCAGATTACCAATGCTGTGAGGTTGAAATACATTTTCAAGATATTCTGCGAAAGTATCAGCATTTTCGTTTTCTGTCTTTGGCCAACTTCCGTCCGGTTTTTTTGATGTGATAGGGTGTAATCGATTTTTTCGTTAAATAATTTGCTGCTTCCTACACCGAACAGTCGGTACTGCTTAAAGTCGATAAATAATAATCATGACGCGCTTTATAGTAAGCCGCGATTGCTTCTCGTAATTGCTTACTTAGTTTATTGTATATTTGATGCCATTCCTTGCGAGCATTTCTTCTTTTACTGATTAGTTCGCGTATTTCAAGGAGTAATATATTATTATTTATGATTTGGTTTGTTATTGTACTTCGGAGATCGTTTAAAAGTTTGTTGAATCGTTTCAGTTAGATTATTAACCGCTGCAACTATGTCATCAGGAGTTTTTAATTTAACATTTAAGTCAATTGGCTTCTGCGTGTTTTGTAAATTGTAACCAGTCTGTAGATGAATTTGTCAAGTAATTTGCTTTTTCCTGATGCAACGGTATTTTATCAGTAAGTATAATAGCACGGGTGTGTGATCAGATGATAAATCTGGAATTGTACTACAATAAATGTACATACTGCCTAATCATCTTGTGAAGTACAAGTCTTACAAATCAGGTAGACGATTTGTGTGCTTCGGCCAATATGTCGGTGTAAAAGATGAGATAATGCCTAAGCGTGCATTTCGATTTATGCGAAAAATTTGAGCACCTCGTTTAGTCTGAACTCTCGAATCCCAAAGCGGGTGTAATGCGCTACATTTAGGCTGAACGAGAGTTTCGAAACTAGCGCACAACCCGTGGAAATGCTAATGTACAAGTGAATGTTATTATATACTATAAAATATTGTAAACAGGAGTAGTACACTCTGGTTCGGCCTAAACTGGCGATGTAGCGTATTACACCTCTACAAATGAAACAAACAATAAAATATTAAATTGATTAATAAAATATTAATTATATATATATATATGATGTATATATATATATATATATATATATATATATATGATGTATATATATATATATATATATAATGTTTACAATAGAAACAAATTTCATTTTGATTCGATCTAACCATGATTCCCATTGCTAACTAAGATTTTATTTCGAAATATAGTTATTCGTAATTTAACAAATTTTTCTTATACGTACGAACACGACGTTCCTAATTGAATACTATCGTGTCTATATGATGATATTTTTCAATTCGAAGATGGGGTCGATTATTGATCGAAATTTTTATTCTTCTACCCGTTTAGCTGTTCGTATACGTTAGGTTACTTTTCACTTAATTTTGATAATAATTTTCATTCCTTAATCGACTTTTTAATATATATTTTAATATTAATAATAATATGTCTTTTCCGCTAAGTTTCCGCTGGGGGTACATTTCCATATTACCGTTACAGATATGCGTATGGTTTAGTCGATGATCACGTTTTGATTACTGTGATCGCATATTAAATGTAATCTAGAGCAAAATGTACGAGATAAACTGTAACATTTAGTAATATTATTGGAACATCGTTGTAAAAGGTGTACGATATTTTTATTTTCGTTTAGGGAACACCGTATAGGACATTAACCGTTACGACGTATGTTACGTTCCATTTGTTGTGCCGAGCCGAATCATTTTTTTCGTAATTTGAATACTCCGATGACGGGTGTACAAACAAACGAAAAAATGATCGAATTTCCCGAATGTTCTTTCGATTTCCTGTACCGTTTAAACCAGCTCGGCCTCTTATTCGTATTTAAATTATTATTTTCCGGGTTCCTGCTCAACTAACTTGGAAAATTCTTCACTCGTTATCCTTTCCCACGTGTAGCATATTTTCTTCATTCGTCCTCGTACTTTATGCTATTATATTTCTTTCTGTTTATATATATATATATATATATATATATATATATATATATATATATATATATATATATATATATATATATATACTCCTAGCACAAATAATGAATTTTCTCTTGCAAGTATTTTGGCTTGCTCCGCGAATTTAACTTAAGTCATATTTTTAACGTAATTAAAGCTATATTTAATAATCTTAAATCACTAAAAAATAAGGATGTTTTCAGTATGCCACACGTAATTATTGAAACTATTATTAACATGCATTAGTTGTCGTCCACCCCAGGAAGTTAACTAGCTGCTTGGAATTGTAATTTCTTAATCGAGAAGTAAAACGAGCTTTATCATTTTATGTGGCATCACCCGTATTGATGTTGCAGCACTATCTGAAACTAAGCTGGATAACAAAAACAATATCCAGTTTCATGGTTACAATATATTTAGAGCTGATGTAAGTCATAGGGCGGGAGATGTTTCTCGTCTTATCAAAAAATACTTCCAAGTAGAACTCACTTGAGCTGCGCTGAAGCTATTGGTGTTAATATCATTACTAACAACAACTATTTTACTAGTGGCACTCGTGCTACTAGTAATCTTAATAATTTTCATAATCGTAATTCCATTTTTATACTTTCTATATATAAACCGCCCGCACGTATGCGTAACTTTGTCAGTGACATTAGGTAGTTAATGAGGGTCAATCGCAAGGTATTTAATGATAATTTTGCTGGCACTATCCTTAACCAACTGTCATTAAATGGCCTTCTTCGCATAGAGCCCATTCATTTTCCCAATCGTGCAGGATGCAGAAACCGCATCTTAGACGTAGCACTTGTAAAAAACCTAAACACATCAGATATAATCTCTGTTAACGATCACTGATCCGATCATAATCCCATACTCATTAAACTCATCTTAGAAAAAAAATGTTTAGATTACAAAAATGCAAACTGGCTTCAATTTAAAGAATACATTATCAACATCTTTGTTCGCACTGACATAAGTGGTCCCTCTGACATCGATAAAACCTTACTTGTCGAACTAATTCTGTCATCGGTTGAACGGCATATCCCTAAAAAGACCACTGCTTATTCATCTACATCTAATTTACCGTCTTACATACTTGTACTTATCAGATTCAAAAACTACATTCGACGATTACCAAGCAGTATGGCCGACCAGTCGCCTCTTTTTTAAATAAGCTATTTACCGTTTTGATCAAAACTCTTCGTCGCTACCTTAAAAATCACAAAAATGAAAAACTTCCTCTCCACGCTGAACCTCAAAGATAATAGTATTTGGAAGGCGACTAAAAACCTTAACGACCGCAGTAAGTTTCTTCACTCCTCTACAACTCGTCCTCAAGTGACTAGGTTTACATTGACATATAAAAAACAGACGTCCTAGCTAATCACTACTTCAAAATTCACGGACATAACTTACAATTAGCCTCCACTTTCAACGCAAGAAAGTCCAGTCTGAGGTTCGGAGGTATCTACGCACTACTAAGATGTATCTACATACAACTAACACTACCCGAAATTGTGTTAACGTCATTTGTCCTCTAGATAGATGCAATATCATTAAACAAACGAAATTAAAGTACACGATAGGCCCTGATAATATATCATTACTTATAATCAAGAATGTTTTGTCGTCGGAATAGTCGAGTGACTAAGAACACGGACTTCTATATACGATCGACGACGCAAAAATTATCTTCAGAAAATAAATAATCCTAATATTATTATCGCGTGGAAGGCAATGACAAACCACCACGCACAACACAATATGCGTACTATTAACAATATAGTACACTACAATAACACGCGGGGCTGAATAATATCGTGACAACAAAGCGATTACAATCACTTCTCCCGGGTGTGTGTGTGTATGTGTGTCTATCTACGCGAGCGCCATATTATAATTGCCTTGTACGCTACTTACACCGTGCAACAAAATATGTATAGTAAGCTTCGAGTTAATGAAACTTTTTTTTTACTTATTTGTCTAGTTAGACGAGTAGGCAGACAGATAAATAGCATAATAATTTATTCGATAATATAAAGAAGATCTTTTACTTATTCAGTAACGGAAGCTTCCAGGTAGAAGTATTATGTTATTTAAATTTTCGGTTTTCATAAAAATAAATAGCCGTCAAAAAACCTTTTTTTAAAAAAATAAAACAATTCAATGAATCTCCCGCTACACAATATACTCTCACACACTACGGCGCGTATTTCCGCAGGGGACAGACGCGTTCATTCTAAAAGAAGAATTTAACATATTTCGTCCTAAATTCCGCCCCTTATTACGTAGTGGTTTTTCAGTCGATCCTCTTACGATTCCGAAGCTGAGGATAGGGAACAGGATTATCAAAATAAAAAAAATCCCTTTCAAATTAGAAACAAGAATTGGGAACACTGGTAATCGTCGTTTTAAAAAGCCAAAAAACGAGGCGTCCGATCAAATTTGCGTTGAGCCCTTTATGAGAAAATAAAGAGACGCCTGTCGGGTAACCAGTGTAATGGGTCTCCCGGGATTATTTCGCTTCTTTAATGTAAATAAAGACGCACCGTCGAAATCGAGGTTAATAACCCGTAACCGACTGTTTTCATTTTTATCGTTGCGTTATTATTTTTTCCATCTTTTTTTCTTTTTGTTATTTTATATTTTATATATATATTTTTTTTTTTTTTGTAAATGGTACTAAAAAGCTTCCTGGAAGTACGAACTGACGTCTTTCTAGCGAAGATATTATACACCTCTTCACCCCAAAAAACCATATTAGTGTAGTTATATACGTTTTATATATATATATATATATCACATGTATATGTGCGTTTTCCGGAACTTTTTCGCAGGAATTCTTTTTATTTCGCCGTTAATTACAGTCATTGTGGAATAACTCGATCTTTTTCGTGACGTCCGAAAATAAAAATGTTCAAGATAAAATCTGCTCCTCAACGGCGAGCTTGCTCTTTACGATTGACTTTGCACAATTGACGTTTTTCTTTTATTTTCATCTGTAATATTACGAGTACTAAATTAGTCTCGGTATTAAAAATGTTATAATTATTGATACGGCTTATAAAATGACCATTTAGCAACGGTATATTTGCATAATTCTTTTTTTTTAACACCACTACAGTCAGAATAAACTGACCACTATCGGCCAAGCTAATAAGTTAGTAACGAATTAACTTATATCTAAGGTATGGCATGAAATACCGTTCACTCTCAATAGAGCGAGCAGGACAGATAAACACGGATGATCTATAGAAAGAGAGAGAAAGAAGGGACAAAGAAAATATATTATGCAGCGGTTGTAGAGAAAAATCTAAGAACTAATAAAATAATTATTTCGATGAATCGCTCGGACTAGCTGGTGCGCATCTCGTTAAAAAAATTGTTATATCGTCTGACGTAATAATCGTGTACATATTCAATGTAGAGATCATCGTGAATGGGTATGATTTGATATAAAAAACGGAGCGTCGACCATCTGACGAAGAATCTTGGATTGCAGCTGCTGAATACGATGTATATTACTTCTTGGCACCGTAAATTTCAATGCCGTACTTCCATATTGGAGCTATTACCGACAAGTACAACCCACATTATTTTTGTATACGAAATAGAGTAGCAATTCCCGGAACATGAATGTACATAGCTATCCAAATCAAGAAACTCAAATATATTGATATATTAACAGATTCAATGTCAGCAATCAAAAAAATGAATAACAGAGGATAACATTTTATATAATATCGTGAAGATGTGCGGGGTAAACTTAAAGAATATAATACTAAGAGAAACTGCATTTTGGATCAACTTATAAAGAATGTACCAGTCCTAATGTCGTGCTCCAGTACAATAATACCATTCAGGAAAAAGAAATCGTAAGTCGCAACAGCCACAGCATTAGCTGGGGATATTACGAAAATGATTCAAACGGTGATCTTATCGAAGATTGGGCTGATAAAAATAAGCTTAAATTGCTGTTTTTAATGTGAAACTATCCACATCATTCAATAGTCAAAGATAAAAAAGGCTACAGCTCCGATACTGAGAATATCTCTCACATGTGCTCAAAGAAGGTATCCAAGTCAATTTCTCATACACAGCACAGACCTATAGTATGTGAAGTAGATGCGGTTATTAAACCAACTACAGCTAACGAAACAAAATGCAGATTTAACTTCAAAAAAACAAATTGGATTAAATTCGGCAGTGAACTGGATGAAACGGTCAAAAACATATCAGCAGTAGTCGAAGAATATGGCACTTTTGTTGTTGTTAAGAAAATTTCTAAGAAACATATTCCGCGTGGTGTGCGTGTATGAAACCAAGTATTCAAAAGAAATATGAAGAATATGTTAAACAATTTAATAAAAATATGTTTAAGAACAAAGTGATAGAAATGGTATTTGTCGGCGAAGAGATAGCTGAAGAAAGGAGGAAGGACTGTGTTATATATGTTAAAACTCTTCAAAACTCAAATAATGCTGGTATACAGAATTCAGCTGATTTTCATTTTAACAGAGATTAACAACCGCATAAGAACAATCAGTTTATTTGTAATAAATTAACACGATACTACAAAATTGAGATAAAACGAAATTCGAAAACTTATATATACATATAACACACATATATATACACATAAATGAAATTACAATTAACGAAAAATGAACGTTCATTACGAAATCAACTTCATGAATACTTCGAACAGACTGACATTGGCATCCTTAAGCAAGGCCTATTTATACCAATACTAGAATTAGTAACCGATAGTATGATCGAACGCCTGACAAGTAAAAGAAACTTGATTGGTTGAATGTCTGAAAAGTAAAAGAAACCTGATTGGTTTTTCCATCGAACCATACTCAGATAAGAAATCAGCTGACATCGAACCAGACGCTGCGGCAATTGAACTTCAAATAATTTCAAACATTCTGGATAAAATTAGTTGAAAAATCTAGATTTCAGTAAGGTAGTCGAGAAGGGTGGACACTGTTAAAGAAACTAAATGGTGATAATACACATACTACTTCCGCCTCAAGTATTACAGCTAATCAAATCGCGCATCAACTTTTGATGAATGGAAAGACAATAGAGAGAGTAAAGCATAAAACGCTTTCTCAGAGGTACGAACCCTCCGAAGTAAATCACTTTAAGGACTGCTTTACACAATCTGTATTTGACCGACTGTTTCAGCTATCATTGCCCTGTCATCTGTACGGTAATTGATTACATTAATTACTTGCCCATTGATTGTTTTTTTTATTACTTTCTGAATGTACATATTAAATAGCCACAGTAACGGCGAATATACTTGCCTTATTCCTTTTTATGTAGCTCACTTTTTATTTGAATACTCGTATTTAATTTTTATATATTCATATTGTATCCTATACATGTTATTAATGGAACTTAAATACGCATCTATCTTCTTCTCACCTTCTCATTCTTCACTATGCCTAAGTCCTATATTGTGTGATACGTTAAATTTGACCGTTTAAGTAATGGACGAAATATTTTATTTCTGTCCGCAGGTATCCGCAGGCCGCGTGTAATATTTACAATCGATCGATTAAATACAAAAGAGAATGTCGTACTACCGTGTTTTATTTCAGGTAATATAATTACGTTATATATATATATATATATATATATATATATATATATATATATATATATATATATACTATATATGAATTAATATTTCTGTCATAATTTTAAATTTGCGGTATAAACAATAACGTCAAACCACTCTTATAATTTTGGTAATAGTACACCATATATGATGTTCAAAATGAGACAATTTTTAACTTTTAAAATACAAACAAAGAAAAATTTTTAGAAACCTCTAACACTTTTTATGAAAAATCACAAAACCTTTGATAAGCCATTATCGAATGAGTATAAAAAATAAAATATAAAAATATATACAATTTAAAAAATATTGATTTAGATTTACAATTATTATATTTTTTATGATCACATGATAAAAATGAAAAGCTTTGCAATTTTTCATATAGAAACTTTAGTGATTTTAACACATTTTTAAGTGAAGCTGCTATTGGCGCAGTATATATAGGGAGTTAACCCGCAAAACAAGCGAGCGAGCCGAATTAACGGACGGATATATAGGTGTGACGCACCCACGTACGCACGCGCATATATATATATTACACATATATAACCACATTTTGTTGTGTTAGGTGTGTCAACGAAATATATATATATATGTGTGTGTATGTATCGCACTGCTAACACCCACGAACGCAGTCTTATTCTTATATATATATACGTGTGTGTATGTGTGTTTATATATACACCCGCGTAAAAATTAAAAAAAAAACTGTATCGAATTTAGTTAAAACGTCTTTAAATTTATTTTCTCACTTGCGCTCCGAGGTACAGATTTTTTTTCAAATTGATTGCAATTTGTCCTGGAGTAATAAGCAGCACTGCTGACAATAAGTTATCAAATGAACGCTGTACAATTACAGCTATTCATAGCTTGTCTGGGTATTAACTTGTAAAATCATGATCTTTAGTGCAGTTCAGTTTGGCAGATCTCCTTCAAACGTCTGAACCGCATACCATTATTTATTAGATTGATAGCTAGTGGATTGCGTGTTGGTCAACTCGTTGCTTATAATTCTGGCTAAGTTACCGTCGGAATTTGAAGTCTCTATACAAGTCGTCATTTCTGACAAACCAATGTGCACACTCTATATAGCACGCTACCTTGCAGTACACCTGTTTGTATAGAATAAATTTGCGAGCGTGCATCATTTATGACAACCTGTTTTTTTATTGTTTATTTCTTTTTAAATCACTACATTCCACACTTTTAAATTTTTTAAATGTTCTCGTTTTCTAAAATATTTTTAATTATATTTAAATTACGAATCACTGATGCGTGTATATATAGATGATACACTTGTGTCTCTACTCATTAGATACTATCGATTTTCCTACCGTTCGATCTTGGATACGATATTTATACGTGAACCTGTCGATTTAAAAAGGTTAAATAAAACGAATATTCGATTTTGGATACTTAAGTGCGTTAATATTTTCTTTTCGATTAATATGTACATATATTTTTATTGTGAAAACGGTGTAAAGAAACTTATTATTTAATTATATATTCGAATAAACAAAAAAATAATTAAAAAAAATGTTACACATAAAAATTATATATATTTAAATAAACACAAAACGAATAATTAAAAGTTTCAATCTTCTAACTGAAGAGGGAATTTCGACCTTATAATACACATGCATAATACAATGCTCCATATGTTATATATATATGTATGTATGTATGTATATGTATATATTAACGCGATGACCGTTAAACTCGATGTTTTGACTACAGCTTGCTGGATAAAGTTTTTCATTATCACATTATCATATAACCCTTAATTATCATAGAGAATACAGTAGCAACGCATTGTATATAAAATAGGGCATGTAAATTTAGTGCCTTGAATTGCTAGTCCATTTCGAGTGCAAAAATAATGTACAACAGGGTGGTCACGATGTTGGGCAAGGATCAATACGACAATGATAAAGACTGGTTGTTGATATATATATATATATATATATATATATATATATATATATATATATATATATGTATATATATATGTACATGTTGATGTATTGGAGAGTAGTGATTTTATGAATTAACAAAACAAAATAAAAACAATAATAATCACTATAAAATTTATTTTATATTTTGCAAAGCTTTTCCACTATAAAATGGTATTTGCTTGGAAATGACTTTATAGTCGAAAAATTTTGCAAAACATAAAATAAATTTTATAGTGATTAACATATATATGCATGTATTTGTGTAAGTAGAAATTCTCGACAAATTGAATATAATAAATCTAACTCCTTCTTATAGCTCGTAGTTTGATAATAATATAGAGTTTGAAAAATGACTCGGAACAAAAGTATTTCAAGTTTACTTAAACTAGAATGGTTATTCGTTAATTTATGCTATCGTCGGGATATAATCGAATGTCAAATTTCGGAAGGTCGACAGATTCTAAAATATTCCATGTAAGAAATACTTCAATAGATTCGTAAATAAACTAACGCTCGACCGCATACCAGAAGCCGCTTAGATTAGAATGAATTTACTGTTAAATTAGACGACCTTAATTAGTTCCAATAGAAAAAAAAGGCCGACAGAGTAATTTCTCTTCGGGTAAACTTGATTCCATGCGCACGATTAATAGAAGTAGTGTTTGTGCTGGTGCTAGTGGTAGTAGTAGCGGTAGTAAAACTTGAACGTACTTTTTTGGCGTGGCCAAACGGTTAAAAGTTTTACAGTTTCCCTAATGAAGTGTATAAAACTTGAATCTTGTTTGGATGCATTACGTACGGAGGAACTCGGGAAATTCCACCACGGTTTGGAAATGTACCAAGAAAAAGCGGAATTACTTTATTTTTTCAACGATACCGAGCGGTAATTGTTCTTTGACGTCGTTTACGACTAACGTTTTACCTTTCACTACTTTTTTTTTTACATTTTTCATTTAAAAATATATATATATATATGTGTGTGTGTGTGTGTATATCTCAGCATGTTTACAAATTGACAAATGATATATTTCCGATACTAAAGTAACCCCTATAAATATACACATATACTGTATATATGAACGTATATATATATATATATATATATATATATATATATATATATATATATATATATATATATATATATATATATATATATATATATATATATATATATATATATACTCATAATATGTGTGTATATCAAATCAACATTCAACCTATCGGCCTCTGTTTATGATTGGTAATTTCTTCAAGATTCACGTATTTCCTGGTGGTAAATTTAGAAAAAACTATAATATTTTTATTAAACGTGAATCCGTATAATAGAGCATGTTTACAAATTAATATTACGAAACAAAGATAATTACTCACGTTTGTAGATTATTGGTATTTTTTTTTTTTGGATTGATGCATTTTTTAATAGTTTATTATTACGAGCGAAAAAATTTCACATTTTTTTATTGGACATAAATACATATAGATGAGAATGTCCACAAATTGACGAATGATATAATTACGACATGAAGGTAATTCCTCTCTCACTATACACAAATTCATTCATTCATTAAGCGCGTCTCCGTATGGGAGGTAGACGTCTACTTTCCTATACCATATTTTGTTGTACAGTATAAGTAGCGTGTAGCCCGCATGTTTTTGTAGTACACTATATTATTACTAGCGGGCACATATGGTGTTGTGTGTGGTGGTTTGCCATTGCCTTCCGCGCCATATGAGGAGTGTTTGTATTTTTATTTTCTGATGATGATTTTTATGTCGCCGATCGTATTCGAACTCGGTACCTTCCTAATAGAAGTCCGTGCTCTAGCCATTAGTCTATTCCGAATGCATATATATATATATATATATATATGTGTATATATATATAATATACATAAATGTAAACCGGTGTAGAATACAGTACTTTTAAATTGTAAACAATAAAAATAAATATTTAAAATCACGGAATTTATTTTATTAAAAGTCTGCAAAGCTTTTCGGCTCTGGTGCCATTTTCAAATGGACAAAAATATTAAAAACAGCTGAAATAAAATAAAAATAGAATACAAGAAAATACTTAATTTAGATATACAATATTGCACTCACTGCTCCGATTAATGACTGAGCTACTAATCTGATAGTGAATGTGGTAAACAATCAGTTATATCATGAGTACGACTACAAAAAATTTGTATATTTTCAATTATGGGCTACAAACTTTAGTTATCATTTAAATAATCATATATATATATATATCTATTGTGCATAATTTTCTTAACTAATTACAGTGATTTTTTAGTTATATATATATACGTGTGTGTGCGTGTGGTACGAACACCATTTGTTAAGTACATAAAATATTTGTTCAATTCTCCATTTGGTTATGCGTTAGAGTTTATTTTTCAGGCATATTTTTCCGTTTCATTTCCTCGGCCTTTATTCTGTTTATTTAATTTGGGTACACGGTGCAATTTTTAGATTCATCTTATGCTCATTCTGTTGCTACTGTTGGCTATGTATCTGTTTGTACTAATTTTAAATATTTTATCGAAGCCTCGAATTGAATTAACAAATTATTTTCGCAAGAAATTTATTGTAATTATTTATCTTTATTTAATTCGTCGTTAGAAATTTTCAGAAAATTTCGAAAATGATATTTGTTTTAAATATGATATGATGGTTTTTCGATTTATCGAGCAAATTATGTTTTATATTTTATATATTTTCGTTTCATTCATTCGTCTTCCTTTACGTGCCGCAAATCGTAATTAAAAATTTAGGATTCTACAATTAAGATAGCAGGTTATTGAACTGAAGATAAGGGAATAATTTTTTTATATTAGTTTCATCGTTATTACTCAGGAGTTGTTTAAAGGAAGACGCAAGGAAAATTGTGAAGCGAATTTTGTAGCAGTCTAACAGTATATGTTGAACGGAGAAAGGCGAAGAACAGGTTTCGCACGTAGGTGGTGATAATTTGCTGCTCGGGAAGAATGAGTAAGTAATTAGAGCATGACCAATGCGCGGGTCGACACCTTTATTAACTTTATAAATTATAAATAAAAACAAAATAAAAAATAAAAACACGATTAAATATAAACTTTTATATTTGAACGAAACTTTTCGACAATTACGTAATTCTTCTTTGGTTTATGACTGTACCGTATCCTGCTACTTAGCCCAGAGGCACGGAAGGAATGAAGTTAAGAACTAGATTAGAGGAAGGATGTTTGTAATTTGGAGGACGAGGAGAAGTTTAGTCCCGGCGGAAGAAGTGCGTTGTAATATGTTAGGAAGGTTGCGAGGAATGCCAGAGAGCTGGCGTTGGAGGGTATATGTTGAATAGGAAGTTAGCATGTGAACGATGGTAAGTGGAGTATTGCATGCAAGACAGGTAGGCCGATATTCGCTGGTGAACAGTAACTGCTGCGTAAGACGTGTGTGTCCGAACCAAACGCGAGAGAGGACCACCTCTTTCCGTCTGGACGTTGACATTACCGGCGCTACGATCGTAATGAGGAAGGATAGTGAATCATTCCATTGCTATCGACTTCATCTTATTCAAAATATGGTTCGTCATATCTTTACATGTCGTTGTTATCGCTGTATCAGCTTCGTTGTTTGCACAAATATTACGATGTCCGGGGGTATCCACGCAAGTATAATTTGTCGATTATAAGTAAACGATTTTTCTAATATAGTTTTCGCAAAGGGATGCTGATGTTCGAGACTATTCTGTATGTCTCTAACTGAATTAAGAGAATCTGTGCAAATTAATGTCATGATTTAGCTCCGATTCTGCAATAACAGTTGCGCAGGAGATTGCATATAACTCTGTCGACAGTACAGAGAACGTGGGAAGTGGACATCGGATTGTCCTATATTTGTAAATGACGGCGCAACCATTGTCGTTTCCTTTTTTTCACTCCATCCGTGTATAGTACTTTCTTGGCACCATACATTTTTAAGAGATTTTGGAACGAATCCTCGATAGTGGATTGAGACACTGAGACGCAGTATAGGGGAGACGTGTCAAAGATGATAAGAATGGGAATCGAAGGAGGAATAGGAAGTTGGTCGGTTTTGCAAACTAGAGGTAGGTTGACGTCAAGATTATGGAAGATGTTTGTAATTATCTTGTGTACAAGCAAGTTTGAATAAGGAATGATTTGATGGTTGTGGTGAGACGGGAGTTGGGAGTAAGTGAAGGTGGAATTCGAGTAGGATGTAAGAACGATGAAGATTGGCGGGAAATTCTCCGGAATCATATAGCAGATGGTTTATTAGTGTTGAACTCATTATTGCACCAAGTGTTAGGCGTTCTTCAGTAGTGGACGCATAGGCAGGAAAACCTTAATCACGTTTCGCTTTTCTTAGGCCTCTGTATATTCTGAGAAGAGAAATTTTATCTACACCATAGGTGGTATGTGATAACTTTTTCGTCAGATTTAGTCTTTGCGTACATTTATGCAATCCAACCACGTCAACCTTCTGTCAAAGATCAGTCCAAGATATCTAATTCGTGAAAATATAGCCTCAGATCCCATCAGTATCCATAGGAGACGACGATTGACTATTTTCTCCATGACTTTGCCGAGAACAGATGTCTATAACCGTCTAGTTCCGCTGGATTTTTGTTCTTTTTTTAAGATCGGAATCACCTCAGCCGGACACCAAGAGGTGGGAAAAGAACAGTCCTTTCCTAATTCGACATATTTTGCTATCCGAAAATCATTGTCACCGACATATCTAACTTCATACAATAATATCTTTCATTTACAACGAAACTATGACGTCCTTAATTGTTCAGTTTTAAACTTTGCTAAACATATATAATCAAATTTCCGACCTCAAAACAGTTCCACGGGATGCGTTAAATAAAAACGAATACGTATGTAAGTTCCAATCAGTTGTTGGTACGCCAATAGTAATACATAAATAAACATCAAATTTACAGCAAATCAAATTTCCTATTATTACTAAAGCGCATTCTTTAATCGGACACGTATCCGAGGATGTATACACAACCATTCATACTCTGTCCTAATACGATGGCGTGTTGTTGCTATGAACACAAAATATAATTGTATAGCATTGCCGATAGAATTTAAGTTAGTTTAGTACAGATAATTGAAATAATATATAAATCGTCCGAATATAAAACTACCGAAAATCAGAAGTCGGCAATCGCCAGAATTCAGTTATCATCACTCAGTAGCACGCGTGAGAAATATGGAAGTAAATATTAATTGAGGATGTTTGAAACTGTTCTATAATTGGGAGTAACCAACGCATCTCTTAATTTGAAACAAATTACAACAAGAGATTTTGTTATTAATTTAACGTAATAATAAAAAAAAAATCAATCATGTTAAGGTTTGATTTACACCATCGATCAATCAGAAAGAAATTTTTCCTGGTCGGGACCGAACTTGTCCCTGCATGTACCCAATAGGGTGGACGCTCTTCGTTCTCACTCCGGTCGTTAGTTTTTATTCTGATAAAACTGTTGTCGAGTGAATCACAAATTGCGTCAATTATACGTAATTAACGTAATATTTTTAATTAATAATATAATAAGTATAATAGTAAGTATTTAATTTAGTTTTTTATACGTCGCTGCGCAAAAACGTTTTAATAAAACATTTTAAACGTGAAATTAATACAAATTTGAATATTTTTTAATTTCGAGCGATTAATCGATATAATTCTTTTTATAATTCGTGTAAACAAGAAAAATTCGTTTTCCCGACGGAAGATATAAACAATTAATTAAATATTTAATTAATTTTAAATACGAACAAATAAAAATATGTTTTATTAAAAGCGGAATACAACCGAATTTGATTGACGGTTCAAGACTGACTGAATCTTGACCGTACGTCGTGTGAGCTATACCTACAGCGCGAATCGAGCCTAATAATTCGGCTTTTTACTAACAGAATTTATCGTCGAATATTTATTACCGTAAAATATTTTTTATTTTCAGTTACGTAACATTAGTACGTAATTTTAAAACTTGGTTAGTCAGGATTGAGCGTTGTTTATTTCCGTTACATCGTTGTGACATTCGCGACGAGCGCGCTTGTACAATGAAATTACGAAACTGCTTTAAGAATATCATTTGTAGTAGACGGCTTCTTTAAAGAAGACGATCGTTTCAGCTGTAGTAACCGCGGAGACTAAAACTTTTCTCTTAAAAACTCTGGTTAAGTAGTTACGGAGAGAAGCGAAAGTTTTAACTGCCGTTTGCAAAATGTACTACCGTCCTGAAAACCGAATATAAATGAGACGGTGCGGAATATTACCCCGTAATGAACGATATTGTCGGTTTATTTATGAAAGAAAAGAGAGACCGCGAATCGGTTGTATTGAACTAATGCGAAATAATAAAGGATATAGATATATATAAAAATCATCAACGGACTAGAATATCGTCTTGAGTTAAAGTGAACGATGGCAGGGTAATTCAATTTTTTTGCTATATAAAACGAAATAGTGATGGTTTAAATCTGTTAAAAATTACCCTGTAAGAATACGCCTAAAGAACCAAAAAGCATGGAAGCGGGCAAAAATGGACAGATGACAGGAAGAAAAAGCAGAGTATGAAGAAATATTGGGAAGAAAAGAAAAGCAAAAGTTTGTTGTTTTTCGATAGACGGCCAAATTCTAAAAGAAGAAGAAGAAAAAAACGCTTAAAAAACGTCAAATTTCAATCACGATGCTATACGGCAGATGAAAAATTTTAACGTTAACAGAATTTTTTATGAAATATCTCGATACTTGAAATATTTATATAATGAATTTGTCGAAAATTATCTTCACCTAACCTAAAAGAAGTCCGTGTAATAAACGCCCGTATAAAATTTATAATTTTCTATCGAAATTTCGTATAAAATTTATAATTTTCTATCGAAATTTCGTATAAAATTTATAATTTTCTATCGAAATTTCGTATAAAATTTATAATTTTCTATCGAAATTGTATAACGGAAAGGGTTAAATGTAGTTAATATACAATTATAAATAAGACAATACGAACTTTTGACAGCGACTATCCGAACATAACTAACGTTGATGATAATATTACAAACGAACAAAATGAATATTATCGATAAAATGAAAGTAAATTTGGCATAAAACGAAATCAGCGTCGCTTAATTTTCACCGTATTAAACGAACGTTTATTTTTATTATTAATATCACTATTATCGTTTCATTTATATTTACTATATTCTATTCATCATTCAACAACTTGTCCGTCGACTGCTAAATTTAAATTCGGATTAATGATTAATGTCGTTAGCGCAATCGCGAGACGTCTGTAAGACTTTTCAAACTTTCGAATTATAAACCGACATTGATAAATGAATTTATCGAATACGTCGGTAAATTTCGAACCAATTTATTCCCCTAGTTATGAAAATACACGAATGGAATAGGAAAATGATGAATATACAATTGTATGTGTGTAGAACAACTTAGTTCAGATATGTGTAAACACATACATATCTAATGATAATACCGGGGGTAGCATCGTTGTTTTTGGTCGTAACGTTTTAAGCCTCATTAACGGTTATCGAGAAACTACAATTACACCAAGTTCTGAGAAGAAATGAACGTAATGATACGATAATTACGGGCAAACATCGTTACTTTAATGATCGTTTATAATTAGTATGATTATCGGAGTGTTCGAAAATCAATAACCTACGCTTTGCAAATGATACAACAACCAGCCCAATTGATACGAAAATATTACTATACTGAATAAATGTGAAGCGCAAAATACGGATTAAAATTATAAATAAGATTAGAACAAAACTACCCCCGTGCCGGTTGATCGAGAAAAATGATACTGATAAACGAATCGAAGGTACAAAATTATGTCTATGATCTCTCTTATCGAGCGTAAAGACGAATCCCCATTTCTATCGAAATATCGTGAGTCAATTAAATGGAAATACATCCATCACGCATGCAGTGAAAAAGAATTAAGTGGACGCGAAAGCTAAAAATATACAACGTATCGGTAGTTTCGAAATGTGGGCTTGGAGGCGTACGCTAGCGAAGAGAATAAACATTTCCATATTACTCCATTTTTACCAGTGATATTCCGGAAAACTCGTTTATTGCAACTTTTACCGATGACATAGCAATACTAGCTACTCATCACTGTCCTGATACGACTAATCGACAGCTCCAGAGTACCATTGATCTGACGGTTGATTGGTTTTGCAAGTGGAAAATAGTGATAAATGAGCTAAAATGTAGCCATATCATATTCACAAATAAAAAAGTTGATCGTGGAAAATATCAAATTAAAATAAGTGGAAATACAAAATCCTTGTGTGAAATATTTAGGAATTCATCTAGATCAAACACTAACATGGTTGCCACACATTACCGCTAAGAAAACTGAACTAAATATCAGAATGAAACAGTTATACTGGTTACTGGGACCTATGTCTCAACTATCAATTAACAACAAACTATTGCTGTACAAACTTATATTAAAACCGATATGGCTTTATGGCTGCGAGCTATGGGGATATGTGCTTCCAAAAGCAACAAACGAAAAATCCAGCAGTGCCAAAATAAAATTTTGCGTATGATAGCTGGTGCTCCATGGTACGTGTCGAACGACACGTTGCATAGGGACCTCCGGATAGGACATGTAGAAGATGAAGTCCGCTGTGCTGTCCGAAGGTATCTGTCGAAACTGGACTTTCATGGGAATCCGTTAGCAAAAATGCTGCTAGAACAAGAAGAAACCAAAAGATTGCGAAGAAAACGCATCACCGATTTCAAGTAGAGTCGGTGTAGATAATTAATAGGACCACCCAGGTGTTCGGCTGTTGAGTCGACTCCTATTAAAATAAATTTCGTTCACTAAATCTAGTTGATGATGAGAGTCTCGTCAGTTCTAGATCTTAAAAGTTTATATAAAAAAAAAAAAAAAATATTACGGAAGCTAGAAAAGTAGACTCTCCGAAAATATTCTATCGAGAATATTACGATTATTCGGCCATATTATGTGTAGTGAGCACTCAATGCGGCGATTAATAATTGATGGACAAATGAACTCGTCCGAGTGGGCGGACTCGAAAAAGTACTCGGACAGTTCTTAGTTAAATGTAAACGGCAAACTACAGATCGGATACAATTTAAGAAGTGTGTAGTATAAATATAGTCACGACGCTCATCAGGCGGATAACGACCAAAAAAGATATATTTAAAGAATAACTAAAATACGGGACTAAGTTTTCCGACGATATTAAACAAATTTTTAATTCGATTTATGAATTCAGTTTATTCCTTTATGTTTTAGCAAAATATATTTTTCCAAATTCATCAATTTATTATACTGTTCGCATCGTTGAAGTGAAATTCGTCCAGATACCCTGTCATGATACAGCAGACGACGTTAAGCGTCCTCGAGATATATATGTTAGAGAAATTTTATCGGAGATTAAGTTTTCACGCGAAAAATTTACAAATGCCGCTTGGAGAAATTTCAGACACACCATTCAGAAATATTTAGCATTCGATGATTCATCAATCTTCCGAGCAATATAGATAAAACTTCTAACCCGTACGTTATATTCACTTACAAATTAGCACCTGACTCATTTTCTCTATACCGATCCTTGTGATGAAGACAACATCTTCGATAAAAATCGTTCGTTTTTCAATTGCGTTTATTATAAAATGTATCGATATCGAAATTTTTGTCATGTATTGTGAGCAAATGTTTGTCAGTACATAAAACATTAGCCTATACGTAATCGTGTTCCTATATATATATACATATATTAGTGTGTAAAATAAATATTTGATAAACCATATTTTCTTACAGTCCTGTGGGTGAAATCGCTATTGTCCAAAAATAAAAAATTCGAATTTAAACCGCTCTATATCATTATCTGGCTCACATAACGTCTTGATTTGTCCTATTACCGTCCATTTTTCTGCCTAAAAACTGACATATATATACATATATATATATATATATATATATATATATATATATATATATATATATATATATATAACTTATTGTTTAATTAGAAATTCTTAAAATATGAAGATTTGTTGATTCTTTTTTCGACTGCTGACATTTTTTGACAGATAATGATCCGACTCGTACGTCGCAACTGAAAGTATTAGTGTCCGGTTGATCGAATAAAGTTTTGATAGATTCGCTTACTTGACGATCTTCTGTAAAAAAATTTAAATTCCGAAATTGTCCTCGTTTAAATATTCGGGCTTTAAGGTAAACGACCACTTCGTTTATTGTAACGTCCTTTATGTGTTAAAGTGGTTGAAAGCTTTTATTTTGCCTGTCGGATCGGTTCAATTTCAATTTTTGTTCTTCGCTGTGGTTAATCTACCCAACTTAAAAGTTCCACCATCTTCATCGATTACATCGCTGTAAGCATGTCATGCGTATACCGGAAATTCGAAATTTTCCTCTCTCTTCCATGAACATCGCCATTCCAGTTTTGTTTTTTTTTTCTCCGTTGCCTTTCAGATTTGAATAGTGGTAGTGACAGCACCGATCACTAACACTCTTCTGCACTTGAGAGAATTCCCATATGACTTGGTTAGCTTTTGTGTAATTCTCACTATTTTAATACGATGTTGTCAAAATTTTTATAAGAACTCAAGTATCTTCGGCAAGTTACTTAATTTGTCATTATCGTAAGCTGTAATATCATCCAGAAAACATATAGGTACTATATATATGTCCACGCATATGTAATTTTATACTGAATTGTTCTTTACTTCGAAGATATCTTTATCCGTTTTAAATTATTGGATATTTCGTTTTGAAGATGTTTTTTTTTTAATTAAATAATTCGGTATAATATTCCGGACCGTAACGAATTACAATCATCATTTCTATTTAATTCTTTATTCGTTTCTCTTATCAGCGCGCATTCGGTCTTAAATGACCTATTAAAGGAAAGACTGGTAGCTGTTAATCAAAGAACAAATATAAGTTAGTTTTTCGAAGAACGAGATCGCTGATTTGTAGCCGATCAGGTACCAACGAATTTTATCGCTCCTTTGAAATTTTTATTTGCGAACGAATATATATATATATATATATCATCATCATCAATTTCCATCTCCTATTCAGGAAGTTGTACGTTAGTTTGTTATAGTTGCCTCTGCCTCGCCGTCTGTATTATTTTCGGTATTGACCCTCTTCTATCGATCCCGTGCATATATACTCCATCCTTTTTCTTGACCTTTTCCCCAGGATTTTTCCTATATAATTTATATAAAACGTACGCCTGGTAATTCTGAATATCGATTTGAAAAATTGTTCATACTTTTTTATTTATCTCGACTACTTTAAGTGCAACAATAGGTATAACCGAAAATTAAATGTACAATACGAGAGTAGCGTAACTGTAAACCAAAATTTAGCATTGTCAAATAATAGTAAAATCCCGTAATAAGCTCTTGAAAATATTTTCGATAAAAATGCATTTCAATAAAATTATGACGATTCCGTCAAGATGATCGAAAAGTACATTTATAAGCTTTGCTATAACACACGGGAATAGGCTGTGGAATTTTTTAACGAATCCATTGAATATTTAGTTTTCAAATGTGCGATTAATTCGTCAATTTCGTCTTTGCTAATTACAAAATTATCGCCATCAAGTTAAACAAGTCATATAAAACAGTCAGAGCATTGCCATATTAAAACCTTCCTGATAAAGAATAACATAAATACCAATCATGAATTTATCAACACTACATATTATCTACATGATTAAAAAAAATATATTGACGTCTAAACAGTTTAAAACAAGTTACTGGATGATTACTATACAAAAAAATATCGAGCATTATAGGATGAATGTAACGGTGTAGCAAAACAATTCTTTCCAACTACAGATAGAATAGCATACTCGAACATATTAATATGCAATACAACTGACAGCATATCCTGACAGGAATGACAGCAGTGAATTTACAGATATCAGCGGTACCGAATTAGTAAATAAAGAGTTCTCAACATTTAATCATTTTACAATATCCGAAATAACATACCGGAAAAACTAATCTACATTTATCCTAGTAATATAAACTTTATATAAATTTTAATTATGAAATGGATTGACTAACCGTAAACTGAATTGGATGGACTCTGGTCTGTTCATTATTTCAACTAGTATTATAACATTTATAAATATCCCATTTGGTTAGATGTGTGTATTGTCAAAGGCGTTATACATTCATCCTCAGTTTTTTTATAGAGGTTCACCGCGTGGAATATTTGTATTTTATTTTTATACTCCCCGTAATGCTTTTCGGAAATCATATGTATGTGTAAATTTCATTACGGGTATGTAAGTATTTCTAGATATTTTTTATGAAAATGTATTATCAAAACTTTTATTTAGTAATTAATTGTAGACTTACCTAAAATGTACACCCGATTATTACTTATGTTTATGTGTACGCGTATATATGTTTATAGTGTAATGATTACACGTAATTTACGTATAGTCGTGTTATGATTCCTCTCTTATTTTTGAGGAATGTATATATTAACACGTTGGAGTGTTATAAACTTTGTGTACTATGTCCGATTATATGTGCATAAGTATGTGATAGCCTTGTAACAAATAATAATGTGTCCGGCACCCTTGCAATATTGCGAATCGGTGGTTCAATTTTAATTAATACTTGCTGAAATGCATTTGATTTGATATTTCGATAAATTTCTTCAACCGGATCATATCTCGCGCATTGATTTTTTCTCCTAACTCGATACGTTCTAATTATTTACATTGGTGTCGCGCATCGCTTTTTCCCTTCCCTACATTCCACTCGTGATTTCCTTATATGTCATATTGTGTTTCGAGCAAACCTAAAATTATATCATTTCCCTCCAGTAGTGCCGCAATGTCTCTTCGGCAGAAGGAAAAGACAACTTAAAGCTTGTCGTAAGTTATCAGAAAAATCAGATAATAAAACTTAGAAACGTAGCCTGTCAGCTATCAATACACGATTAAATTTAGAATAGAGCACAGATTGAGGCGAAGAAATTTTAAATAAAAATTACAAAAATCAATAAACCGAAGAAAAAATTTTCCCCCGCGAAACAAAAAATATACTATCATTCGATTTGTTTTTTTCTCTTCAGAAGATTTCGGAAACGGTTTATTCGAGAAAAGTTTCGCGAAAAGATTAATACGTATACATTTCGCGTTAGACGATCTGGTAAAGAGGCTCCTCCCCACGGGGGTTAAGGTTGGGGCATAAATTGGCGTCTGGCTGGCTGGCTCCGTTTGACGGCTCGTATTTTACATCTAATCCTGTTTCTTGCACGCTCTATTCCAGCTTTACTAGTTTCCTACCTTTTCTCCTTTCGTTTTAGATTTAGTCAACCGACCGCCCATTTTCCGCTTCCCGTATACTTACGGTACCTAGAGGATACTCTAAAAAAATAACTGGATACAGCGGAGTGTCCATATGAACATTTAACGCGTATCGTGTTGTCCATTAAAACGCAAACCCGCGCATTTTGTATTTCTGTTCACGTGTGCGTTTGTATATATGACTTTATTATTATTTTTTTTTTTAAGTATAATATAACCTTATCGTGTTAATTTAAAAGAAGGAAAATCAAGAAGAGATCATTTCACTACCCAATTCTAAATATTAATATGACTCTAATATAGATACTCAGAATGAATAAACGTTGGAGAGCGTCAAGAATCTTCAAAAATCGGAAAATACACTTTAAAAATTATATGTTATTCGCACATAACGCTATTTGCGGATGATAATCCCCTCGATGACTGCGCGAAAACGGTATAGAAATTTAAATCGATCGAATATGTAATGCAAATAAATGCCGGGAAAAAATGACCAAGCAGGCGTTAATAAAGAAACGACGTATGAATATGGAATACGCTACCTATAGGGAACGGAAGTGTATTGTGAAATCTTATGTAAGACTATGAATCAATTTCATGCTGCTGTTTGAACAAAAAGAGATAAACACGTGAAAAAAACATTCGAGATATGATGCAGGAGGCCTATACTGAAACTCTCGTGAATGGATAAATATCAAATGAAAAAGTTTTTAAAAGAGCACGAGAAAAAATAACTATTTTTCAGAAGTGGATACGGCATTATGTTTTAAGGCATAACTGCCTGTTGACGAATATTATATACAGGAAAATACCTACACGTAAATTGAGAATAGCGCCAAGACAGGCATTAACGCATTATTGTATATGCAACGGTAATGAAAATATCACAGTTATATACAACTGAAGAGATTAGCAGTCGATTGAAAAAGTGGGAGACTCTTAATGATTAAAAAACCCTATTGATTACTATGTATATATATATAACAATTTTCTTCTTATCTTAAACGTCAAGAGAGTTAGATATATAACTCCAAACTGGATAGTCAATTGAAACTTCGTCGGTTAGATTGTAAATATCTTCAAGCCTCCAGTAGTATATCGGACAATCATCTATAATGTGTTCCAGTTTCTCTCCACATGGACAGGTTGTTGTCTCCGCCATACTACCATTTCTACATAGTATACGCACATTAATCTTGTCCCGTTCTAAGTCGATTGGAGATTCACCACTGTTTCCGCGGCTGGTCCATTTTTTGCACCTCTTCTTTACTAATTGTCTGTTTTTGGCGTTTGTGGTATAGTTTTTTTAGACTCGTGATTAGTATCATTTATAGTGGGCAAATTTTGAGACCAGGGTGACTTTCTCAATTTTAAATCAGTAATAGATAAAATTAGTCGCGCGAAATATTTATTGTGTCTGATCGACGCTACTTCTTGGCAGGGGCGATATTAACTAGCGCTGACAGCCATGGAAGTGGAGTGGATTTTAAAGTCCCAAAAATTATCTGCAGATACTCATTTATTACGACGTCAATTCTGTTTTGCGTGATAACTAATGCTAGCACGAAAGTTCTTATCACCCTGGATGATGATCACCAGCTTGAATTAGCCGACCTGCTTATTAGGTTTACTCTAGTTTTAATTTGAGCGAGACGACTTAAATTGAACGGTTCAATGTCACTCCAAGATATTCCTTCAGGTTTTTTTTCGTCGAAGTTCACTGTAACCTCAGCATTTGCCATTCTATTATTGCGGAATGCAGGTATCTTCGACTTACCTGGATTAAGTCGTAATTTCCACTTTCTGAAGTATTTGCTCATCGTTTTAAGATCTGGTTCTAGGACTTGTACGCATGCTTCCAAACTTGTATCTTGAATTGTTAGTGCAATACCATCGGCATATTAAAGCTTTTTACTTGTTGTAGCAGAAATATCATGAATATATACATTAAATAAAAGTGGTGCTAATATAGAATCCTGAGGTAGAACATTGCTTGTTTTTCGCCGTCTAATGCTTAGACCTTCTGTGAGAATATTCAAAAGTATTGGTTCGCCAGCACCTTTCATCTTTTTACATAGAATTATTTTAGATAGTTACGTACTGTGTCAGCTGCAACAGTTTTCGCTTCTTTTTGGAAGCCGTTCTTTATAAATTGTGTTATCGCAGCTACCTGGTCTACACATGACCTGCCAGGCTTAAAACCTGCTTGTTCCTTTGGAAGTATTAAATAAATATTCTGGACTATACGATTATATATCAAATATTTTATATATTACTGAGAGGACATAGGCTAGTTCGTCGACTTTTTCCTTGTTTTTTTTTTTTAATAGTACTATTTTACCATTTTTAAAATCTTTCGGGATGTTCGCGGTATTTAGTATTTCGTTATATATCTATAATGAGATATTTGTAGAGTCCTAACTAATTCGAGGTATACCTCATCCGGACCAGCTGCTTTCCTGCAGCCCTGTTTCAAAGTCGTTTTCAATTTTACGTGAGAAAAATAGTTCCGCAACTGTCATGGACCTTTTAGCTTGGCTGAGCTGTTTTTTAATAAGTTTGATCAGGCCTATATCTAATAACCGTGACGCTATTTTATCGGGTTTTATTTGTGCTTATATATGCTTTAGCGTGTCTGTGCCTAGCTTTTCATGGAATACCCATGCTTTTTTGCTATTGTGAGTGAAATTAAAATTGTCCACAGTATTTATCCACTATTTGCGGCGTTTCTTGTAAAGATTGTTTAGAAGTTCCTTAACTTTATTTTCATCACCAGCGTGTATGAAATCAGCGTGCTCACACTCTTTTGACCAAGGAATATAGTTATTTATTCTACTCTTCGGTATGTTTCCACGAGTTGCAGCTTTTGTAGTATTTATAAATTTACTGATATAAGCAATGGTCGGTTGGATATCACGAATTTTATTAACTAATGATGATTTAAAGTTATTCTAATCGCTGTTTATATATTTCTTTACATGTATTGTGTATCAAGTTTATTCCGTTATCCTCTAGTTTCTTCAACGTTTCCTCCAATATTCCATCGTCTTCCTCTTTTTTTGTCTTTTTTTTTTTTTTTTTTTAGTTTTGTTTTTATTACGGCTAATCTGACTTTAATATTTCGGGCTCAGTCTCCGTGCTTTTTCTCGTTTTAATGTTCGTATTTATTATATTCACTGTTTCTTTTTTCGCACTATATTCTCCACATTTCAGCTATGTGCACACGATTTCTTACAATAACTCCGTTTTCATCTTCAGCCGCTTCAGTTATTTTAGCGTTGTGAAGATACCTGTAAATAGGTAAAAACTTCGTCCACACCTTCTGAAAGCCAATACATCGCTGACTCAGAACAAACTTGAAACAAGACAAGGAAATTAATCGAGAAGACGTTAGACAAAATTTTATATATATATATATGGCAGCTCCTCTTAATGGTATCTTTCGATTCATTCTAGCGAGAAGAATAAATTTATGGTTGTAGAGGCGTCAAAAGCAGCAGAAAAAGAAATTTTGATTTCTCATTTTTAAGGCCTGTAATTTCACTGTGTTACGAAACCTATTTTTGACTTTGACTGACAACGAAATCATCGACATAACTATAAAAAAACTTAATTTCTTACATAGAAATGTCTCACTTACATAGAAATGTCTCAAGCTTCAACTGCCGTACAACAAATTGTCGACACACACACACATTATATATATATATATGTACTTCATAATATGTATGTATGCGTGTATCATGAAACTGGTGAACTTTAATGCTAGATAATAAAATGTAAATAACAACTCGTTTTAGAGTTTTGGCCGATGGTTGGTTTTTACTGTTATCTTCGTATAGAAAGAGAAAGCATCTTCATCGTGTCATCGTTGCCTTCGTGTGTGTTATCGTCTTATTTCAGCTACCTAAAACTAAAAACTTATTTTTTCCAGCTCTTTTCTCAATTACATCTCGGTATCGCGATAAATGGCGGCCATTCTTCAGCGTCGCAATCTCTTCTATTTTATTCGCTTCTCCTCTTTACGTTCGCGTATAGACGAATTTTTCTTTCTCGTCGACGGTTATAGGGACATTTTTAATCTGGCACGGAGAGACCTTCACGCGTTAACAAATGTTCCTCCGCTCAACTCTCTAACTTGGTAACATCACCAACCCCTGTTTGTTCGTCTATCGCATCGCACTTACACAATTAACGGCTTACCGCCTCGCTGGCACAACAACAACAAAAAAAAAATTAACGGTGTCTTATCTTTATCGCCGTTTACAACTCCAACGGAACAGGAGAAATAGGACGAATTTTTAATTTAGACACAAGACACCAAAATAAAATAACCAATATACCAAAACCCCAGACTTTAAATTTCTTATTGCTTATTTCGCAGAAAAGCTTTGATGAAAGTCTTAAATAGAAATAATTAAATCACGCGTAAAATGTTTCTAATGAAATACAATATCTATATACAAGCACACATCCGAACAGGACAAGAAACAGAAATACATATACCCATACTCTCATGTAAACAAACTCCTCCATCGAGACACGCACATAAACACATACTGATTTACAAATACAAAAAACATGACTAAATACAAATCATACGCATTCCCATGCAAGGAAATTATTTACTATCAAAATGGATATCTAACTGTGGATGAATGTTTAGTTCGTTATTATATAGACGCAAGGCGGATAAATGTGGTGAATTATAACCAAGATTTGTACCAGCATGTGGTTCATAGAACACGCGATGTGACCTACTACTAATACTGAGAAACATAAATAAGATTGTAGATAATAAATAATTGTCAACTATGCGAGCGTTCCAAAGATCGTGCAGGAACCCCTCAGCTTACTTATTTTTCTTCTAGCATTCCAGGGTTTAATATTTATGAAATCACATAAAATGTTATAACTGGTAAGTGTGTAGGATGGACGCCAATTTAACGATAATAAATATACCTCAAAAACTGAAATTGAACTTATTCCACCATATGAATCCCAAACCACAGATGCGTATTCTAATTATTACAAAAATAATACAATCGTAAAGCAGGTAATACTGTTTATAATACTACACTTAAGCGAAGAATTTCAAATAATTGAGGGTACCCATTGGCATATTCTAATAAAGTTTCACAATGCTCACCCTCGTTCTTACCCAATCTTTTCTACTAGGACTCAGAATGTTCATAAAGGTAAATGGGATGTGTTTTTCAAAGTACTCGATGACCTTCTGGCCAAGTTTGGTCACCATCTCGATCCTTCTGAACAGTGCGATGTCTATGTCTTGGCTCCAAATATAGCAATTTTAGCTGCTGTTCTTGCAAGACGGGTTCTTAGGTCCAAATCATCTTCCCCTTGGTGGGATTCTGAATGTAAAGATTATATTATTAGGAGAAATAAGTGTTTTAGTAGTAAAGCAGACACTTCTCCCGGTTTAGATTTGACCCCGTACTTTGTCATTAAACAGTGTTCCAATTTCGTTCTTTCTATATTGTGTGATATATATAACCTAATATTGTCACTGAAGTTTGTCTCAAATTCCTTGTTATAGCTATAAAAAAAAAAAAAAAAAAAAACGGTTAAGCCGCCTTATGACTTTAACTCATATAGACCAATTGCCCTGGGCTCTTCTCTAAGAAAGATCATGGAAACGATACTAAATAATCGTCCGAGATGGATTGCAAATTCCCAAAATCTATGTATAATTTCCGCCCAACATACTTTACAATGGATTGCTTAGCCCACCTTACGACTGATGTATATGTTTCCTTTATCATCAGAGCTTACCCACTACCTGCTTTCTAGATATTCAGTCAGCTTATGATAATATCCATATTCCAACTCTTTTTAATCGAATTATTCAGATTAGCTCTATCTTCGTATCGTGTCGTGTAGTCTTTTATTCCGTGTTTCGATCGTCTGATAGCTTTTCATTTAAGTTTTATTTTATTTTTATTTATTTTATTTTATTTATTTTGTTTCGGGATTGTTCGTTGAGTATATTAGAAGTAACTAGTGTACTCAGCTATGAATGCAGCCAGCCCGGGGGGACTTTATCTACCTGTTAATAGCAACATAGAAACAGATGTTATCGTACAGATAAGTGATAACCAAAATTCAGGTAGTAGCCGAAATAACAATTATATTAATAATAATAAATAATATCATTAATAATATTAGGAATAATAATAATAATAATAATAGCAATAATAATCATCAGATGGCGTCCTTTTCTAACGCGCCACAACTATTTCTTCCTAGTATTCATGATGGCCCATACGTAATTATTATACAGGCAGAACGCGGAAAAATCTCGCCAATTTGCATCCTATTGCAATCTGCAAGAAATTATCAAAATACGAAGGCCTGATCTACTTTCAGCGTAACGGTGTTAACAAAATAAAGGCCATTTTTGACTCAATTCAAAATGTCAATAATTTTCTTCTTGAAATCGCGAAGAATATTTACGGCTTATGTTTCGAACTCTTTATTATATCGTTTTGACGTCATCAAAGGCATTCCAATGGAACTTTCGGATGACGAAATTCTTCAACAACTTGAAAGTAACATTTCCTTTGCTAGTGTAAGGAGAATAAAAAGAAAAGTAGATGATAAACTCGTTCCTACACCTACGATACAAATAAAATTTTTGGGAAATACTCTTCCTCAATACGTTTATCTATACAAATTGAGATCCGCTGTTGAACCTAGCATATGTCCTCCACGATTGTGTTTTAACTGTTTCCGATTCGGTCATGCTGCTCAACAATGCCGCTCCAAACCAAAGTGTTAAGTATGTCACGAAGAACATTCAACTCAATCCTGTTCTGCGTCGTCTAGTCCAGGAATATCCGTTCAAGTTAAACGTTGTATTAACTGTAAAGGTAATCATTTAATATCTGATAAGAGTTGTCCTGTCTATATTGAGCAACTCAATATCCAAAAAATAATTGCCTATGATAACATGACGAGAGCTAAAGCAATCAGAAAAAAGAATGGAATGTTGGCATTAAAATCCCCACAACATATTATGTAAGAGTTTGCCAGTAAGGCATGGATAAAATCAATAAAATTATCTTTATTAATGAAATTGTTGGGCGGACAATATAAAAAGAGAATATATATATAATCTTGGTTGAGAATACAACTTTCAGGCATAATCCATTACAGTTGTTGCTATGTAAAATTGAATTAATAGAAAGTAAGGAGTGAGGCATACTACTATGTATTAAAATAGCAATACACCTCTATATCCATCCGATCTATCATCACGAAAACATTGATACCCTGATATTGAGAAGTTTTTAGAAATTGAGAGCCAAGTTTCAGGTAAAAGGATAACGTGAAAATTGTTAGTGGAAAGCAATGTTTCTAAGCTAGCTTTATTTTTTAATGCACTGTGACAGTTCCACTGTAGTACTCTTAGGTTAGAATTATTACTAATAGATGACATTAAACAAAATACTGGAAAGCACACGCTGGACATTATTGACTCAACTAACGTAACGGTGGTCAATGATGGCCGTCATACCACTATTCCTTATATTCATAAACCATCCAATGTTCTCGATGTATCGTTACTGTCTAGCAACCTAGTGCTTTTTGCATATTGGGATGTTAAGTCTATTCCGCTGGGTGGTGATCACCTTCCTATTGTCCTCACTATTCAATTCCTTTCTTGTCCTTCTGTTCGAAACTTTACGGTATATTCCAATCCATGGTTGCTTCCTAAGCACAATATAGGTAATTTCTCTTCATTTCTAGATTCACTGTGCACTCCTTTACTTTCAGCCTCAACTTTTGATATCCCTTTGTACAATAAATTTATGCATAATTTTAATACAGCTTTGCAACATTACGCCTTTCAAAAAAAACCTTCCAATACTATATTCTACTCTCCTCTTTGGTGTGACACTTCTTGCTACAGTCAACAAAATCTCTTAAGCGGTTACTTTAAACAATTTCGACGGAGTCGCTCTATTAGAGATTACCTCCTATTCAAAAAGCAGGAAGCCAATACCCGTCGTTTTTTACTTAGTAAGAAAAGGGAGGCCTGGAATAACTTTGTTTCTTCTATAAATCGTACTCAACCCTCATCTTACATTTGGAATAAAGCTAAATTATTTGCTGGTAAAACAGTTTCCTCAACTTATAATCTCAACTTCAACTCTGAAGCTTTCATACACTTTGTAGATTCTGTAGCTCTTATGTCCCTAATCAAGCCGAATGTCTTTTTCCTATGCCCATACAACATATCGTCCACTAATCCAATTTTCCATGTTCTCTTATAAATTTTTCTGAAATTTTACACTCTCTTTCTTACAAAAAAAAACTCTTCTCCTGGTTGTGACGGTATTACCTATAGAATGCTAAACAACCTTCCCTTCTCTGCTGTTACCATCCTCTTAAATTGTTTTAAACATTTCCTTAATACTGGCTCCTATCCTGAAAGCTGGTTACACTTTCTAGTGGTTCCTGTTAAAAAATCTAACCCTCCTGTGAGTAATACATCACATCGACCTATATCTTGCTTCCTGTATTCGAAAAACATATGAAAGAATATTGAAGAACAGAATTGTTTGGTGGTTGGAAAATAATAATATGTTCCCTTCTGGAATGTATGGCTTCCGTGATAATATTAGCTCACTAAATTGCGTCTCTCATCTGCTAGCTGGCATTTACAAATCTTTGATAGCAAGTAAATATCTAATTGCGTGCTTTCTAGATATTTTTTTTTATTTATTTTTTTTTATTGTAATTGTTAATATAATACAATCTTATCTATGAGTAAATAAGTATTAATTATAAAATAGAACCCATAATTTTAGATATTTATATATATGTACAGTTACATACATACAAACTATAAACTAATAAGTCGTGCGACATTATTCGCTGAAGGCGTATTAAATCTATTATAAATCATGCGGTTTTGTTCGTTGAAGGCGTCTTAATTCATAATTCGATTAATTAAATCTGATGCTTCAGGATTTGGATGTTGGTGAAGTCGGTTTGTATGTTTCTTTGCGAAGCAGCGAATTACATCGTCGACCCACGGAATGTTCAAGTCCAAATGTATGTCACGATTTCGTTGGTACCAGTGAGCCGCTGTGATAGTCCGCAAACAGCTGTTTTGAGCTCGCTGAATAATCAAACGATTTCTCTGCTTTGTACAGCCCCATAGCTGGATATCGTATGTCCAGATCGGCTTAATCAGCTGGTTATATATTAAAACTTTGTTAAATAAACTGAGTTTTGAATACCGCCCTAACACCCAGTCTATTTCCCGTAACTTATGAGAAATTTGTTTTCTTTTCATCTTGACATGCACCTTCCAGTTCAGACGTGAGTCTAGATGCATACCAAGGTACTTGGCTGAATCTGCCTTATGGACTGCAATGCCATCAATATATATTCGTAAATAGGTATATCGTCTGAGAGTGAATATGACATGAGCTGATTTCTGGTGATTAACTAAGATTTTCCAAACACGCATTCATTTACTAATTTTGTGTATGGCTAGTTGCAGGTTAGTTGTTGCACTTTCTATTGTATCACCAACTGACAGGTTTCTGTAGTAAGTAATGCTTTTAATTCCATTTCAATTCCTATGCTTTGTGATACACTTGCCTCACTAGGAATTCCTCCTTCCTTCATCTATGGCGTATGTAAATTATTTACAAATCGGATTCTTATTTTTAAACATTCGTCTATCGCTAATCCTTACATCAGGGTTGTACATTTGGGACTACCTCAAGGATCTGTTTTAACCCCGGTTTTATTCAATATCAATATGTTTAAATTATTTCAATCCTGCCCTCGTAATAGCATTAATATCTTATCCTATGCTGATGACATTGTACTTTATAAAACCAACTCTGATCTTTCAGAAGGTATTCAATCACTAAATAGTTCTTTAGAATTGATCTGTAAGTTATTAAACAACATGGGTTTCACTCTTTCATCTCATAAATGTGACTCTATCATATTTTCTTATAGACGTGTTAACCATTCGATACCCGGTTTAATGGTTGACAATTATTGCGTTCCATTTACCACATCTTGCAAGTATTTAGGCTTTGTCCTAGATTATAGACTCAATTGGCGTAATCACATTGAGGCCATTTCTTCCAAACGAATAAATCTCTTAAAAACACTTTCGCATACAACTTTTGGGGGTGATCCTCTAATTTTACTTCTTTTGTATAAATCGTTTATTCGTAGTGTCGTAGATTATGGTAGCTTTCTCTTTGCCAATGCACCATCTAGATATATTTCAACTTTGCACAAACTTCAAAATACATGTCTACGTTTGGCCCTTGGAGCTTTTGTCTCTACTTCCATAGCCAGTCTAGAAGTAGAGGCAAAAGTCCCTCCTTTATCTATGCGACGGTCTTATTTGGCTGATAAATTTTTGATTAACTCTTTCTCAGTTACTTCATACTCGATATTTCTCTCATTCCTCGAAATTTTTCAGAACTGGAGATTTTCTTTTAATCGTCGTCCTATTTTATGTCTTTCTACACATCACCTTTCTATGTACAGTGAATTAATACTTCCTTCTTCACCTTCCGTTTATTTTTCATTTTCCTTTATTAATAATGATCTTGTGTTAGATATAGATTTAAATTCTTTTAAAACGTTCAAAGTTGCTACACCCCCTTCTATCGCCAATATTTTCTTTACATCCCATATTTGTGATAACTGGTCAGAATTTCTCGCTATATATACAGACGGTTCTAAGTCAAAGAATCATGTAGGAGCAGCTTTTATAATTCCTTCAAAAAATTTTCCCTTTTTCGAGTTTCTTCCATTTTTACAGCAGAGTCGGTGGCTATTTTTCAAGCTCTGCGTTTCATCCTGTTAAATCGGATAACTCAAAAGGTAATAATTTTTTCAGATTCTAAAAGTCTCCCATAATACTTAAAAGTCGTAATCACATTGCCCTTTTACGGGGTGCCGGTATCTTTGTTAAGTTTACATGGATTCCTGGTCATGCTGGTATTAAAGGGAATTTAGTTGCTGATCATTATGCTAAATGTACAACGTACCTTGGTTTATTTATTGCTTACACTCCGTGCATTGATCTCCTGTCTATCATTAAGACAGCTCATAAAAAATACTGGAAAGCTACTTGGAATAATCCTTATAATGTTACAAAATATAAACTGCTTCAGCCTGATCTTCCTTGTCTACCATGGTTCTATAATATCGAAATACAAGTGAGTCTGCTCCGTGGTTTTATTGTCGCTTTATGTCGACTACGTTTTGGAAAGAATCATCTACCAGCTACACTTTTTCAAATGCATCTTGTTGCTTTCCGTTCTGTTCACATCCTTCAGATATCCACTGTATCGCAGACGCAAATCACATTTTCCTGGAGTGCTCATATTACCGCTTCACTCGTGACTCCTTCTATAATCACCTCATATCTCTAAATGTTCCTTTTCCTGTCAATATTCCTTTCTTACTTTCCACACGTAACATTCACATATACATATGTTTATATAGGTTTATTGCTAACTGTAACATACCCATATAGTTAAAATTAAGATAATTCTTTTGTAATATGGTTTAATGGGTAAACTGATGTGGAAGCCCAATAAAAAAAAAAAAATATTCAGATCGGTATTTCTAAACCCATTGCGGTTTTCCTTCATAATCTGTTGATTAATCGTACTCGTGTTTTTCAACCTTTAAATTACTCTAGTGAACAACCTACAGTGGTCCCCCCCCCAAGGTCTGTGTTAAGCCCTTTACTGTTTAACTTGTACATTTCTGCTTTCTTTAACCAGATATCAGATAAAGTATATTGTATTTCTTATGTGGATGATATTGTTGTATATAACAAAGGAAAACATTCACAGGAATGTCTGTATGTTTTCCAACAGACCTGAGATTTCATTAATTCTTTCATGCATGACACCCACTAGGGACTGCATTCTGTTAACTATTGTAGAAAATTTATTTTATTTATACAATAACCATGTGCTTGTATCTTTCGTTTGGGTTCCAGCCCATGTATGTATCCAGGGAAATGAAATATGCGATCTGGCTGCAAAACTTGGGGCATCGGAAGGCATTCTCATTCCGAGGATTCCTTCTTCCAGCAGACCTTCTTCATCGACGGAAGTCTATGTTTTGTAAAAGACGCTTTAACTTTTATAGATCTATCCAACCTAACCTTACCACATCCATTCTCGCACTTACGCCTCTTAAAAACCTCCCAGCTCGACTTTTCTTTTCAATCCTGGTCAGACTTCGTTCCACTCACAATTGACTTCCTAGCCATTTATACTCCATCAATCTTACTCCATCTGTATACTATCCTGTGCATGCGGGAACTATAGTCGACGCCAATCATGTGATTTTTGCTTGCGATTTGTATAACAGAAATTTTACATTTAAATATTTACCCCCTTCTCGATTGCCTACTTGTTGACCCTGAATAACAACAATATCCTCGCTGTTCTGGCCACATACGTGTATATATCTAATATTAATCTCCAAGTTTTTTCTTTTATTTATATTTTTTCTTTCTCTTTTTTCACTCTTCTTTTTTTATCATATGTATGATATATTTATATGAAAATAGTGTGTACAATCGGTAATTTTGGATATTAGACTTAAGCCCAATTATTGTAAAGTAATAATAATAATAATAATGAAAGCACTTTATCGTGATACAAAGAGTTATTGAAAAAATCACTTGATACAATAAAATTTGTAATATACGTTGGTAATTTTAAATAATCGTACATTTTATTTATCGACTTCGATGTAATGGGACACATTTAAAATATATCTTAACAGTCTATTTTGAATGATTTACAATTAGGCATAGATTATTTTTAGGTCCGATTAACGACTTGTAGGTTAATCATCTAGTTAGTAATGTTAAGGTATTAAAAATTGAAATTGTGGGTCAAATTAAGCGAACAAATTTTCTAGACAATAGACAATTTGGGTTTACGCAAGGCCTGTCAACTGAACATGCAGTAAACTATGTAATACACAATATCCAAAAAAATCTCAAATGTAAAAATAAGGTAATCACTATAACGGTGGACATAAAAGGAGCCTTGGACAATTGCTGGTACCCCGCTCTGTTTAATTCTCTAGAGATATTACTAGTTGGAAATAAAAGATTATTGAATATCATCTACCATTACATAAGTAACAGGAAGATCTCTTTACAAGTAGGTAATGCGTCCGCAGGAAAAGAAACCAATATGGGCTGTCCACAGGGTAGTGTTCTGGGTCCACTATTCTGGAACATACTTTTTAATGGAGCCTTGAAATTATGCTACAATAAAAATGTAAAACTCTGTGCATATGCAGATGATCTCATTTTTATAATTTCTGGAAGCTCAAAAGTGGAACTAGAAAATATAGCGAATGAAACCTTAATAAAATTAGGAAATTGGTTAAATAGTGTCAAACTAAAATTTCCAATTGAGAAAAGTTTTGTCACATTTTTCACAAATTCATTTAAATTGAAGAGAAACAACATTAAAGTAAGATTCAAGAACTCTATTCTTAAGGTAGTTGAATACTTTAAATACTTAGGTATTATCATAGATAACAAATTAACTTTCAAATACCATCTTGATAACATAATATTGAAAATGGATACCAAATACTGCAAAATGTTACGAGCCTGTCAAAATACATGGGGCTTCAGTTACAAGTACAGAATTGTATTATACAAATCACTGATTGAAAACACTGTAGCATACTGCTCCACCGTCCTACTAAACCGGCTAAAAGTTAAAACAGTAAAGAAAAAACTTTTTTGGTATGCAAAGAAAATATCTAATAAACGCTTGCAGGGGATATAAAACAATTTCACACAACTCATCTGTAGTTATTGCTAATGTACTCCCTGTCGATCTTCTTATGCTCAGAAGGGCAGTAATGTTTGCCATAAAAAACGTGGACTTCTTTCCATATGTTAATGAGCAGTTACTAGAAGAAACAAACGCCATAATCTCAAAATTCAACCTAAATTCTTGCAGTGAAACCAGAACTCAATATATCTATACCCTGAAAGCTATAAAACGACACTAATTAGAAATTTGGCAAAAAAGATGGGAACAAGATAATACTGGTCGACACACCCACAGCTTAATCCCCAATATATTAAATAGACACAATATTAAAATTACTCCTGATTTCTACACTACCCAATTATTAACGGGACATGGAAAATTTGGGTCTTATTTATTTCTTCTTAAGTTAAGTAATGATGACATGTGAATGCGGCGCAGTAGAAACTGCGAACCATGTACTATTTGTATGCCCCACTATGGACATTTAAGATTTTACAATAAAAATAATTTTAACCTACAAGACAAATACACTGCTCGACAATTCCACTTATTCGCATTTAATGTAATGCGTAAGAAATTCCATGGTCACTGAAGTTTTTGCGTTGTGAATCCGTGATAAAACGTTTACAGTAATATGTATAACGAGTGTATTTCTGCACGCGTACATATATGTACGGGGGTGTTTGTGTGGAATTTATGCATATAATGTTTAAGTTCTGTATATGTATATGTGTATGTATGTGTCATTATGGATAATTCGTACATTTATGCATCTAGTATACCTAAGTTATAATTTTAATTATTAACTAGTATAAGAAGTTATAAGGGAATACATGTATACTATGACTGTGAGTGAAACTGACGCACAGACCGCGCAAATGCGAGTGTAAAAGTGGTTACTATATTATTGTTAACTATAGAGTATTGTAAAGGGGAGCAATACACTGATTAAGCCTAAGCGGTGGTGCAGTGTATTGCTCCTCTGTAAATGCAACAAGTTGTACATTATTAATTTGCATAATAAAGTATTAATAAAAAAAAAAAAAGAAAGTAATGTTAAGGTGAGATTTACGATTAAAAAATGGGTATAAGGAACAGACAGCTTTATTTATCTTAAAACTAGATGTCTATCTATTATCAAAAAATAGCGTTCACTCCAATCTATTTGAACATCTTGAACAAACAGACTATCTGGCAATGTTTGTGTTCTATTACGATGAAAAATATGGCCTCAGTTTTCGTCAGATATGTATTAATTTGTCGTTTATTGTAATAATTAATTGCTCGCTTTATTACAAGCTGCAATCTAGTGGGAATATCGGTAAAATAAAAAGTCGCGTGAATACAATCAAAATAGATATAGACCAAATACGTTGCCTTGCGGTACACTAACTAAACATATTTTATAAGACGAATTCGCATTACCTATAGAAAGGTAAAAAGATCTATAGCTTAAATAATTGCAGATTAGTGAAATTGAATATGAGGGGACGAGTGTGTACATATAACACAAAATAGTGATAAATAGTGTGAACTACATTAGAAAATCTGTAAGTTCATGCCAGGAACGATATATATATATATATATATATATATATATATAAATTTTCTTACAGCAGTCATTCATGCACCTAGAAAATATGTTTTGATAGATAAACAGGTATGCACAATTCACATGTACACGATGAATACATGTATATATGTGCGCACGTGTGTATTTGTGTATATTGTTTGTGAATATATAAATTTATTATTCAAACCGAAAAAATAAATATGTTTGAAATTTTAAAATGATTCTACTGAGAATGCTTATTGTTGAATAACCTATAATTATTAATTTGTTTATATAATTTTTAAATTAAAATAGTTTATAAATAGTCGAAATAATTAAAAACCTGTATCTTAACTAGAACGCTCGTTTCTTAAATCAAAGCACTACTTCGGACTCGGTAAACGTAAACCGCGGTATGAGACAAGATTGTGTTCTATCATCAATTCTGTTCAAAAGCAAAAGCTATGCAGAATCTGTAAAGAAGCTCTACAAGACAGCACAATAGTCATCATACAAAGAAAACAAAGATAATGGTCATTGGAAATAATATCAGCTCTAGATATAACTGAATAAAGTTGAATGGTTTAAACACTTAAGTGAGTTTTTGGACATTATGGGCGGAGCTGAAACTGAAATCAAAAGGCGGATTAAATATGTCAGGAATGCATTCTACAAGATTAAGTTCGAAATCTAAAGTGTTATATCTGTGCGACCTTACTTTACGGCTGTGAGACATGGACTTTAAAGAAAACACCACGTGTCAATTTTTTTTTTTTAATTTACATTCCTTACACTGCTACTAAGGCCAGAGGCAATAAGAATTTTTGAACTTAGATTCAGCAGATGGAGTGTACTGTAGGATTTCGGTTAGGCATGAAGCAAGTCCAACAGCAAGACGATGGATTGTGTAAACATGATAACATGATGTGAGGAATAGTAAGAAGGCAGTTGCAGGAATCACGGAATGGTGTACTCTAGTTTAGAAATAAGTACTTATGGGTAAGAAGTGTACGTCCACTGCGTATGCGGAACAGGGTGATTTCATATTTTCTGCTTGTATATGCCCAGTTTGCCTTCGTTCGATCCACCGTAAATTGTGGTCGCTTTGAAAATCTTGCAGTTGCTCGGCTCTTCAGTGGGCTGCGTACCTGGTCCATAAAATCCGTTGTTGCAATTGGTAGGTTTGGCACTGGAGTTAAGATAGCGGATTCTTTAGCTGCTTTGTCGACCGCATTGTTTAAACCTACCTCGCAAACTTTTGAAGTATGCTGTTACCGAGGATTAAATACCCTGAACTGTTAGCAAGACCGATGAAAAAAGAATTGATAAGTCGATAAAAGTTCGAAAAATAAAATATTTCAGACACTTGACTCCTGGGACAAAATATTCCTTGTTATGAACTATTCTAATTGGGAATGATAGGAGGTTAAAGAAAAGTTGGACGGTGAAGACGTGCCTCGTTTTATGTTATTAAAACATGGATAGGGCAAAACACGGAACATTCAGATAGCAAGAGATCGGTTGCGACTATGAAGGAAAGTATACATATTATATATATATATATATGTATGTATGTGTGTGTGTATACATACAGGTAAGAATATATACCTACATGGACCTGTAATAAATAATAATAATAATTCCCGGGTTTTTTCAACTCAAGTGATAAATAAGCTATATTTCAACAATTTAAATCATAATAATAAAATATCGGAGATATTACATACATATAAGTATGTATACGTTCAATCTGTATAAGGCTTATTTGAATGAACATTTTTGGAATACTCAAGCAGTATATACGAACATTGGAGTAAATCAACGAAAAGCGGATTTCAGACGTTATTTTCCCAGTTTAAACGTGGTGTAAAATTCATTACTGCGATTTACTTAAACCACTGTAACAGCGTTATTTCTATCCTTATACCGTATAGATTTTAATATGGGCCCATATTACACGCGTGAATATTATATATATAAATATATGTACGTGTATATTTCATACATATCTGCAAGGTTGTTTTTTTAAAAACTTCGACAGCTTTATACGAATAGTCTGCAAAATTTCGCGTAAATTACAATCCTATCAAATCGGAAAAGTTCACGTATCGTACGCGTTAGGCGGAAATAAATCCCCGACGACGGAAGACGTGACTGAATGATAAATGTTTTAAAAGTTACTACGACCGTTGGTAACTTTAATTATGAGTATATGTATATATAAATAAAAAATAAGGTTTTACAGCAGTGAACAAATTATATACGAACGGGTACTTACAACTGGACTGCCTGAAGGTTCAGCTTTCTCTCCTATTGGAGAATACTATGTGTACAACCAACTGAGACCAAACACAAATAAGACACAGATAGAAACTTAAACATACAGTGGCATGGGATGAAGTTAGAGTTTACCGATTATCCAACATGTCTGGGTGTCACACTTGATAGAACTCTTTCTTTCAAAAAACATTGCATAAATACTAAAATGAAGATCGCAGCCAGGAATAATATCATACGAAAGCTAACCGATAGTTCATGGGGAGCTACACCACATATTCTCCGGGTGTCAGCTCTGGCACTGTACAATTCAGTCGCAGAATACGCATGCCCAGTGTGGTATAACTCAGCACATACAAAGCATGTCGATGTCGCCCTAAATGAAAGTTGTCGGATTATCACGGGCTGCTTAAAACCTACACCGGTACATAAAGTCAGAGTTCTCTCGGACATTGCCCCAGCCGCAATTAGACGCCAAGTAGCAGCTAGTGCAGAGAAAAGTGCACAAGAAGCAAATAGTCGTCACTTGCTATTTGGATACATCCAGCAACGGCGGAGGTTGAAATCGAGGAGAAGTTTCATGGCCATAACAAATCCACTCGGCCCCAAGCCTGAGGCTCAACGCCTTGGAAAGAGGAACACAATAAAATTATACAAATCCGCTTGATTGAACTAGCAGAAAACCTTCCAATAGGTGCAGATCTGGATTATCAAAAGTTGAAATCTCTTAATAGATTAAGGACTATGGTTGGGCGTACAAGAAACAATATTAAGAAATGGAACATTAGTAAAAGTTTCACATGTGACTGCGGTGAATCACAAACAATGGAACACCTCTTCAAATGTAAAGCATGCCCGCACAACTGTACCTTTAACGACGTCCTCAAATTGGATGGAAAAATTATGACCTTTTTGGATTTGTACTATGAAAGAGGATCATATTTTGAACCAGTTAACCACTTTATTTAGCTCTTTCTACAGGTTACTACTGGCGGTATTAGAATGTGTGTAAGTAGAGATGTATCATCGCCAAAAGTAGTCACATGTATATTCTCGGTTAGTGGGAAATCTGAGGCGTACAATAGATACAGCGTAACACAATACCCCTGCTAAATTAGGATGTATTTCAGTTGTTCATAACGTACCTGAAAATGCCTGTCGTGCGTATAAGAATTAATTAAACGATATGAACCAAATGAAAGTTGAGACCGAATTAAATAGTAAGCATTGGTGTCACACATTGTCAAATACTTGAGCAACATCAATGAACGTAGCTATATAATTCTGTCTCGTTTCTAGATTGTTTCTATAATATTTACTACTCTGCGCATCTATTTGTTGTTCCCTACAGCCAGGTTGACGAGCTCCTATTATATTATTTGAACGTAAATAAGAACGTAATCTATTTGATATTTACTTTCAACGAGTTTGAATATTGATCATCGAAATTATAATTTCTTTAAAGTTGACTTAAAGAAAGAAAAAAACAAACATGTTTTATAAATCAGTTCTTTGTCTTTCGCAAAAACAGGAAGTTTCAATCGACATAATCATGAGATGTCCTGAAATATAATGAACAACCGCGCATTGTTATATATTGGTTATCCAGCCATCCTTTATTGTGTATATTTAGTGTACTCACTTCATTCGGTTCTATGTACAACATTGACGGTTATAAAACTGTGGACAAAAATAATTATTTATAAGTCCCTAGTCGTAGAGGACAACTGAGTTTGCGAAGAAGATATCAAGGAACGTCTGATGGGGGCGAGGTATGCGACAATGAAATATATATATATGTGTGTGTGTGTAAAAGTAAATTGAATTTGAAAATTTAAAGGCGGCCATTTGCTGACAAAAATAGTCTTAATTTTCTTTTACATCAGTGCAAATCGTTTCTGTTCATCGTCCTTTATTCACACCTAGTTGCATAGGTCGACATTTCCTTACATTATTAAAAGGCGCGCGCCTTTGTATAGGCCGGAAGAGGAAGATAAAACGTTATACGGAAATATCTGAAATCCGAGACGTACGCGTATCCAATCAATGTGTAAAGATTTTTCTGAACTCACTTTTTCTTTCAGATATATCGCATCCCATCAATCTTTTTCGTTACTGGTTCTATACGAAATATCCACTATAACGGAAAAGTAGATTATATATATATATATATATATATATATATATATATATATATATATATATATATATATATACATATGTATATATGTATGTATATATTTATATATATAACGTTTTTGTTCTTTCATTTTATTTTCGGTATAAATGATCAGTCCATCCATCAAAAATGATGATAATGTCTCATTGAAAGTTTAAAGAGTTTGTAAAGGTCGTTTTATACACGCAGACCACATGGACGTACACTTGTATACATAAATTTTACGTGTTTAAATATCTATATATAGGTGTGTGTCTGTATGTGTGTATATATGTATGTCAGTACATATTTATCATATACACAATTAAATATATATATGTATCTATATACCTGAATGAACGCGTGTGTGCATATTTACTATATATATATATATATATATATATATGTGTGTGTGTATACAGCGTATACGTAATAGCGTCCAATTTTTTAAAAGCCGATGAGATCTCCTAAATAACAATGTTGCTAACAATTTTTGTACACCATATTTCCTAGTAAAAGATGTGAGTACTAACCAAAATAGACAGATAGTTTTGTGAACTATTTAAATCTAATCGCTATTAAACCTAATGTATTATATATATATATATATATATATATATATATATATAGTACAACTGGCCGTAGTTTCCACGATTGTTTAAATATCGCACGCGACTGTATTTTTTGGCGCAGCCTGGTCAGCCGGCGTGACAGATCATGGTCACGACACTCCTGCATGGGTGACACGACTCACTGATGATAATATATATAAATATATATTTTTTTTCGACTTCATTAATATTATATATATATATATATATATATATATATATATATATATATATATCTTCTTCTATTCTCATTCCAGTCCGAATATGAGTCCTTCTCTGTTATCCATGATGTGTGAAAGTAACCTGACGCGATGCATTGTTGTGAAAGTACAAAGTTGACATTTTATGTTCTGGTATTATATCACTTTTAACACCTTTTTCTTGCATTGTAGTAATATCTGTTAATTTTCGAACCATATTAGCCCACTATCTACGATTTTCTTTCGACGTTATTTCCCTAATTATCCTTTGTTGGCTTAGTACCAAATCTTTTTAGGCCTCCTGAGAGCAGATCTTTAAATCGCCATTGTGGTCTTCCGAGACGACGTTTACTATTGGGCAGAACGTCTACAACATTTTTTAAGTGAAACTTCTATTGGTGCGTTGTATATGGGGAGTTAACCCACAAACCAAGCCAGCGACCAAAAATAACATACGGATACTGGCCTATCAAACGAAGTTTTGTTACGTAAGTGTATCAACGAAGTAACGGACGGATATATATATATATATATATATATCCCGTTCGCATGTTCCCGCACTACCAACACCCGTCATCAAAACACGTTTTGTACCATACGCGTCGACGTATATACATAGGCTTATTGATATATATATATATATGTGTGTGTGTGTGTGTGTGCGAGTTATCCAATTTATTTAAAATGTCTAAGTATCGCTTCTTCCCTGCGTTCCCAGGCACAGATATTTTTTTACGTGGATTAGACAGCAAACCAAACTGGTAGGTGTAATATAATGCGTAGCAAAATTAAAATGCAACTAGGCTGGTCATGTCGCTAGAAGGGCAGACGATAGGTGGACCAAAAGAATAACGCAATAAAGATCGAGAAAAGGATACAGAATCCGTGGTCGAGCGTACACGCGATGGCAGGACGATATTCGAAAGTTAGCCGTAGTGACGATACTTGGGACCGAATACAATCCGTAATAAAACAATAAATGGAAAATATGAAAAAATAATAATTTGAAGAGGATGTTGTGTAACTGAACTTTAAAATTAATATTACGTAACCGTTAGATAAAACTTATACATTCTTTTAAACCTCCCCTTGTCGCTCTATCGCTCGCTTTACAATATGTAATGACTCAGTAAGTGATATTTCGGTTTTAACTTAAGTAGAAAGGTGTAACGTCGTAAATATAAAGCCAGGTTAGGACTGCGGTATTTCCTTTTCGAATAACTAGTAAACTATCTTCTTCGTCCTATTCTTTTAAACAATCGAAAACTTCCAATATCGTAATCAGCCGGACGACGAGAATATAATTTCGTATCGAATAATAATAATAATAATAATAATTCACATTCTCCGTATATAACAATATAAACGTGTTTGTAGTTTGGACTTGATTTTCTGTATTTGTGCATAAAACGCCGGCAGAATAATAGAGAGCTTCCAAACAAGAAAAGTAAACAACGTAGCTGCAGTGACAACGACAGAATCTCCCTTAAATACCGAATAGGATGTTGATTCTTCCTTTTTCCAGTCTAAAGCCGAATAATATAGGAAGATAGCGAGGTGGGAAATTCTGAAAAAGTTGTTAAAGCTAATTAACATAAAAGATGCGTCGCGGTAGTCTCTGTAAATAGTATATATATGTATGTGTGTGTATATATGTATATATGTGTATATACGCATGTTATGGTATATATATTCGAAATCGATAGAAAAGTTACAATCACACGCACACGAGTACACTCGCCGCGCATGTATGCATAAATGAGTAAACGCTGCGTTTTACACTGCATCATTCCAAGTACTACTCTATTGCCCTAGAAAAACTACTCTGCAACGTACGCCCTAAAAATTATCGTCTCGTTACTGCTACGGCCAATTCGTTTGCATTATCTTTATTCTATCTTCTCCTTCTAGTCGCTAGTATAGATTGGTGGCCTCGTTTATACCCTATCCTAATACCTACCCCTAATCTAGTATTAGCGGCTTATATTGTCCTTTTGTTTCATTTTCCAATCTACTTATTTCGCCTATCCATATATATATATATATATATACATATATATATAGTATAATTTTTAACTTCCTTCTTCTTTGTTCTGCCAACGCTAGCGTTACGGTCGGTCGATTATTATTTTTCTTTATCATTATCATTATCGTACGCTTTATCTGTTCCATGGTGTTTTATCTGCAGTATTGTCGGCATTCGAATGGAAATCACGATTTTCATCTTGTCCAAATTTATAAAACTCTCCGAAAAAAAAATTGCGCAGTATTTCATTTGCGACCGACAAACTATTTTTTTAAGTTTTTTTTTTTTGTTTTTTGTTTTTTTGGAACCTATTGCGAACATAAAATTATACCCGGAATGGTTTATCGTTCTGCATATTTAGCAATACGTTGGTTTTTACCGAGTGTACCAAACAATTGTGAATAATAAAAAGCTGAACATTCGTCAAGTAGAAAAATGTGGTTGAACGCGACTGGAATTATTAGTTTTTAGCGCACTTATATAATATATATATGAAATATATGTATGTGTGTGTGTGTTGTGTGTTATGTTTTATATATATATAGATTGCCGACAGAATACGCCCAGTTTTAATTTGCATATATATATATATAATATGTATATATAAAGTAGGCATTAAATAAACGAAATACAAATTAATTGGACGGGTGTTCTGGACAATCTGTTATATTTCGACTATATTCGTATTTCATTCACTTAATACACTAAATAGACATTCGGTTTATTTTTATTAAACATATATTCTAATTATACTACCATTTATCTATTGATTCTTAAATGGAGTTCTCTATTAGGTTACGGGCAGCCTTATTCTGACGAGATGTTGCCTCGGTTCGACGCGATAAACTTGTTTTATCGATGTTGCCTTTTTGAAGAGTAAAATCAAACCGAATTAAGAACGCATCAAAAATTACGATTAAGATTAGACATTATTACTAAATGCGTAGTTTTCTAAAAAAGAAAAAAATGATTGTCTCATAAATATTAATTACCGTCATTATTACTGTGTACAGTCTGATAAAAATGTAGGAGAGAAACCGGCGAATGGAGCAGAACTCTCGTAGGAGATATATATAAAAAGTTTAATGAAATCAGAATGAATACGACTAGATGCAACACTAACCTTTGGAAATGAGGTCACTAATAGATGTGAACGTGGAAAGATAGAACTTTCGATAATGCCTAGAGTACCCGGAAGAGACAGATTTACGTTTAACAAGTTACAAGATTTGAAAAAAAAAATTAAAATAAAATAAAAAGAAAAATTATTACTTATTGACGTGGAAAAATATCACTGCGTTTTGTAACTGAACCGACAATGACGAAGAAGGAGAAAAAGACGGTTAAAATTCTTGACAAATAAAATAAACAAGAAAACTCATATCTCAAATTATTTATAATTTTAAATAAAAAAATAAATAAAAAAAAAAGATGCGAGCTGGACAACATTCGAAGTCCATCGTGACGTTTTCTGTAGATTTTCCGCGCGTATTTCACGAAACTCTTCCGAAATTTCAAACATTTTATACACGCCTGTCCACACAAAATCGCGAGTTCTTTCGAAATTTAGCTGCAACATGTCGCCTGCTACTTAGTATCGCTATTCCAACCGGTTCCTATAACTGATTTATTTTATTATACTTGGCTAAAGACGGATAACACGAACTGGCCGGTTATTAAATTTCGAGTAATTATCGAAGGTTGGTAAAACGCGACGTAATGAATTCAAAAATTGGCAATTGAAAAGTAGGATTATTTATTTTTCTCCACGAAGCTGGGTAATTTAAAATTAAATCGCGATAAAATATTTTTTAATACGGTAAGATTAACGAGTTGAACTTAATTACGTATTCGGCTATAACCTTTTAGTAGCACACAACTTACGAAATTTCTAGGGGAATTTTTCGAAAATAAAAATATGTTCCTAAACATTTATGTATTATATATATATATATATATATATATATATATATATATATATATAAAATATATATATTATATATGTATATATACAGCCCACCCCGTATAACATCATATGCGCGTGCATCTGAATCACATATGAATAGTGTATTGAATGCTAGCTCATTTTGTACGTAAAAATAAACGTACAATAGCTGGTCACGATGTTCGACAACGAACAATACGACGATGATATAATATATATATACACATATATATATATATATATATATATATATATATATATATATATATATATATATATATATATATATAGCGATAATGCTTTAAGCGTTTGGTTCACACCAGCTGTGTTCGAATCTCGACCGAAATTATTTTAATGTTAAAAGAGCCTATAGACAACTCGGCTATCTATTCAATTGATCAGTAGATCAGTAAGTGGGTACTAGCTTGCTAGGAAAGTAAAAAAGCCGGGACAGGAAATGACAAATCACCTAGTGTTCTCGCACTTTGTTTATCAGGTTCCTTATCAATTAAGAGGTCGACGAAAATCCATTTTCTGGAAATGTACTATTACTTTTTTTTGTGTACCCATTTATATTTATATGATAATTGTTAATTACTCGCAGTACAATTGTATTAATCTAGAACTGCCCCTACTTCATTATTACGACAAAAAAAAACGATTTCGATATTTTCAATACTGCTCAAAGTCATGGACGATGAATAAAATGCTAGGCTAAACATTTGAAATGTGCTCCTACAGGCTTAAGCTTAGAATTTCATGTGGAAAGACCGGCGGACTGACGCATCGATACTGAAACAATTCGCTGTGCGACAAAAGAATAGACTGGTCCCAATAATAAAAAGAAGATGTCTTAGGTTTTTTTTAGATATAATGCGACGAGACAGATTTGAAATGATGATAATGTAAGAATTAATACCGGGGGGAAGAAATTCGCCCACCGACTCGTTTTGGGGATTATATCAAAGATGTGGCCGAGTCTGCGCCAGCTAGCAGAAGTCGCACAAGATAGGAATAACTGCAAGCTTGATCACGGCTTTTGCAACCAGGTAACGGAATAAATGAATGGACACGATATTATGCGACGTAGAATCGCGTTTTTCATGATAATTTAGTATTACATGTGGAAAACTTGAATATGCCCGAGTAAAGATCTTGAATAGAAAGCAAAATAGTTCGGAAAGGATGAATGCTTTTTGTAACTAAAAATATCCCAGATGTATGGAAAGAATATGGAGAAAAATTATGTCATTATTATTATTATTCGTATGTTTTCGAGTGTAAATGGAAGTTATTACATAATTATCTTATAAATTAATATCTAGGTTTTTAATCCATTCTTTTGTTGATTCTGATAGGTTTTCGCAATCTATTTTCAATCACTGATTAATGCTCCCGTTGGACAATTCTGTAAGATGTGATTAATTGTTTGCTCCTTCTCTCCGCAATCACGTGCTGTATTTTCTCTGATCTCCCAAGTATTTAACATTCTTCCGCATCGTCCATGTTCCCTTCTGATACGATCAGAGTTTCCTTGATTAAAACCTGGTAGTTCAACACAGGGATCTTGTATAAGTTTTTGTTTATCCGGATTTTCAGCCGGCCATTTACGTCTTCAAGTCTGAGTATCGTCAAATTTATCAGCGATTAGTTGAGCCGAGCTTTTGTATGCAGGTTTCCTCGATTTAAGTCGTTCTACATCATTTTTATCCAGATGTACCACGAAGGCTTCGTTTCTGTTATATTTTGTCCATTCTTTTACACCAGTTTTTTTTCCGTCGGATGTTCGGAGGCATCATATTACTAAATACCGGTAACCGTACTACTGGAGTGGACTTTACAGTAGCAGTTGTTGTTCTCATCACAGTGTTGAGTTTCATCGTCAATTTTCTTAACATGTACACTGCTGAACCAAACTGTAGCTGCGTATTCAGCTACGGAGAATGCCAATGATAACGCTCCTTAATGTTGATACGGAGGCGTTGTTCCTGCGAGCTTGTGTATCATGTTTGCTCTTGTTTACATTTTTACACCGGTGTTTTCAATATGTTTCCGATAAGTAAGTTGTCTGTCCAGTAAGACACCCAAATATTTTGGGGTTTCTTCGTGCAGGAGCTTACAACCATCGATTGTTATGGTTAGTTCCTTTTTTGCCAGATTGGTAGCAAGGTGGAAACATGATACTACAGTTTTCTTCGTATTTAGCGTCTACGTCATGTGTCGAAGCCGCAATACACCGGTGTCCTTACAGTCAACATTACCAATGATGTCACTCGAATGCAGCCACATCTATGCGGCAGAGACATTTAGACCACTCGGATCCGTGCCATCGTGAAATGTCGCGATGAACATTTGAACGTTATACTTCATACGTGGTGACATAGATGGATCTTTTAAATAAATAAATAAAAAAAGATTTTCGTTAACACATCATACAGAGTTTATTTCATCCCATTTAAACATATACCCAACCCGTCCTTACTAGAAAATCGAATGTGTGTGTGTGTAAACGATTGAATCGAAGATAATATCAAGAACTGAAATTTATATAATGTCTATGAATAGGATCTATTCGTATGTGTAATATATTCGAATATATAATTGAAGAATTTTAGTTAACGGTTTTTGTGGTGAAACGTACAATTTGTTGTATGTGTGTGCGTAGGTTTATCTGAGGATATAATCGGATATTAGACGGTGTAAAAAAAGTTTCAACAATTTTATATTATTTTTTTTTAATAATTAAGCCATTGCAGAAGACAAAAGTCTCGCAGGCATAATTATAGAAAACCCATAGAATCGGTAATGGTTCAGAATTATAAAATTTTATTTTTAATTACCAGATAACTGGAGCAATCCTTTCTCACTTACCAAAAAAAGCAGTTATATTCGTATACTATATATTTAATAGTATACTAAGACTCGGATACTTTCCACAGAATTGGAAAAAATCAGTCATCATGATACACAAGTCAGGAAAGCCGCAGACTGACACATCTTCAATCGACCGATCAGTATTCTTCCTTCACTGTCAAAAATTCTAGAAAGATTAATATTATATCGTGTAGAACCATTAATTCAAAAAGTTAATTTAATAGTGCAGCTGTGTCATAGACTAGTGGATAGGATCTCATCAGCATTCGAAAAAAAAAGAAATATGTTGTGCAGCCTTCTTAGATGTGTCCCAGGCGTTCGACAGAGTTTGGCACCCAGGTCTGCTCTTCAAACTACGTCAGTTTCTTCCCAAAAATCTCTATGAGCTCTTTAGGTCGTACTTATGTGATCGATCGTTTACAGTAAGGGTAAACGATGTACTCTCAGATGAATTTACACTTAATCTGTACATCACGGTAGTATAGTTGGACCATTACTCGATCTATACTGCCGACATACCCACATCAAATCAAACGGTCCTGACAACATTTGCCGATGAAATAGCCATCATTGCTGCTAATAGTAATCCGCATTATGCTAGCCTAGCGGTACAGAATCATACATATAGAATAGTGAAATGGGCACAAAACTGACGTATAATATTCAACCCGATAAAAGCCAACACATTACGTTTACTATTTAAAACGAGTGTCCTGCATTAAAATTCCACGATACAGTAATACCGCAAACGGACTCTGTCAAATACCTTGGCATGTACATAGACGGCTGACGTTGCGTTTCCATGTAGCTCAAACTAGGAAAAATATAATAGCGTGTACTAGACTGCTGTATTCATTATTGTCGGCAAAATCACCATTAAACTTAAAATCCAAAAGAAATATCTATCTCTCAATCGTGGCTCCAATTTGGAAATACGGTACAAAATTATACGGAAGCACAAGTAAAATTAATCTACGTATTCAGCAACTACAGTCGAAGATATTGCGTACCATACATTTTCCTGCTAAACTTCGTACGTATAGTGATGACGCGACCCGAAATACGCTACGATGAATTTTCCGGCTTTTCTAAAACGATAATAAATAAAGTCCGGATTATTTCGACGATCCTATATTTACTTATCGCGCGGATAAAGTGATACGGGTCAAAGAATGAATATATTCGACTAGATATCGAGTCGGATCGACTTCGATAGTCGGAGTATCAAGTCTACATTATAAAGAAACGTTCTTGTTTAAAACGATACAAACGACTAGATATCACCGTCGTGATTTTATATTTATATATAGATATAGTAAAATAGGTAAGGAACCGCTTTGTTTTAAAATAGCAGGAAACGATCGATCGAAAGAATGACAGAAATAAAACTGTCCTCGATAAAAAATTAAAAGTCTATTTGGTTAAAGTGAAATCTTCTGAAACGAGTAGAAATAAAAATAGACCAGATGAAAAGCGCCATCTAACAAATGGCAGCACACCGGAAATTTCCCAACACACATATATATATATATATATATATATATATATATATATATATATATATTTAAAAAGGGGAGAAAGACAATAAGGAACTAAAACATCTATAAATGTCGTTCATCTAAACTATCATCATCGTTATCATGGGTTTGTCGGTTTTTTCATTATCATTAGCTATTTTCTTTCTGGAAAACAACAACAAATGGATGTCGGGTTTTTTACCGCCGGGCAATTACGTGACATTCGTGACGGACCATCCGGCTATTTTTTATACGACTACACGACCGCCTATGAAATAGCGGTATCGAAAAGCGGAAATAGTCCACACCGGCCTATTTTTCAACGGATTTTCCGTTAAGTTTCTAGTCACGTTATCCACGTCTATTAGTCATCCTCAGTCTGTTCCTATTATTCGTTCGAGGGTTTCATACACCGTGCGATAGGTAGAAGCTTAGGTGACGACCGACCGCTACTTTGTTCGTATTTGGCGCGGGATCAAATAGAAATTGTCGAGTCCGGAAAAACGTGACAAAACGACGTCGATAGTTTTCCGCGGGAAATTACGTAGTAAAGAGGGAAAAATACGAGAAGAAAACCCGAGAAAATTAGTTCCGTATTAACTGACTGCGATACCGAACGTTTCATTTAAGGTTAGCCCGGGATTTTTTTTTTCACTTCATTCGCCAATTTACAACTAATTCTGTAGAGCAAATTTAATAGATGACTTACTAAAACATCCTGTCCAGTAACAGGGTCTCATTCAATATGTATACAGATTGTATACTTTAATTTTGTCCTCTTTAATATACGAATGTCCGCAGAGTTATCTAACAATGCAACTGCCATATTATTTATATGTGACTCCAGTCTTGTAGCATGTCTCTTTGCTGTTTGTATAATTTCATCCGTTATGTACTTTATCTTCAGCTCTATGTGGAGAGCTTGATTCGTCACACACTGTGGCGCATTTACAATGATTCTTAGAACTTTATTTTGTAATCTTTGAATAATCGCTGTTACTTTTTTTTTCGAGCAGCACCGCCCTACAGATGATATTACGTTCCACATCTGGTATTAAGTTGGAGTTTCGAGCTAACTGCTCTATCTACAACCGTGATAGAACATTTTTTTTCTACTTAACTTCAGACCAGCCTCTTCGCCGACAGTTTCGACTAACTGCAACAGTTCCGCCATTTCCTCCTCTGTATTAACCATATCGTAAATTTGTTAGCTTATACCCGCCCACTGATACACCACCATCCCATTTTTCCACTACCTTCTTTATTATATATATATATGTATATATATATATATATATATATATATATATATATATGTACATACACATCCATCCATCGTTATTGTTCAGTTCTGAGCGTCGTAATCTATCATCTGATGTTATACATTCGTATGGGATAACCCAGAGAAGACGGATGATTTTGTTGTTTTTTGAATAACTCAAGAACTTCTCGATATAACGCGTTCTATTGACAGTACCAGTGAAAAAATAAGTACCCACTACACTTCGATGCACCAGACGGTTACTCGCTCACTGTGTGACGACTTCTGTTTGGTTGAATTCGGATTAGATTCGGACCAGTAGCGGCAATTCTGTATATTTACCAATCCGGATAGCTGAAAATGAGCTACATCGCACATCAAAAAATTGTTTAAATTCTTCGTCTTCAATTTTTTTAGCATCTTTTCAATAAAAGTTTTTCGTTGTGCATCGCTGGTACTTTTTAATTCCGGACAAAATCAAATCTTTCGTATGTACACTAAACGTGGAGCACGCGATTTACATTGTAGTATTACCGACTACGCTATTGAAACAACAAAACCATCTGTTTTCTCTGGGTCACCTTGTACAATACGTTTTTAGGCCTCTCGATTTTGTTAGATCCTCGAAAGATAACCAGTCTATCACTTTCTTTGTTAAATTTATCGGTTCGGATTACGTCCTCCTTCTGTGTCTATTTTTCCCTCTATTATCATTTTCTCTATGGGCTCATATGTAATTACACGCGAAAGACAACTATCAACCACGACTATATCGGGGCGACAATCAACCATGATACTTCTAGTTGTGTATTATGTACACGATACCTCCGTTTAGAATATGGAGGAGAATTTCTTCCAATTAAAATTTAGTAACTTCCTAAAAAGCACGTTTATCAACTTGTTCGTAAACAATTTTTTTCCGAGCTTTGTAGTCACCTCGGTATCGAATAAAAATTAAAGTAGTCTAGCATCCACGCAATAGCTTCCCTGACAAATTGTTTCCTCGACTCGATTACTAGTACTTTAGCTTGCTTGAAGTCTGTAAAATGACCAGATTCAATCGTATATTCTACAATTTACCTACACGCTTGTATCTACAATCCGCAGTACGTTCATTAATCAATTAACAGATCTTCCAATCTGTCCAGTATGACACTTTCCTCGAGAACACAAAATTTTATAAACCACTGCACAGTGTGACCATGTAGTATATACGTATTTTTTTATACGTTCCAAATACAGTTCTAATATTTCCATCTGCTCCGTTATATTCTCTGTCTATATACATGTTACCGTTGTGTTAACATGTTCATTCGATTACTAACTCCTGTACTTTGTTAATATCGGTGTTAGATCCGGTTTTTTGTTTTGTTTTTTTTTTGGGTTTTTTTTTTTGGTTCCTTTTTTGACAAATTTGTCGATTGATTTTTATCCGATATTCGTGGGAGAAATGTCAGTATCAGGTGATTGAATTTTTTCGGATGGAATGTAAAGAGCGAATTTAAACTAATTTACAATGTGATGAAACTTCGTTTGGATAAGTCAATTCAATTCAATTCAATAAAGTATATTTATGTTTTTTATACATCAGCAAATAATAAGTAAATAAAAAATGCGCATACCGAGCAGCGTTAACGCTCTTACTACGCGTCTTAGGAAATAGTGTACAAAGAAATCTTAAAATATATTTTATAATTATACAATAATTATACAGAGAAAAACATACAACTAAAAACCCTGCGTAGCCGAAAAAAGAGAAATTAATTAATTATAGTTTGATCTTAATAGTACATTAAGGATATGGGTAAAATTATACAAATTATATTAAGGTTAAACAAATAAATAGGAGGATAGAAAAGAGAAATACTGATACAATAGATTACATGAGGATAGAGACTTATTAATAACGACTTAAGTAGTTCGACAATCTGGTGCTAGAGAAGTGAATGTTTAATTCTTTTGTGTTTATATTTTTTATATTTTCTGGTCAGCGAGTCGCGAGTATAGTTTCCAATTCGCTGTACGATAGGGTAATGGCTAGTCAGGCATTTGCTGTAGAACCTATCTGCTTGTTCCTGTACTAGCTCAGGAATAGTACGCTGATAAAGAGCTGCATGCATGTCAGTTATCTTAGTATAGTAAGGGGCATTAAGTACAATACGCAGACATTTATTTTGAACAATTTGTAATTTATTTAAGGTGGAATTACTAACACCGGACCAAATTGGGCAAGAGTATAATAATATCGGCAGTATGTATGCTTTATATATTATTAGTTTGTTTTTAATACTAACTTTAGAGCGTTTGTGAAAAATGGGGAAAATTTTATATAATCGGGAGTGCGCTTTGTCCGTGATGTGTTTAATGTGTTCATGGAACGACAGCCGCTTGTCCATTGTAAGACCAAGATATGTTACACGAGGTTTCCACGGTAGTTGCCTGTTACTTATTTCAATGTGGTGAGTTATTTGCGGCCTGCGTCTCGTAAATAGTATAGCTTCCGTTTTTTCGGTGTTAATTTTAATTTTCCACTTTGTGTAATATTTGTATATTTTGTAATAACTTTTGGTGAGTCTGTTTGTTATTGTATCGATTCGATAGGAAGCTGTAAATAGAGCAGTGTCATCGGCGTAAAGAGATGTATCAACATCCCTCAGCCGAGGCAAATCATTAATATATAAAATATATAGGAAGGGTCCCAAGATACTACCCTGTGGAACTCCAGCTGTTAGTGTTTTAGTACTAGAGTAGGTATCATTTACCTTAACAATAAACTGTCTATCAATTAGATACGATTTCATGATCATTATAAGTTGCTTAGGAAAGCCATAGTGAATCATTTTGTATATTATGCCATTGTGCCACGTAGTGTCAAATGCCTTTTCTACATCTAATAACAATAGTCCAGTATGTTTATTCAGGTTAAACTGATCAAGAATGTGATCAGTAAGGCGCGCTAGCTGCATGACGGTTGAGAGTTGGGGTCTGAATCCAAACTGGGTTTCGTTTATAATACTATGTTCATCTGAGAATTGTTTTAATCTTTGAAGTATTACTTTTTCAGCTATTTTACTAATGTTAGGCCTTATATTTTTGGGTAATGAACTATCTTTCCCCACTTTTGGAATGGGAATAACAGTTGAAGTTTTCCATATTTTAGGGTAATGACCAGTGATTATAATAGCATTAATTATATTTGTCAAGTATACTATGGCTATTTTAGGCAGGTTCTTGAGCATTAATGTGTGTATTAAGTCTTGTCCTGTGGATGACTTGCATTTAAGTCTTTTTATGAAATAATTTATTGCTTTTGGTGTGGCGAGCTTAATTAATGAGTCAGATGTTGGCGGAGCACTACAATATTTACGCACAGTGAAATCAACTTTTTTTGTATGAGATATGGTGGAGAGGGTTGTGTTTTGATTATGCACTTGATAGTAATGGTGAGCTAAGAATTCAGCTTTATCTTTATCAGAATATGCAATATCTTTATTGTGCGTTATTGGCGGAATATTAACATGTACGCGCGCGAAATTCTTTGTAATGTTCCAGAGGCTTTTATCTGTGGTAGACAATGATTTTAATTTGTTATTCCACACATCATTACGATGTTCTAGGAGCTTAGTTTTTACTAAACGTGTTGAGAAGTTTAGAATTGATTTTAGCCGAGTTGTTTTATACTTTTGGTGCTGCTTACGAAATAGATTTTTAATTTTTATTAACATTTTTATGCTATAAGGAATGGTCATGGGGATTAGTGTCAAGTGCTTTCTGCGGGATGTGTAGTTGTGAGGATCTTAGGATAACATTATTAAGAAATGAGACAGTATTATTAATCTCGCTGGGAGAGTGAGGACGTGTAGATATCTTTAGTGTGTTGCGTATATAATTTCTGTAATTATTCCAGTCCGCATGCCGAAAACTATATACATATTTTTCAGGCACCCGTTCGAAAGATTTATTAATTTCAAAATAAATTGGATTATGATTGGAACTTAGACAGGTAAGAGATATAGGTTTCGTAACATATGGAAATTGCTTGCATAATACATGGTCTATTACACTGGGTCTCATTTGATTGGCAGGTGGGATATAGGTGGGTTCTTTTGGAGAGAGAACAGTGAAATTTTTGTTAAATGATAAATCTAATAAGATTTTACCCGACTTGTTATTAGTGCAACAATTCCAAACGGTGTTTCTGGCATTAAAATCGTCTGCAACTATAACTTTATTTGCCGAGTGCATAAGCATTGCTATATCATGTTCAAAATGAGCGCTATTTGGTGGGGGAGTAAACAGAATAGAAATAAATTGTATCATTTTCAACCTCAAGAGCAACACCTACTGCCTCAATGCTCTTTAGTGCAAGAGCAGGTAGAGAGTAATGAAGTAGTCTGCTGCTTACAAGTAGTGCTACACCGCCTCCTTTCTCATTTCGGTCACGCCTATATACTTGGTATCCTGGACAATTTAAACTAAAATTAGCGTTAATCTTTGCCTCGCTTAGGCAGATTATGTCAATTCGCTTCTCACGCACCAGATTGCTAAGCTCAAGAATTTTGTATCTAATGGAATTGGAGTTCCACGCTATTACTTTTATATGCTTACTAGCTGTTAAGCGAAGTCATTTATTATAATTTCTAAAATTGATGCAATCTTAGTGAAAGCATCACAATTTTCGATTTCTTTAAATTTATTTATAACTCTTTTGAAACATGATAATATTTTATTAATATTGAATGTTCTTAGGAAGATTAGTAAATCTGTGAACGATAGGTTTTCTGAATTTAGATTATTATTATTACTACTATCACTATTATTACTACTACTATTATTATTATTATTATTATTATTATTATTATTATTATTATTATTATTAGTACTACTATTATTACTCCTACTTTTATTATGATTATTACTATTAGTACTGTTACTGTTGTTAATATGATGCCCATTGGTTACTACCTGAGTATATGTAGCTGCGCCTATAGTTCTTGAGGGGACTAGTTCCCTAGGTTTGGGTCTTACTCTGCTCTGGTAAAGTTCAAGATAACGAGGACACTCTTTTGAGTGAGATGTATGTGGCCCTTTGCAATTAGCGCATCGGATATTGTCTGTAGTACATTGACTGATAAAATGAGACTGACTACATTTTAAACATTTTGGTGTCTTATGACAGTTAATAGATAGGTGGCCGAAAGATTGGCACTTAAAACATTGTGTAAGAATATTCTTTTATTTGTATTTCTCCCAATTTACAAGACAGTAGCATAAGTCTTGGATTTTTAAGATTTCTGAGATATTAGTGTTCTCCGGGAACGTGAGTAGAAATAATGGTAATGGTTGATTTACCATCGTCAGACTTCTTCTGAAATTGATATATGTTTTCAGGATTTATATGTCGAGCAAGCGCTAATTTGATTTCATCGGTCGTTATATTAGCCGGTAGTCCTCTTAATACCATTTTTACTTTTTTCCTAATTCGAGGTGTGTATGTGTGAAATTGTGTGCTAGGATTAGTTTTAAATATTTCGATTATTTTATCATACTATAGTTTTAGTATAGAATAATATAGTGTTACGATTAACTTTAAGGTTAAGGCGGATAAGTCGATTTCGAAATAGGTAAAGGATAAAGTCGCGATAATTTTAACTCGACTTTTTTTAATTCGACTCGTTCTAAGTCGAAGTTCGAACAGTTGTTTGTAAGTTTTGTCGTTCAGTGTACTGCACTACCGTTTACGCTGTTCGGACGTTAAAGTTCTAGGGTAGTACGCTAATTCCTATTTGGGGTTATTCACCGCTTCGACGATAGAATGCGCTGATTGTTGTTGCTGTGGTTTTTTTTATTCTCTTGCCAATTTTTTCTTTTACTTTCAATCGATTACCTTCGTTAGTTTAAATTTTACGCCTCAAATAATTTGCAATACGTCCAATTTTATCTGCTGCGCTGCCTTGCGTAATTGGATTTTTAATCAATTTCACGCTTTATTACATCTTTAAGAAAATATGCGATATACATATACATACATATATATATATATATGTATGTGTGCGCGATGAATACATTAGCTAAATATACAAAAGAAGTCGTTACATAATGTAACAATAATGGAGACTAGATTTGATCGTGCGTAACAAATGTACCGTATAATCAGGGTCGTATGTTAAATGGGCTGGCATTCAACGCGATAATTATATGTAACAAAGGTTGGGCATATGCTGTTCTACAGAGTGAAATGTATCGCTGCTCAGAATTAAATGACGATTAAATACTTTTATACGGGATGAAATCTTCGACCCTCACTTACATATATATATATATGTGTGTGTGTGTCATTGTCATGTTCGTTGCCGAACGTCGTGACTAGCTATTTGTACGTTTATTTTTACGTAAAAAATGACTAGCATTCAAGGCAGTATTTATATGCGACGCAGACGCGCGCGCATATGATGTTATATGGAGTGGGGTGCTTGATTGTCTTGTACACTACTTACACTGTACAACAAAATATGTATATGGAAGTAGTCGTCTGCCTCCGATACGGAGACGACACTTGATGGTGATATATATATATATATATATATATATATATATATATATATATATATATATATATATGGTAGCAAAGAGATCCGGCGAAGAATAACCATGGCTAAAGAAACGTATAAAAAAAAGGCATAATAATGCAAAACACACTGTGTATAAGGTTACGAAAAAGTATCGTAAAGTCGTATATATAAACAATTGCACTATATCCGTGCGGAGGCTGAAAAGGAGACTAAAACAGACAATTAAGAAAGAAACGAATATCAATAGCTACATTGACTGGAAAGACTAACAGCAGAACGAAAAAATTATGGACTCGGATCATAGGGGTGAACCAGCTCAAAGACCGATATACCGATTGATAGATACATATAGTATTAATGAGAAAATTTCTTAGAACGAAAAAATGGTGGACTCAAGTGATGGGGTGAACTAGAGGACGAAAAAATGGTGGACTCGAGTGATAGGGTGTGAACCAGCCCAAGGATGACTGATATACCGATTGATAAATATATATAGTAATAATGAGAATAATCTCTTGAGTAAATGGTATGAAATTAGGACAGAACGAAACGCACTACAGTCATGGAATTATTATCGGAAAACGACTAACGGGAATATATTTTCCTCTGATTCCTAGATATTACCAGTTGCATTATGACTAAAACAATTTCTAGCATCGAAATCACCTATTAGAATTACGCGCCTGTTAACTCTCATCCATGAATGGTTATCATTCGTAAAACTTTTAGCGCTTTAGGGGTGTTTGTATATTGCGAAAATAGCAATGATGTCGCCCCAGTAATATTACAACCTCTACTCTGATTATCAACACCGCTTACATATAAGTTAATACCACTTTAGAAATAAGCACGTTAGTTCATACATTAATCTCTTTTTAATAAGCTTTAAAACTCCACTATTTTCGTTCTGCTCCTGTAAATAAAAAATGTCCTGAAAAATTACTGTCCAATCTAGTTTCTGATGAAGCAATAATGTCTAGTTTGTTTTTTCGGACAAATTGATACAACTCGTTACATCTGTAACATATAGAATTTTAATTCCAGTCAACTAATCGAATAAAACCCTCTAACGATGGCCGCTAACAAAGCGTCAAGAACAAGCGCTTCATTTAACGGAAATGCGCATGTTAAGATGGCCAACGGGCATCCGTTTATCCGATGGAATCTGAAACGTACGAATCTACGCAGCAATATGAGTAGCGCCTATTGTAAGCAAACTCCGTGAAAGCCGACTAAGGTGATAACGTGCTACGAGGTCAACATAAAGGCAGTGATTCACTGATATCGGTAGCGCATACGTTTGAAGTTCCTGGTAAAAGACCAGTAAGAAGGACAAAGCAAAGATGGCATGATGTTATCAAGAGTCGGTATCTCTTCAGGATTTAGCAAACAACCGTATTAGATGGAAACGAACTATCTATATGGCACACCCTGCGCCAACCGGAATATGCCGTTGATGAAGAAGAAGATATATATATATATGTATGTGTATATGTTTATATATATTTGAGCCCGTCGTCGAGCATCCTCCAATCAAGCATCCGCATATTTCTTCCCCAATTGATTCCATTTCAGACGATTTTGAGTTTTACGCATCCAAAATTTTCCTGCGTGATTGATGATATCTTCGCTCCATCTTGTTTTTGGTCTTTTCAGCGGGCCTTCTCTTGCCTAGTGGTAACCATTTCGTGCTTCTCCTGGCCCATCTGTTCGGTTTCAACCGCATGATATGTCCAGTCCAATTCCACTTCATTTCACGTATTATTTGTAGAGCGTCATCCGTCTTCGATCTGTTGTTACTTATCTTATCCAACCTAGTTACCCCAACCATTTTTCTTTCCATTGCTCTTTGAGTTATTTGTATTTTTTTTTTTTTGCACAATTTACTCGTCAATGAACATGTTTGAGCGCCATAAGTAATGGAAGGGAGGACACATGTGTTAAATATTTGTGCTTTTTTAATATATATATATATATATATATATATATATATATATATATATATATATATATCTGATGACCGCTTAAAGATGACTACCCTATTTAATTAAATGTTTTCGTTCTTGTTTATACGTGTTAAATTTACAACATCTCTGTGTTATTTTTTATCGGCATCCTCAAAAGTACGCTCTATTTTTTTTTATTTTAAATTTTTATTTTATTTTACTCTTAAATTACGGGAAGCCAAAAATAAAAAGGTTTACACGTTATTTTACGTCGTAATTACGAATATGTAGGTAGGCAAGTAAATGGGTGATAGGATTTTTTCTAGTTATTCGTAGAAGGATGGATGTGTTAGGTGGACGGGTTAAAGGTAACGGGATTACGACGTTATTCCATCGAAAAGTAAATTCCGACGGTGAAACCCGGAGAAGAGAAGGTGAATGTTTTAGACGTAACGATACGACCCTTAGTACGAGAAACGCGGTAATTAACGAAAATTTAACGAGTATTACGAAGAAGTAGTCGTAAATTTGTCAGAACGTACTCGTAATTATAATAATAATGATAATCCTCGCTTGATAATAACGACGTCTCTAAAAAAGAGACACGCTTTTCGTTTTACATATAAATTCATTTTTTATTTACGGTTCTCGGAAAATTCCTCTCACAATCAGAAAAAAAATTCGAGAATAATCTTCGAATATTTTTGTTAAAAAATAAAATGTTAAAATTTATCTTATTTAAAAAAAAAAAACAGTAAAAAAAATATATATAGTATAATATATTTGTGTGTATTCGTCTCGGGAAATTATTCTAAAGCGCGGGAATTTTTTTTAACACGTTAATCCTCAGTTAAAACTACTCGGACATATATGTAATACTTTAAGAGCTTTTAGGTCCTTTCTCATAATGTTCCAGACGATGATTCCTTTCGAAACATTTGGTATATTGATACGGTTTGAACTAAAATAAAGGAAAAAAATGTCGGGACTCAAAAAAGAACAAACGTCTCACTCGTGGAATCCATCCGGAAATGTGTCTACGCGATATAGTGATGAGGTAGACAGCAGGCTGCCGAAGAGAATACTGTACGGTGAGTTAATCCAAGACAATCGGAAACGAGGAAGAAGCAAAGATGAAATATTGGAACTAGTAAAGTTAATGGAAATGAACAGTAATTGGGAGCAGATGGCAACAAACAGTTTACAGTGGAGAACAACCAGCAACAGCCACGTACTTTGACCGCATTATACTGCAAGATAACTATGAAAAACTAATTCTGGTAGGAATGGTCGAAGGAAAACGAAAACAAAGAAGATCGCCCAAAAGATACGCGGATGTAATTAAATGACAAAAAGCACGTCGCTTTAGCGCGCTATTTAATACGAGGAGAACAGAAACCGCTTGGCGATCCAAAGTCCGACAAATTCGGTTCACGACACCCACGATAAAGAAAAATACCACCGCAAAAGTCTTGTATATTTAACGTAATGGGTGTAAAATTTACACGCAACTGTCCATCTGCATATTATCCATCAGATGGCGATACGCCACAGTATAAAACTTTTATTAGCATCAATCGGGCCGTTGTAACGAGTAGAGTGCTTGTAAATACCGACAGTGGCAGGCTTTGTTAATCATTTTTCCTTGTCGGAAACAATAACGAAAACTACCCGTTTATATTATTAATCGTATTTACAAATGAATAGAGTAGCTATAATTTAGAGCATCAACTTGAAGTGTTTGCCAAAATTCTGAAGCTGATGATTCTGATGATATAATGACATTTTCCTCCGTCATGGAAACTGGCGCAAATAGTTGTAATACCTAAATCGGATAGAGCATCGGATGTATTCGCATCATATAGACCTATTTCCCTATTACCTGTCAAAAGTGCTTGAAAAAATCGTATTAAAGCGGTTAAATTCTATCCCGGGATTCGGAGAATATTATTCCCGATCATCAGTTTGGATTCCGCGAGAAGCACTCGGCTATCGAACAGGTGCGCCGAATTGTGTATACGATACAAGAAGGATTTGATGCCAAGCGAGTATATGTGTGGGTGTATTCCTAGATGTCAGGTAAAATTTTGATAATGTATGACATCGTGGGCTATTATATAAACTTAAAAAAATTCTTCCTTGTCCGTACTCTCCTTAAATCGTACTACCTTGGGGATCGTACATACCAAGTAAAAGTCGAAAATGAATACTCCACTATCTATCATGTTTTTGCTGGCGTGCCTCGAGGGAGTGTTTCGGGTCCGGTGCTTTATATGTTATTCACGGCTGATTTTCCAGTTAGTGATGATGTTATCATTGTCACGTTTACTTTCATTTTAGCTATAGCCAAAGAGCAAAATCTAATCCACGAAACTCTGCATTTAACAAAAATCGAAACCTGGTTGAGACGTTGGCGTATCAGGTCACATTTACATTGCGAAACTTAACCTGTTCACCCGCTATATTAAATGGGTAATTAATCTCTCAACAGAGTAAATATCTGGGGCCATATCTTAACAGTAAATCAATACGGAGCAGACATGTCGAACAGAAAAGAAACATCTTGACGACATAAAATTGAAGCAACTGTACCGGCATCTTGGCAGACACTCCAGTCTTTCTCTCGAAAATAAACTTTTAATTTATAAAATTAAATCGTCTGTGGATATACGGCCTGATGCTGTGAACCTGCGCGAGAAATAGTGATATAAGATTCAACGATTCCAAAATAAGGTCATTAGGCTATTCCTCCTTGATATGTTTCGAACTACAAATTACATCGTGACCTCATTCCTTTTACGTTAAAGACGAAGTCAAACGCGCCGTTGAGCAGTATAAAAGGCGTTCGGAGTTTCATACGAATACACTGGCAATACATTTATTAGATAACAGATATTCCGACTGAAACGATCCAGTTGATTTATCCTAATTTCTACTAAAATTCAGGAGGCGCACTAGGGTGTTAACCGCTCTCACGCTAATTTACATTTCATAACATTTGCTAGATGGCCTCTCGACCAGTTGTAGTTATGTTATTAAAATTTAAAAAAAAAAATCTACTATGCAATGTAATCCGTAAAGACCTTTTAGTAAATCGATGAATAAAAAATCTACTATGCAATGTAATCCGTAAAGACCTTTTAGTAAATCGATGAATATTACGGGATATTTTTCCGCATTCGCTGAGGTTGGTCTCTGAAAGTTTCCATTTGTACACCTGTCATTTACAGCATTAGTTCGAGTGCGATTAAAATTGCACCATGCACGTATCTATCAAAATCAAATTCTGGCACTTTCGATATTGTTGGATTGCTCGCCGAAAGATTGTTAAATATACCATTGCATGTATCATCTATTGTCGGTCGAGTACGATCTTTTCAATTTCTTAACGGCTATTCAAACAGGTTTCCTGTCAGGCGTATTCTACTCTGCAAGTATTGGAAAACATTATCGCGTGGGACCTGATATTTAGTTATTTCGAACGAAAACGACTGTCCACAAAAGGAAAAGGAGTATGATTAGAATTACGTTATAAAGTAGTATGATTTCGCGATGTTTGTTGCTACCAGAGTAACTGGCAATTCTCGGTTAGTACCGTTCATGTCATTTCCTAACCGTTAGTAAGTTCTATTGCGACTAGCGTGGTTACGGAAATTTCGAACCCGCGGATTTTCTGATAAAACAGTAAATAACAGTTAAATTCAATTATCATGACATCCTATAATCAGAATGTGGAACATTATTTTCTGCGTGATTCGTTTACGACAGTGCAGAGAGAGTTTCGAAAATAATTCAAAGTTACGCAATTATTTTGTGGGTATACCTTAAGAGCTGCGTCTACGATAAACGTCTAGGAGATCTGGAAGATTTCTGAAAAAAATTCAAAAATTCAGCGACCTATGCTCGAAAAAGTTTTTGAAAATTTTGTAAAGGCTGAATGAATGTGTTATTGCAAATGGCAGACACCTGAACGATATTGTGTTCGACAAATGTAAGCTAATCTCTCGTTTTCATATTTTTAAATAAAATTTCATTCAAAAATTTTGGTAAAGTAGTTTTTGAGTTATTCAAAAAACAAAAAACCGTCAGTCTTCTCTGGGTCACCCTGTAGAAAAATAATAAATTTTCTTAATAACCAATTCTTTTCTTTAAAATTCAATTTGATTTTAAAACCAACTGTTTAATAATATCGATGACTATTTAGATACACGAAACTTTTAAAAAAATCGTAACCCATTTATATATATATATATATATATATATATATATATATATATATATATATATATATATATATTTATATACTTTGGGGGGTGTTATGTATAATCATTATCTACAGTCGGTGTATCGTGATTAACATTTAATCAACCAGTGATTTTGTAATTTTTCGTCATTTTTCACCATCCACTAATTGACCCCTATTGTATGCAGTAAAATATCTGTCCATCTAATCGGTCTACCTCCCCGCGGTAATTTTCCATTAACTTTACCCGTGACAATTGTGTGCTTCATTCATTCCTGTTTGCTTATTATGTGTCCAAAGAATTTGCGATATCCCTTGAGAATTTTGGCATGATACCGATTTCTTGTATCATCCATTAATTTGTAGGTTTTGCTGACCGTGGAATTCTAAGGAGTCGTCTCCAACACCATGTTTCAAAATTGTCTATCCTTTTTCTGACGATATTTTTTAATTTCCGCGTCCCCACTGCATATTAATGCGATAAAAAACACAAACAAGTTAATTTTAACATTTTTCCTAATGCAGCTGTCCTTTCAAATCTTGTTCATTTTTATCACGGCGGTTCGAACAATTTCGATTCTCCGTCTTATTAAAGATAAAATAGTGAAGCGCCTTTAATTCAATACGTGGACACATATAGTAAAGTTCCGGGTAGGATACGACAAAGTAGAAAAATTTAAGTGGAAAGGGATAAAATCTAAAGTTTACTTCTGCCAATATGCTCTATCTACATGTAACCCTAAGTTGGGGGTGACTGTATACACATTTACAATTGTAATCTTTTCTGTTTCGTTTAATTTAACAGTGTCTATTTTTCAGCGTACTTGTGTGTGTGTGTGGGTGGGTGTGTTGTATGTTTTGTAAAATAATGTTGCTTCTTTTCCGCTTCGTTTTACTATGACATTATTAGGAAAAATGAAAAAATAAATATTTTAAAAATTTAATCATCGTATTAGGTTAATAATCTCAATTTACAGCGCATATATTCCACTGCATTGTCAGAAGCGAAAGTAACAGTGATTAGATTTATTATTTTGTAATCTTTTCCTTATAATAAAGTTTATCCCTTCATTATTTTGCAGAACAATTCAGGAAGAATACAAAGTACCATAGTATTACATTTGTTTGGGACCAGGATAATTTATACGGACAAATAAAAGAAACCCCAGAATTTTCAGGTAAACATGCACAAATGTTTTATTAGTGTGTGTATATATATATATATGTATGTATATTGTGTGTAATTTTTATAATTCTTCTTCTCAACGCCATTACTGTTCGAAATTTGAACGATCATCACAACTATGATAAACTTGGATCCTTGGAGTTTTCTACAGTGAATTGTGTGCAAGCTTTTCGATACAGGACTTCTGCATTTGTCACTTTCAACATACGACTTTACACATGCATTTCAAGGTGTTCTATCTTTTTTTTTTAACGTTTGCGTAAATACCCGACTCTGCATACAATGTAGTAGCATCGACCAGACAGCAATTTACAAGGCGTAATTGCAGCTGAAGATAATTATCTTTTTTATTCATCAGGTTTTCAATATCTGGGAGAACTTTCATGGATCTTTCTATTCTTGTTCATATTTCGGTAGAATCGATTCTTTAAAGAAGACGTCAGCGAAACTCGGACAAAATGAGAATCTTTTGTTTACGAAATTCGTAAAAGATGCACTAAAGCAGAAAGTCCTATGGACATCAGTTGAACTTGCACAATATACATCATAACTGGAAGGCGTAATGGATTGATGAATGTAGGTCAACACGTAATTCCTTAACAAACGGTGCTCTTGTCATCGATACTGCAGATCAACCTCCGGGATGGGAATTCCGTAGGATAGCATGTCGTTTCTTGAACAGAATTCGAACTGGCCATGTTACATGCAGTCATCCCAAGCAAACGATAAAACATATATTGTTGAAGAATATAATGTACACTCAAAAAAATTGCATTAATTTTTGAAGATCTACACCATTTGCTCGGTGACTTCCTAGATTGGCTTTCCAGCTTTCGATTTATAGATAAACTTTATACAATGCTTGAATGAATTTGATGATCGAAATTTTTTCTGGGGCCCAAGTAGCGGTACTGTTGACTCATAGATTTATCAACCGACGCACCTGTTCATTCGCGTCCTCTAGTGTCGTATTTTTTTTTTGCCTCCCCCATTCCGGACATTTCGCCGGTGGGGGAAGTTTATTGCTTAATAACTAGGTGTAATATTGTAAAACTTCAGAGGACTAGAATGCTAAAATGAAAAATTATAATTATATAAAAAAGTGCAGCTGTATCTGAAAAAAAAATGAAAACATGGTGTGTGTAGTAGTCCTTTGTCAAGTGTACTTAATATCTAGGGTGGTGACGGGATGAAGTTCATGGTTCCGGCATGCACCATGTGTGTATGTGTGTGCAAAGGAAATTTGTGAGTATGTGTGATAAAAATTAGAACAATGAACTTAAACTATAACAAATTTGTACATCTTATATTATCCAAGTACAAATAAAATTATAAAGAAAACTTTTTCGTAAAAAAAAAAAAAAAATAAATCTTATGAAATAAATACAACAATTTTTTACAAAGAAAAACACGATGTTTAAAAAAATGAGTATACGGAATTACAATTATTTTCTTTTTTTAATAATATTCATACTTATAGAAATAAAAGAGCAAAATCATTATTAATAATAGAGAGGGAATTACATTAATAGTTATAATAAAAAAAAAAAATTAAGTTATATAACAAAACTAGTGTAGACGTGTAGTATATATTGTGTGAGGAGTGCATGTGTAGATAGTCAGTAAGAAGCATAGACCACACTATTGTTGCGGTTTCACGTTTGAATTAAGTGTTAAAGAAAAATAATTTACTATTTAAACTTCTTACACATGGCAGACTCCGTATACAACAGGAGATTTTTGGAATTAGATTTATTAATGACCATTGATTCTGTGGAATTAATTCTGAATTGAGACTGAAGTTCGGAGAAGTAAGGGCAGTAATATAATAAATGTTCAATGTCATCTACGGCACCAGAGGTACACAAGGTGCAACGAGGGTCATTTATCAGATGGAACCTATATAAATAGGAACCAAATTTTCCATGCCCTGAGAGAACTTGTGCATTATAAAAATTAATGTTCAAATTTTTCAATTTCATTCGCTATTCTCTAGTCATCAAACACAATAAACTGACATTTGGGAGCAGAGAAAGCAAGACCTAATTTGTTAATAATGGATTCCAGTTGTAGACATGCAACTTCAATTAGTTTGAAATCAAAATGTCTGTCAATACTGAAGGAGATGCATAAGTCGTCTACGTAGGGGACAAGCTCAATACATTTGTTCGTATCAGAAATTAATTTATCTATTTGAGAATAAACACGGAAATAGAGAATATTCCACAGTGTGGGTCCTAGGACAGAGCCCTGAGGAACATCACATCTCCTGTCGGCGACAGTGTCATTATTGTTAAGAATCGCATATCTGTTTTGGAAATAATTAATAATTACATTAATGATGAAAGGTTAATATTAAATTCTTTTAAAATAGGAATGATTGCTGACCACCTACAGCTATCAAAAGCTCCCTTGAAATCAAAGGAGATGACAACTGCATAATGGCCAGCAGTCAGTTGTGTTTTGATTCCAGATACCAGTTTCTAGAGGGCATTCTCAGTAGAGAATCCCCAACTGGTTCTGGTTAAAAATATTAAAGCTTTCAGCTTCTTTTAAGAGGATTTCAGTGATAACCTTTCCATACACTTTATCAATGTAGTTCAGTAAAGAGATGACCTATATGTAGAGAGGGAGCTGGGATCTTTTCCAGGTTTGGAAAGTAGCTTAATATTAGCCACTTCCCAACATGTTGGAAAGATCTGGAACTTAGAATTTAAATACTTGACGATTTTGTTATTTATTTTATCCGAAGAGGGCGATTTTTTATTATGAAGTCTCTTCACCAGGATAGTTATGTCATTAGAAGTAGTTGGAGGGAGAAACTGCTCCAGCAATGGAACTGGTGGGAATCCAACCATCATAGAAATGTTCCAGGAAAGCATTCCATTTTTCAAAATTCTCTGTCAAGATAGAATTACTTACGGTAATACCTGGAATTATTGTTAATTTATTCTTATTGAAGATATATTTATAAGGGCGACACCAGGCAGTACAATTTTGAATGAGTTGTCGCTAAGCCAAAAGTTTACTTTTTACAATGATATTTATATATATATACACTTTATTTAATGTCACTAAGATGACATTCAAAACAAAGGGCTTGGAGATGTTTCTACATTTGTTCTTAGTTTTTCTGTCCAAAATACGTACACGTAAAATTACACCATTCTTTTAATAATTAAAAAGTGAGATACTATTAAATTATTCACTGGTTATATATTAATTAAAATTATTAATAAAATTTGTTATCAAATTGCCAAAGATACATTATTATTAAATAACGAAATAAATAAATAAACGTATTGCTCTTTTATCTTAATTTATTTTTCAATCGTAGTTATTTAAATTTTCTTTCGCCTGTTTTAATTAATCTGTCAGTTCGGATGACTCGAGTTTTGACGAGTGCAAGGAAAAATATCCAGTTGATCGGAGAATGCCGAATATAACGAATTTTCTCGAATTAATAAAACGCTAACGAATAATATTATCATCATCGTCATCATCGATGAAGCAACAGTGAATATATTAATTCATTATCTAAAGACGATCATCTAATGGTGTTTCTCACAAGGGTATCGTTCAGTGTGCACAGCTGGAGTATAAAAATCATTGGGAACTAATGTCCACTAAGAGCATTAGTGGATTACCTTTTGCCAATTATTATCAACTTCAACCGTCATTCTCTAAACTTACGTAATTCATTTCTACTTCTTTAAGTAGATTAATTTTTTTTTATATATAAATATTTTGCATATCTTATTCCTAGCCTGTTTGGCTATCAATAGATGATTTCAGTTGGTGATAATTTCTTGAATATATTCAGCTATCCAATGATAGGCAGAATTATATTTAAAAAAATTTACAAAATACAATATGTTTTAAATATGAAAGTAAACGTTGAGGCGCCGCACGTTAAAAACGAAATCGTACAATGCGCTCGCTGCCATCAATATGAGACCATATCAAAAACTACTGTAATCGTAAAGCCATTTGTGTCAAATGTGCTGGTACCGACTTTGCACATAAATGTACTAAATACAAAAATTCACCTGCTATGTGTGCAAATTGTGCGCATAACCACCCGGCAACTATAAAGGTGGCGATTTATATAAAAAAAAATTCAAAAATTACGAAGCCAGAATAAAAACGATGCGTTGCAATCCCTAAGTAGACAACCTACAAAACAGAATTTGGTACAAACAAACAGTTGGAAACAGAAATTCAGTTGCAAGCTGTACCAACAGAGGAAGAGCAATTGTGAAATATCACATCTCTTATGCTTGGGTAACGTCCACAAACAAACAAAATTCCTCGTATATTGTAGCACTCACTAATATCGAGCAAACCCTATGTCCGTTTCTGGTTGAAATAAAATCTTTATTCGAGGAAATGATCCAACAGCAGACAGAAATGATAAATAATATAATCAACACCATCGTGACTGCTCTTGTAAACAAGAAACGATGGATAGCAAAGACAATAAAAATCAGACATGCTACAAAATTTCGCTCTGGAATGCAAATGGATTACTGCAGCATCGATTAGAACTCGAACTTTACCTAAAATCGAATGACATCTATATTATGTTAATCTCTGAAGCTCGTTTCACTGAAAAAAGTTACATTAGTATACCGAATTATAAAGCCTACATTATAAAGCCTACTGGACCTTGTATCCGGATAAGAAAGCATGTGCAGGAACTGCAGTCTTAATTAAAGATAGCATTTTTTACAATGCTACTATATTCAGGCAACTCGCGTTACTATAAAACAGGGTACTAAGGCGATAAATCTGGCAGCAGTATACTGCCCTCCCAAGTATAAGTAATCGAGAACTTGCTGAATCTATAAAAACAATGGGTAAACGATTTATTATAGAAGGAGACTATAATTCGAAACATACTCATTTGGCTTCTTTTGATAACTCCTAGAGGCAGAAACTTGAAGATGGTTATTAACTCCGAAAAATGCGATACAGTCTCAGGAGACTTACCCATCTACTTGCCATCTGATCAAAACAAAACACCGGGCCTGTTAGACTTTTATATTATAAAATGCATAGCAAAAAATTTTATCAAAGTTACCAACGACTTAACTTCTTCGTCTTCTGATCACTCAATCGTTACGTTATCAATAAATGAACAAGTATGGCTGAAGGAGCATAAAGCAGCACTATGCACCAGGAACACGAAATGGGACATTCTGAAATTTGCTAGAAGAAAATATAAACCTATCAGTCGAATTGAAAACAGAGACAGACCTGGACAATAGTGTTATTAACCTATTTTCTACTCAAGTGGTACAAGCAGCCTACAGAAGTACTTCATCGCCAGCTCATTAACCACTACAAACCCAGGTCTTTCCTGATTATATAGAAAAACAAGTGGTAATCAAAAGACGGTTGGGAAAACGCTGGATGCAGTCAAGAAGTCCAGCTGACAAGACGGTATTAAACGTGCAAACTAGAAAACTCAAAGAACTACTACAAAACTTTAAGAACACATCTTTCAATGAATTTGTTCTAATTTAACCGCATCAAACGAAAGCACTTATTCATAATGGAGAGCGGTTCGCTACGGTATTAAGCCAGAACCTATAAATAACCCACTAAAAACTGAAAACGGAAGTTGGGTTACACACGATGCTAACAAAGCAGAGTTGTTTGCAGTACATCTGTCAAAGGCTTCAACCAGAAAGAACGAAATCTGACATTGAGGATGATGTCCAAAATTATTTAAAACAGGATCCAAGTAAATCTGATACTAAAATAAAGATGCTTTCACCGAAGGAAATAAAAATGGAAATAATGAAATTAAATAATAATAAATCGCCAGGATATGATTACATAACGGGTCAAATTCTAAAAGAACTCCCGCATAAAGCACTAATAAAATTAACTTATATCTTCAATGCAATTATACGAATACAATACGTCCCGATATTATGGAAGTTATCAAATGTGATTATGATACAAAAAAAAGGAAAGCCCCCTGAAAAACTTCCGTCCTATGCCTATCGCACTCTCATCAATTTTGGCTAAACTGTTTGAAAAACTCTTAAAGAAAGGGACTCAAAAATTCATTGATGAAAGCAAAATAATCCCCAACCATCAATTTGGATTTAGAACTGGTCACTCAACAATCCAGCAAGTTCACAGGCTCGTTAAACAAATCGAAACAGCTTCTGAGGAGAAGGAGACCTGCTAGTTCAATGCTATAATATCATAAAATCCTATCTCGATGAAAGATACTTTCGAGTCTTAGTAAATAATGAGCAATCTCAAATTCATAAAATTAAATCGGGCGTACTCCGTTGTACTAGATATTCGCTAATGATATACCGGTATCAAAGAATGCGAGTGTAGCAACATTTGCTGATGACACTGCAATAATGGCGTCACATAAGCTTCCGCAAATATCAAATATAACCTTGCAAAGTGCAGTCAGTGAAATTGCCAATTGGTCGAGCAAATGGAAATTGAAAATAAATGAGTCCAAGAGTATCAACATTATATTTACTAAAAGGAGAATTGTTCGCGATAGATATAATATCTCTATTAAAGGTAGGAAAATTGAACAAGGTCGAACGGTAAAATATTTTGGAGTTCACCTAGACCAAACCTTAACATGGGCTCAGCATATTAGAGCGAAAAAAATGGAATTAAACATAAAGACTAAACAGCTGTACTTGTTGCTTGGTCCACATTCACGACTTCATACTATAAACAAATTATTACTATACAACGTCGTATTAAAGCCTGTATTGCTAAGCGGAACTATGGGGCTGTGCGTCTAAAAGCAATGTTAACAAAATTCAGACTTATCAAAACAGGGTATTACGTTCTATAGTGGAAGCACCATGGTACGTCTCAAACCGTATGCTACATGAAGATCTGAATATAAAGTACACAGAGGATGTAATTCACGAAGCGATTCAAAAACATATATGTAGACTACAGCACTACACAAAACCCACTAACAGATAGTTTTTTGAAGAAACCAGCAAAGGTTAAAAGATTGAAAAGAAGAACGATGATCGATTGCATATAGCCATTTCAAAAACCTAATTTGAGACCTTGCTAATGGGCATATTCTCAAGAAATTAAGTGCGTTCTCGAGAGGCAACATCCGGTTGATGACATAAATTTGTCAGTACCTAATAAGAAGAGGAAAAATAAATAAATAAAAATAACTGGTAATAATGATATTGGTCTGTAAGAAGTCTTGTCAACGAGTGTTTTCCCAGGCTTCTGTATCATTAAAATCTGCGAAAATTTAAGCTGTACAGGGAAGTAGACCAGCCTAATTATAGCATTAAACAAATAAGCTAGTGCTACCGATCACTTATGTGGTAGCTACTTTAGTAATTTGGCGGTGATAAGGTCATATCCAGAAGCATTTTTATGGTTCATAGCTTTAATAATTGCTTTCATTTCGCCAGGACTAGTTGGTTTAATTGCTCGATATACATCTGTACTGCTATTAATTGAGTCTAGGTTTCCATTTCCTGGGTGAGGCTGAAATATATTAGCAAGATATAACCCAAATTCGTTTGCTTTTTTCTTTTCACTATGTGCCAGTTGTCATCATTTTTCCGGATTGGGTGAATATGGTTTTTTGGTCTTTTTAACTTGTGCGTTGCTTTCCAGAGAGAATAATCTGGAGACAAGGGAGAAAGTGAATAAATGTACTCATTGAAACTTTCATTTCTTAAATTCTCTAATAGTATTCGGATTTTTTTTAGTTTGTCTATTCAGTTTTTTTTTTTTTGCCTATAAGTTTGCTATTTCTTCCTTAGCGCCTTTTTTTTTTGTTTTTGCTGTTTCACTAAGTATAGCTGAAGGATAATGAATACCTGAAGGATAATGTATACCTGAAGGATAATGTATACCTGTAGCAGGGTTTGGTCACTCAGGTGTATTAGACCAGGCTGATTTTTGTAGTATTGTTATGAGTAAGGCATTTTCTATTTTTGTTTCAGTCTTTAATGGTAATGTAAGGTTTATTTTTTATCCGAATCCCAGTTGGTGTCTCTATTGTGTAACCCCTCGGTTTAGACTGTTTTGTTAATATTGTGTCGCTTATTTTGATAAGAATTGGTGAATGATCTGAAGACAAGTCATAAATCAAATCAACTTCTACGTAGTAAGAAGGTGTAGCCCTTTAACTATGAAAAAATCGAGCAAATCGGGAATTCTCGTTGAGCGAACAATTTTATTATACGATTGCAACGCTTCCAGCGTTAACCTTTTCAGTGACGCACTATCAATTTTCGTTACGAAATTATAAACAATTAAGAAAAACATTTAGGGAAGATGAGAAAGTGTAGTGTGATAGCGCACGATAGTATCAATTTTGTTTTTATCAGTTTAATGTCTTTTTTTATTATTATTTTAAGAATTAATACGATCACAATTATTATGACAGTATATGTATGCTTAAAACTAGTGTGTTGAACATGCAGACGGTTGCGAACACACTCGCTCAGTGATGCTTCTTACTAACTTGTATGTATCATATATTAATTAATACTAGTATATTAATTTTCGTAATCGAGCTTGCTCCATCCTTGTCACGCGGGTCGACCTCTTTGATTTCTAAAGATTGCATACACCAACATCCATATGCAGTTAAATCGAATATCTGCCCCTATAATCGCCACTTGCAGCATCCACTATGTCCTAAACAGTTTTGGGCTCCATTCTTGATGTTATAATTTCTAGTCTTATTCCTTTTCATGTAGGCTCCTCCGATTTTCTCCTTGTATAGCCAGCGTGAATAATTATTCCTGTCTGATTTTGTTAACCATATATTTTCTTTTCCTCTTCATGATGTCATCTACCAGGATCATATTTTTCATTCCGTTTTTTTGGAGCACTTCTCTATTTGGTCTCTTCTCTTTCCATGAGATTCGACATATGGGCGTGAGTGTCCAAATTTCAAATGCGTTTAATCGTTTTATACATTCCGCTTTTAAAGTCTATAAGGCGTATTTCGCTACTAGAATTACGTAGCTTTGATTAATTTTCATTTTCGTATCCATTTTTAATTTTCGATCCCTTCACATAAAATTACAAGACAGAATTAAGTCAAAATGTATCCAAAATAAAATAAAACAAAATTCGAAGATGTAGGAATAAAGGTAGCACCGAACAAATGGACCTAGGAGCATCACATTGGTAGGCAAGAAGATGAACAAAATAACTGATCAAAGGGAGACCGTATACCGAAAAGGGCGCACAAGGGAGACCTCTTAGAAGGTGAACGTATGATATTGTGGCATTCGCAGGGAAATAATGGCTTCATGAAACGCATTATATAGGGGTGGCATACGTGGAATCGATGATGTAGCACAGACTTTAACATGCGATAAGATATATATGTGTATACAAGAATTTCTCGTTTAATAGGTTGAAATATGCATATATGACGATCATCGTATACATCCTACTTATAAATCAATTTTAGTAAAAAAAAAAATAATAATTATAATTGTAATTTTATTTTGTTCTAATCTTCGAACCTCTACGCTTTTTTCATGATTTTTATGAACGATATAGACAATAGCATAAAATTATGAATTATCTAACCTAACCGGTTTCTATTAACAAACGTATCGATAGATAGGAGTAACATCTAAGGTAGAGAGGCGGTTTTTAATGTAAACTATTTTGCACATCGTACAGAGTTGGTAGACAACCTATACAATAGGTTACGAAAAGAACAAATACTATTTACAACTATAGGGTGACCCAGAGAAGACGGACGGTTTTGTTTTGCGCAGCACTTGGCATCCTATCACGAGAAGAAGCGCGTTTTGCGCGAAACGTTATTTTCGGCGTGAATTGATCACGACCGTACAAAAAAAGAATTTTGAAAAGAATTCGAGGTTACGGGATTTTTTTTGTTTTTTTTTTTTGCGTGGATACCTTAAGAGCCGCGTTTACGGAATATATCCACGAGATCTGGAAGACCTGAAAACTCGGATTCCTAAAGAAATTTCAACAATTCAGCGACCTGTTTTCGAAAATTTTTTAAAAAGTACCTTTATAATGGCGGTCGTCTGAACGATATCGTGTTCCGAAAATGATTATACGCTAATCCCTCTTTTTTTCCTATTTTTTAAATCAAATTTTATTCAAAAATTTTGCTCGAGTAGTTAAAACCGTCCTCTCCGGGTCACCTTATAATTAACAAAACGGATTATACAGAATTAATTACGTTATTGATACGAGATATTCGTCGACCGACTAATGAAAAACTTTTTCTTCTTTTTTGAAGAAGGAACAAAAATTAGAAGATGTAAGAGATAACGAAAGGGTTACTAGTCGAAATGTAAGAGAAAAATTAAAAATAAACGACCGAACGCAAAAAAAAATAAAAAGTTGAACGTCCCGAAAAGTAAAAGTGGATTACGAGCAAGTTGAAATTTTAAAATGTTTTACAAAACCGCAATCATCGGGTAGTCTTTTGGCAAGCGCCGTATTAGAAACCCGACACCATAGCTCTGCTCTAATAATTTAGGAAAGGATTTAGCGTATTTTCCATAATTTGGAAAGTATCCAACGGCCAACGGTATATTACTAAAAACCTTACAAAAACCGATACGATACGTTTGCCGTCATTTAGCTATCTATAAAACCTGGGCGAACGCGCGAATCAATAAGCTACGTAATACGTTTTATCTCTTTTCGATTTTGTAGAAAAGTACGGTGTGTAATTCGTCATTTTCGAAATCACTCACACACCGCGCTATAATACCCCGTTAATACTGCGTTAGCGCGTTCCGAACTAAAGCTAACTCTCATCTAGCTTATCTCTATCATCTAACTAATGCGCTTTACGTTATAACCCTCGTATTATTTGGCTCGGTGTTTTACGCTGATCATATACCGTGTCATTAATAAACTAGCTGTATGACATATAACGAAAGCACGGATTAAAAGTTAACCTAACTATATCGGCGATATTATATTTCATCTATAAGGCTCGAATCTTATCGTCATCTTTAATATATATATATAATTTACACACACACACGTAATATATCTATACTAATATATAAAATTGTAGTGTCTGTGATTTGTCACTGCATTGGGCTATTTTTATTATCACGCTTAAACAGAAAATCTATTTTTTTTTTTAAATTTTTGTCTGTCTGTCTATTCCGATTTATCTCGAAAACTATTAAAGCAATAATGATCTTCGTCGTATCGGGAAAATTGATCGTAGTACATCGTGTCAGAAGTCCAAAAAGTTCATTATTTTTTCATCCAATTTGAGAACGTCATTAAAGCAAGCTTTATATTCGAAGAGGTGTTCCATTCTTTCTGATTCACGCAGTCATATGTGGAGCTTTTATTAATGTTCCATTTCTTCATATTGTTCCCTGTACGTCCAACCATAGTCCTTAATCTATTACGAGATTTCCTCTTTTGGTAATCCAGATCTGCACCTATTGGAAGGTGTAATTCGCATATCTTATAGCCTATATTATCGGATTCATTCTAAGATTTGTTTCACATTGATATCACAAATAGGACAGAATTTAAAGTTTTAAAATATCGCTGTCTAACAGTTTTATATATTTGTAAGTATAGTATACATGTATATATCCGTCCGTTTTTATAGTAATATATAACACTGTAGTGTCTGATTTTCATTATAATCACTGCATTGGGACTTTAAAAAAATAATTACACAGGCGAAGCCGTGGGTAACTACTAGTATGTATATATATATATATATATAATATATTATATATATATATATATATATATATATATATATATATATATATTGTAAATATAAATTTATATATACATATACACTGTTCCGGTTATTATTTTTTTAACGATATTACATTTATTTATTTATTTAATAATATATATATATATATATATATATATATATATATATTTATTTATTTATTTATTTATTTAATGAAGCCACACAACAGCTAAAAGCCAATTATAATGTATAAAATAATACAATGAATAATTTTTTCTGAATTATAAAATTAAAAGTAAAAAAAAAAATTAAAATACATTGAACACATTCTCTAGCCTCACACCTATTAAACACATCAGAAAAACTACACGCATTCACAAGTCTCACACTCATTAAAACATACATCATTCACGCCCCATTCACACAATCTTACTCGAAATAAACGGACGAATAATCTTTAACAAATAAATAAATACAATATAAACCTTAACGTATATACTACATGTACATTAGTAAAGGAACACATATGCCCAAAACCCACCATATCTGCATTACGTACAAATCTGATAATTTTTGTATTTTATAAACCGATCAGTCGATCGAGATTCGATAACGGGTATAAAAAGCGAAAAAGACCTTTTTAAATTTGAAAATTCCGATAACCCGGAAAGACATTAACCTGCAGTTAAGACTACGGCCGGTCCGATACCGGTACTAATCTAGTGTAAGGAAAGTTGGATTCTCACATACATGCTTGAAAAGAAGATCGAAGCGCTGAAGGTTTATACATATATCGCTGTATTTTGAAGATTTCATACAAAAACCATATTACCAATACAGAAAAATGTCAAAGCAAATCGAACTGTGCTATACAGTATACACTCCAGAAAATTAAAATATTACGATCGTATAAATAGACATCCGGAAAGATATTATTTAGCCCAACTTGGCATGGATTGTGTCATAGGGGGACATCGGGAACGAGAGGGAAGAAAAATGTAATGTAGAGCTAATAGAAAGAAGAAAGAAAGAAATATATTTACAAAATATATAAACAAAATCATGAATACATGAATAATTGAATAATGAAGAATGGTAAGTACCATATATATATATATATACCTTAACAGTTAACTTACTAATGTATAACGACATCTAATGTATATGTAATAAAATTAAAATTTAAAACGTAAAATTTAAAGTTTTAAACTTTTAAGTACAGGAAAAAATTATAAAAAAAAAACCTGCAAGTAAACAATAAAAATAAATTATAATTAGAACTTAAGTAAAGAGGGAAAACACGTGGTAAATAGGCAAATAATTCTTAAACAAGTAATCTATGTTTAATTCTGCGGTGTTTATATTTAGAATATCGTACGATGAGACTATGTCGTAATCGCCTATGGTGTTAATTAATGCGCTGTCATGCATTATACAATTATGGTAAAATTTACTAGATAATTTGTTTATATAAGTAAGTGTATCTAAAAGGTTAAGCTGCGAATGCATATCACGCAATTTAGTACATCTATGGGCGTTTAATATGATTCTGCAGCAGTGGTTTTGTAACAGCTGTAATCTTTTACGAGTACTGTTGGAAACCGAAAACTAAAAACAGGGCAGGCGTAAGTTAATCGGGGTAGTAGATGTGTATAATAACTTTTTGTTTGAAACAGATAAAGAAGAATGACGATTAAAAATCGGTGAGAGTATTGAGCGCGTTGTCAATGCAGTTAGTAATATTGTCATTGAACGATAAGAATCTAATATGACTCCTAAGTATCGAACTTGCGTCGACCACTGAATACATTTACCATCGATTGTCGTTAGTGGGCGTCGTCTTGAAAAAAGTATCGCCTCCGTTTTTTCTGTGTTTATTTTCAGTCTCCAACGTTTGTAGTATTTAAAGACAGAGTTAGCAGCTTTTTGCAATCTGTTAAGTATAATGTCTGGTCTATGAGACGCACAATATAGGGCGAGGTCGTCAGCATATAAGGCGATATTAATATGAGGTAGTTTAAGAATATCGTTTATTAAAATTAAAAATAATTAAGGCCCTAGCACAATGCCCTGTGGAACCCCTGAGCAGTAAGATACCGGATTTATGGTTAAGATGGGAGACGTAAAAATTTCTATCGGTTAAATACGAATTTATTAATTTTATTAATGAAAAGGGAAATTTAAATTTATGTAGTTTATATATAATTCCAATGTGCCAAGCTGAATTAAATGCTTTTTCAATGTCAATCAATAATAAACCGATATGTTTATTCAAATTAAGGTTGTCGGTTATGTAATCCGCTATTCGAGCTACTTGATGTATAGTGGAATGGTTGGCTCTAAACACGAATTGCTCCTGAATAATAATATTATTTGTTGTAGAGAAAGTTTGCAATTAATATAACCTTTTCAACTATTTTACTGAGAGTACATAGCAAACTAATTGGTCGAATGTTATTGATGTTTGTAACGTCACCACCCGGTTTAGGTATAACTATGATTTTGGCTGTTTTCCAGGGTGTGGAATACGAATCGGTAGTACACAACGAGACATCTACTGAATTTGCAAAGGTGTCCAAGGACAAATAAGTTGATCGCCAAACTGCGGTCGAAGATGGTGTAAAAAGAAAAAGGAAAAAAATAAGTATATTTATATAACTGATGTGCAGTATGCACTTCATACATATATATATATATATATGTATATATATATATATATATATATGTGTGTGTATATATATATATTTGTGGTCATGATGAACTAACTATATAATATTTGTTGTTGACATTTTACTCATTTACAAATCAACTACATGTTATTATTAATTCGATTATTTTTTAGTACATCGGATCTAACACTTCACATTTCCATCTTCATTGTAGTCTCACTGTGTATGTCTCATACAGGGTAGGTGTCAGAGTTTCGATTTTCTAATTGACCAGATTAATTTGTCTGTTAATATGTCCGAACTAACGCAATCGTCTATTATTTTTGTCCATTTTCTGTCAAAATTCTCGGTTTATAATTTCTTCAGTTCGCATTATTCTGAAATGTCTTCGGCGACACCGTAAGTCGAAAGCTTGTATCCTTCTTTATTATGTATCCTTCTTTATTCTTTTTTACGAGTAGTCTGTAGTTTGTTATCGTACATAAATACCAAAAAAAAAAAATCGACCTCTTGACAATTTATCTGCGATTCTTCCCTCGTTTTTGGTTAATCTAAACGATTTTCGTTCTTTGAGTATTTATTTCTGCAATTTGTTCATCGTAGGTACTAGACTTCCTCTTGATGTAGGGTTCAACACTATATGATCGGCAAATTATAGACAAGAAATTCTTGTGCCGCCGATAAAGAAACCTCTATCCCAATTATCAACATTCGTAACCTTTCTAATAATAAAAATGTTTAGACATTATATGACAATTAAAAAAAAGAACGTATTTCTGCTTTACCTCGCGGTTTATATTAGATGATTTTGTTGAGATTAAGTTCTGCTCGTTCCACTAAATTGCAATATCAAAAGCGTTCTTGGTGTTGAAATCTGGATAAGGGGTTCGTCATCATCACCATCCTAAATCCTCATTCATCTTCAACATTATTTTCCAAAACAGCGGCAATAATCTGATTGTTTTATAGTTTTTTTCGCATTGGGCAACCCACTCCTCAACTTTACTGGCAGAAACAGTCCGTTGTATAGTTCGTAGATCTTTAATGTTGTTGTTTTGCTCGTTTCCGATTTGGTCACTTTCGGTCATCCAAACGCTATGATTTTCGTAGCATGTCAAGTTTCAGTTCCCCTCATGACTCAGCAATTTCTACAGATAGCGTCTTTTACGTTGAATGACTACATAGATTAAACATCTCTAAGTTTGGCTCGAACACGGTCGAACCAACCGAAGCGTCTGACCAGCCGAGGATGGACGGGAGGTTTTTTTACTGTATAGTCGATAAAGGTGAACGGTGAATCATACGTGCTCGAGTATTTCCAAAAGTAGCTAAATGATTATCGACCGATTCCGTGTTATAAAAAAAAATGCAACCCATTAATTGTACGTAGTTGCATTTTTGAAAAACATGTTTGCTTGCATCATACAGCTCCATAATTTTAATGAATAGTAAAATAAATTATCATATAAAAAGGCCACGAACCTAATAAAATGTAGAAAATATTTAATCTAGATGTACAATATTACCAAAAATAGCAAAGAGAAATAACGGAATCGATATTTAATTATTATCTGATAGCGATTGTGGTAAATAACATAATGGACTACACATAAAATTGAGCAATTTTAACTACTTACCCTAATTCAAATGTTTTAAAAATTAAAAACTTTATTAATTAAAAACCCCCGTTCATTATCGAAACAGAACTACTTTATACAGGATTTTTGAAGTATTATATCGGAATTTGGTAATATCTCTACCGAACTGTCGGCTATTATTAAGAAAGTCATTCACTTTATATAAATGTGTACATACATATATATATATATATATATATATATATATATATATATATATATATATATGTATGTATGTATATGTATACTAATATATTTTTATATATATCTTCACTTTTAATATCCATTAAGGAGAAGTTCTCTGCTCCTTTCGGCAAAACGGTTTACTCGACTCCGGAAAATAATGGCGAGGCGTTCTAGTAGATTCATTTCCTTTAATAAGTTTTATCGTGAACAGCTGCGAAACTGAGCTTTATTAATGTAATGGGTTAACTCGAAAATGTGCGATAGTAACGCTTTTGGTGAGAAACGGTGGTGGACAAGTTGAAAATTGAAGCAACTTGCAACTTTTTAATTAAAAAGTTCAACACGGTAACACCCGCCAATATGTGACACACCGGCATAGTTCACAACCGTGTGACGATATATTTAGAAACGAGGAGTGAAGGAATGTATTAATATTATTAGATAGTTGTTAAGTAGTTACTACTACTAGTTAGCAGTAGCTATAGTGGGTAAAAGATGGGATTACGCAAAGACAAAAACTACTTTATATTGCGTGTGTGTGTATTTTCCCCCAGTAATCATAGAATCAACATTACTAGTTAAGAAACTGATCGATCATTAATACATAGTTCAGTGTTGTATATTGTTTAATTAGGTCAGCTATAAAGTTTTTTAAATACACCTAAAAAAATTAGTTCTTGTAGTGGGTAAAAATATATATATATTTTTCCTTTAGTTAAATTGCACCTAGCTGATGGTAGCTATTTAGCAATTTTAATATTTTATGCAGATGGCATGATTAGCAGCCTACCGATCAGTAAGTGCTAAAAACAGTAATTAAAATTTATATCTTAGGCTAGGTCCATCAGCTTGATTCTGTCAATCCGACGAACTTCTAGCGAATTATCCAGCAACCCGATCGCCATGTTGTTCGGGTGCACCTATAGTCTATGAGCATAATTTTTTGTTACTTCCATAACAAACTTCATTCCGAGGTCTTTGTGCAGCGTTAAGTTAGTGATGTACCACTGGGTTAAAGATATAAATGAGAGATTACGTAAAAACAAAAACTCCTCATTTATAATGCGTGTATTTTCCCCGGTAATAATATAATCAACATTACTACTTAAGAAATTGATCGATCGTTAATACATATAGATCTGTGGAATCTCCTGTTTATAAACAATAGACTACATTTTATGATAATATATACGTGCACCTTTGCTAATACCCGAGTAAATAACTGCAACAATCCTAATGCAAAACTACAACAGTCCTATAACAATAATAAACAACAGATCATATGCATTACGAAAGTTAGTACAAGTAAAAATGACGATGAAAACTTATAATTCAAGGAAGTTCATTTGGACAACACCAACAATAACAAGAACGGTAACAGCGATATCACTACCACGATAAATGATTACAATGGCAATAACAATAATTCTGATATATCTCCAACGTTATCCTCATTCTTGAACGAATTTAAAATTGTAATAAATCCTTTAATATCCTTACTAACGGAGGTTATTAAAAAATTACTACCTTAATGGAGAAAAATATAAATATTATTACTCAACACTCACTAGTGATTATGCTATGGAATGCCAGTGGTATTGTTAAAAAAAAAAAAAGAATTATTTCGAGATTTTTCTTCAACAAAATGTGATTGATGTGGTATTGATTTCTAAAACACACCTAGTAAGCAGTAACCGTTTTATATTAAAAGGATTCAATTCCGCTTATACTCCATATAGTACATGGATGATAATGGTAAAGATTTGCTACAACGATACAAAAAATTTTCATGTAGCGCAGATGCTTATCGGATCATTACAATGAATATAGAAACATTTGTAAATGAACTCGCAGTCTGTCATGCAGTTTTTCAAATACCACGCGTAGAATTTAACACTATTTTCAAAAAGTTCATGTCAAAAATCACGTCTAACAAATCATTCTGGAAGAAGATTGAATCGAACCTTCATGGATGACACCCACATATTGGCCTATGCATAATAACAAACTTACAGGTATTCTGGACTTTATAACTCGTGGCTTACGCAACCTCAGCCGAGAATGTAAAACAGTTATCGATCTTTCCTCTGATCATGTTCCTGTCACGGCTATCTTAGATGTATTATTCAAGAAGGACTTGTAAATAAAACTACAATTAGAATCTCTTTTTAAAAACTAAAATAAAAAACAAACACGATATAGACTTAGTTATTAAAAATTTCACCCAGCTAATCACACATAATTATAATAATTCCGTCAATTACGATTCGTATAAAATACAAGGAAATTTAATTTATCCCGATTGAAATAAGACAACTGATAAAGAAAATCCGTACAGTCAGGAAAAAATGGTAACATAACTATGAAAAAACAATAGTTCATTAAAAATTTAAATCAATACGAAAATTAAAACGCCCATAGGTACCTGACATCAAGAAATTATGATTAGAAATCCTTATGGTGTAACGCAAAAAAAAATTACCAAAAGAACAATTCGATATAAAATAATAATTGGGCCAGAACAGATGAAGAAAAAACGAACGCCTTCATTGAATACCTGTGTACAGTTTTACCTCTACACCCAGAAATATGAAAAGAACACTCTGAACATATAATGTTGTATTTACAAGGATCAACAGCTTCTACGGAAATGTCCTGTTATAGATAGCATCTCCGGTGAAATTCTCTTACATCTTCCACCAAAGTTGGCTACAATGTTGCGTTATATATTCTGGAATATTACGAATTGGATATTTTTCTAAAGCATAAAAAAAAAACGATAATAATATACAAACCTGAGAAGCCGCAAACGGACGTTTCATCGTATAGGCCTATTAGTTTGCTTTGTTCGTTATAAAAAATCCTGGAATATCAAATCTGAAATCCCATTTAACCTATTTTAAGTAGACGTCGAATAATACTAAACCATCAGTTCGGATTTGGCACAAAACACTGCACAGTGCAACAATATCATCGACTGGTTAATGCATTCTCCTCAACGTTGAAGAAGAAGGAAATATGTTCCGCTGTATTCTTCGATGCTGTACAAGCGTTTGACAGCAAGCTCAGACAACTTCTCCTATTCGATCTATATCCTACTTATTCGATAGAAAATTTGTTGTTAAAATTAATGATCGTTTCTCTGAAGAACAAAAAATTGTATAATCTATTCCGTAACGTAACTTACTGTGACCGATGTTATACACAATCTATATAGCAGACATGCCGACCGACAATCAGATTATCTTGGCAACATTCGTCGATGGTATAGCTATCATCTCGTTCAACTCGGATGAAATTTGTCTAAAATCACTTAAATCGGTTCATTGAATGGGCACAAAGTTATCGCCTGCTATTTAACCGGAATAAACGCTTACTAGTTATATTTACAAATAGAAAAGTTAAGTGTCCAGCTATGAAAAATCAACAATAAGGAAATTACTCGAGCAGATTCAGTACGTTACCTATGAATAATTACGGATAAAGAGGCATACATGGCGTCTTCACGTGGCACAGACTAAATGAACTATCGTGACTCGTGTAAAAATACTACATCATCAGTTTTAAATTTAGCGACTAAACTGGCGTTATTGAATAGAGCTGTGTAGAAGTGCCTGTAAAAGTAATCTTCGAAAAATGAAACAACGACATTTAAACACTGCTATCACGTCCGCTACAGTCTACATCTCCCATCGGAATGATCTTAAAATTCAGTGACATTCACTCTCAACAGTGTACAAAAGATTATTTGATAAATTCGAAAACTGCAACAATCCCATCATCCGCCGTTGTACACAACAAGTCTTCCAGACAATCCGCCAAGCCACGCCTGACAAGAAAGTAGTGCTGTAATTCTATTCCGATCACCTAACGGATTCCAGTTTTCCTGCTCTTTCCTCAGACGATAGCGTGCCTTTTTAACAACTACTGTACTTGATCATAAGTGCTTTTTCCTCCTCAATATGGTGCTATTTTTTTTTATTAAATAATAATAAATTAAAATAAACGATTAATATAATATATATATATTATATATGAATTATCGTTATTATGTTTTTGGTTATTAGCTGCGCGTGATACCAACATTTGTCGGCAATATCGCTACAAAATTATTATTATTATTATTATTATTTTAAAATTTTATATTTCTTCTTTTCATCGACACATTTAAAAATGTATTATAAATTTTCAGAAAGTGTATTCGAGACAAAATCCAAAAACTTAAATATCGCTCTTCTCGTTACGTTGTATTTAACATTGCGGTATGTTAGGGTTAGGTTTTATACGTGTTTTGAATTGTCGTTGTTATTTCACTCCGACACTTAGGCTCAGTTCAGATGAGATATAACACGCGTTTTCAATTGATACGCGTACACGTTAAGGAGTAATAATAGAACTGCCCAGGTGAAAGCGCGTTAACGTCTGTTTTAAAATATCGATAATATAGGGTGACCCAGAGAAGACGGACGGTTTTGCGGTTTTTTGAATAACTCGAAGAAAACTACTTGACCTAAATTTTTGAATGAAATTTTATTTAAAAATAATAAAACGACAGATCAGCTGACAATTATTTCTTGAACACAATATCGTTCAGATGGCCGCCTATTTGCAACAATACATTCATTCGGCCTTTACAACATTTTCGAAGACTTTTCCGAACATTGAATTTTCGAAATTTCTTCAGAAATTCGAATTTTCGTATCTTCCAGATCTCGCGCACGTGTTTCGTAAACGCGACTCTTAAGGCATCTCTACGAAGAAAAGACCGCATAACTTTGAATTTTTTTCGAAACTCTGCACCGTCGTGTTCGATTCACGCCGAAAATAACGTTCACGCAAAAACTTCTCGTTATAGAATGCTGTGATAACTGAAATTGCGCAAAAACGAATCTCTCGTGTGTACACTAAACGTGGAGCACACGATTTGTGTTGTAGCAACGTTATCAACTAAACAAACCCGTCCGTCTTCTCTGGGTCACCATATAGAAAAAAGTGTTGATTCAGTTTTTAAAGGATTGATGACAATTTTTCATTTAGTAAACTATTCCAAAACTCGTGAAGATCTGTGTTATAGTATATTACTAATAGCGCGCGGTATAAAGGAACTATACAGAATACAGCTGTATCATCAGCATAGAGAATAATTTCGATGTTATTTCATTTTGGACAATCGTAAAAATAAATCGATAATAGAAATGGTCCTAAGACACACTGCCCTGAGGTGCTTCAGCTAGACAAGTCTTGCCGGAAGAAAAAATTATAGACAATCATTTTATATATAATGCAATTGTGCCAAGTAGCATCGAATGCCCTTTAGCAAAGTCAAACATAACCAATCCAGTATGCTAATTACGGTTGAAATTATCTGTAATTCTACGATTCTCGCGATTCGATGAGTAGTAGAATGAGCTAGCCTGAATCTAATAAACTGTTCTTTAGGAATAATATTGTAGCGAATTGCATACTCATTTAACCTCTTTAAAATTAGTTTTTCGGACAATTTATTTAGATTACCGAATAAAGTATATTATTATCTTTCCCAGGTTTAGGAAGCGCTACAATTTTACCAATTTTCCAAGCACGTGAATAGTAACCGTATTTAACCATAGCGTTTATAATATTGATAATCTCGACAATAGCTTTCACAGGAAATCTATTCATTAAAATAGAAGATATATCGCCGTTACTTACTGAAGTTTTAATTTTTAAAGATTTTATACAGGCATATAAACCTTACATTTTATATATCTAATATGAAATTAAATTTGATTATCCTTCATCAGCTTACAGATTGTACTTCTAACTTTCTTAGAATGATAACTGGTCCCTATGAGTGCGTTCTGTGCATGCACTTTAACCTAATGGTTAGAAAATAATTCTACCTTATCGTAATCTTTGTAAGCGTAATTATTTGTAACAGTATCATAATGTGGAGGAAAAGTTCCGTATTGTTATTGATAGTATTTTCACACTCTCCACAGACTGTTTTTCTTATTTTTCATTTAGTGTGGTTAAAAAATGATTAAACTTATTACTGTTGTGATATTTTAAAATCGCCCGTACCAATCTATTTAAAAAATTAAGAAATCGGTTATTTACATAAAAATGTAATAGTTGTTATATATATATATATATATATATATATATATATATATATATATATATATATATATATATATATATTAAAGGACACGGTAAGTTTCGTTATAAGATTCACTATCGATACGGGATAGCATCTCTATAACTAATATAAGGTACAAAATTGAAATTATTTATTATTATTTTAATATAAGGTAAACTATAGGCAACGACATCATACGAGTTGGAAGCATGACTGGGCACTCTAGTGTATTACACGTACCACTATACACACACTGAGTAAAACACGCGCACCAGCACGTTTATACGCACGTTACTACGGCGATCAATGGCATTTCAAATTTAAAAAAACAAAAGGGTGTCTTTTTTTTACATCGTCTAAATAAAACAGAGAAACGGTAATAATTTTTTGCGAGAAAATTATTTTAATTACGTCGATTTGAATTCATTTTATATAAAAATCGAAATATAGAAAAAACAAAAGATGTCCGACTTCCCTAACTGGAAAATCAACCACTACTCGAAAATACTTTTATGGTCCGTGAGAATTGTGATATTATGTTCCGCGCAGATATTTTTTTAGTAGTAACAAAAAAAAAAATAAATAAATAAATAAAAATCAAATTGCCGTGCAATTCGAGTACGCAATACAGATTACGTTCATATTCATTCGTTCATAAATCCTTCTTTATCCATCTGATTACGCATTCGTGCTCTATCAATCTATTTATTTATCGACTTTAAACGCGCTTTTGCTGCAGCTTGCCTATACATAGGATGACAAGAATCGTGGATTTGGTTTTTTCCGCGTCAGCTGCTACTTTCCTTATCAGGTGACACTATACACTTAGAAAATACAAGTTGTCAAAATCTAAGACAACAAACAATTAAACGCACTGTATCGTTAATAGTCACATCTAAACTTTTTTGCATGTGTTGAATGTGCCCGTACAGGGCAGACATATTCCGATGTTGAAATCGTGTGTCCTATCAATATTCATTATTTCCTTATATATACAATTGTACAATATTCAACTATATTAGGACTAGTACGTATTGTTTCACGCGAATAAGATCGTGCTTCCAGCTTTAACATCGCAAGAGTATTTTCGGCGTAATATTTAGATTCATTAATTAACTTCTTAAATTGTAGGTTTCTCCAACAAAAATGCGATAGTTACTTTAATGTTTAAAATCCGCCTAAAAAATGTTACATTAAAAGATCAGTTCGTACTAGATATGAAAACAATAAATGAGAGGTATAATATTGAAAACCTTATTTATGGTTCCCTTCTGGGGATCCACCTTGTTGTGGTGGAGGGGCTCAGTATTGTCGAATTAACATGCTAAGTAATGCCGTCGGGAGTAAATACTCCTGGTCGGGACATCCATAGCGGTAACGTTAGTAAGAGAGGACATGAAGCTAACGGGACAGGTAGTGCTGGCCAGCAGCAGTATTATTACTCCTTCAACGCTAATGAAGAATAACTTCAGATAAGACTTGATTGAAATTGTGAACGTTCTTTTTCAAAACATTGTACGATGAAAAACCGACTAACTGAGGATCGATTGAACGGTCTCAGTTTAATGAGTGTACACTGACCAAGAATAGATAAACAGTTTTTAAATTTGATCATAAATGCGCTTTCACAACAATCAAGATGTGTACAGTTCCTTTTTAGAGAAATTTAAACATTCGTTAAATCGTTTATTATTTGATCTTTCGCGTATTTTTAAGTGTACACCGCAATTTCCTTCAGTGTTCTCACGCTGTTACTGTCTCAATGAATTTATAAATTTACCTGCGTATTTTTAAACATAACATAGATACCGAGTATGTACCTAGTTAATGAAGTTCTCTTTTATATATATATATATATATATATATATATATATATATATATATATATATAAAAATAGTTATTCTGCATACATTAGTATTATTTTTACTTCAAACCGGTTGTTCTTAAAATCGCAATTCCCACAAATTATAAATTTGTCAAACTTCGTGATACAAAAAATCGAAAACAGCTCTGTAATTAATTATCTAAATTTTCAATTTTTACGCATTTAAAAAAAAAAAAGTAATATTAACCGTTATTAATTAATTAATAATTTCGGCAAAATCAATTGAATTATTCTTACCAGAGAAACTTTTCTTTTTTCCGACAACCGAGATATTTAACCCGAACAAAAGCTATTACACGACTAACGGTCGTATATTAACGAAACGAAAAAATATTGAAATAATAATTAAAACAAAAATAATAATAATAATAATAATAAATTTAAGACACGACACCACTTACATAATAAAGATCGCGTTACCAACTACCGAACCCAAACGATGTTAAATAGTGACTGTCTCGACACTCAATTTGAAAAGCGAGATATCGCAACTTCCCACTCTGTCTGTCTATCGACGCTGTACAAATTCCAGCTGGTTCTCTCGCATTTCCTAGGGATGACGATTTTGCTTCATTTTCATCCCCATAACCTATTAGAATCACCACAACCACCCCTCCTTGAATAAGAGGGAAGCGACGTGAGAGCTGATGATACTTAAGCGTTACTAACTCGCTGACGGAAGTAAAAACTACGTATGTGCGTGCGTATCGTGTAAAACGTATAACGAATACGGAATATTCGGGTGTGTTTCCTTTCGCGATATTTCTTATATTTCTTAGGCCTGAAATTTCGTACGGCTACAAAAACACGTAGACGGCAGATATAGATTAACACGCGAAATACAACTAAACGGGATGATAGATGATCGGTTGAAGACGATAAAGGCCAAAAAAAAAAACGTACTTCCATTATAATAATAATAATAATAATAACAGGTTCTTGGAAATTCAGCTGAACGTGTGTTTCTTATTTGTCCGGCAACATTTTTCAAAAATAAAGCTACTAACCCGTTTTCGGGGAAACCGCGTAAATGATATAGCCAGCCTAACCATTAACGACTAACACCGTGAATAAGCTTATCGTATCTGTGAGAACGGTGTCTGTTTCTCGCAAAATATCTTTTGTTATCAGTCGTCTTGGGTATTCACCGCTTTGCTCATTCTTTACTCGACTCACCAAAACAAGATGATAATGCATCGCAAACAACTGTGGTGACCTGTTATTTAAATTTGACACGATTATCGATTTTCCTTTTTGAATCGGTAATGAATAGAAATTTGTTTTTAATTTCACTCGTTTGTTCCGTTCGCCTGATGTATAGTTATGTTCCGCTCATATAAAATTTGTCGCCTGATGCAGATCGTGATCCTCCGTGTTTGACCGCTTCCATGTGTTTCCTTTCATCTTTGGCGCATTCTGTACGTATTCCATCGAGCAAAATGTTCTTTGTATGGCTCCTCACCTACAATTTACTAGTTTCCGAAAATACAACGTCGTCAAAAAGTAAGAGATTCGTCGAATATAACATCTACCCATGCTTAGGATAGTCAAATAGTCAATGCGTCCCAGTTTAATTTCATTCCATTTATTTTGTAATTGACGGTTTGCATAACGACAGTTTCTTAGCTGAGTCTGTAGCTGATTACCAAGATAGTACGAATTCATGTTTTTGTGATTGCTTTATTTAACTCTCAACTTTGAGTCCCTGCTGTGTGATCATCATCTTATATGAAATGCTTACCTCCGAATTTGGTGATGGTTAGTATCGATATTAAATAGAATTAGAGCAAGATCGCTTTCTAGAGGTAATTCATGTTTCAATCTTTTCCAAGTGATGTTCTTCAACGTATAGAATTTTCCGTGTTTCAACGATGTTCGGATTATCTGAGTAAACTTGAAGTATTTTATATTATCAGATACATATTTTTTCATCTTTTTTTTTTATGACTATTCTATGTGAAACTGTGTCAAAGACTGTAGTATCGTATCGTGTTGTATGATGTTGATTTATAGATCGAGCTCTAAACGGGAAAGCCAGTCTAAACTCCCGCCGCGCAGATGATGTACATCTTCAACCGTAATCCCATTTTCCGAGTATACTTCGCATTCTTCGACGATGTGTTTTATTGTTTGCATGGGATGTCCGCAACAGCAACTAGCCGAGTCAGAAATACTCCACTTCTGCAGAAGGTGACCGCATTTACCATGACCAGTTCGGATTCTGTTCAAGAGTCGCCACTCCTTTCGTCGAAGTTCCATTCCTAGCGGTTGCTCCGAAGGGTTTTCGACGAGGGATCCATTTATGAACAAATTACGCACCGAATTCCATTCCTTGGTCCATTGTTATTTCCAATCGAATGCAAATCGTGCTTGATCCAAAGTTGTCCATGGGGATTTCCTAGATTTTAATCTAAGTTTAGGAGCTTCTCTTATAAATTTTGTAATTAGTAAATTTTCATTTTCTTTGAATTTTGCTGAGTTCTTTTTCAACGAGTCGGTTCTTCGAATATGAGGCGGTTGAATGTTCGTAAGAACGGGAAGCCATGCAGTCGGTGTGCTGCGTATCGTTGCTGAGATAATACGCATTACTTCGTTAAGCTGAATTTCCGCACATAACAACTGTTCATCCACACCGGCGAGCAAAATTCCGCGGCTGTATAAACTAATGATAAAGCGGATATGCGAAAAGTCTTAGCTGTTGATCCCCACGACGTACCAGTTAATCTTCTTATGATATTTACGCGTGTTTTAATTTTCTGGCTTAGGTTAGTTAGGTGTGTTTTGTTCGTGAGCGAACGATCTAACGTTATTCCTAGATATTTTGGATTCTTCGTGTTATTAAGTTGCGTTTCATCTATTGTCAGATTTAGTTGTGTATTTACTAGCCTATTATTAAGGTGGAATAGTGCAACTTCAGTTTTGTTCGGATTTGGTCGTAAATTACATTTTCCCATATATGCACTTGCGTATTGAAATACGGTACTATTCAGTATGTTTGGAAAATCTTGAAGATATACATTAAAAAGCAGTGGTGCCAAAATGGAACCTTCAGGTAAACCATTGTTTATTCTTCGCCATCTGCTACTTTTATCCCCGAGGAACACGCGAAAGAAACGATCAGCCAACATTTTGTTTAGTAAATTTATAATTTTGGAACAAGGTATTAATTTTGACAACTTAATCAACAAAATATGCCTCAAAACTGGATCGTATGCGGCTGTAAGGTCTAGGAAAACAACCGCTGTTTTTAGGTTTTTCTGGAAACCATTTTCGATAAATTGTGTTAATGCAGCTACTTGATCAACACAAGATCTGTTAGTACGAAAACTAGCTTGCTCGACAGGTAGGTATTTTTCGATTTCTGTGGATATTCTGTTGTATATAATTCGTTCAAAAATTTTATACGCGATAGATAGTAGAGATATCGGTCGATATTCCGCCGGGTCGTTCCCATTTTTTCCCGGCTTTTTAATAGCAATTACCTTTGCTTTTTTGAAATCCCTGGGCAATTGGCCGCCATCTAATATTTCATTATAAATAGTGATAATGAATCTTTTTGCTGTTTCTCCTAAATTCTCATAAATTCTGGGTAAATTTTGTCTAGGCCAGCGGCCTTGCCACTCTTGGTAGATTTTAATGCCGCTTCTAACTCATTAATTTCAATATTTTTTGAAAAGATATTATGTGGTGTTAGGATTCTTTTGAGGTTATGCAGTTGTTTCTTAATTTCTGAGGATACTCCCTTATCCATTTTGTATTTACTTAATTTTAAGAGTCTTGTAGCTATTCTATCAGGTTTTAATTGCGCCTGAATTTTACGCGTGTTCGCCGGATCTGTCCCTAATCTTCTAAGAAGATTCCATGTCTTCCGACCACTATGTGTGAAATCGATGTTTTCAACTGTATTGATCCATTTTTGTCGTCTTTCGCTATTCAGTTTTGTAAGTAGTATTTCTGCCGTCTCCTTTTCTTGTGTATGTCTAAACTTATGCAGTAACTGTTCGCATTCGGCTGACCAATCTGGAATATACACTTTCCTAAAACCACGAGGTATACTATATCTGGCTGCATCTTTAACTGCACAGATGAATGAGTTGTAGTTTTTAAGAGAGGGGTAATATTTTTTAGTGCATTTTCGATATGATCCCTGAAATTATCCCAGTTGGCCTTCTTGAAATTCCATCTCTTTTTTGGAACTGAGTTTATCACTGGTATGCCAAGTGAGATTATCAACATAACTGGCCGATGTTGGCTGTGTGGAAAAGCATCCAGTGTTATCCTTTGAGGTTTATCAATACAGTCTACCGTGTCGTTTAAACAATACACGAATCTGGTGTATATGTCTTGTTCCATCTTGTGGATCTAAAAGTGTCTTTTGCATTATAGATCAGTTTCCATATTGTTTAACTCTATCCAATTATTAAGCATCTTTCTGTTTTCATCTTCATCGGCGCATCCCCAGTTTGTTGAGTGGCTATTGTAATCACCAATATAGATCGAGGGATGTTTAAATATTGGAAGTATTTTGGTTTTCCACTTAACATTAGGGGGTTTATAAACATTCGTTATAATCGTGTTCGATATTTTGATTACTATGAAAAATATGTTATTCCGATCTGATGTTTGAATTATCCTCGTGATTGATTGAAGATCATTACGGACGTATGTTGCTATACCATATTTTCTATGTGGGATATGTGCAGCTATTTTAAAACCGACCAAATTTCCTCTTCGCGTTATATCTTCATCAGAGATGGTATGAGTTTCTTACAGCGTAATATATCTATATTGTGTTCTTGAATTATCCGTGCAATACAATCTATTTTGCTCTGGGATAGACCTTCTACATTTAAGCTTAGTATTTTGAAAAATCCTTTACTCATATATAAAGAGTTTTTATTGTCGTTATCATTGCGGGAGTCCTTAAAAGGACTATTTCTAAACTTTCCAATATGAGCATCTGTTATTCTCAACATCTTCGGAGGTAGAGTTAGCCGATCAACAATTGTTATCGTTTCCAGGAGCACCGCGTGGAGGTCTCTACCGCGCTCCTAAAGGCTATAGTGAAGTCTACAAAGGCTACTTTCTCAAACTCATCTTCTATGTATTGTGCTAAGTACACTTGCCCGCCGTGCATAATTTCTCAGGTCTACATTCGACCTGTTGAGGGATGATTTCCAGGTCGATAGTTTTTTTTTTCGTAATTTAGTAATTTCGATTGCGTTTTTAATCTCAAGTTCGGTTTACCATTGAGTAGCAACTTTGGTCACTTGGTTAGCAGTGACGTTACGTATTCCTTTGCACCACAATCGAAGTCTCAGAAGTTAAGGCAGAATTAAAATTACAAGGCTTTGAAAAAATGAGTTATTAATGTTCTGAAAAACAAAACCAAACATCCGCTGTCTATAATAGATATTAAACCACGCACAAAGAATAGTGAAATATTCAATAGTCAGTCGTATATTGAATACAGTTGTTGTTATAGAGGAGATATTCAACAGACATTCGCCATCTCAATGTACAAGGTGTCAGCTCTTTGGACACATACTGCTAATTATTGCAATTTACCCACACCTCTAAAACGTGCACTAAAGATGTAACAGCACCAGCGAAATGCGCTTTATGCAATGGTAATCATCCGGCAAGCTAAAAAAGGTTAGATCAAACGTAATATTATAATAAAACTGTCACACTTCTTGCTCATATGGAAGCGAATAACTATACTGCCTTTCATCAAACAGTACCTCTTTTAATTCGATCATAAATACAAATCCAAGATTTGACGCCGATATTATTAAAACAGCCAATATAACGTAATATTATAATAAAACTCTCACACTTATTGCTCATATGGAAGCGAATAACTATACTGCCTTCCATCGAACAGTACATCTTTTAATTCGAGCATAAATACAAATCCAGGATTCTACGCCGATGTTATTAAAACAGCCAATATTAATATTACCGACGAACCATCAGGGGTTAATTATAGAGAAACTAATAATAATAATGATGTATCGCTACTATTAATCTCGTTTTTAAATTAGTTTAAATCTATGATAAGTCTCTTGGGAAATCTATTAACAAAAGTTATTGATAAACTAAGTTATAATGCATGATACACGAAAACTATTATGCACCAGTCCCTTGTGATTATGCTGTGGAATGCAAATAGTATTTTGCAAAGAAATGAACATGAACTGTTGTTGATGTTGCTTTAATCAGTGAAACGCACCTCATACATGAGAAAAGCGTTAAAATGAAAGGGTATACTGTATATACGGGCCATCATCCTGATGTAAACGCATATGGCGGTACCATGGTGATGGTAAAAAACTCAAATTCAAATAATTTCGTAATAAACAATCCCTCTGGTGTTACCACGATCTTCCAATTAAAGTTTAACGTCGATAACATACTGCATTAGTTACATAATTATGAACTATCTCTTAACTTATTTTGCTCACCTTCGTTAGACCATGATCAAATGTTTAATGAAAATCACGTATGCTTCTATTCCCCGCAAATTCTATCAGCCTAACTTTCTTAAAACCCTAATATCCTCGAACGTTCCTATTCTCATTTCTATAAAAAATTTTCTACAAGTAAAACATGCATATCAAATCAGAGACAAATCGAAGTGATCTTACAGTAGCGGCAATTTACTGTCATCCTGGATTCTACATACCACAAATTGAATTTAATGCTATGTTCAGAGAGCTCGGTAAGACATTCGTATGTGATGGAGAATGGTAAGTTCCCCAAATGGGAGGTTCAAGAATAACTAACGAACCCGGACGAAGACTTGTTCGCGTTCTTTATAACAACCCTCTCGATGTCCTCACTCCAATGTCTCCAACATATTGACCAAACCATTCCAACAGATTACCCGATATATTAGATTTTTTCGTAATACGTGGACTGCATCAGTATAAAAACAAACAATACAATACTGTAATCGATCCCCCCTCTGACCATGTTCCAGTGTTAGCCATTCTGGATGTTAACGCTAGACTATCCTATAAACAACAACATCTCAGTAACAAACACACAGACTAGAACTCCTTCTCTAGTATAGCTGAAAATAACATATATCCGAAAACTAGACTAAAGTGTGAAAGATGATGTTGGCTTGGCGGTTTAGAGTCTATCAGAGATTATCTAAAACACGTGTAGAAGTTCCACACAGACAAGTAACCAAAAACAACAAGAACACCTCTACATTCCTTTAAATATAAGGAAATTAATAAAAGAAACACGCTCTGCTAGGAAAAATGGCAACGTAATCATTTTCTATCTTTCAAGGATTTGTACTACCAACTACAAAGTAAACAAAAAAACGAAATTAATGCCTTATAAAATGCTCGATTATCAACTGCCGTCACTGAATAAAAACAGCAAATCCTTGTGGGTTAAAACGAAAAAGTTACTGGTGTCAACTTCTGAGCCACTTAATATAAAATTAAATAACGGTTGGTCAAAAACTGATAAGAAGAAAGCTAACGCTTTTGCCCAATATCTTAGTAACACTATCAAACCAAATCCTGACGCAAACAGAGACCATTCAAGATTTGTGAAAGACACCTTACACAAACCATTACAATACACGTCACACCGAGATACGTATTACAATGCATACAGACAGCTCCCAAAAAGAAGGCTCCAGGACTTAACGAGGTAGCTGGAGAAATCCGTTCTCACTTATCAAAAAAAGCAGTTATATTCATATACTATATCTTTAATACTAAGACTCGGATACTTTCCAACGAATTGGAAAAAATCTGCCATCATCATGATACACAAGTCAGCGTAGACTGACATATCTTCATATCGGCCGATCAGTCTCCTTCCTCCACTATCAAAAATTCTAGAAAGATTAATATTATATCGTGTGGCACCATTAATTCAAAAAATTAATTTAATATCAAATAATCAGTTCGGTTTCCACACAGCGCACTCAACGATGCAAAAGTGTCATAGACTAGTAGATAGGATCTCATCAGCATTCGAAAAAAAGAAAATATGTTGTGCAGCCCTCTTAGATGTGTCCCAGGTGTTTGACAAGGTTTGGCACTCGGGTCTGCTCTTTAAACTACGTCAGTTTCTTCTACCTCTCAATTGTGGCGCCAAATACGGTATAGAATTATACGGAAGTACAAATAAAAGTAATCTTCTACGTGTTCAGCAACAACAGTCGAATATATTGCATACCGTCACGTCTGTTCCGAAATATGTGTCAAACTTAACGCTTCATTCCGATTTACAAATACCGTATGTCCACGATGTGTATGTACAGCATTATCAAAATTTTTTCGATAAACTTCAGTTTAGCTCAAATCCAAATAGCAATCGAATGTATACACGCTTAGTCTACTAGACAACCCTCCTAAGCGATTCAAAAAACGGAAATGATGTAATGGTGTCGTGATGTCTTGCCGATCACTCGAAGAAATAGTAAATTTTTGCCAAACAGCACTAGTTCTGTATCAACTTAATTTAATTTAAATGCAATAGAGATATATCGTACTTTTTTCTTAACCTCATCCTCCAACTAACTTACCTCACTGGAGATACTAGTCGTATATATTTCTCCATTTTGCCTTCCTACTTCTTCTATTCATCACCGTTGGTTGTGACATACAATTGTCGGTATAACTTGAAGGAAAAAAAAATAAATGTTTTCAGTGTGAACACAATATACGAACATTTAGTTTCAATGACTTTAACTTTCCAATACGTGAACCGTGCTTCTAGTTCGTTTAGATGTTCTTGCAATCGATTTGATGCAAACTCGATGTCACAGTCGGCAGATAATATAACAGTGTCATGAGCAAGCATAACGGTAGTAGTGAGCAGAAAATCTGAAGAGAATATATGATAAAGTACCGGCACAAGTACACTATCTTGGGGTACTCCAGATCGAATAGGATAGATGTTAGAAACTGCCTCGTTGACAGTAACCTGAAAGTATCTCTCTGAGAGGTAAGATTTTATTAATAAATAATAAGGAACCGGTAATTCGCATTTTATTTTATAAAGTAGGCCATCGTGCCACGCTTTATCGAACGCTTTTTCAATGTCCACAAACACCGCGGAACAAAATTTTTTTTCTTCAAAACTTCTGTGGATAACATCAACAACCCTGTGAATTTGTTCTATTGTACTATGCAACTGATACTGTGATATTATATTCAAATTTTTGAAAAAATAGGAAGCACTTATAGGTCTACACCAGGCCATCTCTGTCGGTGGCTTCCCTGGGTTAGGTATAATAATTATATTTAGCAAAGGTTTTCGGTTTTCCCTCATCAGTTCTCATCCATGTATTATAAATTTTTAGAGGTGCAAATCGTGGCGGATGACTATTTTTAATCATTCTTACCGATTTTCACAAGGAGCAATTAGTATTATCGTCAAAGGTTAATGAAGAGATGTATCTATTAAATGTACTGTTCTTCCATTCGAGAATTTTACTTCTTAATCCTTTAGATGTCTTATTAAACGCAGTTTTGTCATTGGGGTTTCTGGTATACTGCCATATACGCCTTAATTTTCCTTTTTTCTTTATTATATATTTTGTTACTTTTGGATGACCTTTGATTTGTAAAATTTTATTTTCTTTCTTAGGTGCAGCTAAATATGCAGACTGCTGAACACATCTGTTGAAATTTTCTACCGTTGCTTCAATATCCTTTTTAGATTTTAATGAAATATTTAAATTAATCTTATTTTCAACTAAATGTTAATATATCTCCCATTTAATTGATTACACATTACTGGTTTTGCATCAGCATGACAGCCCAGCTAACATTCATAATTACAGGGGAGTGACCAGAAACCCCATCCAGACACGATTCAATAAGCAGAGTGATTAACGTTGATCCTATTACAGACAAAAAAGAATCTTAATGTTCTCAGTAAGTAGGTTCTCCGCCTGATAAGCTGTTATAATTGTTCATTTGAATGCATTTATGCAGCTGATTCCCTCTTGGATTATTCAATCGGGATCCTCATATTTTATGCTTAGCATTAAAATCTCCTCCTGAAATAAATCTGTTATACCGAGGGTTTTAAAGTACTCATTGAACTGCTCTTACGTTATGATATGCCTAGGAGGACAATAAATGGAAGAAACTGCGATAAGGCCAAAGTAAGATTGTATTTTGACAGTAGTTGCCTGCAAAACTTGCCCAGTCCGTGGTGTTTTAAAGCCTTTTTTATAATGATCACAGTCCCTCCATGAAGCTGTGTATCATAAATAGTATATTGTGGTATAATTCTCTACCTATGAACAATATTTACAAAAATATAACTGAGAAGCGATTCTACACGTTTTCTACAAATTATTTATTAAAATCACTAAAATTATAAATAAACTCTCGTAAATCACACCTTAGTCGCGACTGTTCGCTTGTTCGTATATTACTATAAATCTTAATATCACTAGCAGTCTGGATATTAATTTACATGGTTCATTCGTAATGCTACATACATTCTATTGATAAACTTCAGTAGTTAAGATATCGCAAATATAAAAATGATCCAATATTTAAATCACCCTTCACTCGCACGTAGCTGGAGATAACTTGCTTAATACGTAGACGAATTTTCTGGATCTCGTTCTCACTATTTTTATTCTACTCTCCGGAAAATGTATTAATTCTTGTATGAGATTTATTACAAAATCCGCATTAATGGTTTGTTTTCTATGTAGTCATTTCTCATTTGTTTTTCAGCTTAAATTGCATCGATATCGCTTGTAAGACATTCTCGCGTTAAATTTTTCGCAACTGCGAATTTACATCCTCAGTCTTGAATAGATTAATCTTTCTTACTTGTATTAATCTAAAACAATTCACTACTACAACGATGTATTATGAATGTATGAATCTTATTTTATTGCATGTTTATCATTAATTATAAAAAAAAATAATTTATACATAATTAGTAACTATCATGTACTTAACCTCTCGTTATAAAAACAAAACAAAAAAAAGCATTCAGCTCTAACCATCGAAAAAGAAAATGTTCCATTATTTACATTTCTATCATAAAAGTACTCCGTTGCATGACTTCGTTTCTTAAGAATTTTCGGATTCTGTGAACCTAAAAAAAAATATATATATAAATGAATTAATAACCACCAAATGGTAAGTTTTATGAGAATTTATAAGGTAGAAAAAGTTATCTAACAATAGCATCGAGTTTTTAAATAACTGGATCGTCGAGTGCTTGAATAAATATTTAAAATTATATAAAATAAAATACGCAATAAAAAATTCGTCGGAGTTAATATAATACAAAATAAGTGTGCACGAACATTATAATGCGCTTACAACATCGAACGTTTTAAGATGATAATAACCATACACAAAAAATGCGAACATAAAGGTAACTAGAGTAAAATTTATAAAAAATATTTTAAAAAAACATCCTTTCTTTTTCAAAATCTCTTTTAATATGACTAAACAATACACATATTTTTAATTATTCGCTAAAGGGTAAACTTTATCACTCTCCTTTACTACCATCAAAAGGAAAGCCAGTTGTTGCCATGATTTTGGTTAAAACGCCAAGATAAATGTTTTACGACTAGTATATTATTTTTACGAATTGCTAATAAACCAAGATTATTATCATAGACCGTAAGATCGTCCTCAGCTGGGACGTGGGCGATTAACGCATTTAAAATGTAGATATAGCGACGAATGTTGTATCATGATCTGAAAGATGAGCAAATCTCTCAATATAAACAGAAGTAGATGACCCGTTAGAATTATAGATTGTGTTTAAAACGGATTTACCAATTTTTGGGCATATTGTAAAAGGAGAAATTTAGAAAAAATATATTACTACTTGGTAAAGCACCCGATGTAAGAGGAAGAGGTTAGAGTACCTACTCGCTGAACTGAAGGATTGCGGAATCAATTTAGTGCGATAGTAACAGCAGTAATCGCAGCTCAGAACCGGAATCTGTGGAGAGCACTCGCAGGTCATAACGGTCAGAATCGATTGAACACAAAATAGGTGGACGGATATTATATTGAACACTTCGATTGTTTTTTACATTCTGACCCACACACTAGCAAATGACAATTAGATGCGTGACGAATAACAACAGCTGCTTGTTACACATTTAACCATAGTTATTAATCCTTTTCGTCACATACCGACTAAGATGACGATAGAAAGAAATATTTCGCGTATAATGATAATTCTAAATAAGTTTTAATGTGTTACATGAATATTTCTAGAATTTAAACATGCTACCGTTAATACTCCTTATTATGAAAATAGATTATTTTCTTTTAAACATTAAAAGTTTAGGTACCGTATATGAAACATTGTGAATTAAAGGATTAAGTAAATATTTTGCAAGTTCGTCATATATTTTGAACTTAATCAACCATGTGCAATAATTGAAATTTTCTCTTACTACAGCCAAAAAATGTTTCAAAAAGAACATAGAAATACTATCTGGAAACACGTGTACACCTTAATTACTGATTAATATACAAAAATGGGGTTAAAATTTTTCATTCATTACCGTAATGTAATTATTTTTACCGTTATTTTTAATTGCTCTATATCTTACTGTCAAACTTTCGAAACCGTATTTTCCAATGTAACAAAACGCAGAATATTAATAAATTATGTGCATTATATATTTTATTCGTTACTAATCAAATAAACTGTTTTTTTTTTTTTTTTTGTCGAACAAAAATAACCAGGACTGTTCTGAATTTATACACCTATTCATAATAATGTTCCTTCTTTTAAAACTACTTACTTGCATTTCGTGCATGTATAAAAAACAGTTTGTCCTTCATCAGCCGAACGTAGCTGAATAGTCGCATAAGACATTTCATTGTGTCCGCATTTAGGACATTTTCTTTCCGCCACGGGCCCCAATGCTTCATTTTTATTCTTTTTAGTCGCTATTGCTACATTCTGTAAAGAATTGAAATGAATAACATATTCCAATGTTTTCGCAGCTATGAACATTAATATTAATTTTCATGTAAATCCAAAATATAAAACATTACAACTATTACATATAAAAAATAATAAGTTAAATTATAGAAAGCAATTCCTCGTTATTTTTAACAGGCATTGTAGTCTTCATTTAATAAATAAGTATTCATTAAATGAAAACTTATTCTTTTTGTTTTCCTTAATTTTTAAGCACGAACACATGTATCATACACAAAATAGTGACTCCAATTTTACTCATCATTACAAATTATTTTTAAGTGTACATTTGTTTTGAGGTACATTGTGTCACAACGAAGCATTTATAATTATTATTTCTTGTAAATAATTATTATTTAGAAGCGAGTTACGGCTAAACAACAAGATAGAGCATATTATTCTGCTAGTTTTAACAGAATTATACTTTAGGTACTAATGTCATACTTACAAGGTATAGGAAATACTTCTTTACAAACATAACATGTAATAGTCGCCTTCGAACCTATAGGAGGTAGTATATTTCTGCATTTCGTACAAAATTCATCTGCTGCTTCCATGTTTATCATAAACGCTACAAAATTCCCTAAATCATATATCAAAAAGTTTTAACCATATACATTTACATATTTCATACCTCGTCGATAATTGAAAAACTGTAAACAAAATTAATTAGTTATTTATCGGAATTCGGCAACATAAATAAATCAATGAAAACGTACTTACGTTTATCTAGAAATAATATTTTGTATTTTATAATTAAACAGAATAATTTTAAGAATTTTCACAATATCAGAATATTTCATATATTAAATGTTGAGATGTTTTTTTTTATAGACAGTTTAGGTAGCAGTGGAAACAAAAAACGGTACAATGGATAATTCGAATAAAATTTTAATAAACTGATATTAAATATTTTAGACTCTGAGTAGTCACTCAATATTATCTATCTATTTAACGTTGTTTAATAAAATTATTCGGAGAATTAGAAAACGTCTTTAAAAAATTTCTCGTTTACTTCCTATAATTCTGAAGCACAATTTTTTTATCAACAGCTGTGCATATGTTACTGATAAGTTTGATAACGTGTGTTTAGTAGAATCTATGTAAACATGTGTTATTAAATTGATCACATGTGATACATTATTATGTATTAATGTATAATCGTTTTTGGTTTTCTTAATCTAAAAATTTCATTTGAACTCTGCATAGTGTTTGCAGTGAAAATGTTTAACTCAGATTTAAACTTTGTTATATTATCAAGAACAGAATCTTGTTACATAATTTAGTGTTAATTTATCATTTTAATGTTATTATTTAATAGTTTAATATTCAATTTTTTGAATATTATGCGCAGTGTACGAAGCCTATTGTATAGATCAAATGTCCATTAAATATTTATTATTCGCCTGTTTACTTACACTTTCGCTTGCTGGTATGTTATTTTTTTGTTTATCTTCATATTACACTGAAATGATTAAAGGACATCCTGAAGATAACGATGCAGCAGCAAAACAGCGAATATCATTAGACAAAGATATTCCACCTTTAACCGATGTAAGGAATAAATTAAAACAGTGTAATCGAAGTAAGTTGTTATGCCAACATAGTTACTCAACTTGCGAAAATCTTTCATCAAACTGCATTTATGGAGCGTTCTACAATGTTAGTTGTAATGATTCGTGTAACAATAAATTTATCAAATCTGTTATGTGTCGATATTGTTACCAAACAGAAATTTGGGAACATAACTGTACATATAAGACAAATTGTCTCACTTCAAGCTCACCTCGCAACTTCTATAAAACAAATTGTACAGTCGATAATGATATCGTTTGTTTGGGCCAAAGAAATTTTCATAAAAGACTAAGGTGCAACTGGACAAAAGGATATCGATGGTCTACAGCCTTAATTTTAAGCGTCACTGTAGGCGGATTTGGCGTTGATCGATTTTATTTGGGATATTGGCAGGAAGGAATTGGAAAATTATTCAGTTTCGGTGGTTTAGGTGTGTGGACGTTAGTGGATATACTGTTGATTGCTATTCGTTATTTAGGACCAGAAGACGGATCATTATATATATAGCAGTAATGTTCGATATTGTATTTTGAAGTGAGAATAATACTTATCTCATGAATTGATACAGGTATAAATGTTTGAAAAAAAAATGTAATAATGCTTAGAATAATTTTTTTTATTAATGTTACCGTGTAAAAATAACATTTAATTTTTAAAAAATAACTTCTGAATTAATCTAAGTCACAAGATTGTATATTAAGATTGTACGTATTCCGAATGATATCTTTTAATGATCTTGAAAATCTATAATGAACATAAAAAGTGTTTTAATAATTATCATTATTTATAAAAATTTCTTTAATAGTAAGCGTGATAATGATAATTTCGTTTCGTATATACGTATAAAATGTTAATTCGAAAGTAAATTATCGAGATAATTCGCAATTGTATTGAAGTTGTTAAAATAGCAATATTAGATTATTATTAGTATAAAATTTATATTTTCCATATCATTAAGCGAATGTTTTCTAGATTGTAATTTAAATATAGTCACCATATTATTTATTGTTTAAAAATAATTTATTATTATACTACCTATTTCCTATTTTACCTTAATATATGCCCTTCGTTATGACTGTGATAATTATTTTTATGTTTATATTGCTGAGTTAATGATGTATATCAAAAGTATCTGTCGATAAATTTCAGGATAAATAATTTCATTGCACAATTGCATATAATCATGTAAATAAAAAAATTACTGCTAAATAAACATTTGTATTCATATTATATTGTAATATATGAATTTCAATCTGTTCTGTAGTTCCATTATTGACGTATAAAGTTGAAAAATTTATAACCTAATGATTTTTTCACAATAAAAACAGTGGAAGGTCAAGCTTTTATTATATATACATATATATGAAAATTGTGTATTGTTTGTGTACTACGTGTAGAATTTTAAATTTTACTATTAATAAACTTTTATTTTTCAGAATTTTCGTTTAATCAGTTCAGAATATCACTAGCTTTGTATCTGTAATGTGAGATTTTTGAACAAATTTCTACAAGAATGGTTTATTTTTCGGGTGTAACAAAATGAAGTTGCGTTTGCGTTATACGAAATGAAACGCTCGCCGTAGATATGTACATTTTATTAAAATTCGTCAAATCAGTTATGCGAGCTGATGTCAGTATGTAAAAATTATCATTGATCAATATAATTTATCATATGTTCTAGGTAATTATTTTCGTCAATATGACGGTGCACGGAAATAAATTTTTATATCAGCTTTACATCAGTAGCTTCCCGGTAAATCATAATACTTCAATTTGCCGATGATACTGTAATTTTAGCAAAACACAATGACGTTGACACTGCAGCCAGTTACTAAACCATCTTGAAAATTGGTTCAAAGAGTGGAGAATAAAAGTTAACAAAAATAGGTGCATCAACGTATTTTACATTAGAACCCCGAATGGCCAGTTCGATATACCTCAACAAAAAACTAATTTCAACAGCAAGTAGTGTGAAATTACTTAGTTTACACCTCGATCACAGATTTACTTGTAGTAAATACATAAGCTGTAAACGTGCACAGATCAGATTGAAACTGAGAAATATGGACTGGATGGTTGGAAAAAATTCAGTTCTTTCACTATAAAATAAAGTTCTGCTTTATAAATCAATAATAAAGCGAATTTGGATATACAGCACTGAGCTGTAGGGTACTGCATCTAACTCCAATATAGCTCTTATGGAAAAGGACACAAGCAAAAATCTTACGTAGGATTGTTAACGTACCCTGGTTTATACGAAATGACGACATCTCGAAAAACTTGAAGATAATTTCTGTTAAAGAAGTGATCCGCAGCTCAATTGCAAGATATAAGGAAAGACTAAACCAACACTTAAATACATTAGCAAAGAACCTGCTGACAAACTGTGTAAACTTCAATCGAATACACAGATTCAATCATCTCCAGCTCCAAAATCGATCCTGATCACACACAAGTCATATAATTGTAGAATAATTTAACGTAAAAGTAATCATCGATAAGTCTAGAATCAGCATTCATTGGCAGGATATCCTCTTTCCGAGTTTTGATAATAACATATCTTCACTGCTGCCTAGTACAGATAGCATACATTAAAAAAACAATGTAAAAAATATATATTCACCTGCTTTTTTTGATAATTCTATCGACAAGTACATTATGTTAATTCTCTCCAATTCATCATGTCAATTTTGACATTCTTTCATCAGCTGTTATTAATTTTCAATCACCGAGTAACTAAATTTCTGCGAACGTAAAATTTTTTCTCCATTTTATGTTATACACAAATCGTATTTTATTCGTGTGTAAAATAAAATATTTTCTATACAAACTTGGTTATCCAAGTGTATTTTCTTACTTCGATACTTGATGCGCACTTCGAAAAATCGCTTGTAACACCGCTATTCTATGACCAAGTCATCAAAGATGAGTTTTCTGGATAGATAATATTTATTTTAAAATTAACAGTTTTCCGCTATTCTGTTATCTTACATCAATGTCTTGAAATATATATATAGTTTTTTATTATTTCAAGTTGATATTTCTGAATTTTTCTGCAATCTATTGAAGTCTACATTTTTGTTATAATTTACATGTTGGTTTTTATGTTTAATACATTATTTTTATTTGGTCGTAATTCTTTTGGTTTATCGAATATATTATATACTTATTTTTCTATGTCCTAATGTTATTAATTAAAATTCTTGCTGGATCCATATTAATTTCTGGAATATTTATTCTTTTTTCTATTTTTAATCAACGTTATCTCTACCATTTGCATACTTTAGCACGTTATTCTGTCTGAATGTATTTAAAATTTCAGCAACACAGCACTTACACATAATTATTAAGCGGAATAGTTCTATGCTCTTTATAACCACAAATAATACAAATGCACTCGTCCCACCGCATAAGTGCGGAATGGGAACCAACTATATATATATATATATATATATATATATATATATATATATATATATATATATATATATATATATATATATATTTAAAGTAATTTTTCTGACATTTCTAAACTTTTATACATACACAAGTCTCGATTTACATATTGTTATTTCGTATCCATTAGTATTTTAACCAGCGTATGTCGGATAACTACAACTTGTATATTAGCTGCTCGGAGTTTTTCTATTAAATTACATGAAACCTTTAAGTGTTTCTTTGTTTCTCAAAAATCTGAATCGCTTGTACATAGTGTTTCTTTTACCACACTTCTTATTCTTTATGCATTATTACTTCACGTTGCTTTGGACCTTTAGGCCTCGCATTTCTAATGTGCGTTAAATATGTTTCGTCAATAATTTCATCTTGATTATTAGAGTTTAATAATCCTCAAAACTTAGTTTTAACATTTATAATGTACAGTGGAGAATTTGTTTTACAATTTTATTTAGAATCGATTTTTATATAATCTAGTTGATATTGTGATTATAAAGGTCTTAGTTGTTACACAACTTTACATACTTTTTATTATTACTATTATTATCATTATCGTTATTATTACGTTATAAGTGCCTCTCGGCATTGTTTTCTTTTTAGTCTTCTGGACTGATTAGCAGGAAGTCCAGTGGTAAACATGCGCGATATTAATGGGTTCAAATTTTTGTTGAATGCACTATGCATTTTTGTTGTATCGCTGCTTATATACCGCGACCACCGTAAGGACATCCGGATCATTATGAATTATACTGTTGCGAACATAGTATGGCTCATCGGTCATTATCCTCAGTATCTTCGATTGAAGCGACTGTATTTTGTTAAGATGCGTTTTGGTAGCTGATACATATATTTCTAGGCTGTATGTCCAAACAGGAGCTACAATGGTTTTGTACAGCATAACTTTGTTTGCCAGACTCAGCTTAGATTTTCTTCCCATCAGTGGATATAATTGCCTTAATAGTAATTTTAGTTTTTTCCTGGTATTGATTACGTGTAAGTCCCACGTTAGGCGCCTGTCGATTGTTATTCCAAGGTATTTTACCGCCTGTACTTGCGGTATTATACAGTTACTATAATTTACTGGGGGGCATGCTTCCCGTTTAGTTGTAAATGTGATGTGCGATAATTTCTGATCATTAATTATTATTCTCCATTTAAGGGCCCATTTCTGGAGTAATGATAACTGGTGTTGAATAAATCTTGACGTTTCATAAGGATCAACATGATTAGCTAGTATTGCAATGTCATCTGCGAATGTAGCTTGCAAGGTAAACATTGTGGTTGGTATGTCGGCCGTGTATATATTATACAGAATTGGACCGAGAACACTACCTTGAAGTACTGACGCTAATATCTGCCATTGGCTCGACATAACGCCGTTTTTTTAACCCGAAAATATTTATCACTTAAGTAAGATATCAAAAGATAATACATTTCAATGGGAAAATTTTTTCGTATTTTGTATAGCAAACCATCGTGCCAAACTTGGCTACATCAAGGAATACTGCTGAGCAGAACATTTCACACTTTAACACATTGCGTCAACGATTCTATGGCATTGATGGGTGGCCGAATGTTTTGGTCTAAATCCGAACTGATGGTTCGGAATATATATACATTTGTCATACCATGAAGGAGCGGTTGATTATTTTTTCAAATATTTTTCCACATGTATTCAACAAACTTATTTGCCTATAGGACGAAACATCTATAACTGGCTTCCCATGTTTGTGGACAGGTATAATTATCGATTTTTTTCCATTTGTTGGAAAGTACCATATCGTAACATAGAATTGTATGTATAAAAGTAACAAAAGTACCTTTTTTGGTAGATGTTTCAAGATATTATTTGTAATATATCGTAACATAGAATTGTATGTATAAGAGTAACAAAACTACCTTTTTTGGTAGATGTTTCAAGATATTATTTGTAATAACGTCTTCTCCTGGGGCCTTATTGTTTTTTAAACCTTGGATACATACACGTAGCTTGTTTGGTGTAATATATGTATAGTTCCGACAATAATAAATGATACTGCTGTTTCGTTGTATAACTTTCTCTGAGTGTTGTAGGTTCTCCATGCTGCTGGGTTGGAATATGTTTTCAAGGTAGTCAGCAAATATAAACGCATGAATTGCGTGCAAATTTGAACGCAATTGTAGATGAACAAGTTGTGGCGACAAAAATGCTGAAAATATTTAGAAAGGAATACAATCATATGTTTGAGAAGAAAATGGAGAAAGGTTGTCATTATAACGTGTTTGATATATAGCTAAAGCACATTATATATATATATATATATATATATATATATATATATATATATATATATATATATATATAAATTAAACATAAATAATTGAGATCGTGATATTTATTAATGAAGAACTCATATTTTATTATTAATCGCGTTTGATAAATACGTACTACATATTTTCACTAAAATAAGAGTAAAATAATAAAAAATAAATTTAAAAGAAGGCACATACACACAGAACCAGTACTTGTTCATCATAAGTAGTAAGGAAACTTCGGTTACGTGTGAAGCTTACTGTTCTATACTTTGTATATATAAGTAAATCAGCATGTTGTTTAAATTTTTAATAATGAACTAGTTGACATATAAAGTTCATCTTAATATTTTTAAATCAAGCATTCATCGCGAAATTTTATACGCTATAATGAGAAGTTTGATTTATTTTTATAAATAATTGATTTTAAAATATAATGATATATTTGAAAATTGGATAAGAAAGTGTTGGAGTAAGTACCGAAACAAATATCATACTTTATTCCGTATATTGTTACAATCATATGTATAACCGACAAATACTTTCAGGTTAACATAAATGGTGTTTATTTATACTACAAATTTTGGTGCATCTTGTGGATGGTGTATTATATCAGATATACACAACTAATTTCCGAGCCGACGACAATAGTTTTCTTAAATGATGCGACAATATTATCGAATAATGATAATTACGCCGTTATGGTTAGATGATATATTTTATACGTTCAAAAAAAAAAAATAGAACAATTTAAATTATGTAAAATTGAGTCCAATAAATCGAAATCTAATTATGCCATATTTATATTAAACAAATACCGACATAATTGAACGGAAAATAATTCCGTGACACTCGATACAATATTTAGGCCGTCGTTTGGATTGACAAATGGGGAAACGATATTTGGTAAGAATAGTACCGAAAAGTAAACTCGTTAATGAGCAAGTACACTTCTACTTCGAATGAAAATAATTTTGGTCGTATTGTGGCATTTATCGAAAATAGAAAAAAAAAAAAAACTTGACGTGCGGTAAAATAAAATAAAACGGAAAAACATCGAAACATTCGCATTTGAAGAAAATTGTTAATTAATTTAATTTGATCTATTCTGCTTATTTATGGATACGTAAAACTATTGGGGGAAAAACATTCGTAAAACATAAGAATGACGTATTTAAAAGTTTTTTCATAAAAATGAAGCGACTTTTTAGAAAGGCGACGCTATTTTAACATTGCTAACTTTATAAAGTCTCTTTATTTAAAACATTAAATAAATGTATATTCTTAAATACAGTTCTGCGAATTATTACATGAATATTATACTTGTCTCTTGTGATGATTTATGAACAAGTGAATGAACCTAAATAAAGTTGGACGCTTAGTGGTATATCAATCTTTAAAAAATTGCCGATTTCGATAGAATACTAGTTATAAAATTATACTTTCGCTTGATTCTTAGCGCGTTTAATGCTCTTAACCTATTTATTATTATTTATTAACTAAGTATTTATTATTGTCGATTACTTTTATTGCTTTCACTATTATTATTTATTGTTATAATTCTTCATTTTGAATTAATTTTGTTTACTTACATTTTCGATCAGTTTTATTTTTCTAGAAAAAATAAAATGTTCGGCTTTGAAATTTGTCTTAATTATGAATACGTTTTATCATAGTCAACTTACATTTTATCCATCAATCGCGGTGATCGCTTGTTGATTTCTTAACATCGCGTTTTCGACTTGTAATTCCCGAACAGCGGTTTTGCAATAACGTACCAGAAAATTCGTGAAGCTCAATTCATTATTTAATATATTGTAAACTGGATACAATGAAAAATAAGAATAAATAAATAAAATTACAATTCGATTGTTTTTGAACGTTTTCAACTTCTTTTAAACATTAATATATGTCCTAAGAGATCGTAATTTATAATTTATATCAATTTTTTTTTTTAGTCAATTACTAATATGTACGTAGAATAGTTGGTTTTTTTTTTATTGTTTTATAAATGACGCGACACTTGCAAAGTTGTTCCATTTGCATTGTTAATTTTTCTTGTAACATACTCAATTGTAAAGGTTTAGTAATCACACTTCGCGTCGTTTTGTATTCTCATCAAACGAAGTTGAGTAACTCGTATCAGTGATGTTGAAAATTATTTCAATATGTTTGTAATTTCAATAATGCGAGAGTAGTACACATCTGGATAATGATGGGATGAAGTTGTATAGTTTTGTATTTCCGTTCTCTCGAAAAGTTTTATATAAAAGAAACAAATATAACGTATAAAAAAAAATATATATATATAAAATATTATGGGAAAATATCTACACATTACTCGATATATGAAATCAGCGAGATCAACTATCCTGGCGAATCATTTTTAACTATTTCATAGTAGTGTAGTTATAAAAGTCGAATTATTTTTGAAGGTTATTAGGTAAAAAATAAAATAGACCAAACTCTCGTTCAAATTTCAAGTACAAGAACTAATTATGGTTAATAATAAATTTATTCCTTTACGTTGCATACTGATATTTAGACTAACTTGATGTATCAGAATTAAAATTTACGTAATTACAATGATTAAATGGATAAGCATATTTTACTATTGTAAAATCACTTTTTGATTATATTAAAACTACGTCCTTGTAAACAGATCTCCGTAAATCGTGATTAAAAGCGACTAAATTACTTTTAGTTTGGATTAATTTTTCGGTTTGTTCTATAAAAACGCTGATATCGGAAATTTTATTGTTACAATATTTATTATATTATATTTAATATTTACTTGCTTGATTTTACTTTACAGGAACTGAGAAACAGAAAAAAAAAAGATCATGCAACGGTTTAATTTATAGTACATATATATAATCTTTTTATTGTTTTTTATTTTATACGTTTCACTACTTAATGTTCGTATACATTTATACAAATGAGACTGCCTATTTTTACTATTACGGCATTTTATTTTAAATTTTTTTACAAGGAATAACACGATTTGAAATCAAAAACCGAAGATAAGAATAAAGTAAATATATATATTTGTTTTATATATATATATATATATATATATATATATATATATATATATAATGTGCACACATGTACTTATAAAGCTAATTTTATAATTCATTTTCCAAACCATGTTGAAAATTAAAAAGTATCAAATTATATTTTAATTTCATTTGCAGGATATAAAAGAGGAAATCGATTATATGGAAAAAATAACTAATGAACTGAAAAGATAATGGCTAAAACAAATTAATCGATGAAAAGTATAACGTGATTCATATAATAAAATATTTTATATATATGCGTGTGTGTGTGCGTGTGATATGTATATGTTTATTGAAAATTTTGAACTCTCACGTTAACAATATAATAATAGCTCAAGCTCAGAATAGACAAATACTCGTAATTATCCGACAAAGTGCTCACCATATTATCCCAACGTAAGTTTATATTTTGTATATTTACCGACGCTGGATAAATTAGTCATTTACAAAAAGCTATATAGAACTATAGATCTTACAAACTTAATCAGGATATTGATACTAATATTGGTTAACATATCCTTAATATCGAGGTCGGAATTCTTAAAAGTGCGATGATTTATTTAATATTTAGGGCAATCTGTTAACTCGTGACGTATAGGTAGCCGACATTGACATTGCTGGTACAGTGGGATGTGACTGTGTTAGGAAGGTGTGTTCCATTCGTGGACGGGTTAAAATAATTTACCTTCTGTTTTATCAGAATGAGATCAATTTTGATCGTATATGGTTCGGTTATTTCATTGCTTTCAATTATAATTACATTTTCCATTTTTTTTTTTTTTTTTTTTATAAATCAGCGTAAATGGTGTTTTAACATTGTGCTGATTCAAATATAGAAATATTTTCTCGCGCAGTTTTCAGAGCGTGTATACTTAATTCGTTGCATAATACAAGCAGCATGTAACAAGATTATGCTAAAGGGTCGCTTCGAAGGTTTGAATGTGTTTTCCTGGGAAAACTAACTGATCAATGCTGGAAGAATATCGAGAAAAGCAAGCGGCTGATACCTACAATTAAAATCAGTCGTACAATTCGGGGCCCATAAGATGAAAAAATTAATTGGTAGGGTAAACGGTTGAAGAAAACAAAAAATCAAATAACGAAACTAACCCCGGCTCTCAGGCGCCAGCATTGATCTAGAAAATAGAGGATCGATGTCAGTGTCGTTTAATTGTTAATAAATCGTGTCTCTACTTCCAGTATAAAATAAGATCGTCGCCGTAGGAAATGTGTTGAAGTTGGTTGATATTTTTTCGGATATATAATTTATTTTATAATATTTTATAATTACTATTTATCTATAAACATAGTTTTATTGATACCTACGTTGCAAATATTAAACATATACTACGCATATCGTATTAATGTATATATATATATATATATAATTATATAGATATTTTTCTTATTGTTGAAACGTTCTGTAATATTTTCTTCGCATCCTTTTGCTATGATGTTTACATTACTTCTTGATAGATTACAGTCAGAAATCAATCTCGTCAATTCAGTATGAAACCGTACATTTGGTGCGTTCTGTTATTTTACTTCTTGCACACTTACGTTTTTGATGCTACAGATAATTAATTAAGTTATGAAACGTTTTATTATGTTTGTTTATTTTTCATTTTATTTTTATTTAATTAACCTAACAATTTACTCTGTTTTTTTAACTTAGTAGCATTAATTTGAATTTGTTTTCCTAGAAGTTTGTTCTTTAACCCTACTGTGTATAATGTTAAGTAACAAATTCTATTACGTGCTATTTAAGTTTTGAAAATGCTATTATACAACTTTATGCGTTACATTATTGTATGAAATCTAAATGCACAAAAAAATTTTTATTAACTGCAATCCTAGGTTTTAAATATAATCCTCTGCTTTTAATTATCGGTTTAAATGTAACCGTGTACTTAACTATAGGTTTCTCATTATGCTTCGCATTTATATATATAATATATATATATATATATATATATATATATATATATATATATATATATATATATATATATATATATATATATATATATATATATATATATATATATATATATAAAATCACATATATAATGTATATATATATATATATATATATATATATATATATATATCACATTGCATAATGTGTATATATATATATACACATATATTACACACACACATACATATATATTGCACGCCACACCATTATATTATATACCAGCATGGTTGCCTGTTATAAATTCAGTCCAGTCATCTTGACAACTGCGTCTATCCGCCTTGTTAGTCCTTTCATCCGTTTGCCTAGTGGTTCCCTTTGGGCAGCAAGTTTTGCCATATTCTGCACGCATAGTGTATTCAAAAACTTCAGCATTCTATACTACTATTAGTAATCGATGTTTCCGATTTAATTCGCGTTAAACAGAATCATTCTTTCTAGGTATTCGCAGCAGTCTCTTCCAACACCATATTTCAAAGGTTCGTATTTGACGCTGGATCATCTAAGTTTCTGAATTATATAGGAATACTAAAGTTAGCACTGGGGCTATTTTCATATTTTTAGTAATATCAGCGCTTTTCCATATATTTGAAAGTTCATTGAAAAACTACTTAATCGGATCCGCCTACGTATTTCTGGTTTAGTACTTCCCGCATTGTCGAATTTCGAAATTGGATATATAAATTATTATACTACCTCGCAGTTTGTACATATTTGCTGCCTATTATCATTATTTTCATTTTATACACCCTTATTTATATAGATTGATCAAAGTCGACTCGAAGATCAGAGACAGCAGTGTTCATGCCAACATTAGTAGAATGTACAAATTATGTCATATTGTTCGGTATTTACTGATGAATGTGCAGCAGTATTACAAGCTTTATTAATTGTAATGAATTTGGATCCTTGTGGGAAAATTACATTTTTATCACCGAGCTATACACAATAAATAGAGCGTGTCATATACATGGATTAGTTTAATTCTGTTAAAGCTTAATAACTTAGAATGTGCGGGAATATTTCTGTCCTTCTGGTGGTTACCGATCATAAAGGAATTTCAAACAATGCAATTAAGATTCGCGAGATAAAGGTATAGTAGATAAATCATTCATTCTGTATAGGCCGCAGCACAGAAATCTTGAGAAACTGATATATATACACTACAAGTTACCCACGGCTTCGTCTGTGTAATTAATTTTTTAAAATAATATCGCCTTCTCTTTCTTTTAACAGGACTATATATTAGTATAGTACACGTATATATTACATACATATATATATATCCGTCCCTTATTTCGGCTACACTCTCAAAGCAACTATGTTAGTACGGTATACGTATATATTACATAGGTCACGCCCCTAACGCAACTATATTAGTATACATACATATATATTACACATTTAAAATTTTAAATTATTGTAATTTCCGTCCTATTTGTGATATATTCGATAATATAGACTATAAGTTGTTACTTTAATAGTTTTCGAGTTAAATCGGAACACACATACAAAAATTTAAAAAAAAAAGATTTTCTGTTTATGTGTGTTAAAAATAGCCCAATACAGTGATTATAATGAAAATATTCGCAAATCACGGACACTGCAGTTTTATATATTAGTATAGATCGATCAACTCTGGTCAAATACTATCAACTGCAACCGCCTGTCCCTTAACTTCCGTGGTTCTATAACTTTAAGAAGATAATGCAACTTAGTTAAAGTCCCTTCTGTCCCCTTCATTTTGAGCAGGAAATATGCAACCCTAATCATGTTTTGAAGTGAAACTTTTATTGGCGCGGTTTATATGGGGAGTTAATCCGTAAAACGAGCGAATGAGTAAGCGCGCGAAAATAACGGATGGATATATATATACATATAAATATATATACACCAACACCCGCCTATCAAACCACGTTTTGTGTCAATAGGTGTGTCAACGAAGAATCGGACGGATATATATATATATATGAAGAACAAAGAAAAGTATACCTTGAATATATCACGGAGTTATATGATGACAAAACAAGACCACCGCAAATAAACAATAAAACCGAAGTGAAGGCGCCAAAGATATAAATGTTTGAATTAGAAAATGCAATCAAGAAAGCGAGAAACCATAGAGCTGCCGGCGATGATCAGATACCAGCGGAAATTTTAAAGAACATTACGCCACGATGCAAGCAAAGTTTACTGAAATTGTTTAATCGGATATACGACGAACGAAAGATCCGGCAAGATTTTAAGACCTTAACACTTATCTCAATTCTCAAAAAGACTACATCGCGAACATGAAACGAATACCGTACAAACTAATAAGTCATACCCTCAAAGTGCTACCCTTGATCATAAACACTAGGATACAACGTCATTGGACACGCAGCTCAGCGATACGCAATATATATTCGTTGCGATCAAATTCACTTTTTGAAAGTTGTAGTGCAACGAGTGATTAATACATACAGCGAGGTGATTGCGTGTTTCGATCGGGTGCAGCACACTAAACTAGTAAATATATTCCAGAAATACAACAAAGACTTGTAAATAATCAAAAACATATAGTGGAAAGGGGATGAATACAACAGTGGTAATGGATGTCAAATTAGAAAAAGGAGTAAGACAATCCATTATCGCCTAGATTATTCAACGTATATATTCAGAAGAAATTATAAAAAAAAAATGCAAATATGGACAACGCCGGATTGAAAATAAATGGACGCAAAATAGGATGCGTAAGCTATGTAGACGACAGAGTACTGCTGGTTGGATCGATTAGAGAAATGCTGATGATGCTCAACAGGCTAAATCAAGCAGGGGAGAAATATGGCATGAAAATAAATGTTGGAAAAACGAAGACCGTGAAATTCACGAGGGCAAATAACAATGTAGATCTAAAATTAAATATCGGAAAAGAAATGGTGGAAACAGTAAAAGATATCTAGGCGTATTGATAACAAGAGACGGCCGATATATAAATGAAATTAAAAGTCGTATCGGAATGTCAAAGCAAGCGTCTAGGAACCTAAAGGCTGTACTAAAAAAAAACAAAACAGAAAATTAAAAATGAATATAAAGACTAAAGTACATCAGTGCCACGTCATGTACGTGCTAAAATATGCATCTGAAACGTGGAGCCTAAACGCATAGAGTGTTAAACGTTTAAATGCTTTTGAAATGTTTAAGAAGAATGTAGCGAATACCGTGGACGGCGAAGATAACGAACAAAGAAGACTACAACGGAGTAGAATGGTGAAGATGAACGTCGTAGAAGATATTGAAAAGAGGAAGAAACAGCGCACAAAATAAGAAGTATTATTTACAATGGCAGTTCAAGGAAAAATACAAGGAAAGAAGACGGTTGGAGATGATGACAACCAGCTTCAATACAAGGAAAATGACAGAAATCGTCTCTTTTCGATCCGGATAATCTGCAATTATTCCCTCACATAGCGACACACCGGGAGAAGTTATTGATAAATCTTTCACAGTATCATATTAGATAAGCCGCAAAGGCGTCTTGTAAAAAAATGTTTTCATTCCTAAGATTTTTGCAATTTTCGTTATTTGCTTTATTTTTCTCGAATTAAGAATTAAATTAACATCTAGTTTACGCTCGAGAACTTTTCGTCGGCTATATGTACTTTCTGCCTTCTAATTTTCAGTCGAATCTTGGTTAACTTTTTTATGTGGTTCCGTTCGAATTTGTACAAAAATAAACTTTAACCACTAAACCAGAATTATTTTAAACCGCGAAATGTTTAAGGTACACGTTAAAAATTTAAAATGCATTGTACACGTTACAAGTTTGTTTATGCTGCTTAATTATATAAAGGTGTGATCTTTCCTATAATTTATATCAATGCAAATATAAAATACATACACATACATGTATGTACGAATTTATTTGTTAGCATCGCATCTCAATTGTAGGTTCAAAAAGAACCATTCTATTTATGTAAATAACTTTGCATTAAATTGACGGGGATTTATATGTGTATAAACCACTTATCATATGATCGTTTAAACAACAGACATTAGAAGTTGTACGTGCACTGTTGGATTAGGAACGGTTATTTTAGAACAAAAGATACGCGCTATTGTAGATATTCGTTTCACCCTTGAAGATAGTGTGAACTCAAATGTCCCATCATTTCAAGTGTTACGTGTACACGAACGAGTGTTTACTAGTTTCTGTTACAACTACCAAAAAGACGATCGTAAGCTCTCTGCACGACTACCAGCCGACGTTACAATAAATTCTGATCGGTTGCTAGCCAAACGGTACCAAGCCCGCGCTCGAATAGGCGACCTTAATTTTTCTATTCCCAATTCCCCACCTCTGGCCACTACGTGTTTACGTGCCTGCGTTATCACTTTTAGTGCAGGCGTAGCTTTAGAATAACGGAACTTACGCGGCTCGCCCAAATGTTGTACCATATTTTTTTCCAATGGTAAATAACCTATCGTCTTTACCTTCACACGTTTTAGGAACCGTTTTACCCGGACAGCATTTACATATCGGTATCTGCCGTATATATATATATATATATATATATATATATATATATATTATGTCCTTTCTGAATCATTACGTACACGCACACATAAACACACACACACGTATATATATTTAAAGCTGTACTTTCTGACACCGAGAGTTAATATTTTTAAAGCTGTATACACACACACGTTTATCCACGAAGCATCCGTGATAAATATAAGTGGTAGTTGTGCGCTACATGATAAACGTACCAATGCACACCTAAAGTAACTGTAATTTATGTACTAGATTATCGTCGACTACGTATTCACGTGGTTGTAGTAAAAACTAGTTAGTTCCGTTTTTCAATCGGTGGACGTCTCCCATTCCGTAAGACGGCCAGAAGACGAAATTGTGGCGATGTGCTGTGACGACACCGTATATCGAAGGGGATAGCGTTTTTTACGTATAAAGTTATCCTCGCAACATTTATATAATGACTGTCGTGTATATATACATATATATTGTATATATGTTAGATGTTGGTACGTGTATATACATTTTCGACGAATTGAAAAGACTAATGCACCCTTGCGTTATTCCTGCCACCACTAAAGTTTTGTCCGTCAATTTGAAGCGAGCAAGTTCCTATACATACGTAAGAAGACATATACGGAAAATTTATATTATGTATATATATATATATATATATATATATATATATATATATATATACGCATAAACGAGTGTGAATAATCTATATTTATGAGTGTGTGTAAGTGATATATACGTGTGTGTTTATTGCGTAGATAATATTTGAACGTACGTAAGGTGACCTCTCCTTTAAAGTGGTTGTTGCCTGTATACCCTCAGCAGAAACACGTGTACGCCATCTTATTGTTTTTATATTTACAGTTGCCGTGGTGCGGCACGAGGTCTGCGGTACACTACTTAGGATGGGCTTATAAATGTAACATCGACATACACACCCGTATAGGCATTCCTATTCGTTATTTAGCCCCGAGTTGTTGAATCGTCCGACGTAATACTTACGGGACGCGGTTTTTACACACTAACGCGCGGCCGTAATTTGTCCTTTAGGAGTGCGTTTGACCGGTTGCGTGTGTATGTGGTAGTTTGGTATAACGTAAAGGGAAAACAAATGTAACTTGCTTCGATTTAAATCTAGTTCTCATTTGAATCCATACGTATCCACACTAACTACGCATTAACTTACACGGAATATCAGTAAAATATTTAGCCCTGAGTAAAGTCATTTCTACTATACAAGTTCTCGTTCTTACCAATCCAAGTTGATAAATATATATATATTTTTATATATATATATATATATATACATATATTTATATATATATATATGCGTACTGCCCGTAATCACTACTTTACCACAAAAAAAAACATGTATATTATATATATATATATATATCTATGGACATTGATATATTTATACATATGTATATATGTATGTGTGTGTGTGTTATGTAGCGTTCAATAATTATTATCATGGTATTCTTCCGTCGACGCACGTATTGCAGAGAGTACTTTCTTCAGAGAGCTGATAGAACGTTGACCCCATTTTCTTCTTAAAAGTCGTCTTCTTCACCACTTTAAGCGCATGCGCCTTAACCTTAAAGTTTTAGGGTAGGAGATGTGTGGTAGTTCTTCGAAAGGGTGGGGGTGTGTGGGTTTTTATGTACGCGTTACGTACTTAGTCCGCTGCTAGCGGCACTACTACGTTATACGTTTGACTATTCTCATTATTTGTTCGATTTTGTCCGAACGTCGTATTTTACTGGGTACGTACCCGATTTTTTTAAAACTTTTTTTTTTGACTTGTCGGTCTGTCGATTCGCTTATTATTCTTATTTTTTGTTTACTTACCCATTTTGATTTTTCCAGTTTTGTTTCGTAAATCGTGCATAAAAAAAAAAAAAAACAATATTTAAATTTATCGATGCGCGGTTCTTTATGTAAGGGTTGTTAATTATATATATATAATATATATATGTGTGTGTAAATTTACCGGCAACTTTTCTAATCGACCTACTAGTTATTAATATACGCGTATGCGTGTACATTTGATCGTACCCTTGAAAACGGATTTGTGCTCGGTGCGTCCTGGTAAGTTAACAAAAAATTATAACGACTTGGGGATAATTTTATATAAGTTATAACTTGAAAATTATTTAGTAATAAACTTTAAAATTTACATTATTTTACATTTGTTTACATTCGGGTAAACGAACGAGATCGACGCCTGTATGTTTTTTTTCGTAGTTATTTGAGGAAACGAAAATTCTAAATGTTCCGCTAACCCACCTGTTGCGTAGTTGGTAGTTTTGTAATTGACGTAATGGTATTCTTAATCTGGCATTTAGGAATGAATATATATGCGGGTTTCCTTCGCCTGCTACCACATCACTTACACGGAATTTATGTGCGCGATATTAAAAGAATTCACAAAGTTTATCGAATTGTTTCAATGCTGGTAATTCGCGCTTGGAATAGTTGCAATGCTGTCATACGCTAAATGTCAGAGATTATCGTTGTTCCAGGACGAATACATTGACGGATCACCTGAAGCAAAGTCGCTGCAGTGCGATCTGGTACAACGAATAATAAAAAACATTCTGTAAAGTTTCACGACAAAAACGACCAAAAAGCCCACTGCTGCGGGAGCATTCGACCCACCTGATTTTTTCGTTTTGTGAAGCAGGATTCATCGATTTCAACAGTGAGATTTGAACCGTCGATCACTATTTCAGTTTTCAGTAACGAATCGACACACGTAAATAGCTTTTACAATAGCTTCTATAGTCATATTTAATTGTACATTTCGTCGCGGTATATATTCTTCTGTCCACGATTTTATAAATAGAGCAGCCACTTTTTCCAACGAACGAACCACGTTCCGACTATTAAACCAACTTCGTAAAGGCATTCTCACGTTTGATACAACGCCAGCGGTCATTATTATCGGATGACGATAGAAGCATTTCGCGTTCGGGAGGGCATAATACTTGAGGATGCATGATCGCGTAAAAATTGAACAGCTTTTTCTTTACTATCGATCGAACGCGCTAATTTAAACAAAGACGGCATGGTAAAACAGCGGAAACAAATGAATTTATTATACGGTAACAACAATATTCTGAACATGACAAAACAATAATATTTCGGTTGGAAAATACTGACATGTGATTACCGACTGTTTCATATTTTGATGAAATCGGATCTATTTCTTAAAATTTAAGGTCAGCAATAGATAGATATTGAAATCAGTCTGGAGGGGAAAAGCCAAAAAGCACCAAAATCCTATATCGACTTTTCAGAAAGGTTATTTCTTCTGTGAAATGAACATTATAGTGCTTGACTATATATATATATATATATATATATATATATATATATATATATATATATATATATATATATATATATATATATGAATCTGAATAAAATGAAAAACAAAATTATTAATTAATGTAAATAACTAATTATATTGGAAAATCTTTTGGTAGATTCGTAGAATACTTGTACATTCCCGATTTTCGTTATATTTTTTTTTAAATATCAAAAATTACTATTTTTAACGAGTTACGAAGTTAAAAATCCGCGGAAACCATTTTTGAAAGTCTCGTTTTTTCTTTTAATTCTACTTCTAACTAGCCGAAATAAACCTGACCGATTCTAACCTAACTAAATTTAACCTAACCTTGGTATGTTAATAAACATACTTATAAGTAAAATTTAAAAGGTTGTAATTTACAATTAAAAATTTTTTCCGCGTTTTTTTTTTTATTTTTTATTCCGGTTAGGGGGTTCGGTTAAACGTAGTTAAATTTTTTGTTATTAATTTATTTTAGAACCTGAAGATGGCGTAACTATTGAAATGCTTGTGAAACATTATTCAAATATAAAAATAGTAATTTATACTTTTCATTTTTTTGTTTAAATTAATCGTTATATGTATATTTATTTTTATAATGAAATAGATAATCTATGTTTTAAAAATTTTCGAGGAATCAACTTTTATCGTTAACTCTTTCACCCTTCATTCTTATTTACATTTTTTATGCATGATTTCCCGCATATAAATAACATTGAAGTTGCCTTATACGCTGATGACACAGCGTTGTACTGCAGTTCCTACAGGCCAAGTACTATCAGCAATAGATTACAATCCGGTGTTGATCGTGTAATTAAGTATTTTTCTAAATGGCAAATTGCTCTTAATCCTTCCAAAACGAAAGCAATTTTCTTCACTCGTCGAAGACCGTTTTTACCGACCAGACTTCATGTCACTGGCGTTGATATAGAATGGTCTGACCAGATACGCTATCTTGGTGTCATTTTAGACAAGAGACTAACGTTTTATAAGCATATTGACCATGCATCATTGAAGACAAACAGAGCAATCTGTTCAATTTATCCCATTTTCAAACGTAAATCTCACTTAAATATTTATAATAAATTAATAATCTACAAGTCAATCATTAGGCCTATTTTAACATATTCTTGTCCAGTTTGGTCTTCAGTCTCAAATGCTAGTTTTAATAGACTGCAATTAGTCCAAAATCGATGTCTTAGATGTATCCTCAATGTCCCCGTATACACTAAAATTTCAAATATGCATAGTGCTCTGCAGATATCATAAAAGACTATATCCTCAAACTATCCCAAAAATTTTTTCTCAGTTGTAGTGTGCACCGTAATAATTTACTTCCAGCAATAGGAAATTACGATTCCAGGGAACTAAGTATTAGATATACTAAGTATAAGCATCGACGCATTAAACATAATGTATTATTCTCATAACGTCATAATTTGTTTGCTTTCGTTTCCATTACTTATAAATGATATTACATATTCGTTATATAATTAAACTTATTATTTTTTAAATTACCGCTTTTCATTTGTGATGGTTTTTTGTCTGACCATCGATACTATTTTCATCTTGTATATTTATTATTTACCAGTTTATATTATTAGTTACTTTCATAAATGGAGAGGGCATTTGTTCCGGTACATTTATTAAATATTATTATAACTTTTTAATATAGTGCCAAATATACGCGTTTTACATTACATTTAATTAATTTTAAATCTGAAATATATTCCGAGTTTATTGCGCGCTGTTGGACGTGTCGATCATTACAGATTGACTCGTTTCTACAGTCTGCTTAACTTACTAGTTATGTCTGAATTATTGGTTAAATAAATTTTAGAGGACATTTAATTTTCGTTTCGCGGTTGATGTTGCTTTAGATAATGTCTTAAAGACAGCGTTGTAATAACTGGCATCTACTGTAACAAGTTACTGCATTCTCAGTTCGATATATGTGAAATAATTAGAATAGTGCTGCATGTATTTACGATATATTTTGAGAGGCATTTCTAATTTTCCTAATCACATAACGGTACATGTAGGTAATTCTACAAGTTACGGTGTTTGTATTACTTTTATGTAAATGTTTACATATTCCCTCTTGTATATATATATATATATATATATATCACACATTTATGAGTGTGTGCATTCACATTTGAAAATTAAAATTAATATTGAACGTATCCAAAGTAGTTTCTTTTCTATATAAATTTTTATTTACCGTTTATTTGTGACAAACATATGTACTGGCCGCGGACAAACAATGCATTTGTAATCTTTTGTATATTCGGATCATTTATGTAATAAAAAAGATAAATTAGAATATGAATAATAATCCCGATTTTAAACATTCGTGGATAAATTTTTTGTTTTCCATTTGTAATATATAAATATTCTTAATTCTACCAATTTTTATTTTGCTTACATTTTCAATAAACTCCAGTTTAATTTTCTAATCGATGTGACTGAAAAATATTTTTCTTTTTTATTTAATCTTTATGATGTAAATCTCTATATGCCGTTTGTAACTACCAGAGTTATTACAGCATAAGGAGACACGTGTCTAATTCATATGTACGCTAGGAGTCCGCTTTTTCTGGCGAAAGTTAGGATTCTAACTATTAATTGAGGGTTGTTTGAAAGGATTTTGTGTATCGGGCCCTGTATGTTGTGTTTTAACCTATGTGGTGTGAATGGCAGTTGTAGATTAGGTGTGTGACTGTTGATTCTGTTAAATGTCCGCATAGGAGGCAGTTTGTTGGTGGAGGACTTTTGGTATACAGATAATTGTGTGATATGGCTATATGATACACACCTAGACGGTTTAGGGTACCATATTCTTTTCTGCTTGTGCCATGGTTGATTTTATGCTCCTTAGGAAGGTTGTTTGTTAGGTCCAGTCGGTAGTTCATTCCTGTTTACTGTTGTTCATGAGTACGTGCGCTAATGTTGGTGGAGATGATGAGTATTCTAGTACTGGTGAAAGTACCATAGACCTAGTTTTAAGATATACTTTATCACCAGCATGCATCCCTACTTCACATCCTTCCTTATACAGTTTGTATAGATTGTGTTGAATTTCTAATATTATGCTATTTTGTCTTGACGACATATTATTAGGAGAAGAGGGAGTCTGTTATAACCAATGCTTTTCGATGTGGAAGTACAGCTGATCTGATGTACTGAATACAGTACCCATACAGCTCTGCAGCCAGGGAAGTGCAGCCATCGCTTAATCGGATCGAGTTTAATAGTTTAATATATTATCGATTTGGTAAGAGCAAGCTGCTGGTGAATTGTCACCGCCTGCTGCAGATTTTGCTGCGTCTGTATATGCGTGTGTGTAGTTATCGTATTTTAGAATGGTGCCAATACCTTTTATATTTGTAATGCGTGTAGATTTATTGCGCTGTATGAGAGATAATCTACTTTTGTTTCCGAATGGTCTCAAGGGGGTATCGTCATATTGTAATTCAATGTTGATTTTGGAATGAAACTTATACGATATTAGTTAAGCCTTATGAAACATTTTAAAAATAAAAGGTAATTTAGAAATTCAAATTTTATCTTAGACATTCTTCTATTTTCTACGTCAATAGATTGTTCGAAAATTCTTAGATCTTCCTTTGTATCTAGAACGATATTTATATATATCTATGCAAGTTACAGTATAAAAACATCAAATTCTTGTTAATTGCTACCAGGATACGATTATAAACCTAAAAATTTTTCCAATTATTAATATGCCACGTGTCCATGAATAATTTGAGTTTATATATATATATATAAAAAATAGGATAACCACATGGTTATATCTTTGTTTTCATACATCTTCAGCTTTATGGAATTTAGATTATCAAGAATCTTCAAAAGTTATTGAACAATTTAATATTTAATGTTTCGTTCGTAAACTATAATTAAAATTACATTCTGCAGCTTATAACGCAGTTGAATGTTTTGAGGCGTTTTGAATTAAAGTCGCGCAATTCTCGCCCTTTTTTTTCCTTCACATTTTTCAACTACTGCTAATTATCCATTTATATTTCTTTTCATATAATAATAAATGTAAACGCAATTTGATTAAGTATTTCAATGCAACGTTTACTAGCATAACGTGTACGATAATTATGATTTAAACTTTTTGTATTGATAAAAAATATCTGCTGAAATATAACAAATATAATTTCAGCGATTTTAGTTTACCAGCCTGTTTGATATTCAACGTAATACTATGTTTATAATATTATATTTTTAAATCGAAATATTAATTCCTTCATCTTAAATTTTGTTTTTTTTTTTAAAGACGAATAAATTGTAAAGAAATTAATTACAAAATTAATTTTTGCGACCGATAAATTTCTCGTAATTTATATAATTTATATTTTATAAAAGTCGATACGAAATATTGAAAATATATAGTTTAAAAAAAAAAGTCTTACTTTCGAAATAAACGTATATTTAAATTTATGTTCGATTTCGTAATGATTTCCGGGAATTAATTTATAGCTAACTAGACGCAAAAAATATAATTTTCGTGTCTTTAAAAACAGTTTCAAACGAATTCATCAGTTATTACGTATTTAAATAAAAAGATAATCCGATTTACACTACTGGTAATATTTTCATTTTGTTTGTCTTTGTGTTTATTTAAAAACTTGTAGAAATTAAAAGTGATTACAAGGTGAAATCCGATTTCGGTATATTTGACTTAATTTTTTTTTTTATTTTAGTCATCTTAGATAACATATTAAAGTTGACGACGAAATAATATAAGAAGCGAATTTACATTAAGCAAGCGCCCGAAGTGTTTCTGCTAATTTTCCGCGTTCCAATAATAGTATATTTTATTGGAAAATTTGTACACCGTTTGGGAATAATTATTGTTAAATTGTAACGTTTAATTTTATCTACCATTTAAATGCGAATTCTGAAGGTGTACTAATGATTATTTTAGTTTTAAAAGTTTGTAATGTAATAAAAATAAATTAGTATTTAGAACACGGCCAGTTGAGAAATTTAATCAACGCGTTCAAAGAAATTAATGCCAGCCAATCATTTTTAGAGTCAGATTCAAACGTATTTAAAAAAATAAATTGTACCACTGAACTATAGGATTAATGTTAGGTTGACTATTTGTCTAGATTTTCCCCATCTATTTATCTTTAACAGACTTGCCGATGAAGCGAAACTTTATTTAAATCTTTTCCATTGTTACGAATGGAATAAGTTTATTTCTTTTTACGTGTTAATTTTTCTTCTGCTAATTTGTATTAAAACGTAAAAACAAAAAACTCCGGACCGATTTCTGTCAGAGTTGCTTTAATTTTTTTCTACTTATTTCAGAACTGTTTTCTCAAGCGAATTGGTATAAAAATTACACGTTACCTTTAAAAAAAATATCAGTCGAAACGTATTGTTCTCATTTTTTGCAAATTATTAGAACTTATTTAATTATAAATTTACTTACGCGTTGTTTACTTTAAAATTATTAATATCCTCTGCTAAATACATTAAAAATAATAACTTTTAATGAAAAATATAAGCTAAAAGAAAGATTGAAAAATATGCCGGTTTTATAGTTCTGCTTTCTTTTTCTGAATAGTATAGGGTGACTCCGTAAAGACAGAAGTATTTATCTTTTTTACCTTTTTTCTTTTTTTTTTTTAATAGTGCAGAGTTGGTAATGCTGCTACAACGCAGACCGCGTGCTCCATGTTTAGTGTACACACGAGAGATTCGTTTTTGTGCAGTTTCAGTTATTACGATATCCTAAGTGTTTTGTGTGAAACGTTATTTTTGGCGTGAAACGTTATTTTTGGCGTGAATCAATCGCGGCAGTGCGAAGGGAGTTTCGAAAAGAATTCAAAGTTACGCAATTTTTATTAGTGGGCATACCTTAAGAGCCGCATTTATGAAACACATCCACGAAATCTGGAAGACCTGAAAACTCGGATTTCTGAAGAAATTTCAAAAGTTCATTTTTTTTATTTTTTTTTCGTTCTACGTTGTACCGACAATTACGTGCCATAAGCAACGGTGATGAATAGAAGAAGTAGGAAGGATAAGAAGAGGCAAGGAAGGGAAAAGGAAGAAATATATACGACTAATATATCTCCAGTGAGATAAGTTAGTTCAGGATGAGGTTAAGAAAAAAAAAAGTACGATAGATCTCTATTGCATTTAAATTAAATTAAGTTGATACATAAGTGTTTAGCAAAAATTAACTATTTCTTCAAGTGATCGGCAAGGCATCACGACACCGTTTCCGTTTCTTGAATCGGTTTAAACGGTTGTCCGGTAGACTAAGATGATTGATATTCGGATTTGAGCTAAAATGTATTTTATTGAAAAATTTTTGATTGTACATACACATCGTGGATATACGGTATTTGTAAGTCGGAATGAAGCGTCACGTTTGAGACATATTTCGGAGCAGATGCGACGGTACGCAATATATTCGACCGTTGTTGCTGAATACGTAGAAGATTACTTTTACTTCCGTATAATTCTATACCGTATTTAGCGCCACAATTGAGGGGTAGATGTTTCTTTTAGATTTTAAGTTTAATGGTGATTTTGCAGACAATAATGGATACAGTAGTCTAGTACGCGCTATTATATTTTTCCTAGTTTGAGCTATATGGAAAACGCCACGTCAGCCGTCTATGTACGTGCCAAGGTAATTGACCGAGTCCGTTTTTGCGGCTGCAATTCTAATGTAGGACATGTAACTGGTTTTGTATAGTAAACGTAATGTGTTGGCTTTTTATCGGGTTGAATGTTATACGTCAGTTTTGTGCCCATTTCACTATTCTATATGTATGATTCTGTACCGCTAGGCTAGCATAATGCGGATTATTATTAGCAGCAATGATGGCTATGTCATCGGCCAATGTCGCCAGGACCGTTTGATTCGATGTGGATATGTCGGCAGTGTAGATCGACTATGGCGATGGTCCAACTATACTACCTGCAGGTACAGATGAAGTGATGCTAAATTCATCAGAGAGTACATCGTTTATCCTTACTATAAACGATCGACCAGACAAACAGAGCTCATAGAGATTTTTGGGAAGAAAAAGACGTAGTTCGAAGCGTAGACCCGGGCCAAAACTATGTCAAACGCCTGGGACACACCTAAGAAGGCTGCACAACATATTTCCTTTTTCCGAATGCTGATGAGATCCTATCTACTAGTCTATGACACTTTTGCGCATCGTTGAGTGCGCTGTGTGGAAACCGAACTGATGATTTGATATTAAATTAATTTTTTGAATTAATGGTGCCACACGGTATAATATTAATCTTTCTAGAATTTTTGATAGTGAAGGAAGGAAACTGATCGGCCGATATGAAGATATATCAGTCTACGCTGACTTGTGTATCATGATGATGACAGATTTTTTCCAACTCGTTGGAAAGTATCCGAGTCTTAGTATTAACGATGTATGAATATAACTGCTTTTTTTGATAACTGAGAACGGATTTCTCCAGTTATCTCGTTAAGTCCTGGAGCCTTCTTTTTGGGAGCTGTCTGTATGCATTGTAATACGTATCTCGGTGTGACGTGTATTGTAATGGTTTGTGTAAGTTGTCTCACAAATCGTGAATGGTCTCTGTTCGCGTCAGGATTCGGTTTGAAAGTGTTTCTAAGATATTGAGCAAAAGCGTTAGCTTTCTGCTTATCAGTTCTTGCCCAACAACATTAAATGGCTCAGGAGTTGACATCAGTAACTTTTTCCTTTCAACCACAAGGATTTGCTGTTTTCATTCAGTGACTGCAGTTGATAATCGAGCAAGTCATTTTAAAAGGCATTAATTTCGTTTTTTTGTTTACTTTGTAGTTGGTAGTACAAATCCTTGAAAGAATGAAAATGATTACGTTGCCATTTTTTCCTAGCAGAGCGTGTTTCTTTTATTAATTTTCTTATATTTAAGGGAATGTAGAGGTGTTCTTGTTGTTTTTGTTTACTTGTCTGTGTGGAACTTCTACACGTGTTTTGGATAATCTCTGATAGACTCTAAACCGCCAAGCCAACATCATCTTCACACTTTAGTCTAGTTTTCGAATATATGTTATTTTCAGCTATACTAGAGAAGGAGTTCTAGTCTGTGTGTTTGTTGCTGAGATGTTGTTGTTTATAGGATAGTTAGCGTTAACATCCAAAATGGCTAACACTGGAACATGGTCAGAGGGGAGATCGGTTACAGTATTGTATTGTTTGTTTTTATACTGATGCAGTCCGCGTATTACGAAAAAATCTAATATATCGGGTTCGAGTTATCCATTAGGAAGGTCGCCGTGTTATTAGTATGGTTTGCTACAGATATATCTTTTGGCGACAATTGCGTTTTCCTCTTATGTGGGTATCATCTTTAGATCTTCGTGAAGTGTAAGATTAGTTAAATACCGCGTAATATTTCGAAGGATTTTTTGTTTCGCATTCGCTATAGAATAGCAATATTGCCATTTTTCGCACGGCCCCGTAATTAACAGCCGTGTAGTTCAAACTGGCTTCAGGACTGACTTGATTGTTTATAATAATAGCTTGTTTTCGATTGATAATTCTGATCTTTTTCATAACAGCCAAAATATTCGTTTCCATTTAATCATCAGTTCGTATATATGTTTATTTCTCATGTTAGAATCCAAGTTTATCACCCGAAGTATTTAATTTTAATATAAAAACTCGTTCGAAATTTTAAATTTAATTCATTTTGGGCTAATTGCTTTTAAAAATAGGTTTTTATTGATACACCCGTAAGAAATTATCGTTAATTCTCACCGCGTGAATGCGCTAGTTGTAAAATCTTTTCATTTAAGGAAGAGTAAATTTTTCATCGGTATTTTTCTTTCGAATAATTAAGTACGTTTAAAAACATTCTTTTAATTACTATCAGGGTTGCCTATATTTCTGCGTATCCAAAGTATTTTATACGGTGGTGCGTGTTGAGTCGCGATAAGCGTTATTGTAAAATGGTCATCAGCGTTCGAACGATTAATTAAGAACGTTGAAAGGAGATTCCCATGAGTGAACAGACGTCGCTGTAGAGAGAGGAGGCAGGAAACCCTTATCACCGCGTAACCTGGCACAGTAGGTACGCTTTTAGTTGAACCATGTCTTGCTTTTCTCAGTCCTTATTATTAGTAGTACTTAATTTTTATCTTTTCCTTTATTTACCCTTTGAAGAATATTTTCGTAGTTCCTATAGAGAATATTAATGAAAAACAACCGCATGGCCACACATAGGACAGATAAACCGCTTGCCTTCTCGTTACTTGTTCTTATCGGATAATTTTAAGAGATATGGCGTATGTTTTCATTCGCTTATAATAAAAATCAATTAAATCCTATCATCTCTTTCGGTGGTGTAAATGGTGATTGAAGTCTGTTCGTCTGATAACAGTCCAACGCTACGACGTGTAGCAGCGCTACCCCTTGGAATATTTACGATTTTCCTTTTACACTCACACATACATATATTATAATATATATATATATATATATATATATATATATATATATATATATGTTGCGTGATAATGATGATCAATCATCGTAACGATAACTATTATCATTACCGTAAGTAAATAATAATTTATTTAATAATAGTCCTGATAGCGGTGATAACCGTGTCTTCGTCTGATAAATTCCTGGAAATGTGAACAAGCGAAAATGTCTAAAATCTCGTTTATTGTTTTAATGAGTTATTTATAATTTTTTTTGGAATGTTTTTTTTTTTATTTTTTGGAATTGTCTGGTCGTAGAACGAATACTCCTACGGCCGCCCACATTTCCGATCATCCGAACAGTCTGAACTGAGTTATAGATTATAAAACCGGCGATCTTTGATGTTGGTTTCTTGAACGTCTCTGATTATCCGATTATACCGAGATCTTAATTTTTTTTTTTTTTTACATAGTACCTAGTATAAACAGTAAATACTAATTAACTACTTAATTTATTTAACCTAATAGGATAGGAAGAAAAAAGAAAATGAGTAAAATAATCTTTTCCCATTGGATTAGATCATCATTTTGGTCGGTACTGCTGCACCTCTGTGTATCTATACGAGTAACATCAGTGGCAGAGTTCGAACGGTTTCTTCCGTTTGAGTCTGCGAAGCAGGTTCTCCGTTTCCAAGAGCTGGATAACCACAGGATTTGGATGTCTGGATAACCTTTTTTCATTATTTACCGCTATTTTCTCGATTTCCTCATTGACAGGCATTATACTAAAATGTCTATGTAGATCCGTATTTCGGATGTACCAGGGTGCATTGACAATACATCGCAGCACTTTATTCTGAAATTTTTGTATAATATTTATATTTGTTGGTTTAGTTTAACCCCATAATTGTAAGCCATAGGTCCACACCGGTTTCAACATCTGATTGTACAACAACAGTTTATTTTGAATACTGAGTTTAGATGTTCTACCAATTAGCCAATACATTTTGCCGTATTTTAATACAAGTTCTTTCCTTTTTTTTTGACATGCTCTTTCCATCTTAGTTTGGCATCTACATGCCTAGGTATTTCGCAGTATTACTGTGTTGTATTAATTTACCATCGATTACTACCGAAATATATGTTTTTTTTTTATTGGTGAAATTTATGTGTGTTGATTTTGTTTCGTTTAATTTTATCTGCCACCGTTTAGTCCATTCAAATATATTGTCAATGGATTTTTGCAGTGTTTTAGTTGCTTCATCAACATTGTTGCCTACGCACATAACCGATGTGTCATCAGCGAAGGTTGCCGTTATAGCATCAGCGGTGGGATGTCACTCGTGTAAATTAGGTACAGAACTGGGCCAAGTACACTCCCTTGTGGTACACCAGCTTTGATTTCTCTAATGCTCGAATAGCTGTCTTCACATTTAACTCTGAAAAATCGATTCGAAAGATAGGATTTTAGTATTTCTCTAAAATTTTATTAGTTGTTACACAGTTCCGTTATATTTATTTGCCCTTTTGTTTACATTTAAGATTCAAATGTGCCGGGTATATTATCTTTGTAAATTTCATTATTAATTTGTGGTTGGTTTAATCTTTTCCTACTTAGTCGATATCGTGTTTTTAAGTATTTCTATTTTTTGGAAATTCCTACAAATATTTCTTTAAGCGTTTGTCAATATCGGAAAGGGTTTCGATGACACGTCCGCATTTGATTTATTTAGATTGCATCTTTCGGGGATATCTGTCGTGGCGACCGTTTTTTTTTTTTGTGTGTTTACTTTTGACGATTCGTTTAATGTTTGTTTCGATCGATTATTGTGTGTATAAAATGAATTTTCAGTAAGCGATCGTTTTTTTTCGAGGTTTTAAAAGTTCGACGTAGATTTTTAAATTACGAACGTCTGGATTATAATAATACTCGCGAATTGATTATCTGTTGGTAGAATTGTTAGAACAAATTCCTCCCGGCTACGTCATTGATGTGGATTGTTGTATATGCGAATTCGGGAAATTCAAAATAGAGCCTTTCTGCTCTTTAGTACCCCTATAGTTAAAATATTTACTTATCACGCAATGATTTTGTCGATTTGAAACCATTTTAAGACTAGTTCAATATTTGTAATTATTATCGAGCTTATTAATAATTTGTAATAAAAAAAAAAATGGACATATTTTTTGACCTGATAAGTAATATTAGCACAGTCGAAAGATTTCAAGACGGTACACGTATATGTATTATATATTAAAAGGAACATCACAGAAGTGATATCAAAATGCGATATCTGTTCAGGAGCATTTAGCTTGTAATAAAATCATCTTCCCAACTGAAGTTAATTTTCCTCAGTATCTTCTTAGGCTAATTTATTCCTTTTAATCTCCGAATATCGATATTACGGTCCTTCGGGGTATTTCTACCTCTTTGCCGATGTTTTCTGGCCGTTATTTCGACCATCACCGGTGTCGCTAGTAACGGTGTTCCTTTTGTACCATCTAGCGCCTGCTATTTTTCTAAAAATGTCATTCCGCGTTCGTTGCATTGCTCAATTTAGCGCAACCCCACAGTTGGCATAGTTCCATATAGGTTTTGAAAGTTTATTACTTAACGAAAGCGTATTTCTCCGGTTTAATAACCGATTTCGGCCGTTTTTATAACCTCCTTTTTCTCGGCAATACGATTTCTCCACGTCAGCTTTTCATTTTACTTAGAGTATATGAGTCTGCAGATACCTTTCTTCTTTTAGACTTGGTCTATAATGTTTCGACTTTTCAGCCGATTCTGCGATGTTTTCATCAGTCGGTATATCCGTAGGACGACAGATTTCACCGATATTTACGAATATTTTTATAGTAGTACTGTAGTTAGCGTGTAAGCTGTTTATAGAAAGTATTCAAATTTCGACGTACGCGTTGTCGAATGTTGTTTCATGATAGTCGTAGTATTGGAAATCAAAATTTTGAAAAATTAAATAAATATACTCGTGATTTTTAAAATATGGCGAAAAAATTACCGAACGTGATTAATTCATAATAAGTCGTTAAATTACGAAACGAAGATGTTTATCGAATTTCGAAAATTACATTGTTTTTTTTTCTTCTATAGCGACGAGTATGCGAGTTTACGCATGCGTGTATTCACTTCGTCGTGTGTGTGCGCTAAAATTGCGCACGATACGAATTTTCCAACTAATGTGTCAGCTGGTTTGCATTTTCTTCCTCTAGTCTTGCTAAAGTTACGCAATTAATAATAATACACCGGATATTTCTTAATAATTATCGATACGGCTTAATCGCGCCTTTTAAATTACTGTTGAAAAACATCTACTAGGGATAATTTAATAATAAATCGTCATTCGATAATTATTATTTTAATCGATGCATTTGTTATTTCCTGAAAAAAAAAAGTGATAAACCCGGGTCATCTTAATATAATAAAAAAAGAAAACGTGACAATATTTCCGTGTTTTCTAGAGACCATATTCGTACTCAGTACCTTCCGTATAGAAAAGCCCGTGCTCTAGCCACTAGGCTATGCTGACGACTTACAAATTAAAATAAGCATTTACGATGCATTATATAATGTATCATTTAGGTGTAATTTTTTTTATGCACAGTTTCTTACTTCTTAATATCTTATATTCATTTTTGCCATTGATATTTATTAATTCCATTTATACTGTTCGTATATTCCATCCTAACAATGATCAGGCTAGTAGGTGCTTTAAGTATTCGTTCGGTTGTTTCAATAGTTGCAATCAATTTAAAAAAAAAAATAAGAACAGTCATATTAGTGCACATACATGCAAATAAATAACATGTATGCAACACTATTTCCACACACACAACATATATAAACTGACACACACTATAAAATCATCTACATATATTCGGATTAAAAATTACACGTGTATAATTATATTTTATCTCATCATCCCGTCGAGCTTTCGCTTGTCGACAGGTATCAAACTAATTAATTAATATTTATACACCAATGTACATGTAATATACACACATATCTATACACATATACATACGCATACAACTATATAGATAATTTTAACAGTTTACTTACTGAATATATATATCCACTCATTCTAAAAAGCCATTTATACGCCTCACTCATTTTCCAGACATTTACACCATCATTTTTACTTGTTGCCTACACTAGCTCACTGATATCCAAGTTGTCTATCCCTTTTTCTCGCCATTTTCCATTCTAATTCAGTGTCTTCCTTTTCATAATTCCATCCTAGAAATTTCAGGTGTTTGTGTCGATATATTCATTGTTTTAATAAAACTTCCGAAATCGACTTATCGCCGCATCTTTCGCTACGACGGATGTCTTACGCCTTGTTCTTGTTTAGTTTCTTATTTCGTATCTATTATTTAGGGCCTTATATATTTCTCTATTTTATCGATCGATGTCGACCCTCAAAAATTCTCTAATTATTCGATCGGTTTCGTGTAGTACACTATATTCACTTGCACAGTAGCGCAGAGCTAGATGTCCTTTATGTTCGAATCTACAGCCCCACGTGGTACCAATTAGTTTTCTGAGTTCAACATTTCTTGCGTCGATTTATGTTTTATATCTTCTCAATTAGGGTTTCGTTCAACTTAACGCATAAGTATTTCAGTTTGTCGCAGTGGTCCTGGTATACATTTTGCCATTTAACATGTACATTTTAGATCCGTATTTTTCAGGTGAAACGTAATTAATAGTATAGTATCTTTCCATAGTTTCGAGTACTTCGTTTTGATTCTTTTCTACCCCACAGAAAGATTTCCGTCGAGTTGTAAAACCACGGTCAGAAGAAAAGGTCGTTTTCAAGATCAAAATAAATATAGAATGCGCATTCCGACGCGTAAACTTACTGTTCTTATACTGTATACAAATACTGACTTCGATAATATTATCGCTTATCTAAGCGATTTTAAAAAAATTGTTTGTTGCTTTCTCGATTGCAATAATAAACATACGTTTACGCCTATTTTAAAAATATTGCGGAACAGTCGGTTTACTCTGAACAGAACTGTTTAGTTTGTATAGTTTTATATATATATTTATTTCTAAATATATTTATCCCTAGTATTTAAGAATTTAAAAAAAAATATTTCTAATGACGAGTATCATCGACCAATTTAAGGAAAATTATTTACACTAATTTAGAACTTCTGCACTTACAGTACCACATCGAATCGTTTCGGAATTACCTTTTTTGTAACTTTTCATCATTTCAGTGCTCGAATTTATTTACGAAAGTGTCATTCAAAAGATTGCGGTTTTTTTTACCTATATACAGCGGACCTTCCAACCGTGGGTAGCAAATTTTGCCGATGACACATTGCTCATTGCTCAAGACAAGAAGCCTGAAGTGGTCAGCGCTACAGAAAAGCTCGGACGCTGTTCAAAAAAGAGGGCTCAATCCTGGAAACTAGAAGTGAATCCTGATAAATGCACCCATATCACATTCACCAATAGAACAGATCATCATAGTTATCTGTCACTAGGTAAACATATCGTACAAAGGAGCAACAGCGTCAGATAGTACACTTAGATCGCACACTAAGCTGGAAGGTGCATATAGAAAAAACAAGAAAACGACTAGATATTAAATTAACATTACTGGCTAATAGCATTCGAACCTCTCCTTAGCCAATAGAGTATTAATATACAATGCAATAATAAAGCCGATATGGACTTACACTGCACCAGTATGGGATGTGAAAAAAAGACAAACAGAAATATAACGCTTTCAAAATAAAACTTTAAGGCTGATATACAAAATGCCGTGGTATACGTCACCGATGAAGCTATCCATCGTGAACGCAGGGTCTGCATGGTGGATGAAGCAATAGAGCAGCGGGCTCGAAGTCATGCAATACGCATACGCGGACACTGTAATGAGCTAGTGGCTGCGCTTCCAGATGTCACGACAACCCGACCAATGTAAAAGACTACTAGAATTCGTGACCTAGTTTAAGAGAAGGACTGAATACATCAATGGATGTATTCCCCATACAAGAGAAGACGATGACACCCTTCATAGATAGCCAACATGGCTAGGAATGAATTGACAGAAGTAGAGAATTTTTTATTTTTTTTTCTGGCTTCCACGTTATACCCATCGGATACATTAAATACATTAATTTATACTATCATCACTGATAAAGAAATTATATATAAATATTCTGAAATATAAATTAAAAATTAATTTCGGTAAAGATATGAGAAAACAAATGACGAAAAGATATTATTGCCATCCAAGATAAAATAATACAGTGAAAATTCGTATATAATTAAGAGAAAGTAAGTCGGATATATCGATAGAAAAAGAAAATGATAGCCGTCGGATGAATATGAATGAGAACAGAACGGAGAAGTGTACGCACTTTAAATTACCAATTATGGAAGTCGATTACTACCGAGACGTAGTCTACATATAATATAAACTTACCTATCGTATAATCTGTCTGACAGAAATATTGACTTGACGAAACCGAGAAATAGAGGTTATATCGAGCTGAATAAATTTTTATACTTGTAGGCACCACGAACAATCCACTATGTGATTCCCAAGTTTATTTACGAGTGGTTTTGATAATAGTAAGTAGATCGATACAAGATGTATTAGGCCGGTAACGAGCTTAAAAAATCTGGTAGCCGAGTAATTCCCCATAATGGGTGAGTAACTAGTGTAAATTCAACCGTTGCATCGATATTAATATCGCGTATTCCGAGTATAATTAGAGGGGAACATGGATTAGACGGTGATAATTTCGATGTTGCAAGACAACTTTTAAAATCCGATAAGATTAGGGGATATTTCCAGAAGGACGATTGGGTAACGCGTACTTAAAACATTGAAAAAATCGTCATAAACTCCGTAGAAATAGGTTGATGAGGAGAAATGTAATAATAACATTTCTAAATAATGTTTAATTGGCTGATGACGAAAACAGAACAAGCGAACGAAGAACATCATGTGCGCAAAAATTAGGTCATCGATCGTTTTTCCTCTAGAAATAAATAGCCCTATAGTTATCGAACACGGTCGTACACTATGCTGACGGTATTGAAATGTGTACAAACTTTATTGAAAGAGGTAACATTGTTTAAGTACGATAAGGAAAGGTATGGCAAGACGGAGGAATAACATATTGGAATCTAGAACGATTATGGGATTGTTACGCAACACAAGAATGCATAAACAAGTAAATATCCGTTTATGATAAATTTGTAGAAAACAATTGTCGGTGATTTGCGGATATTTTCATTATAATCGCTGCATTGGACTATTTTTATCACACATAAACAGAAAATCTATTTTTTTTTTTAAATTTTTGTCTGTCTGTCTACCTGTCTGTTTCGATTCAACTCGAAAACTATTAACGCAATAATGACGAAATTCGCACATCTTATAGTCTATATTATCGAATTCGTTCTAAGCTTTATTTCACATTGATATCACAAATAGGACAGAAATTACAATAATTTAAAGTTTTAAGTGGATATATATATATATACGTTACACGTATACTATATTGCATTAGGTGCGTAGCTAAAGTAACGTACGGATATATATGTACACGTATACTATACTAATTTTGTTAGGGACGTGGCCAAAATAATAAACGTGTATATATATATATATATATATATATATATATATATATAAATATAAAAACCTGTTAAAAGAAAGAGACAACCATGCGGTATTCGAAAAAATAATGATACAGGCGAATCCTTGGGTAACTTCTAGTAATTTAATAAGAATTTTTCAAAGTTCTACTCGCAGTAAGTGAGCTTAGATATTAACTCGGACTGTACTATGTAACGTTTTGTACAATATGAACTTGTTTATTTCTTATTTTAAAACGGAAGCAGTTAATCGCATTAATGAATGATATTTTTTAACCGCTTTTCAGGTAAAATGTTGATAAAAATAGTTTCAGCACACTGTCTTCCCAGTCTGTTAGTTTATAGTTTCCAATATTTCATAGAACTTAAAAAATATCTCTTGCTCTTAAGGAGATATCTGACCTTGCTTTTGTTTGATATATCTCATTTAAAGTTCTAGTCATTATTAATATTTAGTTCTTTTTTTTTTACATACAAATTATAAATCAGAAAAAAAAGCCAGTAGTATGATTGCGTATAACGTGAGATGAATTAGGCATCTGTTTACATTTTTAAGTACATGAACTATTATTAAACAATTAATAATGTCGAAAAGAATAATAATTGAATAGAAATATTCAATTCATATATAGCGTGAAAATATAAGAGAAGCAATTTTCTAGTTTTTTTATTTTTATTTTCATATGTACCCTTAAAAACTGGTTTTGTGACCAACTTTGCGCTTTTTTTGGACTTGCCAAGGTTATATACAGAGTGGTGCGTTGCTAGTGTATAATATATAACACCCCGCCCACTCGCGTATATTGGTTATATTATATATATATATGTGTCGTGTGTATTTATGTGTGTGTCATTTACTAACGTAAACAAGTAACTGGTCGTCGGATATAGTACGTTCTATATTATTAATTCGTTTTCGTGAATCGTGTATATCTGTGACACAATGATGCGCATATGCTCCAGGCTACATTGTATGAAATGTCATGTAAACTAGATTTGGAGGCCATGTATGTGTGAGAGTATGTCTGTATATACGTTTATCCATTTTTTTTTTAAATAAGTTTTGCGTGCGTTAACGGCGCTTTACTGTAAAATGGATTGATATTTTTTTTTTACACCCTTGGAATCTGATCAGGAATGAATATATTAAATCGTTCGATTAATCATCTCTTTAGATGGATTTTTCTGAGATATTTTTAATTTACGCGACGATATAATTAATTATATGGAATTTATATTTTTTTCCGGGTTTAGTACGGTTGTGCGTAATTAATAAAGTAAGGTCGTTTATATGGAAATTATTATACTCATCCGATTAAGCTTATTTAAATAAATCTTTGTGTCCGATGATTTTAATTTTTGACGTCAATTAACGAAGGCGTGTTTTGCCGGAAAAGGATGTAAAAATAAGCGAATCTCCGTTAACCGTTAGTAACGAATAACAGATATTTTATTTTGTTTCATACATATTTTACAAATAATCCGTCACGAAAAATTATCGTTTGTTTTAGTAGATTTTGCATTACATCCTAACTAACACACATATCTAGTTCGTTACCAGTGTTACCCCTTCCCGTCGAATAAAAAACACGTACTATTCTTAGTACTGTTTATAATAAATAGTACCGGGCTTTGCTCGTTTCGAATTAATGCGCATTTCGATACGGAATACAGTTATTACTATTCTACGGTGTGGAGGGTCGAGATTTGAACCCATTTTGCTAGCCCATTTTTTAAGATAGCCCAAAACGGACTTCGAATTAGTCAAACGCGCGAATCTCCGACGGTTATCGTAACACTTTGCACGTTTTTTGGGCCCATTTGAGTGCCCATTTCAAGGTATGTATAGGTCGCGTCGATCGGTAGCTAGAAATGTAGCGACGGTTACGAGACAATTTCTTTGAAAACTTTTTCCGTAGCTCGCAGGGGTGAAAAGTTGCTTCGAGTCGAAGAGAAAGCGTTAAATTTCCGTATAAACCCGTTTAACCCTAATTTTCTCGACGGGTATTACGTATAAAAATACGGGAATACCGTAGTTAGACCCGTATTTTAATCCGTCATAACTTTCGTTCGAACAATTTTTTAAAATTTCGAATCGTTCGCGAATTATCGCGAAAAAATCGATGTTTTAAAAAAAAATATATATATATATATTAACATGTACATATATAACTACCAACGGGACGGCTAAATTGTATTAATAGTTTTTGCCTCTGTGGCACGTTTCATAAATTTCCGGGGTAATAACCGAAAAATTCAGTTTTGACAAATATCACAAGTACTGTTTTATTTTTTTTGGGTGGGGATGAATTTTGGTGTTTTTTTCTTTCGTCGATTTAAAAATACTTTCGAATAAATCGAAACGGTAGTCGAGATTCAAAAATTTTAATGTATATTTACCGACACACATGCGCGGTAAAAAGCGTCAAAGTTTAAAATATTCGAACGATGAGCTGAAATTTTTAATATACATTTAGATAAGTATGAAGAAAGGGTCGGAGTCCAAAATTTCGAAATTCGTAATTTCAATAGGGGCCATTTTCAGTTAATACATTATACGTATGCGGAAAATGTCATTCAAATCGTCACATCCGAGGTGGTCTTATGAGTATTAATATATAAGATTAAGGAAGGCACACACGTGTGTATAACGTCCCTATATTATATTATTCCCGGTTTTCAGTTATTTTTTTACATTCGAATATTTGATTAAATCCTTGAGATGGTGGTAGTGAATGCGAAATAGGAATTTTTATTGAAAACATTCGAAATAAATAGTTTACATTTTCCTGGCGCTTAATGTGGTCGTATGTGTGCGTGCGTAAGTTGTTTAGTTTTTTAGATGTCGTTTAAATTATCGTCGAATTTTGAACGTTTTGTTTTTTTTTACTCTGTCCTTTTCTAAACTACGTAAAAACATCTGTTATTAAGTTTACTAACTATTCGGGCCTGAATATATTTTAGAGCGGTGCCTTAACGGGAACAGACCTTGAACGACTTAAAATAAATACACGTTATAACCGTATAAAAACCAAAATGAATAACCCTGTTGAATTATGATTCTAAAAGTGGCGTCCTTTAAAATATTTCTCATTTAACCCAATGATCTAACCGAATTAACTCTTTCTTCTATAGGGTACATAATATGCTTTTAATGATGACAATTGGTTGATCTAGAGAATACTTTAGTTTTCTTATAAGGCATTAAGAATTTTCTAAACTGATTCGTATTTTCAAGCCATTTTGTTTAATTACTCGAAAAAAGGTTTAATTTTATGTGAAAAAAAAAATTAACCATGTACTACCGAGAAAGGGTTATAAACGGTGAAATGTCGGTATTATGATATCTCGGATTGATACTTGTCGAGTTTTTCCGCACTAAGGTCTATTTCATATCGTACCCTTATTATTATTATTATAAATTGGACTCGGGAATTAACTAATTTGTCTATGAAAAACATAAAACATAACCAAAAAAAAGAAAAAAATTAATAAAGTAACTTTACATTATAACATAAACTGAAATAAAGAATAATATATACAAGCATCATCTGAGGAAAGTAATGAACTTAAGATATAAGGAGGCCGATGGCCTAAAGATATAAGCTTAGAAAATAAACGCGATTGTTCTGCCGAGTAGGAAGAACAGTCAAAAAACAAATGATTCTAATCCAGAATCATATCGGTTATCGTTCGGGTGAGAGCAGGTGCTGGTTTCGGCCATTCCAATTCTGTGCAAATGAACTGGTAGGCAACAATGATTCAAACGAAGCCGAGTTGTGACGAGAAATTGGTCCGCTAAACTTTTTGGAAAAATACCACGCTTCTTTGGAAAGAACCGGTTTAACGCTTTTATAAAAACTGCTGACTTTATTGAGATGGAAAACAGTTCAATCTGATTCCAACTGGGCTTTCATTACAACTCGGAGATCTGTATATGGAATGTATGGACACAAAATGCCGATGGATGCTGCTGATTTTGCGGCTTCATCACAAACAGCATTACCAAGAATTTGAACGTGACCAGGAATCCAACAAAAGTCGATTGTAATATTTCTTAAACTGAAATAGTATATTTCTTCTAAAATTGCAAATATAAAATAAGATCCCTCGGTAACATGAAAGTTCGATATAGCATTTAAGAGAATCCGATAAAATAAGAATATTGCCACTAAAAAAAAAATTAGAAGCGCGAAGGAAGCGTAAAGTCTTGACGATCGTAAAAGCAGCACGCCGATAGTAATTTAAACTTTCTGGTCACGTTTTTACTTGGAATCATGAAGGCCAATCCTACCAGTCCTTGAAAATCATCTTTAGATCCGTCAGTGTACACGTATAAAAATTCAGGCCACTTGTTTTGAATTATGAAGATATGTTCTAAGAAGGACCAAGATAACATACTCTAAATCCACCGTAGAAACTGGAAATTTTCCAGCAAAGGTGAATTGAGAGAATACAGGAGCGGGAAGTAATAAGGATTTGTATGGAAGAAATATATTGGCGGAACGTGCGAGCAAAGGACATGATTTAGATGTAAATCTCCACTTGTGAAAAATTTCGTGATATTTAAAGGATAAAGAGTTATTAGAAAAGGATGAAAATTTTAGGAAAAACTGATTTGCAAGTTGTTGCCCTCTCAACTGGATCGGTGGAATGCAGAATTCCGAACATAAACCAACTTCTGACGAGGAAGGAAATGCTCCAAGCATCCAGCGCAAACAATAGTTTTGAATCCGTGTGAGTTTAGTAATATGATCTCGAGCTGCACTGCCAAATATTGGAAATCCATAATCTATTCGAGATCTTACCAGCGTTAAATAAAGTGTCCCTAGGACAAACGGATCACTGCACGTCCATTGTTCAGCATCGAAATAAAATCTTTAACGCGTTACGAAACGTTAAGAAATGCATTCATTCTAGTTAATTACGGGTTTTTATTAATAATTCGAGACGTTGGTTTCAAACTGCACGAACTTGTGGCATGCCATTACCAAATTATTTATCTCTTATATGTAGATTGTAGTTTGAAAAAAAAAATGAAAACATAATGTTTCAAACTTCGTTTTGTTACATCTCCATTATGCTTTCTTCCTTCTGATCGTCATTTTCTTGCGAATTTTATCTTGTTTGAACATTTTTTTTTTTTAAAACTGGGTTCGATGTGGAAATGTTCTATAATATAACTGATTAATTTCATTACACGTGCTTTTTCCTATAAATTACTGGCTTTTTGTTTGCGTAATATTATTATATTCTTATTATTATACTAATTAACTATTGTAAAATACTTATTTAATAGCGTCGTTTTTTTTTTTCTCTCGTTTAACACTTACATCTGAGATGTTTATAATGAATCAACCGATGTGGAAACCCAATAAAAAAGAAAAAACCAAAAATTATTTTCCTTTTGAACGTTAATATGTTATCCAAAAACCGTCATTTTATTATATAAAATAATAGTACTTAATATTTTTTTGATTTAATTTTTTCGTACGTAGAAATGAATAATTTTATGTAAAAAAAATAATAATAATAATAAAAAAGTTGATACGTGATCAAAGGGTTAAAATTGTTTTTTACAGGGGATATATTTCTAATTCAGTTAAAATATCTTAATATGTAAATATGTGTGTACACGTACCAGATGCATGTGCATGTATGTACGTATATATGTGCGTATGGGTATATGTGTATACACATGTAGTTGTGTATATATGTATGTATATTTATTTGTGAATAATGATATGTAAATATGTGTACAAGTGCATTTGTGTATATATGATTAAAATGAAATATTCTCATATTAATATTTTTGCTTATTTATATGTATGTATGCGTATATACGTGTATACGTATATGTATATATATATATTACCTTATGTAATGTTTACCTATTGTATACGGTCGTTCGTTTTTATTTTTACTTTTGTAAAGTATATCGATAATTTATAATTTATTTTCCGTAATTAATTTTGTTTAATAACAATGTAATAAATTAAGACAATCGAATTTGTTATTATGCATGAATTTATTTTCCGCTGCTCGCGTAGATAATGCGCATTTTACGGATTTTATTATTAACTTCTTTGCTTGTTTCTGGTAAATGTAAAAACAAATAAATTGAATTGAATTGATTTGAAAAATGTCATAATAATAAATTGAAATTGAATTGAATTGAGTATTATCACCATTACAACTATTGATAAAAACGACAGTCTTATCATTATTATTACTATTACGATTAAAATATACATACATATACACATATGCATACAATACGTGTACACATATATAAAACGATATTGGAGTAACATTTATATTACTGAGATATTAAAATAGAGAGGATTGATCATCTATTTTGAAACCAATTTTTTCTGCATTGTTAAAAGTACAGAAGCCAATGTAAGTATTTTTATTTATAAGAAGTGGGGAATTTGTCTATTTTAAAGTTATCCCTATATTATTTAAAATAAAAGCACCGATATATGGTATACTGAATTGTATTTAAGTTACCAGTGATTCCGAATTTAGAAATAATGGCTTTGTGAATTAGTAATGGGTCAAGAAGTAGCATATAGTGCACAGGCAGCGGATAATGGATCAATCTTGTATAATAAGGATAAATGTGCAAATGGCTTGGATAAGGTTCTTGTTATTATTATGTTTTTAAACCGAATCCCATAATTATTGGGAATAATTCTAATTAGCTTATCATATAATTTGATGTGTATTTCGTATTTACCTCTTAAAGGTAGGCAAGTAAAGTTAAGTTTGTAATCGATCCGAAATATTTAAGTATAGTAGTTGTTTTGCTTAGCTAGAAATAATTTTAAGCAGTTTGATATTTTCTCTGAGCCTTTTGGTTCCCACCTAGAATATAGTTGTATTTTTTAACAGAGGAAGACAGGCCTAATTCAACAATGTTCTCCTACATCTTTTTACAGATTATTTCAACCTTATTTTGGCGATTTTAAAAGACATGCACAGATAATCAGTATATGAAATCAAGCGCGTGTGGATATCTAATTACAGAATATGTTACGGTGTACCTTTGAAGAATGTAATACATTTCATAGTATGGGACCAAGCACAGCGCACTGTGAAACTCCATCACTATGGTTTCTTTAAAAATGGATGAGTTATTAATCTCCTAGCGGGAAAACCTCTTTTTAAAGTAGCTAATGATAGTGTTTATGAGGTATGGGTTAACAGACTGGTCTTGGAGAATTTTGATAAATTATCGAGGGCATCTTTTTATGTCAAAAGAAATTACAAGCATGTATGATTTGTTATCAAGGTTGTTTTTAATTAAAAGAAGTAATATTATAAGCGGCACCCACCGTGGAATGCGCTGTTCTGAATCCAAACTGGTTAGGGTGTAGAATGTTTTATTTTTTTCTTTTTCATTTATTACATCTATATGGTTGAAAATTTTTCCGCGATTATTGAGTAGATTGATTTGAAGGAAGATATTCTCTGATTTCGGAATGAAAACTACATCAGCAGTTTTCCGAACGGATAGAAATTTTTCAATTTGTTTGGAAAAGATTGAGAAAATTAATATTTACATTTTTAATAATTTTATTATATATTTTTTGTCTATAACTCCAGCTTTCCTATTATTCAGTTTTCTAATAATATTTCCAATTAATTCTTTACTCGTTTTAATTTTATTAACACGATTTTTGTTTATTAAAGTAATAGTATCTGTAAAGAAGTGTTCCAGAAATAATTTATATTCTTCTTCATCAGTGCGATGCACTTTATTGAGATAATTGATATCGAGAATATTGAAATTTTCGCATTTCTTAAAAAGAAATTTATAACGTTCACCTCGAGCGTTTAATTCAGCAACGAGACGCTTCCAATTAATAAGCTTTTAAGATTTATTTTAAGAGTCTGAACGAAGTTTTTGGCTTTGTTTTGGTGGAGGATTAATCGCATATTTACAATATTCAATTTTTGTGGGACAATATAATGATTTAATTTATTTATATCAGGATCATTAACGTGCATATCGATATTACGAATAAAATTGTTGATAAAAGTTTTATCGGTCGCACTAATCAGTTTTATTTAATTAATTTTACCGTACACTGACTTATTAATCTAGACAGTTGGATTATTTAGTAAAGTTGGACCTATTTTGAATTCTGTAAAAAAATAATTAAACAATCTATTATACTAGCGTCATTGTTATTATGAAAACTAGGATTGTTTCCATTCACGATTGCCAAATCATTGTTAAGCTTTTTAGACGATTGAATAATTCTTAACGAGTTACATAAATATTTCAAGAATTGAAACTTTTAACGTCAACCATGTCCATTATTAATTATTATCATAATAAAAATATTTGTACTGAAAATTCATATACACTGTATAGAGGACATTATGACTGAAAAATAATACATTAATTACGACGAATACGACTATTAAATTTTAATATAAATTTAAATATGACAAAGACGATTCTAAGAGTAATCATTGAAGTCATTATTATTATTATTAGAATAAATAAAAAATTGCACGAACAATACGATTCGACACTTGCAGCGGTATTATCGACGAAATAAAAGAAACAGTCCTTCAGGATACTTGTAGTATGGACGTTGTGTTTATATATGTACATACCTACATATATATGTATACATATATATATATATATATATATATATATATATATATATATATGACGTTATTACGAACGGTACTTTTATATATTTACTTCAACAGCGAGAGACTCTATCTTCGGTCGACATTCTTCGATGTAATTCAGGATGTGTGTAAAATAATTTTCCAACAACATTGAGAACCATGGGCATCGTCTTTCTCGGTATATAGAAGTTGCTTTTTTTATTCTCGTTGAGAGACATTTCAGATTGGCGTTGTTAACCCTACTTATAACGCCCTTGTCTACAAAAAATCTCCTACCAGAGCATCCGACGATCATACACTGACTAACGACATTGAGTACTACATAAATTACAGATACCGTGCGAGGCTTTAACTTATATTCTCATCTTACAATGTACCCCATCGTCGTGTAGCAGCTTCACAAATCGTTTCGGAACAGAATAGATTACAGATGAGGTCTTTTCTAATGCAATACCACGTACTTTTTCCTTACCTGGACAGCTTTTTTCTTCTTCTTCTTCTTCTTTAGAATACACACTTCCAAATAACCATAAAAATTAAATACACACACACACGCGCATTAAGTATTTGTACGAGTGGTAGAAACAACATACAAAAGATACATGACGAAGTAGTAAAACCGCTAACTACAATTACATGTAGGATATAAACGTATATACCTCTATACGAACGTACTGCTGTAACCTCTAAAATAGAAAGTAGCGATTAAACCATAGGGTGTACATTTGTTGTGGGAAAGACGAATTACTCTACACGTTTAACGAGGAAAGCTGTGAACAGAAAAAGGAAAAGAAATCAACCGAGCCAAATAAAACCCGCAACCGAATCTCCCTCTTTATGCGACTAACCCACACAAACACACACTACATATCCGTCTTCTTATATGTACGTAATGGCGCATATATCTATATACATAAGAAATGTTGAAAGTCATATATATATATATATATATATATATATATATAAAGTATATGCCTACACAAACAATAACATTCAATATGACAGACGAAGAAGAGATTCAATTCCTCCTGGACAACAACCAGGCTGGATTCATTCCATCATGTCATTGACCCCGTTTTTTTTATCCTGACTTGTTAGCGACAGTGGTAAAATCATCATCCTGTTAGTATAGATAGATGATATGCCACCCACCCTGCCACTCTGAAAGTGACGAAGAACAAGTTATATTGCCAAAAAATAATAATAAAACCAACAAATCGGAAAAAAGAGAAATATTAAAAGTTCCCTCTAAATGCGGAGGTGGCACTTATAAATGGTGTGTGTGTATATATATGTATATGTATATATATATATATATATATATATATATATATATATATATATATATATATATGTATGTATGTATGTAATGGATTTAGGCCGCACTTTTTTCGTTATACAGAAATACGCATATATCGTATATACATTATAATGACAAATATACTTGAAAACATTATTGTTCAAATTCGATCTAATTTATCGCATTTTAAACATTTTAAATAAATGACGTTTATGGAATTAGACGTCAAAAATGTGTAAATAATGCGGTACAATATTAAACATTTTACTCGTGAAAAGTGTTTAATAGAGTAAAAATATTATTAGAAAATGCAAATAGAGATACGATGAAATATCATTGGAAATCAGATGATCACTGGCTACAATAAAATTTTTCATTTAAATGGCTATTGTAAAATTTTCCATTTAAATTAACTACTAAATGAAAAGACAGATCAGAATATTTGAAAGTGTGATATAAATTGACGGAATTTTGACAGAATTTATCGTAGAAAAACATCAAACTTGAACACGGTGGAAAAAAATTTGTCACGAAAATGTCCTAGTACATCGTGTACGATAGGAAATAGTAGGGGCTCCGGACCAAGTATTAAATTAATCTTTTACTATTTTAATCCGGGACCAGTTATTATTGTCACATAATTTTCACGCTGACGATCTTAAAATCGTAATATATATATATATATATATATATATATATATATATATATATATATATATATATATATATATCGAGATTGAAAGAGTACCGTCCACATATAAGAAGTTTGGTAAAGTTTAATAATTAGTAATAATTAATAATTAAAAGAATAATTTATTGTTATTCACTAAAGACGACATTGCTACTTCTATTTCGTTAAAATTTATAAGTTCCCCATACAGTAGAACTTTTTTTATCGGTCACTCTCCGAGAACGGATCTTTGAAGTCACCCTCCGGGACCGGTCTGTGACGGATAACTGAATAGGCGGATAACAGAAATTCCATTACAAATTACATATATATAGTACTATGTATATCAGATTGTAAATCATTTGGCAAAGAAATTTAAGAAGTCTATTTAATCGGGCAACATTTAGGGTACTGTATTTTTATTTAGAGATTTAGTATTGCAATACAATTACTTAGGAAAACTGTATCGTCATAATTGTTTACGTCTTTAAATAAAATTTTCTTCTGTTCTTGTACAGCTCGAGCTTTCTTTACGGCCATGTTCCGTACTTTTTTTAAAAGTAAGATCTGTGTAAAGTTTGCCTCCTCTTATCTTTCAAACCAATCGATGAACTTCAGTAACATAGTTTCAGCTTACAAATGGCTGTTCATCATTGTCGTCAATTTCATCATTCTCGGAATACTAAACATTAGATACAAAATCTTCATCGGTTAACATTTCAAAACCTTCATCCTGTTTATTACACTCTAACCAATCTGTTAAACCGACTGACTGCTAAAGAAAGACCTACACAGTTCGACAGACGAACCCTTCTGACGACGCGACCTCAAGGTCATTAATAGAGTGACGGTTAAAAGGATATTATTGGTCTTTCGGCCTTAATTTTAATTTTTTACGAAGTCAATACGTCTTACGACGTGTCCTGACAATTTTCTTTTCCGTTTTTCGATAGGCTCGATTAATTTTTTTTTTTTAAATGTATGTCGTCGAAAATTCTGATATTTTAACTTCTTTCCGAGGCGTCTTCGTTATTCAGATGGTCTCCGTTGAATTCACGTTTATTTATTCTCCGCTCTGTTAACACTCCTAACGTGTATATTTGCAATTTTTCAAACGTCTATATGTAATAATAATAAAAAAATTAATAAAATAACGTCTCCCATTTAAATTAAATAACCGGGAAAGCGAAAGCAAAATTGTTAGGAATCGAAAAGAAACAATTTGTTAAAATACTGAAAAATCTGAAAACTAAAAACAGAAAAAGATAAAAAAAAAAAAACACTAGGTTACGAAGAAACAATTTTCGGTACTCCATTCAGATATATACATCAAATTATGATTATACTCGACAGTGTATCAGAAATGGCATTCTTACCAGTCGAATCCTGGGGCATCGGTACTTTTGTCTACTCATTTGGATCTCAGAAGGCTGAAACGCATGAAACTTGATCAATTGGTCGTTACTAATTAGTATAATTAACAGAGTTCAGTCAGTAGGCTATATTTTTGCGCATGTTATGCTATTTGTAAGTGCTGCTTATTTCGTTTCGATCTCAGATTGCAGAAATAAAGCGGCTAACGTATCCTTTTCAGAAGTTGTATTTAAAAATAAACCTAAATATTTCGTACAGATTACTCAAAATATCGTCAGATATATCCGTCCTTTAATCTCTTTTTCCGGATTAACTCCCCACATATTCCGCGACAATAGAAGTTTCAATCGATAATTCGATTCAATTTATTTTCATATTTCATTAAAAGGTTTATATAATATACAAAATATGATATATAAAATAACTGCACCGAGCGACGGTAAACAAGTTAAAATTGCATTTTACAACAAACGTGGTACTAGAAACGAAATTTATAAATAAAAGTCGTGAAATGCTCCTTAACGAATTATTTAATCGTATTCTGTACAAATTACAGTAAAATCGATATAATGCGCGAATAAATAAAACTAAGAATGTGTATCTCAATATAAAACGTGTATTTCATTTTTGAACTCGTCCAGTTTATATCATATTAATAATAAAAAAAATACACATAAGAATTATAATTTTTTTTATATCAAATAAATTGTTAATAAATACCTTGCCCGAGTCAGAATCAGGGACGATTTTTTTCAACGAAATACCCGAGCCCTGCTCGGTTTAATTCGTTTTATAGATCGCTGCCTCAAGAGACGCGACCACAATGATGATGGTGCGAATATATGTAAAATGTGTTGTAAATTAACAATAGCAATAGCCAGAATCTTTTAATTTATATTACCGTATAGTTCTATAATTTTTAAGAATTACGATATAAATTAAACAGCGCTTCAAAAAATATAATTTCATAATTTCTCTCCCCCCAAATTTAGTAGAAACTCGTTTTTGACTTCAAATAATAAAACATACATACATTTAGCGATGGGCATAACCGACTAATTAGTAACACCGTTTTTAAAAAACCGACTAATTATTCTGTTTTTTATTGAGCCACATTTACTTTAATTCTTTATTAGTACAAAGTAAACACAGCATAGCAAATGAAAATATCCCTAAACGATAATAACTTATATATAACGAATAACGGATATAAAATTAACGAAATGTATTTAAAATAAAGTTTTTTTTTTTTTTTTTTTCTTCTTTTTTATTGCCAATTTGTACCTAGCTTGATAAAGCTATCAACAAATGTTTGAAAAGAGACTCGTGTATGGGGAGCACACCCATTGGTGTGTTCTACCCTATTTGTTTACACTATCTTGAATTTTGATCCTCTTGAGACGTCTTGTCACTGGTTTGTTCGGGATCGCTGCCGCTAGCTGATTGGGGTGTCCATACAGACGCACCATGTGACTTTGAGTTCGTCTATTAATGACCTCGTCAATGGTATGAATCCCTAAATCTCGATGGATCAGTTCATTGGTAACGTACCAAGGCATACGGTATATCAATCTGAGGGCTTTGTTCTGGAACCGTTGGATGATCATCCGATTCGATGGTTTCGCGCATCCCCACAGCGGTGCAGCGTAGGTCCATATTGGTTTCAGCATGGTATTATATATTAACAGCTTGTTTCGTAGTGACAGCTGCGACTGATATCCTATAAGCCAGTATAGGTTTCTCAGCTTTAAGTCCAATTCCTTCCTCTTCTTCTGTATATGAATCTTCCAATTTAGAGTGGAATCCAAATGTACACCAAGGTATTTCGTCCCTTTGCTTCTCGGTACCAGTATATTATTTAACATTAATTGTTTATTATGAACCTTTCTATTGGAGAATGAGACGTGTGTACATTTTTCAGGAGTTATTTGGAGGTCCCACTTTTGTGTCCATTTAAGTATGGTATTTAAGTTTGCCTGTAAAATGGCAACAGCCTTATTAGCATCTTCATCTGATGCAATTAACATCGTGTCATCTGCAAATGTTGCTACTTGTACATGTTCATCAGTTGGTAAGTCGGCAGTATAGATAGAATATAAGAGGGGCCCCAATACACTGCCCTGCGGCACACCAGCGTGTATAGGGTATATTTCCGAATGCTCATCGTCATACTTGACATGAAACAGCCTGTCTGTCAGGTAAGATTGCAATAATTGATAATAAAAGTAAAAAAATTTCTTTCAGTTGAAGAGTAACTAGAAGATAATCTAGAAATTATGAACTTTGAAGTAAATCATGTAATCACGCTGATTTTAGAACTACATTCATAAACTGAATATAATTTAATGCAACACGAGTATATATAATCAGTGTTTTGCAAAATCAATAAATTATTCTAGTAAAAAATATAACTAACAATTTCCGTATTCAAAATACGATTAATTTTCAATCGGTTCTATATCGACATCTAGACTCCAGTCGGTTTAACAAAATCTACTAATATAAAATAATCTTGAATTGTTCGAAATTTTGTGAAAAAAAAATCGTGTAATCGTACAAATTTTAGAACCCCATTAATAAATTAAATATATTTTAATACAGCGTGAATGTATGCAATCGATGTTTTACAAAGTCAATAGTTTATTCTAGTAAAAATATAACTAACAATCGTCGTTTTCAAAATTCGACTAATTTTCAATCGGTTCTAGCAAAACATACTAATATCGATATACATACGACTACTTTTCGATCGGTTCCAACTAAATCTACTAACGTCAATATTTTCTGCGTTCCAAATCTTTAAATTACTTAAATCAAATTTTAATTATTTACTGTTAAACTGTTATTATGAAATCCGAAGTGAATTTTGATAATTAAGAAAAAAACAACACGTAATAGAATATTTCGGTCGAAATATGATTACATCATTTCGATCGAACAATAATAACCTAATAATAGAATCTACTAACGGATATTAGCCGAAATGCGACTAAATTAAATCGGAATTACGTCATCCGATTTAAACGGTTTTTTTTTGTTCTAAAGCACGTCACACACTTCTTAACGTATCATCTACAAATTAAATAAAACACTAAATTTATTTATATGATCAAAATAACATTTTTACATGATTTATTAATATATGTAAACATCGGATATATTATAAAAAAAGAATATTTAATCAATTTCTTAAGTTAATAAACGATTTAGAAAAAAAATATTTTCAGAAAACGACTGATTTATCCGGGTCTTTTGGAAAAACCTAATTAGATGGCTATTTAAAAAAAAAAACAAAAACGAATTAGTCGGTTGTACCCATCACTAATATACATATAATGTTGATGTATTGGAGCGTAGTGATTTTATGAATTAACAAAACAAAATAAAAACGATGTTAATCGCTATAAAATTTATTTTATTAATGCAAAGCTTTTCGCCTATCAACTCATTTTCAAGCAAATACAATGAACGTTCATTGTATTTGATTGAAAATGACTTTATAGTCGAAAAGCTTTGGGAGAATAAAATAAATTTTATAGCGATTAACATCGTTTTTATTTTTTGTCAATATATACATATGTACTGGGTTGGTTATTTGACCGATCATTTATCAATTTTCAAGTTGATGGGGATCATTAGTTGTCGTCTTTTATAAACTTTCAAATTAATGTAGTATTTATAATTATATACACATATTAGATATATTTTATATATATATATATATATATATACTAGCGGCCCGGTACGTGCTTCGCTACGTATAAAGTGAAATAATAAAAAAATTTAATTGGAACATCAAATTCATTTATTCAAACAAAAAAATAGTTTATTAATTGCTAGCTATTTTAAAACTTAATCCAAAACATTTGGATAAACAATATATTTTGTTTTTCCATTTTGAGCATGAATAAACAAACGGCTGGGATACCGACTCTGGAACAGGCAACATAAAGTTGGCCATGTGAAAGACATGATTCCTCCAAATTCACACCACAAACGTGAAGTGTTTTGCTCCTGGGCCTTGTTGATGGACATCGCAAATGATAAACTTTCAGGATATTGTAATCGTTTGAACTCAAATGGCATATTAGTTGGAATCATAGGGATACGCGGCATCAAACAAACTTCTCCTTTTGATTTAGCAGTTAAGATCGTAACTTCAATCAAATTTGGCAATAACTTTTTCACTGCCATTCTGGTGTCATTACACAGTTTTGGTGGATTAATATTTCGCAATAACATAATCAAAGAACCAACTTTCAGATTCAAGCAATGCGGTGGCATACCAGCCGGTTCCAATGAATTTAAAAATTCAATTGGATAATTCATTGCCTCATCTTGATTTATAACACTGTCAATATGACTACACCTGACAGTTTCGCTTGAATTTGAAAATTAATGGCATTGATATGAATGTTCTTCGGTGCTAAAATGGCGCATTCTCTCAACCAATCCATGATTCCTGTAATTCTGAAGAATATTCGGAAAAACACATTCAATCAATTCATCTATCGATTGCGCAATTGTACAAAAATTGTTCGGTACAGCGATCAATCCGTTGGTACTGTCGATTTGTATGTTGCCATCACCAATTTCTAACTATTGTTTTGAAAACTCATGGGCAGCTGAATCATTTTGTAGGTGAATACGCATATTAATGTTCAGTGTCAATTTTTGTACATATCTCCAAAGAACTGATGACTTGAAACAGGCATTTCTTTCATCAGCAGGAGTTGATCGAGGAATGACAGGCAATGTTTGACGAAAATCCCCTGACAGTAATATCAAAGCACCACCAAAAAGCTGTTGATTACCACGTAAATCTTGCATTGTTCGATTAAATGCTTCCAGTGATTTTTTATTCGCCATTGTACACTCATCTCATAAAATAATTGACGTTAATCGCAGAACTTCTGCCATAGCAGATGCACTCAACAATATGTTTAAAAATATAAACACAAAAATTTGCTTTAATCGAAGCACGTTCAAAATGAAATGACCGCATGAATGACATAACAACATGCTTGTACCGTCAACACTGAAAAAGTTTCAATTTGACAGCACAATCCCCATCTGAAAAAAGTTTCAATTTGACAAAATTCATTCATTCCTTTCGAACTAACAACAGCAAATAATAGTACGTACTCGCCATTTATGATGTAATTTTCTCAGTAGAATACTAAGGTGCATCAACACTACACCATTTATTGAATTCATTTGTTACAAAAAAAATGTGATAAATGAGACCGATTTTGTGCAAACTTCACATAAACCATCTACTAAATAGTCCGAACAAAGCTTAAACATTTGGTTTGGATAGGTGATCCCGTTCTTGAGTTATAAAATTACAACGAAAAGTGGCATTGATATTTATTTATATAGATATATATATATATATATATATATATATATATATATATATATATATATATATATATATATGGATAGATATCAAATCGTTGCTTTACGAAGAAAAATTGTTTTATTATATGTGTATATGACATAAATTACAACGTTTTACAGAGTGGTGTACAGTTATGGTTACTGAAAAGATATAGTCAACTCAATTTAGAACATATGTTAAATTATTTATTTTATTTAACACACGCACTCATACGCGCACAATTATGTATTTATATTATTATCTGTAATAGTGAATACTGTCCATTATGAAATGTTCTATCATGGCTTACTTTCAGTGCTGCTTGTTGTCCGATAGGATAAATTACATGCAATCTACATATATATATATATATATATATATATATATATATATATATATATATATATATATATATATATATAGGTATAAATAATTTTTTAAATTTACGTTTTAGATTCGGATTCCTGTATACAACCCCATTTTATTATAAGCAATACTTAATTGTATAAATCATAATAATCTCTATTAAATGTTGACTTTTAACTGAAGTCTATATTTTATTTGTAGACATTCTAGAGCGTTTGTAGCTGTATTGAACAAACTAGTTAGTTGTTTATTTACGAAGTATGTGAGTCGATCGTATTGTTTATGTTAGCGAGTTGATACTTGTCTATATATTTGGTGAAAATTATTGTTTTTATTCGAGTAAACTATTTGACGATATAAGGAAAATATGGGCGAACGTAAAATAATATCCGAATTCCAGACGTGTGTGTATGAGTGTAGAATTTGTGTTTATTTGATTTGCTTTTGGAAAAGCTATTAAAATTATTCTAAAGAATCCGTACACAAGATGCGTTAAAATTTTCTCGAAAATCGTTTACAATTTTGATTAAAGTTGTTTTTCTCTCCGGACGCATTTATAACGCTGTTATTATTTTAATATCGTTTCCAGTCGTCTAATCCGAAGTAAATTATTTTACTTCGAAAAAGTTTAATGGAGTATCATCCTATCGGTTTATCAAATTGTTTAATATCAAATGACAGAATTAACGGACACCATGAAGAATAGATTGTCCGGTGATATTTTATGAAGGCGGGTCTAACAAACTCCGTAAAACGACTGAAGTTTCCTTAAAAAAGTGTTTTTTTTTAAATTCTTTGTATACGCGCAACTGTTTAGGAAAATAAAAAGTTCGTTTGCTAAATGAGCATAGATTATGCAGGATGTAAGTAGAAGCGTTCCAACAAACGCACTCCCGATAACAATGTACATCTTGGGCGTTCAACATATCTCGAGGATCGCGGCGCTTTAATCTTCTGTTCACTGGTAATTGACGTTCTGCAAGGCTGATATAAGGACATTATTATTCCAAAATTAATAGGATTTATTTATTTATTTTTTTAACGTGCCTTATACTACTTCTAAGGCCAGAGGCACGGAAGGATAGTTTTATTAAGGGGAGAAAGTTGGATAAAACAAGGAAAGTTATAAGTTTAGATTCAGCAGATGGTGAATACTGTAGGATTTCGCTTAGAGAGGACGCAAGTCCAACAGTAAGACGGTGAGCTGAGTACGAAGGACATGATAGGAGAATGTGAAGAATGTTACATGACGAGCATAACGGTGCACTCTGGCATAGAAAGAAATGCTTGTGTGTACAAAGTGTACGTCCACAGCGTATGCGGAACAGAGCGACTTCATATTTTCTAATAGAATGTTCCGACCAGTTTGCATTCTTCCAATCCGTACTGATCCATGAAGTCTTTTGCTGAAATTGGTAGGTTTGGAGCTGGTGCTAGGATGGCGGATTCTTTAGCTGCTTTATCGACCATTGTGTTCAGTCTGACTTCCTTATGATCCGATATCCATAGAACAGTTATTATAATATGCTGCCTGGGATTTATCGACTGACGGCTAAGATGGATGTTTCATTTAGCTCAAATTGGAAAAACTATTTTTGCGCGAACTAGATTTGTTATATCTTCCTCTTGGCAGGAAATCATCTTTAAACCTCGCTTAATAAATATTTATATCTACGATCTCACCAATCTGAAAATACGGATTTGAATTATACGGAACTGCATGCAAAAACAACTTATTGGGAATACAGAAACGACAGTCGAAAATACAGCGCACCAAAATATGCTTGTAATTTAACATTCCGTGATGACTTAAATAAATACTGTATGCTAATGCAGCGCATATAGTATTCAATTCGGTATAAGCTCGAATGTCCGAGGAATGTGTTTAATTACACTTCCTGTCAATCCTACAAGACGACTAAAAAAGTGACGGAGACGATACAGAGATGTTTTATTGCATAGTTAAAATTACACAGGCAAATGCTGATAACAATTCGAAATATCTATTAAAATGTCAATCTTCGTGACGATAGAAATTCTTTAATTCATCTGTAAGGTCACTTTTTGTCACTAAAACATTAATCGCATTTTTTAAATTTTACTTTATCATCGCTGTTATTTATGGTACTCTGCTAATTGTGCAGACCTTTCTACACTTTTTTTTTACGACGAACAAAAATTTTGCATATCTAACCTATTTCATTAATATTAGTACGGAATCAGTCCCTGGTAAGGCGTTATTTTATTTACAAAATAGATTTCATAAGATTCTCTTATCTGTACTACAGCCATCTTTATTTTATTAATGTACTTTACTTTCGTGTGTTATATGTGTATTTTTTTATTCGTATATAAGTTAGCCATGCCGCGAGATGTAATGGTGATGACTGAGATGATAATAGGGTTATATCTGTAGCATTTGCCAGTTAATTGTGCAGGATATATATTACATAATATAGATGATAGACACGTATCATTATTGAAACTACGTTACAGTTCTTGGTGCCGAGTAGATGATCGAGACAGTAGAGTACACTGACAAAACTTATTTCTTCCTATGAATAATAAAAGTTTAAAAGAGAGAGAAATGAAGCTTGTTCCTTTTTTTATTTTTAATTTATTTTATTTTTCATTTCTTTTTTATTGTTTGTTGTTTCTTCAATAGAAAAAGATAATATAATCGTGTCGGCTCTGGAAAAATCCATTAAGAGGGAAGATAATAGTGTATACTCTGCTGGAATGAATCGGTTACGCTGTTGGAGAGCCGGTTTTCTTTTTTAGGGTTGATGGACCGACCCGAGTCTGCTTGATTCCATAAGTTAATGGGGTTATTGATCCTTCCATTGCTTCATCTTATTCCATTCCGTCTCCCTTTCGTAATTCCTGTCTTATTTCCTGTAATTTTTACTGCTACTAATATATATATATATATATATATATTATATATATATATATATATATATATATATATATATATATATATATATATATATAAAAGTAATACTTGTTGGAACAAAATAAAACTAATATCTCCCCCCTTATTCTATATTCGTCGCTGGCTATTGAAAATGCTAACGCGATATTAACCTTATCCGTGCTTTATATTATTATTATTATTATTATTATTATTGTTATTGTAATTATTGTTATTATCGTCATTGTAATTATTACATTCCACTCTATGACGGCGTACGTCAGAGGAGAAATGTTCTCTGTTAGGGTTGTTAAGCCAGATTGTTCACTTTCAACCAACCGTGACACGTTCATTACTCGTCCATGTTCATCCATCTGTGTTACACAAGTTCACACACACACACACACATATATAATACACGCTCGTCAACTTGCGTTCGCTACGTAATACATGGAAATGTATGACCCGTCCGTACATGCGGATACGACTGCGTTCTTACTATTCATTTTACATATTTTCTTCTCACTCTATTCTTCGATTCGTGGAGGTGATTTTGTACGAACACGATTAACATCTAATTCTTTCTTTTTTGAAAGGGATCCCTTGGGGTTAATATCCTGTTGTTATATTGTTAACCCTTCTCCTGATTCTACAACCTGTTCCGAAAATATGTAGCCGTAAGCGTGTGGATTCCACATGTGGAATATATATATATATATATATATATATATATATATATATATATATATATATATGAGTTGATTCACCTTTCTACACTTATATCTTTTACGTTAACGATGCAGCTCAGCAACTTTATAACAACTCCGATTTTCCAGTCTCTAACTGCTCTTTTCGTTTGTCTATCATTCTCATTTTGACTATATATATATGTGTGTGTGTGTGTGTATAAAAAACTTTTCCTACCTCGCGGACAAGTTACATACGTTGTGTACCTGTTCATATCTTGCTTTCATTATTTCCATACCCTCATGATGAATCTCTGTGTGTGGCTTGTATAATGCAAGTATATCCTACTACTGTACTGTTGAGGTATTCGACATTCCGCTTGATACACACGTTCTATACGTGTAATATCGCCCCTATTATTATTATTATTAAGCCGGGATAATGGCTTTTTGTTGCCCATTATTGCCTTCATTATCAACCGACCCCTCGACTTCTAATAACTTCTATTATTATTGTGTTTAATTTTATCATTTGTAAATAGTTACATACTTTATATATGTATATATATATTAAAGGTAAAGAGGAATATATACATTCCCCTCGATGAATTACCACCAGTACCGGGATTATAATCCGAATTTCGCCCGTATATTTTTCACACTTTATTATTAGCTAAATTTTATATATATATATATATATATATATATATATATATATATATATATATATATATGTATATGTATACATAATATATATGTGTGTGTAACATATGTAATTACATGGCTTAAACTTTAGTAATAAAAACATAAGATCCATATTATCCGGTCGATATTTTTTATAAAATATAGTTTTTATATAGCCACGAATAAAAACCAACTAAACCGAAAAAAATAGGTTATGTATAAATTTTATTTAATATAACGAAAAAGTGGATTAAAATAGTTTGAAAATGTTAAGAAAGAGTGTAGTTTAAATTATCAATTTTGTTAAATTTGTTAAGTTTTATGCAATATAACGGAGTGACGAATTGAAATAATTTTTGTAGATAATTAAAATGGTTGGAGAGAGTTTAAATTGTCAATTTCATTAAATTGTTGAACATTTATACTATTTAACGAAGAAGTGTATTAAAATCGTTTAAAAATGTTTAGAATGAGTGGTGTTTAAATTTTTTAATTTTATGAAGACAATAACAGTAAGACACAATATAAAGCATTATGGAAAGTGACAAATATTAAACTTCTGAAATGGAGGCAAAAATCATTATAGTTGAATAATCGAGGAACTAGTTATCTGAAGCCGCAGTATATTCTCCTCCAAGACATACAATAGACGTCACAAAATTCAACAAACTTCTACTTAAACTGGAACCTAAGTTTCTAGTTCTCTGTGACTTTAATGCGAAACATATACACTATAGATCACGACTAACTCTAATACAACAGTCACGAATCTCTATAAAGCAGCCAATGAACAAAAATGTATATTTTTTCAACCGGTGAACCGACAAACTGGCCCTTCGAATTCCTCATCTATCAGACCTTTTTTTTGATCAAAGACGTACATTCGAAATGCACAACAGTACAATCAAGCTCTGATCTTATTATTTCTGGTTATTCACCAATAATATAAGTACTGAGGTAACATACAAAGTAAAAAAAAAAAAATCTTCATAACAAGAAAACTGACTGGGAACTTACAGCGGAAACAGATTTATAATTAAAAACATCGGAACAAATTCAGCTGGTAATAAGCCAATTCACTGAACAATTGCAAAATGCAGTACTCAATTCTATTCTAGATAAAGCAGATATTGACAATTATCCGAAATATATAAGAGAACTTATACGCAAGAAGACAAGAGCAAGCACTCTGCGGCAAGGAAACGGAATGATGGACAGTGGGCTAGAAGTGAAAAACAAAAGTCTGATGTGTTTGCTAAATTATCCATCAATTATTTTTAAAACAAACGATATAACCACTAGTTCACCGCTTCCCGATATACAACTAAATAATACAAAAATAAAATTATTGTTTCCTGCAAAGGAAAAAAATACAATAAAAACTCTTAAATAATAGAAAATCTCCCGGATGCTATATAACTGCTAGAATGTTAAAAGAATCAAAAAATCAGTAATCCTATTGACACATATTTAACGCTATTATGAGAACATCGTACTTTCCATCTCAATGGAGGTTCTCACAAATTATTACGATCCTAAAGTCCGGAAAGTATAATACACAACCCTCATCTTACCGTCATATCTCGCAGCTATCTGTTTTTTTTTTGTAAAACTATTTGAAAAGTTAATATCAATTAGACTAACTAATATAATGAAGGAAAAGAAAGTTATTCCACAACACCAATTTGATTTCAGGAATACTTACGCTACAGAACAACAGATCCATATTAATTGAAGATAATTAAGCATTGTCTAATAAAATATGGAATGAAGGTTTATTATACAAATTTAAAACAATATATCCTGAACAGTATTATCAACTTATGTAATCATATCTAATGAACACACAATTTCGTGTTAAATGCATCGCATCCAATTGAAGCCTTGTTCTTCGGGAATCTTATCGGTAAATGCTCGCTTATGAAACAAATTGGACGATTCATTTTCGATATATACAAAAAAAACTTTTGGTAATAAATTTTCAATTTTCAACTTTCCTCTGCAACTTTCTCTACCCTTCGTAAAGAAGTAACTTTTCATTTTAAAAAAATATTTTCTTTTCATGTCTCCAATCAATTTGTCGATGTGTTCGCTTTATTATTATTATTAAACATATTTCTCCTCTTTTTTGCCTGTTCCGGGTGTATAAAGTTCTTCTCGTCCTTGCGTAGTTGGTAATTTTATATATATACATATACATATATATATATATATATATATATATATATATATATATATATATATATATATTAATTTGTGCCACGTGAACAAAATGCCGTGCACACTACCGAGCCAGTTTTTATTTTTAATGTTTCTTTTCCAGGATGTTCGATTGCATCTTGGACTCGTTCTCTTCAATTTTTATTATTCCCCCTCAACCCAAGATGACGTATTTACTGTTCCGAATAACCTGACTAAATTATACCACTTTCCTCGTTCTTATTCACCTCGTGAATTCGCGTATTTAGTTTTATTTGTAACCACATCTATCTAACATACACGCACCTTTAACAAGATCCCAACGGTATAGGCAGATTTTGCATATCACCGACGTTGTTCGCATTTGTAGTTCTTTCATATTTTAGAATATACTTCGCGTCGTTTCAATTTTAATTTAATAATTCGAATTAACCAACCCCGGCAATCGATTTACTTCATTGTCTCATTAATCGCCGTATTCGGTTTTGCTCGCATATTTCTTGTGCAACTTTTTCTTTACGCGTTCGATTTATTTGATTGGATATGTGTTGTCACACTATCAGCAAAAATGCCAACAATTATTTAATTGTTATCTTTTATTATTCTTATTAATAATTCCTTCATTTTTTTTTCAAATTGTGTTGGCACCGTTCAATACCTTCCGCCCGAGCCAATATTATATCGTCCGGTGTTATTTTCTTTTCTCCGGTCATATTTCGCACATTTTCTTCCGGTTTTCCTTGAACTTTTTCAACATTTCTATTTTATTATTATTAATTATAATTTTTTTTTTTTTAAATATTTGGCTATTAAAAATTATTATAGGTGATGGAGGTGTATGTCTGATGAGTTCTAAGTACGTAAATGTCCTCTTCTCAACAAGCCCGACAATAAACTGGTATTGTTCAGACTTTCTGCACGTAAAAATTTCTCATGAATAATATTGGTCTTCCTTTATGTTTCAAACTCTACACCGAGTCGTTCATTACAGTTACAACTAAATATTCCCCGTCAATTTCAATAATATTACCGTTCACTTCTTGGTGTTCTCATCACCACTATCTGAAGACCTTTTACCAAAATGAACATCATATCTTCACCATACTGTTTCATCCTTCCGATTCGCATGATGGCGTTGATCACATTTTTTCGAATGTTCCTATTACAATTGCTCTCGCCGAATATTCCACCAACAGATTTGTACTTCCTGTATTAACACGGCTTTTTATTATCGTTCTACAACGTTCATGTTTATCTCTATTTATATTATTCTGTTCGTAAAAAATCGTATTTAACGTATTTATCTGTTGCTCATCGATAATTATTACTGTACTTCCTTATCATTAACGTGTACTGCGATTTTAATCTTTTATAATTTATTATACTTTAAGATTTTAAGACGGATAAAAACATTCGAGGAAGCTCAATATTAAAAAAATGTCCGTTAATTTTTTTAATTGATTTTTTACTCTTTTTTTTTTTTTTTTTATTAACACACAATCTCAACTTCGATCCTGAATTTTTAACTTAATGGTTTAAATTTTTTTAAACAAATATATGTATATATATATATATATTTTAAAAGAACAGAAATAAACTTTTTAAAATATATATATATAAATTATTACTATTAAAATTAACGAATGATAAAATGTAGAAGCACTACTAGAAATTGATACCAAATGTTTCAAATCGAATTTGAATAATGTCTTAACCTTACAGTTCATGACATTTTTGTTTTTATTAAAATAATTTTTTATATTATATTTCGACCAATTAAATATAAATATAATAATAAAACAGTCCCCAAGTCCCCATAAATTGATAAAAATAAGTATGTCGCTTCAAATTATCATTATGATATAAACATCAAAAATATTAAAAATATGGACTACTTTAAATGATAATGGCGAAAACAATTTTTTTTCAGCGGTATAACATAATGTAACTTTACACTTTTGACACCGTGTTACACTGAAACCGTTCCAGTTGATATCCTTTCAGTTTTTTTTTTATCAAATACAGGCTAGTGGCCTATAGTATTAAATAGGGCGCTTGGGACAGGTATTGGTTGTTGAAGTGCCCTTCTTTTTCCATGGTGATGGTAAAGGTGACTCCCTCGGTCTTCCAGGTCTCCCGAGTAGAGCTGAAATTTTCATCTGTATCGGCGTTTTTCACGAGAAAACCTCGTATCCTTTTTATTCATTGTGTGGCTATAAGGAAGTGTGGTAATCGATTTCGACGAACACTACACAAACTGAGAATCCTTTGATTGTATAAAAACCCTGTAACGTGACCGAATTGAAATAGTTGTGAAAGTATAAGATGCAGACTTTTTGTTTTGGTATTGCACGACTCGGGCGTACAATGACGTTGGAATTTTCCCCGACATTTTTGTCACCACGTTGTAATGAATGAATTTCATCTGTGTAAATTTCAAAATCGTCTATAAAACTCTCCGGTCAGGATATATATTTGATTGATATACTTATTTATGTGGTTGTGATGGAATATACATCTTCAGTGAACTATGTGCTTTTGTGGCACACATTTGCTCATCAATAGACAATGACGAACTTGTTGGCAAAAAAAGTTGTTTCATAGTTTCATAGTTTCAATTTGAAATAAGCGATCATACTCTCCTCATCACGATGTTTCTGATTACCATTATTATTGAAATGTAGTACTCGACCAATTTTTTCAAAACGATTCAGCGTTAACGATTCGCGGACAACCACAGTTGTGATTCCGGTATATACGAAAATTTTTACTCTGCATTACCGTAGACATCAAAATATATTCCAATATACTTATAAATTTCTAAAGATTTTATATCGGTTAGACGAGTTATGTCCATAGATGTACTGTATAAATTTGTTTCATAAATCGGACGAAATAAATTACTGAAAAAACTATCAGTAGGTGAAATTGTGCATCTTACGTTGACAACAACCGTATTACCATTATTGTTGCAGTAGAATTTTTACTATAGCTTGAAATTCATCAGATGATCCAACTCAGCATCAGGATCTTCATAAAATACCAAATTAAAATTATTCTTTGTTTTGTCTGTATCATCTTCAAAGTCTTCCATGTTACATACATTACTAAAATCTTCTTCAAATGGACAATCACACCAATCGTCATCACTTCCATCTAGTAATATGGCTGGTATTTCTTCGTTAGTGCATACATGTGATAACCTTATCGGTAATACAATTGTTAGCCTAAAATTGTTTATTTCAAAATAATTATACACAAAAAAGACCTAAAATTACAATTTGTGAATGCATAAAACTAGTTGATAACAAAGCTATGATGTAGGCAGATAATGCATAAAAATTGATAGATTACAGAAAAAATGCCTAAGACTGATTACGAGAGAAGAAAAAAAATCTGGATATGAACTACCGAATGAAGAGAATGTATTAAATGCGAGAGGCTTGTTTTTAATGACGAAAATATGGGAGTATTTAACGGTAGAGGAAAATCAAATATATTTGGGAGTAATCATAGATAGATATCTAAGATGGAGTTTACATACTGAATATATAGAAAAAAAAATAAGAACAGTGATAGCAATGTACACATTAAGAAATTATGTAAACAAAGGTACATTAAAAATGGTCTATTATGCATTAGTCTAATCCGAGACTAAGGTATGGTATACAGGCATGGGGTTTCAGCTAGTAAAACGTACTTAGAAAAAATTGATAGATTACAGAAAAAAATGCCTGATTACGAGAGAAGAAAAAAATCTGGATATGAACTACCGAATGAAGAGAATGTATTAAATGCGAGCGGTTTGTTTTTAATGACGAAAATATGGGAGTATTTAACAGTACAGGAAAATCATATAGAAATAGATGAAAAAAAACTAACCAATTTATACGCTAAGAAAGACGTTAAAATATAAAATACCGGTAAAGAGGACAAAACATGTGAGCAAACAAGTAAATATATTATAACAAAAATTTTGAACCAGTTACCAGATGAAATACTGCAGGAAAAAAATTTAAGAAAATTGAAGGGAAAAATTAAAACCCGGTTACTGGATGGAGATATTATGAGCAAAATTAAATAGGTAGGGATAGACATATAGCACATGACCGAAGTGCTGCTACTATATGTATACATTTTGTTTAAAATGATATTGTATGTGTGATTGGGAGAGATAAATAAAAATGTAAGCAAATGGGACAGAGTGTATATGAGTGAGTGTGCGAATATGAAAACGGTGAATTAATATATAAAAATATAATAAACGCGCGATAAACGTTAGTGAACTAAACCCGTCGACAAGCTTATAGCTTGACGGAAGTAAAAAAAAAAATTAACCTATAAGGCATGTGTTGTGAGTGAAATTGTGCATGTATTTTTATATGTTATGTACAAATATACGATTTTTAAAAAAAAAAAAAAAAAATGAATGCATAATGTTACTTGTAAGCAACAAATATTTAAACTGGATTCTAAAGTAATAATAAGTAAAAACGCATTTAAGCTTTTAAATTCCCACACATATAACAATTGTTAACCTACCTCACTTGTTGATGTTAAAATGTAAAAAACTTCTCTGACAGTGTAGCCAGCTAGTCGGGAGAAACTTTATACGATAATTCAATAGTTGCAGAACATAAATGCATACCGTAGCTTCAAATTAACATTTTTTACGCATGCGTAATAAACTACGGTATGCACTGTAGAATTGATATACTCGATAAAACCGAAAATATTGTACTTAACTAGAAAAACACCTAGAAACAAAATCGTAGTTAAAAGCGCACGAAGCTGTACTTATTATATAGTTAGATTCATCATCTACAGTCGTCACCATGGTTAGGGTATCGTGATTTAATCCGCTAGTGATTTGTAATTTTTCGCGATCCTCTGCTTGCCGTGGCATTCCCGAAAATGTGAACCCGGTTGTATGCCGTACAATATCTTATTGGTCGTTTTTCGTTAATTTAATCGCGCGGTGGTCCATTCCTTCATCTAATTATGTGTCCGAAGAATGTCAGCATTCTCATTGTGACAAATTTCAATTCTGATAACACCGATTCATTTGTACGTTTTGCTATCTATAGACTTCTAAGGAGTCGTTTCCGACGTCATATTTCAAAATTGTCAATATTTTTTTTAGATTAAATTATAACATTTTGTTTTTTATAACTTATCTATATATATCTCGTATTGCTTATTTTTGTACACCCAATTATAGTTTTCTTCGATGTCGCCCAACATCTTCAGGTATTTTAACTAGTTACAATTATTGTGCGTTTATCAATTCGGAAGTGTACGTACTTAAAATATTTCGATTCGTTTAAAAAACTAATCTTTAGGTGTTCTTTTCGTAATTTTACACATTTATAAATGTGCTAAACAGGAAAGGAAATAAAATGATCATTTGGCAACATTGTACGACGTTTACCGTTGTACGTGTACGTTTGTGTGTGGGTCGCTTCGTGTGGTACGTACACAAATTTATTTTATCTGTACGTATTGTATGACGGAGGTCACCACTAAGTAAGAGTAATGATGATAATAATGAGACGATGTTAGATGTAGTAGGCGAGTTTTGGTGGAAATACTATACAAATGCATTACATAAATGTCCTCGGTGGTTGTTCCATTTCATCCTTCCATCTAGCTTTTCCTATCTCCTCGCTTGGCGGCACATACATACATATACATATACATATACATATATATATATACATATACATATATGTATATATATATAATATATTGTTGTTTCGTTCATCTTGGTGTTAGCGTACTACCGCAATCATTATCAACTCCCTGCTATTATTATGATTATGATTATTATGTTATGATTCGGTCAAATGAAGCCGCTCCCTTAGGTTTCGCCGATGCTTAGTATTATTGTCATTATTATTATCATGATTATTGCCGTTTAAAGTTCTATTCCCTTAGCGTGGACGTGTTAATAATCCACCAACTATTTCCCCATCGACCAACGTTTCTTCTGTTTTTCCTCACCCGATCCTTCGTTTGTCATGATATCTCGTTTTTGGGGATCTGGCTTCTTCCCCTAGAACGAGCGCTGTTTATTCCTCATAGTTAAATATATGTGTCTTTTCTTTCTAGTGAACGTGTTATATATTGCGACTATATTACAGTCGTTTTCAGTGGTTCATAAAATAAGAACCTACGTAGGAACTTGCCTACTGACGTACGTACATACATATATATATATATATATATATATATATATATATATATATATATATATATATGTATATATATTCGCTCGAGAGATCTGGTTAGTATCTCTATATGACCTTCTGACCTATGTCCGAATTTGGTATGAGTATGTTGGCAAGCTAGCAGTTGTTGGGGGGGTGACTATCTTGTTTGATTGTTCATTTAGGGCGAGTGTAAAAGAAGAAATGATTTCGTCTCTTTTCATATTTAACGAGATTGAATTTTTGACTATCCTTCAAAAATCGGGGCTAATATTATTTCCATTATTGACGCCTGCTTTTACTTAGTACGTATGAGAAATTTATAATTATTTTTTTTTTCTTCATGTTTAGAAGTTTATAAATTTTAATTTTTTCCACGATTAAATATGCTTCAGTTCGGTTTTCACCTTTTTAAAACTAACAATTTAACGAAGAAATGAGATTAATTTTACAAGGCTTCTGATGTAGTCATAACTGAAACGGCTTTAATTCGTAAGTTCAATACAATTCTAGCCCATTTCTGTAAAATTCAAAGTTTCATCCAACACCAGTTTCACTAACTTAAGTCATTATTCCCGTTATTAAATGAAATTAGTGAAAGTTAAATTATAAGTAGCGTTTTTTCTCCTTCTTTTTTTTGGCCGGTTTTCACCTTTTGCCTAGTCGATTGTTCGGATTATAAATTTATATTATTGGTCTTAATGAAATTATATAATTTACGCGCATCTAAGGGTGTATAAGTTTTGTTGCAAGTTGTACTGGTAGCGTGTATTACTTGCCAATAAGAGTAGTTCCGACAGATAAAACCGTCTTTATTTTTCTATTTGAGGCAAGACCAAATCTGATGTTGCTTGTTATCTTTTCAATATTACTACTTCACAACCTCCGCTTCGAATGATGTCTAACATGTCAAGATCACTTCTTAAGCCTGACAAATAGAGAGACAAAATCTTTATGGTGGAGGTTACCATGTTTAGAGCTCTTTCGGAATTGTAATAGTATGTTCTCAGCTATATCAAGTATTTTTCTTACCTGAATCATCAGAGTGAAATTTCGTAAGACAAGAATAAACAATTTATGCGATATATAATACGAGGATAGTACCGAATTGTCGGAATGTCAAAATTAAACGTTATCAATAGTAACGAATGTTATTTCTGTAGTGGGTGTACATAATCGTACGAAGACATTAAAGAAATAATCTCTGCCCCATATGAGGTTTAGTACTAACTAGCGTAATGAATTTATCATTAAGTAGCGTCTCCGTATCGGAGGTAGGTAAGTACTTACCTATACATATTTTGTTGTACAGTGTAAGTAGCGTACAAGGCATTCGTAATGTGGCGTTAGCATAGACACACACATATATATATATATTCGGGAGAACTGATAGTATTAGTTTTGTTGTTACGACACAATGCAGCCCCATGTGTTTTTGTAGTGTAAACTATATTGTTACTAGCGCGCATTTATGATGTTATACATGGTGGTTTGCCATTACCTTCCATGCGTTGATATTAGGATTATTTCGATTTTTATTTTCTGATGATACTTTTTGCCTCGTCGATGATATTCGAACCCCGATACCTTCCGTATAGAAAAGTCCGTACTCTACTAGGCTATCCCGATTGCTAATGTATTTATGCATAGATTTCTATTCTACTTACATCGTTTGAATATTCAAAATGTTTTCAGAATTGGAATGAAATAAATTTCACAGTAGTTCAACCCTTTATTATTGATCGTACGCTATATCGAACGTTTGTTATTTCATTATTATACGTTCTTATTGGTTTTAAATGAAAATTTTATCATTCAAGCTAATTTTAGGAACATGGCAATCGTCATCCAACATGCTATATTACATATATTGCAGCTCGTATAGACCCGACACTATTCGCACTAGGTTAGGAACATCGTTAATAATTATAATAAATGTGTATTTTAATATAAATCCGGCGAAAATTGCGGCTTTCACCCGTAGTATAAGGCCAACCTTACCAGATAGTCTACTTGTTCAAGATACTCAAATAGATTGGGGTGACCAGGTATCTGGGTGTTAATAGCAAATTGACGTTTACTAAAGACATAAACAATACTAGTCTTCAGAATAAAGCCATCTGTTCCGTATATCCGCTTTTTAATCGTAAATCCTACCTAATTTTTATAATAATCTCCGGATCCGATCAATAATAACCTACGCTAGTCCAGCATGGAGCTCGGTGTCTATAACTACTTTTAATAAGCTACAAATCCTTCGAAATAGGTGTTTATATTTTAAATGTACCTCGTTACACAAAAAAAAGTTGATAAATTGCACGTTTACTTAAAATTACCTTATATTAGCAATTTTAAAAGTATCTAAAAGTATCGAGTGATTTTTTTCAATAAATCTTTTTGTATCGTGATAACGTGTTTTCGATCAGTAATTACGATTTCAAGGCAACTAAAATTTATGTATACTAAGTATAAACATATTAAGCATAATTTATTATAAGCTCGCTTAACCCCCTAATTATTATTTAGTACATTTTTAACCTTTCATCTTTTTTCCCCTTTTTTTATGCTGCAAATGTTTATATAATTTTTTTCCCATATATATAAAATTATTTCGTAATTAACTTTCAATTAATAATAAGGTAACTTTGTTTATTGCGGTATCCGGTACGCAATTTGTTAACAACCATAAGTTATCTAATAAAATGTTTGTTCATTGTTCATATGTCCCTATCTCTGGCTTTTCTTATAATTTCAACCAAGACATGAGGCGGTCAATTCTAGTCTGTGTAATTTTCGCTAAATATGTAATATTTTTCACATATAATTTATGATGTTTCGCGACATAATTGCCGTGCTTCAATAAGAAGCAAAACTTTTGTCATCTATCTTAACGTGCGTAATCGGGAAGTGTCAATTTCAGAATTACGATATATAAGTAATTTCGTATTGTATATAATTTTTATGTTGTTTTTAATTTTTTAAATTTTTATGTTTCATTTAAATGCAACATAATCATCACCATGGTGGCACGTCCGTACCGAACCTTTCTCCGTCTAGTAAGACTTTACGGAACAGTTCAACTGTGATCCTACATCGGAATTCTGTTTTTCTTCTTGACGGTCTATAACTCTATAAATTGTTACGGATGAGACACATTACGTGTCCGAAATATTTCAATTTTCTGCACACACTTAACTTCTTTTACCGTTTCTTTACACTTATTTAATCGATTTTTATTTTTCATAGTTTCATACCTGTTCTATTTTAAATATTCTACGATAGAATCAAATTTCCGGACTTGTTTAACGTATTCTCTAATAATGGCTTCGTTAATGTTTCAACACCGTGTAGTAATACCGAAAATACGTCATATTTTATTCGTCTTGATTTTTGATTCTATATTTATAACCTGGAAACTATCGCAAATACTAATGATACTAAAACCGGGCCAAGATGGCGTAAACCTTCATTCATCCAAATCAGGTTGCAGCGATGTCTATGCGACTAGAAAGAACGAAGATAAAGGATGTAGTTTTATAGTTTCATAGTTTGCAAGGAAGCATTGCTGGATGCATACGTGATTATTAATAGATACCATTTATTAGATAGCCTTTCAACTGGCTAATTATAAACTAGAGTATTTGACATGAAAAAAAACACCCGCTGACATTATGTGGTATATTATAAATAGGGTGGAGGTTGAATTAAAGTGAATTCTTCAATATACTACGAAATTCATATATTCATAATTACCTATAGACGTCCTTTAGTAGTAAATATCGTTGTTGATTAAAAGTTTTGTACTTCAAACCGCCAACTGAATTATTTCTATAGCCTAATAATACTCATCGAGGACCACCGTTCTATTCCTTGTTTACCTTGAAAAACTTACTCTTATCTATTTTCTATCGTTACTAGCTGTATTCGATTGTGATTCCTCTCCTTGTGTTTCGGTTTTCCTGTTAATAGGTGGTGTGATTCGTCAGAAATTATTAGTTCCAACTGAGTCGTGCCGGTTAAAACGGTTAAGATAAAAAAAGCAAAACGAAATTGTACGAATTGCGTTTCATAGTCTTAGCGTTGGATATTGTTACGTAGCGACGTAAAATGTTTCGAATGTTCCGAAGAAGTTCTAAGAATTAATATTGGATTAAAGTTTATCTTTACGTTTCAGATTATTAAACTTCGGTTTTAAATGAACCATGTAGATTACAGATAGATATATAGATAAAAAAGCGTATTTGAAGAAAAAAGTTATTGTTCTGCATCGTTCGCCTGGACATCGGTCAGACGTTCGATAAGGTGTGGTATACAGGATTATTATACAAACGGCGTGGCACGAGGGAGTGTTCCGGGTCCTGTACTGTACCTCCTATTTACTGCTGACTTGCCGACCTGTTAAAGCACTATCACTACTACATTTGCCGATGATAGGCCTATACTATCTGTAAGCAAGAATACTTTAAAAGCAACTCGACTACTAAAGCGGAATGTAAATATGATTGAGAAATGAAGTAAAAAAATGACAGATAAGTCTTAATGAAACAAAATCACATTATTATATATACGGTTTACAAAATGCAGAACCGATTGCTGTCAAGGGTAAAGACAAGCCAATAATTGTGTAAAATACCTAGAAATGCGTCAAGATAAAAGCGTAACTTGGCAAAGACGCATTAATGTAAAGCGAAAGCGATTGAACATTCAATTTCTTAAATACCACTGACTTATTGGAAGAGAATTATAAATTACTATTTTACAAAACTATCTTTAACCCAAGTATGGTCGTGTATGGTATTCAATTATGGGGTACGGCATCCAATTCGAATATTTATAAAATTGAAAGGTTCCAATCAAAATCTACACGTATCACGGATAAATGCACCTTGGTATATTAGAAATGATGACCTATATATAGAGACCTAAAAATAGAAACTGCGCAAGATGTAATAAGGATATACAGTGAAACGTATAAACAGCGTCTAACATCGCACCTCAATACCCTAGTAACAGGCTTAATTAATGATAACCATTAAAAAACACGTAAATCGAAAGGAAAATACCGTTACACATAATGTAACAATTAAGGTTGAGTCTCATTGGAGAGCACCTATATATATATATATACTAAAGAAATATGCCCAATTACTCATCTAGCTAAAATAGAAAATACAGGAAAAAACACCAAGAAAATCTGCAAGCTGATCGTAAAGTTGCCTATATTTAAACTTATATATACATATATTTTTTAAATGGGCTTTTGTGATTCCACCCAGGGCTGTAACGAACAGACGACGCGTCTTATTTATATTTATATTACAGGCTAATATGTAATCAAATACAAGCGTGTATACGCTATTATTCTGTGAGCTGAGCAGTCATCTGAGACTAGTTGGGAGTACTATATACGTGACAGGAATTTCGATTTATTCTGTAATAACTGCAGCTAAAAAATAGGTTGTTTTCATCGGCAATCTGATCTGCATCGCAAGCATACAGAATGGTGAATTTAGGAGAATATTTAACCTTCAATTCCAGTAATCAATTAGTTCTTCAATCTTCCAACAACATAGGAAACGGAATTTCGTTTATTCGTATTATATGTCGTCTAAAGCTTTCAACAACATTCCATACGTTCTATTTACACACAAATTAGCCTCTTCTATAAAAATTATAAGTTAATAAACAATATCTGCTATTTGTATTGTACACAAAAATAAATGTCGGACAAAAAAATAGTGCCAGCTGTAATAGCGTGTTGTTGAATTCTTTTGCGTTTTTAGTTGTAAACGTGTGTACGTATGTAATCTCTTATGTCGTTTATAAAAGCATACTGACTGCAGAAAAATAAAAAAAAACATAACAAATTATATTTTGTTTTGATAACATCGCGTATATATACATAATAAATATATATTATATATATATATATATATATATATATATATATATATATATATATATATATATATATATGGTAACTTGGACACCTTACGTAGACTGAAAGTTTTCAAATTGTTCTGCAACGCGTATTTTATACTGCCCCCGTAGTATAACTTTGCTACTTATTATAGTTTTATATAGATGATTAATTTATTTGAAAGTGTTGTAGCACCGTTTATTAAGTATAGCTTAAACAGAAACACGTAAAAGTTTTATCGCAGGCATATTCAACATGTTTAGTAAATGTGAGACTTCGATCCAGTATCACGCCTAAATATTCAATATCGGTTTTCAAAACCAATACGTGCGCTAACGTGAACCACAAAAACTGATCTCCCCAATTTAGCGAACCAAGTCTCGTTAACGAAACATTCAATTTCGATCTAACTAATTTTATCGTATAAAGTTTCCTATGTAATTTTTAACATCCGAGGAGGATCATCAGATATACTACCGGCGTACTGTTGAAAGAAGTGGAAGGTTTCAGCATTTTGATAGACATAAGCGTAAAATACATCTTCTATGCAGTGTGTAATAGGGTCATACACCCTTACACGTGTATGTGGGACAGTGTGCGCCCTCAACTCTATAATCAAGGTCAACTGTTTCACTTTACGGATGTTATATATATATATATTATTATATATATATAGTGTGTGTTTGATGTACGTTGGAATATATCACAATGCATTCGCGCACACTTACATTTGAACATATTTACTTTCTCATAGAACATATACGATATAATGAAAATACGCGCGCTCCTTTTTTATGTAGAGTTCCCCTTCTTTACCCTTATCGTCCATCCGTAGTGTCCCGGATTCTTGATTATCCTTCTGCCGTTTAGTTTTTTCCACCATTCCCTCGTCTCAACACCCCACAGCCAGACATTAGTACGAATAAACGACTACAAAAAATCACTAACCATATATATATATATATATATATATATATATATATATATATATATATATATATATATATATATATATATATATATATATATATATATATATATATGTACTATCCCATTATCCACTTGGTAAGCTTAATAATATAAGAATACGTACACAACGTTTCATTTTCTACGTAACGTAATGGTAAATTTATATATCAATTCAGCTGTGTTACACACACACACACATATATATATATATCCGTCCTATAGTTTGGAAATAGTCGCACACTATTTTCGTGGTGATGCGTGTAGTAGACGTATTACCTTTTACCACTTTTCCGTCCTGTTCAGCAATAAGCGTTTGTATCGTATCATCATTTGCTACAATACTTCACGTTGTTGTTTCAGTGAGATTCCACTGTTGGTGTATCGAATTGAAACGAGTCACATTCCTCTATTCCTCTATCGTTCTTTTCTCTTACAGTCGTCATTACTTCTAACCCTTTTGTGTTGAACGTTCTCCGTGTACCCCTCGCCGTTGTGTTGTTTCTTTGGACGTCTTCTTGTCCTGTTTTGCCCTGTCCTTTTTATGCTGCCTACGCCCTGATTGTGCGACCTCGACTGCTTTTTCTTTAAAAATGAGGTGGCCGATATTCCCATCATCAACCCGCGCGATATTGCAATAGTAATTACAATTCTCAGTTAAATCACCAACGACGTACGTTGTACTTTTTTTTTTTTTTTTTTTTGACGCATCTAGGGTTTTTATTAAAAGTTAAAGAGAGAATCATGTGTACGTAAACGTTTATTTTTAAAAATTATGACGAAACGCGTTGGTAATATTAATTTAAATAAATTTCCGGATATATAAACTATCAAGTTAAAAAATTACATTTATAATGTAATTTACTTATACGCGTGTCGATGACGATACAGTCTAAGTTCTAGTTAATTTTAAACGTTTGAAAATTGTGATTTCTACACCGTATAAAATTTATTTGAAAATTTTCATAATTTTCTGTAAAGTCAATTAATTTTTTTTTTTTTGTCATATATTTTTAAAAGGCGTGTGTATATAGCGAATATTGTCAGATCAACATTTCTGGCCTGTTCCTGCCCTATAACTACGCTAAATACTGATATCGATATCCTAAATATAATTTTAACTAAAAATAATTTTTCGGAAGTAGAAATTTTCTTTAACAGTCCGTCGTTGATGATATCTAGAAATTCATTTTAGAATATTTTTGTCTTACGGAAATATAAATAAAATACGGCTAAATTTTCAAAATTTATAAAAACGGTGTACATACGGTTTTTAAATTACCTAGTTCGAATGTGATGAAATAAAGTTAGGTATAAAAAAATTGCCGAGGAAATAAAGTTGCGTATGAAAATATTACGGAAAGTTCCCGAATAAATATTTTAGCAAAAATGGAAAAGTTCTAAATAATCTATACTAAAGACGTACATCTGAATCTATATTTAAAAATGATACGGATTCGTTGTTTATAAGCACGTTTCAAATTTTACTTATTTTAAATCGGTGAAAAATGTTTTTAAATTTTTTTCCCCAATAAATAGCGTTTTAAAATTTGCATCTTTAAAATTTATCCAAGAAGAAACTTTTGCGAATAACGACAAGAATAAAAATAACAAATTCCGTTGAAATGTTTCGTCAAAATTATTAAGAGCACAGATGACAGAGTATGTAAACAACAGTGTATAAGAAGTTTCGCCATTAAACCGTATTGAGGTTATAGAATTTTGTAATTTATAGATTTTACATATATATATATATATATATATATATATATATATATATATATATATATATATATATATATATATATATATATATATAAAAGTGTGCACACCAATAAAAATAAGATTAGTTTTTTAAAAAATTGTTAGCATAATCTCACACCTGTTGGTAAGAGTATGTAATGGTAATAGAATATCGTTCTTTTTTTTTAAAGAAGAAAAGTGTGAATTAATAAATGAATTTAATTCTCTTGATCAAACAAAAAATAAAAAACCAAGTACATGCTGGATGCATGTGTACATTTATTTAGTTATTAAATTTATAAAATTTGCTCTTTGCTGTTGTGAAATGTGACAAAACTTTTTATTAGGATATTTTGTTAATTGAAGGAATTTTTTCTAAAATTTAGCTTTAATTTCATAGTTAAGCATCATGTAACCTACTTGAAAAGTTCTCTTGTTCACAGTCATCCTTTAAAAATTTTCTCTTGAAACGAAGAGATATCACATGTAGCATTATTAACAAACTCATCACTATCCGACCGAAATAATTTCTAAAATAAAACATACTCATCAGCAACAGTAACCTTATGCTATCTGTCCCGATATTTGTAACAACAAGAGACAAACATTTATTAAACTATTTATATAAAGTTACCCACGGCTTCGCCTGCGTAATTATTTTTTTAAAGCTTTATTTCGCATTGATATTACTAAAAGTAGGACAGAAATTACATTTAAAGTTTTAAAAAATAGTAAACAGCGCGATATTTCTGTCAAATCGTTTAAAATTTAACACGTTTCTCCGTTGGAATGTACCTTCACTACAAACACACGCAATAGAAACCACGTTTTGTTGTTGCGTTAGTGGTGTGGCCGAAATAACGGACAGATATATATCTTAATATATATAAATCTCGTGTCACAATGTTTGTCCTCAATGGACTCTTAAACTACTTAGCCGATTTTAATCAAATTTGCACACCGTGCGCAGTTTGATCCAACTTGAAAGATAGGATAGCTTACATCTCAATTTATAGTAGCAATGGGTTTTTTTGGGGGGGGGCACATTTTCAAATTTAGATTTTTGTAAAATTTCGTAAGAACCGATTTCATAGATAACGGCATGATAAGTTCAAAGCAAAAAACCGTTTTCAAATACGATCGATAGGTTTTGAGTTACGAATTTTTCAAAATTGCCGACTTGCCACATTTGGCAGGGCGTAGCGTGGGTAGTAAAAATTTTTAAACGATTCTAACGGTTGAATATGTGTTTTCTATATAAGATCTATCGTATAAAGCGAAAAAAAAACGCAAAAAAAAATTTCAAACCGAACCCAAAAATTTCAAGAACCTTTCGATTTTTTCAAAATTTCGATTTTTTCAAAATTTCGATTTTTTCGCAATAATTCAGGAACGATTTGAAATTTGTAAAAATCGTCTAAACGAAAGTTACGCTTGATTAAAATACGCGTCTAACTATGGTATTGCCGTATTTTTATAGCAAATACTCGCTGAGAAAATTACGGTTAAAAGGTTTTGGAGTTTTGGGCCCTTTTTGAGGCCCCTATGATAGGTAAGGGATTCGGATTGGTCTTAAAAGAAATTAGACGTGGAGATCTATCATTTACGTTATTAGGTAAACGTTACTAAAATTAACCGGTAGGTAACGAGAAATCGCGAGTTGAAAATTTCATTTTCGATTTTTAAAAATTCTGCCAGCGTTTATATTTTCGACTATAAATCGCTTACGTTTAGAGATACGGAAAAAATTGTTATTACCTAATTTGATCGTCGTAAAAAAACCTCTTAAACTAAGTCGTCGTCGAAATTCAAAAAAAATACTTTAGGGGTGTTTGGGGGGTGACTCATTAAAATTTCGATTTTGGAAAAATTTTTATAGAACCGATTTGATAGATATTAAAATGACGAATTCGAAACAGAAAACCGTTTTCCGTTACAATCGATGGGTCCCGAGTTACGAATTTTCCTGACCTACCACCTTTGGCAAGGCATAGCGAGCGACGTAAAAATTTGTAAACGATTCTAACGGTTGTGTTTTCTATATAAGATCTATCGTATAAAGCGAAAAAACCGCGAAAAAAAATTCAAATTGAACCAGAAAATTTCAAAAGGGGGTTGGTCACCTTACGGTTTTTTCAAAATCGACTTTTTTCGCGATAAATCGGGAACGATTAGGAATTTCAGAAAATGAATTAAACAAAAATTAAGCGGTATTAAAATACGCGTCTAACGATGGTAGTTACGTATTTTTAGGTGAAATAGGCATCGAGAAAATATGGGTTAAACGTGTTTGTGGTTTTGTGACCTTTTTGGGGCTCCTATGATAGATAGCGGTCTCGGGTCAATTTTATACGAAAATAGACGTCGGGATCTATAATTTATGTAATTGAGTAAATTTATTAAAAATTAGAAATCGCGAGTTGAAAATTCAATTTTTGATTTTGAAAATTTTTCTGGCCGATTTGGGCTAGGCCGTGTCTACAATGCATTTAGCATGGGATATATATCTTAATTCATTGTTCAAAACTCTTTCTCATGGACAACTATATGTTGCATGTTCACGTGTAGGAAAACCATCGAATCTATTTGTATGTTAGCTAAAGACAGGTTAACCAAAAATTTTATGCACCGATTAGTGCTAAATTAAATTAAAATTAAAAGTATTTATAATTCGAATTAAAAAATATTATTGTTAAAGATTTAAAACTATCTGCCCTACCTACCTCATTCATAATTTTAAGTGTCACATGTTATTTACTAACAACTTTGTAATATGAAAATTTTTTCGATTTTACAAATGGCATCTATGTAAAAAAGCATAATGGTCTTCATGATTGATGTTCTCCTACCACTCCCCTTGAATAGTTTACTACAATGTAATACAACAAAAAACAAAAACTTTAGCCACAGCAACGCGTGGTCGGGTCTTCTAGTATATATATATATATATATATATATATATATATATATATATATATATATATATATATATATATATATATATATATATATATATGTAAACAAGCTGGCTTAATACTGAATAGATATGTGTTCTCTAATGATAGTTGATAGGGCTCAGAAACTTCCAACAGTTTTTAATATGATACCAGACATAGAGCGTAAGGAAAAAATTATATACCTAGGTATACTACTTACAAATAAGGGAGGATGTGAAGAAGAAATAAGAAGAAGATTGGGAATTGCAAAATGTGCAATAGCAAGACTAAATAAAATATGGAAAGACCATAATATATCTAAAGAAACTAAAAAGTATTTAATGAAAACATTGGTCTTTCCCATTGCTACTTATGGATCTGAATCTTGGACATTAAAAAAGCATGCGACAGAAGATAGATATACTTTCGAGATGACAGCCTACCAAAAAATGATGAGAATATCAAGGAACGCGTTTCGAACGAACAATTCTATATTGCGGGAATTAAACATTGCACCATGCCGGAGATTAGTAATCACAATACAGCGTCAGTGTCTTAAATTTTTTGGCCATATCATTCGACGTAATTGGCTTAGAGAAACAAATTATTCAAGGAAAAGTACTAGGAAGTCGGAATCGAGGAAGACCTTCCTTACGTTCATTGATTACACCAAAGAAAAAATTACAGCTAAACTGATGATAGCTTTGCGTGGAGAAATGTTACGAATCATTTTTCTTCTTGACTGCATTAAGTCACGACATCTGAAATCAGATTAACGCATATGATGATATATATACATATATATACTATACTAATACATAAAACTGTTAAAAAAATTAAGCAGCGATGTTTTAAAACTTTAAATTATTGTAATTTCTGTCCTATTTGTGATATCAACGTGAAAGAAAGCTTAGAACGAATTTGATAATATAGGCTATAAGCTGTGCGAATTTCATCATTGTTGCTTTAATAGTTTTCGAGTTAAATCGGAACAAACAGTCAGGCAGAGAGACAAAAATTTAAAAAAAAAAATAAATTTTTTGTTTATGTGTGATAAAAATAGCCCAACGCAGCGATTATATTGAAAATATTTGCAAATCACAGGCCCTCATTGTCAACATAAAATTTCTGAAGATTTGTTATTAGTTCGTTACGATTTACCAGATTTTATACCATTTCGTAATCTACAAGCTTATTGTTGTATCGCAGTTTACGTTGAATGCTTGATGTACTCTTGTTTTTTAAGAAAATTTGCGTATGGGTGCAGTATTTCCTTAATTTAAGGATTGACAAAGTCTTGAAATTATCTTGTATTTTTTCTTCATTATATATGCATTTTAGCAGATTCTATAATTGTTTCTTATTATGTGTGTGAATGCGCAAATTTTATTTTGTACATGATTATAAATATTTATTAGTTGATTTTAAATGTTTTTCACAGATCATGAAAATGTTTTCTCTGTCGCCATTACCACAGCAGCACATGCTTGATATACATATGTGTATATATATGTGTGTGTGTTTGTTTTGATATATATACGCATGAGCTTAATGGTTCTTGAAAATTTATACGTTTTATCACAGCAAAACTTTTTATTGTGTCTTATTATTTTAACATATATGTTTTTTAAATCTATCAATATCATCATGTTATTTATGGTTTAAAATATACTTTGATTATATTTAAATTACTCCCAGGACACAAAAGTTTTATAATTGAACAATTGCAATTTTGTTGTAAAGCTGAAATAAGTTGTTTTTATCAACGAATATTTTTCTGATTATCTTCTGAACTAACTTTTCCTAAATTTTCAAATTTTTTCGCTAGAAACACTGGTTCACGAAAATGGACTTGTGACTACGTTAAAAATATATCGATTATATAGTAAAGAAGTTAAAATTATCAACAAATCAAAATTAATTTTGTTATTTAATTTTATCGAGGAATATACAAAAAGAAAAATTTAATTCCGCTATTTTAAATGAAATTTTTACATAAAAATACTTTATTAAAATCAAACTCTTACGATATTTTTGTAACTAAGATCTGGTACCACTGCTGTCTTACAATGTAAAGTTATCATTGAGATTATTAGTAGGTGGGCTGTGGTTTAATTTCTTATAAAGATGTGAAGGAGTGTGATAATTTTGCTTTTAGACTTAAGGTAAAGTATTTTAATATTATACGAAACAACATTATTATTTAAAAACGAAGTTATAATTTAAACTTCAATTTTTGGTTTTTATGATTAACAAATAAAGGAAATTTGTGTAATATATCTGGCTGAATAAGTTATCTTATTTCTACGACGACAAATAATTATTGTCGAACAAAAGTGATAATTATAATAAAATTGTGCAAATGTTTTTTCTAAACTATGTTTTACTATTTTTCTTTTAGGTTCATTGCTTCTAAAGCATTTGGTGATATGATCGCAATGTAAATATAGTTAAGTCATCAGTTTCATTCTAGTTACCAGAAATATTTTAGTTATTTAATATGAGTCAACAACCATCTCAAAGATTTTGTTTACGTTGGAATAACCATCAGTCAAATTTATTGTCTGTATTTGATCAGCTATTACAAGATGAATCGTTTGTTGATGTTACACTTGCTGTCGAAGGACAATTTTTGCGGGCTCATAAGATGGTTTTATCGGCTTGTAGTCCCTATTTTCAGGTTTGTATAAACTAATATTCACTATGGTAGTTATATTTGATTCTACATTACGAAGTTTTATTTTGAGTTGCATTTATGCGGAGTTTATTTTTAACTGTTATACTTTTACATGCGTTAATTTGTTTCTGTTTTTAAAGGTAATCGAATTTAAAAAATATTGATCATTATAACAAACTTAACACTTTGTTTTAAAATATTTTAGTCATTGTCATCTGTTAGCTGGTGTTTCGAGAAAATAACATTTTTAAAAATATACTCTCAGACAGAAAATAACATTTTAAAAAATATACTCTCAGACAATATATTTTAATAATTCTAAAAAAAAAAAAAAAAGCGTAGATGAATTGGAACTGACGACAAGGATAAAAGGAATGGCTGTACTGATATTGATTTTACTGGGGGAGATATATAATAAAAGTATAGTAATTATTGAAAACACCATGTTCTTAGATGTTCGCAAAAGCCATTTTAGGATAAAATTTTGAAAAATGACATTCAAACATACAATGCCACAATATGCTGGTATGATTTTTTTTTACGAATGTGTTGCTTGTTTTATAAATGAATTTATATATAATCAGATATGGGTATAATCAATTGGTTTATATTCAAGCATTGCTACCTCTAATTTATTAAATGCACATAAAAATATATTTTATAAAAAAAAAAACTTTCAGAACTTTTCATTTAAACGTCCTGAACTCCAATTTCTATTTGAACTGAATTCGTCGTATTTAATAAAATAAAAGTTTTTGGAATTGTACGTAAAATTAAATATTTCATAATTAAAGTTATATATATTTTTAACGGCATGTATGCAAAATTTGATACAATTTTTGTACTTACGAATTTGTCAAATAATCTATTGCCGAAAAATTTCTTTTGAAAATTAAAATAAAATCACGGTTTAACTTTTATTTCATTTTTCATACGTTATTAATTTGTTGTTATTTTTTCAGACGTTGTTCGTGGGACATCCGGATAAACATCCTATTGTAATACTAAAGGATGTTCCGTTCGCTGACATGCGTTCTTTATTGGATTTTATGTATCGTGGAGAAGTGAGCGTAGATCAGGACAGGTTGACTGCTTTCTTGAAAGTAGCTGAAACACTTCGCATTAAAGGTTTAACCGAAGTTAATGAAGAAAAGTGTGATTTACCTTCTATCGCTTCCTCTTTGCTATCATCAGCTCAACAGGCTGCAACATCTGCTCCACCACCGCCCGAATTACATAGAATTCATTTAGCACACCCTTCTAATAAAAGGCCTTCCAGTAGAGCTTCATCTCCGGGACCGGGTTCTCCATCATATTCGCAGAAACGTAAACGTGGGCGACAAAGAAAATTGTCAGGATGTAGCGATATTGCGGTATCTCCTGATCGAAGTAATTTGTTAATCGATTCAGAGACGAAACAGTCTAATATGTCGGATTCTTCTTATGGTAATGTTATCATTCATTCTGAATATACTTTTAATTCTATATTGCATATTATTCATAAATTAAGAACGAACTAACCTAATTTGTTTTCTCGCACGTGATACATACAAACCGCATTTTTGTGGTTTTTGTCGTTTTTGTTCTCATTAATCAAATGTTGAATTATTATGATACACTTAAGTTATTTTAATATAAATAAACTAGATAACGTAGTTTCTAAATTTTTTAGACATATATACATTTTTGACGTATCACGGTTAATATTAATAGATGTATATTTTCGGACTGTAGGAATATATATATTTTTTTTCATTCATTTGCCAATTTACAACTAGCTCTGTAGGCTATTAAGAAAATTTAATATCTTAGTGTAACATGACTTACTAATGAATCTTGTCCAGTGACCAGGTCTCAATACGTGTACAGAATGTATACTTTATACTAAATCTGTCAATTTTGTCCTCTTTAATCTAGGAATGTCCGCAGAGTTATCTAACAATGCAACTACCATATTATTTAGATGCGACTCCAGTCTTGTAGCATGTCTTTTTGTTGTTTGTATAATTTCATACTTTATATACTTTATCTTCAGTTTTGTGTGGAAAGTTTGATTCGTCACAATGATTCTTAAAACTCTATTTTGTATAATATTTGTATAATCGCTATCTCTTTTTCGAGCAGCCTCAAAGCTGACACCCATATTTCCAGACCTGATTTAGAGCAACAGCTTATTTTCAACTGTTGTCTGATTTTCTCCCTAAAAGCCGCTTACATCTGTTTAATTTTGATGCGTATTTCAGTGCGCTTTGTTATGATATGTTTCTTCCACGTTAACCGTTTATCCAAATATATTGCCAAATACCTGACTTCGTCTTTTAATGAGATAATATTGCCGTTCAACATCACATTACTATCATTTAATCTCCGATTAGTAAGAATTGTGTGTATCGATTTGTTTTCATTTACATTGATACGCCATGTCATAAACCAGTCCGATAATTTGTCAATTGCCACTTGTAGACACGTATTTGTCTTTATTGGACACTCATCTGAACACAGAATAGCCGTGTCATCTGCAAAAGTAGCAATTTCAACGTTAGGGAAAGTGGGAATATCAAGCGGTGTATATGAGGTATAATAGCGGCAACAGCACGCTACCCTGAGCACCCTTTCTTCTATTGAATATATTTGTGATTCTTCATTACCATATTGATGTTAAATATTTAATTTGTTTAAGATTTTAAATTAAAACGTACACGTTCTTTTAATTTTGTCTGTAACGGACATAGTTAAATTATATTTACTAGCCGCCGAGGATTTTGTAATAAAAATTGATATTACAGCTTACTTGTGATTGCGACATTTCCGATCTAAAACTTATTCAAATAGATACCAAGAATAATATTACTTAGCTATTATATTTTTTCATAATATGAATGGAATAAAAAAATTGATGAGTTTGAAAGTCACCGAAAAAATCCGGGGTACAATAGATTGAGATAATGTTGAGATAAAAACATTTTTTTGGCATTTTTAGAAGTTGCATAATTTCTGTAATGAATTATTAGTAATCTTTATTATTCTTTAAATATTTCGAGATTACTAGAGAACGTCCATAGTGTCAGAAATATTACGATAGTAAAAATCATTTTATAAGAGATTAATAAAATTTATTCTTATATTCCATAAATATATTTTTTCTAATTAATAAAAATAAAATACTAAATATAAAAAATATTCGCTGTTTATTGTAAATATCAGAAATAAACATAATTGATCATACGATGCATTTACATTGGGATAATTTATTATTATTATTATTTTTTATCATGAACTTCATTTGGCAATTGTAATATGTTAATGTAACGGCATTAATAATTTTCAGGACATGGACCGCCGGATCTATTGGAAGTAAACATGTCGGATCATGGACTAAATTCGTCCCCTTCTCTTTCAGATGATTGTATTCCTTGTTCTCCCGAGCAAGATGTTGTGTTACAGCACGAAGATGAGGATTATTGTTACGTAGAAACTGTGCCCGTGATGAAGAAAGAGTTAGCAGACCCACCTGAGTTATCTAATAATTTGTCATCTCGAGGTATGTTTAAATTTTATCTCGTTACATCTATGTATTGCGATCCTTTAAAATATGTTGCTTTTATAATGATTTATTGAATTAAATATTCTCATTATAAAAATATTGTTTCATAATTTAAAAAAAAAAAAAAAAAGACAAAAATTTACATGGAAGTGTAAAAAATAAACGGACTTATCAAGTGTCGTTATCTCTTTTATATTCAAATAGAATCACAGGAAAATAGTAAAAGCGCATGTGAAATAACTTTACACTAAGTCAATATAGAAACGCCTCCAAAGAAAATTGAGCTTCCACAGTGTAAAAAATTCTAACAGTGTGGACACTATTATTTACGAAGCCCCAGATGTGTAAAATGTGGAGCCAGTAATATGACCAAAGACTGCGATAAAAATATGAATGAGATAGCGAAATGTGGAAACTGTGGAGGAAACTATGTTGCGAACTGTAAGTAGGTGTTCATTATATAATGGAAAAAAAACACCGCGAAATTGAAACCGGAAATAACGGCGGTACAACGATTGCAGCTAAAACTAACAGTAGTCGCATAAACATCTGCAAGTGAACAACTGACGTAAGAGCAATCGTCTCCTGAGAAGCAAGTCTTGAAGATATTATAAAATACCTACAGACGATAAGTATAGCCGTATCATTAGATTAGAAAATAAAATAACTCAGACACTGAAAATTTAATTAGAAAAAAAAAAAAAAAAAAAGTAAAATGACTATCTCTCGGCATTACAAACTTGTAACGCCGATCGACTCGTGATATGAAAACGTGAATTAAAACATTTCTTTTGATGTAGCTTAATTTCAGAGATTCGCCTAAAATTAGGCTCTAATTTATGAATCAACCATTATACAATACCACACGCCTCATCCAGATGTAGGAGGATGGAGTAGTGCAACATTAATTATTAGAAATGTTATCAAACGCTTCAAAAAGATGGAGACACAACAGAATAAACGTATTTATCAAAATAAAAATAAAATAAATTTAGTGGTCTACTTACTTTCCACCAAACGAGGGAAAAATTTTAAAAACTGAAGAAGATTGTCTAGAATTCAAAAGTTAGTTAATAAATTTATTCTAGGAGGTGATTCTAATGCAAAGTATATGGTCTATCTAGGATAAAAAATACAATAGGTAAAGCTTTACTTAAAGTCAGTAGAAGGCGTCAACATTTTCTCCTATAAATGGTAGGACAACGTCTGGAAATTACTATTCTATTGAAATCAGGCAATCGATTAGCGATAGAAGAAAATCAAGATGTATGTAGCATAACTCTTGTAATAAAGTAGACAAAAATATATTTAATCATATTAGCAATAAACTGAACAGATTAATTATCGAAATAAAATAAACGGGCATATCCTTTAGATTTATTCGCATCTATAGAGAAGTATATGCATGGTCATGGGGAATTAGGTCCGCGTGAGGACAGCGACTATTTTCCGTGGAATGAAATCAGCCACTTTAAAAGATCAGTAATTAGAATTGCGCCTTTGAAAAACGAAACTGGATATGGTGTACCTACGAAAGATCTTTCAATCATACAACATCAATCTGAGTTAGGAACTACTTCATCGGGCAAATTTGTAATTTTTCTTTACGTTGCAAGAAAAAAAGAAATTGACAGAAGTGGACAAGATATTATCGGCGGTATTGAAAGAACTAAAAAATATTACCTTTATTCATTTTTATTTGAACCGTTCATATATATCCGAATTTGATATTTTCACTCAATAAGAAATTTTCCCAGACACATACGTTCAGCTAACGGAGATATTTCAGGGTTAAGCATCAGGAAGCAGTCACAGGACTATATGAAATAAAAGCATGAGTACCACAGGGTTCGGTACTTGGTCCACTTTTATATATTATATATACAGCGGACCTTCCAGTCACGGAACAGAACTTAACCCCGCTACATTTGCAGATGATACAGCCATCTTAGCTATGGATACAGATCCTAAAGCAGCCTCGCAAAAATAACAAACTTTAAATCAGATTCAAAAATGGCTTAACAAGTGGCGCATTAAAGTCAACGAGAATAAATCTCAGCAAATTACATTTGCCACGCGCAAACTTAATTGTCCTCCAGTTTCATTAAACAACAAAATACTTCCTCAAGCTCACCTAGTCAAGTATCTTGGTTTCACCATAGACAGAAGATTAACTTGGAAAACCATATTGCAGCCAAACGCAAGCAGTTAAACATTCAATTTTCACAATTTTACTGGTTGATTGGACATCGATCTTCGTCTATCGTTGGAGTCAAAACTACTAGTATACAAAACTGTATTGAAACCAGTTAGGACTTACGGGATAGAGCTATGGGATTGCACATCAAACACAAACCTGATGACTATATAGTGGTTTCAGTCAAAAGCTCTGAGACCATGAAATGTCACACTATTCACAGAGACACTCGGTTTAAAACTGTGCAAGACGTCGCTGGCAATCACAGCAACAACTATGCTTCCAGATTACAAATTCATCCAAATCCACTGGCAACGGAGTTACAACACCATAGTAAAGACATGCAACGATTGAAAAGATAACAGCTGGAAGGCCTAAAGGTTCAACTGAATAAAATAAAAACGTAAATCTCGAGGAGTGCTATCACTGAGTAGTGTTTCCACGCAGGATGGAATCTCAAACAAAATTGTTCCCGTGGGACAAATTGCAAATAAAATAATAAAAAAAAAATATATTAAAAAATGTTTGCTAGTGTTTGATTGTTTATGTTTAGTGATAATTTTGTCGTAATTAGCATATTAAAATATGTTTAAATAAATTCATATTTAATATAAACTTTATTCTTACCGATGAATGTATTACGGTTATTGTTCTTATTTCGATGTTTCTTGTACCTTACAGAACGTAAAGCTTCCAGAGAAAATAATATTGGAGGAAAATCTCAAGCTTCCAGCCATCATTCTTCTGAAAGATATCCATCAGGTTAGTGCACTTTTGTTATAATTTAAATAACGCGTTTATATCATGTCGTAAACTTCAAAATTTTGCGATAGGAATTTTACTTATTTCCTACAGTATGCAACATATTATACAACTTCGTTATGCATGCGCCAAGAATAATTCATATGAATTTATTCGACTTAAAATTTATTTAATTGTATTATTATTTACGCTCTTAATAAGATAATGTATATATTTAAAAAAAAAAAAACGTGAATGTACCCGGTGTATATTTTTAGTTCTATATGGATTTTTAACATTGTATCCAGCGTAGTTTCTAATCGTTGAATTGATCGCGCGTTTGGTTACAACTTTTTGTAAACAGTAATTTACAATATACTTACGAATTATATTGTATATTTTCGTCTTAATCATCAGCTATCACGATATTTATTTTTTATTAATGTTATTGTGAACTTCTATCAAATGTAAATTACCGTTATACGAACGTAGATGATCACATTTTAACAGATGGGCCACTTTCCTCTGTCTCTTTAGTGTGTTACTTTTATTTGTGTGTATTTTATACTTTTTTTTTTCTTTTTAAACTTTAATTTTAATTTATACTACGTTAGAAATTTCTATAATAATTAATACTTTTGTTTTGTTTTACTGCCTACGCGTGTGGAGTGAGGTAAGTGTTAAATGTAATTGATTTTTATCTAGCACTTAATGCTTAATATCGATTAAACGTGTCTAAATCGTCATATGAATTATTGACTCTCTTAAGTTACCTTCTCAAATGCTGACGGTTGGTTTGATGAATATTAATTTAAAATCCGAACAATATATATATATATATATATATATATATATATATGTGTGTGTGTGTGGGCGTGGGTGTAATGAGGTAATAAAAGGGATTGATACCGAATCAAATCGTTTAAATTAAAGATAAATTAATTAATTGAGTATATTTATTTCGTAAATTATAAACGTTTATATTTTATGTGGGTGCTCCGATATCTTGTTTTTTAATTTTTTTATTATCATTATTTAGCCAACTCGCTGCGGATGATGTTTGCTTCTTTATAATTATAATATTTTCTATGTACAGTTTCTATCCGATGATGTTTTCTTAATTAAATTATTTGTATTTTTTTTTTCATTTTAATGTTAATTTGTTTCTGTTATGATAAAAAATGGCGCGATTTTATTCGCAATAGAAAAATGTAACGTAATTTTAAGAATTTTATTAACGAAGTCCCTTCGAGTACACAGATATTTGTAATCGAGGGACCCCCAAGGAGTAGCAACGATGATCAGTACCAAATTAGGGCGTAATGGAATAATTTAAAATCGGCTTACGAAACTGTAATTTTATAAATGCGATGAGGAAGGCAAAAGTTTAACTGTGAAACTCGATTTAGAAAAAAGTATAGCTGTGCTCTGTGACCAGAAACTGAAGATATTGTGGCTTTATGGTGAAATAAGGCGACCTCCCATACGGTAGTAGGTAACCAGGCTACGTATGACGTAAATGCGTCTGGGAAATAAACGAAAGTAAACGAAAAATATAACGTGGTATTACAACGTGAGGTCCCTCAATATTTGTGGGAATCTACTAAATGTGAAGTTAGAAATAAAAGTACTAAGAATTGATATAATAAAATTGAAGAAAGCTAGGTGACCAAATAACAGCACCTTTCGGAAGAAAGTTTATCGTATCATCAAATCAACAGGACAAAGTATAGATGATATAGAATTAGCATATGAGAAAAGAACCAGAACGCAATACTTGATAAAGGACAAGAAGAACATGTTGGAGACTACGAGTTAGGAGGCGGAAACAAACGAGGACGAAAATTAGTGAACTCCTACAAGAGAATAATATGGTAGTTGCAAATACAATATTCAAACAGCGTCCGAAAAAAATATATGCTTGGAAAAAGTGTGGAAATGGGTTCCGAATGGATTATATTTTGATGAGGAAGAAATTTAAAAATCAAATGAGAATTCGGTAGTCCACATGTAGTAGTTATGAAAACGATATTACGGCTAAAGAGAAATAAAACGATGAATAAACATGTCAGAGATAGAATACAGAAAAATTAATAAATGAGAATATATTAACGTATCAAAGTATAGTTCATGAAAAATGTAAGATAAAAATTTGCGATATTAATAAGAACTGTAAAATATAAAAGAAGTCATTATAGAAGTGGCAAAGAAAACACTGGGAATGAAGAATAAAATTTATTATAAACCATAGATCATGAATAAAGTAATATAATTTAATGAGGTAAGGTAGGAATGGATGTTTTTTTTTTATTTGTGTATATATGTGTGTATATATATATAAAACTAATAAATATCCTACAAAAATATAAATTGAATCAAAATTATATCAGGATAATTAAAAATCTCTACTGGGGACAGTCAGCGAATATTAAAATTAAGTACTCTGAAAGAAGGAAAGATTACAATACGGAAGGGATAAAGAAATAATAAAGAATGATGCGTTACAGAAAGCTGGGTGTAAAATAAATGGAAAAGTAGTCAACAACATAAGCTATGCGGATGACAGGGTGTTAATTGCAGAAACAGAGGAACAGATGCAGAAGATGTTGGATATAATCAAGAATGAAGGAAACAAATTTAGTATGAAGATAAATGCAGGAAAACCAAAATAAATGCTTCCGAAACTCGATACTACAGAAAATTAGTTGGATAGAAAAAACAAGGAATGAAATAATTTCAAAAACATATACATGAATCGAAGAGTTTAATTCTAATGTTAAAAATAAGAACAGTTAACTGGATATGTTATTTATATCGACATAATCTAAATTTTATTAGCTAATTGAAGGAAAAATTGAAACCAATCGATTTAGAAAAAAAGTCAAGAAACAAATAATAATAAAGGATGTTGGAACAACAAGTTTTGCAAAATTAAAAAGAAGGACAAAACAAAGACAATTTTAGTTTTAAATATCTGTTTATTCATTACAATCGTGAGTCATAAAGGTTATTCAATAATCTACGGATTGAGAAAAAGGATAACAAGCGTGTAATATATATATATATATATATATATATATATATATATATATATATATATATATATATATATATATAGAAACGAATAATTGTATGTTAATGCATTATTTAACCAAGCGATTTTTACTTTCCTGGTATGAAAACTCGATAAACAAAGATAACATATTTTAAGTATTATCTTGAATTGAGAGCAGCGTTCTTTTATATTCTGGGAATCGTTTACTTATAGTATTTCTAAATCTTCTATGTTTTACGTTCCCACTTTGAATATTAAGTTATTGCATGTATATATATATATATCATGAAAGTAGAATGTATGATATTAAGGCGGGACTCTAATATAGTGTCAGTAGTATAATTGATATTAATCAATTTCTAGTACAAATACGTAATCGATCTAGTAGACTGTAGTAATTAGGGCGGAGTTTCTGAAAAGTGGAACTGCATTGTTGTACTTCGAGTTTGAAAGAAAAATTTATCTTGTCGAATATCTGAAATTTATCTCTTCGTTCAATTTGCTATTTATTTAACGCCCAATTCTAGTTAGAATTTTTTACGCTAGAAAGAAACTCAATAACACGATGAATGATGTGGAAGTGAAAACCCGAAACAAATCTTTGTTTATTCTTTCTTAACATGTTTATTATTTCGTGGAATTTATTTTTATTATTTAACCATCTGTCATCGACATCGCTACGAAACTCATCTATCGTCAATTGTCTGAAAAATAATTCTACACTGTTCTATTACAAAGACTTCTGGTGATTTTTATGTCGTTCCTATAAAAATGAAATGCAAAAACCATATAATTCGCGCGGTGAATATATTTTCTATTTCTTTTATTATTTGCTTTTAAGTAAAAAAAATGCGTTGTCCTTCACATATTACAGAAAGGTTTTTAATTTATGACGATTAGGTAAGCAGCGTTACCACATTCTTGAACTGTCGTGGTAGCGTACGTAATTATTGCGTGCCAAACTTAAAGTTTTTTCGTATCATTCCGTTAGTTTAATTTGTTAATCTACATTCTAAAAATCGATTGCGATTTATTGAATGCGAGAGTTGATGTTTTCTGTACATATTCAACTGTAACTATAAATTACGGAAATTAAATAGCATTCCTAAAACCACGTTTATTAATATTTATATATATATATATATCAAATATTCGTTGTGGTATATTTGCACGTTTATTTTTTACGAATTTACGCTACGACATTTATTTATTTAATTTTGAAAGTGTGTTTAGTGTACTACTGAATTACTGTGGTGTTTCGTTGTTATCTTTGTACGAATTTCTCCTGCAGTGCTCTCTAGACACAGTGGAAATGTGTGCATTTGTATAGGTAAGTTTTTAGTTCATTTACTTAATTTAAAGATTGGAGGAATGTGTCCCATCTATATTTTAAATTATACGTTTGAAAATATATATATTTTTTTTTTCAATTTAATACAATAATTCGTAATTTTACGATCGTCGACTTTTGTTTTTATATGTTTATTATTATGATTATGGTGATTATTATTATGATGTGGGTTTTAGCGCTAATTTATATTGATTACTTTGTATAATAATTGCACGCGCTATACAGCTACATAATATGTGTATAAATGTAAACTTTTCCTTTTCAGATTTCTGTTTTATGGGACTCATTTCTCTTCAATCTGATTAATATTATTTTATAACGATTGTCGTTTTAAGCGATCGCGTTGTAAATTATATTTAAAGTTTTATTTGGTTCTAACAATGGGCTTTTCATTTGTAACGGATTATGACGTACGGAAAATTATATTCCTATTGTATATATAATATTGTCGGAAGTTATTCTGTAATTTTTATTGAATTAAAAATTTTAATATAAAACGTTTATTTCAAAAATTTCGTTTATTAATGAAAAAATTAATTATTTTGATTTATTTTTTTTTTTTATTTTCTCGACTTTAAAGTATCATCTCGTATTTTCCATAAATCTGTTTTCATCACTGTTTTAGATCACGTATGAGAAATAAACTGTTTACATACGTACGGTAATAAATAATGAATTTTATATTCCGATTACGACTGAATATCGGCAATTCTAAAAAGCGTCTAATAATAATATCTTTGGGCAATTGTGGTTCATTCGATGATGTAGATATATTACACGAATTATCTAATAATGTACGTTAGTGGCAAAACAGACTGTAGTTAAGGGAAACTTTGTCGCGATTCATAATTCGAATAAACTCAATTTATAATTTTTTTATTACTTAATCATACTTTACGCGCAATTTACTACTTTTATTTTGCAAAATATCCTCGTTTGAAACTTCAACCGTTTGATTTTTTTTTTTGTTTTAATATATCGTTCGTATTTCGTATCTATATTGTAAAGTAAGGTTATCGCACATCGTACTTTTGCTTTTGAAATTCTGTCTTTCAACCTCTCGCTCCCCTGCTATATTTGTCTTCAGTTATTCGTCATAATACGATCATGATATCTCGGTATTTCGACAGTTCAGCATCGCTTTCGTTGGAATCTAACGCCCTCTTTTAATTTTTGCGTCATAACTTTTCAACATCAGTACGCAACTATGTGCAACGTTTTATTAGGTCTAGAATAATTATTCTACGGGAAAATGTAAGGACTATATGTACGATACAGAAAAATTATGATTAAAAATAAAAAACTTAATCTTGCGGCAGATATCGACAGATTTTAATAAGGATAGTTTTGTTTCGGTAGTGGTGCGCTATAATCGACAAATTTATTTCGCGTGATTCAGAAATTAGCCGTACAGCATTAATGTAATAATGACGTTTTGTTTAGTTGGATGTAGTATCGATGAGATTTACGCTGTTTAAATTGACTGACTTGTAATTATATTTATTATTAAGCCGATTAATAATTAAATATAATTACGAATTTTTGACATTCGGATGTAGCGTTGTTGTCTTTGAATAATAAACGGCAAAAAAAAAAAAAAATAAAAATTGTTAAATTTGCGTATCATAAAGTTCTTCGACTATCAGGTTGTTTTATAAATATTCCCATTTTTTTGTAATATCGTACATCTGAATTAAGTACCTATTTTACTTTTAATTTGTTGTTTTTATCGTTTTATTTTTTTTTTTTTTTCTAAATTAAAAATTTAATGATTTTAATTACTTTTTTGTTTTTTTTTTCTACATTCCACACTGCTAAAATTATAACGTGTTTAAAAGTGTATTTTTAGTATCGAGTTCCCAATGTTAAATTTTAAATACAACGATTCGTTGAAAATTTATAGACGAACATGTTTGATTCTTATTAATCGGAATACAACGTTCGACGTATACATTGTAAAAAATTTTCTTACATCCGACAAAATTAGCCTCTATTTAGATTTTTTTTTCTTCCGCATTAAACTATGATAATGAATTAGAACGTTAAACAGGGCGTTTTTACTGTAGTACATACTCTCGCACTGATAGCACCCCACTAAACTACTACTAATGATAATAATAATAATCATCATCATATTATTGTTAACGTTGTTTATTAATATCGTACAAACGAGAATTTTCTACTATCGACTTATTTCGTTTAAATTTTTAAATATGTCGATTAATTGAAAATTTATAAACGACTTTTTTCTTTCCTTTTTAATCGGAATATAATTTTCAATGAATCTATTCTTTGAATTTCCTTTTATCTGACAAAATTAGCCCTTGTTAAAACCTATGAAATTTTCTAATTTTATGTATATGTTTTATATATATATATATATATATATATATATATATATATATATATATATATATATATATATATAAGATTTTTTTTTGGCATTAAACTATGATAATAAACTGGAACGTTCAACCAGGACGATTGAGTATACTCTGGTATTGGATAGCGCTGTTATCCTTTTATTATTATTATTATAAATAATAATAATATTTGTTCTAATTTTGTTTACTGCATAGTAGTATCACAAACAACGGTGCGAAAACATAAAAAGTACAACGTAAATATTTATATATATATATATATATATATATATATATATATATATATATATGTATATATATATATAATATATAATATATATAATATATATATATGTATATATATATATATAATATATATATATGTATATATATATATAATATATATATATACGACCTGTTAGCATTCCAGTTAATTATTATAGGTTAAAGCTTATTGTTATTTATTATTATAGTAAATATTAGTTCGAATTTATCGACGATTTCCGATTAGCCTTAATTTAATAGCAATGATAATTTGAAATTTCAGAAAAATGCTATTGGAAAGAAATATTAAAACGATTGAAAAAACCCGACATCAGCGTCGAAGTCGAAAAGGAAACTATCGCCGTCGCGAAGGACGCCGGTAATACGGTCGTTAACGAGAAAGCGATCAAATCGGAAACGGACGTTTCTAATAAACGGACGGTAACTATTTCCGGTGACGATTACGCTAACGAAGACGGCGACGGCGGTCGTTCTACTACCGACGAAAATCGTACGTCCGTCGTAGAGACAACGCGTCCGTTTTACGACGGTAACAACGCTAATAGTAAAAATGAATTTTTCTTCGACGAAATTCATCGTACATTTTACTCGGAAACCAGCTCGGCTGGCGACGAATACGCGACCGACGATTATTACGACGAAGACGAGACGGTTATGTCGCGATACGAATACGATTCGTTTCGAGCGATGGTCGTCAACGATCATCATTTGTCGCCGTCGTCGTTCGTTAATAACGATAATACCGCCGCCGGAAGTCTATTAGGATTGTCGGTCGACAATCAGAATAGCGGCGGCGGTAGTAATAATAGTAATAGTAGTAAATTGTTGCCGGATAAATCGTCCATAAGACAATTTTGCGTGCAATTGGCCGAACATCTGTTTCAGTGTACGCTTTGTTCGAAAACGTACACGCATATCAGCAATTTTAGCAGACATTTCTTGTCGGCGCATCACGGTTTACGGCAAGAAGTACCGTGTCCTGTATGTTGTAGAATATTTACGCGTCGCGATAATATGTTAACGCATATGAAACAGGTACACGGAGTTACGGTAGCCAGAGGATCGCCTTTAAATCATATCCGAAAATACGCTAAAGAATCGTCAGTCGCCACTTCTAATAATAATAACAATAATAATAATAATAATAATTATAATAATAATATCGCAACATCTAACGCTAGTAGTCCGTCTTTGTGATGATAATCAAAATAGGATTATTTTTATTTATTTATTTTTTTTAAACGTGGTAGTAATTGTTCGTCTATCTCGAATTTATCTCGTATTTGTTCTCCTACCTTCCTTTTTTTTTCTCTTTTAATATATATTTTTTTTTTGCCATATGTTAGTTGTAAGTTATCGTTTAAATTATTATTATTATTAACGTTATAAATGAAAAATCTGGTCTCGGTTTTATAACGTTTAGAATATGGTTCAAATTTTAAAAAGAAATTCACGGAAAATGTCTTCGATAATATCGTGTACATGGATTCGAAATAGCAGGTCCTAAATCTTTATTATAGTTATGGGAAATACTACAAAAAACTAACCCTAACATTGTAAATTTTCTTCTGAGCTCTATATATATTCTACCAGTTTTCAATCTACCCGACGTATTTATATATATATATATATATATATATATATATATATATATATATATATATTTCTTTTCTTTTTTTTTTTTTAAACTTTCTAAGAAACCTATAATTTCTCTCAATTCCAAAAATGGACATTACAAAAAAAAGTCGGATCGATTAAATTAACGCTTTCGGTCAAACGTTATCAAATTTTTTTATGTAAAATTACAAATTTTATACAGGTTGTTTATTATACACTACACTCCGCTTCTCAGATGACTAGAGATAAGTTTCAATGCGCGTAAGTAAATATTTTTAATCTTTTTCCCTCTTAATGTGCACCTATACAAGTAGATAATAAGCACATGAGTTCAGTTAAACACATGTAAAAGTATGACGATATACAGCCTCTGTTTCAATAAACAGCCTGCCAGTTTGGAATTATGCTACAACAGCAGTGTCTTGATCTGTACGACCTTAGGTCATTCTGCAGACGCAGAATTCGTAAGTACGTTTCGGGACATTCGTAGATTTAATCTTCGGACCGGATTAGTGTCGACGTGTAGATTCGCCGAATTTGAGGGTTTCGGGTGGTTAGAGCATTTGCTAAAAAATGTTTTTTGGTATTTATTCTGATAAATTTATGTGACTGCGGCCACTTGCAGATCATGGTGTAACGTACCATTACTGACGTAGTAAGGAGCGTCACATAATGCTATCAGTACTTTAGACTGATATCGCTCGATACGTTTCAAGTTGCTACTTGCTGCTGACCCACATAATTCGATTCCGTATTTCCATTTTGCCGTCAGAACAGTATTGTAGAGCACTAGCTTGTTGTGTAACGAAGAGGAATTTCGCGTCAAACCGGAAGTTAAACAATTTCGTCACCTCTAAATTCTAAAGTACCATAACTGACGGAAGGGTCGTTTTAGGATGTATATACATTAATTGATTTTAGTGGAACGTTTGCACATTTCCCGTGTTCGTTATATCATTTTAAGATCGATTAACATTTATCGAGTTTAATTTTTAACTTGAATAATCGTTAAGCGAATTGTTATTGTACGAACTAAAATTCGACGTATCGATCGTCTCCTGTTATGCCTGTTTCATATGATTAAGTTAAAATTAGGGGTGATTTTTTTTCGTGCGTGTATAAATACACTTTTCTAATACATGTCAATTTAGTAACTGTTCTTCTTGTACCACTGTTTATTGTAAATTTATACATATGTGTATATATATATATATATATTTCTGGAAGTAATATTAGGTTCACATCCGGAAATTATTTTATTTTCACTCTACATTTTTTTGCGATAATTTGTAATCGTGAAAAAACTTTGCTCGATTCTTAGCCATCTGAGACTGTGAGATTATTATTATTATTTTTAAATGTATTTATAAAGTACTTACACTTTCTTCTATTCTTAAGCTATTATTATACTTTTAGTAGTTTCGAAAAATGGCGCCTTATTGATTTTAGTGACGGCGCCAGTATAACAAATATTTGTGTTACTGGATGTTACCGAGGAGGTGGTTAAGTAAACGTTCTAGGTACGGATAAATGATATCCGTTCAAATTTTTTAGCTTACACATTCGGTTATTTGTTTTCACATAACCGAACATTTTTATAAATGCCCCTAATAACGTTATTACTCGAATGACAAACTAATTTTTCCCTCTTTACCTTTTTTTTCTTTAATTTTTAAATTTAATTTTTCATTCATTTTTTCTGTAATATTGATTTCACTGAAATATCATTTTTTTTTTCTATTCGTTCGTCGTTTTCGTTTGTATTAATTATGTTTGGGTAGGCTGCTATTTCAAGAATGCACAAAATAATAGTTACTCTTAGCTATATGCGGTATAACCGTTGGAATTTTAAATACATATATGTAATACGAGGTGTACCGCTGAATTCGGATATATTGAAGACATAATTCTGTAGCCGCGTAAATGGCTTCGTCATTTGCGACCACAAATCGGCTACGTCACAATGTTTGTCCCCATTAGTGGGCAGCGTAGCATATGTACAGACGTTTGAATATCGCCGCAGTCACATTTATCATCTTCAATAATACCCCATTCTTTTAGAACAACTTTCCACCGTATCATTCCGGTTTTCAATCGGTTAAGAAATCAACAAATGCTGCCAGGTTTTCTTGAATACTTTGCCAGTTAGTTCCATCTGCGTTCTCCCGTAATCGTTCTATCGTAGATCCTGGTTGTTCCGTCGGTACAGAGGTTGTATTCGGGAAATTCTTCCTTGATTTTAGTCGACTTCTTGAAACAGTGTGACCATTTTATATATATATATATATATATATATATATATATATATATATATATATTCTTTTGTCTTAAACCAGGGGAATATCATGGTCATGGTAGCGATTCCATAATAAGTCTTCCCCGCGTTTTCTTTGCACACTCGACGCATTAGCCAAAGGTTAACCCAGTAACATTTTTCATATTATGTATGCGACGCACTAACGGACGTTTTGTTTCATCTGGAACCCTTGTATTTTTGCTTGTACTAAGATATACATTCTAGTCCGTACTCGTTTCGACCGACGTGTCCAAAATACTTCAGTGTACCACTTTGAATTTCGTCCAACAACAAACGTACTATCCCTATTTCTTTTTTAATCGAAAAATTGTTAGTACACTTCGAGCAGCACATTTCAAAACTATTTTAGCCTGCAATATTATTTATTTCTTTTTCATATTCGTTTTTTTTATGTAAAATGTATATAATTAATTATTATTGTCTTTTTAAATTACGTTATAACGAGTAGACGTTGTTCCGGGGGATTATAATAAAAATTTGAAATCAGCTACGATCAGTATATGTGCATTTTGTTTTTTACGATATATATTTATTATTGAATCGGTCGATGTATTATAAAATTGTTTATTTAAGAATAAATCGACTTAGACAAATCGTTGCTAAAGTTAGGCGATATTTAAAAATGTCGTTAAAAAAATTCCGGTAAATTTGCTAATTTTTCTGAATTATCACCATAATCTAAACTTTTTGTTTTCGTAATTTTTAACCGATTTTCGCAAATAGCGCGTTCAATTTCACGAAAAATCGTAAATGCTATTAATTTCAGTGGCGTAGCCAGACTTAACCAAACTAAATTATAACAGTAGACCCAAGTTAAATTGAACTTTAAGTAAATAACCAAAACTCAAGTAGGTTAAACCCCCAAGCCCTAAGCAATCCAACACCCCCAAAACCAGCCCCTGGCTACGCCACTGATTAATTTGATTGTATATTTTTATATATATTAACGTTTAAAACAATTTTCTCGAAATATTATATATAAAAATAAGGAATTTGAGTTAATCTTTTTTTTTTTTTTTATTTTACGCGACAAAAAATAAATAAAATAAATATTCGCGTGCAATAATTATTTGTTTTTAACTACTGTTTTCGTTTGAAATGTGTGCAATTTTCTTCCGTTATATTTTCCGTATTTATTTTTCTTCGTTATTGCACTTTTTTAATTTAACAAAAAGAAAAACCCTGTGAAACATATTTTATTTGACTTTTACAGCCGCGTCGTTCCCTATATTAAACTTTTATACGTAACAAATTTATATATTTTTCTAATAATGTATCTAAATTATGAAACTATTTATATAACTGTAATATCGTACGATAATAAAAATTCTGGTCCCTCGAAATCGGGTATTTCGAATTTTATTTAAGAATTTCTTCGCGTACCAAAATTTTTAGTTTCATATTAACTATAATTTCATTTGAATTATTTCGTAAAGCGAAATTTACAATTTGGTCGTGTAAAAAATTTGATAACGTACGATCGAAAGGGTTATAAAGGTTAAGAGATCCTTTTTTCTTTGGTAATATTTAATTCGCGAATTTAACGAAATAGTTTTTCGCGAAAAATAAACTTTTCCCATTTAATTTCTATTTAGTTTAAACTTATTAATACGAATTCGTTTTACAGGAAAATACATCAGAGCGAGCGTATTCGTCTAAATATTGTCGTTCGACAATTATGTTGATATTTATTTATACGATTCTCGATTGGGGATCCTTTTTGAAAAAAAATTAAGAAAAAAATCTGGACTATTTACTTTAAATAAACAAAAAAATAGTTGAAATCAGAAAATTTGTTATATATAAAAAGACCACGAAGCTTTTCGGCATTTTATCAAGTGGACATTATTATATATATATATATATATATATATATATATATATATATATATATATATTAAAAAAATGGAAAATAAAATGTAAGAAAATACTTAATTTAGATATATAATATTACAAAAAGTAGTAACGTGAAAAAACATTTATAAAATAAAATAATCTGATGGAGAATATATAGTAAATAAACAGCAGTATAATAACTTAAACTGTATGGAATGTAATGATTTTTAAAAATAAACAACAAAAAGGTAGTTAACATTGCTAAATTTTATTTATATATATATATATATATATATATATATATATATATATATATATATATATATATATTATGTACCCCTAAATTAAGTATTTTTTGCATTTTATTTTTGTTCTTTCTTTTTATATTTTTTATCAGTTATATATATTTTATATTTTATTTTTTTATGTCCATTTGATAAAATGTCGAATAGCTTTCCGGTCTTTTTATATGTAACAAATTTGGTGATAACTACTTTTTGTCGTTTATAAAATTTATACATAGTTTCGTTAAATATCCAGAAAAATCAAAACTTTTTTTTTTTTCTAATATAACTGTTCAAATTATTTACTTTAAGGATAGAAAAATATACGAGATAAGTTAATTTTTAACTATCCGCATCGTAGATTATGTATTTTTTTAATTCGATAATTTATAATTATAGATAAGTCTATTTTTTTTCATCCTCTTCCATAAAAAAATTTCCCTTTAAAATTGTTCTATTTTTTACAATATTATCATCATCGTCATAATTTTCTTAGTATTCGACATCGGTTCCCCCGTTAATGTTCTCGCGATGTATCGAATAAAATTTCTAACAAAATCGTTCGCGTCCTTTTTCGAATAAACAATTTTTATTTTGTTTTGTTTTTTTTTTTTTTCGTTAAAAAAAAAGTTCGTTTTTTGAATATTGTACGTGTAATGTATTTCTAGCAGAGCAGCTTTGCATACGTTATTAATGTAGAATTTTATCGTATTTTAAAATTAAAAATTTATAAACGATGGGTTCATTTTTTGTTCCTACGCTAATATTTTAATTTTATAATATTTTAGTTTTATAATATTTTAATTAATTATTGCGAATTACATTGTTGGTTTTTTGATTCTCGAAAAATTCGTATTTCAAGAGCGCAGTAATTTATAATTAACAGTAATACTCGGTACTACATTTTTAATATCGTGGTCGCCTATCCTAATTCAGATTACGTGTTTATTATTTTACAATTATCTTTTTAGGGTTTCTACTACGTGTCGACTAAGGTCTCGGTTACATTGGATTCGAATTCGTACGGAAAGTTAGTCCTTACGACTATAAACGTGTATAGAGTTACGCGTCACTTGATTTACTCGCATTATTTTCTTACGAGATTCGCACGTACACATCCTGTTGATTTATTTCATTTGTAAAATTTGTAACAGCTATTAATCTGTTTTGTTTTTTTTTTTTAATATATATAAATTTACTGTCACAATTAATTTTTGTTCCGATGAAATACATTTTCGAAAGTTTTTAATAATTGAAGTTTGTCTTCGACAGGTTTTAAAACATATTCCGAGTGTATTAATTTTTTTTTTATCATTCTCTTTGTAAGCTTATATCAAATCCTTCATTTACATCTCTATTTAATATATCGTCTCTTTGTTTCGCGAATATATTCGGAGTTCTTTGTTTATTCTATTTAAATGTCGTCGGTGCGTCCTTTAAACAACGTTAACATTGTCAGCGTTTAACGCTCTGGATCTGGCGTTGTTATTTAACGCAGGATCTCGTTCGAATTATATAATACTTAACGCGGAACGAAATATATCGCTTTCTTATTAATTTGTCGATCGATCACTCAAAGTGGGGCTTCGTAATTACCACTTGATCGATTAGGTTGATCCAACCCTAGCTCCTGCATTATTTCGTCGAAGCATCACGCTCTGATAGTCGTCTTTCGGATGTGTTTCACTGTCGCCTGTATTATTAATTGAACGCACCGTCTAATTTTATAATTTATTTTCCTTTGACAGTCCTCAAATTTCTCGCCCAATAAACCTTTCTCAATATTCTTCTGCATTCCTGCAGTACCGTGTTTGTTGAACTATTCTGTTCGATGTCTTGTTTTTTTCTTTTTTTTTTTTAAGTAAAATTGAATAAATGAACGTACGAAATATCCGTTTAATTTAGACACGGCAACGACGTTTATCTGTCGAAGACCTGAAATGCATACGAGTGTATCTTATGTCCACTATTTTATATCCCCGGACAACATCGTCACTGCCATTATCATCATCCGTCGTGAGCATTTGCTATATCTATCACCGTTATCTTCGTTTTGACGTATGGCGAATGAAACACTGATGATAACTCTTAATTTTTCTGAAAGTTCTTTCATTTAGTCAAATCTAAGTACAGAAAAGAACGGATAAATTTTCGATTTTAATAATAATAATATTCCGTAATGGATTTTTTGTATATTTCGGAATTAATTATAAATTATAACCACGTTGTCGTTTTTATGATCATAAAATTAATAAATATATATATATATACGTGAATAATTAATTTACGATAATTCAGATTATTATTTATGTTCCGTTTCGTGATTTTATACTATTTTATTTAAAAATATTTTTAAAAAATTGTTCGGAACAAATCATCACCAACCGTAAAATAATCTAATGTCTGTATATATATCTATAGTTCGAGTTATCGGCCATTAAATTTGAACGATTAAATTTGTATCTTAATCTTCTAAAAACGATTCAAGGATTATAATAGGTGCGAAACGACAGTTAAGAGGCGACATACCTCAGGTGCCCATTACAATATATATGTATATGTGTGTGTCTGTATACAGCGAGTAAGGATTTTTGTAGTGTATAATATAGTTTTATAGCAGTAAAAAATCTTTATATTTTTTAATCGGTCTGTTTGTTCATGATACGGTGGTACGTTATTCAACAACGATATATATATATATATATATATATATATATATATATATATATATATATATATATATATATATATATATATATGAAAGTTGAAAAAAAAAATTAATGGGATTGCCAAAACCAACAACGACTTACAATATCTTTTCGTTATTTTCATTACGCAGTATTTAACGTAAAAAATTAGTTAAATATATTTACCTAAATGGATTTATTTCATATCGACAATGTTAATTATTTGTTTCAGTTAGCTTTCTTTAAAAATACGGAAACGTTTCATGTAAGTATACGGTATATTTAATCATAGAAATGCTTTGCATTTGTTCTTGTATTTCAGATATTTTGTTTTTGTAGTGACTACGATAGTATCCATTTGCATAAGTTATCTAGTACTCGTGCAACTAGCACATTTTTTCACTTTATTTATATATATATATATATATACATGCGGTAGCTTAGGAATTTTATTTACGTCAATCGAAACTTTTATATACTTATAATCATAATGAAAGTAAAAACTGAAATTTAAGTAATGGAATGCCCGATATTATTATTTTTTAAAAATAAATATATAAATAGATAGATAAATAAATAATAGGTATTAATTTTGCATATATATACTTTATATATGGTGTAATGACTTTTAAAAAAATGGACAGTAAAATTATTAGTAAAATGACACTATTCGTTAAAATAATTAATGATTTTAGACGTTACGTCATTTTTGAGATAAAATAATTAATAGTTAATAAATTATATACAATATCTAGAAAAAAAAAATAAACTAACGTTTAGCACAACCGGTTCAACATGGTGATGCTGTTATGATTAAAATTGTACGTCATAAATTAGCACATGTTAGAAAGCATCTCAGGAACCAGACGTGCTAAAAATCAGTTGTTATTTATTAAGTATATATATATATATATATATATATATATATATGTGTGTGTGTGTGTGTGTGTGTGTGTGTAATATTTTTATTTTCCTTTCTGTTGCATATTATTTATTTATTATTAATTTTTTAACTGAAAAAAAGCGTAACCGATAAAAAGTTTCGTTATTAGTTATTTTAACAATTTACAAATTTTGCTAATAACTTTGTTCTTTTTCTCTTAAATTCGCGGACCGTGTAAATTCTCTCGGAGTTACCAAATTTTTCGGTTAAGAATAAAAAATTAAATTATTCGTACTTCCTTTAGACTTATTCCGTCATTGTGAATTATCAAATTAGAATTTTCCTATTAATTCTTTCTTACTTTATATTTTATAAGTTCGTTTGAATACACACATGCAATTTCATATATATATACATATATATATAATATGTGTGTAGCGTGTGTTTATATATGTAGTTGTGTGAAACGTTTGGCGGCTCGTTTTTTTTTCTAATACATAAATTTGTCCTTATTCTCCTTTTTTTAAAAAAAAAAAAAAAAAAAAACAAAAAAAAAACATGGGAATTCTGAAATTTCACAAAACGAACTTATGATATTTAATGTAATACACAATTAAAGGAAAAATTGTAATTTGTTAATTCACAATGAGGGATAAATCTATCTATCTATCTATCTATATAAATATATATATCGCATGTGCGTGCACGAAATAAATATTTTAAGATATTGTTGCATGAATTTTTTTTATTGTAGTATAATAAAATTCTACGTATCATTTAGTTGTCTCGTATAGAAGATGTGTGCTTTGTTTCCAGTGCGAACCTAGAGCGCACTAGTATTTCGTTGACGTATTCCTTAATTTGTCGTGCAAAGATATTTTCTATCGCGATCGTACGATCAACTTGAAAGCACCGAACACATTTTGCGCGTACATTATGCCAGCGTGATTTTGCACTCGTTTTATTTATGTGTACATTTCGAAATTAGCGTTGTTATTATTTATCGTTTATTTATTATTTCTCGCATTTGTAACTAGCGATTTTAGTAAAACGCGAACTTTTTAAAAACGTAAAAACCAAGTGGACTTTATAATTGACCGCGTAGTATATTTTAATAGTGTTATCCATTCAATTAGCATCCTGTAAATAAATATTTTACTGGAGAGTAAAAAAAAAAAAAACATAAATTCCGAAGGCAATGGAGAATGACCTCGTACTGTGTCTTACCGGAGAAATATATCATCTAGATGATGTGTTCTATCAACTCTGACGTGGATGTTCACTTTTCTATATCGTAGATCAGGGGCGAATATAAGAGAGCATCCCCCCGAAATGAGAAAATAAATAATTAACTACCGTATTCTGAATTACAGTAGATTCTCAAATTCAGCGTCTTCTGCTCGAAAAAGTCTTCGTAATGAATGTATTGTTACAAATAGCGGACTTCTGAACTATATTGTTTTCCACAAATGATTGTAAGTTAATTTCTGGTTTTCTATTTTTAAATAAAATTTCATTAAATAATTTTGATCCTATAATAAAACCGTCCGTTTTCTCTGGGTCACCTATATATTTAATTTAATTAGTTTGATATGTTATGATAAAATTATTTTTTACATTAAAATTATGACGTATTTGACTCCTTTAGTTCGGATAAGGAGTCTTGGGTATAATACGAGCGGCATCTTGGCCTCCAAGTGATATAATCTATATTCGCCAATATCGTATTTATTTTATATATATATATATATATATATATATATATATATATATATATATATATATATGTGTGTGTGGTTTTTTTTTCTGCTACAGATTTACCTATGTTACGTCTGGTTCCAAAGTCGGAATTAATAGCCGCATTCGCTAAGAAAGAATCATCCAGTTCCGTTAGCGCATCTTCCTCGCCGGTCGGTAATAATCACCCTTATCATCATCACGTTCGTAATAGTGATAATAAAGACGACTGCGATTACGTATTACAGGCGGAAAACGATAATAACGAAATAATCACCGTACACGGTTGTCTTTCTCCACCGGCCAGTCTCAGTAACGGCGAAGTGACCACGTTTTTTAATAATAGCAATACTAATCATAGTAATAATAATAATAATAATAATAATATTAACAATAACAACAACAACAATAATAATAATATTAATCATCATCGTAAATATTCGCCGCCGGCTCATTTACTTTCACCGCCGCAAAGTATGAGTCCGGCTAATAGTACTAGTAACGATTGTTTCACCGGTAACGTGGTTCCGGCTAAACCGGCGCCGAGTCGTCGGAGGGTCAGAAGACGTACGTCGTCTTCGAACGATCCGGCCGAACAATTGACCGAAATGTCGGTTAGAGGTTTGAATTTATTCCGATACGCGTCTATAGACGACGGCGTGTACAAATGTATGGAATGCGCTAAATCGGATATCGTGAAAACGTTCAAGAATAAGTACAGCTTTCAACGGCACGCATTCCTTTATCACGAAGGTTGCCAACGTAAAGTATTTCCGTGTCCGGTTTGCGGTAAAGAATTTTCGCGACCGGATAAAATGAAAAATCATATGAAAACCGTTCACGATTGTTTCATGCCGAAAGAATACGTCATACCGGCGCCTACACTTCCCTACTTTATAACGCCTTCGTAATTGTTACACGTAAATACGCGTACGAGTGTGTTTTTTTATATATTGGTGTGTGTGTGTATGTGTGTATGCAGCGATGAGTGTTGAAAAATACACCTCCATGTGAAATTTTTCAAAAATTCTATTTTTTTTCTTTTAAAACTCGTATAGATAATTTTTAAAATTGGCCGATACATTTTCGAAACATTAAATATATTATCTTCTCTTCTTCTTCATGGGTCGATGATCAATATGGCGAAGATCGTAAAAACTTTATTAACAGGCGAGCGGCTAAAGCTATCGACAGAAATCCTCTCGAATTCATTTTTTCATTCAAAATTACATCTTTCCGCCTAAAATCGATTATTTGTGTCTTTTTATAGTGTGCTCTGGATATCCTAGTTTACTTTTAAAATTTTCTTCGTTAGTAGTTTCTAAAATTCGCGAAATTTTCAAAATACGGCTCTGTACAAATAAAACTCAAAATCTTGTACACATACACACTTATATATATATATATATATATATATATATATATATATATATATATATATATAACAATGTGTATTATTTTAGACGTTTTATACATTTTACCTGCGACGTCTGTTTTCTCTACACAATGGGTGTATATATCAGTGCTCGAAATTTAAGTAATCGCCAGTCGAAATTCAAATTTTAATTTTATATGTAAAATTATTTTTAAATACTTTAAACATTTTTTCCGTGCAATAGTTGTCTGCATCTGTCATTTTCCCGAAGTTTATTAAATATCCCGATTAAATTAATAAACGAATCTTTTCTATTATTTACTTCAAATTTCAGTAGTTGACGGATTTTACGTTTTACATGTTATATAGTAATAAATTGTAAAATTGTTTGTTTCATCCTTTATTTAAATGATGTGTTTTTTCATTTCTTCTTTAAAATTCATTTGTTTCAAAATTTAGAAAAACTGACAAATCGTCAGAAAATTTAATAATCCTTAAAAATGCTCTCAAAAAAGAATGTGTTCATTGTTCATTTCGAGCCTGAATGTATATATATATATATATATATATATATATATATATATATATAAATTCTTAAAGTGCCCAGAAATGTGTGATACAAATGATTACGAAGCTATTATATCGTTTCGATGAGTCGTACAGAAGTAGAAAGTTTTTTTTATGTTTAAAATATATTTTCTTATAATAAATGACACTATAAACAATCGATATGCCGTGGTCATCAACTGTTCGTTAATAAGTTGGACAAGGATAAATAATTTTATTGCATAATACAAGTTGAATATTGTGTCCTATGGGCGTCGTCGAAAAACGAATGAAACAAACGGACTATTTTTTTTTGTTGTATTCCCGGAATTAATTTTTAAAATCTTACGAATAAAATTTCACCCGACTCTAAAAAAATTTTATTTCGGCACAATGTCGTGTAGACAAACTTTCCACTTCGGGTAAACAATGTGTATATATACATATGTATTTGGATATGTGTATATATATACATGTGCGTGTGTGTGTATATATATATGCAGTTTATCAGTTGTGGAAGAAAAGGGTTAATGTATAACTTGGGTTTAAAGTTAAAAGCAGTTCTAGGTGTTGTTATCTATAATTGAACGGTCATATTATTATCATTATTGTTTATTTTGTAACTCGAATTTACACAATCGAAATTTTTCGACATTAACTTCGTAATCAAATACCAAATTGTTTTATTACTTCGAAAAAATTTGTAGTCATTCTGAAAATAGAGGACCATAAATATTGCGTTTTCTTTTTTTTAAATATATTTTGGTGTTCTGTGTGAAGCTAGCTATACAGTACGACCTGTGTGTGAACTACACGACCTTGATTTTCTAATTAGAAAAGAAGAAAAACAAAAAATATACTTTATATTTCATTTATGTGCAATTTAATATAATTTTCTTTTAAAAAAGAAAATGCAGTAATTATCATTATTGTTAATATTATTAATACTGTACGATTGAGTGTGATGCACATGGTGCTATTTTTTGCATTCTTCTTTTAGAATGCGTTTCGATTCGATCTCAGCTTTAAGTATTCGGAACGTGTATATTTTAAAAGTAATTATAAATATGACGGCAAAAATGGTGTAAACCGTCAAATTCGATGTTTTAATTTCATTATATATATATTCGATTAAATATGCATGTAACGAGCAAATCTAATTATTCTAAAATTTGTTGGCATTGTGTATGCGTTTCTTTAAAAATTTAATCGACGTTTTTTTAACCGACTTTTAATTTACATGAATGTGGTTATTATTTAAATGTAAAATTATCAGTTATTTTTTAATAATAATTTTTATCACTGTTTTGTTATTATTTGTTTTGTTTCAAAATATTTCTACTTTTGAAGAATAACTTAAACGAGTCGAGCATATAAAAAAGGCTTATAAAAATTTGTGCAACCGCCTGCTAGTCTTATTATCAATTGGAAATTTTCAAACAAAAAAAATTACCCTGGTTTAAATTTGTTCCTGAAACTATTAAACACATTAAAAAATCCGATGTAAATGTACCTGACTAGGCATTATTTTTAAATTTTAGTCCGTCTTCATTACACATTATATAATTTTTTAAACAAAAACCACCGTAAATAAATATTTCCTATTAAACTTAAACCTAGTCATAGTTTATATCCGTAACTGGACATCTCTATTTTTAACATTTCAATAAGTAAAAGAAAATAAATATATGATTTTCCTGCATCGTTTTAAAATGTTATTGTGGCCTAGATTGAAAACCTTTTTAATTTGGAAATAGTTTTTTTTTTCGATTTTCCAACGATTTCATTAAATAAGATTTTCCTTAATCGTTAGAAAAATATTAACTAAAACGTGTTATAATTTTTAGTCACTTTTTGTGGTGAAAAAAAATAAGCAAGGATAATATTTCTCAAGGTTTAGAGCATATATATATATATATATGTTTGCATGTATGTATATGTATATTAGATCGGCGTAAATAAACATATTTATTGTTAGATTTGTTTATGTTTAAAAGGAAAAGTTATGAAATATTTGCATGTACATTCGCTTCTAAAAAATTGAATTCTATTTTATAATTCAAGCGTAAAATTAATTTCGGTATATGACTATAAAAATGTAGGGAATTGCGATATATATATACATATATGAGATTATATAAAGTTGCATAGGCTTGTAACTCTGTTATATTGTAAAAGAAATTAAATTATACACTTTACTATTATCGTATATCATGGTATTGATTTTCACGGTAAAATGAAGTAATTTCAACAATATGTATTATCAATTTAAGTCCATAAGGGTTACAGTATATTGTTTATTTGAACCGATTGTTAATGAAAAATTTCAAAATTATAACGTAATAATTATTTTATATGGGAAGAGGTAACAACAATCATTTATCTTCTGATATCAAACGATAACTGCCTGAAACTAAATTAAATGACTTTTTAATAGTTATACACACACAAACCGAAAATATGATATATATAGAGAAAATCGTTGTGTCAATTATGACACCTAAAATCTGTTGTACGAACAGAATTACTGGGTTGCAAAGTAAAATGTTAATAAATAAGAGTTATATGGTCAATTATGTTCTAAATAAAGTACTGAAACAATTCGAATATGCCCAGTATGTTAAGATGCAAATGTTTGTGTTTTTTTTGTATTTATGCATAAGCATGTTTTTTAAAATAATGATATTTTTTATATTTTTTGTTTTATACATTACCAAAGCACGTGCAATATATCTATATATATATATATATATATATATATATATATATATATATATATATATATATATATATATATATATCATAATGTACACGACACGTTTCTTCATTTATGTATAAATAAAATACATTTTTTCTTTTGTTATCATAGTGTTTAAGGATTGTTTAAATAATATCTATAGATTAGCGAATGTATCTTCTTTAGATGAAGTTTTTTAACGATGCAATCACTGTTATAGTTTTGTACTTATTGCGGAAAATTACTCAAAATTAACATATATATGTATATATATATAAATTTTTCTTAACTATAAAACAGTTTTTATTTTAGAATTTAACGCTTAAGTTGTTCTTATAGCTAATCATAAAATTTAATTTTTATTACAATTATAATTATATACATACCTAAGCGTTAAAACTTTCCTTGATACTGGCTATTATTTTGATGAATTTGTTACTTCTCTAAATCGCTGATAGTTTAGTTCGTAAGTAGATATCATGTGAGTGTGTTAATTACGTGTATTTCGTTTTTTAAATTTTTATCTGAAATGTAGATTCGCTTTTTTTGCTTGTTGCTTATGCACATTCTTCATAACTATATTAACGAATGGTTTTATTTATTTTCATGTTTCAATAAATAGAATATTAAAGTTGAATTTTATATGTAATTTAATATATCGAAATTCGTTATCTTTGAATACGTTAATTTTCAATACGCTTAACATGGACAAAGCTACATTTTAAATTATTGTACTTTTAGAATATTTCACATTAAATAATCTTAATCAGGAAAATTGAGTTGTCGAATAAAAATTGAATAATCATAGTTGTAAAAGCTTTGTTGTAATGCATTTTTCAATTACTTTCGGCAAATATATATAACGGCAATTTTATCTCTATATATATATATATATATATTTACGTAATTTATTTCGCGTGCTGAACGAATGTAGTTCTTTATTCCAGTTGGGGAAAAAAGTTTCTTTTGGATTATTCGAACTTTTTATACGTATATTAAAACTCGAAAATGTGTTATATGATTTTCAGACTCAAAAGTTATACTAACAAAAATAATTTCGATATATTTTTTTTAAGAAAACTTTACAAATTATTATTTTAATAACGGTTATAATTAAAAAACAACTAATAACTTTAATGTCAATTTATTTTAAATATAGCAAGAGTATTGTAAATTGACGTTGATGATAGTTTTTTAATTTCTCTATATTGAATAGGATTGAATATTATACTTTTTGTAGATTAAAATATAAGTATTATTTGAAATGCAAGAAAAAACATACATATGTGTTCTTGAAGTCAATTTTGTGAATATCCACGCTTTAAATTTGCAAAATCATCGTTTAGAAGATCAATTATAGTTTACAGGAACTAATCGATGATACGTCTATCAATCTTCAAAATACAATTCTAGAAGCAAAATAATGTAAAAAATTCACTAATAGTTATAGACGTGTTTCGGTAAATTATTCCACGTTTAAACGACGATTAATCAGACTTTAACGTTAGTCAAATGTAATAATTTAACAAATCAACTGTATACTTGATTAAATGAATTGTGAAATCCAAAATTTTCTCAGTGGTAAGTAAACATATAATTATAAAAAATGGAAGCTTTTAGTCTCGTTGAAAAATTAAATGCTTTTATTTACGCACATTTTAAATTGCTTGATTAGTGTTTATAAGTAAGTAGTAACAAATGTGTACATTATTATTATTAGCTTACATGTTTAAAAGATTATTAGAGTAAATTTTAATTGAAAATATATCTAAAAGTAAACTACTATTTTCGACGTCGAATGCTTAAAAATGTATTATTTCGATGTTTTCGTTTATTAAGTAAATATTTCCTATTTATAAAAGTAAATACAGATCTGCTCATGTATGGTGTTTAAAATAAATATGATCGATATAAAATATAATAATTCTGACTGTTTTTCCGCGTAAAAAAGTCAACAAAAAATTCCCGGTTGCTGTTTATTCACCGTTGTACGTTGTTTTCATGATATGCATTGCACGATATAGTTTTTGAAAATAAATGATGTAATTATGCATTTGTTTATTCAAGCTATTCAACGACTATCTTGGCTCGTTTAATTGTTCCTTGTAAGTACATTAGAAATTATATAATACGATTATTAATTTTATAACTTCATTGCGCGAGTGTAAACTTTCGTAACGAAAAATAAAAGGTTGATAATGGTCCCCATAAGTTTATTAAGAATTAAATTGAATTAAAAAAAAAAAAAGTTAATATGAAGGACATCGTGTATGTACAAAATAATCTACATTAGTAATGTGTATTACGTTTTGCGTATTATTATTTTTTAGTTTATTTAGTGCGCTAGCTTCGAAATTACACTAATAATAATGATTCATTTACTTCTAGGTAATAATTCGATTTTCGTGATTATTTTTTCGATCATACGGTAATTTTAGTTACAGTTCATTATAATATTAAGCAATATTTGTTTTAATAGTTAGGTATTTGAAATGTTCAAAGAATTCATGATGCTTATTTTAATACACATATTGAAATTGAGTACACACTGTTCGCGGTATTCTTAATGCATCGGTGAAATAGATTGCCGGTCGTATCACGTATGTAATGTTTGTGAAATAACTACAGTTTTTTCTCCATTATTTTACTTTGTACTTTAATGTTTAAAAATTCAAATGTGTGATACGTAGTTTTGTTATTACCTCGAATACCCGCTATCTTTTCGAAATATATTTAATTTACATACAGCGTAACCACTCGCGTTAATCGGTGTTTTTTTTTGATTTTTCATATGAAATCGAACTAAAATTTTGAGCCTATTAATACTATCATTTGTCACAATCGTTTATAATGGTTGCTTTTATTTTAAAACTATTTTACAGTTACACGTTTTCGTTTATTTGTTTAATTTAAAAATTATCTTCGAGCGGTGTTATAAAGCTGTGTACACGTTTTTAAAAAGTTGTCTTTGAATTATTTTATTATATATAAGTTTGAATTTTCATTAAAATTATGTGATTCTCTTTATAGACAATAGAGATTACGTCGAGTAACACTATACGTTTTGATGTTTTAAGCGTCGTTAAGTTTTGCCTAAAAATGCTGGGCGCAATATAATGTCCAGATAATATTTTTAGCGTAATGTAATATTAGATTTATCTACCTTGATTGAAATTTGTAATAAGTACGGAGTACGTTTATTTGTACGGTATGATTCGATTACAAGAACTGACTTGATCCGGGTTTTTTTTTTGCGTTATGAAATCACAATGTTATATTTACTGTTATTTCATTCGAATCTTCTAGTTTTAAATATGCTTGTAAATTGATATATATACGTACACATATCTGAAGTTTATCGATTTCATTTGTATGTTAAGATTTCTAACAATTAAAATTACTGTTTTCATTTTCTCATAGACATTTCTTGTTTAATATCTTTCAACGTGATGAATATTGGTCCAGTGTTTCATCATTTAGGCTGCATTTTATCAACAGCTTAGCACGAATTTGTGCGACTTAAATGACGTTTTTGTTTTTTTTTTTACGCTAGTATAAGATGAAAAGTTGACGAGTATCTTCTTAGTTTGCACAATTCGTTTGAATTAACGTAATTAATGTAGCTTTGTGTTTTTAAGTTGCTTTCAGCTTTTCCGCGTACTGAATATAAATTTTTTATTCGATCGATTCGGTATTTAGTATTTCTCATGTCGTCTTCTTGCGTTTGTAAATATCAAAATTCTTTATTACGTATTTATTTTGTCGACGAATTTGTTTCTTAGCATTATTCGCTTTATTATATTAATTAAATGAAAGCGAGCTGTAATATTGCACGTCGAAATAATTCTCGAAGAAACTGTAAAATAAAATATTTTTTATTATAATTAAATTATTTCGATATTTTAATTTTATCAAATTACAAATTGTTATTTATTTCATAAATACGTATTCGATATTATGTGACGCTTTTATTTCGTTTACGATAGCCGTATTTTCTTTTTTATATCGTTTGGGTGCAAAATGTTACCGGTTCTTATTAATCGCGAGTTTACGTCACGTAGAAGGTATATCGTGTAAAATCGGAATTACTATTATTATTATAATAATTTTTTTTTTTGTTACAAATAAGCGACTAATTTTATAGATGCGATCGTTCTAATTTTAATTAACGGAACGGAAGAGACGATATGTTAAATAAATGAAGAAATCGAAAAGATTTTCCTTCTGTGTTATATGTTTCCAGGGAAATGGTCGATACTGAACGGAAATCGGTGTTGCCTATTGAATAAGGATGTATCGATAATAAAATTGGACAAATGTTTCGCGACAAATACTAACGAACACGACGACGCATTCGACGGCAGTCGAGAAAGTCGGTCGATGGAATCGGTGGAAATAGTCGCTTTAAAAAATTCCGTCGGAATTAACAACGATCATATTAATCGCGTGCCTGTTATCACCAATACACACGCTAATATTATTCACGCTACTAGTACTACCATCGCCGATGTTAATAAAAATATTAATGACGGTAAACAAAATTCGGATTACGATCAATCGAAATTCCTAATGAAAATTTCAAACGATATTGGAACGCATTTTCTATTCAGTAATGTGTCTGGTAGTAACAACTATAATAATAATAATAAAAATAGTATAAATATAGACGATAATAAAAGATTAGACGCCGTTGATAATAATGCAAAACGCGATAATAAGCTTGTTGACGATGAAAATGATAATTCAAATAACGACGAAGATAGTACCGGAATAGGATGTACGATTAAAACAACGGACGGTCACAATAATGTAGCGTGTAAAATGTGCGGCGAAATTATGCCGCGTCGAGATTATTTGACGCACGCGGAAAATATGCACGCCGATGCGATTCCACCAGCGGCTTCTAGATTATACAAATGCGCTAATTGCCGTATATTATTTAAAACTAGAAGAAATTGTTACGATCACATACAAAGTAAACAGTGTTACCTGAATTGTTACGGCGAAATGCGTTATGAAAACAGTAAAAATCCAAATGCGATCACCAATAGTCGTACGATGGCTTCTAGCGACTTTCGTGAAAAACACGAACAGTACGTAGCCGACATAATCGATCGTGTGAAAAAAGAATGCGAAAAACAAAAGTCAGAAAATACTCATAATAATAAATTCATCAGAATAATTGACGAAAAATATTTCACCAATATATCCTGATAGACTCGTTTGTTTGTCCGTGGACTATCTAAACTGCCCCAATACATGTATGCGTGTATATCCACTAAGTATTTCTAACGCCTTAAATATTATTTATATTTTACTACTTTATCGCATTCGCGTTACTACTCATACATGTTTGTTTTTTTGTTTTTTTTTTTTTTATATACGAAGTAATTTGTATTTGTCCCTAACTGGTAGTGCGGTCGCTATAAAAAGACTGTATTTATATTATCATAAAAAAATGATAATATATATATATATCACGGTATGTCTCTTATATGGAAAATCTGGGCTCTTTCAAGTCCATTTCATTTTTGGATTTTTCTTTAAAAAATGTATTCATTGCGTAAAGTTTATTAACTTCAAGAAAATTTGTTACTGTCTGACCTTTTTTATTTTTAATATCAATTCCATGTACTCCTACCGCTTTCGGTCGATTATTTTACCGAGTTCCAATTATAGCGTTGAAATCTCCCATGATCATGGTCCACTTGCACCCATCTTTATCCAATGAAATCGTAGAATTCTTATTCTTTTCATCCGGATGTTCTCCTGGGTGCATAAGTTTGTATGACTTTAATAATTTGATTTTGAGGTAGGACCAATATATATATATATATATATCACGTTCACGTTAATCACGTTATGCCCATATCGACCCACTGCTGGGTGTAGGCATGTCCCAGACGTTTCCAACGACTTCGATTCTGTGCCACTCGGATCCAATTGATTCCTGCATGTTTGGCAATGTCGTCTCGCCACCGTGTTGTTGGTCTGCCCCTTTGCCTTTTCGAATACAATGGACACCATTGAAGGATATGTTTTGTCCATCTGCCATCATGTCTACGCGCCACGTGTCCAGCCCATGTCCATTTTAATTTTGAAATTTGTTCCACCGCGTCGACCAATTTTGTGCGCTTCCCTGATCCAAGTAATGGTTTTTCTGTCTTTTAACTTCACGTTTAATATTATCCTTTCGTGAGCTGTTTGGGTTTTCCTGATTTTCATAATTATTCCCTTTGTGAAGCTCCACGTTTCCGCTCCGTATGTTAATACCGGTAAGACACACTGGTTATAAAGTTTGCACTTCAAACTGTTCGGTATATCTTTGTTCCTGAATATGTTGGATAACTTCCCAAATGCGGCCCATGCGAGAGATCTTCTCCTTTGTATCTCTCTTTGCATATTTACTCCTCTGTCTGTAGTTATTTCTTGTATATATATATATATATATATATATATATATATATATATATGCGTTTCTATCTGTCAGGTTGAAGTATTTCAATATTTTATCACATCATATTTTATTAGGAAATGCTGACTAATCTTTTTTTTATTATAAAGAACAAGTTAATAAAATTTTAAATTTAAAATAGTTCTTTATTACACACATACACATATATATATATCATGGCCGTCGCATTCAAGGCACTAATTATGTGGAACGCAGATGCGCGCGCATATGATGTTATACATAGCCGAGATGCCACTGGCTTCTTCGTGATGATGGCAAAATTTTTAGGGGATAGCAGCTTACTTAGGAATACAGTAGTTGGAGCGCAAACAACTTCGATGCCACCATTTCCACTTTGAAAATAAAATTTCCGGTATGAAGTCAAATCGAGATCGCCAATATGATTAGAACAGTGTGATTTCTTGTAGGCTGTTTGAGGATAGGAAAGTATGAATTTTAGGATGTAGTAGGAAGAATGAAAAATTGAGGAGCGGGTATGGAAAGAACATGAGAGTGAAAAGAAAGGAAAAAAATCGCTGTTGCGGGACTTGTTTTATATTACGATTGTCTTTCTTAGACTTTAGGTAAACATCCTAACCGTAAGGCAGCGAATTGTTACTGAGAAGGTAATGATTTTAATTTTTTACGGCGAACTAAACTTGTTGATGGTGAGACGGTCTATACTTGCAAATTTGTAATAGACAGGTCGCTATGCTGCCCATTTGCATCCTCGTGTCTCCTTGCTCTGTCGCTACTGGAATTGTCTGCTAGAGACTTTCTGCCAGTATATTCTACTGGTCATTCACTATTTACCACTTGTGGACACGCCCCATTCCAATTAGAGCTCCAGATCCCAGAAGGTATATAGTACCCCAGATTATATATATATATATCGTTTCCAGTGAATTATACACCAAAAATGTACTATATGGCGTATTCTTTCTCTATGTATAATGCCTAATCATTGTATTTTAAAATTGTTTAATGAAGAAGCAATTACTATAATTATTTTATCATAAGATTCTTTAAAATTTCGAACGATCACGATCATTTTTTGTTTTTAAGATTTTTTTCTTAAATTAAGTAAATTTCTCATAAATTCTTGAATTTCTATTCGACTGAACGAGTGTTTAGCGATCAGTGTTGCGTTTATCACGAAATCATTTTACATTTTAAAAAAATAATAACAAGTAGCTTTCCGATTTTATAATCTGTATTATAACCTTTGATATGTGGTATTTATTAGTTATGCGTATTTTTTAATATACTTTGTATGAAAAATTTATTTATGGTGTATTTGAAGCATAATATTAGTATTAATTATCATTTACTTATATGTATATGTAACTCCTAAATAAATAAAATGCTTCAATGACGAATAATATCCTATTCATGCGACTATCAACTTGATGATTCCTGTTTTTACTATCGAAACGCGATTTATATACGTGCACAATTATTAGATAATCAATTTAATATCTAATTATATATCAGTTGATTATAATACATATTTTGTGTGTATGGGTAAAAACTAATTTATAGAATTAGATGTCTATCTGAAGGAATTAATTTACTCGACGATACGATGTAACTTATATTCAATTGTTATCATTTCCGACAACTTCCTTAAAGTATTACAAGCGTAGCATGTCGAACAATTGGACGAAAATATAATTTTGCGAAATTAATCATGATAGCGAGATGAATGTAAAGTTTGAAATAACAACTTTTTTTATTAATATAAATTTTTGCGCACAATCTGTCTAGTTGAAGACAATAAGCGGTTAATGAAATCAATTTACATATAAATTAATAGAATGCTTTCCAATGGTCATCATTCCTGATACAATATTTGGCTCTTTAATCATATTCGATCGTTTTAATCGTCTAAATCGAGTATCGTCTTTGATAAGACAATGATTTTGTTATATATTATATATATATAGTACGCTGACTGCTTCTATTCATTCTTTAACCATCGGTACTTGTATGTATTTCGTCATTGCGCACGTACTATAATGCATCGACTAATCGACTATCGATCGTAGTAATTTTGATTGGGCTCTTTAGATGATCGCTACATGAGATTTTCTTGCGATTACCCAGAGTAGAATTTCATAGAACCACATATGCTTCAACATTGTTTTATAAAGTAGTACTTTGTTTTCCAGGGATAGTGGTGAATTTTTTCCAAGTAACTAATACCTTTTTTGGAATTTAATATTAATCAGTTTTTGTTTATCTTCTGCACGCTTTCTCCAAGTTAGTCTTTCATCAAGGTGTAAGCTGAAGTATTTAACGCTTTTCGATAACTGCGTCCACTTTCTTCAGAGTAAATATAACTTGCGTACACTTTGATTCGTTAATAATCCTCCAAGATTTATACCATTTTTCTGGGTCGTCTAAGTGATCCTGTAAGTTGTTCAATGCTGTTGACACGTCAATATGGGTGGTATCGCAGTGTCGTCGGCAAACATTTAAGAGTAAAATGTTTACAGTGATTTTTTTTAACAGAGTTCTTTTTTGTATTCAGTCTGTGTCCGAAAATGTTGTTCTATTTTATTTCTTCTTACATAAATATTCTATTCATTATCATTCGTTTTAGGGGTTACATCACGGAGATCTTTTATTTATGATACCTGACGAGGTAAATTAAACATTTCACGCTGGTAGTTAATAAGATTAGTTAAAGATAATAATGTAGTTTCAAAAATTATGTTCATTTGTATGACTTTCACAAATGAATATTGATTGTTATGGTGTGTGAAAATAACTGTAAATGATAAAACGTAATTATGGTATAAAATACGCTACCATTTGTTTTATTATTCTTTTATTGGTTCTCACTATCGAAGTTTGCAAGAAATATTTTCTCTAAACACCGTAGCTACACTTTATTAACTTTTTCAAGATTAAATTATTCGTTATTGCCCCGTCTTTTTTTTTTTCGAAAAAAAAAGCGCTTCTATTTAAAATAAACTGAATTAATTTTATTGATAAAGTGTGCAGGGTTTAGGAACTTCCACACAGTGCCTTTGTACAGCGATTAAAATGTAGGTTTAATGCACCTAAAAACTAACGTCTGATTAAGACCGACAATTTTTTAGTCAGCCGAAAACTCGCAAACTAAAAACGCTTCAAATTTCTGAAAAGAATTATATCTACGAAGTGTCTGTATTTATTTAAAAAAAAATATATAACGAAATTTGCCGAAAACAGAAAAATGCGAGTTATTGAAATCGCTCAATATGAAGTAGAAGCAAAGGACTTAGTGGTGAACTGACCTTAAAAATGGCTCCGCTTATAACGTAGCTAGTCACGATTATAAATGGAAAACAAACGATGAAGACCAAATAATTAGAAATTATTTACGATAATGCCAAAAATAAAATGGGATTTAATTATAGTTTAAAATCGAACGTGTAAACTTCTGAACCTAATGACGTAGTTACGGAACAATCAAAAGTAAGTGTAGTAGCATTAGTTTGCATTATTTTAATGATGTAGTAGTGAAAAAGATCATACGACTAATATCTGAAAATAAAACGCGAATAACTAAAGTCCTTATTTCTCTCCTAAACTACCTATGAATATGGAAGTATTATATGCACACCACCATTAAAAGTAAACCAGTTAAAGAAGAGCAGTCGGAATTATAAGAAAAATATTAATATCAACATTAGGAGATTACAGGTTAGCAACTACTGTGAAAGAAAACAGCTTGCAAACGGGAAGTTTCAACTACAATTTCAAGACAAAGATCTATTAGCGCTATAATATTATCTATACAATAATAAATCTTCGGAATAAAACGAATTATACTTGCAGATGACGTGACAGCTGAAGACGGAACTCGTGAATTCATCAAGAGAACTTGCTACTAATAAAAATGACGGCGATATTTTTAATCGTATTGTACGTGTTTTGTATTTTGTTTTTTTTTTAACTGAAAGAATTAAGCCGATAGTCATAAATAAAATAAACCAATCGTTATAAATAATTTGTCGTACCTTATGAAAAAGAAATTATTAAAATTTATATTAACTCGCGGTTAGTGACTCTTCGCGTTGTCCTGATTACGGTAAATTTTAAATACTTTTTCATTTATCGGTATAGAATTTATTGTGACAAATTTTACTTTCGTGTGTTGTTGGCCATCAATTTATACGTATTTTCAGCGACCGACAACGTGTAAACTTCTTAGAGGAGTTCAGATTTCGAAGGAAATTATGTAGATTAGAAACGTCTGTAACCATCTTGGCGATGGGGACCAGTCTTAAAACTGTAATAATGTTGATGACACATACACATATATTGTTTTAAGCATCTGTATCTAGTAAAAACTTAAAACGACGATTCTATTAAATATGTTTACATTTCAAATACATTTTAACGACGCGATGTATGGACACGTTTTTCTATGAAATCTAAAACGACCGAGAAGAAAATATTATCTAGGTGTAATCCTGTAAAATGAATTCGAGTAGTTTTTTCGACAGTTATTACGTCTATAAACGCTTATACATTTCTCCATAGGGCTCGTTAAGAAACTTCTCGTTTTATTATAAAGTCTTGCACTCGGTGATATCGTTGGTTGTTATAGTTATAACGAAGTAATCGCTGCGTCCGAAAGCTACTTTGTGGTTCATTTTTTCTAATTGTACGTAGCATCGTGCTTATTGTATAGATGAAATAATGATTGAAAATGATTTTTTTTTCCGAATGCAGTTTATTACTCGGAAATGGATGTTGCGAAATAATTCAGCTACAGTCGATGATTCGACGCTAAATAAATTACTGCGCGATAAATTAGCATAAATTATTGCATTCGCCTTAATCGAACGATGTCACGACCAGTTATTATTATGTCACCGTCATTAAGTTGCTTACACTATTACTACTATTACTACTACTGCTCGAAAAATTATTACGGCTACTGTAGTCGATGGGAACAACCGAACACGGACTTGCGCTACCCGGCACTCGTCAAGGATTTCTTCGAGAACCAGTTAATATAGTAATCGAATACGTGTATGTTTTCATATTTAGTCGTATAAGACAAAACAAAACTTTCGCGTTGACGGTTTCTAGTTTACGATTCGTGTCTTTCGGATGCGTGATATCGCTAAGTGCTAAATATAAATTTGATTTTCGTCTCATTATTATTATTATTATTATTATTATTAATTTTTATGCTTGTTTATTTTCATCGCAATTACAACGCGTAAACTGTTTCTACGAAATCCGTTATTAACGCGTTCGGTTATTTTCGATCACTATGAAAATACAATTTAGACGCTGTTGGTGTTGTTACATCGTCGTCTGCTTTTTAACTATACCGACGATCGAAGGTAATGTACGCAAGAAAAGAATCGTCGGTGGAACACCGGCTGAACTTCCTCCGGCGTTACAAATCGATACCGCAGGAAGTGGTCAAACTGATCCGGACAGTATCATTTTCGTGTACGGAGCTCAAGACAGATCTGCTAAAGTAGAAGGAAAAAAAGACGATAGAGGATATTACAGCTTCTTAGGCGTCAGATACGCCGAATCGCCTACCGGTTTATATCGGTTACAGGTAAGCTATCGTCAAGATTTCGACATTTGATTTATTTATTCTTTTTTTTTTTAAACTTTCATTCCGCGATGGTTTACTTATCGAACATATTAAATAAACATGTTTTTCGAACAAGTCGAAAACTAGTCGAACAAAATTTTCGAATGAAATTTTACCTTTTAAAATAGAAAAACGAGAGATCAATCGTATATTGTTCGGATGACCGTCATTTGCGATAACACATTCATTTAGTTCTTAAAAATTTCGAAGTTTCTTCAGAAATTCCAGTTTTTCACGTCTTCCAGATCTCATGGACGTGTTCCGTGAACGCGGTTCTCGAGGTATTCGCATTAAAAAAAAACCAATCGTCTGAATTATTTTCGAAATTTTCTTTGGACTGTCGTGATCGATTCCAAACAAAACGCGCGCTCCTCGTTATAAGATGCCGTGATAATTGAAATTTACCTCTCGTGTATACGCTAAACATTGAGAACGCGGTTGGTAGCAATGTTATCAACTCCACTATTCGGAAAACGAAATCGTTCTTCTTCTCTGGCCCACCCCCTATATACAAATATTTTAAAAAGTAATATTAGTAAGAGTAGGAGAAAATATACGACCAGGTGATTAAATAGCTATATTTTTATCAACAATAAAATAATATTTAGATAAATTTAGTATAGGGTATATTAATGGGAAATGTAAGGAAATCAACTAGTTGTACAGCCTGACATAATATTAAAGACGATAAGACATAATCGGCATCTAGCATATCGACATCGGAGGGTTGAGATCAAAATGGAGAAGGAAGAATATGTTTAATGAATGTGGAAGCCGATTACTACCGAGTCTCGGCATAACGAGAAACTTACGTTAGCCCAGTGGCTAGAATACGGTATACGGAATGTACCGAGTTCGAATATGGTCAGCGTCAAAAAATGATCATCCGAAAATACAAATTAAAATAGTCCTAATATTGTTATCGCGTAGAAGACAATGGCAAACCATCGCGTATAATAACAGTACACTATATGAAAACACGCCGGGCTGCAGTGTGTCGTAACAATAAAGCGACTACAATCAGTTGTGTATGTATGTGTGTCTAGGGTGTCTAGGGGCTAACGTCATATTATGAATGCTTTGCACGCTACTTACACTGTACAAAAAAACTTTCGATACGGAGACGGCAAGATATTATATCAGATTTCGGCACCGTGAGGAGCTGACCATATTCTTCACAATATTCTTTATGAACAGTTTTGGATAGTGCTGTTAATCGATCGATACAAGCGGAGTACGGAATAAAAAGGGTTAGGAACTGACAGTCAGCACGGTGGTTAATGTCTGAGTGAATCGGTGTAAACTCGATCGCTATATCAATATTATGTAACTAAACTAAAGAGAGATACGTGTGTCCAATTTGACGCGAATACGGTGGTTTAACGTTTGCCGTATCGAAATCACGTTCGCCGCAAAAAAATTTGTACCACTTCAAGACGTTATGGAATAATATTTTATACAGTAATTTTTGATAAAAAGATTTTTAAAATTGATATGTCGACCAAATACTTATTATATAAATAGATAATTTTTTTATTTTTTTTTTTGCATTATGTGTTTACATACCACGTATAGAGAACGCCGTGAGTGAATGGGTTAATAAAGATTTTTCGGCCAAATGAGGGAAAAAACTTGTATACATATTTTTTATAAGTAATCGATCAAACGAACACGCTTAATTTTTTTCATTGTTTTCGTAATTTTTGCAGCTTTTTCCTCGATATAGTAACTCCAAATTCTTAAGTGTTTTTCTAATTATATTTCGGACGTTTCGTATAATACATTTGCGTAGAATATGAGCAGATCGGAAATAATAGGCGTTATTTTCATGTTAATTCCAGCATACTTGAAGACGATACAGCGGTCTGTAACCGCGCAAAAAGTCTCGATATACATTTTAATACTCGCGTTGAGATGAAGTCTCGATTGAACGTGTGTTTTAGTAATGATAATGTCGTTAATGCGATTGCAAATGCACGGTGTACAAATAAATTATAAAAACAATTTCGACTCACGGAGTCTTATAATTATGACGATTCCAGCTGTAAAAAAAAATCAGATCCGTCGAAATGGTTATGTTTCGAACGATCATTATTCGGCACTTTTCACAACGATCTTCATTACAGGAGAAACGACTTCGCCGAAATATTATTGGATTTAAGACACCTAGTCTTGTAGTTATGTAAAATTTATTTTAATTCGCAGTTCATATTTTATTTTTTTTAAATGTATTTTTGCGATTCAATTCGCGAAAATTGTTATTTATTTCTCAATGGCGAAATAATTTATCCTTTTAAAAGATGAAAAAAAAATTATTAAAAGAGGAAAAATAGTTAATAATTCTCAAAATCGAATTGTTGAAAACTGACCGCGAATGTTTCTAATCATTACGTCTGGAGATGCGTAAAATATGTTACATTCAAATCCAGTGGCACACTCAGTATATGTTGGGTGAGCTCATCCCCCCCCCAATTAAACAATTCCTAACAAAAATATGCTGACATTTTGAAAAATATTGAAGATAACGAAATGAGAACTGAATAGTGTTATTTATTTCTCAATGGCGAAATAATTTATCCTTTTAAAAGATGAAAAAAAATTATTAAAAGAGGAAAAATAGTTAATAATTCTCAAAATCGAATTGTTGAAAACTGACCGCGAATGTTTCTAATCATTACGTCTGGAGATGCGTAAACAATGTTACGTTCAAATCCAGTGGCACACTCAGTATATGTTGGGTGAGCTCATCCCCCCCCCCCCAATTAAACAATTCCTAACAAAAATATGCTGACATTTTGAAAAATATTGAAGATAACGAAATGAGAACTGAATAGTGTTATTTATTTCTCAATGGCGAAATAATTTATCCTTTTAAAAGATGAAAAAAAAATTATTAAAAGAGGAAAAATAGTAATTAATTCTCAAAATCGAATTGTTGAAAACTGACCGCAAATGTTTCTAATCATTACGTCTGGAGATGCGTAAACAATGTTACGTTCAAATCCAGTGGCACACTCAGTATATGTTGGGTGAGCTCATCCCCCCCCCAATTAAACAATTACTAACAAAAATATGCTGACATTTTGAAAAATATCGAAGATAACGAAATGAGAACTGAATAGTTTTCGGTATGGTTATTATCACGAGACTGGATTATTCTTCAATGCGAAAAATGAAACACTTGAAACACACTAAACGTGTGAAAAATAAATATTGTAATATTTAGTATTGAGTTTGATCTCGAAGGGGTAAAAAGGAAATCGTGTCGAATATACAAAAAGAGAGACCTTTGCAAAATAATGGAAACTCATTATCTTAACTATATCGTACAAAATTTGGTATTATGATGACCATCCATATTCAAAGCTACATACACCGGTAGGTTTCTATATTTACAATTAATTTCGTTTTGTGAAATATTGTTATTAAATTACAAGTGTGCTTTGTATTCTTTTGCAACAATACTTCGTGTTTAACAAAAAAAAAAACAACAACATTACGCATATAATTAAAGTGACGAGCTTTAAAAATATATTCGATATTTTTCAAAATTGTACATAATGATGAATTTTCTGACATTTTTAAGAAAAATTTTGTATTTTTTTTTTATGCATTCTTCAATAATTTTTAAATAATAGAGATTTCATCTAATCGATGTTTTCATATTCTCGTAAATAAATAAATTATTCTTATTTTTTGAATTGTGTGGAATATAATGATTTTTAAAAAATAAGCAATAAGGAAAAAAATTAAAATCGCTAAATTTTATTAAATGACACTATCTTAATAAAAAAAAAATGTTATATATATATATATATATATATATACATGTAGGTATTATACTTTTATTTTGCGGATCACTTCGATTAATCATCAACCATTTGAAACATGCGAAATGTTATTTTGAATAATGTTAATTTTTAATACGGTTTTAAATTTTACAATAAAAATTTTAAGTAACCGCATAAATTTTTTTTAGCGGCCCGTTCTGTTACATCCGGAAGGTAATATCAGCGCTACGAGTTATGGAGCACCTTGCGTTCAACCTAATAAAAATGAAACCGGCCAAGTTGGAAGCGAAGACTGCCTATATCTTAATATATATACACCTATGGTAAATAAAATTCTAATCAATCCCTTTTATTTTAATATATACACAACTATAGTAAATAAACTTAAATTACTTTGTAGATTTTCTCTGGACTTTTATGGATTCACACGCGTTGTCACGATTGCCATGTCGTCGGCGAAAGTTGCTGTTAGCGCATTATCAGTATCTGGCATATCATAAATAAACGGTAGATACAATAGTGTACCGAGTGCACTTCCCTGCGGTACACCTGTCTTGATTTTTTGTACGTGTGATTCTGTTCCGTTTACAAATATGTATGCTAGATAAGATTTCAAAATAATGAAATACCGAGTTGGTAACAGTTTTTTGCACTTATACCCGGATGCTATACTTTGTTAAATGCCTGTTGTACATCAAGGAAGCCAGCCGAGGTTACTTTTTTAAACGTCTCTTCAATTTTTTTAACTAGTCAGTGCACTTGTTGCACAATTGAGTCTCCAGTTGAAATCTAAATTGGTGATTTGGAATTATATCTTTCCTATCTATGTACTTTTGTATTCTTTTCTCCAGGAGTTTTTCAAGCACTTCGGCTAACATTGGAAGGGGTGAAATTTGCGGAGGTTTACCTGGTTTTAAGATATTTGTTACATTAGCGAATTTACACAATATTAGGACATATTTTTTTTTCTACTTCCAAATTTGTGACTAGCCAGTAGTGGCTATCTAACAAATGGTATCTATGATTCAATCACCTGTATGGAGGACACACCCCTTGGTGAGTCCTCCTATTTGTCAATGGACTAAGTCCGTCCTTTTCAGTCTTCTGAGGTCTTGCTGTGTATGTAGTAATTGAACTGCTAGCTCATTTGGATGATATCGTAGCCGTAGTAGGTGCTTTTTAGTAAGTCTTCGTATTTCTTCTTGTACTGAACGTACGCCCAGGTCTGAGTGGATTATATAGTTCGTCATATACCACGGAGCTCGGTATATTAGACGCAAAATTTTGTTCTGTAATCTGTGTATTTTATTCGTATTTGTCTTTTTTGCACAGCCCCATAATTGTGCACTATACATCCATATGGGCTTCAGCATGGTTTTGTACAAAAGCACCCGATTACTTAGGGTAACTTCTGATCTAGATCCTAGAAGCCAATGCATATTTCTAAATTTTAGTTCTATCTCCTTTTTTTTCTTATCTATATGCGTTTTCCATGTTAGTCGGCTGTCTAAGTAAACTCCCAAGTATTTAATTTGATCATACTTTGGTATAACTTGATCGTCAAAAGACACTCTATGGCTATGTTGAGGACGATTACTGAATGTAATATGGGATGATTTTTCCGGATTTATTTCTATTAACCATTGTTTAGTCCAGTCACTGAATTTATTTATATAACTTTGCAACTTGTTACTAGCTGCACTTGGATCTTTGTCAGATGCGAGTATCATAGTGTATCATCTGCAAACATGGCTATTTCTACCGCATTGTCTTTTGGCATGTCTGCAATATATATAGTGTACAGTAAAGGAGCCAGTACACTACCCTGTGGTACTCCTGCCTGTATACTGTGAATATCTGACACATCGTCTCCGTGTATCACATAGTAGTGTCTATTATTTAGATATGAAGTGAACAAGGGAAGATATTCTGGTATGATTATCCTGAGTTTGTACAATAGGCCAATGTGCCAAATTTTGTCGAACGCCTTGCTTATATCCATAAATACAGCTTCGTTATAAAATCTGTTTTCCATCCCTTTTTCTATTAGATTGACAACCCGATGTATTTGTTGTTCGGTGGAATGAACTGATGATTTGGAATTGTTCCTTTTTGGTTAATAATTTTGCTGATTCTGTGATGAATTAGCTTTTCTAATAATTTAGCAGCGGTAGGTAGCAGTGATATTGGTCTGTATGATGTAATATTTGTTCCATCCTTACCTGGTTTCTGTACCATCATGATTTTTGCTAACTTCCACTGAACAGTAAAGTAAGCGAGTCTAGCTATAGCATTATATATATATATATATGTCAAGAGCATAATTCCTTTTCTTGGTAATTCCTTTAACATTCTAGGAGTTTATTTGTAGCGCCTTCTCGTTACCGTGTTTGAAGCGTTTTAATTTCGTAATAATAAATTTTTCAAAAACAAAACTTGGATAACAAATTTATGTAATTCGATCGCTTACTACGTTAATTTTTTAAACTCGGAAAAAAAGACGATAGTACACGAATTAAATAAATTTTGTATTTAATTTTTTATCGTTTCAAATTCGGATTATTTTCGAATAATTTAGTAGGTAAAACTGAATTTGCATCAAAATCAAAGTGATGATGTTGTTATAATATTACCAAAATAATTTTCGTGCGTTCATTATTATCTGCGGGCCAGAAATTGCCGTTGATGACGTTATCATTGCATTACCGTTCTTATTTGAATCTTTATTTATAGTCTTCGCGAAGTAATTCTTATTAAATATTCAGAAAGCGCTAATGAAAATTATCGGACGCGACTGTTCAATTATTTATTAACTGCTCGCGGCGGGCACCACATTCGTAAAATTGAAAGGACAAAATTTTCGGCACGTACCTCGATATTTCAGTTGTCTCGTATCAGCTTCAACACGAATGAAATAATAAAATAAAAAAAAAAATAAAAAAAAATTGGAAATGTTCCAAATACGAACAGAACGAAACGTGTTGGACGTTAAAAATTACTGCGAATATTTTAAATATCGCGTTAAAAATAAAATAATGGGGCACTTGAAATTAACATAAATTCGATATTCGAAAATAAAATAATTTCTTCACTAGAAAAATACTTTTTCTATCATTGTCGCAATTAATATTCGACCGAGGAATCGCAAAGTAGTGCACTAGGATGGAAAATATTCCGGCCATTAAAATAAATACTCGGGCGTGAAATGGATTTTGTGCAAAAAATGCAACAAGTTTTTATCCTCTCTGCAATGTCGCACAGTACACGCAAACGCAGTTTAAACAAACTACAATGATACAAATGTTACATTCTACCTTGTGGAACGGATGATTGAATTGCATATTTAACCGATCAGATAGATAACTTTTTAAAATAATTTGTAAATATCATTTAGCATTGATTTTTTCAGCTTATATAAAAATCCCTGATGCCAAACACGATCAAATGATTTTTCTACATCAAGGAAAATACCATTGCAGTATTGTTCCTTTCAAGACATCTGGCGATACGACCGGTAATTCTGTGTACTATAGTCGAATGTACATTACGAAATCTAAATCGCTGATTAGGAATTACATCATTATTAATATTCATTATACGGTTCTTTATTTTACATATGACACTTAATAGACTTTCTATAAGAAGGCAGTTGAGTTAAGATTTTATTAGGTTTTGGAATTAATATAATTATTGCTTCTTTCCACCTTCGTAGGTAATATCCGGTTCTCAGTACAGAGTTGTATATATATACACATATGTTAGCAGTAGGATTGTTTTAGGTGGAAGCTTCCTTAATATTTCAGCTGTTATCCATTACCAGGTGCTTTTCTTGATGGTAATTTGTTTAGCACTTTCTGCACTTCACACGGTGTAATATATTTAGTTGGCAGAGTCAGCTGATATGGAGACTGTAAATTTTGTACAATCAGTTGATCATGATGGTAATCAACTAGTATCTTGGTGCGGTAGAAAATTATCATATAAGTATCTGCCGAGTGTTTCAGCTTTATTTTTGTCTGTTTCAACCCATTTTCCATTCTGAGCGGGTGTTGCTTAGGTAACTGTTTAAAGTACGATTTTGTTACCTTCCAAACAGAGTTGTCTTTCAGGTTTAACGAGAAAAAAAAAAGTTGATGTACTTCTAATGATTAAGATCTTATATTGATTTTCGTAAATGACGATGCAGAGAGTTATACTCTCGTTTTAACGATGGTAGCCTATTACGTTGGCATCTAGCGCAGTGAACTTGTATTAATTTTTTTTCAACCTAATCGGTATATTAACTTCATTTTTTGTATTAGACTGGTTATGTTTTGTTGATACATTACACGCATTATGCATATTATTTATAATTTTTTCTATTGCCTGATCTATCTTTTTGTAGTTTTTAAATGAATGTTAAGATCTGTGTTCTGGTTCATGTGTTCACTAAAGTTTGGCCAGTTTGTATTACTGTTAGTTAAGGGTGGTTCGTAACTTTGCCATATTAATTCAAATCTTATACCAGCTTATGACTGGGTTATGGTCTGAGCTTAATGAAGGAACCATACTGCACGTTGTTCTTAAGTGTTGAAAATTTTTAGCAATGAAGAAATCCGGCACTTCTGGGGACCGATTTGTATGTGTTGGCCAATACGTAAGCTCAGATGAGACGATAACGGTTAGTTCTTTTTTCACTTATCAGTTTAGCCAGTAACCTTTCTCTTAAATTCCTTTTACTATAATTCCATCTTTCGTCTTTAGCATTAAAGTCACCCCCTATAAGTAATTCAGGCCCAATACCATGCAAGATATTTTTTTTGGATGACAAATTGTACACTTATACCGTTTAATGCTAACATTTACTGTTAATAACTGATAAGCATACGATATTTCGGAATAACTATTGGCTTATGTTTTTTTCTTTTTTTTTATTATCTTTGGACCACAATTGACAATGATAATATTCAACATAGTTTCTTAATAACTTAAGCGTGAAAAATTTTAACTATTTTCCCATTGGAAAAGAGTCAATGTCTGCATATATTATTTCCATGGTTTCCATGGTATGACGATTAGTTTTCTGAAACTATAATGATTAATAGCACTGCCAGCGACCGTTGAACCATAACCGAAGTAGGCTGCCGTATACAATTAGTACTTATCCGGTATCGAGGATATCTTGAGTCCATTTTCTTTTCAATCTACATAGATTGCTAGACAACATTGGTTGATGCATACATGGTATTTGAACATTTGGACTGTTTTTTAACTCGCTAAAAAACTTCTTGTAGCGATTTCTATAGTACTCATATACGTATTCAACTTCTAAATCATGATGCAGCGTGATATTCGAAACAAAATATATTAGTTATTGAGCGGAGTATCTTCGACTGTAGTTGTTGAGGTCTGTTTAAGTTTGATTTGGCCGATGTGCCATAAACCTCCAGGCTATATCTCCATATAGAAGCCAGCACAGCTAAATAAACCATTCTTTTACCGAGTAAACTCGATGCTGATTTTCTTCGCATTATACATTGCAGGCTGTTGAGTCTTGATTTAATTATTTGACACACATGTTGAATATGTGGTCTCCATGTGAGACGCCGATCAAAAAGCAGACTCAGATATTTAACACTGTTGTGGTGTAGTAGTGTAACGTCGTTGATTTTTACAGGTTCGCAAGACCTTCTGTTTAGAGTGAATGTTACTCGTCAGCTTTTTTCTGTATTGATTTTAATTTTCCATTTAGTAGCCCACGAACTAATCTTATTCAGTTGGACCATAACAGATGCGTATAACTGGGCTTTCGTGTGATGCTAAAATAGACATATCATCCGCAAAAGTAGCCAACAATGTACTCTTTTCATAGCCGGTATGTCTGTTGTGTAGGTCCCAGTATACTTCCTTGGGGAACAGATGCACGAATTATTTCATCGATAATACTGAAATCAGTTTTACTTGAAAAACTCGATCAGATAGATAGAGCTTTGTAATACTTTATAAATATCATTCGGCATTGTCTCTTTCAGCTTGTATAAAAGTCCACACTCGATCGAATGCCTTTTCCACATCTAGGAATATACCGTTGCAGTATTGTTTTCTCTCCAGGCATGTAGCGATACGATTAATACGGTGTATTTGATGAACGGTAGAATGTGTTCTACGAAACCCAAATTGGTGGCTGGGGATTATGTCGTTTTTTGTTACTACTTTCATGATCCGATCCTTTATAAGGGATTCAAAGGTTTTAGATATGACATTTAATAAACTAATTGGTCGATAAGATGACGCCTGAGTAGGGTTTTTGTGCTGTTTTGCAATTAATATAATTATTGCCTCCTTCCATTTTCGTGGGAAGTATCCGGTTCTCAATATTGAGTTAAATATATGTGTTAGAAGTAGGATAGTTTTTGGTGGGAGCTTCTTTAATATTTCACTTGTTATTTTGTCGTTTCCGGGTGCTTTTCTTAATGGTAAATTATTTATTATCGTCTGTATTTCCTGGAGGTGTAAAGTGCTTAGTTGGCAGAGTAAGTTGGAATGGAGACTGTAGATTTCGTTCAATCAGTTGATCATGCTGATAATTAGTTACATCTGGGTGTGGTTGAAAATTATTATATAGATATCTGCCAAATGCTTCAGCTCGGTTTTGGTCGGTTTTAGCCCATTCACCATTTTCCATTCTAATTGCTTCCTGCTTTTGCGACTGTTTTATGTACAATTTTGTCGCTTTCCAAACAGAATTGTCCTTAGGATTTAGTGAAGAAAAAAAGTTTAGGTTTTTTCATCATTAAAATCTTTTATGCCTTTTTGTAACTGTCTGCGCAGTGAGTTATACTCTCTTTTTAGTGATGGCTGCCTATCACGTTGCCAACAGGACCTAGCGCACATGCTGTATTAATTTTCTCAGCCTAATTGGTATATTATTTTCATTTTTTGTATTTGAGCGATTATGTCTCGTTGTTAGATTACATGCATTATGTATATTGTTTCTAATTTTTTCTACCGCATCGTCTATATCTTTATCATTCTCGAGTCGAATATTAACATCTGTCTTTTGATTCCTGTAAACTTAGTCCAAATAGTGTTACTGTTAATTAAAGTCGTAACTTTGACATATTGGTCGAACTCCTAAGCAAGCAATGACGGGAGCATGGATTGAGCTTAATTCAGGAACCATATTACATGTTATTTAGTACCTCACGGTATTGATTTCCGTGTGATGGCCAATAAGTAGGTTCTGATGGAGCAGTGATCATTAGTCCCTCTGCATTTATTAATTTAGCGAGTAACCTTCCTCTTGAGTTGCTTTTAGTACAGTTCCAACTTTTGTATTTGGTGTTAAAGTCGCCTCCAATAAGTAGTCTAGGTCCGAGACTATGTAATATGTTTTTTATCCTTTCCTTAGGTATGATAATGTTTGGATGACAATATATTACACCATCTGTACACTCGTACCATTTTGCGCAGATATTCGCTGTTAGTAATTGATAGACATACTTCGGAGTAGAGCTACTGCAATGGCTTATTTTAGAACGGATTAGAATCGCTACTCCTCCATGAGGTCTTCCATCAGGATGTGTAAGCGCTATATCTACTAATAGAAAAGCTTTTATTGCATGTCAAATGTGTTTCACATATACGAGCAATATCAATCCTATTTAAGTGTAGGAATAATTCAAGTTCTTGTTTTTTATTTACTATGCCGTTGCGGTTCCATAAAATAATTAGTAAATTATCTGTATATTTATTCATGCTAATTTTGTCAAGTAATTTATTTAAGATTACTAGCATTGGTGTAATGATCGACTTAAATTCATTCATTAGTTTATCTATGGCCTCAACTACATATATCGAGAATTGTTGCATTGATTGGCTGTTATCAGCATTATAATTTAAATTTGATAAATTTCTATCCATTGCATGTAAGTTTTTATTATTTAAGTTTCCTGTGTGTAATTCATCATAATTAGTATTTCGTATTGTTTGTCAAGGGTTTATTATATTTGTTGATCTTAATTCTGTAAATTGTTTGTTGAATGTTGTGAACGCAATATCGAGTGCGTTCTTGTGCTAGACGTTTGTATGTAGGACAGCCTCTATAGTTAGCTGGATGGTCTCCTTGGCAAAGCGCACAATGTTAGAACGGATTAGAATTAGAGCAATATCTATTCTATTTGAATGTCGAAATAATTCTAGTCCTCGCTTCTTGTTTATTTTGCCATTACAATTCCATAGCATTAAAATATTATCTATATAGTTATTCATGTTAATTTATCAAGTAGTTTGTGTAAAATTGTTAGCTTTGGTGTAGTGATTAGCTTAAACTCCCAACCACATACGGCGAAAATTGGTGAATCGGTTGGACATTATCGGTATTATAATAATTTGTATTGAATACATTTCTGTCCGTTGTATATGTACCATGATTAGTTAAATCTCCCGCGTGTAATTCATGAATATTTGTATTTTGCCTTGTTACCCAAGGATTTGCTTGATTTGTTATTGTTAATTCTGGGAATTGTTTATTGTATGATTTAAATATCTAAAGGTATTGACTGCATTCCTGTACTAAACGTTTAACAGTCCCTGTAGTTCGCTAGATACTCTCCTTGACAAGCTGGTTTTGTATTTTCTTTTTAATCTCATTTCACACATGTGTATTGCAATAATTTTGTGCGTGTCCATATAGTTGACACCTTTTACATTATACCATTAGTTTATTTTTTCGAACCTCTTCTAACTACTCCAATTATATAAGCAAAATCTCATCGTTTGTAGTAGAGGGATTGAGGCCGACAAAGTGGAAGGTTTTGCTTTGTTTTAGAATGTACAACATTAACGATATACACAGAAACGTTTGTTTTCTAATTTTAATTTCATTTACGCCTGCAGAATAATGCAGATATAACTACTACCCTAAATGGTTTCTCTTCTGATAGTTGCTACGTAAAAAAAGGTAATAATAATTTTTAGACTGCAGTAATCCAGCTATACTACGATAACTATCGCCATTATCACATATAACTGAGACACCTGTTGTTATCGACATCAGTGAGAATATTTTTATCAATTCATAAATCTAATTGTGTAATATTTTTAACTTTTTCTTTTTTTATTCATTAAATTGCTAATTTACACCTAGCTAATGCTATTTAGTAAGTTTTATGATTATTTACGCATAATGAGACATGAGAAGCATCCCGTCCAGTGATGGGTGCTTAAGTATAATTTTACATATTAATAGTATTCATATTAAATCCAGTGGCTTCGTTCTGTCGAGGTTGCGGATAACGAGTGAGTTGTCTAGTAAGGAGTTCGCCATATGATTAGGGTGGTTCGCTAGCCGGACAGCGTATTTTTTAGCAAATGTTGCTATTTCTTCCTTTACAGTTTTCACTTTGAGATCTTCGTGTAGTGTAAGATTTGTTATATACCACGGAGCGTCGACAATAGTCCGAAGGATTTTGTTTTGAACCCTCTGCAAAATAGCGATATTACTTTTCTTGGTACAACCCCATAATTGGCAGCCGTATAACTGGTTTCAAAACTTGGTTATAAAAAAAAAGCAGTTTATTATCAGTAGACAGTTCTGATAGTCTGCCTAGTAGCCAAAACATTTGTTTCCGTTTAATGTTTAGTTCATTACGCTTTTTTATGATTATATGTTTTTTTTCATGTTAGGTGCTTGTCTAAATTTAAACCAAGATATTTTACTTCCTCTTTTTGTGGGATTGTAACACCATTCATAATTATCTGTCCAGTTGGCAGATTTCTTCTGTTAGTAAATATTATACTCTAGCTGATTCATTAATCTTTATTTTCCACGTTTTAAACTATGTTTCGATTTTGGTTACTGCTTTTTGCAGGTTTTTACGTGCCTCTACGGCAGATACGTCTGAACAGAGAATTGCTGTGTCATCAGCGAAGGTTGCTATTTCGATGTTTGTCGGAATATGGAATATCTGCCGTATAAACTAGATAGAGCAACGGTCCCAATACACTACCCTGGGGTACACCTGATTTTACCGGATAAATCTGCGATTTATCTTCTCCATATTTGACACAGAAGTACCTGGAAGCTTTTCTTTAAATTTTGCGTATTGTTTTGACCGCTAGCGTGTGGAAATGAGTCAGATTTGTGTTCTTCTCGTTAAAATGAGTAGCCTCTTCTTGTTCACGCATTTGCGCATCTTTTGTCATGTTGTTATTTTCATCGTCATCCGTATACTTAGGAATGTGATGAAGAGGTTATAACGTTTTTTCGGTAAAGTAGACGATAAATCTGTATTCGAATTTTTCCTAGGTCTACCGCGTTTTGTGCGTTTAACAATTTGCCGGTTAAAGTAATGCGATTTGTATTAGCATCTCGTTCACGGGAACTAGATGTGTTATCGTGTGTAGAACGCTGGTATTATTTAGAGTATCATCAGTAACGTCATTTTATGGAAGAGGAGTTTAGTGACAATTGTTGAATTAACTGGGCGGGGGGGGGGCAGTCATTATTATTTTACATGCGCGTAATCGTAAATGCGATAAACAATGATGCACGTGTCGTTGATAGGAACGCGCTGTAGATCATATGCGCGGAGTAGCGTGTACACGCACAAACACTACTGGACGTCGACGACGATAATAATGTTATTAATAATGATAATAGAAATATACGATTGTTAATAAGTTGGAATTATCTCACCGCAGCTAACGTTGATAGAAAGTATAATCAATACACAATACGATAGCGAGAATAATATATCGCATGACAACAGTGAACGCGAGTAACAAGCATATGCTACACACGACGCGAATGATAGACCAATCAAATATTAAATATTAGCCTATAAATCCAAAACTAAACATGTTCTCCGCTAAATATAGGAAAAATGTAATAAAATTGGGCTGGACGTGTTAGGCGAATGGAAACAAATAGATGGTATGAAGAATTCAATGAATAGAAGAAGACCGAAAAGGAAACCGATGAGAACGAGTTGGAAAGACGCAGTAAAGGTTTCATGGTTGCATAACCACTAGAAATATGCAGACTAGCACAAAAATTGATGTAGTGAATTAGTTAAAAATACGAATTATTTTATTTATATAGAGATTAAACAAAATACGTGAATTTTAATTATATATTTTTCGTAGAGTATATTATAAAAAGTTAAACATTTTTTAAAAAATGCTTTGAAATAACGGTCGGTGGTTGCACGCTCGATGCAAACCGAAGAAGCATCTGAAATACAGCGTTATATGGAGATTTTGCGCGGAATGCTACTATGTGTGTAGAGCTTACATAGGGCTATATTGGCGACTATTGTTTGTAATCGTTTTGCGCAAAGTCCTTGAAGTACACACACTTGAACTCAGAATAGGTTTTTCTTGTTGCGTTGTTCATAACATGCGGGTGCGGTTGCATGCTCACCTCCGGCCAACTAACGAACCAGTCTACGTCTCTTTCCAGGATTAGTTTTTTCTTCTTCGAATTTCTATCGGCGTTTCTTTCTTTCACAGTGTACACTTCCGCGCGTGAATTGTTTCATCGTCTCTCTCTCCAGACCGATGTTAATATACGTAGAATTTTTCCTCGCTGAAGCTTTATTATTTATACGGCAATTGATCATTTCATTTTCGGAGGATTGTTTTGTGTAAATTACGAAAAAAAAAAAAAAATAATATTTAACTATCATGTAGTTTATCAGATTGTTTCGTTTTAGTATTTTAAAAAATTTTATACTTTTCTATTTGAATAAATTTTGTACTTGTTCATGCGGAAATAAATTTTTATTATATTTCAGTTTAATGTAGTACAATTTTTATCTTGGGATTGACAATCTAACTTCACCGATTTTTAAAAGGTACCTGTATTACACTTTGTCGACTTTGATATTATTAATGTTACTTTGTGATGGTGTATGAAATAAATAAAAAAATTGTGGGTATATGTTGGGGAGGTGTAATTGCAACCGCTAGATTTTTTAACCACGAGTCGTCTCTGGAAGGACGTTATGAAAAAATATGCAGGAAAAGATTTGTTGAATAAAGCACGTAGTTGAAATGGTTGAAAGAAAAATACGTATTCATAAGAAAATTATGTCTGCAGATTGGCATCAGTGCTCGATACCTAATATGTACATAGGTTATTTCACGTGTTAATTGATAAACTAATAATAGGTATATTTTAATGTTACAAATGTATAATTATAAAAAAAACAAATGAAAATAAAGACTTTTTGTAATTGCGATTCTGGTTATCCACGATATCGACAGTGCTTTTTTTTTAGTAGTTCCTTATAACTTATACGGAATACTCGAATAGTATCAAATTTAATGTTTAAAAAAATCAATTTTTCGGTTTTTACGTATGAATTTATTTTAAATGATTAAAAAACTAAAACAGAAAGAATATACCAGTTACTTCGATATATAATATTAGGTCATTAAATAATATTTAAACCGCGGTATTTAATAAATAAACGAATAAATAAATAATAAAACTAAGTTTTTTTTTTTTTTTTTTTTTTTTAGTTTGATAATTTATTAAAATTAAATTATTAAAAAAAAACACAACTTTTTATTAGATCTACAAGTAGTATTTACGGACTGTCAATAGAAGATGGGGTAATATCATGGTGACATAACCTTCCAGCGGAAGAAACCGCTGAAGTAATTAAGTTTAATAATTTGCTTCTTAGCATTGCTGTTCAATTTGAGACGATCACATAATCAGCTCCGGGTTTACTAGTGAAATATTTGTTTACTTGCGTCGACATTTGTTTCGACCTAAAACTCATAGTTGCCATCCGTGTTATTAATATCTGTCTGCAGAGAAAAATTTTATTGGTTTCGATTTACATGTCGAAGTGATCCCTTATTTCGGTTTGTATATGCCGACGATACGTTGAACTTTTTATCAAAATGTAAGCCCAGATATATTGAAATTTATTTTCCTTTTTTTTTAATACAATATCGCAAAAATTATTTTGTACTTAAAGACTCGGTAGACTAGTTTCGCTTAAATGATGAAACTTCTGAATAAAAGAACCGGTCTGGATTCCGGTGTAGGTTTGTTGATCACCGAGAGGAAGGAATTAGAAAAGGCTCGGTTTATTTTTAAAACATCGAGAGAAATAACCTGACTATTGTTAGAAACGTATAAAATTTGAAAATCATACGCAGGATCAAACTAATTTTCATTATATGTGTAATTTTTCGCCATAACACAGTATGTTCTCAAAAATATAATATTAAATTTTCGTATAGTTTTTCCGATATAGCATAAGCATAGACGTTTGAAGTACAATATTGTAGTAAATTAATATTTCATATTTATTAATTCATTTTATTTAATTGTTTTTTTATTTGTTTGTTTATTTCTATAAATATCGCGTCGTTTTATATGTTTTTTTTTTATTATTATTTAATTTACCGTAGTGACATATACCAGTTACTATTTCAATCGTAGGTTTTTCTGTTTTTTAGTATACGCGAATTGTATATATATAATGAATGGATATAATATGTTATATATATATATATATACTATGTTTGATATGTATATGTTGTATTACCATAATGACAGATTAATAAACGCGGTCCTGTTAATTTGCCAGTACTTTTCTGGATACATGGAGGTGGTTTTCGCAGAGGTTCTGGAAATCAGTATGGCGTTACGAGTTTAGTAACTAAAAATGTAACTGTAGTTACCGTCAACTATCGACTTGGATCGTTAGGTTAGTATCGGTTTAGACCCGTTACTTTTAATTAAATAATTACGCATCAAATTACTTCTATTAATGTACTCGCGTACTTATTTTTACTGCTGCATTTTAAAATAATATCGTCTCCAAGAAATACATAAATAAAGAAATATACCGATTTCAATAGACGCTGAATGTTAAATTTTTTTTTTAGACGACATTATAGTATGAATATCGAATAAACTCTGCGCGAGTGAGAACATTGATATGTAATAAGAACGTTTATTCGCTCTCCACCCCTCTCTTCCTGTCAATCGTTCTGTTCAACTTTCCCTCTTACGCGTTCCGTTATATTAATATATATGTATGCCAGTCATGGGCATAATCGACTAATTAGTAATATCGTTTTTTAAAAATCGATTGATTAATCGATTTTTTTTCGTCGCATTTGTTTAACATAATATAACAGATATATTCAACGTTGTCCTCATATGGAAATGCCATGACGGAACGTACTAATTATAAATCATTAATTACTTTCGATTAACTATAATAAAGTAATATTGTTTATCGGCTTATTATTCGTTTTAGTCTTTAGAACAGTCAGAATTAATAGTTAATTCAATAATCGATTTATTCGTATTTTTCACGTTAATCTATGTCGCGTATGTTCCGGTAGAAATCCTATAAAGAAAAATAAAACCGAATAATTAGTCGTTTATTATTATTCGATTATGCCCATTTCTGATATATACTTTCGCAGATCGTTAGGTAACCTGTATAAATTAAACCAGACATCAGGGCTAAAAGTGTACGTATTCTTCTCTTATTTTTAGATTTATATAACTGATTGCTGTCATGTTCTTCTAATATATGTGTTCCGATCCGTTTAACCTGTTATTTTTGAATTATTTTAAAATTCTTTCTCTTCTGCGTCGTGTTAGTCATATTTTCGTACACCAATAAGCAGCCATTTTTTCAATTAAATGTAAATCAGCCTTATTCGCAACATTCTAGGCACGCTTGGCACTATGAAAGGTTATTCATATCTATCCACAATGTCATCTGTCAGACGTACCCTTTGTAGCCTCATTTCTAAAGTTTTCTATTCCAGTATGTTCTTAAACTAGTTTTCTCCTCGTTATTTTTTCGTTCGGACTAATTTTGTCAACGCGAAAGTTTTAAAGGCCTACGTTGTTTTTTAAACATTTGGCTGTTGATAGTTTATGTCCCGTATGTGTGACTTAAGCAGGTGTTTTCTAGTTCTTAATCTTTACATTTCTTGAGGTCAATAAATATTTTATTTATCGGAAACTCACTATTCTCTAGCATAATTCCAGTTGATATCTCTTTATTACGACTTCCATCTTGAATCATTAGGCTTTCCAAGTATCTACGACAAATAACTTGTTTTAGTATTTTTCTAATAATTGTTACATTCAACGCGCTCTATTTCTAGCAGTGCTGTTTTAACTACAATTTATGGACATATTTATAATTACCATAATTTTGTAATTTAGTTGCTTAGGCTTTGTCGATACTAAACTAACATTATTAATTACAGTGTTAAATTTTAAAGGGAGGAAGGTAATTGGGGAATTTTGTTGAAGCGGAAGTACCAAAAATGTTGATGTTCCATTTTACGAATAACGTAGCAATCGTGGATAGTAATGAAAGTGAACGTGAAGAATCTGTAAAACTATTGACTAATTCATTTATATATATATATATATATATATATATATATATATATATATATATATATATATATATATATATATAATATATTATATATATACACATATATATGTATATATACATACATACATACATACATATATATATATATAAATGAATTAGTCAATAGTTTTACAGATTCTTCAAGTTCACTTTCATTACTATCCACGATTGCTACGTTATTCGTAAAATGGAACATCAACATTTTTGGTACTTCCGCTTCAACAAAATTCCCCAATTACCTTCCTCCCTTTAAAATTTAACACTGTAATTAACAATGTTAGTTTAGTATCGACAAAGCCTAAGCAACTAAATTACAAAATTATGGTAATTATAAAATAAATATTAGATTATTTATTCACCGCAGGAAAAATGACGGAAAAAACCTGCACCATAGAACAAAGTAGATTGTAAAATCTTACTAACGATATAATTAAATACTTACCATAAATTGTAAAATGACATAAATGAATTATGTTCGTGTACAGCGAATGCGGAGGCTTGGGCCATATCGTAGTCACCAATTGTATAGCGAATGCGGAGGCTTGGGCCATATCGTAGTCACCAATTGTATTAATTATTTACAATTATGATAAAATTTTACTGAAACTTTATTCACGAATGAATGAATATCTGCAAGGTTTAATTGTATGTGCATATGTTGAATTTTTTGTACCTAGGATCATTCAATATAATTGTACAACACGAATTGAAACTCAAACGAGATATGAATATGTTAACCTTGGCTGAATTAAAGTGGTGTAAATCAAATTTCGTTGATAGTATTAACATGACCCCAATGAAATATTGAAGAAATATCAGGATGCTTTTACATGCGTTATCTACAGCCTGATTTATATGGGCGTTAAAGATTAATCGAGAGTCCAAAGTAACTCCTATACATTTTACTTCTTTGGATAAGGGGAATACACGCACCATTAGGAACAACATTAGGTATTAATTTCAGTAATCTCCTTGTAAGTATTATAGTTTCCGTCTTATATGTGTTGAATCGTTATAGAAGATAGCACCGGGCTTCAGCAAACGATTACATATGCCTGTAAGACGCGCAGAATAGTGTGTTACGTTATCGGCGTATAAAGCTGTTTACACAATATGGACACGAGATAAACCATTTAACAATATTAAGAATAAATAACTGCTTTGGGTAATAATGCCAACGTAGTAGGTTCTAACAGAAGAGATAGAGATAGTAGAGAGATGAGTATAACGTAGAAAGATCTGCTACTTAAGTACGATTTAAGTAATTTAACGAAAGGCGGTGGGGATTTAAAAGCATTTTAAATAGAATTACATTGTATCGAGTCGTATCAAATGACTTTTCAATATCAATTAATGACAATCCCGTAAGTTTTTAGTGTTAAAGTTATCAGTAATACTATTTACAATCCTCGCAATCTTGTTCACGGCAGAGTAATTCCATATAAAACTAAATTGCTCATTAATGATAATGTTATTAGTTATGATGTTTTTTCCAACTAATCAATGTAGGATCTGCAGTGTCTACAGACAATGAGATCCTTGTGCGCTATTCCTTACCATCTAATTTCTCTATTGTCTCTGTCAACAGACTCATCCTCGGAAACTCTTGAGTCTGTTAATATCGTAGATTGTGTTGGATTTTCAATTATATGTAACATAGCAAGGAAGATAGCATAAAGTTCGACAGAGACAATAGAGAAATTAGGTGGTAAGGAATAGCGCACAAGGATCTCATTGTCTGTAGACACTGCAGATCCTACATTGTTTAAAAATTTAGTGCCATCAGTATGTAGCATTCGAAAGTTTATGTATTTCAGAAGTGCAGAATTGATATTCTGCTTACATTCGGGCTGAAGAAGGGTCAGATTTAACAAGTCAAATAATCATATTGAATCGACGATAGCTGACTAGCAACATCTGCCAACAATCTGTCAATTCTACGAAAGAAACTGTTGTTTGATTTAGACGCTATTGAATAGTTGACTACATGAAGATGAGGAACTGTTCTTAGATGAGAATAGAAAGAAGTAGAAAGAAAATGATTTTCCGTTTGTCGAAAAATTTAATTAATACGTTAACAGCGATCGAATATCCATCGGGTAATTGTATCAACTCGGTACGATGTGTTGTATGCAAGTGCTGTGTCATCTGCATAGTGACGAAAATCGACGTGTTTAATTTGTTAGAATTTAAGTATAAAATAAAATAATTTAATTATTAATTACGTAGGTTGGTTAGGAGCTTCGAATAAACATATGCCCGGGAACGTGGGCTTATTCGATATCAGAGCTGCTTTCGAATGGACCAGAAAGTACATCTATTATTTCGGCGGCGATCCGAAACGAATATTTGTCGGCGGTCAGGGTAGCGGAGCTAGTATCGCTTTACTGTTTGCTCAATCATCATTCACAGCGCGTAACTAACTTTTTCTTTTTAGATATCTACTATTAGCTAACTAATTGTAAATCATAATTTAAAAAAAAAAGAAAAATGAAGTGGTAAACAAAAAATGCATCATTATTTAGAATAAAAGAACATTTTGCGCTGACATTAATTTTGATTAATTATTATATTTTTTACTCTGCAAATTGATTCGATTGGTTTAATTCGAACAAATTTTATTAATTAATAAAAATCTAAAAATTTGTTCGATTAATACAGTATCTCTCTCGAAAGCTTTTACATCGAATCGACTGATTCTACAATAAGCAATACGTATAGTTTACAACCTTCGTCTAATTACATAGTTCGGCTTTAAATGTATATCGAATGTTAAATTGTTTATTCATTTTTACGGATTACTAGCTTATATTAGCGGCGTGTTCTCCATGAGCGGATCGTCAGTTTCATCGACGGCTGTGGATTATACTCCTACGAATACGTCGGAAACTATTACCACATCTAGCAGTTGTTTGCAAAGTAATCCGTTTGAAACTGTACGTTGCTTACAAGAGGTGACATCTGCTAACATCGTAAATTCCGATTCGGTATTATCGGTAAGTCGGTCACGATTTACGTACCATTAGTAATTTAAAAATATTATTACGTAAGAGAATTAGTCATCGACTTCGAGACGACCTTTATAAATGTAGCATCTACGCCACGTAATTTGTGTATAAGGGTGTTCTATTCCACGACCAAAGTTCGAAAATCATTTTATGATTAAAAGGCTCGAAACAACTTACAGCTATCCATCCAACTGCTTGATATAAAAGAGTACCAACTTGTTGGCGAATATAGAAAAGCTGGTGAACGTTGGCTTCTCTAGGAAACTTCGGTCAGTCGATATGGTATAAATTCGGTTTATAAAATTAATTTTATTCGTATCAACATGAAGACGTACTTTTCTATAACAATTCATTCGGATCGTGAAAAAATTAATGAGATAAACACATCTAATCTGTCGAAAAATGAAAAATAAAAAAAATATACTAACTATTCGAGATTTATTTCGACGAAAATATCACGCATGAACGATAAATCTTTATTAACTGGTCACACGATATACATATAAATAATTTTTGGTTGAATGTTTTTTATTTATTTATATCCAGTCGTTGTGTGTTGCCAAGTTTTAGTATATTTCTGTTTTATTTTTTGCAGTCTTATCGTTTTCCATTTTTTCTTTCTTTTAAATATATGTATATAACAAAAATGTAATAGTTTTATTGTATTTATATGTTTATTGAATGAAAATATTGTGTTATGTGTAGATGTGGTTTTCAAGTGTGTGTGTATATATATTAATGCGTGTGATGTGTTTGTGACGTGAGTGAACAAAATATTGTATTTTGCCATTCGCGCATTATGTAAGCGTTTTATTTTATGTATTTAAATTACTAATTACTATTACTATTATTTCGGTGTATGCGATATTGAAAATGTTTTAATAATGTGAAATAAATTTGATTTAATAATATGTTTAAGAAGACGTTTTTTGCTTACAGCGAGGTACGTATCTTATCAGATAAAATCCCATCTACTTAGTTATCTGATATTTGTTCTTACATCGACGTTTCTGTTCTACTATGTTATAAAGACATATATATATATATATATATATATATATATATATATATATATATATATATATAATATTTATGCTATCACGTACATAAATATACATAATAATATTATATATACATATTTGTGTGCATAAAGTTGTGGTTAGATAAAATAAATAATTTGTTTCGTAGATTACATCCAAGATGTTGAATGCGGCAGCTAAAATTAACTGAAATTAACCGAAAAACTACATCATTTGTCGCGACGTCTGAAAACAGACGACGATTAATACGAAGAAATTGAGTAATATAACAGTGTCCGACAATGTTAATTAAGAATACAGTTTAATGTAGATTATAAATGAAAGAAGATACAGTTTCGTAGGACACGTAGTAAGAACAGATATTTAAGAGATAATCGAAAAACTAGTAAATGATAAAAGGACTGGCCTATAGCAACTGGTAAATAATTGGAGATAAAATGACGTATCATTACAACTGGAATTAGACGTTTAAAATTTTAAATAATATACTTGTCAGATAATTAATCACCAATCGTCAGATTAATAAGATATATGTGTGTGTGTATATTTTTTAACGCACTATTTATAACTGGTATTAAAATTTTACAAAACGAAACACGAATATAAATAAATGAACGACGTTTAAAATGCGTTTTTAATTGTTTTTGTTTTTATAAATTTTGCACATCTTCATTTTAGGATAACCGAGGCAGCGAATTCGAGGGTGCGTTATCGCAATTATTATCCCCCGGACCGGTAGTTGAAGGTTGCGACGACGGTAGATTTCTGCCTTATTTCTTGAACAATGCTCCCCTGGATTTCATGAAAAACAAACGCAAACACGGCCCTTATACGGTACCGTTATTAATGGGCGTTACGAAACACGAGACTAGCAAATTAATTTTAGGTAATTATAATAATAATTATCAGGATTATTTTCGTATTTTAGAAAATCGACAATGAAAGCAGATTCACAGTACGTTACCTTGGTATAATTATGTACGTGACCCAGTTTAAAATATCGTCATTCGTAAAAATTGCTACATTCATTATTAAGGTGGAAGTTTTAACTTTAGCGACTAAACGGATCGTGTCTACCTTTCAATGATCGCGCCCATTCGACGTTATAATACTTGTAAGAGTAATTTTCGACGAATACAACAGTAAAAGTCGCAGATACTACGCATCTTCAATCTGACATTACATAATGCTCTTAAGATTCGATGACATACACGTTCAATAGTACAAAGAGATTATTCGAATACAGCAACAATCCCATCATCCGCAGGAATCGTACAGACAAATTGAAATTTTAAATACACTAACTAGATATAAAGGTTTAAACTGGCCTAATCGCGCAAGCTGGGCCTTTAAAACAAAGAAATATATGTATATATTTTCGCGCGTTCAAACTATTCTTAACTCGTCTACAAAAACTTAAAACGTAACGATAATTATCGGGGTAAAATTTAACAATTTTGAATAGAAACGCGTTGCGTATCGATAATAAAATGTTAATAATATTTCGTTCTGACGATTTAGATTCTTTCGTAAATTATCTCGTTGCTGTAAATATTTATTTTAATGTAGGAAAGTACAAAGACGATGTTGCTAGAAAATTAGCCATTCCGGATTATTTGACTAAACACTTGCCTCTCAGGTTACTCAAGGCTAACACGGGTATGTATATATTTGTGTACAAACATAAATAATTAAACATTTTTATTCGAACTTAAACACGCTCGTTTTTATGAGATTTTTATGAGATTTTTGCTGGCAAACTCGCGAATAAATATCGTTAAAAGAAACTGGTTTCGATACGTCTCTTTCGTCCGATTTTGACTGCTATTCGAATCTATACGACATTTATTCATTTTCGACCTTGTTCCGAACACAATTATCGCCAATCACTTTCGTTAACTTCGTTAAAGATTGCAATTTTTTGATTATTTTAAATAAGCAAAATTTTCCCCCAACAGAAGGAATTCCGACGCATTTCATACTAATACGTTTCTTTCGCCGTTCGCTTCCGCAACAATTTCATCGAAAGAATCGAACATTACAGCTTGCGTGATTGTTCATTGTCGACTGCGATACATAAATTTTTAATTGCGTCCTTATACATCGCAGAAATATTTTATAACGAACTTTATAAATTTACAATATTCTATTAATTTTTTTTTTACACGCAATTGTATACATTTAATTAAAAAACTCGGCCAGATGAAAATATAAAGTAACTTTTTTTTCTTGTATTTATTACCGTTATTTAAATAATTCTAGGCCTAATGTTTAGTGCGTTATATAAATATTTTTGAAATTGAAACGTTCCATATTAAGCAAATGTCCCTTATTGCTGAAAGTAGATAATTTTTTTCTTTTTTCATGAATTAAAAGTTTATGTACCACCGTATAAAAGATATTATTATCGGAATAGTTGAATTTTAAATATGCACTTTAAATAATAACACGATGAACATGATCCGTATTTTTAAAGTACAGCATTGTAAATAATCGCTATATTTTTATTATAATAAAAATATATGAGAGATATAAATTTTTAAAAATAGGTCAATACTCGGTTACTAACTTTATTTTTAAATTCAAACTGGATAACGAGAATTATAATTCGGTATATTAAATTAAACAAATAAAAATCTGCGAAACTGATATTATAGTTGTAATCTGATTTTTGCTATTAATATCTACGAGGGTGCTTCATTTAGGCTTAAATCAAAATCGATAAATTGCTGTAAAAAATAATTAAAAATAAATAAGTTTTAAATTAATAATGTTAGTTTATCGTACGTTTATTAAATTAGAATTTTTTGACAAATTTTAAAGTTACATAAAATAAAGTTGAACAACAATGAATAAAATGAGTTAATCGCCTTAATTTAAATACCCTCTAGAGCTCATAAAAAACAAACCGACTAAAGTACAATAACGTCTATTTGAAATAGTATGTATACTTATCCTTTTTTTTTTTTTTTTTTTTTTTTTTTTGTGCAAGTTTGTGATTGATCTGATTATTCTACTTCGACACTATTATAATATATTTTAAAATTGTAGGATTTTTCACAAATGGGACGATAAATAAACTGCTGAACACTTTATTCAGTAACAATGATTATCTAAATTTACTTGTTACCACAGTACAAGCAGTGGCCAATGAATTCGAGAAAGTTGTTGAAGTGAGTACAAACGTAAAGTTTACATTTATATCGGAAGTTTTTACTAAATTTTAAATAAATCATTCGGTTAAATCAGTTGACACAACGAATTCTGTTAGTTTATTAAATAACGTTTATGTTGTAATTATAAAAGTTTTACTTTTCTTGTTCGACTTATAACGATTATATATATATATATATATATATATATATATATATATATATATATATATATATATATATATATATTTAATCCGTTGTTATTGAGTGTGGTAATTATTCAATTCAAAATTTAAATTTATTTTCCTGGCAGATGACTACGGACGCTTTATTTAATTTACCGGCGATTACAACGTCGGCTCTATGGTACAAAAACGGTGGTAATGCATATTTTTACAGTTTTGAATACACACCATCGAATTCGCAACCCGAATCAGAAGGGTTGGATCATTTTCTAGACGGACTAGCTCTCGGTTCAAAAATTTTTAAACCACCGAAGATCAGTTTTCCACACATAGGCAGCGGAACGACAACAACAAAAGCACCTCCGCCAACTCCAAATAAACCAAGTAAGCACAGTCTGTTTTCCATCCTGCTTAAATTATCTATATTTTTACTTTTTCTTTCAATATCCGTTAACGAATGCTCGCGATCATATGTATAATTTATTTTTTGATTTTTTCTTTTTGTGTATATTTATTTATTGGGTGCAACTCGAATGATTAGTATTTGCAACCTTTGTACAATAATAACAATAAACATTGTAAATTTTCCTTTAAAATAAATGTATTCTATTTAAAATTTACGTATTATAAATTTTCAAACACTCCGTATAGAAAAATAATTTCGAAGAAGTTTTTTTTTTTTTTTTTTTTTTTAATGGGGATGCCTTTACAGCTTACCCATCGTGATACCGTAATAATTACTAACTCATACTTTTATAAACTCGGACAACTTCTCTAGAAAAATCGCTATGTCCGGGAACAGATGTAGATTCTCAATATGCAGAAGGGACAATACGTTATAAGGAGGACCATTACGAGACGCGTGCAGTAATTTAAGATACAGTTCAGAGCGTAATGTTGTTAAAGAAGGGCATTCGAAGATCACGTGATCAGGGTTACAGACTGCACGACCAGCATGTAGAGGATAACACGGATTTTCTCTAAGCTGCATAAGGAACAGGCGGTCCGGCAACAAGCAATGCCCAAACCGCAATCTGCTGATAAGTACAATGCCTCTCCGCTTAATGTTTTTATAAAAGTAGAACCGTGGGAACCTAGGGAGAGACGGCTGCAGCTGATACTACGCAGTAAGAGGCGACCGCTGTATACACTTCATATACGTCTGTTCCCAGAGTTTTCTAAGTTCCGTTTGTATAAAATGTATTACATCATGCGTTGAAACTGAAGAGAATACTACCCCATTAGAAGGCCCCTCCTTAGCTAGTGCATCTACAATTTCATTGCCGGCGATTCCTCGATGTCCCGGTACCCACAAGAACGACACAAATATACTCAAATTTTCCAGCTGATTAAGTTTCAACATGATGGATGAAATCAATGAATCTGACACCTTCACTTTGCTTTCAAAAGCCTTTAAAATACTTTGTGAGTCGGTGACAACGAGATAATTGCCTGGAAGATTCGCATCAATTAAGGACGACAAGGAAAGAAATACTGCCACACACTCAGCTGTATATGCGGAACAGAGATAAGGTAATTTGTATGCCCTGCTAGTATTAAGAGATGGGGTGTAAACTGCTGCACCCGTTCCCTGAGCCGACTTCGATCCATCTGTATAAACAAGGATGTGTGTAGGAAAATTTTCAGCGATAATATTATTAAATGTAGCCCAGATCAATGACGGAGGCCAAAGAACGTAGTTCTCGGGAAAGAAAGATGTTATTTTATTGGCAAAATTGTATGAATACGGTAACATAAATCGGATGGGTATATAAATTCGCATAGTCCGGGCCTGAAATTCTTCCACCCTTGGTATAACTGAAGCCAACAGTGGCATCTTGTTATTTGAAAACAGCCAGTTGGAATAAACTCGGTAGAGCAAACTATATAACGGGAAGCGATCTATGTTCATTCTGCTGATCAAGAGCTTTAGTGTTAAATAACTCCGTCTAAACTGTAAGGGAGGAATCTTACAGCCATCAATGCCGGTAACGGAGTACTTCTAACTGCACCAATACATAACCTCACACTCGTTTTGTACCCGATCAAGCTTTAATAATGATTCAGATGCTGATCCATAAAAAACACAACCATACTCCATTTTAGATCGAATTAACAATCTATAAAGAGTTAACAGTATGAAAGGATCCCCCCCCCCCCAAAAAAAAAAAACGAGTATTGTATAAATTACGTAGAATGTTAACTGCAATATGATTGAAAAATCCATGGAAGAAAGAAAAGTTTGTGAGCGATATTTCTATATATACACACCGAGCTTTTCACAGTGTCTGGCACGAAGGACTAGTACACAAAATCAAAAATATTATTTCCCATACCAATTGTCAAAACTGCTACAATCTTACCTGGAAGAAAAATACTTTTGCGTTAAACATGATGAAGAAGAATCTCAGACTGGGGCCGTTATTCTATATAATTTATACGACAGATATTCCCACTCCTGTAAATGTTGAAGTAGCCGCATTTACTGATCATACAACTATCCTATATGTACCTCTGTAGATGCATGTACAAACCTGCAATCAGCAGTTAAAGAAATGACAACATAGTTATGGAAAATTAATATTAATGAGGATAAATCAGCTCGGGTAATATTTACCAACAGAAGAACTGCATCAACAAGACCCATAACCATAAATTAGACCATAATACCTCAAAAAGAAGACGTAAAACATACAATTAAAAAAACGTAATGAACTCAATATCAAATACGAATGTTTTGGCTGTTAGGAAAAAGATCAGAATTATCGATCGAAAACAAGTTGTTATTATACAACCAAGTCTTGAAGCCAATTTGGCTATACGCGCGAAAAAAAAAACAATATCGCTATTTTACAGCGAATGCAGAACAAAATTTTCCGAAATATTGCTAGTGCTCCACGGTATGTAACTATCCTGAGCTATTCTTATCCTGCGACACGTTTCAAGTCATCACACCAACGATTTAGCGGTCTACCTTTGTTTCCTTTTCAATTGGCCACCACTTCAATAAACGTTTTGTCCATATGTTATCTATTCTTCGGGCTATTTGTCCGGCCATCTCCACTTCATTTTTGCCATTTGCTCCACATCATCATGGGGTCCAGTCTTCTCTCTTATCCATTTATTTGGCTTTCCGTCAGATAGTTCTATATTCAGTATTAGTATTCTTGCGTCTTCCTTATCTTACTTAATTTTTTGTTTTTTTGTAATAACTAAAGAAGAAGTTTATAATTCATTACGATTTTCTAAAAATAATAAAGCACCCGATATAGACGGCATATTAACAGAAATGATTAAGTACGGAGACAGTATGCTGATAAATAGGATACGAGGCTTATTTAATAAGTGTTTGAATGAAAAAACAATACCACATAAGTGGACAGAAGCGGAAGTAATCCCAATTCATAAGAAAGGAGATACACAAAACTTTGTAACTATAGACAAATCAGTCTAAATATCCGAACTGTATAAAGTATTTACTCGTATGCTAGCGAATAAAGTATCCAAATGCATTGAATTTAATCATCCAAGAGAACAAGCAAGCTTTAGACACGGTTTTGAGCACCTGCTGATAATTAGATAATTTAAAAATAAAATTTCACAATTTACGTAGCGACTGTGTACATTTCGATGTGTATCCATAGTTAATTTTTTGTAAAATATTTTATAATAGTTTTTTTTTATTTTATTTTGGTAAGGAAATAATGATCGACCAAAAAATGTTAAGCAAAATATTTTAAGGAATCGCATGAATTTTTAGGGGGTTTACTCTTTATATACTACTAGTTCTTTTAAAGATAGACCATATTCAGAGGGTAATTACTACTTTGGTACGACGTATATTTTAGAGATTTTGAGAGCTAATCAAATAATTTCCTTAACCTTCTTTGAACAATTTTTAATACAAAATGAAATAAAGTGGAAATAATACAGATTAAGCCAGTAACGGAAGTATATAAATTATTTATATCAGAATTAGAAATAATTATATAAGTAAAAATCGAAATAAATTATTAGAATAACAAAATCCTAGAATTAAAAATATTTATCATAAATTTACAGATAGAGTAGTTAATTTGTCAAATGTAAGTTTAATAGAAAATAAAAAGTTACTAAATGAAGGATTAGAATACATATATAAAAATAATAAATCAAAAACGTATTGAAAAAATAGTTATAAACTGTGAGAATATAGTTAAAAATACTGATTAAGTAGTACAAAACAATTTAAGAGTATAAATAAGTAACGCCTTAATAAGGTTAAAACAAAGAATGTCAAAAGTTACATGAATAAAAAAAAAGAATATTACTGATAAATAAAGATGAGTATTTAGTGAACATGTATAATTATATAAATAATAGTCATAAAGAAAGAAAGAAAGATAATCCGGAAAATACTCGGACCAAGATATGGAAATGATACATGGAAATTAAGAACAAATAAAGAAGTATATGAAATAGTCGAAAAAATAACAGATACTATGCGTAAAAGAAGGGTCAGATTTTACGGTCATCTTAAAAGGATGGAGTCCGGAAGATTATCAAAAAAAATATTCGATTTTTTTGATAAAAATCAGAATACAAGAATAGGTTGGTTCGGAGAAGTTAAAAAGGACTTGGACGAAATGAAGATAGAAGAAGAAGAAATCTTGAGCAGAGAACTATTTAGGAAGAAAATTGAAAATTTCGAACGTTTCAAAGAAAAACAGAAGAAAAAAACTGGCGGAATATGGACGGATGAAAGAAAAGAAGAACATCGACAGCGAATGAAGAAGTATTGGCTGGAGAGAAAGATGATGAATCGTGTATAAATTATTTCACGTGGTCCTTAGATGGCCTAATTCGAAAAAAAAAAAAAAAAAAAAAAAAAATAGTCATTTAAAGAAAATAAGAAAGCCAACAGTTAAATTTAATGAAATTATATAAAAACGACCATGACACAAATAATAATTTAAACATACACACATATTCGATAAAAATCTAACTCAAATTAATCCAGAAACACCAATTTTAATAGGCTTAGTAAAATTACATAAAGAAAATAAATTCATTAGACCACTATTAAACCGCATCAACACACCAGCTTTTACAAATTTGAAGATAAATGTAGTGTTAAAAGTAATATAGAATTAATAGATTGTTTGAAAAAAAAATTAAACTTAATAATACCCTAATATCATTAGTAGTTTAAATAATAATATATATATTCTTCTTTCTCTCCTCAATCTTGCGGTTGGTGGGTGAGTAACGTATAGCACATTAGATCCTTCTACGGGAGCATGCTCGTGCTTTTATAACGACATAACTTTCGCCATTTTTTATTTGGTCCACATATCCAATAGGTGGTCTGCCTTTACTTCCTGTTTCGTTCATCATCCTTTCAATTAATGTTGTCATCCACTCCGAATGTCTGATGCAATGCCCCGCTGTTTGCGTTGTAGCAAACCAACTGCACTATTCAAAAAACAAAAACCGTCCGTCTTCTTTTGGGTGACCCTATATATATATTTTACATATATCTGTGTGTGTAGGAAGAAAGTAATGTTTATGTAAAAGAACAAACAAAAATCGTTTCTCCAATTCAAAAGATGTTACACTGGTATAATTTAAATTATAAATTTATTTTGCAAAGCACACACGTCGACCATGTGGTGAATGTGTGTACTTGTCTGTATAGATCGAATGTGGTAAATAAATAAGAACGCCAATTTTACAAAACCATTACAATGAAGTATTAGGTAAAAATCATGAAGAATATAACTGCTCTTTACCGTTATAAAATTGAAATTTCAATTTAATATTGAAGTTATATAATTTTAAGAAAGATAAAAAATGAGAGAAAGATTTTAAAACCGGCAAAATTATCAGTATTTTATATTAAATAACTTTCATAATTCGTCCCAAAAGTTAGTAATTCTTTTTTCATTTAACTTATTAAGGTAATTTAATAATCGAAGTTTATTTATTTTCTTCTTGAATTATTATTTTTAAGTAGATTAAATTTATTAAAACCGCTTATACATTTTCATAAAAAATAATTGATACAATAATCTATTCGAAGTAGTAATTTTTGCCGCACGGATTTGTATATATTTAGCAAAAAAAATTTAAAAAACGTAACCATGTAGGTTAACAAAATTTCCTATTTTTTCATTTAAATAAAGCAGTTTGTCCGAATCGATTTGTTTTTTATTTTATTTATTTTTTTCAAAAATTTTATCAGCTGAAATTGTTTTTATACGCGGAACGAATATCGAAAAGTATAAAGTTTCGAACGTTTCCAGCAGGTAACCGCCAAAAAACGCTCTAAAATTATTTCGAAAAGCAACGAATTAAATTTTTAAAATTTTCCGTTTGTTCATTATTAAATATTTTTATATATATATATATATATATATATATATATATATATATATATATATATATATATATATTTACAATACAATCTTAATCATACAGATTAAATAAGTATTCTTATTTGCATAGTGCTCATTTAATACACAGACATATATTAAATGCAAACGTGAGCGATCCTGTAGCTCAATAGCTACAATCACAGTTTTTTGAATTTTAATTTATTTGCACGACAGATCATGCGGGTGTCGACGTTTTAATCGTCTGATGTCATCGTTGGTATCCAACAGTTTAACAGCATCAGCATTTACATGCTGCTGCAGCCGCTGTTCATGTTTATTTGCGAAATCCTTGATGACTTCCTGTACGAAAGATACGCCAAGATCTCGATGAATATCATCGTTGCGAGAGTAGCGATATGCATCAACTATGGCTCGCAAGATCACGCTTTGCCTAGCCTGTATCCTGTTGATATTTGTTCTGCTGGCACATGCCCATAATTGAATACCATACGTCCATATCGGTTTAATAATAATAGTCGCTTATGGATGGTGCTGAGCTTTGAATTTCGTCCAATAAGCCAGTATAATTCTTTTGTTTTGATCTTCATCTGTTTAATTTTTGTCCTAACATGCACTTCCCATGTTAGTCGTTTGTCCAAGTGCATACCGAGGTATTTAGCAGATTCCGCATGCGGAATGAGCTGATTCTCTAGGTATACACGGTGCTTCAAATTGGTGTGACGATATGTAAACATAACGTGAACAGATTTTTGTTCATGAAGCTTAATCTTCCAGATTAATACCCATTTCTGTGTACGATTGATAGCAGACTGCAGTTTAGCCGTTGCTTCAAGCTGGCTATCACTAACTGAAAGTATCGCTGTATCATCAGCAAATGTTGCAATTGTTGCTGTTTCATCCACTGGCAAATCTTTAGTATACAGCAGATAGAGCAGAGGTCCGAGGACACTCCCCTGCGGTACACCTGCCAGTATACAATAAAGACTTGATACAGCATTCTGATGAATGACACGAAATTGCCGTTCATCCAGATACGATTCTAACAATTGACATATATTACCTGGCAATAATCTACTCAGCTTATATTTCAGCCCCTGATGCAACACTTTATCAAAGGCTTGGGCAACGTCAAGAAATACAGCGGCGCAATATTTCTTATTTTCAAACGATTTGTTAATTAATGGGCGTAATTATTTAATCTGTTCACATATATCGAAACTTGTTTATCTCTCAATGTTGCGCGTGGTTTTTTTTTTCAGCGGTAGGTCATGGAGATGACTTGAAATATATATTCGACAAGCAAACGTTAGAAGGAAAACCGGTAGAACAAGCGGCTTTAAGGGATACTAAAAGTTTAGAAGTTAAGGAAACATTTTCCAACATTGTTGCAGATTTCCTTAAAACCGGGTAAGTGATATTTTTTTATTAACGCAGTTTATAATCGTCCTTTTTCCGTTTTATTAAGTGAAAACAGTTTTCCTTCTCCAAATACGTTAATTGTGCTGGTTTTTATTAATTCCGAAATAATTTCTTAATTCGATATCCGTTTGACTAGTTTATTCGGATATTCGTTTTTTATTTCGAAATCTATCAAATAGCATCCTATTATTTCGGCAAATATTCAACATTTTACGTAAAAGTAGTTTCGAGAGCGTAATATTTTATCCGCTATCGGTCGATTTTCATTTTTAATTTAATTAATCAGCAGAGTTCTATAAAATAGAATTCTGGATGTTACCAGAATGTTTTGTAGCGGAGTTAATGATGATAAAATTGATTCGTAGTTACTAGGTTTTTTTTATTAATTATTATTTGGCAGTACGGGCGCCGGCTGCATTAACGGCCAATATGTACCTAGAGACTTACTGTGATCCTAGATCTGATGTAAAAGGTTCGGCGAATCAAAAAATATAGACTCAGATAACAGTTGAGGTAATGAAAGGAGAAGGCTGTGCTGAATTGTAAGTGTTATGAGAACATGACGAAATGATAGTATGTAAAGAATAAGTAGTTGTGTCATTTAGCGAAAGGGGCAGAAAGTAGGTCCGTGCTTTGAAGAAGATAGGAATGGGTAAAATTTGAGTCGGATATTCGAAGTCTGGTAAGGATAACAATTTTCTTTCTTGATCGGAAAGTAGATGGCAACTGAGATAGTGGATTAGATTAAATAGGAAATAGGTAGTTTTGTTGATTACACACTCGACTTCAGAATTTAATTATGAGAAATTTCAAGCAGAACGCCTCTCTGGCAGCACCGATACGACTTTGAATCCAAACGAAAACTATGGAAGATCTATTAAGGTCACGAAGAAGCAGTATGCGTTGTAAAACTGCATTGTCCATATAAAAGTTATGAAGAGACTTTAAAACATTTGAATCAGAAAGGATAAGGAATTAAGTCCATCAATTTTTACTCTTTTTGGATTCACCCGTTACCAGGAACACATCAGCACTATCTGTAGCGGGTTGGTGCACTTATTTGCCATGTAAAGGACACACTGCGTGTATTTTCACAGTAATTCCTGCTATATTCTAACATACTATCGTTTTATATTTTTGATAAGTTGCATTTTATTTTTTAAGGTTTCTCCAGTATCCGTGTATATATTTTTACACTTAATTGTTATATTTTTATTCGAAACGATTTTAAAATTCCACTTAACATCGAATATAGTAACTATGGCGTAAGGTTTTCTTAATTATATTTATTTATATCGCAGTAAATTTAAGATAGAAAAACACCGACAATGGTATGTATCACAGACATACTAAAGAGAATTGTAATTCAAATGTTGTCGAATATGTTCAAATTGATGAAGTAAATTATTATTATATATCTTTATTTTTTCCTCGATCCGTAGATAATTGACTCACGATCGTAACGAATAAACTGAACTTTAAAACTGAAACTGTCTTTATTCCGTCTTTCATTTTCAGTTTGCATAACTTGTTGCTCCCGTGTCTTTTATTATTTGTATATTTCTTTAGCCTTCTCAGTTTCTTTTCCTTGTACAAAACTTAAGATTATATCGATATAAGTGAAAAAAAATAAGCATAATAATGACCGTCATCAGGATAAATATTTGATATATATATATATATATGTATATAAAACGCCGATTATTTTTTAGGAAACCGCGCACGCCCGAACTAAAACAAGAATGGCCGGTATTCCAACATAACACTAGCGATTATGTGGTTATTTCGGATAAGCCAGTCGTCATGAAACAATTTCGTGTTTGTCAATTGGCATTGTGGGGAGGTTTCGTAGAAACTCTGCAATCGGCCGTGTGTAAATTTCCGGGAATGGATAAAATTTTAAGTACTATCCCTAATCTTTTGCAAGAAGGTTTACTAGATACTACAAAAACCATAACGTCGATTCCGGGACAGATAACCGACATCGGTACGAAATTAGTTGAAACTCCGAAGGACGTATTACTTGGCGGTTTGATGCAGACTAAAACACCAGACGGTTCGGGATTCGGGAAACCACTCGGTGGAGGGGTAGTTCAGACTTTAGGAGGAGGAATTGGAGGTATTTTTAACGGACCAGACGCGATGAAACAAACGACGAAAAGTTCGCAAACAACGACGAAGCCGATTAATTTGTTAGGAATAGGAAAATAAAATATGATAAATTTAAACGTTTTCATTTTATTTATTAATTAATATTATTACAATAAACCTTCCTGTTACGTTGGCTAATCGCAATAAATAAAAATGATTGCAACGCGCGAACATTTTTTTTTTTTTTGTAAATTAGACTGTAATAGTTTGAAATAGAATTTCGATGAAATTATCGATATTCACAGACGGTGTAAATTTCATCAAATCGAAATTTAAAATGAAATACGTAACTTGCTACTATAAATTATTTCTAATATTATCGAAATATTCGGAAATTTCTTTCTGTGAATTACGAAAAACTGCTCCTAAAAAAAAAAAAACACGTTAATTTATTTTATTTTATAAACGATCATTCAGTAATATTATTAAATTCGTCTTTCAATCACGAGGTTTAATTTATGTTCAAATTAAAATCGATTAAGTACCTCGACATTATAAATATTACAGAAAAATATGATGATTTTAAATTAATCTTTTTATTTTCTCGTATAAAATTACATCTAAACATCAATGTAATTATTTATATATATATATATATATATATATATATCGAAATAAACAAAAACATATATTTATTACGTCATCAATCATAATATGCAACGTCTACGAAATCGCTTAACATTTCTTCGACAGATAATTCCGTTCCATTCTGGTCCGTGGACGTTTTGGACTTATTCTGTAGTCTACGTTCGACTTTATTATCGATTTCTGAGTTAGCGTTATCTACAGTAGTAGTAGTATTAGTTGTTGGCACTAAGGATGCCTCGGTAGAAATGGTATTATCCATTTCGTCCGAATTATTCGAAGCGGAAATATCGTTTTCGTCCAATATACGTATTCTTTTGTTATCGGTATTGTAATAAGTCATTTCATCGTTATCAGCACGAGAGGACTCTTCACCTTTATCGACGGACAATATCACTTCTCTGTTATCGTCAGTTTCTACTTTCTTATTATCACCATCGTAACTTATCGATAATTCTTCGTCGTCCGATTCTTTATTAATATCGTTTCCATTTTGATTTGTATCCGAGTCGACGATGCGATGATACGAATTAGCATAGTTTAATTCAGTTTTGTTATCAATATTCTGTATACTTAACGTCGGCCCCCTAGGGTGAATGATAATTCTTAACGCGTTTAATGAAGACGAACAAAATTTGGCGATCTGAAAAGGAAAAAAACACTGCTTAATTAATTAATTAATTAATTAATATATATATATATATATATATATATATATATATATATATATATATATATATATATATATATATATATATATAGAGAGAGAGAGAGAGAGAGAGAATGTATATGTGATCATAGTAACCTTTTTTCTGCATTAACCGCGTTTTCAACCTAAACATTATTACGATAATACTGAAAATGTTATCGTTCTAAAGTTTAATTATAAACAAACAAAATAAAACACAATCACTAAAAGTTTTTAATCGCGCGATTAAAAACTTTTAGTGATTGTGTTTTATTTTGTTTGTTTATAATTAATGAATAAAATCACTACTCTCCAATATATTCAAAGTTCTAAAGTTTATCAATGTTTTTATTTTATCGAAAGTGTTTTATCATATTCAGTAGACACTAAATTTTCATCAAACCGCGAGGGTAAGGAGAATCTTATTCGTTTCTGGATTTATTTAGTTTAGATATTGTAATATTTACAAATTCGATCGGTAATATGATAAAATAATTAAATATCCACTAATCGGAGAACCTGTTTTTAATAATAATTAATTCGTACGTAGATTTTAACGAAGATAGTTGTTATATAATATTAACGATAACTTTATGTTTTGTTATTACACAGTTAAATATTATTTTTTAAAACATGTCCATCGTACATTTCTTTTAATTGGTCGAGTTTAGCGATGCTTTAATTTTTTTTTTAATTTTTGTATAAACATCTATCTGAGAGAATTCGTGTCTTTTTCTTGTCTTTTTTCATTTCGAACATTGTCTAATGGGCTGTTGTGAAACATCCATAATTGAATCGTCGTTAATTATAAAAGTCCTAGTCCCGTGTAATCTACTATCTGTTACCCCAAATCGGCGAATTATTTTATCAAAGTACTAATCGAATCTATTCATATAGCGGGGTACGAACATTTTAAATATTAATCATGCGAATATAAGATGTCGTCTGTTTCCTTTAATAATTGCCATCTTCATATTGTTAATCGGTAAATTGTGATTGCGATATAAATTACGTTTGTCGATGGTTTTCATATGTTTACGTTATCTTTTTATCCGAATATATTTCATTTATATTTTGTTAAGAATGCGAACAGAATATATTCGAGCATTAATTATGTTTCAGTTACATTTTCAAACATAATATAAATATTTTTCGCGGTAATGAAACTTATAAAGTAAAAAAAGACAATTAAATTTAATTATATATATATATAATATTTAAATACTACAATTATAACGAATAAATGAAACGATAATTATAAATTAACGAAAATAGGAATTTAAAATGTCTACCTTGTGATTAGGATCTAGCATTCCTTTTGTGAATAAGTGAACACCGTCAGCTATGCGTGTTACATAATCTGTAGGTGGTTCCGTTATTACAACGTATAAGGATTCGTATAATTTAAGGCGGCACGCGCTGTGAGAATACAAAGTATCATTTTCGATGATGGTTTTCTCCGGAAGCAATTCGGCTACTTGAGAATAAATCGCATTTTGCAACGTCTACGATTTAAAAAATTAAATAAAATTAACTATATTATTTTATTCGAACCTGATAATAAGCTGACAGTTGAAAATTATCGTCCTATTGCAATCCTGTCTCACCTTTCCAAACTTCTAAAACTATTTTATAGAATAAACAGACACCGAGACAACAGACTCGTTCTAAAACATAAATCAACAACTAATTTAATTACGTTAATCAGTTAACTGAATTGATGGATTATGTAAGATAGTGTCTATGCAGATTTTGCGAAATCATTCGATAAGATTAGTTGTCTTATTAAATAAAATTAAGTATTACGGTTTGTCTAGTGAGTAATCGATCTTTTTCGTTTGTATTCAACATTGAGTATACGGTTATTGCTCGTATGAGTACACTCTAGTTTCTAGTGTTCCTTAACTCAGGCCTCTATTATTTATTAGTTTTATTAACGATATAGGCAGTAGCTAAAATTCTAAATTTCTATTATTTGCAGATGACCTGAAAATTTATAGGCCAGTATGCTCATTGTCTGCTTAGCTCTTTAGAGACATAACCTTACTACGTGGAGTATAATGGGCTTTCAACGAATTATACTAAATGCGTTTATCTTTTGGCCTTAATACAAATAAACTTCATTTAACTACAATCTTGATAATAGTACTGTAAAGAATCGTTCATGTTCGTGATCTTATACCTTGATAGGAACTTGAGTTTCTCGGTGTATATAAATCATATCTCAGTTGGAGGTTCGTCTTAAGAAACTCCTAAATTACTCAGTGATCCAAGAACATTAAATACTCGATATAAAACTCTTGTTCGTTCCCAGATAAGAGTATTGTTCGATAATTTCAGATACATTTTAAGATTCAGGTTAAGTTTTTGAAATATTTATTTTTCCGTATAACGACTTATTATTGTGACCACATATATGATCTCTTATGCGATGTTATGTTTTACCGATATCGTTGTATAAAAGACGGAAAACTTCCAAATTATTTTACATAACTTGCGCAATTTATATTTGATTTCGCAAATTAGTTACGTAGTACACCTATCGGATGAATACTAGAATGAAATATCTTCTAACCGCGTTTGCGTACTAATCTCCCGTTTCAATTTACCGCTGGTGTCCTACTTTCCATCTGTATTACTTAAAACTCATCCGTTTCATAGCGGATACTTACATGATTCCTCGGTTTAATGAAACTTCGGCTATACGTACTTTTTTTTTTCATTTTCTGGGATTCCATACAGTTTACCCATGTCTGTATATTATGGAATGAATAAGAAAGGGCTACTTATAAATTAGGCAGAGTAAGAAGTAATGTAGGGATGTGTAAAATTAAATAATGATACCGGAATCTAAAATATATGAGTATAGGGCCGTATATACTTCAGAAGAGCTAAGAGAAATGCAATATTTATAGGAAACAGAACTTTAAAGCTGTGAAGAGCTTGATAAAATGCAACACGAAAATTACTATGATGGGAACACTCTAGGATAATATGGTCCGCATCGACCACTAAATGGGTATCCATAGGATGAGAGCAATTAGGAGAACTAATAAGTTTCAACTTGTGTAACGAAGCAGGAATGCACACCGCAATTTGATCGTTTCAACTTTAATATTGGAGAACCATGTATTAGAAGGTATGTCGGGTTGAATGGATTTATAATGCTTTGCAGTAAGATTTTTCCAGTATTCCTTATGCGCATATTTAATGTACGCTAGGAGATCTATAGGAGTATAAAACAAAAAAGTCCCTATTACTGTAAGAAAGGTGTAAGCCTTGTTCGTGAACAGCTAGTTTGTTATTGATTATAATTTTAAATTATTGTAATATTTTTCCATACGTATATATACAAATACGTTTGGAATTTTCGTAATAGTATACTAGTGTATACATGTATTTCTGTTCATAAGCACTTTCCAGTGTTGCGAGTGTATGTACGTATGCATGCGTGGGCAATTGTTTGTTTTTTCCTCTTTATGTGTAAATTCCAATGTGTATTGTGAGTAACTGTGTTTATGTATTGTATAAGTAGTTTTATAAATGTTTATTTTTTTTTTTGTATATTATTTTAATAATTTAATATCGTAATTTTTTTCTTCAAAAATTTTTGCGGTTTAATAAAATTGTATACTTTTATTCAATTATTTACTTCTCAGTGTTCGCATTTTAACTGGCACAAACTGTTATGTGAACCGTATATAAATAAAAAAAATTAATATAATATAAATAAATAAAAACTTTAAACAGGAAAAAATTAATAATTACTCAAAATTGTTCCCTACATATTTAATAATATTTAAGACTGGTATCATTTTTTAATAAAACGTTCTTCGAAAATTTATAAAATAAGAAATAAAATTTGCTAAGGCTTCGTCGAATTATCAATTACGAGAAAGAATTTTAAATTTGAACTATATTAATATAAACGAATACCGCAAGAGTGCTAATAAACATTTAACTTTTGAATATCTCGGAATAATAAAGAAAAAACCGGTAACAATACGATTGTCATTATTAAAGTAAATATCATAATTTTTCATTATCGTAGCGACTAAAGAAGTCAAAAACTAATTTTATTTTTTATAGATCACATATCTAAAATTAAATTACTAGAAAATAAACCGAATATACCTGATAGTTTTTCAAATTCGCGTTAACAGCGTATCGTATGTAGTTTTGTAGCGTTTTATGGGCTTCGATACAAACTGAAACTTTCAATTTATTTTCTAAGTAGCACAAATCCTTCAGTCCGATGACGTCATTGTTGCTACTTTTCGATTTCGTACAATTTTTGTTATTCTAAATAATACAAATGCACACCGACGTTTCAGTATTAATACCTCTTTTTAATATACCAAAATTGATACGAATATTTCCTTACGTTACAAAAAGTAATAAGTTGTCTGTCCATTTATATACTCAGTTATTTTATGGTTTCTTCGTAGATGATTTTATATCCACCGACTGTTGTATTTATTTTTTACAAGGTTGATGGTTTAGATGAAAGCACGACACCACAGTTTTCATTTCGATCTTCTTCGAGAGCATTTTGCGCCATATCCATTATATTACGCTGATTAACTAACGTCATGAACTTTCTGGAACTTTGGAACTCGTTAATAGGTTATATAATATAGGAGAACGCGCGCGCACCTTTTCATCGTAAAATATCTTTGATCGGGCTAATATTTTCATCTATATAGGTTGTAAATTTTCGGTTGTTTAACTTTTCTTTAAATAGTGTTTTAATGGTATTGCAAATTTATCAGCAGTTCTCGCCATGCGGTATCGTAGGGTGATGAGAGATCGATGAACGCGACTGAAGTTTTCTTAATTTATTATCCACATTCGATGTATCTTACCGGGGCAATCTACTCAGCTTCTTGAGTTTCGAATTACTTCAATAGCACATTTTTTCGTTTGTATATTATTATTTCAAATGTTTTGTAGATGATGTTTAAGACTAAGGTTGGACGATGGTTTTCCAGCTTCAGATGCTGCTTCCACAGTTTTAATAACGTTACTAGTTTGGAATATAGTTAACAGTTGATGATGAAAAATACTCGACAGAAAAAATTGAACGTAAATGTCAGCAGTGAAAACTTATTATCTCGCGAAATAATTCATCCAATTACAGATGTACATTATGATTCGTGTCTAAGCTGAAGGGAAAACGTCGCGAAGGTAGCCTTTATTGCATGACTAGAGGATATTCGGGGATGTCCGTCGATAACGAAAATCTTTTACAAATAGTCATCATAAAGTCAGTTTGAATATATAGCACATAATTACGAGGTAATATTGGTAGAAGTTTAATACAGGTTGTATAGAAAAGGTCAAATCATCAATTTGAACGATTTTTATCGATGAAACAATTCGTTAATTTATTTCATATAATTTATGGGGAAATACTAGTACTGGTTGAAGTACTAGAACAATTCGTTAAACAAGATGAAATTAGGAGACACTTTAAGAAAATTATAATCAGCGTATGTTGTATGTATACAATTAAAATCTATTAATCACATTCGATGTTTGCTTAAAAATAGTTTTCTTTGATTTTTTCTAATTTATCTGCTCGTAAGTAATGAAACCTCGGTAACTATTTTTTTAGATATTTTAGTACTATATGTACACAATAATAATTATAATGAGTTATTTAAAATTATTGACACTAAAATATTCTACTTATTGCGTGTTTAACGTATCAGTTTGTATCAATATTTGATTATTAACTTCGTGACGTAATCTAGTTGTATATTTTGTTTTTCTTTTATTAAACAGTCTTTCTCGTTCGTTTGTATATAGCGTAATTTTTTAATTCGTCTGTCTAATTTTTTATATGTTTTTCATTTTTTCATTTTAATACGATTTTATCTAGCGTCAAGAATTTACACATCCAGTTATAGATACGATTTACCCGTGTATATATAATGGGCACAATCGTAAAAAAAAAACATTTAAATCTATTGCAATATTTATAATGTACTAGAAATTCGCGAGATGTTAGAATGAGTTTTATTAACAAAGCGGCGCATATAATTCAGTAGAGCGAATATATATTTTATTATAACACGGTAAAAATTGAAGTTACTTTCGAAAGAATGCAATAAGTTAATAATTAATTAGCGTATACTTACAATCAATAAAAGAACATTTTCTTTATTGCACACGATATCGGATACTATTTCACTTGCTAAATCACCCGTTGCATGTTCAATTGAGCTCGATGAAGTAGCCACAGTAAACCACGTACATAGAACTTTATAAACGGCTTTCCGTATTCTTCTATTGTGATATGTCATAATAGCGGAACATGAAATTACATAGTTATAAATTATTATTATTACTATTATTGTATCCGGTCGGTTATTATAGTCCTAATAGCGAATTATTTTATACATAGATGCACACCAACAAAAAAAATATATATGTGTGTGTGGTGTACGTGCCGCGATGATATAGTTGTTAGTGGTCGACTATCAACTCGATGGTCGAGGGTTCGAAACTCGCGAACTAAAAAGTAAGTTCATAAAGTTTTTCATCATAACGTAACTCCAATTATCACTGAGAAGGCAGGCACCCCACATATTCGTACGTATGTTCGTTGTATATAGTTGGCGCCTTAAATGCTAGTCCATTTTGTATGTAAAAATAAACGTATACTAGTCACGATGTATTGAATCGTGTCCCAGTTATCTTTTTAAGTTGATCGATAAAGCGTGTTGGTGAACCGTCCATCTGTCGTTTACTGTGCACTTATGCTGGATAGCAACTTTTTCGATGCTGTTGTCCTAAGAATTTCAATATGCTCTTATAAATGATTGACATTATTGTTTGATTCGATTAAATGATATAACTCTCGCAGAACTGATGCATTTGTCCTACGCATAGTACTCGAATTCTTATAATTGTCATCCCCATTGCTTCAAGTCTTCTTTTGAGATGACTTATTTAGCGTCCAATAAAATACAATACGGATTATTATTTTCATCGATTTAATTTGATTTTTGTATTACTCGGTCTTTTCAGTTTTTTTTTTATTAATTTATTTTTCCAATCTGGGAGCCTACCTGGCGTAGTGGAGAGACTACCCACATAATCTCTTTTGAGCAATGCGGTCCGGAGTTCATGTCCTGGTAGGGCCATTCAAATGAAAGAGGAAATAAATAAGTTCAATTAGAAGCTTAATGATGTGATTAAAATAATTCTAAATAAAGAATTATTTATGGTTATTGGTTAGTGCAACCAACCATAAATGATAATCATGTAAAACACATTAGGAGAAAGAAATGATCGAGGAACTACGTTTCTGCGCGGAAAGTAAATTAACAATTGCTAACATAATATTTCGACACCATGTACGTAAACTACACGCATGGAGTTCATTTGATGACAAAATAAGAAACCAAACTGATTACATGCTGTTAAGGTAAAGGTGGTGAACAACGATAAAAGATGGGAAAAACTATCCTAAGTTTGACCGCGATACTGACCATCGAAGTATTCCTAAAATTGAAAGCCCGAGAATATCACGAACAAAACCAAACAGATGGCACCTAAAACATAATAACAAATTCATAACAAAAGTCGCCGAGAAAATAAACGGATTAACGAATAACAAAATAAAGAAGCGTAAGGTAGATGAATTATGGATTAGATATAAAAACATATTAGAAAAACAAGCTAAAGCACATAAACCCGTAGATAAATCTAAAAAGCAATGGATAACTCAAGAAACATGGTTGCTATTCAAACAAAGATGACAAATAAAAGCACAGGGCACTATAGAAATGACAATCAAATAACGTATAAAGAAATAACGAAAAAACTGAATGCCAGCGTTAGAGAAGATGAAAATAAATATGCAGTGAAACTGAAGCCTATTCACAGTTGAATGAGATGAAAGACCTCTTTAAAAAACTGAAATATTTAACCAATGTATTTCAGGCGCGATATATATATATATAAGCCAATAGGAGAAGCTCATTACAGATAAAGAAGGGTGTGAATATTGAAAATAAATAACTACCTTACATAAAACACGACAAACTGGTACAATATATTCAAATATAATAGAACCAGATATACATAATCAAACAGGCAATGAATATCGACATTAAACATGTATTGGATTGGCGAAAATATGGAAAGACCACTGTATAACAATATGAACTAAAAAGGGACTAGTGGAGAAACTAATATTTTTAATAGCAAACTACGGCTTAAAATCATGCACGCTAAACAAAATGTTATGCTGAAGAATGGAGACATTCGAAATGATATGTTACAGACGAATGCTCAGGATACCGTGGATCAAGCATCACTCTAATGCTTCAATATTAGAGGAGCTGCGAATAGATCGGAAAAAGAGATTAGTGTAAGTAATAACAAGACCATCGTGAGATTCTTCGGCCTCATGATATGTCGAAATGGATTCGAAAAAATGGTCAAAAATAGAGAACCACCTCCGACCCGACTTATAAATTACATCCATAACAGGCTTATCAACACAACAGCTGATGGAAGTAGCTCCAAATCGAGTGAAATAGAAAAAAAATATTGCAATGTACTCTTAATTGATCACGACGTCTGCAACGAAAAAGAAGAAAGGATTTATTTATTCCTATTCTGCGTTTTACTTCTTTCTCACTTGCTCCCTTAATAGATAGGGATAGATTTATATAATTTTTCTTACTTTTAATTGTTTATTAATTCGAAAATTAAAATAAATTTATAATTCCGTATAACGTGCATACCGATATATCACCACTTTCGAATCACATTTTAACTGAGATGATCCTAAATTTTGTACACAGATTGCTCCGAAAACAGGTCCATATGGAATCAAATTTCTGGACGCGCTGTAATGTTCACACACACATATATATATATAAGCTTCATCTAGGATAATAACATAAAATGATAATTTCAAATCTGACGATACGATAAATCATAAACTTTTAAAGTAGTACACACATACGCATACATGCATGCATCATATACTACGATCAGATGAAACAAGTTAGATATATAAATTGGAACAACATACAATTCTACGTACCACTTAATGAATGCTCTCAGCAGTTGAAAATTATGTTCAAGAACTTCTGACAATATTAACTTCATTCCTAATGTATCATTTGTTTCCGGATAAGATGCTAAAGATTTCAAATTAAAATCAGCCATTCGATAAGTTAAATGTGTGATATCGCGCGGATCAAACACTTTCTTCATCGAACAACTTGTTCTACGCAAGAACATAATGATATAATGATTACGACAGTCCATTAAATGTTGTCATTAAACAGAATACTTTTAAAAAAATAATAATAATATATGAAAATAATACTGCAACACTTACCGGAACATCGCAGACATTATAGCCGATATGCGTTTGAAATTATTCAATAAAATAAAATATTTGTCGATAGTGTTCAAACCCGTTTCATTCGAATCATTTAATAAACCTATACATATTTGTCCTGATATTTTATATGGTTCCAAAATCTAAAAATCGTAAAATAGCAACTTCGTTAAAACGACGCTTACAATATCAACATCATTATCATATTCATTAATCTCGCATTGTTAAAAAATTATTCAATAATTACACAACTAACTTATTTCCTCCAAAAGAATGACCGATTTCTGGGTTGTGCAATAAACACAACTCTCGGAGTAATTCCAATTGAATTCAACTATTTCAATATTTTCTAGAATCGACTGGCATGTTTGTAAAACATATAGTTAAGAATACTAACGGTGCTTGGAGAGTCTCCTAAGCAATCCTTGCAAATCGGAACATTAATAGAAAACTGACTAAATGACACATGCTGAAGCTAATACGAGGTGTTTTGCTATTCCCTTTCCCTATTTCTTTATTTCCTCAGTAAGTTAGTACTTCTCTATCAACCAATGAGATGAATAGTGGAGTTTACTAAAGGTCTTTTACATTTAAAAATTCTCATGTTAGTGGAACACGAACTCAGATTATGTGAGCAGAGCGCTAATATATTATCGCTACGCCACAAAGGAATTTTTAATATATAAATATAAATAAATAAATAAATAAATATATATATATATATATACACATACATTTTCAAATTGTCGATCAGTCAAGTTTACAGAATTTAAGTTGAGATTATAATTTTAGCGAAATGTACATTGTTTGCTCAAAAATAAATGATACTAAATTAACATCGATTTTATTATGTGCATGATATGTAACTCCACCTAGAACTTGGTGTTATGTGCTGAAATTGATATATCCAGTAAACTAACGTTAACCTATTCTTAATAAATTTAAAATTATTAATATATTTTCTCTTTCTTAAAGACGACAAAAATATATACAAAATATGATAATATAGGGGAGCATTAATAAATTTAAGTGATAAAAGTTCATTAGTTTTTAAGTATTATCTCATTGAAACACATACGACGAGTAAATAGTTTTTTTTTCAGTATTGATAATTTATAATTATCTGACCTTTAATTAATATAACACAAGAAAACATTATTTATGAATTCATAAACATAATTTAGAATTTTATATTTCTATCGCAGTCATTTATGGATCTGTGTATGGAAGTATGTAAAGATCTTACTGGTGTATGCACTGTACTTCTTTAATAATATCGTAAATGTGTTTTTTCTGTTATTTTCAGCGTTTAATATCTTTACTATATATATATATATATATATACAATTAAATTTTTATTAATCTAACGTGCAAATAAAATATAATTACAATTTTATAGAATAAGAGAGGATAATTAATAATTACACAACTTACTATGTTTTCCACCATATCGTTTATTACATGATGCAATGTATTTACAAGAATTAGTAATTGATTTGTCCAATTTGTCACATAATTGATGTTCCCCTTACCTTTTTGACCACACTGGGTAGTTAACGCATAACACCGGGCAGTCAGATTAACCAGCGGGGTGTTTGTATGCGTTTTTAAAGTATCATTTAAAAATGATATGATTTTCGTCTGTAACAATAAAATGGATAAAATGAAATATAAAATCTGGAATTTTTCTGAATTCAAAATAGTTCAATATAGTTGCGTTTTTAATTTAAGTATATTATATGAGCTACTCTATTTTTGTGCAATTATGTAATGGAAACACTGCATCCGATATCACGTATCATTATTAGTTTACTTTGATAAATGTTTTAGTGCGGCATAAGTTACATATAGTCTGAAAAGAAGTCCAGATACTTCACAGAGCTTATCATTAATGTTGAAGGTATGTTAGTATTTCCATACATACTTCATATCTCGATATAAGTAGCATGTTGTTGTAAACCGTTATTAAAATAAAACTTAATTTGATTTGATTTTATATAGAAATAGGTACTATTTTATAGTAATATTTACTGCTTTGCTTTAATAAAGTTGTTTTGAATAAACACTTCTGACTAGTTCAAAAATACTAACATTAATCATAATAGCGTGTTCTTGATTAATGTAGAGGTATATATTTATTCGTAAAAACCATTATTTATTTAATAAATATACAATTTATTACATTATTCTTATAAAAAAGTATGAAAACGTTTACTTTTAAAAATATTAAAGAAAATCATCCTTTGTGGTTAACTTAGCCGATAATTGATGTTAAGTGTTGCAGTTTTACAAATGTTAAGAAATAAAAGTGGGGAACTGAATTTCAGGGATAACATTTTTTGACGTGCGAATGACATTTTAAAATAATTTTTTATTCTTAAGAGTATTATTAATTACTCAAAATTTTATCAATTTTATTAGCCGATTGTACAATCTAAGTATATGGCGCAACATGTGCTATGAAAATTAACATACGTACTTTGAATGATCCGCATGCTTCATTAAAATGTCTCAAAAATGCTATTATGCATTTCACCTTCTTATGTAGAACCTTAAAAAAAAATATACATTAAAAATATTGATCACGTTTAATTTTGTATCCGTAAAAGAAGTTAAAAATTACACGAAGTTATAAATAGGTTAATGCTCATATGTTTTAAAATACCTCAATACTAGATTCAGTTGTAAATTTGATTTTATCCATAAACTCCCCTAATATATGATGACTAACATGTCTTCTTATGTCAGGATAATTCACACAGGACAATATTATGTTTTCTGAAAAATAATATTAGGTTTTGAAATATCACATTCAGTAATAATTTGTTGCTACAAATTAAGATTACTGAGAATATTTTTATTATACCATTACAAAAAATATCATAATACATGAATATAAAAATATAAAATTTAAAAATTATAGAATATATAACAAGAGTGTATATTTCCCTTTAATTATTAGGACTATCCAGCGCTCACTAAACACACTTTTTATAATGTATAAAAATTTATTAAATAGATGTATTTTTAAGATTTTCAACGACATGATGTAGTTTATTTCAATTGCTGTATTAAAATTAAGTTATAATTTATAAATTTTAGCTATAAAACTAGACATAATGTAACTGACTCATACCTAATAATTGGAGTTCTAGTGAGCAAAATGGATCACTATCACAACTCTTCAAACAACAATGTAACCAAAAAGTTGCATTATCTATGAATATATGAGCATTACATTGCCCTAGTAAAGTGTCCAGAACAAGTAAAGCATTACGACGTAATGGATCATTTACTTGCTTATTTAGGTTTGCATTTAACAGGCCTATTAATCGCGCACATTTATCGCCGCTCTGAAACAGATAGTATAGTTAAATTAAATACACTAAAATATTTAAACGTATACAACTTGTTTAATAAATCAAAAAATAACATACACAATGAAAGACAAGATTCTGTTTATATTCTTGAAGTAACCGTTTTGTACTAGAAACATCGTTAGAAAAATCAAAACATTGAGTAATTATGAACGATATGTCTGAATTTTCTTGAGCACTAATATCAAACATTATTAATTTGAAATCTAAAAGAACATATAACACATAACTTTTTTTTGCTGTACAATGATATACTGCTGTATCGCCGTATATTACAGCATACACATGGTACCGCAAATGTGTTTATATTTGGTATCAGTGCAACCAATGTATGTAACTGATATTATGCTATAAATATCGTAACTATATGACTACATTGAGCCTATAGTAAGTGAAAAATACAAGTATAAATATTGTGTATGTTTTTATTTTAGATATTGTTTGTGAAAACAAAGTTTTAACACATTTTATTTTTGCGATTTCTAATAAAAAAAATAAAAAAGGAATTTGTTAGGTAGTCCTATTCTAATTACTGTTTAATTTGAAACAAAGAAACTTTATGACCATTTGATAACATTTTTTAAGTGAAGCCTGATAAAAAAGATATTTTGTATTGTAGGTGCTGGGAGATATGAAGAATGAGTCTGAAAATTAGTGAAATTTTGAACGAAAGCACGTTTCAATAGGGATAGATTGGTATTCATTTTTTAATATGTTCTTATTTTCAGTTAAATAATTTCAATATATTCTCATTTTCACTTAAATAATTTGTCTTTGTTTTTTTTTCAGGAAGTCAAAACATTTTCTAATTTTGGCACATTCAACGAATTAACCCATTAAGTAAATAAAAAGTAATATTTAATTCAAAATGGTTTTCTTTTAGTTCAGGCTTTAAAAAAAGATTCAAATACTGAAATTTTGTATCGATTCCATGATTTATACGTTCCTTTTAATTAAAATAAATTTTTAAAATTAGATGTGGGTTCGTATCTAATTGTAAAACATTATAATTAAGTGTGAAAGTTTAACATAATCTTACATTTTTAAGATTTCGTTTATTATATGTTAATTTTAAAAGTATTATTTGCTGGGTCATACTTGTTTTGATGACGAGATAATTTCCTTTTGACAATTTAATGTATTTTGTGTTCGGAAATGCAAAAGCAATATTTTCATTATCATTTGTTTGCGCGTATCAATATTACTATTCTATTAAATAGTATTTTTCAACGGGCATTCTGAATTTTCAAATAGATTATATCGCTATTTTATATTACAGTTTTAAGTTCTACGTTCAAAATAATTCATTACTTTGATGACTTTAGTTATGTTTGCGAAATAATGATTTAAAATACGTTAGGAATGAGTGTTTCGTGATTGATCTCGATAGAATACATATTTTAGATTAATAGCGAATATTCAAAAATGATCAGTTAGGAACGTGATTTTTCAAGTTAATTGCATATACAGAAATTATATTTCGTACATTTTACGTTTCATGTGTGCTTACGTTGAAAATATATATTTCAATTTTATTTTTGCTTATTTTTAACAATTAAGTTATTTATCCTTGGTTTTAGTCAAATTCGTATTCGAAAATAGTTTCCATTGTGTTAGAAATTACTTAAAATAGTCGTTTTGATGTTTTTGAAAGATTTTCGATAACTAACAATAATCAATATAAAATTGTTTAATTTTATTAATATAGCATTTTTTAAAACATTTTAAACAAACAGAAAAAATATGTGTATAAAATTTCGAGAAACATAATTAATGATATACCTATAATATAAACATTCGTATGTGTAATTTTCTACAATTATTAAAATTTCTGAATCACAAAATATTATACTTTGCCTGTTCTAGAATAAAACATGCACCTATTCCATATGTTAAGTGTCATAACTATGCAGACATATCATTATAGTTAAAAAAAAATTGTGTACGCTATTTCTTAATGGGATGTTGAGACTCTATCAGCGATATTGTTTTCCTGTTTTGATTGTTCTCTTCCATTAGTTTTGTATTATTATTTAAAAAAATATATAAAGTGTGAAAATCTTTATAACTAAACAGAATTCTAAGAAATCATCTGTTAATTATACATTATAATAATAAAAAGAGAGCGATACTTTTTCTATTTAAATGCCGTATAATAATATTAAAACATAAATATCAAAACTAACGTAGTGAACACCTATTCGTTTCATATACCCGATTTATGAGTTGAATTATGTTTAACGGAAATTGTAATGAAATCTGAGTTTTTATCCTCTTCGGATGACGAAGAATTATGTCGGAGGTATGGTATGTAATATTTTTGGTTTATCTTCTTAAATGTGTGCAATGAGTCAAGTTAACTTTTGTTTCTATTTTAAAAGTGTTGTATTATACAAAATACAATTCAAAATTGAAAAATGACGTAAACTAAAGAAATATCGCATGTTAATTGCAAACGACACTTTTTATCGATTTTATTATTTTAATTATAGTACTACGTAAATGTTACAATCTGACGATGTTATCTAAACAATAAGTTGAAATATCGACCATATCAAAATGTAAATGGAAAGAAAAAGGTGTCAATATAAAATGAGAATTCCAAACGAAATTTAAAAATGAAACAGGCGTGCTCGAAATTGATACGGACGTGTCTGCTGCAGTGCACGTAAGTAACGGTCAAATTCATTTTAATTATTTAAAATATAATGTATATTTTTAAACCTCTTCTTCCTAAGTCAGGGGCCCTCGTTTTTATAATATTAGGTAAGCAGTTGTATACATATATAAACACAATTTCACAAATTTTAAGCACGAATAGTAATATATAAGATTAAATAGAGTTTTTTTTAAAGTCAACGAAATATTTTCTTCACTGAAAACCTTCGTGTTTTCCGAAATAGAATTTTTTACATCCAAAAGAATTCCTTAAAAAGTCGTCTGAGTAATATCGAAACATTTAGTGAAATAGTTTCGAAATTCTGAATCGAAATTTAGTGAGAAACATCAAAGCGCTATATATATAATTTATATATGTTTGCAGCAAAATGAATAAATATATAAGCTCGAACTAATATTACTAAAGATTTAGGCAAGTATGGAGTGAGCGTGATGCAGCATTATGTGACAGTTCGTATCTAACAATATAAATTTAATTTTCTAATATTATAAATAGTTTAACTAAATTAATGTTTATTTCTCCTAATTTTTTAACTTGGCTAGGATGTGTCATTTGATTGCTAATTTATAGATTGAGAATCGTTTAGACGATGTCTGTTACTAACTATCGAGTTGATTGGACTTTACTTATCGCCGTAGATATTCAACCATTTACGAAATCATAAAAATAACAATGTGAGAAACATGCTGAATTGTTTTTATTCGATGTAATGATAGCTGGTCACACGACGTGGTATAACGAATTATGAAATTATTCAGTACTAATTTTCTCCATAATTAATTAAATCAGTTTTAAATTATCTGAACAAAAGATTATTTCAAACAATAGATTCTCTATCGAAGCGTGTTTAGCCAAAGTTTCATAATCTTCATATTTATCAATGTTCGATTATTCACTGTAATGATAATATAGCAGTTATCTGTTACAAATTTACTAGCGTAATACGAAATAGTTACAAGTAGCAATAAATCTTATTTTATTACGTATTTATAAATAGTAATTTTTTATATAAATTTAAAAAAAAAATAAAATCAAATATTTATACTGGAAAATACTTTTTTTTTTGTTCAGTCATGCGAGACTAACAATATTAGAATATTGTTAAAACGAATAAAAATAGACATCATACATCCGCTATTTGATGCTAAAGCAGTATGATAACTAATAATTTAGTTTTGTACAAAAATACTAATTAGGTCGATGTATAAACCGTACTTATCGTTTCCAGAGGCGCAACGAACGAAGAGATCTATGATGAAATTTTAATCACATTCGAACTAATCAAAGACGCTATAAATCACAGATGTACAAATGGAAACTCTTCAGAGACTCATCATTGAAAATGCAGGGAAATACAGATAATCCTACGTCTAGTGGATACGTGTAACAAGGTATATTATGGCTTACGTTGCCTGGTAGATGATGCTAAATCATGACTTAACACTATTTATTTGTAATTTTGCACGAAACAATATTGATCATTATGGAAAGAAGGAAGATGGCAATTTTCGAAAAAAGAAAAAGAGAAAAATATATTTCATGGATTTATTTCAAAAATAATAACGATAAAATAAAGCGTGCCTTCGTGTATACTTACAGTTGTAACAATATTTATTATAAAATACGACTCCTGTACAGGGGTTGCATGATTTGGAACGAAAATCGAATTTAGTAAAATTTTGTAACGGTTTGTTTGGAAACATTTTACAACGAGGCTACCGGTAAGAATGGAAGAAACACGAGTCATTTGTTAAATCGTAAAGTAAGCAGTGTAAATATACACATAATATACATACATAGGATGGTTCAAAAAGTCAGTTCATATGGGGTAAAAATCGTTGGAAGTGTGAACTGACTTTTGGACCATACTGTGTATACAAATATTTTTTCATGATAATCGCGACGATAGCGTGTATTATTAGTATTATTTCATTTTTCATTCTCGCGATAATATAATATTTCATTCTTGTTGGTGTTCATCTTTTACAGAAGGTATTCGATACCTCGTAGCTAGTCGTCAGATGTTAATGAAATAAACGTATGGTGATCACTTAACCACATACGCATTTGATTTTTATTCTTTTTCAATAATTTTTTTATATTTTTATTATTTTATCTTTTTATCTTATTTCATTATGCTGCGAAGATAACACGTTAAAACTCTGACATCGCTTCCAGGATATCAACATATATCACGCTGTAAGTCGTACTGTACATTGCCGTTCGCTTGCGTAAAATGTGGCGAGTCACACCAAACAAATATATGTATCAAAACTATTGAAATACCTCCTAAATGTGTCAATTGTGACGGCAACCATCCTGCGAATTATAAGGGATGTATCCTATACCAAGAGTTACTAAAAATGCGTAATATGCAAAATGAACCACGAGTAACAGGTAACAGTCAACAACAAATTAACTTATCAACAAGTAAGTTTAATCAAAATTTCATCGAAAGCAATCCTGCCCTAACTGATAGATCAATGAAACTCACTTATGCCTCAGCATTATGTGGACAAAATGCTTATTCTAACCTGGGCAGACCAAGTAGTAGTAATAATAATAGTAATAATAGTTACAATAATAGCAATCCCAATAATACTCACAATAGTGACAATAATGGGAATAATAACAACAATCAACTAAGCGAATTCCTCTCTGAATTCAAAAATATGTTCAATCAACTGATACACCAAAATAGTATGATAATAAATATGTTATCAACAGTGCTGAACAAACTAATCTCAAAATGAATAAATTTTTACGATTAGCTATATGGAACATCAATGGAATGGCGCATAAACGGCACGAAATTGAATCATTCCTAATAAACAATAAAATAGATATATTGTTAGTTTCCGAAACACATTTTACAAACAAAAGCTACATTAAAATACCACAATATACTATATATGATACACAGCATCCGGATGGTACTGCTCACGGAGGGACTGCGATTGTTATAAGAAAGGCCTTAAAACATCATGAAATGGACAAGTTTGCTACAGCATACCTACAGGCAACTACTGTCGAGATACAATCTTTCTGTGGCTCTATCACAGTTTCATCCGTTTACTGCCCTCCTAGGCACACCATAACGCAAGAACAGTTCAGTGAATACTTTAAAACCCTCGGTTACAGATTCATTTCAGGAGGAGATTTTAACGCCAAGCATAAAACATGGGGATCTCGATTGAATAATCCAAGAGGGAATCAACTGCATAGATGTATTCTGATGAACAACTATAACAGCTTGTCTGGAGGAGAACCTACTTACTGGCCTACTGACAGTAATAAGATCCCGGATTTACTTGACTTCTTCGTCTGTAACAGGATCAATGTTAATCATCTGCTTGTTGAATCGTGTCTGGATGGTGTTTCTGATCACTCCCCAATAATTATGAATGTTAGTTGCTCTGTCATTTACAGTGATAGTAAACCTGTAATGTGTAATAGATCGACTAATTGGGAAATATATCAACACTTAGTTGAAAATAAGATTAAATTAAATATCCCATTAAAAACTCAAGAGGATATTGAGGCAGCCGTAGAAAATTTCACCAGATGTATCCAACAAGCTGCATATCTAGCAACACCTAAGAAAGATAATAAAGTCTTACTAATCAAAGGACATCCGAAAGTAATTAAGGACATGATACAGAAGAAAAGGAAACTAAGGAGCATATGGCAGAATACCAGAAACCCTAACGACAAAACTGCGTTTAATAAGGCATCCAAAGAATTAAAAAACAAAATTCTCGAATGGAAGAACAGCAGTTTTAATAGCTACATCTCTTCATTAACGCCTGACGTTAATACAGATTATTCCTTGTGGAAAGCAGTAAGAAACATTAAAAATAGTCACCAGCCGAGACTTGCACCCATAAAAACTGATAATAAATGGATGAGAACTGACGAGGAAAAAGCAGAAACTTTCGCTAAGTACTTGTCACAGATCTTCAATCCATACAAACAAAATACGACAAGTGCTGCAGACAATGAAGTAGAAAACTGCCTGCAAACTCCGTATCAAATGTCTCTTCCAATAAGATCTATGTCACCTATGGAGGTAAATAATTTTATACAAAAACACCTGAATTTAAAAAAATCTCCTGGACATGATTTAATTACTGCCCTGATGGTTAAGAAATTACCAAAAAAGGCTGTTACATTGTTAGTATACATATTTAACTCAATGCTTCGCCAAAGCTACATTCCTGTACAATGGAAATTTGCGAACATAATCGTTATACCGAAACCGGGTAAACCACCGACAGAGGTGGCTTCGTATAAACCCATAAGTCTGCTCCCAATTTTCACAAAAATTTTTGAAAAATTACTGTTAAGAAGATTGAAACCTATTTTGACTGCTAACAATATAATACCGCAGTTTCAATTCGGTTTTAGAGATCAGCACAGTACCATAGAACAGATTCACAGGGTTGTTGATCTTATTCACAGAAGTTTTGAAGAAAAGAAATTTTGTCCTGCGGTGTTTCTGGACATTGAAAAAGCATTTGATAAAGTGTGGCACGATGGCCTACTTTTTAAAATAAAATGCAAATTACCGGTTCCTTATTATCTATTAATAAAATCTTACCTCTCGGAAAGATATTTTCATGTTACTATCAACGAGGCAGTTTCAAACATCTATCCGATTAAATCTGGAGTACCCCAGGGCAGTGTACTTGGACCGGTACTGTATCAAATATTCTCTTCCGATTTGCCGACAAATGCTAACACAACTACAACCATGTTTGCTGATGATACCGTTATATTGTCTGCTGACTTTGACATCGTGACAGCAACGAATCAATTACAGAATCATCTAAAGGAACTTGAAGCATGGCTTACTTATTGGAAAGTCAAAGTCAATGAAACAAAATGCTCGCATGTTGTGTTCACACTAAAAAGGAACTGTACGAATTATCCAGAAATAACGCTCAATGGGGTTACAATCCCCTCCACGGATAGTGCGAAATACCTTGGTATGCATTTGGATAACAAATTGACCTGGAGAAAACATATTACTGCCAAAAAAAAAACAATTGTTTATAAAATTTTCCAGCATGTACTGGTTAATTGGGAAAACATCCAGACTTCCAATTGAAAGTAAAGTCTTGCTATATAAGGCGATCCTAAGACCTATTTGGTCTTACGGAATAGAACTTTGGAGTTCAGCAAGCAACTCGAGCATCGATATCATACGGTCAGCTCAAGATAAGATATTGCGTACAATAGTCGGAGCGCCATGGTTCGTGAGAAACGAGGATATACGAAAGGATCTACAAATACCATCAATTAAAGATGCGATTTACAACCGTAAGGAACGATACATTCAACGGTTAGAAAACCATATTAACCATCTGGCGCAGAACCTGACAACAAATCGTTCGGAATTCGTACGCTTAAAAAGGCGTAATATCATTAATGTAAATACGCTATAACGCCCATAAAATAAGGAGCTGTGGCCGATGGGACACGTTCCACTAAATAAATATATTTGTTAAATGCTATCTTCGCCGCTTATTGCCTCAAATAGGCAGATTGCGAGCAAAAAAAAAAAAAAAAAAAAAAAAAATACTAAGCATCTTCGAAATTTTGTTCATTATTATTATTATTATCATTGTTTAGATATAATTATTTTATCGTCTTCTGTTCCGTGTCCGTATTTATTGACGTAACACCAATAGGCCAAAACAGCAATTAGTAGACACTTACAGCAATATACATCATTATAGTCGACCAGCTAGAATAAAATAAATAACAAAATTATTTGTAACTGGTGGTAAAATATATATATATATATATATATGTGTGTGTGTATGTATATAGATAAACTGAGAGCAGAATATGTAATCTGAATAGTCCGAACAAAATCGAGAAAATACACGTTTCATTATATTAATATAGTAGAAACTATCTCGATAGTTTGTTTTAGACGAAACTAAATTATAAACAGATTACATTAAAAATGGACAATAACAATCTATCGATTCTTTGTTCGAAGCGTGTAAGTTCTGCTATGAGCTGTGTTAGGGAATTTTAATGGAACGAAAGAGCAAACTAAGCGTAAACCGAGGCAATAGGCATCGAGGACGAATATATTTCATCTCACTCTTGATTAACTGTCCGAATAATATCTTTCGATCTACCTTTATTTACCTCAATCGTGTATCGAATCGCTCTTTAATCAATCGTTCGTTAGTTACGATTTGTTATTAAATAGTTTTCGGAAATAATGATATGTTCATCAAAACTAAAAACGAAACCTCTATAAAAGATTAATGACGTAACCGAGGATCCAAACTTCTAGGTAGAAAATTTGCAGATAAGCATACGGTTGGTCGAGGACTTTAATATTTCCACAACTTAAAAACCTTTCCTAACAATAAAAATCTTTGCATCTCGCTTGAACCGATGTCAATTTTAACGATCAATTTTCAGATCATTCGTTGCACGTAACTCGTAACTCTTACTTAACCCCAAACGTGTTTGTGTGCAATGCGTAATATGACACACTGTGTAAATATACAAATATATATATATACGTATGTGTGTGTATGTTTTTTAAATCTACGATATTTGTAAAATATGCCATCTATGAACAAGGTATTCTGATTATGACTTCTGTCATTTCTCATGTGCCGCGGATACTCACCTGTTGTAACCTGCGGCATATTTGCCTCAACAAATTTACGACCGCTTTTGGTGAATTATATTGCAAATATTCTTTTAATAATCGAGGTATTTTTTTACGGAAGTAATATAGACGTATATTGCGCTCTGAATACAACACCAACCAGTACGTATTATCGAAAATATTTCACCTTGGACGTCTTTGCTCTTGAAAACCATTATAAACGTTTTTGCGAATCGAAGAGATCCGTGGAACAAATAATCTGCGGCAAATGGGCAATTAATTACAAATATCAGAATATGAGGAATTTCGCCTAAATATAATAAAATCATGGTGTAATCTAAACCGTTTTCTAACTAATTAGGGTGGGTTCATTTCAATTATTTTATGAATAAATGAAAGCCTTTTCTTGTTAGTCGATGACTGTCTGATATTCTATTTTAATCGAGATAAATTTAATAATGCCCAACTTTTTTAAACGAGATTTGTGTACTTGATGTTTCAAATTGTCAAACTGTGCTCGTGAAAAGTGCTTGATTTATTTGTGTATAACTTTATAGATATTTACTATATTCCAGAATATCTAATGCTTCATATATTTCGTCCAAATAATTATTTTAACGTAATAGCATTTATATAAATACTTTGTATGTATACATTTTATATATATATATATATATATATATATATATATATATCTAGGTCAGTAATGTTTTTGATAATAATCGTTATAATCACAGCAGGATAGTAGTCCATTATTCGCGCAGCAGAAACGCAATTCCAGGTGTCTGTTATCTTCGGAGGGGGGCACAGTATTACTCTAGTCTGTCTAATTCTCTATGTTTACATATCGTTCTACTTCCTGAAAATCATAAAAGGAAAATATTAATTATTATTATTAAATTATAGATTATATTATAAAATAGTATATTTTCTTTTTAATTCCTGTGCTTGATACCTCAACTTTTCGCGAACTGACGTGTAATATTTATAAACCTTTATCTTATCCGTTTAGAACGAAATAATTTTCCAACTCCCGCATACGTTCATTGCTCGGGACACGATCCAGTCTTCCTTTACATAGACCTTTTAAACTGTTTTATTACTTTTATAAATATTTTCAGCAGAGTTTTTATAGTATTTTAATAACCGCTTCAATGTTGTTATTGGTGATTTATATTTTAAAAGTAAAATTATATAATTTTTGTCTAATACCGTATAAAATCTATTTGATTGCTAAAATTTTTAAAGGTGTGATTAAGGGTGAATTATTGTCTCGTCGAATTAAAAATATTTCTATCAACTAAAATGAAAAAACTTGCTCAAATGAAAAAAAATTTAACCTTAACTCATAATAAAGTTAAGTTTATACAATTACCTTTAAAATTGGTCATTTTTGGTACACATATTTCATTCGGATAAAAACGAGTAGTAACGAAAAAATTTTTCCCTGCGGTCACAAGTTTTCGACAAAATTTAATTTTTATTACAGTGTTTTCGAATTTATTAAATCAACAAAATCAAATAAAAAAAAAAACTCGTTATTAAACCCGTTACTTATCGGATATTTAATTTTAAATGACTAAATGTACTTATTAGAAGCACTGCACGTAATTAAAATACGAAAATATTTTTTTAAAAATAAATTATACTTTTTTCGAACTTTAATGTATAAAATAAACAAAGGGTATCGCTAGTATTCTACGATTGGTATCAAATTTTACCGATTGGAGCGCTCTAGAATCGATGATAAATTGAATATTTTTGTTTGAAAACTTACTTGCAAAAAATTTTATAATGAATTAGCTTGAAAATTATTAGAATCAATTACAAACACTTTAAAATAATTTATACGTAATTTTTAGGTTAAGTTAGGTTTTTAGGTATATCAGATATTAAACTAATAAGAACGTTATACGATCGTGCCCAACAGACCCGGAAACGATATAATTAATTAGAAAATTTTTAAATATAATTTAAACATAATTTTTAAGTTAGGTTATTCGGTATATCAGATATTAAGCTAATAAGAATATATACTTCACTTTGATCGTACTCAACAGGGCGAGAAGCGATATGAAGTTATTCATTTTTAAAATTAATTGCAATTTTATTCAAAATAATTACGATTAATTACAAAATTAGTTATAAAATTGTCTACCTCATTTTTTAGAAAAAAAAAATACTTTTGTCAAAATTATTTAAATATACGCAAGGTTTTTTCGTAATTTCAGTCAACAGAATGTAAAATGGCGGGTACTCAGTTTTTCGGGATGGAAAATAGCGGGTACTATGTTTTTTCATTTATGAGAGTACTATGTACTGTCGTTCGCGTGATCTTATTTTCGGTTGTCGTGTTACTGAGTTTATTTTAGTTTTTTGTTTTATTTTTATTCATTATTTAAGTACACTCTTATATTTTACTATATTTCTTTTTACTTTTTTTAATAATGCAAAATGCATTCGATTTACTTACTCTGTGCGCGGATAAACAACGTTTATTAAACTGGTTGAGGGATTGAGAGTTTATTCCAGTTGTTGGACAATACAAATGTTCAAAATGCTCTCAATTTCTTAAATTGTATGACGATGCTTGATTTTACTTTTTAACTATTCAGATTTTTCTATGGTTTCATTGCTGTAATGCTGTTTATTATGTATTTCATGTATCATGAAGATGGTATGGATTCTTGCAAGTATGTTATTTTATATTTTATTATCTTGTCTGTTTTCGTTTAGTTACATTAAATTATACTTTGTCGTCACGAATATAAATCACATTTGTGTACACTTGCGATTAGTGATGAAAAATTATCCCTTCAAAATTTGAAATTTGTGTCATCAACTCTAGACAATCAGTGTTTATACACATTGACTTTCCGCATTTTAAAAAAAAAAAAAAGTTCCAACAAAAAAAATTGTCGTCACTAGTCGTTTTTATGTAAATGTGACTTGTGTTCGAAAAATAGCTAATTTTTGAGATTCAAATTCTCCCATATTAAAAATGATAGTCACTCGAGTAGTTTAATAAATCTTTTATTTTACTTAAAAAAAATAAATGTTGTGGCAACCCTGGTTCGAACAATTTCTGTATGTTACTGATCTGATGAGTAATGTGAATGTGATTAATGTCTTTGAATCAGTTGAGTCATTCGTGTGTGTGCGCCGACGCACACTTTTATATATATATATATATATACGAGTTTGTTTGTGTGTTAAGCTGACAGTAGTGTACATTTGGTACCCACCATTCCGTAGAGGCGACATAAAATATTGAAGCGGCTGCTTTTACAAATAATTAAAACGCCGTCGTTAGCAATTTTGTTGTGATTTGATCTCCGTATTGTATTACCGTGTAACGTCGCCCATTTTTATCGTAGAAGTGTGTTTATTAGCGCTACTATAAAGAAAATGTTTTATAAATTTTAGTTCATTTCATTTAGTGATGGGTTTATCGTTCATTTTAGATGTGCTAGCACACTTCAAACGGCACATATGAAAGAGTCGTTCAGTGCTGTTCGTTCAAATGAACGATATTGTTTGTCAGACTCAGAATGTAACTGGTATACTATACAGCATAACTAAAAACCTATTCTTTTGGGAGTCGTGTGCTTATGTGCTATATTGTAGTACTCAACACATCAGCACATTTGGAACAGCTTGTTTCTCTGAGTCGTTCGCAGGTGTGCCGTTAATTTGTTATAGTTCGTTCATTGTTGAAGTTCGTTTGTTTTGTTTGTGCTTCCTGGTTATTTCTCGTTAATCGTTAGTCTTTTTACTGTTTTTCACTTCACTCCTTCGCTGTAACCTTCGAGGCCGTCATTTATACTATACTATATTATTTATCAACATCATCTAAGATATCCTTTAATTGTTTTTTTTTATATATATATAAAATAATTTTTTCGAAAACATTTTATTTTTTCTATTAGATAAGTAAAAAAAAAATATGCCAAAAGTTCAGAAATGTAAAAGAAGTGCAATTTGGACTTTTTTTGAGGAAGTTGATGATAGTTCTGCAAAGTGTAATTTTTGTTCTCAGAAACTTTCATTTAAAGGTGGATCCACGTTCAATTTAAATCGTCATATCCGGTTGAAACATCCTCATATTAATAATATTAATCAGACGGTGCTAGTTGAAGAAGTACAGGAAAGTCTAGAACATGCACAACCATCTGCCAGTGAAGATAAAGGTCTTTCTAAACAAGATAGTACGATTAAGGTTCCATCCAATAGGATTACTAATTTTTTTAAAAAACCGATAAGTGAGAAAACAAAATCTGAAATACATAATGTGGTTGTAGAGTTAATAGTGAAAGACTTTTTACCAATTAGCATTGTGGATAGTCCACATTTCAAAAAAATGTGCAACATTTTAAATAATGAGTATCAGTTACCTACACGGAAAACTGTTTCAGAAATTTTAATTCCTCAAATTTACAATATTACAAAAGAAAAAATGAAAACTAGGCTTCAATCTGTCGAAACAATATGTATTACAACGGATTGTTGGACATCAGTTAATGGCGAAAGTTTTATATCGTTAACAGCACATTTTATAGACCAGAGTGAAATGAGAAGAGTGTTATTAGATTGTCGTAGATACCAAGAAAGTCACACAAGTATGAATTTATCAGAGGAAATAATAAATATTTGTAGTGAGTGGGCACTTTCGCAGAAAATTTCTGCAGTTGTAACTGATAATGCTGCAAACATAGTAGCGGCTGTTAGAAAAACTGGATGGAGTCATGTGCCCTGTTTTGCACATACCATAAATTTAATTGTACAGAGTGGTTTAGACAATATTTCAGGCATTAGAAAAAAAGTAAAATCAATAGTAGAATTTTTCAAAAGGAGTCCACAAGCATCAGAAAAACTGAAAAAAATACAATTTCAAATGAAAGAAAAACAATTGAAATTAAAACAAGACATTGTAACCAGATGGAATTCAACATATGACATGTTCAAGAGAATAATTGAGGTAAAAGATTCTTTGATGTCTACAATCGCTATCAATTATACAGAATTAGATAATCTTACTAATGATGATATTAATGTTTTAGAAAAGTGCTGTGAAATTCTCGAAGTTTTTAAAGATATTACAGAAGAAATTAGTAGTGAAAAACAAATCACAATTTCTAAAGTTATTATATTTAGCAATATAATGAAGAAGTTCTGTGCCCGGTTTCTTGAGCAAAACCCTAATTTACCAGATCAAGTAAAGTTGATGGTAAATACATTAATAGAAAAATTAAAAAAAACATTTGAAAACATAGAAAATAATAAAATCTTTTCTGAATCTACATTTTTAGATCCTCGGTTTAAAAAATATGGATTTTCAAATGATAAATATCTAGAAACAACAAAAAAAAACATAATAAATTACATATCGTCCCAAACCTACTGTGAAAATGAAAATGAGAAACAAAATAAGGAATGTAATAATCCACCTAAAAAGGAAAGCACATCAAAAGTATGGACGGATTTTGATGAAAGCATATCAGTATTTATTTCTAATGAAAATCCCAAAGTAGCAAGCATTCTACAGGTTGATAAATATTTGGAGGAACCTATATTAGAAAGGACGATGGATCCAGTCAAATGGTGGGAAGATAGAAAAAATGTGTATCCAGCACTTTACAAGTTATCAAAACGAAGATTATCTGTTGTTGCAACTTCTGTTCCCTCAGAACGAATTTTTTCAAAAGCAGGTCTAACACTAACAGATAGAAGAAATCGCTTGAAAGGGGACAGAGTATCCAAAATTCTTTTTTTAAACGTCAACATGTGACATTTTTTAAAATTGGTTTAATATTTGGGTTAATATAGTTTATGTGTAATTATTTTATAAGTAATTTATTGTGATATTTTTTGGTCTTATTAATGTGCTTAAGTTTTGATAACGTAAATGTAGTTTTAAAATATTCATATCTTTTAACATGTTTCTGTCAACATATGTTGAAGAACAAACTTCTCATAGAAGACTTGGAAAAAAGGTAAATTTGATTATATTTTAATCATTCTTATTTCGCTTGCAATTATTAGTATAATCTGAATATCGTTCAAGTTACTTGTTTTTTATAAATTTATTTCGACAATGTTAACGTAATATCAATATTTATTTTCTTACTTCACGATCATGGGCAATGTACCATTGTGCCATTGATCCCTTCAACAAAAATGAAGTATATGTTCTTTTAGTTCTTAATTTCTTCTCATTAAATTTAATGTAGACAGAAGATCAATAAATGACTTTCTTTTTTCATAACAACTTGAAAAAATATGCATAAACAAATATAAAGACACAATTCTTTATTTCTTGTAGGTTTAATTTTTTTTATAAATAGTTGTACTAATTTGTGCCGTTTGAAGTTGAGCAGCGTTGTAGTACAAAAAATGAAATGAACGATATGGCACATTAAAACGAGAGTCGTATGGTACGGCACATGTACGTGTGCCGCTCATTTTGAACGGCACGTTCACGAACGACACATCTCTAATTTCATTAGTCTTTCTCTTCGAAATACTTTAAAAAGTGCTTGTTGAAAAATAATGGCAAGTATGGAAATCATTAAATTTACGCATTTATCTTTTTATTACGTGTATGTTTCGTGAAGTAACCTATATGGCATACATTTTTGTGGATAAAACTTATGGGTAAGTTTCTTTTTTTTATATTTTTATATATCATAAAATAAGCATTCGAATTGGTGAAATTTTTGAAATTTTAAAATTTGACCGCCTTATTTCGGTTTACGGTAGAAATTGCGTTTTACTGTCGGTTGACCCAAAGTATTTATACGTTATAGTTTATTTTAACCATTAACTAAGCACCATCTTCTAATAGAGTAGAGGAACTTTATTTATTGAAGTAATATTATTTGCATTGTATTGCTTAATATTTTCCAATAAACGTATATTTTACGAGGATCGACATTATTCAGTACTAGAATTTGGATTTATATATAATAGGCGCCAATAAAAATTCTAATTTGTAAAATTGCCTCGTGACATAAACTTCATTTTTTTTATATATATATATATATATATATATATATATATATATATACAATACAATCTTAATCATACAGATTAAATAAGTATTCTTATTTGCATAGTGCTCATTTAATACACAGACTTATATACTAAATGCAAACTGAGCGATCCTGTAGCTCAATAGCTACAATCACAGTTTTTTGAATTTTAATTTATTTTCACGACAGATTATGCGGGGGTGTCGACGTTTTAATCGTCTGATGTCATCGTTGGTATCCAACAGATTAACAGCCTCAGCATTTACATGCTGCTGCAACCGCTGTTCATGTTTATTTGCGAAATGCTTGATGACTTCCTGTACGAAAGATACGCCAAGATCTCGATGAATATCATCGTTGCGAGAATAGCGATATGCATCAACTATGGCTCGCAAGATCACGCTTTGCCTAGCCTGTATCCTGTTGATATTTGTTTTGCTGGCATATGCCCATAATTGAATACCATACGTCCATATCGGTTTAATAATTTGCTGATACAATAGTCGCTTATGGATGGTGCTGAGCTTTGAATTTCGTCCAATAAGCCAGTATAATTCTTTTGTTTTGATCTTCATCTGTTTAATTTTTGTCCTAACATGCACTTCCCATGTTAGTCGTTTGTCCAAGTGCATACCGAGGTATTTAGCAGATTCCGCATGCGGAATGAGCTGATTCTCTAGGTATACACGGTGCTTTAAATTGGTGTGACGATATGTAAACATAACGTGAACAGATTTTTGTTCATGAAGCTTAATCTTCCAGGTTAATGCCCATTTCTGTATACGATTGATAGCAGACTGCAGTTTAGCCATTGCTTCAAGCTGGCTATCACTAACTGAAAGTATTGCTGTATCATCAGCAAATGTTGCAATTGTTGCTGTTTCATCCACTGGCAAATCTTTAGTATACAGCAGATAGAGCAGCGGTCCGAGAACACTCCCCTGCAGTACACCTGCCAGTATACAATAAAGACTTGATACAGCATTCTGATGAATGACACAAAATTGCCGTTCATCCAGATACGATTCTAACAATTGACATATATTACCTGGCAATAATCTACTCAGCTTATATTTCAGCCCCTGATGCCACACTTTGTCAAAGGCTTGGGCAATGTCAAGAAATACAGCGGCGCAATATTTCTTATTTTCAAACGATTTGTTAATAATCGCTACGATGCGATGTATTTGTTCGACTGTAGTGTGCCGTCTCCTAAATCCAAACTGGTGGATCGGTATCTCATCTGCAACTAGTGGCAACAGCCGTTTTAGTATTAGCTTCTCATAAAGTTTGGAAATTGCTGGTAATAGGGATATAGGATGGTACGATGTAACTTCCTGTTCCAGCTTACCTGGTTTTTTCAGCATTATAATCTTTGCTGTTTTAAAACATAGCGGCACATGTTTTATGCGTTGAAGATATATGTAAGCATGATGATGCCTTTCTTTGATAATTCTTTTAATACTTGAGCTGAAATTTCATCGACACCTGGAGCTTTTCTCGGATTCATGTTTCTATTCAACGTGACCTATACGAAGTTCTTTCTTTGAAATTTTATTAATCACACGAGGCTTATCTTGCGTTTTAAATTTTTAAAAGAAAAAACAAATACAAACTCTTTATAAATCAAATTCGGTTAATATATACAATCGATGTTATAGCTACAAACATTCTAAAAAAAACATATTTCTTCAAATATTGTAATTTTGATTTTTCTGTAAAAAAATCTGACTGTACATAGAAATACAGATTAGTTTTTAAATGATCTTTTGATTTTTTTAAATCAAATATTTGTACGTTTCGAACAAGATGGATTATCGTTTTAAAAGTAAATGGCATTCATGTTAAACTACATTAACTTTCTACATTTTAATCCGATTAGTTTATGTAACGGATACTCGAGTAGGAATTGTACGAAAATATAATTACTGGATCTCAATTCTTCAAGCCATAAGTTACAAATTTCTAAAATTGCTACATAGCATAATGAATAATTCTAAGTTAATTTTCATAAGTATCGTCGCTTTTGGGATATAAAGCGATAACTAAGGCAAGTAATAATATTTTGTTTACATTTTTTTTAGATGATTCCAGATAATTTTTAACGCATTTCATAAATATTTTTAAAATTCAGATCATCTATGTCGACAAAATACTCGTTATTACAAAAAATAAGCGATTTATCATAGTGGTTGTACCGTATAGCGCGTAATAGTTCATTTCGTATTAGCAAATAGTAAAATTTTTGCTTCGTACGGTAAATGTGATATGTTCGTTAAAAAAAAAATTTAGTACGAGATTTTTAAATAGAAAAAGCGTTGAAGATTAATATCGAGTCCATCAATATAAATGAAGTCTTGCGAGTGGGTATGATTTTTGCGTTAGCTAATCAAAAATTATTTGCCAACCGATGGTTTACGTATAATTGAAAACCGTCGCTCAGTATTTTAATAATTACGTATTGCATATGATAATCATCAAACTTTAAAACAAAAACGGCTGTATATCTTCGTTTAAGACATAAACATCAGTTAAAAAATAAATTTTCGCATGTTCATCGTAGCAGTCAAAGTGAAAATCTATTTTTAAAAATTATCTTCGTTTTCTTGTAGATTTATCTTCTAAGTTTGATGACCGTATGAAAAAAATTCTGTTTATCTCATGCCGCACGAACCAGCGTGGCCTATAAATCACGAATCCGTCTTTAAAGTTTTTTTTTTTGGTCGACGGCAATCGTCTCCATACTTGACATCTGCCCCCTTCTATTCGTCTTTATGTATTATGGTGTGCAGTAATTTACTGTTTTGAATTATACGTCCAAAGTAGGCTGCTTTGCGTGTTTTTATCAATGACATTATTTCGCTGGTTTTGTTAACTTATTTTACAATGGCTTTATTAGATATATTATCTACCCAAGGTACTTGAGAATCCGATGATAAAGCCACATTTCAAATACCACTTTCTTTATTTTATAAAATTGCTATTTGACACTATTTTTAACCCGTTTAAATGGTTCAAATATTATATTAAAGCCGACAAAATAATTTGTTTGTTGGTAGCTTTATACTATATAGTGTATATAACGTATAAGCTACGCTAACAGATGTAGCTGTAGCGTGTGGGTGTAAAGTGTCAAAATGGAAAGTTGCGGTTTTTCTGCGATATTATTTCCATTTTATATGTAAGATAATTGGATGGTCTGAATTCAGTTAGAACACATTTCAAATTTAAAAAAAAAAAAAAATCGTGGTTAAAAATACAAAATTTATTAATTGTCTCGAAAATCAGGATTTATGTACTAGAAAAAGTTTAAATTAATATACCAAACGAATCCTATCTCCAAAATTGAAATTGATGTTTTAGGTTGAATGTTTTCAAAACTCCAAAAATTTACTTTTTCCAAAATTTATAAATTGAAGTTTAATCCATATTATACGACCTATTAAATTACGTGAGTAGTTCCCGTCTGGCAAATACTCGTCGAGTAATAACGTCGGAAAATTAGCTGTTTCCCAAGTTCGAATTAAGAATGTCAGGACTGCACAGGGACGGATTAAAGGTTCACGAGGCCCGGGGCTAATATGCAAATGTGAGGCCCCCCCACCTTAGCAATAAAAATGTAATGTAAAAAGTTGCTTATATGAAAAATAAGGATAAGATTAAAATATCAACATTACTTTTATTAAATAGGTATAATATTATTACATTGATGTACAGACATATTCCAATTAAATTATACTTACAAAAATAATATATTTAATTAAACATTTTTTTCCTTGCTTTTTTTTTGGCGAAGTCATTAATTATGTCGGTAAAATCTAAAGATCTCAGTAAGTCTTTTTCAATGCACATGATCGTCAAAGCCGAAAGTCGATCTTCTAACATTAACGATCTGTACATGTTTTTTATTCTTTTTAATACAGAAAAAGATCGCTCGGACTCAGTATTGGCTATCGGAATAGTTACAAATAATCTGTAAGCAATAAAAATATTTGGAAAAATATCGGTAATTTTAGATTCCATCATCCAATTCATTACATTTAATGAATATAAAGTGTTATCATTGTGCTCGTAATTTGAAAAAAAGCCCATTTGTTGATTTTTTAATAACGGTATAAATTGCTCAAGCTCATTTAATAAATTTATTTCTAAATCTTTGGAATAGACGTCGACTAAATTTTTTGCTTTGAGACGAATTTCATTTTCATCCATAAATAGTAATTTTGTTAAAAAACCAAAAATATTTATTACATACTTATAGGCTTCATGCCTTTTTTCAAGTTCGGCAGATAATTTATCTATGATGACATAAAAAGTATGTACTCGAAATGCATCAGAACTACTTTGATTGACAACATGCTTTTCACCACTAGATAATTTTTTAGTTATTATTCTTTTTTTTGCCTGAGTGTAGTTTTGATTAATCAAGCAACTTAATTGCTTAGCTTCTATTTCTATTTCGCAAAATTTTTCTCGCAAGTTTTTAATATAATCTATTAAAGAAGTGAACATATTACACGCTATATCTAAATCTAAATCTACTTTTTGAAAATATTTGTTAACAATATTAAATTTGTTAAGGATTCGATTCCACAGTATCGCCATAAATGCATTTTCATATTTAACTATATTTTTTAATAAAGATTCTGCTTCATTTCGCGTGTCTAATTTTTGTTCCGTATCTTCCAGCAAAATGGTTAGTGCCTTATGAATACCATCAAAATTTTTTACATAGTCTCTTGAAGCATCTCCTCTAGCAGACCATCTTGTTGTTGATAAGCTTGAAAGTTTAGATTGCTCCATTGACAAAATATTCCATCGATGTGTTGATGCAGTAAAAAATGAATAAAGCCGCTGAAGAAGACCAAAAAAATTGATAGAATGTAGGCATTCATTTACACTGTTCTCACCTACCAAGTTGAGAGAATGTCCAACACAAGGAACATAAAAAGCTAAATTATTTTTTTCTTTTAACCAAGCTTGTAGGCCTGAATATTTGCCAGACATGTTTGCTGCGTTATCATATGTTTGTGCACGACAATCAGCAATATTTATGTTATTATTTTTTAATAATTCAAAAATTTCGCAACTCAGTGATTTTCCGGTGTGGCTTTTAATCGGCAAAAAACAAAAAAATCGTTCATAGATACTTCCATCCAAATAATAGCGGAAAATCACAGACAATTGATCTACGTGAGTAATGTCAGGCGTAGAATCAAGTACGAGACCCCAATATTTCGCCGCTTTTATCTCTCCTATTATATGGTTTGATATTCCTTCACCAATCGATGTAATAAACTCTTCGTAAATAGTTTTCGATAAATAAGAGACATTTCCTTTACCTTTATTTCCGTAGGTATCGATATGGTTTTTTAAAAAAGGGTCGAATTGACTTATCAATTCCAAAATTCCTAAAAAATTACCATTGCCAGGTGACCCTATTTTTTCATCAGTTCCACGTAATGCAAGACCTCTTTCAGCTAAATATATAATCACCGCAATCACTCTTTTCAAAACCTCGGTCCAATAATTAATTTCATTTCGCATTACACTTATCATCGCATTATCCACATGCGAATCTCTTTGTAAAAAATTAACCCAATCAATCATGCTTTTATTGTGTTCTCTACTGTTTTCGTGACTGCAAATAAATTCTTCTCCTTTTTTCCAATTTGAAAAACCTTTAACGAAAACGTTATCACAAACCACAGAGAACATTTTACAAGCGAAGCAATATATATTTCCTGTTGACTCGGAAAATATCAACCATTTTCTTTCGCATTTTTCTCCATTATTCAAGTTTCGCCAGTAATATTTTGAACTAAAATATCTATTCTGATTAGTATATTCACGCTTCGAAGATTCAAAAGAGGCATCTTTATTTTGAAAAAAAGAATAGTCTTTCATTGTATATTTTTTTCTGTCGTCATCCTTAAATTCGATAGGCCACAGTGCCGGATCCTTTAATACAATACCTAAAAACAATTGATTTGATAATATTCGGAATAAAATTTGATAAATAATACTTTTATTATTTTATACATAACATATTGTTTGTTTCTAATAAAAATAAATATTTTTTATTTTATGGCTTTGTATCATAACATAAATATTGCTTTTTCATATTACTGTTTTCATACATACATAAATAAAAAAACCCGAAATAATGCATAAATAAAAAAAATAAAAAAAGCGGCGTTCCGCATTCAAAGACCCAAAATATCGCTAAAACAGCATACAATGTAAACTAAGCTTTTTAATAATCAATAGGTACGTTGATCCGCACAACATATTTACCAAACAAAATTCCCAATACTAATCATAAAAATACTGGAGAGAATAGTTTTTTTTTAATAAATACCTGTAGTATCTCTTTTGTCATTCGAGCTAGATGAATCAACATTTGCATGTGTTTCAATAGTTTCGTCCGGTTGCAGATTGTTTTTATAATTATCGCTATTAATCGGAATATCACATAAAACTTCTTTATCGCCACTTGTGATCGATTGATCTTTTTCAATGTTGTCTGTATCGCGAATTTCGTTTTCAATTAATTTTTCACTATTTTTTTTAGATTCTGTTGGAAAAAAACTTGTTAATCTCGGTAATTTATTTACAAACTCTTCTCTTTCTGCTACTTTTCTTCTTTTTTGCGCTCCGCTTTCAAATTTTCGAGACATTTCAAAAATATACCACTGAATAAATATCTAAACTACACAAAAAGTTTTTAACTTGGTACAGTTCAACTGCTATGTTACGAATCGTACGGTGCACGTAAAAATATGCACGATCGTGTAAAACAATTGACGTTTGACATCGTGTTAGGTTAGGCGCATACGCGCGTTTTTAGTACGTTTCATCAACGTGAAAAAAAAACGTCGTGTTTTGAGAATATCTGCTTACCATGCAATTAGCGTGAGAAACGCACGAAAAAACGCAGCAAGCCGCACACGGACGGATTTAGTTCGTTTGCGTTCCGTTTTTAATTTCTGAGTATATTTGTGCGCATATATATCACACGTATATATCCGGTTCACACACGCTGGATGCCACTCGATAAAAGCGTATTGTACAATTTCATAACTAGTTTTTCTAATTATACAAATCATATATTTCTCATATCATTACATATAGTATACTATTTTTTGTTGAGTTATACTCAAAAATATATTCTTCACCTTATGAGGCCCCCCTTAGAAGTGAGGCCCGGGGCTATAGCCCCTTTTAGCCCCCCCTTAATCCGTCCCTGGGACTGCATCTACTTATAGAACGTTTGAACTTTATAGACGCCTGCTACTGTATGAAATGTATTATATAAATTAAAAAACCTGGGGAAAAAAATTCAACCGTTCGATATGGTACCCCCTTCTCATACATGTTTCAGTTTTTAATACATTGTGTTTTTATCATTAGGGTGGTCAATTTGTAATTAGAACAAAACACAATGCAAATTTTATATGACTTTATAGTAGCCAATAATTGAAATTTTTTATAAAAATCAAAAGGAGGATAGCAACCCAATGGGTGCTGATCCTATTTATTGAATGCTTTAATCTACAATAATTAAAATCGTAAATTTTACAACAGCCAGCAATTTAAATGAAAACTTTAGTTGCTAGTAATTGAAATGAAAACCGTAATAGTAGCCAGTAATTTAAATGGAAAATTTTACAGTATCAAATAATTTATTTTACAAAAACCCAAACAAAATTGTACTGTGGCCAATGTAAAGTGAATAAATTTAAATAACTGGCTATTACCATGGAAGTAAAAAATATATTGTTGTAGTTATGTAGCTGTTTATTTAAAAGATGAATTTGTACTTTATAAAATATGAGTCATTATAAACCAAACAAAACAATTAAGTTTTTTATAATGTGGAATGTAGTGATTTTTTTTTATAAAAAAATCAATTGAAAATTAGTTAAATCACTAATATGATTTTTAATATTTATTTTCATTTTACTTGTAAAATTGTGTTTTTTAAAAAAATTTTTGTGTTTGTATATTTTTATATTTTATATTTTACTTTTGGACATCATACATTGCAATAGTAAATGAAAAATTTAAAATTCCACCAGTATACAACTTTTACAGAATCCGGAAAATAGTATTGAAGAAAAAATTAATATAAAAAAACAAAATTAATAAACAAATATATTGATATTAAATTTCAACAAATCAAAAAATAGAACTGAAGCAGACAGCATTTTTGGATCATATTTTCACAATCATCATCACATATTTTTAAGTAATTATATTTAATTTATATTTTTAAAATTATGATGTTTTAAAATATTTCACTTGATAATGGCGTAAATGCCAAAAAGCTTTGTGTTTTCTTTAAGAAAATAAATATTAGTGATTTAACTAATTTTCAATTGATTTTTTTTTTTTAACAATTAAGGCTGTCAGATTGTTTCAAGTATATATTCTTCATTTTATACTTGTAAATTTGTGATCTTAAATTTATATATATTTTTTTTTAAATTTTTATTTTTATTTAAATATCACTTGATAATGGCGTAATTGCCGAAAAACTTTGTGATTTTTTCAAGAAAATAGACGTTTAGTGATTTTAACTAATTTTCGTAATTAAATTAATAAAAAATCACTACATTCCACAATCTAAAAACTAGACTATATTGCTAAGAGGATATCAATTCTTGCCAAAAAATTCGTTCTTAAATGCGAATGCTACTCGTCTCTCACTGTCATTGCTATATCGAATTAAATTTTAAGATATAAAAAATATAAACATAAAATACTTAAACACAATTTTCTCTTGTAAATGTTTCATCTATAACCTTATTAACGAATTATATTTTTGGTCTGTCTATGTGTTAAATTGCATTAGTTATTTACACCTGATTTAGATCTTTAATACGTGATTATGCATTTGTGCGTAAGTAAATTATGTTCTTTCCTTTTTAGTTTATTGTTATTAGTCTTCTGTGATGTAGTCGGCTTTTTTTTTGGTTTTCCCGACATGACCTATTATTAAGATTAAAAATACTTTTATAATTATGTTATTATCGCACACATAACTTTTGTCTTGGATAAGGCCTGCGTGCTGGTACCAGTTATTATTATATTAAGTTTGATACTTTTCAATCGTAAAATTATTTCTTTTTAAGCACGCTCGAATTTCCCTCTATTATCGTTTTCTTCTATATCAAAGGGGAATCTTATCAAGTGGGCAAAACTGTGGCTAACAAGTAAGGCTTGCATAATAATAAATTTCTATTCGTCCAATAGGCTTCAACGTTCTTCAGTATGATTTGAAAAATTGAAAATTTCGCGGTTGTTATCATCCATTCGTCGAATGTTTTCAAAGAAAATCTGGCCAGATTTTGTGTCATGACGTTTTTTGGGGTTTAAAAGTTAGTGACAAATTTGACGAATGAATAAAACACCCGTTTAAACGTTTTAGTTTTCATTATAGTTATCATGTTGAGAATCGTAAATAGAACTGTGAAACGATGAAATGAAAGGAAAGGTAACTTCATCAATTCTTATATACATTGGCCTGTAATTGATCTTAATTTGTAACGAAAAAAGTTATTCTCAGTTATTAAAAACTAAACGCATCGTTCTTTATGCGATAAAGTAGAATAATAAATATTGTCGTGTATTTTAAAATGAAATTTGTTTTTTCGCTACAATTCAGTTTGCGTGATTGATCCATCCAAAAATGAAATTATTCCGTAAAATATAATTTTTGTAAATACCGATATTTTTATCGATAATTTTTTTAAAAATAAATTTTGCACACAATCTGTCCAACTGAAATTAATTTATGAGTGTTAATGAAATCAATTTACACATGAATTAATGGAATGCTTCCCAGTGGTCATCGTTCCTTCTTTCGATACAATATTCGTTAGTCTACTATATTCGATCGTTTCAGTCAGCCGAACCGGGTACCGTTCTTGATAAGCCCGTGCGCCAACTGGTTACAATGATTTTGTAGACTTTCTATACATCGTGCTCTGACTTCGATTTCTTCTTTAACCGTCGATACTTTCAGATCTTTATGTATTTCGTCATTGCGCACATTGGTGCGCCGAATATCGATCGTAGTATTTTTGATTGGGTTCTTTGGATGATTTCTATACGAGATTTTCTTGCGATTCCCCAGAGTGGGATTCCATATAGGCTTCAACATTGTCTTATAAAGTAGCACCTTATTTTCCAAGGATAGTGGTGAATATTTGCCAAGTAACCGATACATTTTTCAAAATTTAATATTAATTTGTTTTCGTTTATCTTCTACATGCTTTCTCCAAGTTAATTTTTCATCATAAGCCGAGGTATCTAACGCTATTCGAAGTAGGAATTTTTTTAGTGAGACGTATAAATGACTTTTAGAATGTAAGTAAACTGTTAAAATTATGTATTTAGTTGTACGTGTATGTATATGTATAGACATATAGGTGTTGAACATTGGTGTATAAATATTAATTAGTTTGATACCTGTCGACAAGCGAAAGCTTGACGGGATGAGGTAAAATATAATGTAATTTTTAATCTGAATATATGTAGATGATTTTATAGTGCGTGTGTGTCAGTTAATATATGTTGTGTGTGTGGAAATAGTGTTGCATACATTTTATTTATTTGCATGTATGTGCACTAATATGACTGTGTAATTGTAAAAAAAAAATATTCAAATATACGAATTAAAAAAAAAATTAAACTTTATTACCGGATAACTGTCCACTTGCTTCAAAGTAAACATAACTTGCGTACACTTTGATTCGCTAATAATCCTCTAAGATTTATACCATTTTTCCGGGTCGTCTAAGTGATCCTGTAAGTTTTTCACGACTGTTTCATGATGAGTGGATAATATCTCAGTATCGTCTGCAAACATTGTCGAAATCGTAATTTAGAGCATAAACAATGAAGTGAGCGCAATTTCAAAGAACGTAATTATTTGTATCTGAAAACTAATCGCTGAAAAAATCGAAAGAATACTATTTTTAATAATTTATTATTAACATAAATAAAAACCTGTGGAAATCAAATTAAAAAAAACCCACTGGTTCCCCTTAAAAAAATTCCGAACACGTTACACATCTTTTGCTACATCCGATTGCATTATTTTTAAACGAGATTTATAAGGTGTTTACACATACGAATTTGAATTGGCAAATTGTAAAAAGAAGATAAATTAGGCTCCGTATAATTTGTATGTAAGTAAACAAATATTTTTTCTTAGCATATTGTTTTAATGTATAATCCTTCGAACGAAAATTAACGAAATTTCTTATCTGATTGCAAATTTCGCTGGTATAATAATAGATTTTTATTCGTAATTTTAGAACGAGAGAAAATTTTACGTACACAGTGATAATTTTAAAACGTATTCTTTATTATTATTATTGAACTACCTTTCTATTACAAGAATGATATATATCGTAATTAAGATAGGCTAGAAGAAAGAAACATTAAAAGAGAGAGAAACTTGAAGTAATTTTAGATGGAAATATAAAATATGACGAAACTTTAATCGGAACAAATGTGGTCAGCATCAACGATAGTATGGATCTAATTTGTATGAGTACAAAAAGCAGTTCAGGTAATGCACTGTTGAAACAATAAAAAGACGTTTTACACTAAAACGCATTCTTTAAATAGTGGTAGCAAGCGTATCTACAATTTTTATGTTGTATAACCAAGAGAGGGCAGGTATATTAGTTTTTGTGTTGATATATTGGAGAGTAACGATTTTACGAATTAATAAAACAAAATAAAAACGAAAACAATTTTTTAGTGATTAACTTTGTTTTTATTTTCTTTTATTAATATAATAATAATGTTCAGTGACGGATTTAGGCTCGATGCCGCCTTAGGCCCTGTTTGACGTGCCGCCCTTAATGTTTATTAATTTTGATTCAATATTTTCTATTTTAAATTTCTTCTTCTTCTTTAGATGCCACACACTATGCAGTACGTAGTCTATTCTTAATAGTTTCTATTCCTTGCCGCCTGGAAAAGTCTACCTATATCGTCGATGTTGTTCCATTCTTTAATATTCTTTATTAAGTCCATGTTTCCATTCCGTACAAGAGTACCGGAATCACGTAACAGTCTGTAACTTTGAGTCTTATCTGCAGTGGCAAATCATTTGCAAGCGTAACGTTTTTTATTTTTCGAAAGGTTTTCTTTACCATTCCACATCTTGTTCTCATTTCATCATCGTCTACTTCTTCGTTTATTACTGATCACAGGTATTTGAAACCAGTAACTCTCTCGATTAGATTATTATTTACGATTAAATGACCAGTGACCTTTTTATTAGTTCTTTTAATAACCATTGCATAAGTAAAACTTCGATCGGTCGTGTTTATTGTGTTGCTCGTTAATCGTAAATAGTTCTTATTTAAACACGTGTCGATTTCTTTTTTTTTTTTTTATTTCTTTTCCTTATCCACGAGTTCTCATTTTCGTATATAGTACTAGCTTTACTCGTTTCGCCAGCTGATGAATGACTCGAGCGACGGGTGTCCGCCCCCGTCCGTAAGTATAGATAACTCGCTCGTCAGTTCCGATAACTTAAATAAAGAATTATATAATAGTAGTAATAATGGCGATGGCAGTATTACTATTAATAATAAGTCCAATTTATCTCATAACTATAGTAATAGTCGTAGTAATAATAGTAATATTAGTATTAGTGGTAGTAGTAGTATTGGTAGTGGTGATAACGTTAATAATGATGATCATAGTAGTAGTAATGATAATGATGGTAATAGTATGATCATCCCAAATAATAGTAGTAATAATAATTTTAATATTAATAACTCAACTATTAATTCACTATATGTGAAAAACGTTCATTCGGGCCCTTATATAGCTATTATATCGTCTTCTCGAGTTGCAAATAGTAATCTTGGCAATTACCATCCTTTGGCAATATGCAAATTATTAGCAAAATATCCCGGCGTTGAATATTTCCAACGTAACGGTATTAATAAAATTAAAGCAGTCTTTAATAGTCTGGAACATGCTAATATTTTTGTTGAACAGGTCAACAAAGAAAATAATATATCAGCTTTTATTCCAAATTCTCTTTTGTATAGATTTGGCGTGATTAGAGGTATTCTCACTAATATTTCAGACACAGAAATTTTTGAAAATATAGAAAGCTCTGTCCAAGTTGTAAGTATCAGACGTATCCACCGTCGCGCGGAAGGTTCGTTAATCCCAACGCAGACGGTTGAAATTAAATTCCTTGGTAACTCTCTACCAGAGTATGTCGCACTATATCGGCTGCGCTTAAAGATAGATCCAAGTATTCGGCCGCCAAGACAGTGTGCGAATTGCTTGCGGTTCTCACACACTGCACAACAATGTCGATCCAAACCTAGGTGCTCATTTTGCCATGAGAGCCATTTATCCTCCAGTTGCTCAAATACAAAAAATACTTCTGCCCCTTCATGCATTAACTGTATGGGAGCTCATATGGCCACTGACAAATCTTGTCCTATATATAAAGAACGTTTTCAAATCCAACAAATTATGTCTTATGATAACATTTAATTATCGGAAGCAATCCGTAAGAATAAATCAGGACACATTAGTGAGGCTTTCTCCTTTTCAGACATAGCAAAACGCCCATCTTCTAATCAACGGCATGCTCCAATACCTTCCACCCCCAATATTGACACTCGTCAAGTACGTTATTCTTCCCCTCAGTCATACTTTTTTCGTAAATCTCTTCCAAATCATACAGGTCCTTCACAGCCTGTGACATCCTCCTATCCAAATTATAAACACTTACTTTCATTTCCTTCTGGTAGAACATCGTCATCACCATCCCTAACAGTTACTACCCAAAATAATGTTACTGGTGACCCACCCTCTGATGATTTAAAGTCACTCCCATTAAAAAAGCTTCTATTTCATCTACTCCTCAATCCTCATCTTTTGCTAATCATAAATCTCAATCTAAAGCAAAAGAATCTAACAAATTCGTTTTTCCAAATTCTTCTAATAATAACACTCGTTCAGACACACGTAAAACTAAATTACCAAATAATATTAAATAACTCACCCGCATAATTGACAATGTATTCAACCCTACGTATTTTACAATGGAACTGTCGCAGTATCTCAATAAATAAACCTAACCTTCAATCTTTTATAGCAACTAATATTTTTGAAATTATTTTACTTTCCGAAACATGACTGAATCCAGATTCTAAATTTTCCTTTAACGGTTATTTCTGTATTCGAGATGATAGATCTGATGGTTATGGAGGAGCGGCTATTTTAATACGTAGTATCATCCCTCATTACCGTCATGATATTCGATCAATTTTAAATGGTAGTCACTGTAATGGTGTCTGCACTTCTATCAAATACGACACTAAAGAATTATTTATACTTTCATTTTACTGCCCACCTTCCTCTTTTTTTAATACAAACTTATTTATGTCATTTATCAGCAACATATCATCCGATGCTTACATTTTTTGTGGTGGGGATTTTAATGCCTTGCATTCTTCTTGAGGTTGTAATAGGCGCAACCTCTCTGCCCAAAATATTATAAACATTATTAATCATTCTAATTTAGTACTATTAAACGATGGAAGTCATACCACAGTTCCTTCGCTAAATAGATCAGCAAACGCTTTGGATCTAACACTTGTCACCAGTAATTTATCATTGAATAGTACCTGGAGCGTTATTAATAATCCTCTGGGTAGTAACCATTTACCAATTGACACCTTAATTATTTTCCAGCATACTAGGATGGTGAATAATAAAAATTCATCTTTCCCTTCTTGGAATTTCCCTCACAAAAATACTGTGGATTTCACAACTAGATTCATTATGCATTCCATTACTAGATAGTTCGTGCTTTAATACCACTGTATACGATCAATTTGTCAAACATTTACATACTGCTTTAGATTCTTATGCCACTCGGAGGTCGGCTAGAGTGAACAAATTTCGTAAACCGACTTGGTGGGATCCTTCGTGCACACCATTGTTACAAAAACAAAGTGTATATTTTAAACGTTTCCGTAGAAGCAAACTAATTTCAGATTACTTTGCTTATAAGAATCAGGAAGCCATTACGAGATGGTTCCTTTTTATCTAAAAAAAGGGAATCTTGGAAGCAATTTGTAAGTTCGATTAATTGTAACACTTCTGTATCTTATGTTTGGAATAAGGCAAAATCATTTGCTGAACACCTCTCCACGAATAACACATGCAAATCATACAATTTTGACTGGTATGAAGAATTTGTCAATACAGTAGCCCCGAGTTATGTTCCAAACTTGCACGTACTTTCTTGTTCTTATTCACCCAGTCATAATAATACTGAAACTATACTATCTGATGCAATTACTTTACCCGAACTTATGAGTTCACTTTCCTTTAATAAAAAATCCTCTCCTGGTTGTGACGGAATCACATATACTATACTCAACCATATCCCCTCTTCTGCAACTACAATTTTGTTAAACTGTTTTAATAATTTCTTCCAGACTGCAAACTTTCCAGATGAATGGACCAAGTTCTTTATAATTCCTATTAAAAAATCTCATTCAATATCTTCAGAATCACCTTCTTACCGCCCAATTTCTCTTGCCTCGTGTTTGTGTAAAACCTTTGAAAGGATACTTAAAAATAGATTAGTATGGTGGCTTGAAAACCGCAATCTATTTCCATTAGGAATATTTGGCTTCCGAAACAACCTAAGTTCATTAAACTGTATAGCTCATTTATTATCAGACATTTATAAATCCTTTTTATCAACAAAATATTTAATCTCGTGTTTCTTAGATATTAATAAGGCCTTTGATTCCATTTCTATTCCCATCTTACATAATAGATTAACAGATTTGGGAATTCCTTTAGGTTTCGCCAATGTTTGCTGCAGGTTGTTTACAAATCGTACACTACTTTTCGTGCATCCTTCCTCTGAACCTATAGTTCGACATGCATATGTTGGACTTCCACAAGGTTCTATACTCAGTCCAGATTCTTCCGTTATTCCAACTTCAACGAGCATCAAATCTTCATATCTTATCGTACGCTGATGACTTCGTCATATACTGTGATCACCACTGCCATGCTGAGGGTGTCAGTTTACTGAACAATTTTTTAGATTGTTTTTCTATGGCTCTAGCTGATTTGGGACTTTCTCTCGCGCTTAATAAATGCTCCTCTGTAGTTTTTTCTTATAAACAACCAAGCCCCGCTATTACAGGATTATCTCACACTAGCCATACTATTCCTTTCTGTACTTCGCATCGGTATTTAGGTATAATTTTGGATAGAACGCTTAACTGGAATTTAAATATACAATATACTTACGCAAAAGCTTTTAAACGCATAGGTCTTATTAAGTCGCTTAGTCATACTATGTGGGGAGGAGATCCATTAACGTTAATTTTACTTTATAAATCTCGGTGTTTGAGTATGGTAGTTTCTTTTATGGTAATGCTTCGTCAAATTCTTTGGATCTTCTAAATAAATTGCAAAATTCTTGCCTCCGTTACTGTTTGGGAGCATTTCTCACTACGCCAATTGCTGCTTTAGAGGTGGAATCTAATACCCCTCCTCTTCACATCCGCAGAAACCTCTTAGCAGACCAGTTTATTATAAAAAGTTTCACAACTACATATCAGTCAGCATATAATAACTTCTTATTTATTTATAACAAATGGAGGTTCTCACCATATAAACTTCCTATTCTCTGTAAATCTTCTAAACGATTCTCCAATTATCGCAACTTAATTATTCCTTTGTCACCCTCTCCTTATTTTTCCGATCCATTCTCTATTAATAATATAAAATTAGAAATAAATTTAGAAACCTTTCATAGGTCTAAATATCCTCCTATTGGTTTTAATACTTCTATTTTTAATAATTTACTGGCAAATCACTGGACGGGCTTCCTTCCGATTTATACAGATGGTTCCAAGGCTAATAATAAAGTTGGTGCAACATTCGTAATTCCTTCTTTAAACATTATTAAGAAATTCGTTTTATTACGTTTTTCTTCGATTTTTACAGCTGAGGCTATGGCAATATACCAAGCGTTAAGATACGTTTATCAACAACGTCCAGCTTCATCAGTTCTTATTCTTACCGATTCGAAAACCTGTTTAACCGCTCTAAAATCTCTCTCATTTAATCCCCGTGCAACGCCTTATTTATATAAAATCCGAATTTTGGTTTCCTCGCTGTTAGAATCTGGTATTTCTGTTAGGTTCTCCTGGATTCCTGGACATTCTGGTATATTTGGCAATACTGTTGCTGATGCGGAAGCTAAGTCCGCTTCGAATAGCGGTGTGCTTATTCCTTATACACCTTTAACAGATCTTTTGTGTCTCATTAAATTTGCTCATAAAGAATATTGGAATAATATTTGGTCCAATCCTTATCTAGCTCCATATTACAGATCGATTCAACCTCTAATACCCATAAAATCATGGTTTACTGATATAAAAGTACCAAATAACATACTTCGATGTTTCATTACTACTTTATGTAGATTACGATTTGGAAAAAATCGTTTTCCATCGTCCCTATACCGATGCAATCTTATAAATTCTCCTTTTTGCCCTCATCCTTCCGATTACAACAAAATAGCAGATGCGGATCATGTATTTTTTGAATGTTCTTACTACAGCTCTCAACAATCTTTATTATATAATCAAATTATATCTCCTAAAGTACCATTACCAATAAATATGTCTTACTTACTTACTATTAATCGCATTCATGTATATTTAGCTATTTATAATTATATTGCATCAACTAACATTAATATTTAACATATCCATTTTAATAATTTTATACCAATCTGGGTGAAAAATCCTGTACCCATTAAAAAAGAAGGAAAAAAAAACATTAATTTAGTTTTTTAATGAATTAATTCGAATTCCGTATTTTCAGCCTATCGTAGAGAGTTGGTCTAACATACATTGTAGCTGCTAAAGAATTCCCACTATAATTACTGAATCATCTGTATATCTGAGGTTATTAATTCTTTTCCCACTTAGTTTTATTCCGAATTTATCGTTTTGTAATGCTAGTTGAAAAATCTTCTCTCTCTCTCTCTCTCTCTCTCTCTCTCTATATATATATATATATATATATATATATATATATATATATATATATATATATATATATATATAATAAACAAGAGGGGTGAGAGTATACAACCTTGTCTTACATGTTTCATGATCTTGAGGGTTTCAGTCTTCAGGTCTTGATTTACTTTTACCTCCGCTTCTTGTTGCCAATACAGATTCTGTGTTATGCGTATATTTTTCCCATCCAGGCCTGTTTCTATCATAATTTTGATAAGCGGGCCGTGTTTTACTGTATCGAATGCCGTTTCGTAATCAATGAAGCATATGTAAACATCTTGACCATGATCATAGCATTGCTGCAATAGTCTCATGCGAAAATAAGCTTTACGTATTCCAAAACCTTTTCTAAATCCGAACTGAGTATACCCACAATGTGCTTCACATTTTCTATAGATTCTTGCATGTAATACTCTAAGTAATGTTTTCAACAAATGACTTATAAGAGATATTAGTCTAAATTCCGAGCATGATTTTGCATTTGATTTTTTGAGGATTGGTATAAAATTGTACCAGCCATTCTTGTGGGATATCACCTATATTATAAATCTTGTTGATAAAAGCTGTTACTGCTGGTATCCCAATACATTTTAAAACTTCTGCTGGAATTTTATCGCATCCTGTAGCCTTCCTATTTTTCATACATTTTATAGTTCGTTCTACTTCACATTGCAGTATTTCTGAGCGTTGATCTTCACTATTTTACGTATTAGTTTGGTGTATTGGTCGTTGATCACTGAAGATATTCTTTACATATTGTCTTCACGTTTCTGCCAGTTTTTCTTGATCTATTATTACTTCATCTTTTTAGTTTCTTATAGCTATTAATTTAGCCTTTTTTATGTTTCCTGTTATTTGTTTATTTTTTTTTTATGGAAGTTGAAACTGTCATGTAGCCTTAGGAGTTCTTCAACTTCTTCACATTGTTTCTGTATTCATTCCAACTTTGCTTTTCTGACTTCCTTCCGGATTATCTTATGTATACTTAAGTAATTCTCCATATCTCCGTTGACTTTTAAAAATCTTCTTTTCTCCATTAGTTCCAGTATTTTATCTGTCATCCATGGTTTAACTTTTTGGTGTTTACTTTTCCCTATAACTTCCTCCGCAGCTTCGATGATATTAACTTTTAACTTATTCCAAACATTTTCAATGTCTTCCGTTTCAATCTCTGTTACTGTTGGTATTCTAGCTGCTAATTCATCAATAAGTTTATTTCTGATATCAACATTTTTAAGCTTTTCTACGTCTAACTTTTGATTCTCATTTCTTTCCGCAGTATCTGAAACTGAATTCTGACATCTGCAACCACTGGATTATGGTCGCAATTAATGTCTGCTCCCGGGTATGTTTTCATTTGGGTTATACTATTTTGGAAACGTTTATTAACTAGTGTATAATCAATTTGATTTTTTATGATATTGTTCTTCTATCCTGAGGTGATTTCCAGGTATATAAGCGTCTTGCTGAGAATTTATAAAACATGTTTTTGATTGTAAAGCCTTCTTGCTGACAAAATGCAATGAGTTCAGATCCTGGTTCATTTTTCTGTCCCAGACCAAATTTTCCAGTTACACCAGTTACCTCTTCATTTCTGACTTTGGCATTAAAGTCTCCCATTATAATATTCAGATCCTCCCTTTTCAGATTCTTAATAATACCACCATAGAAATATTTTATTTCTTCATCCGATTTATCGGTTGTTAGTGCATAAATATGGTCAGTGTTAGTGTTCTGTATCATGCCTTTCAGCTGTACTAGCATTATTCTATCTGACTCACCTATGACATTAATTTTGCCTTTTTTGTGCTTCTCGGCAATTATAACTGCTACGCCATTCCTCTCACTTTTTGCCGATCCAGAGTAGATACAACGTGCTCCATCATACTCAATAGTCTCGCTATCTGGCCGTTTGTGTTCGCTAATTCCCAATATATCGATATTCAATCTTTTCATTTCTTTAATACATTGATCTTTCCAACCTCTAAGAGGCTGCGAACGTTCCATGTACCCATTCTAAATTCCTTGTGTCTCGTCCTATCGAGCAGGGAGATTCTTAGCATTCTCTGGTGATTTAACACTGCCCCAGCCTGAGTGCCGTGACCTTTTGATTTCTCGACATGATAAAGATAGCAAGGGTTATTATTGCTGCCATGCAGTTTTCAATCTACAGTTGTTCCAATCCACTTGATCTCCACCTGTAGTTGATACTGAAAGAGCTGCTCCCTTCTTTCATTCGCCATGTCACAATGATGTCTTCAGGTATATGTATGGTTTTTAGTATGGACAGCCCTCTTTCATTGTCGCTCTTTGTCCGCAACTGCTATTTGTTATTTGCAGCTAACCCACATATTTGTAGGCCACTCTACTATCCGCAACTTGTTGACGTGCTAGAGCTCCGGATCTCTTGAAAGTACAAGTTCTCCCAAGGGGGGATTTTAAATATAAACTAACTTTATTCTGGAAGAATATAATTTTTAATTATAAATTTTATATTTATATATTTATTTCAATACAAAATTTTATAAACCATGAAGAATTTATATGTACATACACATATAGTATCCTTAAAGTTACCTTAGCAGTTAAATACAACCAAATGACTTTACAAAACTAAAGAAATAATAAAGAAAATAACAGTAAAGTAACAATAGGAAAAATTAAAAAAAACTAATTAGCTGGTATATTAAATTTAGTTTAACTTGTATATACATAAATAAATAAAAAATAGAAATAAAAAATCGTAACACAGATCTGATCGTATAAAATGCTACATTAGAAATCGGTGCTTAATACGGCGATGCTTATATCTAGTGTAACGCATGCTGAGATCAAATAATCCCCGATTACCTGAATTAAGTTATTGCCATGATACATTTATCATAAAATTTCTTTGATAATTTATAAATGTGATCATAAATATGAGGGATATTTAGTGTGGAATGCATGTACTGTATTTTAGTCCATCGAGGAGTATTTAATGATATTCTGCAACGCTGGTTTTGCATTACCTGCAGTTTTTTGTAAGTACTAACGGACACTGAACACCAGACCGGACCAGCATAAACTAACCTAGGTTGTATAATGGTAGTGTAAATTAATTTCTTGTTTACTGAAGAAACATGAGAACGGTAACTGAAAATTGGTGCAATTCGAATAGCGTTTTTCGCGTCACCGATAGATTTATTAATGTGTGCGTTAAATGAAAGACGAGAGTCTAGAGTAACTCCTAGATAGTTAACCTGCTTCTGCCAACTGATGCATTTACCATTAATAGTAATATCAGGCAGAGGAGGAGGAAATCTTCTAGTAAACAATATAGCGTGCGATTTCTCGGTATTTAATTTTAGACTCCGGCGTTTATAGTACTTGTAAATAGTAGTTGCCGTTTTTTGTAACCTATTGTATATGGTATCAGTTCTGAACGATGTGAAAAATAACGCCAGATCGTCAGCATAAAAACTAGCGTGGACGAAGGGTATATTAGGAAAATCGTTTAATAACATTAAAAATGAGTAATGGCCTAAAATGCCTTCTTACGGACTGCATAAAGAGTTTTAAGTGTTGATTGTAAATGTAGGTGATGAATGTAAAACGTTCTATCGCTTAAATAGGAATTAATTAATTTAACGAGATGAAGTCGATAACCGAAATTAATTAATTTGTACAAAATCACTAATAAACACGACAGATACATAAGTAATAAATTTTAGACAGGTAAATATTTTTTAAAAGTATTAATCAATTTTAAAATTTCTTTTTCCTGGGTTTGGTCCGCGCATAACTATCAATTATCTCGTCGTAATCAATTTTTTGGACTAGCTAAGCTTCAATAGACAGTAATGCAAGTGCATTAAGTCTATTTTGTCCTATACTTGCACGTAATAGGTTTTCATTATTTTCAATTATAGTAAACACGTAAATGTAACTATATAAGTATACATCAGCTTACATAGTTAAATTTAACATAATTTTTAAATTCTTGATGAGGAATATCGAACTTTTTTTACCGTTTTAAATGAAAATTTAAATTTAATTTTTTTTTTTTAAATTAGTTTGAGGATTCGAAAAATTTAATATGGAAAAAATGATATATAGTTTTCATAAAAATCAGTTTTATTAATAAAAAATGTTTTGACTTTTGAATAAATACCAAAATGAGATTTGATACATGGAAATCGACAGTATTTTTAATTAACATACGAAACAAATTACGAAGTTATTCAGATTTAGTAATTTTTAAACGCTTTATACAAGATTTCACTAATGGAACAATAAATAAAGTACTTCACTCGATAAAGACTGAAATTGATCTATTGAAACATTAACGTCTTATTCACAGATTGAAAAGTAAATAAAATAATTGAATTATATATTCTATAGAAAATTTTTTATAAAAATTAATCTGAACTCATTTTCACGGTAGACTGTATTTACTTTTTTCGTTTCCAAAATTTCGGCATTTCAGAAATTTTGCCACCCCACAAATCATGCCGCCTTAAGCGTGGGTCTCGACGTAAATCCATCACTGATAGTGTTCCCATTATTCTTTGTGATTTTATAATAGATACGAAACCCAAGCGATATGTGTTCGCATACATCTATCTCCGGCCTAAAAATCGGTCAAGTCATTGCAAAAATGCCCCTATATCTGGGAACACCCACCCAAATTTAACATGTATTTCCAACTCGTGCAGTCGAACAAGCAGATTAAAAATCTTATACATGCTACGAGAAATATTATTATTGAAGTTTAATGAATTCAAGGTCAAAAGACCAGTTTTCCGTGTCCGAGAGAAAAATTATGCTTGGAGAAGAACCTGTGAAAAATAAATAAAATAGCGGTTTTTGAATGGCAATAGGTTTAACCGTGAAAATAGAATAAAATGGATAAAAGGGAAAACGTTCTAATAACATTCAAGAAAGGAATAACGAAAACACTATCAACCATTAGATAGCAACTTAATTATGCTTATTATTGACTTTGTAAAAAAATGTCTTCATCTGAAATTATCGGAAACCGAATTTTTATAGTTTTGTATTTACACTCGTGTAAAAAAAATCATATTTAATAATAATTCTGCGACTTTTATTTTCCAATACATTCAAAAGACACAGGGTATAACAATTTAAATCTGATTCAAGGCAATTATCACTCCTTTTTTCCGTTCATATTTTGTCGGTTTTCATTTTCAGTTTTCCCTCAAAACTTACGATCACGTCACAGTTTCTTTTCAAAATATTGCTTCAAATTTTTTCTGCCATCTTCATATTTTAAATTTTTACATTCGTCTCTTATCCTTTCAGACTACATTCTTTTAAGTTAACCCGGAAATATTGCACTTCTTTTACACGTATTCCCTATATCGCACATCTCATACATTTTTATTTGTCATTTTCGTCAGCTGTTCAGGGGTTCGTTTGTGATTACCGTATTTTCTTTCTACTATCATTAAAACTGATTGACGTGTTCGTAACACCTCGCAGTTACTCCATATGATGTGATATTCTGATATAATATCCGTTCCGCTATTTTCATTCTTTAGACACCATTGAATATTATTAACATGCCTAAAATTTTTATCTTTGATAATTGTTTGACAGAATTTTTTGTTTATTTCATTGCTACGTTATTTTTCTGATATTTAATAAAACTTCTTATATATATTTATATATATATATATATATATATATATATATATATATATATATATATACAACTTTGATTACTAAATTCTCTTTAACAAATCCTTCACTTGACGACATTCACATTATAAAGTTATTCCTAAATACCTGCTGCTGATTATCGCCGTCACTCAGAAATTTCCAATGATTACTCTTCTAAATCGGTTCGGATCCAGTTCATCCCTACAATTATGTTGTCGGTCTATCGCTTTTCCTTTTAGAATGTAATCGGAACCGGTGTAGAATATATTCTGTCCAGCTAACATAATTTGACACGTAACATGTCCGAATCCATTTCAGCTTTGCTATTTGTTTCATTGTATCCATCAATTTTATCTGCTCTGTGCCATCAATGTAATATATATTTTTTTATATTTTTTATCTCGATAATACGTATAACTGTTCTCCTGATTTTTACGATTATGTCTTTTGTATGCTACATATTTTACCTCTGTACGTTTTGTTATGTGTAAGACACATTTGTTATACATTAGACAAAATTTTTGTTACATTTTTATTTTTAAAAATATTCGATAACATTCCGAACGCTATCCACATTAAGGACTCCTTTGTGTTTCACTCTGTGTATGCCCTAGATATGTATTTGTACAATTAATTTATTATACAATTATGTACATAAATATATATATATATATATATATATATATATATATATATATATATATGTATATAAATATGTATATATATAAATTGGAGATTTCCTACAAATCATTATAATTAACCGTGTATCGATTAGTCTAAAATGCAAAAGGTAGCATCATAGCAACTGTTAAACCCTTGATTAGGTAACAATTTAACTTTGTTTATTCGGATTATATAAACTTATCCTCATCTGATACAATCTCACGCGAATACACAGCCTTCTTTGGATCATTTTGTTATTTCGATTGAGATTTTTCGTTAAGAAAGGTTGAATCGGGTGCTAGTAGTAGCCTGACATCAATGCTTGGAATGAAAATTCGTACTTGATTCCAAATCTATACCGTCGAAAGTCGACTATCCTTAGTTCCAGCAACCATTGTTCACGCAACATGTAACAACGATAAAAATTTAATTCAGACATATATTATTCTGTGAAAATTATTTATTTAGATCAAATAAAATTATTAATATAATCATGTTCATCATTTTTTTTTGCAGGTTCGTTATATTGTTGCGTCAGTTCGCGTTGCGTGTAACGTAAAAGCCGGGAAATATTCAACGCGTCGCCGAAACTACATCGTCAAGTTCCTGCCAGGATTTATAACCAGGTAAGAATTTTATGATTATTATTTACTTACACACTACACATCGAGGATGTCTCCGAGAGTTCATTTCGTTTTCTGAGTAATCAAGCTTTTCAGCTAGTTACTCGGGCTCTTCCAACCCTCTTATTCCTCAACCGAGAAGATGTATTTTCTCGACTGAATCATAAAAATTGGCTTAATCCCCCAATATTGTCCCTTTGAACTCCCGGATAAACATCCTCGATGACTAATAAATTTCTTTACATTTCAGCGCCGTTACTGATGAGCAAGATCATTTTCCGGCTTTACGTTACACGTTCGTACATTCGAAAATTTCGTTACTCCGCGTGTTCGTTTTAATACGCGTTTATCGCCGGTTCTACATCGTCCGTTCTGAAGTGCTACAGATCGATCTTTCCGTGATTTAATCGGTAAGCAAATATTTATAGTTTTGTATTTACACTCGTGTAAAAAAAATCATATTTAATAATAATTCTGATCCTTTTATTTTCCAATACATTCAAAAGACACAGGGTATAACAATTTAAATCTGATTCAAGGCATTTATCTCCTTTTTTCCGTTCATATTTTGTTGGTTTTCATTTTCAGTTTTCCCTCAAAACTTACGATCACGTCACAGTTTCTTTTCAAAATATTGCTTCAAATTTTTTCTTCCATCTTCATATTTTAAATTTTTACATTCGTCTCTTATCCTTTCAGACTACATTCTTTTAAGTTAACCCGGAAATATTGCACTTCTTTTACACGTATTCCCTATATCGTACATCTCATACATTTTTATTTGTCATTTTCGTCAGCTGTTCAGGGGTTCGTTTGTGATTACCGTATTTTCTTTCGACTATCATTAAAACTGATTGACGTGTTCGTAACATCTCGCAGTTACTCCATATGATGTGATATTCTGATATAATATCCGTTCCGCTATTTTCATTCTTTAGACACCATTGAATATTATTAACATGCCTAAAATTTTTATCTTTGATAATTGTTTGACAGAATTTTTTGTTTAATTCATTGCTACGTTATTCTTCTAATATTGAATAAAACTTCTTTTATATATATATATATATATATATATATATATATATATATATATATATATATATATATATATATATATATATATATATACGACTTTGATTACTATATTCACTTTAACAAATCCTTCACTTGACGACATTCACATTATAAAGTTATTCCTAAATACCTGCTGCTGATTATCGCCGTCACTCAGAAATTTCCAATGATTACTCTTCTAAATCGGTTCGGATCCAGTTCATCCCTACAATTATGTTGTCGGTCTATCGCTTTTCCTTTTAGAATGTAATCGGAACCGGTGTAGAATATATTCTGTCCAGCTAACATAATTTGACACGTAACATGTCCGAATCCATTTCAGCTTTGCTATTTGTTTCATTGTATCCATCAATTTTATCTGCTCTGTGCCATCAATGTAATATATTTTTTTATATTTTTTATCTCGATAATATGTATAACTGTTCTCCTGATTTTTACGATTATGTCTTTTGTATGCTACATATTTTACCTCTGTACGTTTTGTTATGTGTATGACACATTTGTTATATATTAGACAAAATTTTTGTTACATTTTTATTTTTTAAAATATTCGATAACATTCCGAACGCTATCCACATTAAGGACTCCTTTGTGTTTCACTCTGTGTATGCCCTAGATATGTATTTGTACAATTAATTTATTATACAATTATGTACATAAATATATATATATATATATATATATATATATATACATATATATGTATATAAATATGTATATATATAAATTGGAGATTTCCTACAAATCATTATAATTAACCGTGTATCGATTAGTCTAAAATGCAAAAGGTAGCATCATAGCAACTGTTAAACCCTTGATTAGGTAACAATTTAACTTTGTTTATTCGGATTATATAAACTTATCCTCATCTGATACAATCTCACGCGAATACACAGCCTTCTTTGGATCATTTTGTTATTTCGATTGAGATTTTTCGTTAAGAAAGGTTGAATCGGGTGCTAGTAGTAGCCTGACATCAATGCTTGGAATGAAAATTCGTACTTGATTCCAAATCTATACCGTCGAAAGTCGACTATCCTTAGTTCCAGCAACCATTGTTCACGCAACATGTAACAACGATAAAAATTTAATTCAGACATATATTATTCTGTGAAAATTATTTATTTAGATCAAATAAAATTATTAATATAATCATGTTCATCATTTTTTTTTGCAGGTTCGTTATATTGTTGCGTCAGTTCGCGTTGCGTGTAACGTAAAAGCCGGGAAATATTCAACGCGTCGCCGAAACTACATCGTCAAGTTCCTGCCAGGATTTATAACCAGGTAAGAATTTTATGATTATTATTTACTTACACACTACACATCGAGGATGTCTCCGAGAGTTCATTTCGTTTTCTGAGTAATCAAGCTTTTCAGCTAGTTACTCGGGCTCTTCCAACCCTCTTATTCCTCAACCGAGAAGATGTATTTTCTCGACTGAATCATAAAAATTGGCTTAATCCCCCAATATTGTCCCTTTGAACTCCCGGATAAACATCCTCGATGACTAATAAATTTCTTTACATTTCAGCGCCGTTACTGATGAGCAAGATCATTTTCCGGCTTTACGTTACACGTTCGTACATTCGAAAATTTCGTTACTCCGCGTGTTCGTTTTAATACGCGTTTATCGCCGGTTCTACATCGTCCGTTCTGAAGTGCTACAGATCGATCTTTCCGTGATTTAATCGGTAAGCAAATATTTATAGTTTTGTATTTACACTCGTGTAAAAAAAATCATATTTAATAATAATTCTGATCCTTTTATTTTCCAATACATTCAAAAGACACAGGGTATAACAATTTAAATCTGATTCAAGGCATTTATCTCCTTTTTTCCGTTCATATTTTGTTGGTTTTCATTTTCAGTTTTCCCTCAAAACTTACGATCACGTCACAGTTTCTTTTCAAAATATTGCTTCAAATTTTTTCTTCCATCTTCATATTTTAAATTTTTACATTCGTCTCTTATCCTTTCAGACTACATTCTTTTAAGTTAACCCGGAAATATTGCACTTCTTTTACACGTATTCCCTATATCGTACATCTCATACATTTTTATTTGTCATTTTCGTCAGCTGTTCAGGGGTTCGTTTGTGATTACCGTATTTTCTTTCGACTATCATTAAAACTGATTGACGTGTTCGTAACATCTCGCAGTTACTCCATATGATGTGATATTCTGATATAATATCCGTTCCGCTATTTTCATTCTTTAGACACCATTGAATATTATTAACATGCCTAAAATTTTTATCTTTGATAATTGTTTGACAGAATTTTTTGTTTAATTCATTGCTACGTTATTCTTCTAATATTGAATAAAACTTCTTTTATATATATATATATATATATATATATATATATATATATATATATATATATATATACGACTTTGATTACTATATTCACTTTAACAAATCCTTCACTTGACGACATTCACATTATAAAGTTATTCCTAAATACCTGCTGCTGATTATCGCCGTCACTCAGAAATTTCCAATGATTACTCTTCTAAATCGGTTCGGATCCAGTTCATCCCTACAATTATGTTGTCGGTCTATCGCTTTTCCTTTTAGAATGTAATCGGAACCGGTGTAGAATATATTCTGTCCAGCTAACATAATTTGACACGTAACATGTCCGAATCCATTTCAGCTTTGCTATTTGTTTCATTGTATCCATCAATTTTATCTGCTCTGTGCCATCAATGTAATATATTTTTTTATATTTTTTATCTCGATAATATGTATAACTGTTCTCCTGATTTTTACGATTATGTCTTTTGTATGCTACATATTTTACCTCTGTACGTTTTGTTATGTGTATGACACATTTGTTATATATTAGACAAAATTTTTGTTACATTTTTATTTTTTAAAATATTCGATAACATTCCGAACGCTATCCACATTAAGGACTCCTTTGTGTTTCACTCTGTGTATGCCCTAGATATGTATTTGTACAATTAATTTATTATACAATTATGTACATAAATATATATATATACACATATATATGTATATAAACATGTATATATATAAATTGGAATTTCCTACAAATCATTATAATTAACCGTGTATCGATTAGTCTAAAATGCAAAAGGTAGCATCATAGCAAATGTTAAACCCTTGATTAGGTAACAATTTAACTTTGTTTATTCGGATTATATAAACTTATCCTCATCTGATACAATCTCACGCGAATACACAGCCTTCTTTGGATCATTTTGTTATTTAGATTGAGATTTTTCGTTAAGAAAGGTTGAATCGAGTACTAGTAGTAGCCTGACATCAATGCTTGGAATGAAAATTCGTACTTGATTCCAAATCTATACCGTCGAAAGTCGACTATCCTTAGTTCCAGCAACCATTGTTCACGCAACATGTAACAACGATAAAAATTTAATTCAGACATATATTATTCTGTGAAAATTATTTATTTAGATCAAATAAAATTATTAATATAACCATGTTCATCATTTTTTTTTGCAGGTTCGTTATATTGTTGCGTCAGTTCGCGTTGCGTGTAACGTAAAAGCCGGGAAATATTCAACGCGTCGCCGAAACTACATCGTCAAGTTCCTGCCAGGATTTATAACCAGGTAAGAATTTTATGATTATTATTTACTTACACACTACACATCGAGGATGTCTCCGAGAGTTCATTTCGTTTTCTGAGTAATCAAGCTTTTCAGCTAGTTACTCGGGCTCTTCCAACCCTCTTATTCCTCAACCGAGAATATATATTTACTCGACTGAATCATAAAAATTGGCTTAATCCCCCAATATTGCCCCTTTGAACTCCCGGATAAACATCCTCGATGACTAATAAATTTCTTTACATTTCAGCGCCGTTACTGATGAGCAAGATCATTTTCCGGCTTTACGTTACACGTTCGTACATTCAAAAATTTCGTTACTCCGCGTGTTCGTTTTAATACGCGTTTATCGCCGGTTCTACATCGTCCGTTCTGAAGTGCTACAGATCGATCTTTCCGAGATTTAATCGGTAAGCAAATATTTATAGTTTTGTATTTACACTCGTGTAAAAAAAATCATATTTAATAATAATTCTGATCCTTTTATTTTCCAATACATTCAAAAGACACAGGGTATAACAATTTAAATCTGATTCAAGGCAATTATCACTCCTTTTTTCCGTTCATATTTTGTCGGTTTTCATTTTCAGTTTTCCCTCAAAACTTACGATCACGTCACAGTTTCTTTTCAAAATATTGCTCCAAATTTTTTCTGCCATCTTCATATTTTAAATTATACACTCGTCTCTTATCATTTCAGACTACATACTCTAATTTTTGAATGTAATAATGAATTGAGCTCGTATAATTATTGATATTGTTATTATTACTATTATTATATTATGATTACTATTATAATTTTAATTATTATTTTTTACTATTATCCTTACTTCAAATTATTATGATTATTTATTATTATTATTGTTTTATAATGATTATTTGATTACAAGTTAAAATCACTAAACTTTATTTATTAAGCAAAGCTTTTCGGCAACTACGTCATTATCAAGCTATACATAAATAAAATTAAATATATAAAAACATAAAATATTAATTTAAATCTAAAGTTCACATTTTTTATTTTTAATTGTGAACTTAATTTTATTTATATATAGCTTGATAATGGCGTAGTTGGCGAAAAGCTTTGCTTATTAAATAAAGTTTAGTGATTTTAACTGTTTTTTGTAATCAAGTATAAAAAATCATTACATTCCACAATCTAAACATAATGATTATTATTGTATTATTTTTCCCATTACTATATTATGATTACTATTATAATTTTAAACAATACATATTATTATTATTATTTATTTACTATTATTCTTATTCCCTAATAATTATTATGATTATTCATTATTATTGTATTATATTAATTATAGTGATTATTCTTTCTTATTATAAACTTCACCTTTTTCCTAGTGTTTTGTTTTATTTTCCTAGATTCCCGAATTCCAGCATTTTTATCTTTTTTTTTTTTTTTTAAATTCCGGCCGCTACATTAAAATAGTAAATAACAGCAATAATAATTATAATAATCATCATATAGACGATAAATAATAATAATTATATAATAATAATAATATAATATACAAGAGATAGTCAAGGAATTAGCACATTAAAATATGCAACACAAGCGCAAAATTAGGAGGAAATCGTGGAAACTACGTCAAGTTCCTGCCAGGATTTATAGTCAGGTAAGAATTTTCTGATTATTATTTACTTACACACTACACATTGAGGATGTCTCCGAGAGTTCATTTCGTTTTCTGAGTTATTCAGGTTTTCAGCTGATGTGAAGATAAGTTACGTGGGCTCATCAACTTACTGAACCCAACAGAGTATTTTCTCAACTGCGTCATAAAATTGCTTCATCCCTCCATATTATTCATTTGAACTCCCGGATAAACATCCTCGATGACTAATAAATTTCTTTACCTTACAGCGCCGCTACTAATGAGCAAGATCAACCTCCGGCTTACGTTACACGTTATTCGTGTTACTCCGCGTGTGTTCGTTTTAGTGCGCGTTGTTTATCGTCGGTTCTACGTCGTCCGTTCTAAATTGCTACAGACGGCTCGTTTCATTTATAGTTTTTTCTTTACACTCGTGTAAAAGGCTAAAATACTATTTCATAATGTCTAATCCTCTTATGATCGATTGAAAAGACATCTGTTGAAATAATTTAGCCCCAATTCAACGTCTTTATATCTTTCTTTTATGTTCACATTTTATCAGTTTTCATTTTTAGTTCTTCGTTAAAATTTTCGACCACTTCACAGTTAAAAATATAGCTTCAAACTATTTCTTCTTCTATCTTCATATCATTTAAACAATCCATTCAGCTTTATCAACATCTGATCTTACCCAGTTTCCACCCCCAGATGGAGCGTGTGTAATTGTATGTTTAATTTTTTGGGTAGCTTTCCAAAATGAATACTCTTTATCTTCGAAGGGACTAAGATCTTTGATGTATGCAGTGAATGTTTCTTTGCGAATCTTTTTTATTAACGCGTTAAGTTGGCGACTAGTTCCATTAAATAGATTTTCATCATATGGACTCCGTGTATTTTGCCATATGCGTCGGGCTCATCTTCGTTCAGCTATCTTGAGTCGTACTTGTAATGGGTACGTGATTTCTTTTGATTTATAGCATTCTGGTTCAGGTGTAGCTGTGTTGGCTGCTTCGAGAATTACTTCAATGAAACTTTTTAAGTTTTCTTCCAAATCTTGTTTTGTTTTCAATCGTATTCTAAAGTTTATTTTCTGATCTAGTTCTTTCCGAAATTTATCCAATTTGTTAGATTATTAGTGAGATGTTGTTTCTTATTTCTTCGTATGACTGTTGCACTCTGCGTCAAGAGAACGACGGTGTGATCTGATGAAAGATCAATTACACCCTCGACGTCTATGTAATTACTTGCAATACCTTTTATGATAAAGAAATCTACGAGATCAGGTTTGTTCCTTTCCTTTTATATGGGCAGGACTTTGATTATGTATTGTAACTCGCCGTGAACCCCATGCTTCATTTTTAGCATCGATGTAGCTTTTACCGTAATACTTTAAAAACCGTACATAGTGATCGTATTTAATATTATCTTTTGGTGAGAAGTATACCGCTACAATGTTCGTAACTGCACTGCCCATCGTTATTGCCACCGATACAGCCTGAGCATATTCTTCGTAGAAATTTGGCTGTTGGTAATGCCTAATATTTTGTCTTATAATGACAGCTGCACCACTATGTGCTCCACCATCACGATGCGGTGTGTGGTAAATTGCAAAACCTGAAATTTTTGATAATTTCTGTCCGTAAAATGGGCCTCGGAGATTAATGCTTTATCAATCTTGTTAATGTTGAGAAATATCTCTAGCTCTCTTCTTCGTTCAAGATTAAGCCCATTTGCGTAACACGTAATAATCCGAAGAGAAGAGTCAGCCATTATTTTTATTGTGCCTCTTTCGGCGTTGTTTTGTAATGGACGATTGTCCCCCAGATTTCTGATTATGTTGATCTTCAATTTGCCTAATCTAGTAGATAGATTCCGAACTTCTTTTATAAGGTTTTATAATGCCTTTTGTAATATTATTGAATGCATCAGTAGAAGATTCTAACTGTGCTTGTTGGCTAATTATTGAACATTTGTCTGAAAGTTGTATAGTTATTTGTTTTTCATTTGACATTACCACTTTTGCAGTTGCTCGCCATTTATCTCGGGTATTCAAACCGCATAATATGACCTCCACTATTAATATCAGCATTAATTATAAAACGGACGAAAAAGTGATCATATTTACACCATATGAGGTAGCGACTGAAATAGATAATAATATGAAAAAGCTCCATGGTTCTAAAAGAACTCACAAAAAAGAGTATAATTATGTTAACATACTTGTTTAATGCTTGTCTACATTTAGAATACATCCCAGGCTGTTTCAAAGTAGCGCAAATCATGGTAAAAAAAAAAATTAGAAACCAGACGCTGATGTAGGGTCGTACAGACCAATTTCATTATTGCCAACTATATCAAAGTTATTGGAGAAATTATTACTCAAACGACTATTGTCTATGGTTGAAGAGTATATACCAGTACATCAGTTTGGGTTTCGACGGAAGCACTCCACAATTGATCAAGTGCACAGAATCACAACGATAATCAATAGAGCATTCGAGGAAAAAAAATATTTCCCGCCCGTCTTCTTAGACGTAGCGCAAGCTTTCGACAAGGTATGACACGAACGGCTGACCTATAAATTAAGCCGAATTTTGCCAGGTAACATATGCCGTTCGCTCATGCCTTATTTATCAGGACGACTATTTAAAGTACAGCAAGAAAATGCTACTTCCGCATCCTACAACATAGAAGCTGGAGTACCGCAGGGAAACGTTCTCGGTCCAATTTTGTATCGTCTGTACACAGAAGACTTACCAACGGATGCGCAAACGACGACAGCTACATTCGCCGACGGTACAGCCATATTAACCGTTAGCAGTAGTCATTTTGAAGCTGTAAACAAATTGCAAAACTCTCTGAACAAAGTGCATGAATGGGCATCAAACTGGAAAGTTAAAATCAATGAAGAAAAATCAGCGCATATAACTTTCACATACCGACGAACAGATATACATTACCAAGTGCACTTAGGAGGTAAACCTGTTCCACAAGTCGACTTAGTCAAGTACCTTGGTATGCACCTGGTTAAGCGGCTGATCTGGGAAATACATGCCAGAATGAAATGTAAACAGAAAAAGAAAAAACTCAATAGTTATATTGGCTTATTGGACTGAAATCGCCTCTAGACGTAAGGTACAAATGTCTACTGTATCGACAGATGATAAAGCCAATTATGGACTTATAGTCTGCAGTTATGGGGCTGTACCAGCAGGTCTTCTAGAGCAAAGATCCAAGCTAGACAAAGCTTAATACTAAGAGCAATTGTCGATGCATGCCGTTATTCGAAAAAATGATGATATTCATAGACTTGCACATCCCGCTTGTAAGCGAGATTAGAAAATTCGCTACAGCACACAAGAAGAAGCTACATTAACATGTCAATGTGGAAGCTACCAATTTACTAGGTACTAGTCAAGACATCAGACGCCACCCGGCAGACTTATTATGAAATCATTAAATTAAATAAATAGATTAATATAAACTAATTTTCGTAGTTATGGTCAATGGAATACTGACATCAACCCATAAGCTGGCTAACAGGATGATATCTTGTGTTAGTAAGCTACACTTTACTAAATTTAATACTTATTTAACTTCATTAAGTTAAGATCGTATCTTTATTTTAAAGAAAAAAAAATCCATTCATCTATTATCTTTAAGACTACAATCTTTTACGTCATGAAATATTGTATTTGTTTTACATGTATTCCCTATTTCGTACATATCAAAAATTTCTATTCATCATTTTCGTTATCCGTTCAGGGTCTTGTTTCTTATTACCATATTTTCTTTCTAATATCTTTGAAACTGATTAATGTGTTCGTCGCAATTAATTCATCAAATGTGACATTCTCTTATAATATCCATTCCCCAATTATCTTTTCTAGTACACCATCGAAGGTTATTAACTTATCCATAATTTTAATCTTTGATTACTGTTTAGTAGTATTTTGTTTTTTTAATCCATTACTACGTTCTTTGTCTGATATAGAGTAAAATTTCTTTTTTTATATATAACTTTTGACTACTACTTTCTCTTTGACAAATCTCTTAGATGACGACATTCATATTATAACGTTATGCCTAAATACCTGCTGCTGGTTAAAATTGTCTCAGACATTTTCAATGATCACTGTTCTAAATCGATTACCTCCCTTCGGTTACGTTGATCGTCTGCCCTTTTAACTTATCGAATGTAATGGACACCGGTGTGGATTATATTTTGTGTACGAATTATTTCAGATTTGCTATTTGTTTCAGTGCATCTATCAATTTTAACTACTCTGTGCTTACCAAGTAATACATTTCTTTTCTTATATATTTTAGTTCGACAATAAAAAAGAAAGTTTCATAACGTATCGTCGCTGTTATCGTGTTTTTCCGCGCTCATTTACGTTGTAACGTATATATTTACACACATATATATATATATATATATATATATATATATATATATATATATATATATATATATATATATATATGTATATCTATTCTCCGTATTTCCGTCAAGAGCAGTACTCCGCTCACCACCACAACACCGTAAGTCGAATGATAACCTACCCGACAAACCGGACGAAGATAATACCGGTAGTAAGTATACACACCACACAACAGGTAAGACTCACACAGACACGCAAAAATTATCGAAACTCACACCACCACAACGACCAACATCATTAACGCTTAACACCAACACACACAAAACCAACAAACCCGGACATCATGATAATATCATAAACACTGATATCGATACCGTTAAGAACGTAGATAATTCCGAATATAATAGCCAGTTTCCCGCAATAAAAACAGTTACAATTACATCAGACATATCTACGTCGCATAAACAAAATAAATCGTTAATAAATACATCTAAAAATAGTGAAACATTTTCGAGTAAATTAAAACACACCAATCCCAAAACCCAAAAAAATCACGCCGTTAACTGCATTTAATTATCCTACGGAAGAATAGGGATTAATTTTCCCTTATCTTTCAGCACACACTATACCCGATTATTTTGTCGCGCTGAAGGATTTAGTTGAGGGCGCATTAAACATTATTGCTGCATCACGCATAAGTAAAGACCGAATAGTCATCTTCCTGAAAACAAAGCACGTAACAGACAAATTTTTTGCAAATGGTGGCGAAATAAAAATAGGCACACAAATAGTTAAGGCTCGCCGCCTAAGAAGCCCAGCCAACAAACTAATACTATCAAACGTCTCAGCCACTATACCAAATGAAGTTATTACATCACACCTAACATCAATATTCTTCTTAAAAACGTTATCTCCCATGTCAATTTTGTGAGTAAACCCATCTGATAACGAATTCGGACATATAGTTAGTTGGCGAAGACAAATTTATATTGAACAAACGAATTGCACCAACATACCCGACTCTTTTTTATTGCACCACAACGATACTGACCATGGAATATTCATACAAATCGAAGACCATATGTGCCAACATTGCAACGAAAAACAAAGACAAACACTAAGTAACCAAGCGATTTCTGCAACCGACTTTCTGGAACAAGCAAATATTGAAAGTGAAAAGAGTGATAACAAAGATGAAAAACCGAACAAATTCAATGATCCAAAAGCTCCAACCATAACAGTTATCAATGACAATACAGAAACTGACACACAACCACCCAACCCCATCCACAAAACGACCCCACCTATCAACACCAGACTCACCACATGAGATATGCGAAATATCTTTTATAACACAATCAACTCCCAAAACAATTAACATGCCACCCTCACATGCAGATAGTAAAGTAAAGCACCAAAATAAAAAACAGCTTCTTAAATCCCAAGGTCCTACAACCACATCACCAAGTTCCTCCAATGCCAAATCTAACTCTTCCTTAAAGATCGCACCTATTAAAGAAATAACCGATAAAATTAAAGCATTGTTCGAAAATAACCAACATAATTTCATTCTTGATTTCCCCCAATACCAAACATTTGTGAAAAACATAGCTTATGACCCCGACTATCTAAGCTTTGCCAACGACTACACCAACGACAAAGAGGGTCTAATACATGTGATATCAGTGACTAAACCATTCCTAAATGGTATGAGTATAAAAAACAGATGCTCTCGAATCATAAAAAACCTTAGCAACATGACAATACAAAGTGACACTAGCGAGACAAATGCTCTCGACACAGACGAAAAAATTTAAATACGAAATACTTTAAAACAATCCTCAATCAATAGTTAGCATTCTGGCTTTTGTAAGAGAAAGCGGACTCCCAGCACACATATAAACTAAACACACGTATCCTTATGCTGTGAAAACCCTGGTAATTAGGCATATGGAGATTTACATAATAAATTTAAAAAAAAAATAATAATAATAATTCTTTCATCGTGTTCAACTGATTTTCTCCATTATGTTACATATTTTGGATCTGTATGTTGATAAGTGTCAGACACATTTGTTATACACTTAAAAAATTTTTTTGTACATTTTTATTCGGAAAAACATTTGATAACTTTCAAAACGCTATCTACATTTAGCACGTTATCCTTTTTATATACCTCTGCATATGGCCTAGATAGGTATAATCGGTAGTACAATAAATTTATTATATTATATATATATATTATATATATATATTATATATATATATATATAATATATATATATAATATATATATATATATATATATATATATATATATATTATATATATATTATATATTAATTGTGAAGCAATTCTTAGCCCGACCCCTATTAGAAATTTTGTCCCAATTTTCTGTAACGAAATCTGTAACGAAATCTGTAACGAAATCTGTAACGAAATCTGTAACGAAATCTGTAACGAAATTTTGTTACGGTAATAATAAGAGTGTTGACCTCATCTAACCAGCTTATAAATTGAGAAAATTGCACACATTTTTCAGTCATGTCGGTTTGTCCGGGTCCAGATTGTCCTTCTAAAATACTTGGTATAATAATAATAATAATCGTAATAGTAATAATGATGATGATAATAATAATAATGCGGTGTCGAATTCTGGCCGAACTCGTTGTTTAGTGTCCGTTGCAACATTGTATATGTGCTTCCTTTCTTCCTTGTTACAAAGAGTGGGGTATACACAACATACATATTCGTGACTGAGTATGTATATATATATATATATATATATATATATGTATGTGTGTGTGTGCGTTCTGAATGTAAGTGTAGGTGCATTTATAAACGTAAGCCAAAAAAAAAATAACAGATTCTATCACCCGGCATTATTTCGTCTTAATCTGTTCGGTTAGTATAAATAATAACGTTGTTGCGAAATGCGTCCGACCGATTGTTATCAAAAGTTAAACGTTTATTTAAATCGTTACTTATTTTTGGGGTTTTTTAAAAGCGTTTCATTTTCGAAAGGATCATGTACAATAAAATAAAAAAATCATTCGTGTTTAAATTTGTTTATTTTTTTACAACAGAATTACATTCATGAACATGTGGGTGGCTAAGAATTGCTTCACAAATTAGTCTCCTACTATACGAAGCTTGCTTCGTATAGAAAAGGTAAACCCAGGGGGGTCAAGGGGGGCAGGGCCCCCCTTGCGAGGCGCGAAGCGCCGAGTTATATATATTTATATTTATATAAATGGGTGATTTTCTAGAAATCGTTATAAATAAGGTGTATTTTTTTTAAATCTCCCAAATAATTACACCCGGATATCCTCGCCATACATCCATTAGAGTGAAATGCAAACTGTTGGATCTTAGCTTACGTTTAGTTTCTGATTAGATAGCAATTTAATCACGTTTATTATTCTATTTATACAAACTTATCCTCGTCTGACATACTCTCACACGAATATTCAGCCTTTACCCTTTTTGCTCGATTTTATTACATTTTTCTTGATAAAGGTAAATCGGATACTAGTGACCTCACATCAACGTTTGGTAACAAAACATGTACTTGATTCGAAATCTATATCGTCAAAATTCTACTGTCCTTTAATTCCATCAAATGTTGTTCTTGTAGCGTCTGGCAGCGATAAAAATTTAATATGTTTTACTATGAAAATTTTTTACTTAAATCAAATAAAATTATTAATATATCCATGTTTGTCTTTTTTTAACAGGCGTGTTATATCGTTGCGTCATTTCGTGATACGTGTAACGTATAAACCGAAAAATATTCAACACGTCATGGAAACTACATCGTCAAATTTCTGCCAGGATTTATAACCTGGTAAGAATTTTCTGATTATTATTTACTCACACACTACACACTGAGGGTTTTCCCGGGAGTTCACTACGGTTTCTGAAATCTGACATATATAAGAACTTTTTATAACATGTTTATGGTAAAACTAAGAACACATTTTACGTCAATTTATAATTTACAATATATATGTAATATATATATATATATATATATATATATATATATATATATATATATATATATATATATATATATCAAGAATCTATTATAAAGTTCGAAAGTAGCTAGATATAATTTTAACAATTGACTATAACAGAATGGACAAGAATTGTTTTGAGGCAAGTTCACGAGCTCTCGTCATGTACATTAAATAATAAGACATATCAAAAATCGTTGTAACTATTAAGGCATTAAAAGCGTCGATACGCATATTTTACCGTCAACAGACGCAGTTACACACGTGCAGCACTGATTAGCGGTAGCCCAATCGCAGGCTACCGGACTCGATTTATGACCCTTTAACGCCAATACTGACTGTAATCCAGTGTTAGTTATCTATAATTTAATCAAACAAAATGATAAATAATCATAATCAGTTATTGTATACCGTAAAAATAAACATTATGAATAAACTAACGCGTAGGATAAAATTTAATAAAAAAATTAAGATTAAAATTACAATTTTTAATAATCCGATTAGAACATGCACTCATACACACATTATATATATATATATATATATATATATATATATATATATATATATATATATATATATATATAAGGTGGGACATGGGAACCAAATGTATTTCTAAACTTTACTGTATCTAAAATGAGATAGGCAAAACGAGATTTCTGCTGGCTGTTAGGTTTACCAATCCGTGTAAGTAAATCGGTACCTAATCAAAAAACAGTGCGTGTATGGTTAAAAAAATTTCAAAAGAAGGTTATCTTCAATAAATTACAGCCTTCGAGTCCTTCAAAAACAGTTCGAACATCATCCAGCATTAAAATAGCCCCAAAAGATCCGTTCAGAATAATGCTACCAGTTTGAATTTAAATAATCGAATAATCTTACGTTATAACTGCAGTCCCAGCAATTTATAGAAATAATTATTTCATCAGTTCTTTGATTTTCTTTATAATTATTGAATATATCTTCCTTTTTCCTTCTTTCTCTATCTCTCTCTGCACATGATTCATGTTTATCTATCCTGCTCACTTTATGGAGTTGATCAGTATTTCGTGACATACCTTAGGAATAAGTTAAATTGTTACTAACTTATTAGCTTAGCCAACATCGATCACTTTGTACTGACTGGAGTGGTATTAAAAAAAAATATTCATCATCATCGAACCGTGCGACGATTTATACTTTTGCCCATACAAAATATTTATTAACCAAGATCTGTTGACAATGGATCATCCGTCAAGGCTACAATTATTCGAATTCGAGTGCATACTCAAAATAATTGTGTATGACTATTATTACAAAGCGTTCGACGGTGTGAAACATGACAAGCTGGTGGAAATACTTAAACAAATTAACATTAGTTGGGGAAATTCGAAGGTTTAAAGCAAATTTATATTGAAACCAAATCACATAATAAGGAATGAAAATTAAGAATCAGAAGGGATTTCAATTAAAAACTATGTTCGTCAAGGCTGCATACTGTCTCCAATTCTATTTAACATCTACTCGGAGTTGATTTTCAAACATGCTTTGAACGAGGACGATGGTATAGCGATAGGAACAAAGCACTTGTCAAATATCCGTTATACTGATGATACCGTTTTCGTTGTAGACAGTTTTGAGAATTTACAACACATATTAAACCGCATAACGCTGATCAGCACATCACACGGACTATACATAAATATCACCAAAACCAAATGGCTTGCAGTACATCGGAAGACAACGGATAAAACAATAATGAATAAAAAATTAATTATCGCAGGTACAGAGATTGAACGCGTCTCAAAATTATAATATCTTGGTACTTGGCTCCACGAGGAAACTGATTAATCAGTAGAGATAAGAGCATAAATAGAGGAAGCAAGGAAAGCTTTTCTTAACATGAAAAACTTGATGAGTCGGAAGGATATGAAATTACAACTACTAATACGTCTAGTCCGATGTTACATTTGGTCAATACTACTATATGGTGTGGAAAGCTGGGTTCTCACACAAACCTTGGAGAAGAAAATCGAAACTTTTGAAATATATGTTTATCGCAAAAAATATTGTACGTAGATGTTAATGTCGCAGAGAAACCATGTAATTATTACAAAATATTTTGATGACCGCGTTCTTTAACGAGGCTGATTTTTGTGATTTCTTCGTATGAAGATTTTTAAAATCCAAAGTATATAAACAAGCCAAACGACTCACGGTCAGTGCATTATTCGTGAAGCAGTCGTTATTTCTCCCGCAATGTTGAAAAAAGTAATAAAAATTAATTCTGATTTTTTATTGATATTTGTCTTTTATTGCGTTATTCTTCATTTATTGTATTTCCAATTTTCTTGTTCTTTTTATAGTGTGATTTTGATGTCATCGATACTACTATCATAGACAAGGAGTCATTTATTGGATATTATTTTTAATAATTGAATTTTTGTAATACAGAGTTTTCCAATAAGAATGGATCGAATCGGTGTTGAAACGGAATAAAACAAATTGTATATGAGGTATTAACGAACGTATTTTTTTTTTATTTATTTACTTAAAAGGCTCATGTAAGGAATACAACATTGTTCAAATGTCCACAGTGCCACGGATCCGAGTGATCCAATTTTCCATAACTCTGCCGCATAGATCTAGCTGAATTTGAGCGATAGCATTGATAATGTTGACTTTAACGGTATTAGTCGATTGTATCTTACTGGCATAGACCTGCGATTTCAGGAAACCCCATAAGAAAGTTTGGCGGGTTATATTGGCTAATCCGCATCACTTCTGTGAGATAACCTTGCTGTCAAATCGTTCATAAAGAATATCCGTCATGGCGTCCGCTGTGGGGCGTGTATCGTCATCAAATTTGACACGGTGATTTGTCATTTTTAACAGAATAATAAACAACACGTGGAACAACACAACACACCCGCTATAGACTGTCAACATCGACTTATCTCTAGTTCAAGATCTTCATGTGTTGATATAAATTAAAAATTGATAAAATTTTGTGCCTTTTTATATTAAAAAAGTTCCTTGTGTTGCAACGTTTAGTGTACGGTTCCCGTGCCCAACCCATTGCATATTAAATATACTACACATATATACATGAGCTTTTAAATTTAATATCGTGAAATGTATAAATAGAGTATTATTGTATAAGATAGAAAAAGTGGGTCAATTTGCGGGTTTGTTATTCGTCACATCCATACTGGAATAACGCAATATTCTTATGAATAATTAAGGGTGACTTCAGAGGTGCAGAAAATAATAATAATACTATGTTATAAAGAATTCATTCCGAAGTACGATATGAGTGCTAAACGGATAATTTTTATGTAAACGGGAAAAATGACAACGGTAACAGATTATAATAGAAAATTATTTGTCGATTATTATTTTCTGTCGTGTCATAAAATTCGAAAAGTCACTTCGTTCGTAGTATCGAATTGTAATTTTGTTCACTCGTTCACAATTACCAACCAAAAGAAAATTGAGTATACCTTAAATATTGTCGCTCCTAACGTTTGACCGTAACACATTAGAACATGCTTCCCAGTCTGATCCAGCGCAAATTTATGTCCCAAATGAAGTGGCATCGGATCGTTCGACAAATTTGCATCCCACGTTGGACCTTGATTACTAGCGTTCAAGCTACGTCTGCAAAGCTTTAAAAAAAAAAATGGGGTTAAATTATTTTAAACTATTATACGAGAATTCGTCGAGATAGCCTATAGAGCACGGACTTCTATACGGAAGGTACCGAGTTCGAATATGATCGACGAGGCAAACTTTTTTTATAAATAATCCTAATATTATTATCGCGTAGAAGCCAAGTAAACCACACCACACCACACCACAAAAACACGCTGAGCTGTATTGTGACGTGACGACAAAGCGATTACAATTAATTCTCCCGAGTGTGTGTGTATCTATCTACGCTACCGTCATATTAATTGTACAACAAAAATATGTATAGGTAAGTAATCGTCTACTTGCGATAGGGAGCTGGCACTTAATGATGATTATACAAGAAGTAATAGTAACAGCTATGTCACAATTACAAATTATGGAGATAAATACGCCTATAGAATGTATTTCCTTAATGACCGACGTGATAATTAAGGTAAATTCCATTAAAATCTGATTATTAATCGCGCACACTTATAACGTATAATATATTAAATAAGCACGCTTTATAAAATTTAACGAAGGGATTCATTAAAAATTATTAGAAATTATTATTTCGATTACTTTGTCGTCCATTCCTAGTGTATAACATAGTGTATGATCAGAAGATAATTGCATATTAATCACGGAACCTTTATGAGCTTGCCACTGATCTACACACTCAGCATGCCTTAGATCAAAAGTACGGACGCTTCCATCCGAACAACCGGCTATTAATAACTGCCCGTTATGATTATGAGTGCAACACGTCACGTGTATCGAAGGATCGCAATTCAAACTCAACGATCGCTAAAAAAGGGGAAAAAAATTACGCGCATGTCAATTTATTGAAAATAATTAAAATATATGCAAATCAACTAATGTCTGTAATAATCAAAATCAACTTCCAAAAATAAAAATAAAAACCTTTGGAAATTTGATTAAAACGTGAACACGGGGTTCGATTATTATTAACCTATTTGAAATGAACACGATTTATTATTATTGTTTAAAAAAATATTTCTGCCGATAAACCAAAACAAAAAGAATTCTGTTTCTTATTCGTTATATTTTATTAACTCGTTTTTTTTTTTTTTAATAAAAGTAAATGGTTTTTAATTTTAAGATACATAATTTAATGTGTGTGTGTAAACAAGTGAATATGTGGACGATGGAATGGACAGTGTGTAAAACCTTATCCCAGTCGTGGTAATAGTAGTATTAGAGTAATAGTACTGAAAAAATTACCATAATAAGATTAAACGCCGGTGTAGCAAGTTTGCGCACACATCTCTTAAAAAAAAAAAGTTATAGATTCAGTCCAGTACTGTAAACTTTAAAGTTGAACATTTCTGTTCTTATATTAATGCTACATGTCAGCTTACCTCCTATGCCGATGGTCTATGTTTAGTGTTTAAAGCTAAGAGTACCACATCACTACTACTTATTGCTTGTATTTCGAAATACTTGGAGAGTGCGGTGGTAGATATAGGATTAAGTTTTTCCCCTACCAAATGCAGATTTTCTGTGTTTCGGAATGCATCACTTGTTAGCCGGATCAACGAGCTTGAATTATTATCTGATTCGAGCGTTCCATTTTTCGCACTTAGGTATAATTATTGACAATAAAATATCGTTCGTTCCTCATTTCCAGTAACATTTCTTCCTAGTGTATGATCATATACAATAAATTACTGCGTTTACAGAAAAATGCATAGGTTCTTTCACTTAAGGAACGTGCGATTTTATATAAAGGCCTCATTCAGAGAAGTTAATTTTTGTACAAACTCGTTATTCTTTATTTACTATGCATTCTCATCCCTTCTTTCATCGCTTTAAGTTAATTTTAAGTGTGGAGGTGTTTGCATGTGTGCAATTACCTTCATTATCCTTCCTTTTTTTAAAAATAGATGGCATCCCAGCAGTGCATTTCGTATGTACTGCGTGAATAAAAACAAAATTTATATATCAGTTCTTTTTAAGATTTTCCTCCTCCCGCTTCAAAAAAAAAAAAAATTAATTTGTGAGAGTTGTTTCTAAAAATACAATCTGAAAACCTTATTTGTAGTTGTAAATAAGAAAGCCCCTTGTTATATATATATATATATGAAAAATTAAACGGCCTGATTAATAAATATGAAAAATGAAGGTTACTTTCGATATTTTATGAATTATTTTGAATCAGGTTCGTAATACTATTGATTAACCTCGATTTTATTTTGATTTGCACTGAAACTACTAATAAAGTTAAATAGTTCAAATACGAAAGTTACTTTAATTACATGTTTTTATGCAAACACACACATATATATATATATATATATAATTTTTCAAGTTGAGCCAGCATCGAAAGGATTATAGTTATTTCAAATTTTTTAAAAGTTAATTTTCGGAATAACAGCGAAAGAATACGAACTATAAACGAGTCTGAATATTGCGAACGTAATAGATAATTCTTTTTTACAAGAACGTCTGTAAAGTGCACTGTATTAACGGAAATAAATAATCGCGCATAATAAACGTGTATAAAAAATGACGAATGTGAAATTAAAATGAAGAGCAACCTCTAATTTTTTCGTCTTTACATCGTAAAGCAATAATTTATGGTCACTTCTATTTGAAAGTGTAGAACAGACGAACGATGTATCAGTTGGACTAGATGAAATACTAGCTACCCTGCAAAATAAAACGAGAATTAGTTTAATTTTTTTTCAATAATAATAATAATAATAATGTAATACGTAATTCTCGAAATATTAATTTATATTTTTACGCACCGACAATCTCGTAACGGACTATTATTTTCAGTGCCGGTTTCCCAAATTATTTTATTTTCCTTCGTATCGTACAAATGTAATAACTCGCTGCCCAATACGAGAAATCGTTCGTTCTTAATAAGCCAATCTAAACAACTGATTGTACTTTTTAATACCGACGTGCAAATTAACCTAAACAAGATAAAATTAATATAATTTCGTTTTTGAGAATAGAATACGAAACAATTTTTTAACGAAACGTATATTTTAGAACGGACGATTAAAAATATAACAATTGAAACCGAAACTGACAACAAATTTCAACGTACACAATTAATACCGAGAATTGAAATAACATTTCATCGGTGATGGTACAATTTCTAAAAATGGTAATCAAATAGAAATCTTAATATTGTAATAGGAATATTAAATAAAATAAAACGATATCCGAATGTGAAAACGACAAAAACACTTACACCGGCGACGGGGCAGGAGACCAAATTTTTATAACCCCATCCGTGTCGGTACTGGCTACCATTGAACCGCAACTATTAAATTTACATTGGGTTACGCTCGTTCGATGACCATCGAAAGAATCCTATAAAATTTTCATAAGTATTTGTTAATAATTAATCTCTCTGAAAAAAATTTTCACGCGCATTTATATATATATAATATGTATCTAGAGTTAATGAGTTAATAGTTAAACAAACATTTGAAAGTGCTAATTATAGAATAAACATAGGAGGAGAAAAATTAAAAACTATAAAATTCACGGAGCGACCGGGTGATACTCGCAGGAATTCCGGATATGATTAAAAAAATGGTGCGGCGTTTAAATAAAGCAGGGAAGGTCCTAGATATAGTAATAAATGTGGATAAAACAAAAGCAACGATGATTGGACGAAAATCGGGACTATTTTGCATACAAATTGATGGAGAAAAATCGAAGGGTTTAAATACCTTGGTCAGATTATAACAGAAAATAGCGATTGTGATATTATAATAATCGTAACTTAATAAAAAATGTTAAACCTATATTAACCACTAATACTAATATAAATAATAAAACTTTTATTATACTAACGTTAATAATAATAATAATAATACATAATCGTCAAATAATAGAACGCTCGCGGAGATAGATTCAGGCGTAACTAGTAGTTCCACATCTACGGAACAATTCAACATATCAGTATTTACTGGTCTATTGGATTTAATAAAAGAATTAAACTTAAATAAAATATTTGCTGTAATCAAATTAATTATTAACCGTTTAAAGAACTTAAAGGACACCGATCCGTTGAACAAAATTATGATAACAGTTTAAATTATTTTAACAAATTTTCGCAATTAAAAATGTTAATTTGCCATAATGATCAAATAATATTAAACTATTAGGATGGAATGCGAATTTCATTAAACCTAAATTAAACGAATTTATTCATTTCATGTATAAAAACAAAGTAGATATTGCCGCAGTATGTGAGACTAAATTATATCAGAACATTTCAAATGCCCTGGTTATTATGTTTATCGCATGGATAGAACAAGGCATAGTGGAGGTGTTGCAATATTTGTGAGAGATACACATGCTACACCAGCAATAACACTAAATTCATTGCAGTATGTTGGAGTTGAAATAGAGGTGGATTATACAATGGTGAATATAATATGTGTTTACAGATCGCCTAAAAATATCCAATTGTTTATAAGTGATGTAAATTTTTTACTAACCAAATTTACAAATACAATTATTATAGGAGATCTAAATTCTAAACATCAGGTGTTGAATTATTACAATAGCAATTGCGCTGGAAATTTCTTGGTACAGGCATCAATGAAATATAAAACATATTACCTCCTTCAGATCCAACGTACTATCAAAGAGCAGTTCAAGTGTATTAGATGTTATACTAACTAACGGATTCGATAAAATTACTAAACCTATTTCGATATCATCATTATCCTCTAAGTTATTCTACAGTGCATCAACGAGAATTTCTGATTTTATTACTGATAATTTTAATCTTCGCAAACACACAGGTATGATAATGATTGACTTACAGAAAGCTTTCGACGCTGCGTGGTATAATGGTATATTATATAAAATGATCAAATCCCCACCACGTCTTATTAAGTTAATTAAATCTTGTTCAAACAACGGGACATTTTACGTTACAAATTACTCTGATAATTCTTCAATCAATAAAAACGTATTATTCGGGAATCCCACAAGGAAGTGTACTTGGTCCATACCTGTTCCTAATATTATTAAACGATATTCCAAAGATACCATTTGTACGTAAAGCATTATATGCTAATGACTTAGCTTTATACTCTATACGAAATAGAAGTTATACCATTCGTAAGAGATATTTCCACATAATACCAGCGGTGGAAACTAAACCTTAATGCTGAGAAAATATAGGCCATCTTATTCTCAAGAAGAAGACCACCACCCTTGTCTGACATGGTGAAATCCAAACAAATTCCGTTTGTTAAAGAGGTTAAGCATTTAGGAGTGATAGTGGATAGTAGCATTTAATAACCACGTTAAGTATGCTGTTGATAGAGCTCATAAAGCTCATTCTGTACCCCCATATTTAATAAAAGTTCCGGTCTTAGTTAAATAAAGAACTAATCTATACTACTGTAATCCGACCAAGATTTACATTGCGCGTCCTGTGTGGTCTTACGTATCTGATAGTACTTATAAAAAATTACAGATAATGCAAAATCACTGCTACCGAATTTCGCTGAATGCTACACGATACGATAAAATATCACACTTACCATAATCAATTTAAACTTCCATATATTAGCAAAATATCGCAAAAATTTATAAAAAGTATGAAAATCACGATAATGAGCTAATTAAAAACATAGGCAGTTACGGTATATCCACGCGAACGTTGCACTAAATATAAACATCGTAGACTTAAGCAAAGATTTTTCTAATTAATTTAATTTAAAAGTTAATTACTCGATTTAAGTTATTATTACGACTAATTAAAGTTAATTATAGCGCTTCATTTTTGTGTAGGTTTTTTGTTTTAATTTTTCCTACGTAATATATTTAATATATTTATTATAAAAATTAAATTTTAATTTAAGTTCAAGTTGTTTTATACTATTAATTTGCTAAGGTTATTGCTAAGGTACTTTAATGAATTTACTCGTAGTTGTAACATTTTAAAAATGAAATTGTTGAAATAAATTGTTATTGTTAAGAAAAACAAGACGTATTATTAAGACGAAAGTCAATACCGTTGAAACTTCGAAAAAGAATACTGAAGATGTACGTGTGGGTATGATGAAATGGACATTAAAGTTAGAGTTCGAGAGGAAAATGAAAATCAAAAATAAACAGATACCAAGACAAATTGTATAGAAAAGATCATTGTTAAATCGGATAGGGAGAACACGATTAACTTGGATAGGTCGTGTACTACGACTAGCGGGATTACTTCGAAATATTTTTGAAGGTAAAATCCGAGGAAAAAGAACTCGCGGAAAACCCTGGGAAACACTTTTATAACAACCCTGTTAAAAGACAGACTATACTAACGGTGATGATGATACATATATTAAAAAAATATATATATAGAAAATTTGCATACACGTTATGACACTAGCAATAAATATAAAACATTTTTCTTTAAATTTTTTGTTGAGGACACAATAAGAGATTGTAACGTAAATATAAAATCTGATAATTATAAAATTGTCATGACGTACGTAAATGTGTTTTTACGTCGTTAGAACAAAGAAAAATATAAAAATCGATACGATTTAAGCTTTTAAGAGAACAAAAAAAAATCTAAATAAAACAAATTATATCCCGTTTCATTTAAATCCCTGTAACGCGTAAATAATTGTTTTTTTTTTTTTTAAATTAATACTTTACTATTCAAATTAATGTTTCACAGTTTGTTACATTTACATTTATGAAATACACTGCATCACTAGTTTAGGCTTAATCAGTATGTTACTCCCCTTTATAATACTCCATAGTATATAATAACATAGTAATTACTTTTACATTCACATTTACGCGGGCTATGCGCCAGTTTCACTCTCCCGGATATTTTAGAAATAATTGTAATAAGTTATATGTAATTTTTTTTTATATGTAATATGATTAAGTTAGTTGCCTGGAATTGTAAGTCTATAGTACACAAACTAGCTGAGCTTCATGAATTTGCTATTTACAATAGTATTGATATTATTGCTTTATCCGAAACTAAACTGAATAGTAACCTCACAGTTAAATTTCCTGGCTTTGATATTTGTAGAAAAGATGGGACGCGTTATATTGGAGGAGTAGCATTGTTGATTAATCAACGGCTAAAGTATGATCTTGTGCCAACGCCCCCATTACATAGTATTCAGGCTGTTGGCATAAACATTTATTTAACCACTGCTGGTAATACTCATAATGTAAATCGCAATGTAGAAGTTGCTACCATTTTTGCTGTTTATAAACCACCGAATCGATTGATTAAGTATAGGGAAGACATTTTATCCTTGATGAAGACAAGTCAAAAAATTATTTTAATCGGCGATTTAAACTCCAAGCATAAGTCTTGGAATAATTTTAATAATAATCAGGCTGGCAACGTCTTACTTAGTACTTCTCTAACAAATAATATACAAATATTAGCACCACTAGAACCTACATACTTCCCACCACCTGGCTCTCGACCAAGTATTATTGATTTAGTTCTCGTCAAAAATATCAATACAACGCTGCCCATTTCAGTTAAATGTTTATCCTCCGATCATAACCCAATATCTATAATCGTCAAAACTGGCAACATACTGCAGCAACCAGTACGTAAAACATTTAATTTTAAAAAGGCGAACTGGAATTTCTTTAAGCGTCATATTTCTGATAATATAAACTTAAACCTACCTATTTCTGATACTGACAACATTGACCACTGTCTCACCACTCTGACGAACTTGATTCATGAAGCTATTGCCCTTTCTGTTTCTATTAACCAGAATGTTTCCCCTATATCTTCGACCCCTTTATATATAACTTCCATAATTAAAATCAAAAATATTGTCAGAAGATCCTATACTAAAAGTCGTTCACGCACTGATTCACAAAATATTAAGAAATTATTGAATCAACTTTCGATTTTAGTTCGATATTTACTAAATAAACATAATAATGAAAAATTTAGTAAAATAATTTCTAATCTTTCTGTTAAAAATAATAGCCTTTGGAAGGTATGTAAACAATATACACAACACCATGAAGCACTTCCCCCAATTCATGACCCTCATACTAACACATATGCATATAATAATACCCATAAAGCAGAATTGCTTGCTGCACGCTACCTTGAGGTTCACAGCAGAAATATCCATTTAGCTCCAAGCTATCAGAAGAACAAAGTACATAAAGTTGTCAGTAGATTTATCGCATCACCTCAGATAACAACTAATATTAAATTAACTTCTCCTAAAGAAGTTTTTACACATGTAAAATCAACAAAGAAGAAAAACTCGGTAGGTCACGTTGGTATCCAATCTACTGTCATTAAAATGCTACCTCAAAAAGCCATCGTCCAGTTAACTAATTTGATTAATGCAATGTTTAAATTTGGGTACTTCCCTTCTAGATGGAAAGTGGCTAAAATAATTCCAGTACCAAAACACGGTAAAGATTGCTCTCAGATAGACAATATCCGTCCAATCAGCTTGCTTAGTAATCTTAGCAAAATCGCTGAAAAAATTATTCTGAAAAGATTATGTGACTTCACTAACTCTAATAATATAATACCTAGTACTCAATTTGAATTTCAACCAAAGCATTCCACAACACAACAGATAGCAAGAGTTGCCGACTCTATCACAGATAATTTTAACTTCAATAAACATACTGGGATGGTATTGTTTGATGTGGCAAAAGCTCTCGACACAACCTGGCACGACGGTATTATCTATAAAATGATTGTTACCAGGTTTCCAAATTATCTAATTAAACTGATTAATAGTTACTTAACTAATCGATCATTTTATACCATTATAAATAATGCGAAATCAAGTAGCAAATCCTGTTCTGCCGGCGTGCCTCAAGGTAGCGTGCTGGGGCCATTCTTATTTACATTTTTCATGCATGATTTCCCGCATATAAATAACATTGAGGTTGCCTTATACGCTGATGACACAGCGTTGTACTGCAGTTCCTACAGGCCAAGTACTATCAGCAATAGGTTACAATCCGGTGTTGATCGTGTAATTAAGTATTTTCTAAATGGCAAATTGCTCTTAATCCTTCCAAAACGAAAGCAATTTTCTTCACTCGTCGAAGACCGTTTTTACCGACCAGACTTCATGTCAGTGGCGTTGATATAGAATGGTCTGACCAGATACGCTATCTTGGTGTCATTTTAGACAAAAGACTAACGTTTTCTAAGCATATTGACCATGCATCATTGAAGACAAACAGAGCAATCTGTTCAATTTATCCCATTTTCAAACGTAAATCTCACTTAAATATTAATAATAAATTAATAATCTACAAGTCAATCATTAAGCCTATTTTAACATATTCTTGTCCAGTTTGGTCTTCAGTCTCAAATGCTAGTTTTAATAGACTGCAATTAGTCCAAAATCGATGTCTTAGATGTATCCTCAATGTCCCCGTATACACTAAAATTGTGCTCTGCCCTCAAACTATCCCAAAATTTTTTTCTCAGTTGTAGTGTGCACCGTAATAATTTACTTCCAGCAATAGGAAATTACGATTCCAGAGAACTAAGTATTAGATATACTAAGTATAAGCATCGACGCATTAAACATAATGTATTATTCTCATAACGTCATAATTTGTTTGCTTTCGTTTCCATTACTTATAAATGATATTACATATTCGTTATATAATTAAACTTATTATTTTTTAAATTACCGCTTTTCATTTGTGATAGTTTTTGTTTTCCATCAATACTATTTTCATCTTGTATATTTATTATTTACCAGTTTATATTATTAGAATTTTTACTTTCATAAATGGAGAGGCATTTGTTCCGGTACATTTATTAAATATTATTATAACTTTTTAATATAATGCCAAATATACGCGTTTTACATTTACATTTACTCTCCCAGGCATCAAAAGTATACATGCATGCACTTATAACTTCTTATACGAGGTAATATTTAAACTATAATTTAGGTGTACTAGATGCATAAATGTGAGAATTATCCGTATATGATACATATATACACATATACGCAACTTAAGCATTATTGCACATGTACGTCTAATATATTAGTTGAAACATAATTGTATTTAATACGTCTAATAGACAGTTACTTGAATTGACCTGGCTAAGTAATAAAAATGGAGGTATTTTATTGATGTTTTGCCGAACGTTCAAATTATTACGTCTATTATCCTCTAATGAACTATCTCGAACACCTGTTTTCGTACGATTTTCCCTATCCAACGAAATCGAACGTTTGGACGCTACCGAACCTGATTCATCACTGTGATTTCAAAAAAAAATATATATATATGTTTTTAAAAATAATAACAGCGACAGAAATTTTTTGTAAAAAAAAAAAAAACGCCATAAAAAAAATTGATAAATTACGAACACACGCTTAAAACGAAATATAAAGTTAATTTGTACAGCCTGTACTTTAAAAAAGGTACTACATTTTTTCTTTTTAATTTTCAGTAACTACTTCATCATTACATTACGCGTTCGTTGAACAATTTAATTCTAACAAACTATTAAATAACGTATTAAATATATTTTACAAATTGAAGGTAACTTTTATGCGTATTACGAAAAGTAGCGAACGAATCATCTTTCTTATTTAATTTATAATTTACGTTGCGTGCGCTTCTTACGACATGCTATAGTCTGAGTGTTTGTTATTATGTAGTTTTATTTTTAATGTTCACGCAGGTAAACAAATCAAATGTGTGAATCTAATCATCTATAGGTACTATCCCATTTACAAGTGTAATTTGGTGAATTTTGAAATTTCACCACTTAGACTGTGCGTATATAATTAAGATAAAACGGTTGATTACAGTTATTTGTATTAAAAAAAATTTTTTTACATTTATTAAATCATTCTTCGAAAGCTCGGAATAATTTATATATGTATATATAGTTATTCGAATGTGATAAATAGTAATAAAATGTTGACGAATTTAAAAAAAATTATTAAACGTTTCGTTTCGTAAATATCTAAAATTTTATTCCGAAAATTAATTTTTATACAAAATGTTGATTTACTAAATTTGATTTATATAAAAATTGTGAACATCTCGCTTTTAACTAGGTTATCGCAGTCGTTTTCAAATGTGATTCCGTTGTAAGACTTTAAATTTTAAATGTACGTTCATAATTCACGATGGTTTACTACGAATATTTTAACAATTCGTTAGATGTATTAAACGTAAAATTTAATAGTGAAAAGAACGCAGAAAAGTCTGAAGTTTTTTTTTTTAAATGTATACTTATATGATTCTTTTTTATATTTATAATGCATACATATATTTTACATATATAGATATCTTAATTTATGTGTTTTGCAATTTCCACCTCTTTCATTTACTCACATTTGCACTCTCATCTATCTTTCCAAATCACACGTATATACTCGTGTTTTGCTCATATTTTTATTTTACGTAATTTGCCCAGCAGCATTTAGGTCATACGTTGTATATATATATCTTTATATATAAAATTCTTCTGTACGTGTGTTAGTTCCCATACTACTTCTAAACGGCTGCACCATTTCTCATAAAATTTTGTGAGCATACTTGGGTGGATCCGCGGAAGGTTTATATTTATAATTGAACCCATCAGGGTGTCACAGTTTCCTCAGGAAAAAGGGAAAACTTGAATTGTTTTGTTTTGCGCGATTTATGATATGTGTAGCGCGATCTCTGAGGTGTTTTCGGAACTGTTCTGTTTACAATAAGGAAAAAAAGAGGGTGCTATAAAACAGGTTCATTGTAGGGAAGCGATCGTTGTCGACGAAAAATGTGTTTATTGTAATTTCGATGGGTCGAGTGCGTTGATTTTTTAAAACAGTCTATTGCATCACCAATTGTTAATAGTTATTACGGTAAGTACTATTTTTATTGTATTTGTTAAATATTTCTTTTCACGTGACTGTTTAATTTAATTTTGCTTCATTGTGTTCCTTTTGTACATAATAATTCCAATATTTATTTGTAACTTCTGAATTAAATTGTTTACATCTCGGGTAACTTTACACATTGCAGTCAAAACGTGTAATAATATACAATGTTCTGGCAAGACAACGTTTGCCGCGTCAGCTAGTATATATATATATATATATATATATATATATATATATATATATATATATATATAATATATGTCCCTTTTTCATTTATTCATTTTCTTCGTTATGTAAATTTTTCTGCTCCGGTGTTTAAAATTTTTCATAACTCATTTAATTTCGTCCATAATGGTTCTATCTCGTTAGCTTCAAAATAGAAGAAAATATCGAATATGCATTACAAAATTGTATTGTTCTATCGCAAAGAGCCTCGTGGTTAAGCGTGCACTACTCAAAACAGATCATAAGTGAGGTGTTCAAAAAAAAAAACCGAATTAAGAAGCAATAACAGACGAACAGGCATCCTTCAATTAAAAGGAAACTAAATAAACAAACGAAGAAAGTGAAAACCTATTAATCAATTTAAAAATGACACATTCAACAATATGACTGGTACACGGGGTTGTTCAAAAAATTGAAACTAGACTTGAAGGAAAAAAAATTTTCAACGCGGTTTTCTTGAATATTAACCAGGCTTTCGATCGGGTCTGGGCATGATGAATTACTTTATAAACTTAGAACTCATCTACTATATCACCACTGCGAGTAATTAAATCATTCTTACGTAATAGATATTTTCAGGTAAAAAGTGGAGATGACGTGTCCGATATATATCCTATTCCATTTGGAGTTCCATAAGGGAGTGTATTGGGATCACTACTCTACGTTATATATACCGCGGACAGCCCAGTGCTAAAAGAAACACTAACAGCAACGTTTGCGGATGACACAGCGATATTATATAATAACCACTGTCCTATTGAATGCAATCGCAGTCTGCAAAATTTAATTAATAAAACATCTATCTGGTGTAAATAATGGCGAATAAAATAAAACACATAACGTACACTAATAAACGAGACCGCTATACTAACAGGTATAACAATAAATAACGGAACCATACCAGCTGCGGAAAATGCTTGTATATATCTGGGTTTACATCTAGACAAAAGACCGACATGGCGAACACATATCCAGATAAAAAGAAAATAGCTTGCCATAAAGACCCGGCAGACGCTCTGGGTAATAAACCGTACCTCTAAATTGTCCCTAAATAACAAACTATTAATATACAAATACCAGTACCTATTTGCAGGTACGGTTGTCAATTACGGGGTTGTAGTACGACAAAGCATGCGATAAGACAGCGTTATCAAACTAAAACATTACGAATGATAGGAAATGCTCCACGGTACGTAAGCGACAAAATCCTTCGCCTTCGTCGTATCGGAAGTGATAAGCGAAGAATCAAGAAAATCATTAAAAAAAGCTTCGTAGTCACTCGAATTCGACAGCAGTCAATTTACTCAATAACTCCGCAGAAATAGGTCGATTACATAGACAAAAACCACTAGACTTAGTAACCACTAACTCTGATTAAGTCGCGATGTTATCGGTACGCCTTCATTGGAAAACGCGTCGTTCGTGTAACTTTTCGATGTGATATTATTTATAGATAGCTAAGGAGCTAGGGATAGATTTAGAACAACAAAAAAAATCTCTTTTCCAGCTTTTGATTTTTTTTTATCTAAGTTTTCTTATATTTTTTCCTGTTGACATTCCACTTAATATTCCTGTTAAAATATACTTTCTCTTTTCTCTACATAGTTTCTCAACGTGTGTGTATAATGCCGACTGTTCTTATTTTCTTCTCTACATGTTCGATATATACCTGTCTACGATCACACCAAAATATTTATGCGATTGCACCATTTCAATTTCTCCGCATTTTACACCGTTGCATTCTTCAGTTTTAAATGTATGCATTCCTTTGGAATACATTATTCATTTACAGTTCATTAACAACGACTACAAACTAAATAAGCTATCAAATTGCATTTTGTTTTTCCTCAACTTGGATGACGTTTTAAACTTTCACAATAATTCATCCAGTTTGAAATTTCCGAGTGGTCAATATTTAATGGAAGTCGAAAAGTTAAAATGTAATAACAGTAATTTCGATTTAAAGTAAAAAGTGCTATAATGCGAATAAATTCAAATAAATTCAAGAATTTATTTACAAAACCGAATATAAAAGTTTTTTGTTTTGTTTACCTAGTTTGGTTCACAATTATATTCGCGGCAGGATGAGATGTTAATCGCTGTTTAGATATATGTTTGCGTTGTCCACATACATCGATCATTGCACTTGAATTTACATTCGCATTGTTATCTAATTGTATAAAAAGAAAAAATTACGTTCGCATATTAGAAATGATATATATAATACGCTCTAGTTTATTTCCTTTTTCTTGTTTAAATAAAAAATTTTAAAATTAAATTAAAGTAAACAAACCTGTTTTACAATGGAGCGAAATAATAGAAATAAATATAAGTACTTTGGGAAAACGTCCTGCTAATTATATTACAAACAATAAAAAATGAATTTTGGCGAATGTACGATGGACATTCGATTCAAATATCTGTAACGAAGGATAGATTATAAAATCAGGCATAAAACTACGGATATAAATAGACAGATATTAACGTACAATATTTACGGTAAGTTCATCTGATAAATATTAACGAAATGTTTAAATAAAAATTGATATCATCTATCAATAACGATTACAATTAATCTCGTTTACTTTTTCTTGAGTTTTTACTAATAAATTGACGTTACGTCGTTTATTGTATACGATTATATTAAAAGTACTACTTTTTAAAATTATTATATTTAATCTGTTTATTATCCACGTATTATATATATATATATATATATATATATATATATAAATATAAAATAAATGTTTAATCATTCAAATACTTATCTCATTTTCAGGTGTAAATTGGTTGACAAGAATTTTGAAATTCATCACTTAGAACGTACGTATAATTAAATAAAAATGCTTACGATTGATTACAGTTATTTGTATAAACAAAAATCAATTTTCTAATTCATTGGAAAATTCTAGGGAATATAAATTATTTTTAGAAAACTCAAAATAATTTATATATGTATATATACAAATATGATAAATCGTAGTAAAATATTAAAAAATTAAAAAAAAAATATTTCGTTTTGTAAATATTTGAGATTTATTTCGAAACGAAATCGGTTTTTATACGAAATGTTGATTATTTCGAAATTAGTTATATATAAAATAGTGTCGAGTAACGCACATCTTAAAATAGAAAAGACTTTAAAGAATTAACCGAATTATTCGTGTTTATATGAATGAAATCATTTATAAAAATATGTGCAGCTACAAATTGCAAAATAAAACGAGTGAAATAGAAGAAACGATAATTTTAAAACCAAATTGTAAACACCGTAAAATTAATGAAAGGATCAATAACTAACACCTAAATACAATCAAAAACGCAGAGAGTAATTTACAAATTTAAAAAAAATTATCAATCGTTTAAAGTTTTTTGTTTTCCATTAAACAAGGGGAGTAGTTATGATAAAAATATGTTAACCCGAAATCAAACTAAATACGAAAAAAGTCCGAATTTAAAAGAATTTCGATTATTCTATCATTAAGTTATTTGATAAATAAACCGCTTTGATGGAAAATGACTTTTGCAATTATATATATATATATATATATATATATATATATATATATGTGTGTGCGTGTGTGTGTGTAAAATACAACTCTATATTATATTTAATTACTTACTATTTGCAGCTATTTTGCGCCCTAATAACGGACTGGTAGGTAAGCCAACGCCGATTGTTCTAATTAAATTCTTTAACGATTTTACTGTGTTATCAGCGTTATTAAAAGTTGGTACTTCCCTGCGCAAATTACAAGTATTAATACAATATAATTTTCAAATGTAGCGATAAATTCACACAATTTACGTACATGTGTACCGGAACATATAATGGACATTATACGCAATTTAATTGAAAATAAAATAAGTATCGTAAGAGTTAAAAAAGGGAAAATCGCAGCCATTCGAATTTCAAGAAATTAGACAAAGATAAATAATATCTCCTGTGTTATTTAATGTATATAATTATGAACATATACTGCGAGAATTATTTGATAGATGGAAAAATGTCGTAACAGTAGGAGGGCTTCGAGATCAATAATAATATCGTATTTATGGAAATACACAGTTATGTTATGGTTAAAATCAAGAAGCTGAAACTCCTAAATGAAAGTTACAATATTATACTGAATAAATCGAAGACAAAAATGATGATTGTCGACAGATAAAAAAATAATCGATCAGAAACTGCAGAAATTGGAGGTTGTGAGATAACTCGGTGCGATAATAGCAAATACAGATGAGTCTCGCATTACATAACAAAATCAACAAGACTAGTCAATGTGCTGATTTTTCCTGTTGTAAAATATGCGTCCGAAACACAGATCAAAAATGCGAAGCCTATAAATGCCTTTGAAATGGCAATACATCGAAAGCTTCTATGTGTATCATGAATACTGCAACAAACGAAATAAATTAAAAGTTGGTACCTAAAGAAAATTAGAAGAAACGTGGAAAAACATTTTAAACATATAGTTAAAAACGTTGATTCCAAAACATGACACATTGTAAGATATTATACACGCTGGAAGTGAAGTAAATGCGTGAACAGGGTGTATATGTCGAACGATAATAGAATTATGAAGAACTGCGATGAAAATGTTATAATGATACATGATGTCACACGTTTTTTTTGTATATATATATATATATATATATATATATATATATATGTATGTATTTACATCTAACGATCATTCGGGCGTGTTATTTCATAAAACCAACAAAGGGCGTCAGAAAATTTTTTCTCAATTTTCGGAAATAATATTAAAATTTGATCGCTAAGGTTTTGAGTTTCTTTTGTAATTACTGTTGGGCGCTTTCCCAGGAATTATTATGAAAAATTTTTCATATCACTATCTTTTAAGTCAACTTCGTCCGCGATGTACGCAGTCTTTACATTCTAGTGACTCCTGCGTGTCATACACCGTTGACAAATTAACGATTGATTTAAACCAGTACATGAGAATTCATTCTGAAGGTCATTAATAATGCGAGAACTATTTACATGTTAAATATCACTATAAATTCAAACTGCTCAGTTACATTTCTTTTTCATTGTTCACAAATTGTATGTGAATTACGAACGCAACAATTCAAATTACATTTTTGATAAACTTCTACATTTCAACACATATTCTTAAATGACGTACAATACTGTCAGATATATATATATATATATATATATATATAGGGAGGGGCAAAGTCAGCTTGCAAACTCGACAATCGCGCATGCGTCAGTTCTCCAAGACTAATGGTTTTAGGCTGGTGTGAATTATCGAGGCGTTATTGGCCCCTATTAATTTATTATATGTATACGTGTGCAAATATTTACATACGAGGCTATTATGTGAAAATCGTCAACGAAATCCGGAGGTACGTGCGACACATCCGGCGAATTAATAAATCGTTGTTGCTGCTGCCTATACTCTAACAATGTCGCTAATTTTTGTTTTAGCATTTCATTTTCTTCTTGCAATTGTCTCACGCGATAAGCTTCTTCTTCGTAACTGATTAACACTGGCTGGGGTAGTGCCTACAAAAAAAAATTATTAAACTAAAATTATTCCAGACCAAAAATAAAAACGAAATTCTTGTCTATATTGCGCGACCGTTAATTTTCTCTAAGCTGTTTTTTCTCGCTCTTTGTATAATTTCCCTGTATTTATCAAGACATTTATTCGAACATACGTAAACGCACAACAGTATTCTACATATTTCCGAATAATTTATCAGAAAAAAATGTATATGTATAACAAAAGTTTTTATGTATCGTATCGTAAAATTCACGCGTACACTCATTTTTAAAACAAATTATCTTACACGTACTCTGTATTGATCGAATTTTATTTTTTAAAAAAATATATATATATATATAAAAAGGAGAAAAAACGACGTTATTCTACTTCAAATTTATAAACCCTAATTATGCACCCTAATTTTGCTTTCAACGTTGAATGTAATACGCTCATTTTATAACTATAAAATAAAATCATGCATTAAAGTGGCGCATGAATGCATTGTAAAAATCGTGTAGATTATGACAATGCACGAGCGAGCATAAAATTGTTGCGACTTATACAAGATTAAATTTTAACAATTTGTAAATGTATCGTATATTATCAAAAATAATACGCATTACATAAATATTAAAATTAAAGAATTTATTCAAGCAGTAATTATCAAAAATACCTGTACGTACCTGATAAACCAAAGAAAGAAAATTATGCAGTGTCACTAATAACGTATCTTGCCACTGTCTCGTAAAATAAACGGAAAAATTCGGATTTTCCTCCGGATTTTTAATATAAGGTAAAGCTGAAAAAGATACAACAAAATAAATTCCGAGTAACGCAAATTTTACGTAATTTTTTTTTAATGGATGTGTCTTTACAGCTTCTTTTTCTTCTTTTTATGCTAACTCTGTAAATGTCTTGCTGTACCACCGACGCATATCAGCTCTCCATGACATTTTTCTTCTCCCTGGTTTCCCATGTCCCTCGATGACAACATTCAGGACAAGTTGGGATAAATAATACCTTTCTGGATGTCTACTTATATGACCGTAATATTTTAATTTTCTGGAGCGTATAGTGTATAGTTCCATTGGCTTTGAAATTCTTCGCAGCACATCTATATTGGTAATATGGTCTCTGTATGAAATCTTCAAAATACGGCGATATATATACATCTCCAGCGCTTCGATTTTCTTTTCAAGTGTGGATGTGAGAATCCAGCTTTTCATACCGTAGAGTAGTACTGGCCATACGTAACATCACACTAGCCGTAATATTAACTGCAGGTTGTCTTTCCGGGTCATCAGATTTTTCATATTTAAAAAGGTCTTCCTCGCTTTTTCTATGCGTGATCGTATCTCGATCGATTGATCGGTTTCCTCATGAAACCCGGTTTCGAGATATTGAAATTTATGAACTCTATCTATGACTTGACCATTTACTGTTAATTTAATTTTTGCTATGGCTCCGGTATCGCTCTTTCTATGTATTGCTAACCATTTTGTTTTGCTTACATTTATTTCGAGGTCATATTCTCTGTTTATTAACTCGACCAACCATTTCTTATCAATGTTATCTGAGATTAAAACTGTATCGTCTGCATATCTTATGCTTGAAAAATGTCGGTTTTCGATGTTGATACCATCCTCATCCCTGAGCGCTTGCTTAAAAATTGCTTCTGAATATATATTAAATAATAACGGTAACAGTACGTAACCTTATCGCACACCTTTCTTAATTGGTATTTCTTCTGATTCAATATTTTCGCTTCTGACTTTTGCAGTTTGATTCCAGTAAAATTTCCCTATTAATCTTCTAATTTTCCAGTCTATTCCAATCGCCTCCAAAATTTCAATTAATCTGTCATTTACAGCTTACCCAACGTAATATACTGTACGTACGAACTGACTAACATTTCTGTAAAGGTGGACAACTAGAAATAGACGTAAATTCTTAAGATGAAGAATAGACAATAGATTATATGGAGGACCGTTACATGATGAGCGCAGTGGATATTCCAAAGAACTGCAGTATGGAGAGTGCATCAAGGAGTTTCTCTAAGTTACATAAAGAATAGGCGATCCGGTAACCATGTTCGAATCGCAATATGCTGATAGGTACAATTCCTTAATGCTTTTATGTTTCTAAAAAAGTAGAACCGTGAAAATTTAAGAAGCGACGATTGTAATTGATAGTACTAAGTGAGGAGTGACTGCTGTATATTCTCCACATACGTCTGTTCTCAAAGTTTCCTACGTTCCGACTGTACATATATCACATTAAACGTACCCTATATCTACGTAGTTAGAAATTAGCCGAAATATACTTACTATACCAATCTTTCCATTCCGATTGATTTTGAAGTTCGCTTGTCATTTTCGATAAAAATTCACTCACTTTATCCATTTTATTATTAGATACAGCATTGACAACGTACAATTTAAGAACGGAATGTTCTAACTTCTTGACAACTGTCATAAGAAAATGTATAATTTTATATATAACTAAAACGATTAACCAAATTTATTATAAGATTATTCACACGTACGACGCATTATCTAACATTATACACATAAAGAAACGAAATTATAAACATAATTAAAATACTGAAAATGTTCATTTAAATTAAATTGATAAATATTTTCGTGTTCACTTATAATTATGTAGCAAAAAAAAAAAAACACATTTATAATATACAAGACAATTATATTTACCGAACTTGTAATTTTGCCATTTACGTATTTATAATTTGAAAAAAGGAAAAATAATTATAACATAAAAATGCAGTGTATTTATATATACATATATATATATATATATATATATATATATATATATATATATATCGTTTGTACTAGCAAATCCACACATAACAAAATCAAGTATCAACTCATTAATATCTAAATAACTTAAAATGCAAAATTATCAACGGAAAATGCGAAAAAGTACTTTTCATTAATTAAAATGAGCTTACAAATAAAAAATGAATACAGCTCCATGTAAATAATTATAAAAGTATGTGTAGAAACATATAACCAAAAAGAAATATAACAAACATTATATTGAAATATTCAAATCTTCTATGTTTTATCTTTTATACCTTAATGACAAAGAGAATGTCAATGAACCGTACTTCAAAAAATACTAGAGTAAAAAACACTAAGTGGTTTTCAAAACGAAAACTGATAACTTTTTAAAGGATTTAACCAAAATGAAACGTCATTTTCCTTTAAAACTTAGGCCACATAGCAAACAGTGGATTGCGACCCGCAATGCATCGCCAAATTCAAATAAATGTATCGCCGTGTTGTTTTCCGAATTTGTTTCATTAATTCGGTTTTATTCATTTATTTCATTACATCGTTTAATTCTGCCTATACTTGCGTTATTTTGTTACAATTATTAATTTGTTATCAGGTATGCAGATAACAAAACTATGGACAAAAACCTGAACAGGAATGAATTTAGTGGCGCTTATTCTACTTCTAACCATATCAAATAATAAACAATTAAGAACTTATTAAATATGGATTTACATTTTACGTTGTTAATAGGGAAAATGTTCGTTTTGTTATTTGTTCGAACAAGTTAGTAAATGGAAGTTTTAAACCTGCCTAAGTTAAAATCACATTTGAAAACTAAACATAAAGAATTTGTAAATAAATCTGAAACATTTTTTTTTTTTAATCCAGCAGAAAATATAAAACCTCAAATTGTATTTTTGAAAACATGTACAATTAATGAGGAGGCTTTAAAATTATCCTTAGAAGAAACGACACCAATATGTTCCCGTCCTTTCCTAAATTTATTAAAGAAAATAATACAATTTTTTGCAATCGAAAAATAATTAATTGATATTTCATGCGACGGAACACTGAATATTGAATTGAAATCTATAGCTTGACAAAAATTGTGTCTATAAATTGAAAACAAATATGCTGATTTAAAAATGTGAATCCAATTTTTCAAAATTAGTTGCAATTAAAACTAAGTATCGATCTCGTTTGGATCTAGAGGATGACTTACCGCTTGCGATTTCAATACAAATCCGAACAGAGAAGTAATCATGACTTCCTTGTAAACGCGTACATTACATTGAATTTAAAAAATTTACTTGCATAAATAAAATTATTATTTCATACAACTTTGATTCAAATCTCTAATAAGACAGAAATGTGTACAATGTTTTTAAAATTTTGATGCGCTAGTGTAATCAATAACGTCACGGACAATTTTAAAACACCTAGTAGTCGAAAATTACAGAACGAATCCGATTTAAATTACATTACAATAAAAAAATAAGTATCACAACAAAATTTTAAACAAAACGAGGAGTCGTAAACGAAATTAGTGTGCGCACCAAATACTAAATGCTACATATAAATTACTCGGCACTCTATCATATACTGAGCAAGAATATAAATCTAAATCGTGCTGTTTTGTAAGATAGTACGTTACATTTCAAGAAAACTTTTTTAATTTCCTTACTAAAATTATTCGGTTAATGAGTTTAATGAGAGCAATTTTTATTAGCTTTACGAATACGAATAATTATAAAAGACTTCAAAAAAATATTTATACTTAACGATATAATTTACTAGATTACCTTCGAATGGGTTTTTATTTAATATAATCTAACAAAATATGAATATTTTTATACTTTTATACCGTTTCAATTCTCACGAGGATAAAGTACTGATACAGTGCAAATAAAAATTAATTATTAATATAATCATATAGATATACTCGATATTCCGAACATATTAAATTAGTTGATGGATTTGAAATTTGAACAATATATATTAATATTTCAATGTCATATTTAATTCTAAACTCGGTTAAAAAGTAATATTATTAGTTTCAATTTCAAACTTAAAAAAATTTTAAACAGTATTTTAAATATCATTTAAACTGCTGACATTTCACGAATTCATTATTTATACTACATAGAGAAATTTAGTTCATGCTTAATTGTATCTTAGAAATTTACCAGTTATATAATCTTGCTCTAATTTTGAAAACATGCGTTGATCAAAGTGAGCCCACAATTCCCGTAAAGCAACCAGTTCATAACTGTAAACTAGCTGCAATATGCTATCAATAATACGATCTACCTATTGATAATCAAATAATTAATTTTTCGTTCCTTAATACAAAAACACAAAAAATAACTAGTGCTATCATGCTGTATAAACACTGATACCAACCCTAAAACCTTTGTCTTTATCGTTTTTCAGATCCAAATCAAACGTTTTTAAAGTACCAGTAAATCCTCTAAATAACAAATACTCACGAATTAGTTCATCTATATACTGGACGTGTGACATTTTAACGTAAAAGAGCCCAACATACTTTATAGTTTCTACATTTTTAATTTAACCAAGTTTGATAGAATTAAGATACAATAACGTACACTTGTCGAACGGGAAACGGGTAAACAAACACAAAGACAATTCGATTCGGGACAGATTGGATTTTATCGATAGTATATTTTTACAAAAATTACTCACACTTTAATTGAAATAATATTATGCATAACGTTTCATAACAATTAATAATTATTTTAATTATATAATTTTTATATATATTGGATTTTATCAATAGTATATTTTTACAAAGATCACTTAGGCTAGGCGCGCACTACGAGTTTTTTGCCGTGCGGCGAAAAAACGTGCGACATTTTGCAGTGCGGCAAAAGTAAGAAAAAACATCAGATGCGCGCACTACGGCACAATGATAATTTTTAAAATGGATTTAGTAGAAGTAGCTTGTATTTCTGCTCTTGTAATTAGAGCACGTAGGAAAAAGAAAAGATTTTGGGTACACCCTCTTGTCAGTGAAAACAAGGGACAATTCTGTAAAATATTTGGTGAACTTAATGATTATCCTGAAAAGTTTTTCCAATATTATAGAATAACTAAGGAATGTTTTTATGAACTTTTAAAAGTAGTTGGACCGTATATTACATATAAAAATACTCAGTTCAGAAATGCAATATCCCCGGAAGAAAGACTTTCAGTGACTTTAAGGTAAGTATTTACAATTTAATTTAATTTGATTTTTTGATAAAAATAATGTTTATTGTTAAAAATACACTACAAATGATCTTTTTAAATTTTACTATAAATTAGTCCCCTCAAATAAATCTGAATCATCATCAATTGATTGGCAAAACTGTTCATAATAATTGTGCGCATAATTTGTTGTTTCTGTTGGAATTGATGGTGAGGTCTGAGTTGTATGAGGTAAGGACTGTCTTGATGATGACGTTGTTGATAGTGTTGGTGATGGTGATGGAATTGTTGTTGACATGTATGTATTACTTCCCCTTATTATATTTTGTGGTGGCAAATAAGACTGCATAGGCATGTATGTGCACACAGGAGGAACACATTCTAAATTCTTTGCTTGTCTCATCACTCGCAAAATTTCAGTCTTCGCAAAGAATTTTTGTTCATCATTTAATTTCCGCATCGTTGGTATTAACATTAATGCGAAACTTTTATCTTCATCTATGTCTGTTTCAACAGAAGATTTCTCTTTCAAAATATTAATTAATTGTTGTTCAAAAGTTTGTGAAGATTTCTTCTTTTGAATTGTACAAAGATTTGGATTTACCAAATTCGATGGTGGAATGGGAATACTTATCCGCGAATCACTTTTACTTACCTTTTCTTTTTGTTGAGTTTCATTCATTCATTCCATCTTTGAAACAAACTTTGGCAAACTTTTGCCCATAATCTCTGTTTAATGTTCCTATCGCTGTATTCTTTCAAAGTTATATCATATAAAGGTGGTCTTCTTTCAACTTCAGTTATAAGCATTTCAATATTAATAAAATCATCTTGATTATCGGTCATCGTTAACGCAGAAATACACTAAATACAATAATGAAAAATTGGGCAGCAAAATAACTGTAGTGCGCGCAGTCATAGCTAAACTACTGTATTACAACAAACCGGTTTTTCGACGCAGCAGCGATTTACTGTACAGTGCGCGCAATAAAATGGAAAACCCCATGTTACAAAACTGCAGCGTGACATTATGCCGCAAAGTTTTTTCGCCGCGCCGCAAAATATTTGTAACTTGTTACAGATTTTTCGACGCAGCGGCGATTTACTGTGGAGTGCGCGCAATAAAATTGAAAACTCCATGTTACAAAACTGCAGCGCGACATTATGCCGCAACGTTTTTCCGCCGCATGGCAAAAAACTAGTAGTGCGCGCCTAGCCACTTTTCAGGATAATTATTAAGTACACCAAATATTTTACAGAATTGTCCCTGGTTTAAACGTTCACTGACAAGAGGGTGTACCCAAAATCTTTTCTTTTTCCTACATGCTCTAATTACAAGAGCAGAAATACAAGCTACTTCTATTAAGTCCATTTTAAAAATTATCATTGTGCTGTAGTGCGCGCATCTGATGTTTTTTCTTACTTTTGCCGCACGGCAAAATGTCGCACATTTTTTCGCCACACAGCAAAAAACTTGTAGTGCGCGCCTAGCCTAATCAATTTAAATAATATTCACAACGTTTCATAATAATTCAAATAATTCTTTTAATTATATAATTTTAATCATATATTGTAATAGTGATTTTTTATTCCTTTGACAGCAATAAATATATATTTTGTTGTTTTTTGTGGACAGCTGGACACTAAATTAAATTCTAGCCAATCATTTTTATACATGTTGTGCCCTGTTGAGGCCTGTTGTCATCTGTTAGGTTTTGATTTGTTTAAAAAAGCTTTGTGATTTGGTGAATAAGATATTTATATAAATGGTTTTGATTTTTCATTACACTCTTCAAATAACAGAAATACAACTTATTTATTAGAAATAAAAGTATAGTGCATTTTGATATTACAGAATGCTAAGCCATTATTTTAAATATTTGTGCTTTTATTACGTCTTTATTCGTTATAGTTAAACTAAGAAAATAAATAACACAATTACATTCTCTATTTATTTATTTATAAACAACATTAAATATATAAGTTAAAATTATGTACGCAATTATCCCCATAACCCATAACGTTCTATATCCAGTGTTACCACTAATACATAACAGTTTTAATTAACAAAATCGTAATAAGTATATTAACGATGTTTAGTTAGTGTTTGTTAATTGTTCATTTATTATTAGAATCTTAAGTAAATTTAACACCCCATCGGTGTAATTAGTATTCTTTAAATATATTTTTATTTTTTTAAAACTGTTTTATATAAGCAAATACATAACATAAGTGCAGAACGGAAAAGGGCTGAACATTGCGACCCTTAGATTCAGTGAAGTACATTGGTGCAATTATAGATACATGAAATTAGGATAAGCCAACTTCTGTTACTCTGGTGCAGATAGTGGTGGTCATGATGGAAGAGTTGGGGTACTATTTGATAATAGTATCAGTAACTCTGTGTAGGAATTTGTATCAACCTTTCAGAGAGTGCTACTTATCAGGCTTAAGACAAATTTCCGGCCATTGAATCTTATATAAGATATGCTCCTACAGCCTACAAAGATGACAACATAATTGAAGAATAATACAGTAAATTTTGTTATATTTACTTGAAAGGCCCTCCACCTTCCCCAAGCCGGTGTTCCTCAACGCCGGGACAAGTCCCGTTAAGTTTATACCACCGACCCGTTTCCTTCCAAAGACCGTCAAGACGGCTTCCAGCCCGATGTATTCGGTGGCGCGATTGAGGGATCGCGGCAGCCGTCACCGTCTAACTTTTCACCTACCGGCATGTTCCCCGGGTCCGAAGTCCGGGCCGATAAAAACAATTACAATCGTATAGTGGAGCTCGAGAGACCGAGCTACTGTCCCCCAACAAGAAGCGCAAGCGCAGTTTGTCAGGTACTAGACGAGTTCATCTCGGGTGACGAGTTTGCGACCCTATAGGGCTGTACAGCGCAAACCTCGTTTCCGCTTTTAAGAGCTATTCTATATAGAATGCGCAGAAACTGTAGGCCGGTAGACCAGGTAGATATCTGACGGAAGAAATCTGTCCAGCTCTCGGCCGGCACGCCCATAATTTGACGATACCGACCGAATGAATTTTCCCTGGCCGAAGTTGCTCGTCGGCAAATTCCTCTAGGCACATCTGTTAGTGCGTTCAACAAGTGGGCGACCATGCACGCACGCACCAGCACCGCACACGCACTGCCGAGGCGTTTCCCGCAAGGAGAAACGTTGCTCGTAGCACGCGAACGGGCCGTGCCGCGTACCGAAACATGTTAGCGCCCGCGAGGGCACAAACCATTCGCATGTTTTCCGGTCGACCACACTAGGCAGTAAGGACTTGGTGGCACCGTCATATTCCACCCAAGCCCTTTGCCATCTCGCGAGAGCGACGTCGTATACTTTGTTACGCAGGGACCTGCTTATTTTGCGGCCCTTTGTAAAGACGCCAACAGTAGCAAACTCAGCATGCATGCTTTTATTTATTATCGAAGCGCACACCAAGCTACTAATTGTATATGCTCTCGGGCCACGAACCGTTATCCTGTCCCGGTCGTCGAGGGTTATACTCATACTCGCCGACGATAAATCATCGAGCGCACAGAATACTTCCCCCTCTCAGGTAACCCGTGCATTGTACCTTAATGCGAACATCACAGCGCGACAGTAAACTTCTAGCTCTAGCGGGAGTATTCCCGCTAGGTCGATCAAAGCAACCGTCGGGGCTGTTCGGTAGGCTCGGGTCATTACGATAAGGGCAGGCCTTTGTGCGCTTCGTACGAGGTCAACTAGCTTAACATTAGTGACCCTGTGAACTCATACCGACGCACCATATGTGACGATCGGTATAACTATCGCTTTGTACAAAAGCTTCGCCGGAGCGTACGGGATCCCCCACTCAGCCCGTGCTACTCGGGCTATACCGTGGTACGCCGATATTGCATTTGCGACAACGTCCCGTAGGTGACCTGAGAAGCTTTCGCTAGAGTCTAGCGTAACTCCCAGGTACTTCAGAGACGTTGCTCAGCGTAAAGGTTTGTTCCCAATACAATCAGATTTCAATCGGGATGAGTTTAACTAGAAGCGGTGAAATTACCACATCGGGTGCCTGGAATGCTAAGGTTGGATAAGGAGCCCAAAACAAAATGGTTAGCTATTTTGGTTTAGGAGAAACGAATAGATAATGTGACAGACTTGTACAATTCCGTAGCAAGTAAAATGGTGATATCGAACACTTTTCTACAGCTACACTCGCGCAATATTGGAAGCAAATTGACTTTATACTGTTAACATCTCATATCAGCATTAACTTTCCCATGTGCAGATGCTAACTGTGATTATAATGCAGTAGCTATTATCCTTAGAATTTGGTTTTACTAATCTTACAAAACCCCTAATGTTTCAACGCACTGATATGGAAGCTTAAAGATGACATCATAAGGGCAGCAAATAGAGATGTAATGATTATAAATCTTAAAAACTCCTAATGTTTCAACGCACTGATATTTGGAAGCTTAAAGATGGCGTCATAAGGGCAACAAATAAATAGAGATGTAATGACTATGGAAGATAAATGCAACATCCAAAACAAGATAATCGGCCGTGTTAAAAGGAATAGAAACAAGGCATGGATGTATGAAAATATAATAGCCCTAATAAAGAACATTACTTAATAGAAGATTTTGAAAATGGACACGATGAAGCAGTTTTAGCTACAGAATGCTTTAGTTCTGGAGTCTCCAAACTACGGCCCGAGGAGCACATCCGGCCCGCGGAGAGCTAGCATACTTGAAAACTCCTTTTAGAGAACATATTTTTTATAGCAAATTAAATTTAGTTTACTGAAGTATTCTAATTTTATGTTGAATAATTATTAATATGACATCTACATTGATATGGTCATAGGCTAACTACTCATAACATTGTTGTAGGCTTATTGTTATTGTTTTTGTGATAAGTTGGATAAAGAAACACAGAATTGTAATGAGTAAAGACATCTATAATACACAGAAAATTTAACTTCAGTATATAATAATTAACAAATTATTGAAATGAATCCAACCAACATTTTATACATTTATTAAATAAAAACGTAACTTATAACAAGCATAATGACATATGAAATACTAATGAGATTTATGTAATTGAGATTTTCCACTGACAATAGTTTGTAGTTGTGGACTAATATTACTTGTATCAATTATTAAAAGAGATTTAAGATGCTCATCAGTTAATTTAGATCTGTAAACATTTTTTGTGTACTTCATTTTGGAGAAGGTCTTCTCACACAAATAAGTAGTACCAAAAAAGAAAACAGCCCACGAGCAAATTTATGCAAATTATCAAATTGTGTCAGTGGAAGACTCTTATAAAATTCCAACAAAGATGAGTTTTGATATTTGTTCTTAATTATATCACTGCATTGTAGATCGATCATTTCCATTTGAAGTTCCGGGGCTAGGGTTTCAATGTCAGTATCAAAAGGATTCTGAAAAATCTTAATTTGATTCGCAATGGAGTCAAAGTCCGAGAAACGAGTATCAAAATTTATTTTCAAAGCACTCAAAGTTTCGATTGCAAAATCGATAGGAAACTCAGTCTCAGTGGTGTGGCTGAATATTTCACATGTTTTAAAATGTGAAAAACATTTACTTCGTAGTTGTGACTGAAACAGTATCAATTTCTTCCGGAATGATTTGATATTAGTGTATAAATCAGGAAGATGCTGGTTTTCTCCTTGCAATCTCAAATTCAGTTCGTTTACATGTTTTGTCAAATCAACATAGAATGCTAACTTCCACAGCCATGAGTTGTTTTGTAATTCAGTAAGAGAGCGATGCTTTTCATTCAAAAAAATCTCAATCACTGCTCGAAGTTCAAAAAAGCACTGAAGGACTTTCCCACAACTAAGCAAACGTACGGCAGTATGATAAGGTAAGTCATTTTCTCCAATCTCTTCAATAAATTGTCGGAATTGTCGGCGATTCACCCCAAAAGATCTGATAAAATTAACAGTTGATATGACTAGTTTCAGAACTTCAGACATATCCAAACATTTTCCGCACAAAGACTGTTGATGAATGATACAATGTAAGACTAATGGTTTTGAACCACCGTCATTTTCTACAGCCTTTGACATAAGAGCGACCACTCCTTTATCTTTCCCACTCATGTTTTTGCCTCCATCAGTTGTAATACATTTCAAGTTTTTCCATCGAAGGTTCTTTTGATTAATGGCCATTTCAACTCCTTTAAAAATATCTGTACCAGTAGTTGTGCCATGAATACTATACATATCAAGAAGTTCTTCATGCACTTCATAGCTTTTATCTACTCCTCGAATATAAATTAACACCTGAGCAGTATCTGACACATCCGTTGACTCATCCAAGGCCAAAGAAAACCATTCAACATGTCCATTTTTGTCGAACAGTTGAGAGGATATATTTTCAGCGATGTTTTCTACCCTTCGAGCCACAGTGTTTGCTGACATACTGACAGTTTTTAATAAGCTTACCTTTTCAGGGCACATTTCTCCATCTACTGCAATTATGCATTCTTTGATCATTTCTCCATCGGTGAATGGTTTTCCACGTTTTGCAATTTCAAGAGCCACACGAAAGCTGGCACGTGTTGCAGCCTCTTGTTCAGTTTTGAATTTTGTAAATGAACATTGCTGCGATTTCAATCCGCGCTTCATAGCTTCGAATTTTTCTGTCCGCAAACTTCCTGTATATTGTGAGTAATTTTGAAAATGTTTTGTTTCATAATGACGTTTGATGTTATATTCTTTGAGAACGGCTATGCTTTCATTGCAAATCAAACATAGCGCCTTGTTACTGGACTCAATTACGAAATACTGAATGTTCCACTGATCTTTGAATTTTCTGCATTCATTATCAATTTTTCGCTTCTTTTCCATACTACTAAATCACACACAAAAAGCAATAATTCAAATCAAAATACTATTACAAAGTAAACTTAAACACGCACAAACACGTTTTAAGGAGGTACGTACTATTTTATTTCACAACAGTGTCATAGGAACTGACTTGTGGTTGCGCCTCTAGCCTTCTTATATATTCCAATTACTGCCATGTAGAAGTGAGTGGAAGACACCAGAACATTCTCGAAACAACGAGATTATTCTGTACGTGCTATTAGCGCCATCTGTTAGCAGTTAGCGATAGAAGGTACTACCTATTTCCGCTTGTGTCTACCAGATGTCGTGTCACGTTACTCCTCATGGCTCGTACTCTAGGACTAATAAATTACAGATAATGACAGGAAAATTAATAATATGCAGTGTTGCCGTTTTGCGGACTTTAGTCCGATTTGCAGCCTTTTTTAAACGTTGCGTACTTTTTCGGACTTTTTTTTTTCATCAGTGGACTATTTTACTTTTTACCACCGGCAACAATGATAATATGGTTTTGGCCCTCGGAACTTACTGGAGTAATCAGTATGGCCCTAAGGCTGGAAAGTTTGGAGACCCCTGCTCTAGTTCACCAACTCATGAAGAAGATTTAACATCCGTTTTTGAGTCAGAGTTGCCGGAAATTGTTAATCAAACAGATCCAATTATAGAAGAAAATAAAGACCTGTTGAAGATGTTGGCAGGCTATGTTGCTTACCGAGTTCGAAAACGAGGTCTAGATACAACGTTTTGGTATAGATATGTGGTTAATAATGAAACAGTTATACAAGCAAACTGGTTGTCAAAAATTTCAAGAGGTTCCCTGATGAATCTACCGAGGAATGGCTTAATATTGTCTACAAGATGGAACAGGAATTTAATGCGTTTCATGGTCCGGAAATTAATTAAAATTGCATGGTTATTTCAACCTGACCAGCTTACTTAAATCAAAATTTACCGAAATTGAAGATTTCGCAATTTCTTGTTACGTGAGAACGAGAACGTTTGTTCGAGTGAAAGCTTTAAATAAGCGAATGAATTTGAAAAGGTCCACTTGGAGAAACGTAGATACAGACGACAGATTGAAGAAAAAGAAGAAAATGAAAAAACTAGTAAAATGACATCTGATTTCGTTCCAGGTATGACATTTTTTCAATGGTTTTAATATAATTAAGTTATTGATAAATAATTACTTATTAATTCTTATTTGTAGCGAAAACAAACATCGTGCAATGTTATTTAACGCTAAATAATAATGTTCATTTCATAAATCTATGAATTATAAAAAAAAAACAAAAAAAAAACAAAACGGTAAAATGATTTATAAAGAGAGAAGAATAATAAAACAGAGGAACTGTAGTAATAGTAACAGAGTGTAGTCGACTGGTGGGTCACACACGACGCGTTATTAGCAGCAGCAGTAGCCTAAACAGCATGCGCGTGATCCTACCTTGTACTTCTATTTACCTTGACGCAGTTGGTTACATTACTATAACGCAAACTACATGTTCCAAGTTTAGTGTATTGTATATACGAGAGATTCATTTTTATCCAGTTTCAGTATTATGGCATCCTATAATGAGAAGGAGCTCGAGTTTCGCGTGGAACGTTATTTTCGGCGTGAATCGATCACGACAATGCAAAGAGGGTTTTGAAAAGAATTCGTAGTTACGCAGTGTAAACTTGTACCATCTCGCGATTCAATTTTAATGCGGGTTGAAAACTTTCGAGAAACAGCTGTTGGAAAAAAAACGATTTTTTTATGGGGATCCCTTAAAAACTGCGTTTATGAAACGCGTCCACGAGATCTGGAAGACGTTAAAAATCAGATTTCTGAAGAAATTTCAAAAATTCAGCGACCTATGTTCGAAAAAGTGTTTGAAAATGTAAAAAGATTGAATGAATGTATTGTTGCAAATGGCCGGCATTTGAAAGATTGTGTTTCATAAATGATTGTAACCTAATCTCGGGTTTTCATATTTTAAAATATAATTTAATTCAAAAAATTTGTTCTAGTAGTTGTTGTTATTCAAAAAACAAACCGACCGTCTTCTCTTGGGCCCCCCTCTCTTTTACCCATTCATTAAAAAAAAAACACTTATTTCTGGATCCAATTTAGTGATTTTAATCACATTCTGTGTATTTCAATGCTGTTATAAACGTTAATTAAAATATAGACTAACAATTATTTTTTTCAATTAATTCGTTACGACTCAATTTTACTGTGTTCATATTTTATAAACTATGTAAAATCTAAATGTTAAAAATGTTCATGTTTTTGGATTGATTTCAAAAAATTATAATCTAAAACATTGTATAACATAAACAATTTAAAATAATAACTACACATAAAAAGTGTTGATATATCGGAGTAGTAGTTTTATGAATTATAAACAAAACAAAATCAAAACACAGTAGGTAATTGATATGCAAGATTTATTGTGCATGCTTGATAATGACGTAACTGTCGAAAAGTTTTGAAATAGAAAACTTTTATAGTGATTCAACTGTGTTAGTGTGTTATGATTTTGTTTTGTTTATATACATATAAATATGATATTTAATAACATTATATATATAATGCGTATTAATTGCTTGTTATTTTTTAAAATGATACATATATAATGAAGTAACAGTAAATTTGTGTTACTTGAAATTTTGCTATTAACAAAGTTTTTATATTAATTTCTATTTTTGTGTTGTAGCAGAAAACATCTCGCACGAAATGATAATGACCAAATCTAATGTTCATCTTCAATTCTTCATACGCACTGATAACACTGATGCTGATGACAATGTTATAATCGAGAAAATCGACTTAATCGAGTAAAATTTGTGGTCATCGTGAATCACTGCAATCACTTTTGATTTTTTTTTTTTTAATTAGTTATTCATTTTTGTACTCTATTGTTGTTAGTGTTACGTTACATATTTATATTTTTAAAGGATCATAATTTTGCAAGTAAATTATTTTTACATTTTTTTTTAGGCGTTTCATTACCTTTTTATAACAAGAATACAACTTTTTATTTTAAATGTAATAATTATCAGCATGTTCACATCCATTAATATTATGGAATGCGAAGAAGAGTATTTTGGAAGATCATAAGTCCATTAGTTATGATCAGTTGTAGTTAGTGTTCCATAATTTTAACCACTTATTATATAAATCTTATTTCTTAGTGAATTTTATATCCCATTCTTTATACTATTCCCTAATCGTATTTTTATTTTTACTATATATACCAAAATGTCAGGTTTTTTTCGAATATATGTTGTTCACAATAAATTTGTACGCTGTGTTTTTTATTGTTGCTACTAATAAAACGTGAATTTATAAAACGCTATTGAATGTGAAATTTTTTTAACTTTTGTATTTATGACAGCAATTTTTCATATTTGCTAATCGCATCATAATTACTTGTTCTTATAGGCTGTAAATTAGCAATCTTGAATACTAGGATATGTATACTGATGGGTTAGTATAGTAACATTACCTGTTCATATTTATCACAAATAACTTCGACAATTACATTATTAATTCACTATTTAATCTTGAACTAGGTTACATTGCATAACTGGATTAACAGTTAATCTTGAAAGAGAAATTAACACAGCTGGTTACGATGCAATTATATATTCTTCAGTCTTGGAAGCTGAAGAACCTCAATTGAAGCCGTTAATTGCGGCTATTACAGAAACTATTGAGGTTTGTTTTCTTTTTAAGAGCTTTTACTTTTTATTTTTATATGAAAATCACAGACAGAAGTAGAAATGAGATTCATTATCGTTGCAAATTGTACGTTAACCGACAATACTAAATAATATCGTTTGTAAATGTATAAATATATTTCAATAATTTTTGATCAAAATATTAGGTCAAATCATATTCTTTGTAATTAAAAACGAACATTTTTAATTGAAGTTTACCTAAACAATTTGATAACTACTACGTATTTCTGAAAATAATGATTGATGACACGCCCACTATTTTGTTAACACTACTAGTGTAAAAAAAAAAACGTTCTGTATTCCTCAGGTGGAGGTGCACTCGAATTATGCTAAAGTTACTAAGTACTAAGAGAAGTATATTTTAAAAATTATTTGTTCAAATGTAATGTAACTAAATGTAGTGTGTATTATTTCGCAATACCATGTTTATTGAAGGACTTGTTGATAGTCTATATAAGTGACATAAATATATAAACATTACAAATATGCCCGACTTTTAAAGTCTATATAAACAGCTTATTTTTTATAAAACTTCGATTATTTTTTTAGTGTACGTAAATAAATTGTTTCATGTGACTACTTATTAATTACGTGTTATCGGTAATATTGTTTGAGGAATATGTTTAATCTCAACCATTTAATTTTATGATTGCACTATGTAGATAGATCGTGCGATTTTAAATGAGGGAGCTGTTATAAAGATCGATTTACCAGCAAGAAGACTCGTATTTGTACCAGTTAATATAAATAAGGAATACGATGATGTAAGATCGTTTGGTGAATGTGCTAAGAAAGCTATGTTAAGGTAATTAAATATTTATTTTTAGTTTATTATTATTTTTTTAAGAAATTGAAATATACTTATGTTTGATTATTGATTGTATTGATTGATGTAATTATATTTATTTCTAACAAATTTTTGAAATCGTGAATTCAGATAACGGATATATGAGTATATTTTTAACTTTTGTACATATTATTACAATAACGAAAAAATTATCTAATTCTACTTATAATGTGTATATCAATAATATTATAATAAGTATAGTTTTTGTATTGTGATTTTAATGTTCATACAGGTAATGTTAATACTGTTCTTAATTTTGCTGATTTAATCTTAAATTAATATTCTTTAACTTTTTGTTTTTATCTTTTTAAATATTCACTTGATAATGGTCTGAGAGCCGAAAAATTTAGTGATTTTAACTTCTTTTTTGTTGTTTATTTTAAATAAAAATCACTACATTTCACATTCTTCAAATTATGCAAAATATTATTTAAACTATGCCGCTAGTGAAATCGTTTAACTTTCTTGAAACTCATTAAATTACATTTTCTTCGCGTGAGGTGTAGTAAATTTATATGTAATAAGTTTTCGTGCATTAATTTTATTCGTTGCAATCATTATTTTGATATCAGGTAGTTACAGTAAGTGTGATTTATGCGTTTAAAAAACCTATCGTCCGTAGAATGATCTTGAATTAACAAAGTTGATAATGTAACGAAGTTCATTTAATCATGGAAATGAATTAAGAGGCCACACACCAGCATTCTTTCATATTTATTCTTGATTATATACGCGTAATTAAACTTATGACCTCTCATATATATAATTTGATTCATAATTCGTAAAAACACGATGTACACTAAATATATATTGTTAATCATCAGCCTTATCAATAGTTTGTAATCTGTCGTCATTAAATAAATAAAAATTTTGATGAATAAATTCTTCGGATTTATTTTCATTTGTTATAATCGTGTTTTACGTTTACATTAAAAGACTAAAATAAAATAATTTTTCAACTGGAAATAAATTTATAATTTGTATTAAAAACATCGATAAGGTTGAATAAAAAACTTTGATATATTTTGTGAATACTTAAAATTTATTCTGAAAAGAAATCCGTTTGTGATAAAGCATGTTGATAATTTCAAAATTTATTTGAGTAACAATAATTATATTAAAGTAGTAGCGCAAAATTTTATTCATATCAAAATTGCGATTCTCTTTTGTTTACATTAGACCATTGTTTTCAATTTATAGATACACGGCGGTCACCGCTTTTCATTCATGTTGCTAAATTAACAGAAAATTATTAAAATTTATAAATATACATATATTTTTTCTGCCAGAGCCATCAGTGCTGGTTCAAAATGTCCGTTATTTGTCTTACCTATGTGCAAAAAGTATTCTCATTGCCAGTTAGTGTCGTTGTTGGGTGCTTTGGAAGCACTATATGTGGTAATTATATTGTTCATTGATAAATTATATTATGTTACGAGCTGATCAGTTCTCACGACACATGCAGTATGTCGCATTTACTTTTACGTATATATATTCTCAATTAATCAACACTATCTATATTTATTCTAAAGTACGAATTTAGGACCTTTATAAATAAATAAGTACGCGTCATCTAAATAAGTACTTAATATATAACATTTCAACGAAGCTATCATATTTCGAATATGTATATTAATAATTATATTTTTTCTTATACATTAAATAATGTATTTTCCTATCACAAAATTATTTCGAATATTAAAATTTATTAATCCGGTCTCCGCGAGGGGTCATATCATAAATCTACCGGTAGATAATTCCTCAAGGGGAATATAAACTGCCAATGATCATCTAAAAATTCTTGTTGAATAATTAAGGGGACACTCGCTCTAAAATAATCTGTTTGTCGTGAATGACTCACTCTACTCGAGTTGCGGGTAATTAAATACGATGACCATAATTTAATTTAAATCTTTATTTCGATATTCTATAAATTATATGAAATTATATTTTTTTTCATTTGACGCGTGTAAGATTAATATTTATATTTGATATTTATATGCGTTTTTAATGTTTATATTAGTACTACTTTGTATACGATGTACTATCGAGAGGCCCTTAAAAAAATATGTATTTCGGTTTTAAGATTACACAGTATTTTGTTTATTTGATGTTTTTGTAAATTATATTCATACCATATTTTTGCGATGACAGTACAATGTTTTAATATACTAACATTGATTTTTGTATTATTTATTATTTTTACGTTTAATGAGTAGTAACGTTTATCGTTGTACAAAAGAACTTTTTAGATTGCCTTGTGCTATAAACATTCCATACAAAAACATAATAGTTAGAAGTCTTCGCGTTAAAAGATTCCTGTTTTGCTCTTTATTATTGCGTTTAATAATAATATTAATCATTATGTTCTTGTCTTGTTTATCGTTTCATTCTTTCAGAAAATTTTCGACATCAAATTACTCTAGATCGTTTTAAACTTGATTTTATTTTGAACATACGGGTATTAGTTACAAATTGTGCATGCAATTTTCATTCATGAAGTTTCTTGCAACTTTCTTATTTTTACAAATAAGTGGAAATGGATAACGCTTTGAACTATTTAGCAGAATTTTTGCATTTTTAAGGTTATATTCAAATTCATCTAGTAATTTTTAATATTTTCGGTATTATTTTATTTTATGTAAATTTTAGTAGTTTAATGAAAGAAAAGTTTAGAACGTATATTTTTGAATTATTTATTTAGAACTTACAGTATAGAGAAGACAGACCAGGCGTTTATCCAAAAGTTGATAAATTAGGAGTTTATGGCGGTGATGGAATAAATACAAAAAATATTATAAACACCGCCGTTGTGTTGGAATGTGGACGGTAGGTCTTAGTTTATAAATTGAAATTAACTAGTAAGATTTTAACATGAAATACCTGAATAGGACTGTTTAGTCTATACCTTATGTAATAATAATAGACTAATTCGAATATTTATATATAATTTTAACTATGTGCAATTTGAGATGTAGTGGTAATTGTTAAAATTTCGAGATTGTAAATTACAACTTGTAGAACTATGACCGTATTTAATTTTTCATTATAAATTTCTTTTAAATCTATCGTAAATACATACTGAAATTTATTCGTTAGTTACACGAATGACTACCTTAACAACTGCTTATGTTCATAAATTTGACTAAGATAGTTTTTAACCTTATGGATCATATTCTTCAACTGAACGTGTAGCAGATTCAGTTAGTATTTAAAACAAATAAATTATGTATATATATGTGTGTGTGTGTTTTTTACAATACGTTTCTTGAAGTTAAAAATAATACGATTTTTGTTTATATTTTAACGTGTTTTTTTTTTTTTTGTGAAAATTTTCACTCTACTAGTGTAAAATTTACTATATGTGTTTATTCTCTTCCTTGTGATCTGTTTTCAACTAATTCATGAACAATTACATAATGACTCTTAATTATTTCTACTCTTGCGTTTCCTATTATTTGTATAATATTTTATAATATTATTTTTCATAATGATGCATCAATACACCTTCCCATGTTTCGAAATTAAAAGATTTGTCGCGCGAGATATCGGCGGTTCTGATCCGGAAAGGATGACACCAATAAATGTAGAAAAATACGTTATAGAAGAATTCAAGGATACATCTGTATTGATTGAAGTAATAGACGATCCGAAAATTTTTAAAAAAGAATATCCGGTTTTTGAAGCTGTTAATAGGGCGGCTAGTGGTAAAATTTTGTTAAGTGTTAATCTTATAATGTTGATTATGTTTCTTCTACCTAAAAAAAATTAAGAGTAATCGTTATTTTAATTTTTGTACAGAATTCAATTTATGAAACGTTAAAAAATCACCTAATAAATAATTACGACGTAAACGTTATTATTTGTATTATATTGCAGTAATCGAAAGGCATCGAGGTCGTATAATAATCTTAACTTACGAAGGATCTGAAAATGAACGTAAAGAAACGTTGTTTTTGATTGGTAAAGGCGTTACTTATGACACTGGTGGGGCTGATATTAAAGCTGGAGGCGTTATGGCTGGTATGTCGTATGATAAATGCGGTGCCGCCGCTGTAACTGGATTTATGAAGGTAAAATTATTAATTTGTTAATTGAGTTACAAAGACAGTCTACTGGCATACATATCAGTCATTACTTATGTAGTCACTAAGTCATTGAGTTTATTGATCCGTATGTAAGAGTACTGAGACTTCTGGATTCAGATGATTACAGAGTCTTTTATCATGTCGGTAAGCCAAATCAGCGATGACCTCATTAACTTACTTAATTCTTAAATCAGCGTGCGGTGATTCGTTTTATTGAATTGATTATCGTACGAAGGAATTTATTTTGGATCACTTGAATAATTCGCTAGTTCGAAGCTTTGGTGCAACCCCACAGCTGTCCGTACGTCCCGATTGACCTTATAATAGTTAGATAAATTAATCTTTTATTTTCTAATTTCATTTTGGAATGTCGCCCTATGATCTAATACATTTGGCGTACTTTGCGCCTAATCTGGTGTGCTTTTACATCGATGTGAGCTCTCCAGGTTAGCTTAGCATCCAGATGCAATCCCAAATATTTTGCCGAGTTATCAACCGGTACTTTCTGATTATTCATGAAGACTACATAGCGGGGTCTCGCTTATCAGGGCGTATGTGACATGGACAGATTTTTGCTCATTATGCTTAATCTTCCAATCATTCGTCCATTTTATTATATGATCCAGAGCATGTTGAAGGTTTATTGTTGCTTTAGCTTGGGAGTCACTACTGACAATATTGCTGTGTCATCAGCAAACATCGCAATTGTGGTTTTTGATTTAGTTCGTATATCTATTGTGTATAGGAGATACAAGATGGGTCCTAAGACACTTCCTTGCGATATACCGCTTGAATTGGATAAAATGAGGATTTTGCATCTTCATAAGATACACAGAACTGTCGGTTTGATAAAGACAACCTCGTTCTCAGTTTGGAAATAAGGCTTTGATGCCATACTCGGTCAAACACCTGCGCGATATCAGAAAATACTACAGAGCAAAATTTTGTTCTTCGAACCCTTTTTCTACTATTGGCGTTACATGGTGGATCTGGTTAATAGTATAGTGATAAGCACGGAACCCAAATTGATGGTTTGATATATGCGTTGTTGGTTTGAGTCGTTTAAGGAGTAGTTTCTCATATAATTTGGACATTGCCGGTAAAAGTGATACTGGTCGATAAGATGTTACTTCTGCTGGTTTTTCTGATTTTTGAACCATAATAATTGTGCTGTTTAAAGGCTTCTGGAACATGTTTAAGTCTGAATGAAACATTGAATATGTATGTGAGTAGCACAATTTTTTTTTGTCGTTCTTTCGATACTGCTGGCGATATTTCGTCAAATCCTGGAGATTTTTTAGGATTAATGTTATCTATTTATCTTGCAACTTCAAGGGGCTTTACACATTTAATTGTCTAATAAGGTAGTTCTGTGATATTAGATTTTATCTGCGACTGGATATCATGTGGTTGAAATATCCTTGATAGGTGCCTACCAAATAATTCAACTTTTCTTTCGCCCCTCCGTATCCGATTTCCAGTTTCATCTTTCAATGGCGAGATTCTAATTATTGATTTCCATAAAGAGTAGTTCCTCCTCACTTGGACTTAATCCTTCCAGCTAGTTGACTACACTATTTTGCTTTATTTCTGTTTATTCAGTTTATTGCTGATACGTTTAAATATATTTTTGTCTACTGGATTACGAGTAGTGTTCCACACCTCGCTTTGCTTTTCTTCTATCTCTAATCAGTTGCCTGATTTCGAATGAATAACAATTTTCAAATGTTTACTATTTTCAAGAGCAGATGTTGCATTTTTAGTAGCTTTGCAAATTGTTTCTATAAACTTCTGACTCGGTATTTCTATTTCATGTGTTGTTTTTAATCTAACTTTTAAGTTAATTTGGTGATCAAGTTCATCTCTGAACTTGTCCCAATTTGCCTACTTATTGGTGAGATTAAATCGTTTCTGTTTTGTTTTTTTTATCACGGTGGCGCTAAGAGTAAGCAGTATGGGAATGTGATCCGAAGTTAAATCGTTATAGCCTTTAATTCAATATAATTTGTTGAAATACCCTTCATAAAATAGAAATCCAGCAGATCCGGTGCTCTGTTTTTTTACGTTGGCCAGTAGGTAGGTGTTTATGTTGACAAATATTTACTGTTGGATTTATTACAGGCTTTGAGTAAAGCTTTCCCTCTTGCATTTTCGGTTCTGGATCACCAGGCTGTATGTTTGGCATTCAAGTCTCCTCCTATGATGAATCTATTATCTAACTTTCTAAAAAGTTCTAGGCAGTTTCTTGCCTTCTTCAGTTATTTTAAGTCTTCTCTTGCTTGGTGGAAAATAAGCAAAGGCAAGTTTATTTAATTGTTATTTAGTTGGATAGTTATTTTTAAGTCTTCTCTTGCTTGGTGGAAAATAAGCAAAGGCAAGTTTATTTAATTGTTATTTAGTTGGATAGTTATGACAGTGACCTGCGTGTTATTCTGCTGTATCTCTATATTTTGGAAGTGTTTGATACTATTTCTGACAATTACTGCTGTACCACACAATCCTCCGCCATCTTGATGAGATGTGTGGCATGTTAAATAATTATTAATTGTTAAATTGGAACCTAATTTAAGATGAGTCTCTGAAATTAGAGCTACATCGATATTCTTATGATTTAAGAAATGCTCTAATTCGTAGGTTCGTCTTGTGAGTCCATCAGCGTTCCAAGTAATAATGCGGAATGATGATTCTGTCATTGTACTTTTTTTTTTTTACTTAGTTTTCTGAGACTGAATTGTTTTATTTTCCAGTCTAGAAATAGGACTATCTATTGTTTGCAGATATTTCATTATATCTTCAAGGCTTGTTTCCTTTTTCTCAGGAAGAAGTTGCTCTTGCATCTGTTGTTTATTTCTTTTGATTGGTGGTGCAAGTTGATTTGAAACCGCAGGTTGTGTTGCTGTTGTTCGTTTTATATGCAGTTGTTGTACCTCTGTTGTTTTTGGTTTAATTACCGCAGCGCTTTTTGCTTTATATACTGGACATCCTTTTCAATTTGCGGTGTGGTTTCCTCCACAATTTGCACATGTTGTTGTCTCATTCGTCTTTTTCTTACAGTCTTTAATCATATGACTCGCTCCACATTTCACACATTTGGGACTTCGTAAACAGTAATGTTGAGTTTCTCCAAACTGTTGACATATTTTACACTGTGGAAGCTCATTCTTCTTCCGTGGGACTTCTATTTTGATTTTAGTACGGAGTAAATGAGTTATTTCATATGCATTTTTGTTGTTTTCGTGTGATTCTATTTGAACGTAAAAGAGAGGTAATGACACTTGATAGGTCCGTTTATATTTTATACTTCGATCTTATGTGTGACATAATTTTTTTTAAATGTTGACAGTGACATTTCGGACTATGTGGCCATAAGTTGCAATTTCGTTTGTAATATCCTCTACATGTGTAGTGGGACGTAAACCACGAATCACAAATATATATGGTTTTTTCTCTTTTATCTGATATGTGTGGAACTGCAATACACGCAGAGTGTGATTTGTATTTAATGTTATGAGTTTGTAGGTAATCAGCATCATGAGGGCACATTATTTTCACGTCATCATTTGCAAGTGTTTGTGTGGTTATACTTGCATTTTCGGTGATGATTATATTGTGTAATTTGACGATGTTATTAATATTACTCACAAATATAGGAAGAATTTTTGGTTTGTTGGTTTTGACCATATCACTATAAGTTTGACTCATTTTCGATACAGATGATGAAGATAAATTAGCAGCTGTATTGGGGAGTTCAGACATCAATGCAGTATCCGGCAACTTTTGCTTGTGTTTCGATTTTTAGGTTTAGATATTGGTTGTTGAGTCTGTAGAAGTAGTTCTTCCAGTTTAGACTGCAATTTGCAGATTGTAAGACCTATTCTTTACAAAGAGATTTGAGCTCTGTGATAGTTAATGTATCATATGAGACACTTTTCGTAGTCACTGTTGTTACAGATTTATTTTGAGTTTATGAAGATCCAAGATCATTGCTTAAACCTGCATACCGTTTGCTGGTACTACTATCATCAGTTACATTAGATGATAGTTGTCTTTTGATGGAATATGAAACTTCTGCTTTGATTAATGTAATTGAGTTTAACATGGATTGGCTATGAGTAGTAATTTCCCTGTTTGTATTTTGCTATATAATATCAATGCTCCACGGTATATATATATAATAAATATCGTTGTTCGTAAAGATTTAGGAGTTCGCAAGGAATCAAATAATGATATTGACAAACAGTGTGAAAAAATTGTCGATGACCATATCTCAACATCTTAAAAAAAAAAAAAAATACGTTGGTTGTGTAATTATGTGTTTGTTGAAAAGTAATGCCAATAAAAATGAAATATATATTACAATATACGTATACATGCACATAATTTGTAATAATGTTTAAATTCAAAATTTTTGTTGAATAGACTAGGAAAATGTTACACTTATACGCGATATTGTTGTCATTTCTTGTAAAACCAACAAAAAAATCAGTGTTTTTAAATATTCTATACTGTTTAATAAGGATTAATTAAAAGATTGAAACTCGTTCGCACTAACTAAAATTATACGATGTTCATCTTTCATAAAATAAGTAAAATCAAAATTTATAAAATAGCGATATTTTTAAATCGGGTTCGAAAATTTATAATTTAAAACATTATGCAACGCAGATATTAAATAACTTTGTGCATTTATATAAGTATGTTATATTTAATAAAATTATATATGTGGTGCGCATGAATATTTGTTAGTGTGTAATTATCGATTTTTACTGTTATTGAAAAATAATGATAGATATATATAATAAGATAAAAGTAAATTCGACTTGTTCGAATTTTTCTGTTACGAAAGTTTCTATATTAAATTCTGTTTTATATATGTTTCATTAAGATGTTAATAGAGTAATATGTAGTTTACACGATTGAAACGTTTAACAGGTAATTTCGTTACTAAAACCGAGTCATATTAAAGTTGTCGGCATTTTATGCGTCGTTCGTAATAGTGTGGGAGAAAACAGTTACGTTTCCGACGAAATGATAATGACCAGATCTGGTGCCCGTGTACGCATTGGTAATACTGATGCCGAAGGCAGAGCCATAATGACAGATCCGCTTTGTTATGTAATAATTCTTTCATAATTTATTTTAAAATGTCGGTTATATTTTTTCTGTATTTTATTTTGTGCCGTGTTGATTGAAATTATTTTTAAAATTAAAATTTAGCTAGAAATTATTAGTACTGATATAACCTAATCACGAGATACCGTATTACCGCTACGTAATTGCGTAATTGTTACATCCGATTTATTTTATAGCGCAAAAATTTGAAACGGGGAATTTATAGCAATATATCATTTGCGTTGACACAATTTACACACTCATGTTTTCAATTATATATATATTTTTTTTTAATTTCTGCAATTATGCCACTAGCTATATGCTGTCTGGCAAACTTTTGAAAAACAGCGATTGACTTGTGAAATTCCATATATAGCGATAACGATTTTCGCTAAACGTATTTTAATACTTTTGTGTTTATTGCTGTTTATTAATAATAGATCCGTAGGTTTTGTTCGTTTTAATCGTCTGATTTCTGTCGAGTTATCCAGCAGAGCAACAGCTAAAGTATTTGTGTGATAATACAGTTTATCGCCATATTCACCAGCTATTTCTTGTATTTTATCTTTCACGGGTGTAACACCTAGGTCCGTGTGCAATGTAAGATTGCTTACATACCACGGTGCATCTGTGATAGTTCTTAATGCTTTATTTTGAAAGCGTTGTATTATCGCTATATTACTCTGCTTAGCACAGCCCCAAAGTTGACTTCCATAAGCCCATATAGGTTTTAGAATTTGATTGTACAATAATATCTTGTTCACCAGTGATAATTCGGATTTTCTTCCGATAAGCCAAAGCATGTTCCTAAACTTTATATTAAATTCATTACGTTTTGCTATTATGTGGCTTTTCCAGGTTAGTTGTCTATCCGAATGGACTATTAGATATTTTGCTGATTTTTTAACTGGAATTATCACACTGTTGATATTAATATTTTTGATTTTAGAAATTTTTTTATTTGTAAATATACGGGTTGATTTTTTCTCATTGATTTCTATTCGCCACCGCTTGAACCATATTGAACGTGTATTAATTGCTGATTGTAAATTAATTTCAACATTTTCTAAAGACGAGTTGGAACAAATAATAGCTGTATCATCCGCGAAAGTAACGATTTGGTACAGGTATATTTGCTGTATAAATTAGGTAAAGCATCGGACCCAATATACTACCTTGCGGTACACCGGCTTTTATTGGATGCAATCGAGATTCTTCATCTCCATATTTTACAACAAAATATCGTTCGATAAGGTACGATTTAAATAATTTAAAAAACTGATATGGGAGGTGGCACCGGATTTTATAAAGCAATTCTTCGTGCCATACTCTATCAAACGCTTGTTTAACATCAAGGAAAACTGCGTCACATATTTTTTTAGACTCCAAGGATTCTTCAATAATACTGACTATACGGTGAACTTGTTCCACAGTTCCATGAGACCAACCCTAAAACCAAATTGGTGTTCCGGTATTATGTTTTTACTTTCTAAGAAAAGTTTCATTCTTTTTAGTATTAGCTTTTCATATACTTTAGAAAGAACTGGAAGCAGAGAGATTGGTCGGTATGATGTTAGTTCCTCTGCCGGTTTTCCTGCTCTCTTGACTATAATAATTTGCGAGAATTTAAATTGGATAGGAAAATATCGTAAACGAAGTATAGCATTAAATATATAAGTTAATAGAACAAGGCCTTTGCGTGGTAATTGTTTTATAACCGTGGCTGTAATTAAATCGTATCCAGGGGCTTTATTCGGATTCGTAGTTTGAACTATTGTTTTGATTTCTCCAGGTGATGTAAATTCTATTTCATCCAGCGGTGTTGGTAGGGATTCTGTAATAGGATTTGTCTGGAAGACATCGGCTAAATAATTCCCAAATTCTTCGGCCTTTTCTAGATCACTACGGGCCCATTTTCCATTTAACTTTTTAATTGGATGTATTTTTTCAACCGGTCTTTTTAATCGTTTAGTTGTTTTTCAAAGGGAATCAAATTATATAAATAATCACTAAATGTTTTATGTTGTTTTACTCGCTTAGTTTGGTTATTTAATTTAGTTTTATCCACCGGATTTCTATTGTTTTGCCATAACTTCCGTAGTTTTTTCTTTAAAGCAACTTCTCTACGTATTTTTGATGGATAATATTTGAATGACTCGTATTTCTTGTGATCTGGTGTAGCTGCCCAATCTGCTTCTTGGACAGTTTTTATAAAGTTCTCTACAGCTATTTATACGTCTTGTGTCGTTTTTAGTGGAATTTTTAAGTTAATTTTGTTACCCAACGTTTCGCGAATATATCCCAGTCAGTTTGTCTACTGCATAATTTTGGTGTACGTAATTTTTGTATAATTTTTTCACTAATAAAGAGTATCACTGGTGTATGATCAGATGAAAGAGTATAATAATAATAAACATAAATGTAGTTTGTTGATAACCCTTTTACTATGAAGAAGTCTAATAAGTCTGGAGTTTTCAGTGGATCTATAGGCCAATAAGTTGGAGTTCCTGATGAATGTACAGTACAGAAGTTTTCATCAATACCTAGTTTTAGTTGTTTACCTTGGAGTACAGTAATTTTCGATCCAAAGTATATATTTTTTTGCATTAAAATCGCCACCAACTACATATACCTTACCTAATGTTTTTAGATATTTGTTAAATTGGTTTTTGGTAATAACATGTCTCGGAGGACAGTAGATGGCTGAAACAGTAATATTACTCTTTGGATCTATATTTACAGTAGCTTGTAAATAGTTAAGTTCATACTTTTGTATTTCGTAATGTTTATATTTTTTTAAATTACAATTCCCGTGCCACCGTCTGCTGTTCCATCTGGATGAAAGAACCATACCCCGTAATGTGCACATACTTATTATTAATTAAATGCGTCTCTGAAATTAACAATATATCGATATTGTTTTGCGTAATATACATTTCTATTTCATTTATATGGTTTAAAATTCCGTTAGCATTCTATGTAATAATTTTTAAATCTGTCATTTGTTGTTAGTTACCGTTGACATTATGGTTTGGATTAAGTCATTAAATAACTGAAACTGTTCGTTCATTATATCTTTAAGTAGGTTTTTTATTTCTATCATAAATGTTTGTAGTATATCTGAAATCTGGTTCGTTTCGATATTAGATTGGTACTTGTGTTCTTTCGTTGCAATACCTCTGAATACATCTGGTTTTGTTGAGAATGATTAAAATCTACCGTTTGATCCTGGTGGCCTAATTTAGGCCAATAGCTAGTCAGTGTTTGGTTATTTATTCTAGTATTATTGTCAGACATTTTTAGTGGTGTATTATCATGCGCGTGTTTGGAGTTTTTTGTATACTTCACAGTCTATAGCTGGAAGGATGATTACCTTGGCAGTTAGCGCAAACAGGTAGTTTTTCACTTTTTTGTTGCATTGAGCGGAATTATGATTCCGCCACACTTAAAACACACATCTAGTCTATAACAATAATTTTTGGTATGTCCATATGCCTGACATCTAAAGCTCTGGGGGATTATACTCTTCTTTCGTGGTGCTTCAACTTTTATTTTAATTTGAAGTAACACCAGAGTTTTATATATTTCAGCATTATTCTCTTGCAGTTCCAAGTACACAAAGAACAATGAGAGAGGAAATTTACTTATCCTATGTTTGACGTTTGAAATGTGTCTGACTTTATGTCCTAGTTCTTCAATAGCGGATTTAATCACATTAATGTCGATAGAATGATGCAAGTGGCGAATTACAACCCGAAAACTACGTTCAGATTTAATTTGATACGTGTGATGTTCTATGCCTTCATCACGAAAATATTTAACTAAGGAACGATAACTACCGAATCATTCGCTTTCATTTGTACCTTGTTGTCTGATAAAGACTTACAATTGACCAAGGTTAGAGATACAATTTGTTTAATATCATTTAACATATGGGAATAATTAGTCACATCGTATACTGTTATTGCAGGCGGCTTACGTTCAGTTTGATTGTGATTATTTGTCATTTCGGTATTATGATGCTCGTTTGTGTTAGCAATGGCTAGATGTGCAAATCTATTAATAGTTTTAATCTGGTTGTTTACAGAATTGTCGGATGAACTACTCCTAATAAGTTGTTTTGATCTTTCCCTTTTGTTTTTAACTACCTGCCAAGGATGCTTATTTGATTTATCGTTTGAGATATCATTCACTCTTGCCATCCTATTATCGATAAGTGGCGGCGACAGTAATGGTGCGTAAGTGCGATTAATTGTGTTATCTATACACCAATGTGTGCGTGTAAGTGAATTGAGATTACTACCGCATGCGTTATTAGTAACGTCAGTTTTAGCATGAATGTTAGTAGAAGAATAATTTAGATTGTTATCACCTGCCGGAACGTCGACAACTGCATTTGTCTGCGACGGTATGCTGTGTTGACGGGTAGGGGAACGTAACATTTCCCGACCGACACGAGACGATAAGCGTTTAGCACAATAGGAATACTTATCTTAACATATACAAATTCAATAAAACAGAATTCAGAAAGTAGAAAATACGAACGCGAGAAACAGCATGAAACCACACCGATATCCGAACGACTGAAATTTTTTCTTTAATAATAAATTCGTCTGACAGGTGTACTGCATTGAGAACATCTAATTTGCTTATTATATATATATATATATATAATATATATATATAAACTTCATTAATTACGTCAAACGGTTTAGTGAGTAGTTACATGTTTAAGACAATTATTCAATATGTTAGGAATATCTGTAGCCTTTTTTAGAATTATTGGATATTAAGGAGTTTATAATCTATTGAATTCAGCAACCATGTATAGACAGATAAAACCATTTTCTCCAATGGAGATAGGGACCATAATAAAAAAACTGAATAATAAAAAAGCACCGGGGTATGATCTAATTACAACAAACATTCTTAATCAACTTCCAAGAAAATCTCAACTATTTCTGACGTGTACAATGCAATGCTAAGACTTCAGTATGTTCCGATACTATGGAAATTTGCTAATATTAAAATGATATTAAAACCAAGTAAACCCCCAGAAAATATTACATCTTATCGACCCATCTCTCTCCTTCCAGTGTTTTCTAAAGTATTTGAAGAATTAATTCCGGAAGATTATTGATCAAGAGAGGGCAATACCGGATCATCAATTCGGATTCCGCATTGGACACTCAACTGTACAGCAGGTTCATCGAGTTGTAAGCCAAATTGAACAGTGTCTTGAAGAAAAATAAATTTGCTCCGCCGTATTTCTCGATATGAGACTAAATTAAATATCAAGACAGCACATAAAGTGGTTATTAGAACCCAGATCGCAACTAGATATTAAAAATAAACTTTTATTATATAATGCGATACTTAAACCAATCTGGTTATATGGCTGCGAGCTATGGGGATATTTCTCTAAGAGCAATATTCAAAAAATACAGCGGTACCAGAATAAGATACTACGAAGGATGGCTGGCGCTTCATGGTATGTCACGAATTACAAATTGCATAAAGATATCCAGATAGATACAATTTGTAGAACAAGTAATCCAGCGAGCTGCTCGCGATTACCTGTCGAGATTGGAAACTCACGAAAATCCTCTGGCAATAAGTTTGCAAGAAGGAAACGTATTACCGACTTCAGATAATACTTTCGGGCTGCCATCATTCATAACGTGGGAGTTCTGTCGTTGGACCGATTCCTTCTTTTAAAAAAATTATTTTTATTTTTTTTTCACATAGAAAAAATATATATGTGTGTGTGTTAGAAAAATAAAAGTATACGGTCTGTATAGTTTTCTTATTTTTACTTATATACTGTGTATATGTATGAAACTATATGGATCATCTTTATAAATTAAATATATTATTTCAGGCTAAAGAAAAGGCTGTAAATTGTGTAAATCCACACTTGATTACAATCGCAACATTAACAGGACACGCCCATTTAACCGTCGGCGAAGGTTACTCGGTAAGTGTGTGAAAAATTTTTATTTTTTAACATTGACAACGGATAAATAAAAATGTACTCTACGTGTTCGCTATAAACGAAAGATTTAAAAAAAAAAAGTATTATTTACGCATAGTTATAGCGGAAATAATTCGGGCCTGTTTAATTTTTGTCGAATAAATAGATGATATTATAATTTTTGATTATTAGGAGATAATTATTTGATTCTATTCCACCTTTTAATACATTTTCACGAGAGATGTCGATTTACCCGAAATCTACCGCAACTTCACTAAAAAATAATAATATCCGAATACTTCAGATTAATTTAGAAGGACTTAGCCGTGCAAATTTTCTAATATTACAAAGAATATCACGAGAATATGATATAAATGTTATACTATTTCAAGAAACGCACATAGAAGATGGGAAGCTGCTAGCGAAAGTCGGCAAAATACCTGGATTTCCTATAGCAGCAGCAATTTGCCATCAATAATATGGAATTGCTACTTACAGAAAAAATGGGCTGGAATGGAGATTTATATATTTTTCTGACAGAAATTCAAGTTAAGAAACTGTCTATAATTAACATCTACAAGCCACCGAATATCAAGTGACCACAACGAATGATAGACATTCTATACAAACCAGCTATAATCACAGGTGACTTTAATAGCCAACACACAATGTGGGGATATAAATAAACAAAAGATTCTGGCTTCAGATTAGCCGAATGGATGGAAGCACAAAACCTAAGGATAATTCATGATACCAAACAGCAAGGCACATTTCATTTAGCCAGATGGAAACTTAATACAAATCCTGATTTATGTTTCACTACCGTAGATCAAACTGGAAGATGTTAGAAATTATACGCACAATCTCTAAAAAAATTCCCAAAAAGTCAGCATAGACCTGCAATAATAGAGATAGGCTTCAATTTACCTGTAGTAAATTCTATCCACGTACCTCGCTGGAATTTTAAGAAAGTAGACTGAATTAACTTCTCAAAAACTATTGAGGATAGTTTTCGCTGGATTAAACCAATTCCAGAAAACTATGAATGGTTTGCTAATTTACTTGTAAAAACTGCAAAGAAGTATATTCATAGGGGATTTCGTAAGACATATATCCCCGGATGGAATAAACTCAGTGAAGTAATCTATCAACAATTTAAAAAGTCGGAAAACGATGAGCTAGCGGATAAACTTATAACTTCTCTGGATAACGTCCGAAGAGAAAAATGGACTGAATTGATGGAAAACATGAACTTTCAAAATAACAGCAGGCAAGCTTGGTGTCTATTACGCAAACTTAATAGTGAAAAGATTGTACACAACCGAAGTATTGAAATTACACCAGATAATATAGTCAGCAAAATGATAAGAGTGGCAAATGTACCGAATTTGAACAAAAAATTCAGTAAACATATAAGGAATAAAAGAGCTATTGCTAAAAACAGCAAAAAAGAATCTGAATATGCAAAACCATTTGATGAATTGGACTAATTATGACTATAAAAAATTTGAAACTCGGAAAAGCTGCTGGGATCGACGAAATCTATCCAGAATTTATAATACATTTAGCAAAAAACGTAAGAAAATGGATATTACATCTATTTGATAAAATTTTAGAAACCAGTCAATTGCCAAAATTGTTCAAAATATCAAAAGTAATAGCTATACTAAAACCAGGGAAAGACCCAAACAACGCTGAAAATTATAGATCTATTTCTTTGCTCAGTATAACATACAAGATATTAGAAAGATTAGTGTACAACCGTATTGGTGGCACCGTAAATAAACAAATACCAATTGAGCAGGCCGATTTCGGTAAATTTAGAAGCTGCGTCGATCAAATAAGTGCGCTTACATCACATATCGAGCATGACTTTGAAGAAAGATTAAAAACATCGACCGTTTTTATTCACGTCGGCCTATGGTACTATATGGCGATGTGGTTTACTCACTAAAGTAATGGAAGCAATTCCTTGTAAGAAAATACACTCGTTACTAAATAATATGATGAGTAATCGCAAAATAAGAGCGTATTTAAACGGAAATCACAGCAGAACTCGAATTTTAAACGGTTTACCACAAGGGATCGGTGCTTGCTCCGTTATTTAACTTATATATTGCTGACTTACCGCAAACGAAAGCTCGAAAATGTATATACGCGGATGATATAGCCCTGGTTATACAAAGAGCAAAACCTCAAACAACAGAGGGCATCCTACAAGACTATCTATTATCATTAACAGACAACTTTAACAAATGGCGTTTAAAATTAAACCGAGAAAAAACAAATGTATCATGCTTCCACCTCAATAATCAGTTATCAAGAATGAAACTGAACATCAAAATCGGTGAACATCAGCTAAAGCATGAAGATTACCGAAGTATCTGGGAGTAACCTTAGATCGACAACTAACCTACCGTAAACACCTTGAGAACACTGCCGCCAAACTCAGAACACGGACGATATAATTCATAAACTAGCAGGAACAACATGGGGTGCTTCAGCGTCAACTTTAAGAACTTCAGCCCTCGCGCTGATATACTCAGTGGCCGAATATGCTGCACCAGTATGGTTGAATAGCACTCACACGAGGAAGATTGATATAGAACTAAATGCAGCTCTTCGTATAATCTCCGGGGCAACTAAATCTACTCCGGTGAAATGGTTACCTGTACTAGCGTATATTATGCCAGCTCATATTAGGAGGAAAATTGCAACAGTTAAAAAATAGTCAAAAAATAGAAAATGACAATAATTTACCGATACATCAAGACCTGAACGGACCAGAAAGATTAAAATCGAGAGAGCCTCCTCACAGATTAGTCACAAAACTCATAGCAGATGGTTTTGATGCAGTTGCATTATGGAAAGAAGAATGGGACCATAAGAACCCAGACCGATATGGTACGATAGACACACCGAATCGCAGGCCACCAGGTTTTGACTTAGAACGGAAATGCTGGGTGCGTTTGAACCGCATCAGAACAGGCCATGGGCGCAGTGGTTATATGCTCGCGAAGTGGGGTTTTAAAGACGATCCATCCTGCGACTGTCAATTAGGAGATCAGACAATGGATCAGAACCTCAACGTATGCCCACATAGAGCCCTTAAGGGCGGTTGAAAGGATATTCGAGCAGTATCAGACTCGGCAATAATATGGCTACGAAACCTGGACGTGGACATTTCAGCTATCCGAAGACATACGATATCATCATCATCACGAGAGATGTAATTTATTTTATTTTAATTATTTAATTTACGGAACGCCGAGTTTCTAATTTTAACACGACTAACGATGCTAAACTGCATTGTATAAAAAATTTGTTTTTTATCGTCCAGATAATACTCGATAACGGTCCCGCTCGCGAAGAAAAAAATGCAGAAAAATTTGCAGAATTTTCGCAAGAAATCGGCGATCCTTTTGAGATTAGCACTATTCGAAGAGAAGATTATCGCTTTCACAAAGGTTAGTTTTCTAATTCTGCAAATATATTAACCTTTGAAACAACGTCGCAGCTAATATAATTATTGATTGCAACAGTGATATAGTTTTGTAATAACAAAATCTCTTTCTTCACTGAAAAAAACCACGTTAGATTTTCACGTGATCCTAATTATGATATAAAAATATTCAAGCTATATGCATTTTAAATATGTGTCTGTTTTCTGAATATATCGATGTTCTATTTCCGTAGATACTTCTTTGTTATACTTTAATCGTTTACATGATGATCACGATTCGCTTATTTCTATCCACTGCTGAATGTAAGCGTTCCCCTTCCTTTTCCATTGTACTCGATCCCAAGTATAGTTCATCTATTTAACTCCAACTGACTTTTGAATGTCGTCTTGCCATCTCGTACACGGGCGACCACGGATTCTGTGACGTTTTCTCGGTGTCCATTGCGTTATTCTTTTGGTCCACCTATCGTCCGTCCTTCTAGCGACATGACCAGCCCAGTTCTATTTTAATTTAGCTACGCGTTGTATTACATACACCAGCTTATGATGATAATGTGGCGTTATTGTTATCATGTATATATATTACGAATATTAGATGCTTATATCACTGGACGAAAATTTTTGAGTGAACAATATACCTTCCAGTATCGGATCAGAGCTGATCATATTATTTTGAGAAATATAATTTTAACACGTGCGCTAGAAAACGGTTATCGCTTCATTTATATATTTTTACAGTATCACAACAATTTTTTAAAAATATTTATTATTGACAAATAATTTTAAGCAGCGACTTCATGGTATTTGCGTTTTCCGTTATTATAAATTTATATATATCATTATGAACGCAATGATAATGATGTAGGTAAAGTTCCCGGCGAAGATGTATTACAGGCTTGTAATCAACCATCCGTAAGAACGGCACGTGGTCATCAAGGCCCCGCGGCATATTTAGTTATGGCTTCCGGTCTTGATAAAGTAAACTTCATTGAATTATCTATTGTAACTTTTTGTTCTTTTATTTATAAATAGTATTTACGATTTCGTGATATATCATCGAATGTTTCAACTTGTAGACGTATAGAGGTTCGGATTATTACAGGTGTATAAATTTGTGCGCTGCTTAAATTTAGTTATCGCGTACATAAAATACTTTTTCTTTTTAATGAAACTATTCAGTTGAACTAGACATGTTTTGCTACAAAAGATGCGATGTTTTATTGTCAAATTGAATTATTCGCATCAAATGTATCGATCGTCATTCTTGTTTTTTAAATTTTATCTTGAACGATATATGAAATTTTCATATAATTTTCAAACGTTAAGATATTATTTACAGCATGGTATTGGTTCGGAGAAGCCCATTAAATATTCCCATATAGACATTGCCGGATCATCTGGTGAGGTGCCGACGGGTGCAACTGGTTCTCCAATATTGACGTTGTTCGCTCGATTTTTAACCGATTATTTCGAACGGGCTTCATCAGTTTAAATTTGTTCGTCTTTCGTTTATATTACTCACATTTATTATTCGTATTTTCTCATCAATATTATATTTTATCTAGCTTAAAAACTCATTGTGTGGGAAAATGGTGGAGAATAATTTATCGATTATATTATCATATATAGGCCCGCACACACATATATATGTTTATTATTTTTATGTACATAATGCATTACTTTCAGTGTTGTGTTATTATTTTGAACTTTATCATTTTTTATATTTGTATATATGAAAGAAGATAATTTATATATTGTTATTAAACATTATTTGAATGATTATTGATGAAATTTATGAACGCAAATAATAATCTTCTCACTCAATCATTAATGAGGATCGTGATTGAACCGGGCTGTGTTTTAATATAACCATTTCTTTTTTTGTGAATAGTGTTATTGAAAATATATTTGTAATGTTTAAGTTTTCATAATTTCGTTATCTTTTAATTATCAAAGAATGCAATGGCACCCCACTTCGTATAATATCGTTTGCACGCGCATCTGCATTGCATATAATAGCAATGAAATTGGAGAAACTCTACTTAACTTTGTGGAAAGTAAATGGCCTGTTTATAATGAACACTTTTTTTTCGCACTTATGGAGTGATGCAGATGTTATCCTGATAAACAAGGAGGACGATATGACCAAGCTGAAAAATTATAGGCCAATTAGCTTACTATCGCATGTTTATAAACTCTACGTAAGCATTATTGCAAATCGACTGACAATATATTATTATCAATTATGCGAGCAGGCGAGTTTTAGGTCCGGATTCAGCACGCATGATCACATTCATAAAATGAGAATCCAAATCTCTAAGTGTAGGGTATACAACATTGAACTGCACACGACATTCATCGATTATCAAAAAGCGTTTATACTGTAGAAATTTGGACAGCCCTTAAAGCGGTCGAAGAAAATGGAATAGATGAATACATTAAGATAATAAAAAATATTTACAATTCGCTAGCGATGTGAGTGCAACCGGTAGAAACAACGAGCAAAATAACATTAAAGAAAGGCGCAAGGGGTACATTATCTTCCAAGTTGTTTATGGCATTCTTAGAACGTATGTTCAAAAACTTGGTTTGAAGGAATCAATCACCTGAGATTTACTTAATTAGCAACAACGTTGATACCTTGCACATGACTAACCTTGACAACTGTTACAAAAAAGCAGGATTAATGATAAACATCAATAAAACTAATGTCATGACAAATACGCCTCTGAAATTACAAATAAAAATATATGGGCAGATACAGGAACAGGTCAGTGAATATATATATTTAGGTCAAGTAATTACCACAGAGAATGAAGCAGTTGTTAAGGAAATAAAAAGACGAACGCATACCTCGTGGATAACTTTTGGGAAGTTAAGATGTTCAAGAATAAAGATATAATCAAAGGACTAAAAAAGAAAATGTATGAACAGTGCGTCCTTCCGGTGCTTACATATGGAGTGGAAGCATGTAGTCTGAGGAAATACGTGGTTGAGAAACTTGTCATAACTCAAACTGTCGGATGCAGTAGAACATATAGCACCGCTGAAATGGAACTGGGCAGGTCATGTAGCAAGAAGAAATGGTGATAGGTGGACGAAACGAATAACGGAGTGATTACCAAGGGATGGATGAGAAGTCGTAGTCGGCCGAACACAAGATGGCGGAATGATATAAAAAGGTCAGCCGGTGTAAAATGGAGAGGACTGTGGTAACCATAGATGGAAGAAAAGGAGAAACGATCCAGCAGTGGATTGATATAAGCGTATCATGATCATGTGATATAATGCGAGTAAAATTTTTTAACTGATTATAATTACAATGTATTTAACTTGCAAATTTTATTATATATATCCATGAAAATAAAATATAAAAGCTTATGTATATCGAATTATTTTCTGATTTTTCAGCGAATCATTGACGTGCAATTCCATTTTCGGTAATTATTTAATTTTTACCGATGTATTTTTTGATTGTAAGCATTATTTTTGTATAGCAAGTAGGAATTCGAAAGTCAAAATGGAACAAATTAATTCTCAGTATTCGAAGTATTTTCAAGGGGTGGTAGAATCAAATTCGAAGATCAAAAATTAATTTTCTAGGAATACAGCTTCGACTTCTAGTTTATGTAACGTACTTTTTTCACGCATAATATAAAATATGTGTGTTCCATAGGTAAATATATCATTCGTTTAGCTTACGTAACGAAAAATCGGGTCGCAATTTGTGGAAGAGAAATATGCAAGTTTGATATACGCATGAAAGTAAGCTATCAATATTTAATATATATATATATGAGATATATATATATATAACCGCTAATTTACGATATTTTGTAAATTTTAATTTTTTTATTGTAAAATATGTAGGCAATTTAAATCGTTTGTACGCGGCAATGTCCGAAGAAACCGGATGCAAGGTTAGCATGTTTTTTTTTTTTTTTAATATTAAATAATCGTATTTTCCTATATTTGAACTCGTGTATAATTCTTAATACAAATTTACGAAACGATTTAAAAAAATATATATGTAATTGAAATAAAGTTTGGATATTCATAAAGGAATTTATAAATTGAATTTAAAGTACTTACACTTTTAACGTGTGTGTTTTTTTTATATATATATATATATATATATAGAAAATATGTCAAATACAACGTACATAAATAAGTAACGGGATTTTGGATTAGTTTTGAATATTAAAAACCAACGTGAATTATCTGAGATAAGAATAGATTTTATTTATGTATATATATATATATATGATATAGCCACGATTGCGCGTTCGATTCCAACTCGAGCCTCAATCTGTATAACATAATAGGGGGTTGTCCACTTACATTGCATATGATTAATACCTTGAATGCTTAGCTATTTTGTATGCGAAAATAAGTATATGTGTATGTATTGATTTTTTTTTAACATCTAATCTACAATTGACGTCTAACCCGTCATTTACCAGATATAATGAATGTGAAAAAAAAATTTTTTTTAATAGTCGGTCCAGCGACAGAACTCCCACGTTATGAATGATGACAGCCCGAAAGCATTATCTGAAGTTGGTAATACGTTTTCTCTTCAGCCTTCTAATCGCCGATTGAACTTGCAAACTTATTGCCAGCGGATTTTCGTGAATTTCCAATCTCGCCAGGTAATCGCGAGCAGCTCGCTGGATTACTTATTCCACATATTGTATGTGAATATCTTTATGCAATTTGTAGTTAGTGACATACCATGGAGCACCAGCTATCCTTCGTAGTATCTTATTCTGGTACCGCTGCATTTTTTGAATGTTGCTCTTAGAGGAACATCCCCATAGTTCGCAGTCATATAGCCAGATTGGTTTAAGTATCGCATTGTACAATAAAAGTTTATTTTTAGTATCTGGTTGCGATCTGGGTTCTAATAACCATTTTAATTTTGCTGTTTTGATACTTAATTCAGTCCTTTTTGCCGTTATATTATGTGATGCGATTAAATTTTTCGTTATAAATAGATCTAATTCGAGATTGTTTTCAATTCGTATCGCATACACCGCGATGCTCATTTTATAATAATGTAATGTAAAAATGCATATATTTTCCGGTATATTTTAAAAATTACAATAACATTGAATAAATGTACGTACCGGAATACTCCATTCATGAAAAGTAAAAATTGTATTTGTATAAATTTAATAATAAACATATGAGATATAAATAGTACTGATAGAAAATAAAACAAAACACCATCCTAAAAGAATTATAAAGCGAATATTTAATATCATTTATAAGTACTGGAAAGGAAAACGCAAACAAGTTGAAACGTTGCCAGAATAATAAATTACGTTTAATACGTCGATGTTTATACTTAATATATTAGTTGCCTGGAATCGTGATTTCCTATCGCTGGAAGTAATTTATAAACTACCATTGATAACTTTTTTTTTTTTTACCTAGTTCGATCTTTTACATATGGTACCTACAGAGCACTGTATATATCAGAAATTGTAGTTCTAAGACATCGATTTTAGACTAATTGCAGTCTATTAAAACTAGCATTTGATGTTGTATACCAAACTGGACAAGCATATGTTGAAATAAGTCTAATGATTGACTTGTAGATTATTAGTTTATTATTAATATTTAAATGAGATTTACGGTTGAAAATTGGGTAGATATAACAAATTACTCTGCTTTCAATGATGCATGGTATATATGTTTAGAAAAAGTTAGCCTCTTGTCTAAAATGACACCAAGGTAACGTATCTAATCAGACCATTTTATATCAACGCTACTGACGTGGAGTCCACTAGACGGATTAAGAACAATTTGTCACTTAGAAAAATACTATTATACGAACAACGCCGGATTGTAATTTGTTGCTGATAGTATTTGGTCCTATAGAACAACGCTGCGTCATCCGGGTATAAAGCAACCTGCAATGTATTTATATGCGGGAAACCATGCATGAAAATAAATAAGAATGGTCCAAATACGCTACTTTCAGGTACGTCGGCGGAACATACTTGATCTCGTGTTATTTATAAGGATCTATCATTTAAATAACTATTAATGTGTTTAATTAGATAATTGGAAAACGTGGTAGAATTCATTTTGTAGATGATGCCGTCGTGCCAGGTTGTGTCGAAAACTTTCACTACATCAAATAACACCATCGCAGTATGTTTATTGAAGTTAAAATTATCCGCGATGGAGTCAACGACATTTGCTATCTGTTGAGTTATGGAATGTTTTCGGTTGAAATCTAAATTGACTACGAGGTATTAAATTATTAGAATTAGAAAAGTTTCTTAATTTTTTCAGAATAGTTTTTTCAGCGATTTTGCTAAAATTTCTATAAGAAGAAGAAGAACGTATATTTTACTTCATTTACACACATTATATAAAACAATAAGAAAAATCTGTACCGGAAAAGATATAATCTCCTTATCAGATAATCTTAATATATATGTATTTAAATATAATTTATGCAAAATAATATGTACTTACATTTTTTTTAACAGGAAAAATTTAAAAACCTGTCACAGGAAAAAGAATTGAAGTTTTAAATAAACTTAACAGCTATATATATATATATAAAAAAAATTTTGATTGTGCCAGTTCGGCGAGAAACAAAATGTTGACTATAAAGAAATTATGAAGGGATGTTTAAAGTAGTGAGTGTTTAATTCTTCTATGTTTGTAATTTTTATATCTGTGCTTTAAGGATTGATAATCGTAGTTGCCGATATTATTTATTATACGTATGTCGGACATATTAGAGCAATTAAAGAAATTGGCTGCCCGCTTTTTAACAATGTCTTTGATATACGGAAAATGGAGGTAATCGTGCATTAATACGTGTATATCGCGGCTTATTTAATATAATTCTAAAGCAATGATTCTGAATTCTCTGCAGTTTCTGTAAGTTGCTCTGGTTAGTCGAGCACCAAACAGGTGCAGCATATAATAATTTCGGTAGTATTACGGTCTTATATATCATGAACTTATTCGAAATTGTTAATGAAGACTTTCTATTAAATATAGGAAATAAATTGCATATTTTGCGTTGAGTTTTATAAATACTTCGATGTATATGTTTAGTAAACGTTAATTTTTTGTTCAGGTTAAGTCCTAAATGAGTCACCTCATCTTTCCAAGGAATTATATTATTTCTGATAGTAACTAGTCGGTTAATAAGTGGTCTACGTTTTGTGAATATAATTGCCTCTGATTCGCTTTCGTTTATGTTGATTCTCCATTTATTAAAGTATTTGATTAATTTATTTACCGCATTGGTGAGTCGTCGGCAAATGGTATCGATACGATAGGATGTTGCGACGATTGCAGTGTCGTCAGCATATAGATTTAGACTGACATGCTTAGTCAGTGGGAGGTCGTTTATGTATAAGATAAAAAGGTACGGACCTAAGATACTTCCTTGCGGAACTCCTGCATTACTATATTTTTTAACCGATTTTATATTTTTTAATTGCACATAAAATTGTCTGTTGTATACAGTGGCGAAGCGTGGTTCATTACAATCTGTTTCCGGTAGACCTTTCCCTTATAAAAACACGTTTACAAAAATTAACGCAAATATTATATTTTATATCGAAAATTATGTGGGGTAATGTGCCCTGGTCTAACAAGTCAATATTATATGTCGATTAAATTAAAGAAATTATATACAATAATTGGCTATGAAATAACTTAAAGAATACTTTTCAAAATCCAAAAGCGACAAAAATTCAAGTTTATCAATATCAGAAAACTTGTCAATAATCTGCCCTTTTAAAGTGTCGATTATCTCACAAAAGAGACTGATTTTTTATCGAGGACAACCGTATCATTTGTCCGGATTCTTTTCGAACACGATGCTTCTAAATTATCCAATTCTTCCATTTTGCACCAAAATACATCGAAGTTTTTACGCATTTCATCTAAATAATTTAGAAAATCGTTGATTTGTTTTTTACAGTATCCGATATCACAAATCTTCTTCTGTAAAATATTAAATAAAATATCAGCCTTCGGAAGAATTAAGGAAAATTCTTCGAGCAAAAAATTGAATTCAAAGTTCATTAATTTCAATGATAACACTACACGACACGGAAAAAAACCGTTTGCCTACTTACTGAATTACTAGACAGGTTGACCTCTAGTTACATTGGTAGTGCGCATGCGCTGTATGTATCTGTTTCCGATACGCCAACAGGAAACAGTCAATTCTAATTAGCTGGTGTAGATTTTCATGTGTAGTGAATATGATAGCCGTATATACGTAACGATGTATACATCTACTCAAACACATACAACAGGTATTGTTTCCGAAATTGAAACCGGTACAAAACTAGCCAGCGTTGATTTACAGCTACCGATCTTTCACAACGAAGCGTAACAGCGCTATCTTCCGTAATAATTGGAGAAAAAATCTTCACCAAAAGATTGCGCCATTATCTGGAATAGAAAAATTATTATTTTTGATTTGTTTAATGAATTTTAAAAAGACAGACTTGTAACTAGTTCATACTCCATTTTTCCCGTGTTTCCGTCGGTAACACCGGCAACATGGAGGATTCGCCACTGGTTGTATAGATATGTTTTGATTAGTAAGATTAAATAATATGGGAAACCAAACTTAATTAGTTTAAAAATAATTCCATCATGCCATGTAGTATCGAACGCTTTTTCAAGGTCTATTAGTAGCATTCCTGTATGTTTATTTTGATTAAAATTATCAGTGATAGTGCACATAATGCCGCTAGCTGCATTGTCGTACCAAGTTTAGGTCTAAAACCAAACTGAAACTAAATATCGTATATCTCTCACTATGTTCATGTAGTCTAATCAAGATTATTTTTTCAAAAATTTTGCTTATATTGCTTAGTAAGCTGATTGGTCTGATATTCTGCACCAGAGAAGCATCCTTTCCAGGCTTCGCGATTGGTACTGTTACTGATGTTCTCCATGCGAGGGGAAAGTAGGTTAGGCGAAAGCAGGAATTAAAAAGACTGACCAAAGCATGTATGGCTTTCTTTGGGAGTTTCTTAATCATGCAGATGCGGATCATATCAGGTCCAGTAGAGTTGGTATTTCGCAAGGTACGAATGGATTTTTTAATTTCGCTAGGTGTGGTAAATATATGTGGACTTGTGTAGCGAGTGGTTGAGAAAGATAGCTATTTAATGTCTGCCTAACATTTCGAGTATGATAGTGAGTAGATAAATCATCATTTAATTTGTGTATGTTGTGAAAATGCGTAGCAAGAACTTCGGTTTTGTCCTTGATAGCATACGCAACATTATTGTTGCTGTTGGGGACGGTGATTGGTGGTAGTTCAACTTGATTTCTACATAGACGTTTTTGTTCACTTTCCACAAAGTGTTGTCTTTATAGGACAGGTTTTGCCGGAATAGATTCCATTTTTCATTTCTCTCATAAAGTAGACGAGTTTTAATTAATTTATTTAATTTGTTATAGAGTTTTTTATATACAATAAAAGAAGGAAAATTACCTTTTTGGCTCATGTTGCGACAATAATTTTTAATCTTAATAAGAATACAATAAGCCGATTCAACAAATATTGTCTATCCGTGAGCAGTTTTTACCGTTTGGAATTATTTTTGCTACTTTCCTACTGGAGGGGGAGTACCCAAATTTAAACATTGCATTAATCAAATTAGTTAACTAGACGACGGCCTTTTGAGGTAACATTTTAATGATAGCAGATTAGATACCGTCGTGACCTACTTATTTCTTATTCTTGATTGATTTTTCATATGGAAAAACTTCTTTCGGGGTTGCTATAAATCTATTAACAACTGTACGTACTTTTTATTCTTCTGATAGTTTGAATCTAAATGGATATTTCTGCTGTGAACAACGAGGTAGCGTGCAGCAAGAAATTCTGCTTTATTGGTTTTGGTAGAGGAAGTGCTTTATGATGTTGTGTACACTGTTTACATATCTTCCAACGGCTATTATTTTTAACAGAAAGGTTAGGAACTATTTTACTAAACTTTTCATTAATATGCTTATTTAATAAGTATCGAACTAAGATCGAAAGTTGATTTAATAATTTCTTAATATTTTGATAATCAGTATGTGAACGACTCAGAAAGGACAATAGCTTCATGAACCAAATTCGTAAGAGTGGTAAGACAGTGGCCAATTATCAGAAATAGGTGTTAAGTTGATATCAGGAATATAACGTTTATATAATTTACAGTTTACATTTTTAAAATCAAATGTTGTAGATGTAGGTTGTTACAGTATGTTGCCAGTTCTGTCGATTATAAATATTGGGTTATGATCACAGGATAAACAGTTGATTGAAATAATTTTATATTGACATTTTTTACTAGAGCCAAATCTGGGAAGTATGTAGGTTCGTGGGGTGCTAATATTTTTATATTATTTTGTAGAGAAGTTAAGAAGCTGTCAGCCGGATTATTATTAAAATTATTCCAAGACTTATGTGTTTATAGTTTAAATCACCGATTAAAATAATTTTATAATAAGGTGCGATTCTATATAAAGAGGTTTCAGGCTGTTATCATCAACAGGTTAACGACGAGTTAGACTATAGAATGCAAGTACAATTCAGGTTTGAGTAAATACGTATGTTCTAACATCAACGAAGATCATCATTCGAAAAATTACAAAGAGCTGCAATTTAAATATTAAAAGAATATTGGGTATATCATAGATTTTTCGTGACCTAGTGTTTTGTGTTATTAACAACTATTACTACGTATGTAATATGATTGTAAAATACAAAACCTAAAATGGATTTGATAATCATGGACAGATGTGTTCTGTTTGTGTCTGTAATTTTTATCGGTTAAAATTGTATTTTTAAAATTTGTCGTGTCAGAATGTTATATGGTGAAAAAAAAAAACAGATAAACAAGGTTCGTATTTGGTATAAATATCGATGTGCATATGTGTGAATTTTTTATTTATTTGAAATAGTAATGAATTCGTGTTTGAACATTGCATTTTACCAACTTTCAATGAACTTTTTATAATTTATAAAGTAATGAGAAAATGTTTGGGGAAAACAGGTACTAACCTGAATATATATTACGCGGTCTTATAAATAATTTCCTTATACAGTTTCGTTTTTGTTTTGTTATAGATGATGGTTTGTGGAGCTGGAAAGTAGGTAATTACCAACTTTCAATGAACTTTTTATAATTTATAAAGTAATGAGAAAATGTTTGGGGAAAACAGGTACTAACCTGAATATATATTACGCGGTCTTATAAATAATTTTCTTATACAGTTTCGTTTTTGTTTTGTTATAGATGATGGTTTGTGGAGCTGGAAAGTAGGTAATTACAATTTTACAACTATGATAGGAAAGTTGAAGGAAGTTAATAATTTATTTTTACTTTATTGCGTTTTAATATTAACTGTATTTATTTGGAAAATGAATGTATTTTACAGTACACTTACTCAGCAGAGAATATGCAGTTGTCTCATTGTTTTTGTAAAATTTTAAGGAACAGCGCTGCGTATATAAATTAAGTCTAACTTTCATGTTCTCCACAATAATTAGAAAAAAATATTCATATATGTACAAAATTGTAGTACATATAGTAACCTAAATTTCAATCACCTCTCGCACTATTCTATTAATTTAGTTCTTAATTCTTGCTAAAACTCATATTTTCAAATTATACGATGTGATCGAGGCCAGTTGGACGTTGAGCTATACTGCTGATTTATCGGCCCCCTTGAGTCTTCAGTCAGTCATGTGTTCCTTTATCGCTGATTCACAGCTCTACTCTTTTGACCTATGTAACAGACCGCATGAACATGGAATTTTTGTAAACGCCCGCAGTATGCTGGAATTTTATCTTTTACTTTACCAGCCATGTGCTTAATCTTCTTACGAATTCTAAGCACAAGTCTGATATATTGTGCCTAAGAGTCCAATTCAATTTTATCTGTGATGCCTTTAATGAAAGGGAGCACCACGTTCCCAAAGAAATCTTTTTTCTCCAGTTTGTACCTGAAATTTTAATTTTTCAGATAAATCTATCCAATTCAATGCTATCATACATCCTACTTAATAGAAATAAGTTTTTTTTACCAAACTTTTCAGCAATTGTTTCCATTCTTCTTACAAGTGTCCAGTATACACCTAGCTTTACAACGCTACAATAATTTTAGTAAATATCTATCGGTAGGAGCTCTTTCAGTACACCGAGTTTCCAAGACTTCCATTATTGAAACAACACGTCTAGGAACGCCAGTTCATTGTTTTTTCTATTGGGAATGTATTTTTTTTTGATAGAATGAATTTAAATTCTTTAGAAATTATTAGGTTTTTCTCTTTAATGTTGCCAAATGGCAAAAGTGTCATCCACATACCTATACCAACGTTTTGAAGATCGTTTGTGTAATATTTTACTCTCCAGACGTTCTATAAATATGTTAGAAAACACAGGAGCTAACCTCAAGCCCATTGCGTTAGTTTGTAAATTTTTCTCCTGAATGTGAGTTCATTTTCATCGACTTTTCCAATTCAATACATTTAATTAAATTCGCGTCTGTTGTGCGAGTTTTTATGATTTTCGGTGTGTCTATAGCAGGGACGTTGGTGAACAGCGATATTACTTTAAAACTGTCAAATCACCTTGTTCCAGTCTTTGTGTTAATATAATTGCATTTGTTCGCTTTCAGCATAACACATTGTTGTTTCCTTTAAAGCCTGATGTTCCCAGAGTGCCATGGCACATATTCGTCTAACTGATTTTGCTCATCAATACGTTTAATATTGCGTTTCTTCTTTTGGTATATACTTGGGCATGACTGCAAAATTTAACCCTTTATTTAGTTAGCTTTTCATGTCTTTCGGTAGTTCTACAGACGCGAGATTAACAGTTGGATGTGAAAGTGGTAGTTCAAGCTTATTAGTACCACACCTTTCCCCATCATATAATTGTTTAAATCGTTTTTGCGCTAATAAAAAATTAAATATAATTTTGAATTTTTCTCATCTGATTATTATATTGTCATTGAAAGTGAATTTTCAGAAAAATAGGCGACGCCATTGTCCAATGTTGCTTATATATTTGTGGGGTTACTTCATTAGATAATGGAATATCTGCGAGGTAGGATTTTATAGTTTATTAAATTCACGATATAATGATATTTTAATGATTACATAGTCCAAACATATGTCAAATAATGATCTCTACGGTATGCGTTACAGGTATGTATAAATGTATATACAATATATATTATATATGGACTATTGACCATATGAATGGTAGATAGAGAAATAACTTTATTTAAGTAGTGCGATAGGCTTATAATACATGTGCAGCATATTCGTAATGTTAAGTACCTGCTGTTGCCTTAACATTTATCTTAAGACCACCGCTATATTAAAGCGAACAATAATAAAATTTAATATGAATATTCGGTTATACAAGAGAAAGCAAATAAAAAACCTACACGAAAATACAGTAATGCGGCAGAGAGTAGTTAGAGATACGTATGTACATGCACAGATACATACGTACACGTGTATATCAAATATATATACAAATAACAAAATAATTTCAATAGACGAATTCTGCGATGTTGATGAGAATTAGTCTAAACTTATTCTGATGCGTTTTTAATGAATCGTAAAAATTTTTGGCTAATTTATTGAAATACGCAATTCTGAATGCATATCAGTAAGTTTTTCATACCTGCGACGGTTTAATTCTACAATGGTGATTTTAGATCAGTTGTAATTTTTTAAGTGTTCTGTTGGAAACTGACCACTAAACAGGACAGATATTAAAAATTTGACAAACTATGCGAAGACTAGTTGAGTATTAAAAATGAATGTACAGAGACCAACCAGAAAATAGATTATATAAATATTGAAATATCCAAGTTAAAAAAGGTATTCTAAAGAAGGAGATAAATAGCCTTACGGAATGGAAAGAGAAGATACAGACAGAAATGGATGCGTTACAACGATATTCGAGGATAGATAATATAATTATTAGCGGAATGCCGATAGAAAAAGACGAAAACGCGAATATAAAGGTAGGGCTGTTAGCTGATAAGTTGAATGTAAAGTTAAACGATAATGACATTAAGTAATCAATCATGGTTTATCAATTATAATTAGAGAAAGTGGGTTCTTCAGTGTTTTTTAAAATTAAATCGTTACTAACAATACTAAGTAAGAATTTAGTAGAAATAACAGAATTCTCATTTAAAGTCAACTTTCTCTCCTTGACAGGCAGTCTTATGTTAAAGTCCCCAATCAAGACATTAACTTTAATGATTTTATCTATGCAGTGTAAATTATGAACTCCGGGCTTATTATAAGTATCAGGCTATAAAAATGTATTTATCAATGATAACTGCAATAATATTATTGCAATTAATTATTAATCTGAGAAATATTATTTTTAATAATAAAAGCTATCCTATTATTACTGTATGTATACCGATTAGAGACAGTAAAGCTATCATTATAAGTATATGACTCTGCAATTACATCCAAGTTACTATCAATCTTAACCATATTTCTTATTTGACTTGTAATTGCAGAGCCATACAGTTATAATGATAGCCTTATTGTCTCTAACTAGTATATATTATACAATAATAATAGCGTAGATTTATTATTAAAAATAATAGTTCTCATAGGTTAATAATTAATTTAATAATATTATTGCAATTATTATTGATAAATACATTTTTACAGCCTGTTACTTATCTCCTATTAGCTTAGAGTTCATAATTTAGACCATATAGATCAAATCGTGATATCAATTCAATTTTTCCCAGAAACCTTTTGTATTTCAAATTGAATGTCAGCTATTAACTTGTACAGCTTTCGGATTATCGTTTAGCAGCAGTATTTACTTTCACAACATAGGTGTTTTTAGTTAATCTGTTTCTCCACTACTTAGTGTAAAAAGTTTGGTGTTAACATCAATTTATTATTTGTGACTTTGATGTTAGCTTAGTTTCCATACAATGCATGCAAGGCAGGAATCTTCACATGGTGCCCCCTCAAAGTCGTAACTTTCAGGTTTGAAGAATAAATATTCCATTTATCAATCGTCTAATATATGTATTGATTTTTATATGCGCGCGCATCATAATTAGTGCTTCGAATGCTAGCCCACTTTGTACGTAAAAATAAACGTACAGTTGCCTAGTTACGACGTTCGACAACGTACATGATGATGAGGTATATATAAAATTTAGGTTAGAAAAAAAAAATCTTTCTCGTAATTATTTATTAGTATACACTTCGCGTTTGCGTGGTTGCAGAAATTTTCCGATAACATTCTGATTCTTCAGACTTTATAATTCTTCCCCCTATCATTTTAACTGTCGTTTGTTCCGTAGGATTAAATTTGATAACATTTACTTTATTCGAGTAAAAAAAAATAAATAAAAACAATTTCAATTTATATCAGTTCTAGTAATGTATGAGTAATGTTACCTGATGAAAATGCCCGAACACCTATTTATCCGGTAAATAGTCATTCGATGTATAGGTTAAATCAATGGAAAATTTTAAACTTAATTTAGTAACCCGTGAAATTCTATGAAATAAAATTTCGCGAAAATTATGTTAAACGTAATAATAACGTGCATACAACGGTCGTCGTATGAAACTATTTTTTATTTTAAACGAATAAAGGAAATCGGCTGTATGGCGGTGAGTGCTGGCCGGTAACAAAGCGTGAAAAAAATGCGCTTCATGCGATGGAAATGTGCGTGTCAAGATGGTTAATGGGCATCCGTTTATCCGATGGAATCGGAAACAAACGAATCTATGCTGCAGTGGAAATTGCGGTAAACAAACTCCGTGAAAGCCGACTAAGTATGGACACGTGCTATGAGCTCAACACTATGGCAGCGGTTCACTGATATCGGTAGCGCATACGTTTCAAATTCCTGGTAAAAGACCAGTAGAAAGGCCGAAGCAAAGTTGGCGTGATGTTATAAGGATGGATCTTAAACCTTAACGGGTAACATACGTCTCAGAGACGCATACGTTTTCTATCTTTTCACATGTTGTACTTCAGCGCTACTTGTCAAATGAAATCTTCAGTGTATGCCTACCTGAAACTGTTGTGAACAATGTCTGTATATCGTCTAGTGAATAAGTTGTGTTTTGTAATTTCAGTAGATTCGTAATTAAAAGTTACAACGTCTAAGATACGCGTATTACTTGAAGTGTTATATTTGTATTCATCTTACAGACGTATATTACCTGAAATGTTGTTTCTTATTGCGTGTGTGTGTGGTATGTACCTAATCAATAATGGCAATTTTTGTGTTTGAATTAATTTGTTCCGCATGTTAATTTTTTCAATTTACATTTATACATATTTTTATTTGCTCTCCTAAATAACTAAATCTGCATTGATCTCAAAAATAAATATACGGTCAACCGTTGATACAGAAATTATTTCAATTTTAAAAAATACACATAATTGACTAATACATTTCAATTAAGACAATTTGCGAGATATTATTAATACACAAGACCGTTTTAGTTTTTCATACATTTTTGTCTTTTCTCTTTCACTTCATCTACAAAAAGTTTCTTGAACATAATTTTACATTAAAATTCATTTTTCTTTTTTTATTTTCCTAAGTTGTTTTTTTTTCAGCATGGCAGATGTGTTTTCTGACAGGACAAAAAAAATAATGGCAATGGTTGCTCTTCCAGAAGAAGAGGTGGAACCAAGTAATGAAGAATTTAACTCTGATGATTCGTACAATGCTCAGGCTAAAATAGAACACCGTGACCATGACACTCAGTCCGAATTAGATGAACATATTGATGATGAGGTAAATGAAATGGTAGGTGAAAATTCATTACTAAAAGTTGCTCCTGACCCCTCTGCTGATGCAATTTCATGTCACGAGACGCAAACCAGACAACTACTATGGTAAAAAACAATGCTTTACTTACTCTAGCCAGAAATATGATGAAGTTAAAACTTCCCGCTTTACAACCAAATGCAAAATCGCTTGGTACAAGTCGCAATGTTAAAGATATTTGGCGCCTGTTGTTTGACTCTGAGATGATTTCACAAATAGTAATTCAATCCAACCAAAAACTGAAATCAATGAGGGAAAAAATTGAGTAGCAAAAATTCAGCGAACTATAAAAAGACACTAATCACTAAAAAAATTTTTATTATATAAGCGAAGCTTTTCGACTATAAAGTCATTTTCAAGCTATTACGAAAGTAACGTTTTTGGTAATAGCTTGAAAATGACTTTATAGTCGAAAAGCTTCGCTTATATAATAAAACATTTTTTAGTGATTAACTTCGATTTTATTTTGTTTTGTTAATTCATAATATCACTACTCTCCAATACATCAACATTATAAAAACACTCATATAATTGAATTTGAAAGTCTGATTTGACTCATGATGTTCTGTGACGTTTTTAAATCGGGAAGAGAGGATCTTGCATCATTATTTTCTACAACACCAATCGGGTGACCGATTTTTCGAGGCGTCATGTCTTTGAAGACATGTCAAACTCTGTTACTGGCGTTAAGGTTTGATGATATGACAAGGAGAAAGAAACGAATGAAAAAGTGATCCTGCAGCTGCGATTTGATTTTTATTCTCAAAGTTTATAAGAAACTGGGAACCATGCCCATGTTTGATGAAATGGCAAGTTTTCGAGGGAAATGTTCTTTCCGTGTTTATATGCCAAATAAACCAGCAAAGTATGGAATCCAGATAATGCGATTAACAGATGTACATCATTCCTATTTGTATAGTACATATACACGGTGCGTCCCATAAGTTCTGAGACCGGTGCTCCCAAACCCACAAAAAAATTCAAACATTCTTCAACACGATTTTTATTCGAAGTAGTCTCCCTTAGATTTAATACAACTAATAGCGCGATCTTTCAACTTGTTTAAGCCCTTAAAAAACGCCTCGGCTTCGATCGCCTTGAGACAGCTCGTCACAGCTGCTTCAAACTCTGTAATCGAGAAAAAATGATTTCCTTTCAGGTCCATTTTCAACCTAGGGAACAAAAAATAGTCTGGAGGGTTAGGGGTGGCGAAGCGCGGGAACCATTTTTTGGCCAAAAACTGGACATTGATTCTGTTACACAGGCGATCCAAAATATCATTATAGAATGCGGCATTTATAGTGATGCCCTAAGGAACAAATTCTTTGTGGATAATACCTTTTGAATAAAAAAAAAACCGATCTACATTAGCTTGAGTTTCGATTTTTATCCCTACCTGCGAAATGCTGTAGTACGACCTACTACTACAGACTCACCATAAGCTAATTTTAACATATACGTTTCCGTCGCATTTTTTTCAGCTTTAAAACAAAATTTAATCGCCGCATAAAGTAACACCAAACTGAAACTAATCTTCCGAACGCTTTAAAAATTTAACCACTTGTAAAAAATATGTAGAAACAAGTTACTAAATTTTCGTGAAGATCGCGCCACTAGTTTCGATTTGAGAGCACCAGGCCCAGAACTTATGGGACGCAATGTGTATTTACTTAGGAGTACAACATCACTGCTGACAATTGGTTTTTGTTCTTTAGAAGTTCTCAATGAATAAAAATAGAAAAAAAAAAATTAACATACGTTTATCAGAAGCAACAAGAGAGAAATACCATCTGAATTTCTAGCGAACAAAACAAGAAAATTAGGGTCAAGTTTATATGGCTTTACTAACGACTCGTGCCCTATGTGCAAAAACAAAGTAAAGTAGTCAATTTGATATCCTCCATGCACAAAATTTACTCACCAGACCAATAATAAAACAAAAATAATTAGTTTTTACAACTCCACAAAATCAAGAGTGGATAATTTGGACAAAAACTTATCGCAAACTGTTTCACCATAGACGATCTAGACGTTATTTTGTAATATGATCGCGATTAGTCTTGTGAATTATACGCGAGCTGTGATAAGACATCCGTAATGGCACGTTTTGAATTCATAAATTCACTGGCGAACAGTTAGATAAAAAAACAACTACAGCGTCGAGATATTCTTGGGTATCGTGAAGAATCATGTAGTGTCTCTCGAGAAATTTGTCACAATCTTCCAAAGAGGAAGACATGTCGATATTGTCCTTACTAAAAGAAGAGGTAAACCGCGTATAAATGCGTTAAATGTTAAAATCCTTGTTGCCTAGACTGCTCAAAAAATTGTGCAATTTTTGCGCTCCTAGTGTAAAAAGGTAATTTAATTTACACGACGAATCAATTGTACTGCGAATATTCGAATAAAACATATTTACTTTTAATATTTTATTCGGTTTTATTTTATTATTGTATCTCTAAAATCTTGTCGATTAAAACATATTTAATTAATTTGTTATGTATTAACTTTATTAAATATTGCGACTTTAAAATGAAATTTTATTAAATAAATCATATTTTGTTAATTTATACGTTCATTCATTAAATATTGCATCTCTAAAATCAATTGCTGTTATGTACACGTCTAAAAGACGTATGTTACCTCCAACGCACGAAATACACGTAGTTAAGGATTAAAGATGTCGGTATTTCTTCAGATCTAGCAAACGACCGAATTAGATGAAAATGATCTATTTGTATGGCGGACCCGACGGGAAGGAAAATGTCGTTGATGAAGAAGAGAAAAGGAAATTGTAAGTACGATTCATATAGTCGGGTTACAACGGAAATTTTAATACTAGTTGATATAAATAACTGGCGTATATTTATTTATACTACGTTTATATACGAAAAATTAAACGGTAATTTATTAACATCGCTGTTTAATTAATTTTTTTTTCTTTTAATCGTGTCGGATAAATTTCTGTTATAGTTTAATTTTTGAAATTCGTGTAACGTCAATTTTCTTTAGTTTAAATTTGAGCGAACCGTTGTTGTTTTTCAGATTTATCCGTTTGACTAAGAAATTAAAAGTTACAAAATAAAAACTGTTATTATCATCATTAAGTGCCCGTCTCCGTATCGGAGATAGGCGACTACTCACCTGTATATATTTTATTGTACAGTGTAAATAGCGTACGAACAATCGTAATATTGCGTTAGTGTAGACACACGCACATACACATACACGTACACACACTTGGGAGAACTGATTATAATCCCTTTATGTCACGACATAATCCGGCGTGTTTGTTTTTTTTGTAATGTACTATATTATTAGTGGTGCACAATATCCTGTCGTGCGTGGTTCCACGCGGTAATAGTACTAGGATTAAATTTATATTTTTATTTTCCGATGATAATTTTTGCGTCGCCGATCGTTATAGAAGTCCGTGCTCTATACGACATAAAACTGTTAGTCAATTGTTACTTTTTTTCAAAATGTTGTACGTAGTCACGTGGGGCAAATTCTTTGAGATCGGACCACGTGAACTAGTCTACCTATTGAAGTTATTCCGATCCATTATCGGTATTTATACGATGTTTATGTCGTTGTCCGAGTACTCTTGAGTACACACGACGGTAAAACCACATTTCGCACGATCTAAATGCGAACTATTTCGTTTTTAAACGTATAGGAAGCGATCCGTTCCATTTACTCTCGCGGATGCTAAAAATTATTCGGGAATGGACCGGAATAACTTGAATAGGTGGACTAGCGCATGCTGCCAGACATATATCGGAGAACTTGCCGTGCGATTACTGCGCGCAGCATTTTAAAAAAGAAAGAGCAATCGAGCTTCAATTTTGCGGTACATTTTAGAAATAACTATAGCGGTTAATCTAGTCGAACGAATAAATCCGAAAAAAGAACGGTTCATTCGAATTTAAATTGAGGAAAACCGACATGGAACGAATTTAAAAATTAAATTAAATCGAAATTTATTCAACTCGACTAAAAGAGAAAAATAAATTAAATAGTAAAATTATTTATTAATAAATGACCTAAATAAATGAATATTATTAAAAATAATAAACAATTCAAAATTAAACCGTTCAGTAGCGGATATAGATTATATCTTTTGGGGTTCTAAAATGTCGCTCGTATTATACTTGAGACCCATTCGCAAACACTTATCCCAACTAAAAGAGTCAAATACGCAATAATTTGAAATGTTTGACGATAACGTAAAAAATCATTTTATTATAATGTATCAAACTAATTAAATTAAATATATAATGTGACCCAGAGAAGACGGACGGTTTTTTTTTGTTTTAATTCGAAAACTACTAGAACAAAATTTTCGAATGAAATTTTTATTTAAAAATAGAAAAACGATATAACGACGATCTCATTAAATATCGAGGGATTAAGCAAGGACAACGAAGAAATGAATGCGGAACTTTGCAAGAAGAATAACTGTGATATACTCTGCCTGCAAGAGACTCGTCGAGGAAAAAGTCAAGTCAGGACAAAAATCGTAGGTATGCGACCAGTAGCAGAACGACCGCACGAAAAATATGGCAGTGCAATTTTTGTGAAACCAGGAAAATTCATAAAAAGTGCCAAAATAATGGAAAATACTAATATTGAAATTATAAATAAATAAATAAATAAATATATATATATATATATATATATATATATATAGAGAGAGAGAGAGAGAGAGAAATAGTTACGCTTACCGTTAATAATAATAATAATGATTCAATTAAATTCAGTTTATTATTTTTGTCCAATACACTTAAATTTATAAAAACATAAAATATCCTATTACAGAAACCAATTCGAAATATAATATATGACGTTTATAAAAAAAAATAAAATAAAATAAAAGGAAATAAAAATAATGTGAACATATATTTAAATGAAACTTATATATAGAACTTAATTAATAATTGATAATCAAATTATATTTCTGTATTGAATATATAACCTAGTTATGCGCAATTCTGCGCGTATACCAGGTTTATAAAGAACTTATATAATATGTGTCTGCCTCCATTAAATAATTTATTAAAAGTTTTATATTTCCGCTCACACTATATACCTATCTACCAATAAACGTTCAAACATTCACACATCCACTGACTGTTTAAAAATATTTATACGCGTTGAAATTGCAATCAATTCAAAAATTAAAACGTAAAAATATCACTCGAAACATTAAATAATACTACTCAAAACAAAACTGCTACCTTATTATGTAGCAGATTTTTCGTTTAAAAAAAAACCTAATTAAACATGTATGTATTAGATATATTAGGTGTACACACTAGCTATACTTAATCCGACTGTCTGTATTACAATATTACAATAAAGTGCGCATTAAGCTGTCAGATATTTTTATCGCAAATTTATAAATATAATAATAGTAATAATATAATAATAAAACAATAAATAATATAATAAAAATAATAATAATTATTATTATTGTTAAGTAATAAATGATAATAATAATGAAATATCATTATAAAAATATTATTGTCCATAAATGACTTACGTCAATCGAAACATTTAAATTTTAGTGAACACCTTCCTATATCGATGCATGTTTTGTTCATTTCTATTTAGCCCTACTTAAAACGTTTATAATATGTATGTATGTTTGTATATGCGTAAATGTACAAGCATTTGAAACAGGACAAGTCGTCAAGGGCACATTGATCGCGTCCGATAGTAGTATAGCGTAGAATTGGAAGTCCAGATTCAAACTGGAACAAAAACCGTTATATTATACGTATGCGCATGCATATATTTATATATATATATACAGATACACGTTGGCTATATTCAAGTGCATATGTTGATATGTGTATTACGGCATTACATAGCAGAAGGTACCGTTATTCGGATGACCTGTTATTCAATTCGTCCTATTCAACATATTATCGTTTATTTATTGCTTTCAGAACTCCCTCCCTCTGCCGCTAAGTGCAGAACAACACAATCGTTCTTGTCCCGTAGCAGTTTGATTTTTTTATTTCATTCGGGTTTGTTGGTTTTTTTTTTATTTTTTTTTGTTTTGGTTTATTTTTTTCTGCTACACCGAACTCACGCATACGTAATCGTTAGATACCATTATCATCGAGTTGTTTTCATCTCCTAGATATGTGATGTTTCTAGAATAATCTTAGAAGAATTGAATCGCCCTTTATCGGTCATCTCACTGGGTAACCTTTACCTTTTGTATAATGTGCACACTGCATATTGCCTAATAATATAACGATGATAATAATAATCATAACGATAACATTCGAGTTTGATGGTAATGGTGTGTCAGTGAAAGCCCAACAAAAAGGGAACTCAGCACAGCGAGAGATGAACCGAAACTATGCAAGTTATTGTTTATATATATATATATATATATATATATATATATAAAATATATATTTATATAATCCGCTATATGTTATTCTATCATAGTTATTGATACGTTCACCCTGTTTATATAAGAGTGGAATGTTGATGTATGTAATTATGTCTCTCTCATTCATTCCCTCTTTATCACTCTCTCTCTCTCTCTCTCTCACACACACACACACACACACAAACACGTGTGTAATATATATATATATATATAATATATACAAAACTTTTTATAAGCTAAGGATGTTAAGGAATGAAACAAAAAGTGAAACAAAAACCACCTGCCTATCCCAAATGCATTCCTATGTATTACTTTTCCTCACGCAACTTACCATATTTACGAACAACACACAGTTACATATTAACACACATCATTTCCTAGTAATCCTGACCATTATGTATGTATGTATATATATATATATATATATACGATACACGAATCATTATTATTACTGCCGTACATATAAGTACATGGTATCTTATAAAAAATTAGTAATAATAATAATAATGATTAATTTTATTCCAAAACTCCGACTTTTAATTTTACAAATGTAGAAAACAGGCTATATTATTATAAGACGACAAACACACAGACACACGTGCGGTTTATATCCGTATCATTTCTTGTTCCTATATAGGTAATAAATACATCATCATTATTCTTTCGTATCACAGATCACGGAAAAAAAGGTACAATTTTTTCTGTTGAAAAATGGTATTTCTTCGGTATCTTAAGGGGGAAGTAATAGGTATCAAGAATATGTATTTCTGTTAGGCACGTGTTTGTATGGTGGTCTTGTTGTATTTTATTTGATTTCCAGTGGAAATATTAATATTTAGAGATTCGTGATTTTTTCCGGCTCTATTATATAGGGCGCGTAAAGTAACCTTTTTCTTAAAAGGAGAAGTGTATATACATTAATGAAATGTTCGATTATTCGAAATACATAAATTGGCCCTGTAATAAATTTTGTTCCGACGTTACTGGTATCCATGCATACAGACACACACATATATATATATATATATATATATATATATACATATGTGTGTGTAATATAGTTGATCTGTTTTGTAACAGGTGTGGAAAACATTGAAAGAATATAAAATGATCACAAATTCATTATTTTAAAAATGAAATGTGTAAATATATATATTTTTATATATATATATAAAATATATATATATATATAGGATAAATTAATTATGTGTTATGCGATCGATAAAATTAATGGGAACAGTACTATAGAATTGTAGTATTAGACCGTTTAGTCAGTTTTAGCGATGCGCGAAATTCTTATTTCGCTGTATTCAACATAGTCAATATCAATACACGATGAATATTGAATACTTATACAATGTATCGAATCGATATTTTCATTGCTGCATATTGCACGAATCGGTATTTTCTCTACTGAATAATTACGTCTTGAAATATATTTAATAAAAAAATTAAATACATAACTAGAGGTAAGTAGTTAAAAATTAAATATAAAAAAAATATTTATCGAGTTGCGGTTTTCTTAAAGTTTAGTAATAAAACAAGCTATATAAATGTATATTAATCGCAAAACCTCGATAATTTGATTTATGTTGCGTAACAATTTCATGTGACCGATCGAATTACTAATGTAACCATTAAAAGAAAAATTAATGCTATATATATATATATATATATATATATATATATATATATATATATATATATATATATATATAAAATAAATATTAGCTAAAGAATATTATTTTGTTTACATTTTGGATTGGAATGTTTTTTATGCATAAGTTTTATTTTTAATTTAAGGTATACTAGTTTTCTATCTTTTATTTAATCGATTTCATTTCATAAGTACGAAAACAATAAATTAGTTTGCAATCGTTACTAAAAAAAAAAAATACTTTGTTGTAATATAGGATCCGATATAACAGTAATTGTATGATGTCATCTATTAAGTTAATTTTCGCAACTACTAAAATAAGTCCAAAAACACGATGCCAAATAAAAAATGAAAAAATAAAAACTGAAAAAGTTACTTTTAATATAAAAGACAGTTAATATTTTAATTATATATATACATATATAATATATATACATATATGTATTACCAAAAAATATCGAAATAATATTAATAAAACAAATATTACGCGATAATATTTACCGAATTCGAATAATAAAATTAACGAATTTCGTTACACTGGTGTGTACTTCATCACTCTTTAAGTGCACAATAATTTACCCTACGCTTGATGATTTTAAACAACGTTTTCCGTATCGCTAATTATTGATGTAAAAAGAAAACACATTGTGGTACAATATCGAACATACTTTAACCTGTATTCGTTATAAAATAATGTATTATAATTTTCGTAATAACGATTCTATCGAAATTTCGATATCGATATATAACCGATATAATAATTTTCTGTATTACGATACAAATATTCAGATATTTGCGTCGCATGTTTTGCTATTTGTAAAAATCGACCTATTAATTCTTCGAAGCAGAGCGAAGTAATAATCGATTTTTTTAAATTTGAACACGGAAACGAATAATGAAATATATATATATATATATATATATATATATATATATATATATATATATATATATTATCCGTTTTATGATTTAAATTTTATTTAATTAACCTAATCTAACTTATAATTTAAATTGCAAAACTAGTAACCGATATATATAGATATATATATAGATAGGGATGATTAAGACTAAAATTTCTAATAACGCAGACTTAAAGTTTTTATTTTTGGTCGATCATTTATCGAACGATAAAGAAAAGCGTAAAAGGATATGTTGGATATATTTGGCGAAATTAAATTAAAGAAGTTTAATGTTAATTCATTTTAGTAGATTCGTAGATGACGTATTCACGGTTAGATATAAATTTGAAATTTATCCTAGATTTTTCGATCAGATGTCCGTCATTTCAAATTTTCGTGATACCGATTATTTTGAACGCTGCAGTTATCGATAATATTTCTAAAAATCGATATTTTTTATATTCCGGCACTCTATTGATATTTTTAACAAATATCGAGTACGCGGGCATTTTCACTCCGGACGAATTGTTACTTGTTAACTACACTTACATCGGGAATTACCGATTCGGTTGTTACATTTAAGAAAAATTTTACAATACGATTTCATTATTCGTAATTTCGACGACTTACAATCGATATGTCATGGAAAACTAATAAAAGTTTATTGTAAAATAGGTGAGTGGCTGTTCCTATATTATTGGTCAGTTTGTTAATTTCATTCCTTTAATTATTATTATTATTATTATTTATAAGACTAAATATTGTAATTGTATCAATTACTCTCTCTTTCTTTCTCTCTGTAAACACGCCATATTCGCGTCTAATCTAATAAGTGTCGACTGGTTTCTATATATCATCATCTTCGATTGCTCCTATCCGAACGTCGTGACCAATCAATCAATTCTTCGCCATCGTGTCCTATTCATTGCGACCCTCATCAGTTCTTCAACCGTTAGACCGGTTCTACACTTTACTTGGTCTATATACTGGTTTGAACACCGTCCTCTTCGCGTTTTCTATTTATCTTTCCCCGAATAATCAATTTTTCTATTCCACCAAATCGTAATATGTGGCCGAAAAATTTCAACATACATTTGTATATCCGTGTTAGTAGTCTTTCGTTATCACATTTAGTTCTGTTAAGATTGTTGCATCGGTTCTTTTTGCTATCCACGGAATTTTCGTAATATTCTGCGGTATTATTTCGAATTCCTCTTTGCATTTCTGATTCGCGCTATATATAGTCCAAGACTCAGCACCGTATGTTGCGATAGGAAATTCCAACGTTTGTAGTAGTTTCTTTTTCGTCTCTTTGTCAACGATCATCTTTCCAAATCCTGGTAAGTTTTGATAATTTTGCCATAGCAATTCTTCGTTTACTTTCTTCTTCATACCGACCTTTATTTGTTATCAACGCTCCAAGATACACCACTTTTTCCTATTCCTCCATATCGCCAATGAGTTGAAATGGTCGAAGTAAAATTTATTGTCGAGCATTTCGATCTATTTAGCATCAAACCAGCTTCTTTACTAAACGTTTGAACTCTCCTTAATAGTTCTGCCATTTCATTTTCCGAATTTGCAGTGAGTATTCTGTCATCCGCATACTGAAGGTTTGAAAATTGTTTCCCACCGATTGTAATTTTGTCATCCGTTCATTGTTTTCCTTATTATCCACTCTCCGTATATGTTGAAAAGTAACCGGAGACAGAATATACACCCTTGTCTGGCGCCTATATTCTGACAGTGTACTTTCCAGGCGTACGATTAAAGATTTAATTTTATAAGATGTATACTGCTGCTTCCTCCAGTGCATGCCGTAACATATTTCGATTAACATTATCAAAAGATTTTGAATAATCGAGAAAGCAAATCACCAATGGTATATTAAATTCATAACATTTTTCTATCATCTGACTTACAATTAGTATTTGATTATACCTCTTTCCGGTAGAAAACCAGCGGTTTCTATGTAAGTTGTACATTAATGTTAATATTTGCTGAGGACACTGAATTTATTGTAATCTAGTAAAAAGCTTGTCCCAAGAGACTGTCGAATGGTTTGACATAATCGATGAGACATATATACAGATTTATAAAAATCACGCATTTGATTTCTATTGTATTTCTGATAGACTTATTTTTCCGAAAACTAAACTATGTTTTATTCAAAAATCGTTCTGTCTTTCCATTCGCTTTTTAATTGTTCGAAGTCATATTTTCAACGCGTGACGGATAATGCTTATATATTTACTGCATCTTATTGCAGCAGATTTTTTTTTGGAATTGGAATGATTGTGGAACAGCAATGTTCTTCTGACCATGAATATTCTCTGTGTAAATTTGAAACTAATTCGAAAAGTCTGTCATGAACTGCATCCCCGCCTATTTTTATTAGTTATTTCGTAGCATTTTAAGTACTATATAAAACTCATCTCTCATTATACTATCATCTAATTGTTCTTCCGATTGGATATGTCTTATTGGAGGTGTTTGGAACATCTTTATTATACAAATTTTCCACGTAATCTGTCTATATTGTACTATATATATATATACACAATGTCGCGGTGGTGTAGTTGCTAGAGTGCGATGAATATACATGCAAAAAATCGTTTATGGTCAATTCCTTTTAAAGTGTATTTTAATATATCTGTTTTAAAATAAATATTTACTATTTAAATCAGATTGACCCGCTGTAAATTCAGTAAAGTAAAATGCGAATAAATTTTTCATTACGCTTGTGTAAACTTATGACATCTACTTAATTATGTTCAAATTCATAACTGGTAGGACGGAAAATATATATGTATTTTCTATATGTCGGAAATTTCTAATTGATATGTACGTAATATTGCGATCCAGACCATAGCACACGGATCTTATCTATTTTTCTTCGTATTAAAAAAATAACTTTAATATTTAACGTTAAAAAAGTAAGATGATGGTAATATCAGTAAAGATCTTCTCAAAACAAAAATTAATTTTTAAAATACGATACCTTAACAAAGGATAAATTAATAAATAAGTTCTTTCCTAATGTAATAGAACGTTTTACAAAATAAAAACATTACCGCAAACTACTACATAGATACTTTTACTGGTCACGGTTCTATCATCTAAATAAGTTTAATTAATGGTCAATGCAATTGCGATAGCGATGAAATTGAAAGCGTTCAACATTAATATATACGTGCAGTAAGTATAATTACTTGCCGACAGTTGTATATGATTGGTTGTGCACTTGAATTAAATTAACTTTATATTATTACGGCAGTTTCCTGTTTTCATTTATGAATTGTTTAAAATTAAACATTAATCGATCGCTAGCAGCCCTAAGCTAATTTCGCAGGCTACTCTAGTTTATTACATTCTACTATTAGGTGTAACATTCTTGTATTACTTCATGGTATAATTTATGTATATAAGCTACATTTTGATTTTTTTTAAATGTATTTTCTTGAATCCACGTGTATTAAATTGAATGTTATATATATATATATATATATATATATATATATATATATATATATATATATATACATATATACATACACATTTACGCAATATATGTTTTTGTATAATATCTATAATTTATAATTCGAAGACATGAAATCTAAATATATATATATATATATATATATGTCAGTGTGTGTGTATGTGTATAAGCAAGGAAAAAAATGGGTTTAAAATATCGAAGTGAGTATGTTATCGGTGCAAAGGTCAGATCAAGGCCTATATTGATGTTATTATCGTCATAAATGTGCCGACATTATCTATTTTTGTATCGTACAATCGTACTATGACTATGAAATACCGTGGTGCGTTTTATAGAGTCGAGATAGTGTCAGTGGTGATGGTATGAGTGCATACAGATACGATCGTGTCTGCTTGTGTATAACTCTTGTATTATAATAGAGATTTGTGCCATGGGTATGAGAACGCATTTCCTGGTTTCTTTTTATTTATTATTATTATCATATATATGTTTATATATATATATATATATATTTTTTTTTTTAACTCTTTGACGTATCTTATATCCTTTCGAGACTTTCGTGTAAGGTTCGCTAGTCACGATTCCTGGTTCGACCTTCTTCTTTATAACCCACATGTGTTTACATCTTTACATCTTCGCGATATTGCTGTAGGTTTTGTTTGGTTCTGTTATCTTTTTTTTTCATTTTCTCCCCGCAGCACGATTCTTACTCGCAATCGCTTTATCGCTCCCGACTTATTTCATCCTGGTTAATGTTATTCAACCCTATCCTTTACAGTTCCGCATTCTTACATTTTTGTTGCAATGCAGGGCGCCTGGGTTACATAATTATTATTGGAATCCGCCCGAATACTGGATGCTTTAGAATTTACGTGTATATATATATATATAAATAATATATATGTTTGCGGACGAGGAGTGGTAATATATAATATACAATAATTTAAACGCGTATATTACATATATATATATATATATATATATATATATGTATATATACCAACAAAATGTATTTGGCTTAAACAGTACGATCGAGTTATGCAATCTGGTCTTGCTTGGAATTGAAATTTTTCGAACACGTTATCTTCATTATATAGTGGGAAGACAAAAGGAGCACCACGTAAATGACGGACATACACTCGATGGACTAATGTCATATGGAAAGCCATAGAAAAATCGTTCGTGCAATATGCACGAGAATTCGAATACCGATATCGGCGATTGACATTGATGTAACGGAAATAGGAATTATGGTTACGACATCACATAGGCGGATTACGACTAATGGATACATTGATGGATAAATATATATAGGTATATATATATATATATATGAAAACATGGAAAAGTCACGGCATAAACATGAACACAAAAGTACGTCTCGTGAGAACCCTTGTGTTCTCGTATTTCTCTACACATCCGAATGCTGGAAGCTAAACAAAACAGATATCCAGAGTATCGACGTTTTGGTATGTACTGTTGGAGGCGAATGTTGAGGGTCCCATGGACTGCAAAACGAACCCATCTGGAAATTTTTAATGTAGATACCCCCGATTACGGCACATAGTGGAGAAACGTATAGCCACCTCTTTTTGACCATATTATGAGACGAGACAGCCTAAAGAAACTAATCACAGTAGGAATGACGGAAGGCTGCAGACAAAGAGGAAGACCATCAACGCGGTCCAAAATCAAAACTATCACTGGTATCACTTCGCCGCGAGAGATAATTAAACGCACCGAGGATCGGTATACATGGCGGTCAATTATACGAAAAAATTATGATTCATAATTTCATGACGCTCGTAACGAGCACACGATTCTGACGATAAAAAGCAGATTGCGAGCATAAAAAAAAAAAAAAACAACAAAAAATTATTTTTATATTATTAATATAATGTTTTCTATTATTATTATTATTATTATTTTTTTTTAATAATGTATGCTACTTTATTTTATATAATGTTTATACAATGATTAGTAGTATCCGAAATAAATTCAAATTATTATTATTATTGTTATTGTTAATTCATACATTTCGTATAACACGACGCAGTATTAATACCGTTATATTAAATATAAATATTATAATATTAAGAAAATACTCGTCGTCAAAAAAATCGCTTGACGAAATACATATAATAGTCGATAAAAATTGTTTCGCGTTTACGTTTTAAATTAGACAAATATATACGTTAAAAAAAATTAAATTAATAATAAAATAAAATGTTTATTTGAAAAAAAAACAACTCGTATTAACAGAAATTAAACCGGCTGTTTGCGTTGAGTAAAATGAAAAAAAAACCCTCTTATATATGAAACTTAGGAAATAATCTAAAATCAAAAACTTAAAAAAGGTCTAAATTCCTATTTGTGTCTCATCACACTATATACATATATATTTTTTTCAAACATCTTATTTTTAGTTTAATTATGTGTTCATTCCAGTTATGTTTCGGGTCCAATGTTAAAGTATCTGGAGCGAATCTACCTTTTCTATTTGTATTGTAATAAGTTTTGATGTAATTGTATTTCATTTTTTGCCGAATGTTATGTGCTTAGTTTTTCATGTGGAGAAAGTAAATCCTTGAGATTCGGCCGAATTATTTAAGTAATTTATTGTATTTTGTAATAAAAGTTACACAAATTTTGAGTCTCGGTTTGAGTAGTATATTGATAGATCGTCTAGATACAGTAGTTTACTGGAGATGGTATATGTTGTTTAATATTAGTCGTGACTATAATGAATAGCGTATGGCTGATCCCTGAGTGGTACCATTTTCTTGAATTTTTGTATCTGATAAAATAGAATTTATCTTTACCTAAATTTCCAGCGGTGTAAAAAATTTCGAATAAAAATCGATAAATTTCCTCTAAATCCCCACTGATATAAAGCGAGTAGAATTCTTTGTTTCCAGAATTTGTCGAAAGACTTTTCTAAGTCCTAACAACAGTTGTAATTTTATTTTCTATTAAATTATTTTGTATATCTGTTGTAAGTTATAGATCCTGAACGTCTTTTTGTTTCCTGAAACCGAACTGTAAGGGATTCAAAAGTTCTGAACTTTCTAACTGTCACAGCAATCGATTATTAACAATTCTTTCGAGTAACTTGCATAAGGTGTTTGTGAGGGAAATCGATCTGTAGCCTGGTCTAATACATTTTTGTTTCGTTTTAGTATCGGAATAAGATGAGCCTCTCTCCACGCCTCTGGAAACAACTGAGTTTGACATATTATATTGAAAAAAAGAGCGCTTCTTTAAAAGTTTTTTTTTTTTTTGGGGGGGGGGCACTGCTGAGGAGCAATCAAAACCCACTAACGTGTTGATAAATAGTTATTATATATTGATGTTACAATTGGTTAGGAATTTGTGAAGAAGGAGGAAAACACGGGAGTCATTAGAAAAAATTATGGAAGTGATGGAGAAAGGAGGACGATAACCGATGGTTATTAAGGAATTCAGGAGTGCGAGTTGGTCAGGTGTGTGAAAACTGCAATTGAAAATGATGTGGTTTTCATCGGCGATAATTGTTTTATCATGGAAATGTGGATTCCAACTGGACTGGCGGCTGACGGCCGCATTGTCTTTAGTGCGGTATTAAATTCGTCTTTAGTTATGGTAACGTTATAGTTGAGGTTAGTTTTTGATGTAAAATCGGGGGCATTAGTTCTATTTCTTTGTGTTTTCTAAATTTGTCGGGATAGTGTTAATTAGATGATACTTGGTAGAAGTTGTTAGCCAAAACTTTCGTTATTTCTACTTTATCATATGTAACACGGGGGGACCTGCTTTTATCGCTGTTATTGGTTCGATCGCGCGTTTATTCACGATTTGTCGGATTTGTTTCCATAATTTCTTAGAAGGTGTAGACGCGTTTATCGTTTTAACAAAATCTTGCCGGTGATTACTTTTCGCTTCGCGTACTTTTATCTGGACTAGTGATCTGGATTTTTTAAGTTTGATTAAGTTTTCAATTGTTGGCTGACGTGTGTATTTCGATAGGGTTTTATTCTTTTCTTTAATTAATGATCGGCAGAGTCTTCAGACCACCATGTAGCATATTGTTTTCCTTTAGCATGGGTTTTAAATTTTCGAATAGAGCTGGCGGCAGCTCTCTTATTTGTTGTAAAATATATTTACATGACTCATCAACATTGTGAGAAATTTTATTTTGTTCAATATTAACGATGCCAGTGTATAAAAACCAGTCAGCTTTTGCTATTTTCCAATTTTCTGATACACAGCTGCTTTCACTGCCCGTTTTTTAGTTGAACACTATATGTTGCGGAAAATGGCAAACAGATCTGAGTCTGTTTCCCAGTGCATATAATGGAGAATGCTTAGACTGCAGTTAGATCGATTGCTGAGTCACCGCCGTTATTGTTGAAGTGAGTTGGACTACCTGTATTTAATAAGCATATATTTGTTTGATTTACGACGTCTTCGATTAATTTGCGCCCGGGGTCAGTATATTGTGATCCCCATATATTATTATACGTATTAAAATCGCCGGTCGTTATAAAAGGTTTTAAATTTGAGTAAATTTTGTAGGGTGATTTCGTCGTTTTTGTGCATGTATATGGAACACACAGTTTTCATGAGGCCAAAGACGTGGATAGAAGCTGTAACATTTTCAACATCGGAATTTAGTTTCACTTGCTCGGAAAAGAATTGATTTGATATTGCTAAAAGAACACCTCGGCAAGCTACAGATCCACCGGTCTAATCTGTTCTGTATATTTTATATTGTTTTAAGTTTATTGCGTCCGTAGGTTTTAATTTTGTTTCCTGTAGATAAATTGATATTGGATTATTTTGCGTAATTAATATTTATAGTTCTAAAGCTGTTTAAGTTCCGGAATATTATTTTACTCATCACTAATTTTATTTGTAGAGATTCTTGTTTGTCTTAATCGTTAAGAGCTTCATTCTTTCAGTTAGTGCTTATTCTGGTTTTCAGAGGATTATTAGATAGAAGTGGTTTAATATCGGTTAACATTTTTCCGACATTTTCAAGATTTGGAGAGAACGGCTCCATTATTTCCAATTGCTTAAGAGAGCCCTTAACACATCTAGGATGACGTATAAGTAGCTGAATGATATTTGGTAATATTTTATCTATTTTTACGAATGAGTTCTTTACACGGTTCGAGGATTTGTGCTTTGTTAAGTTTTTCAACGGATTCATTCAGGTTGGTCGATATGTTATTATAACGTCTAGTTGTTCATTTCTGTTTTTTTTTAATGTAAATCTATAATTATGGGCCTTAGTTTCTTTGATTCGATTCCGTGTTGGTCAAGCAATTATATTAGACCGTTATACATATCTTTAAAAAAAAAGTTCATTTTTTGATCAAAAGATTGATTTGTTAAGTTAAGAAGATTTTTTATTTTTCCTCTATTTGCATTTAATTTGAAAATAATAATCGTCTACCTTTTCATCTTGTTCCAAAAAATTTTGATTTTTGTTTTCTCGCTTACCTATATTTTGTTTGCTCGCTTACCTATATTTTGTTTTCTCGCTTACCTATATTTTGTGTTCCTTTTTTTTATTTTGTGTGGGATCTAATAGATTATTTGTTGATTTGTTTAACTGTGTTCGGTTGAGATTGCATTTTTGTTTTTTTTTCTTAATTCGGTTTTATAGACCGCTATAGGTAGTTTATTGTTTATTTCACGTTTGGTTTTTTTTTTTAATAATATTTTTTTCTGTAATTGTTGGAAAGTCGTTTTTCTTTTCATAATTTTCTCGGTTTAATGTTTCTTTTGTCGTAGTTAAAGAACATTTCCATGTTGTCTTCAATGTTGCATTCCATTTTCGGTGTATGGGAGTCTTTGTTTAATGGTCACTGGGTGGTTGTGTGGGCTTTTTCTTTACAAGTATAACAGAACGTTGGTTCGCTGGGAAGAAATGTTCTATATTTGGTCTCTTCTTGCTCTATAATTAAGGAAGACGGAATTTTATTTATGTAATTTGAATTTATATAAAACTGTCTACTGTTGCTGAGAATGTGTGAGAATTTATTTTGATGGAACCCCGCTGTTAAGTAGCTGATTCCCGATGTTAATTGAATGTTCAAAATTTTAAGTTGTTCCTCGATTACTGAATTTGGGATACTTGGGCAAATATTTGATATTAAGATTCTTTCGGACGGATTTATCAGTTTCAAATTTCTAATTTTTTGATTTATTGTTAAATAATTACGTTTTTGGAGTAACGTTTCAACTTCTCTTTCATTTGTTATGTCTAACTTACCATCGGGTCCTCGTTACTGTTACCTGTTGTTTGCGTTACCGGTGTTGTTATCGCAGCTGATAATGGATTTGACGATAGCTGTTTAGTTGTGTAGCGTACTGTAGTAATTGTTGCGGTTATTGACGGGGCTAATCGACGAATCGATAAATCCACCTCGTGATAATCAGCGGCCGTCCCATGATTTATATATGACGATAATAATAATAATTATATACACACTGGCGAACGTATACAGAACGAACAGCTAAAAATACCGATTTTTATTGTATGTATTACGTATACGAAGTGCATATAATGAAACGCGTGCAAACACGACTCTTCTTTGGTATATTTGAATGCAGACAGCAACCTTCAAACGGATAATTCGTACTTTACGGCAGTTCGCCTTAAAAATGAAATTAATATATAATTGCATTATATGCGGGGTTTTCCATTATTACTTCGGGAAATAATAGTAATAATAATAATAATAATAATGCGATAAATAGAATAAATAAGATTAATGCAGTCCGTTTGACACGTTTAGATATAAACGAAGTAGTTCAAATTACAAACGATTTAGAAACATGTATTTATACGTAATATATCGCGTGTATAAGTTGTATGAGAGTGTGTGTGTGTTATGTTTTATTCGAGTAGTAGAAGGTTGAACAGGTAGTAGGAAAATTGAAATAAATAAGGTGTTTGTAAATAATTCTGGAGTGGAACCGTATAGTTTAAACTAACCGTTCTTTACCTACCACTGATATAACGCAATGATATTTACACGAATTATTGTTACGAAAAATCGCTAAATACATAAATATATAAATAAAAAAAATTTTTTATATATAATAAAACACTAAATATAATCTTAGACACCATTTATCTTATCGCGTTTGTCGATATGTTATTAAAATCGGTTATTTGTTTTTTCAACATTTTACCGAATTTATTTTTGTGTATATATATATATATATATATATATATATATATGTTCAAATACACGTGTCAAAAGTGTAAATATAATTAATGCGCCCACACACACACACACACATACACATCGTATGAGGTATTTTTTGTACGTTTTACAGGTAACGTTGTTTTTTAGCAGCTCGTATAAATAACGTTTAATTATTATTTCTAATTTAAACAGTTGTCTATCATCAGTCATTCGTTCGTATAGGTTAGTGTATATATGTATCTGTGTGTGTGTGTGTGTGTGTGTGTGGCGTATATTTACTTATCTATTGTTAATAATTAACACCCGTTGCCTTCGTCCATATTAACTTGTCCAGTATTTGGTCGGTCCTCATTTATTTTTTGGTCGACGATGATCGCTTCGGTGACGTCTTCTACCAACTTTCGACATGATCGGACTTTACTATATATGTATATATATATATATATATATATATATATATATATATATATATATATAAAATCTTAAAAATTATTAAGAACTTTAAATTTTAACATTAGACTAATTTTAACACTAGGTTTATAAATTAATATATTTATACATACGCGCATATATATATAATTTTTTACATAGTTTTAACTGAAATGGGGTTTCCATCAGATCATACGGGTGAAATCACTTTCTAAAGATAACAATAGTACAATATGAATAGGTAATTATGTCTTTAGACGTTTTAAAATAGCAAAAAGTGTTAGACAAGGCTGTGTACCTATTTACGTATATTCGGAATACATAACGAGGCGTATTTTCACAAGCGGCGAAAGGCGGCATCTCGGTTGATGGCGCCGATAATAATTTAAGATATATGCGGCATTCATTTGGGCGTTATGTGAGAATGAACTAAGAAAAACATAAACGGCTTTCATCGTGCATAAGCCAAAATTTTTGGGGGGCAATTTAATGCATGCACGGAATTTGGACAAGACAAGTTGTGCTTTGGGAAGAATCAACCGAACGCAGAAGACAGGTTTAGCCAGTGTCTCGTTAGACGTAACAAATACGTCGGTCGATATCCAGCTAAGTAAACTCACAATTGTGGAGGACTTTGCAATTTATTCAAAAGCGATGGTTTTAATGGTAGTCTTTTCTCATATTTAATAATGTTTCATATATAAAGGTATTTGGTACAGCATGAAATCGTATGAACCGCTTTCTTCCACTCTCTTCCGGGCACGTAGCTGCAACCAGTGCTGCGAATCGAGTGTTTTGTTTTATTCCATCTATCTATCGAACCGTACACCCTCTTCGGTCTCTATATCCCACCGATATAGAAACTGTACGGTATAATACGTACGAGTGATTTTTTTCCTTGTTACGCGTTCAAAAACTTTTATTGCATTTCGTGAATAACCGGAGTTCGGCTTTGATATTATCCAATGTCGACGCATTTTTGTTCGATGTGCGCCTTTCGAGATATTCTAAGCGTTCTGCTATAAACCCACATTTTAAAAGTGTCAAGCGTCCAGCATCTGTGAGTTTTATACACGCGACTACTGAAAAATTAAGTTGTCGATCAATTTTAACATATTTCGTTTACTGAGTGCAGTACTTTTCCAATGGTGGGTTAATTTCGTTGTAGCATATCTCGCCAATGTCAGGCGTTCCTTGATATTTTCTTCACATATTTAGGATAAGGGAGGGACCTAAATAATTATATCTACCACCGTATAGTTTGGATTTGGAAACTTTTACGGGATCTATAGTGGTAACTTTTGTTTTCCCCCCCCCCGCATTAATGTACGTATTTATGTATCTATATAGATAATTTATCTTTAAGTACGGTTCGAAACAATGTAACGTGTGACAACATTTTAAGGTTATGCGGAAAAATGTTATTCTAAAATTTCTCGAAAACGTTAACGTTATTATTATTATTATTATTATTATTATTATTAAATTTTATTTCTATTAATAATATTATTGTAACGTGTAATAAGGCAAAATCTAAGTTCGTTCGCACTACATTTGATCATTAATCAGTCCTTTGACTGGTAACGCTGCAATCTCCTTTTCCATTTGCCTCTATCCGCTGCCGAAATTTTTAAATCGCGATAAGTGTCCACTCCTACACTAGCCATTATTTGTCCGATGTAGCGTTTCCTTGGCCGGCCCTTCTTCTACCTTCTATCATGCTTTTCAATATTCGTAGGACCAATCCACCGTGTCTTATCACATGACCTATCCATCTATTTCTTCTCGTGCAGAGGCGGTTATAAAATTCTTTTCTTCCTTTCACTTTTTCCATAACGTTCTTGTTTGATATTTTTTCAGTTCCATTCGATCTTCATCATGCGTCTCCAGCACGATATTTCAAATGCTTCCAGTTTTTTAATATCGACCTTCTTGAGTAACCGTGTTTCGCTTCTATAAAGTGCGATATACATATGTTTTTTATTAGTCTTTTCCTCAGTTCTAGTCCCATATTACTGCTGAATATCATTTTCATTTTCAATAATTGTTGTTTCGCTATATTTAATCTGTATATTTTCTGTATCATTTCCGTCTCGCGACACAATACTTCCCACACATAAGTTTTTCGCTCTTTCTGGTTTTGTGTGCATCAGCTTTGATGAAAATATCACTTATTGCAATAGTATTTTCTTTTCAATTCTTTTTGCGGGTTTCCTTGCGTAAATTTATCGATTAATTGATTAATAATCACCCGGTATTACCTGTGGGCATAACAACGGGTTCTCGGACTATAAATTTTATGTAATTGTTGTACAACATTATTATTATTATTATTATTATTATTATTATTATTATTATTATTAGATTGCAGAATGTATTATTTCGTTTAATTTGTTCATTACAGCATTTACATTGTAAAAATGTTTGAAATCTCTTAAATATATTTGATTTGAATATTATTATTTTCTAATAGAAAATCGCCGCTAAATTATAATCGATATACGTCGTCGTGTGCTACGGATTTCCTTTTTGTCCTTTTTGGACTTTTATAAAACTATTCTCGTTTCTTAATTAACGAACACGGAACAGATGATGTTTACACACGATAGTGTAGCGCCAGACTTATATTTTATTTCGTACGTAAGCAAACCTGATTTGACAGTTAATTAGATCCAGTAGTTGTAATATATATCGCGGTGGAAGGTTTTTCGACGGTGTACTGGTGATAAGAGTGTCGTCGTGTAATAAGATTTACTATTTTTCCAATTGTTTACATCGCAAATGAATTTTTAAAATACGTCACACTGTCGCTTTCACTACTTATTCTTAAAATAGGCTATGACGTCAAATTTCGTCCTCACATGTTGTGAATACGAACGAAAAATTAATTATCCGGTATTTTCTTTTTTCGAATATTTGTCGCATATTTTCAAATTAACTGGTTTTTACGGCTATCCGTAATTAAACGTACAATGTATTACAGACACATAATATATATTAAGTGAGAACCCTAATACTTTAACAGATTTCTACCGACTTCATCACTCCGCATTTAGGATCCTCCTATACTAATATATATATATTAATATACTGCACTATTATTTTTCTCACTCGTCCTTAAATACTTTATCTATTTCAGTGATAAACTATAACACGGTGTTTATAAAAAAATAGTTTATTGTATATAAAAAAAAAAAATAATTCAAAATATTATAAATTACACGCGCGTTAAACGAACGAATTATACCTTTTTACATTAACAAATTTTATCATTTAATTTTTTTAATATATTTTTATTAATTATAAACAAAAAAAAATATATATATATAATCACTAAAAATTTTTTATTGCGAAGCTTTTCGACAATTACGTCATTTTCAAGCACGCAAAAATAAATAAAAAACGTCTAGTGATTATTGGTGTTGTGATTTTGTTTGGTTTATAATTAATAAAATCACTATTCTCCAATATATTCGACATTTCTATTCTTTATCGGCGAAATACAATAAAATAATATTTTATTTCAGTAATATATGTATAAAACTAACCAGATTCATAATGTAACTCACCGACCATGTTTTCTACCTGTTGGTTCTGATAACCGACTTGAACAACCGCTAACTCACAACTAACTAACTTTTATATAGTCTTGACCAACTGATTCTTCTCGATTAATTAAAAAATTAACAACCGGTTCTTCATTTAACTAAAACTCGCTGACCCTTTTTTTTTTATAAAAACCTTTAATTAAATAAATAATTATATATTTTTTCGTCATATCGATTAAATTAAATATTAGTCTCATTTCCCAAATTGAGTAATTAAATTATCACGACGTGAACTATATATACATATAGTCCATATATAATTTTAAAAAAGTAACGTTTCCGTGTCAAATTTTCAATATCGATACACTCTTAGAAAGTAAATGGAGCATAGAAGAAGAATATATCTAAATAATGGTAGAAGTTTTAAGATCAGAAGATTAAACTTTTTATAGAGGAGAATAAACTTATTTAAGAACTTTATTTTTAATTGTGAATATCCATCAAAAATGTAGGGCCGGTCACATGTACTGATTACTGAAGATTTAATATATAAAAAAAACATGTTGCTAATAATGAGTATATATACACGTAACTGTATACAACATTATCATCATCATCACCATCGTCGTATTTTTCGTTGCCGAACGTTCTGACTAGCTCATTGCACGTTTATACATTGCACACATTCAAGGCAATTGATGTTATCCGGAGTGAGATGCCATTTTTTCTTTTTTCTTTCTGTGGATATCCATGTTTGCGAACCATTTAGTAACGAAATAAATATTGACAGATCGTTGACTCGTTAATATGACAATATAACGGAAGTAACGGATAAGAATTGGATTCAGATGATCTATGACCGAGACGAAGGAAAGAAATTAGGGAATACCCACATTCACTATTGGACAGTGGCGTGCGGTGAGTTTTTCTACAAAGTAAGCGATAACCATATAAAGTGTAATACTACATCAAACGAAAATTTATTCACAAAAACCACGTAATGATACATCTATTTAATACTTATTTAAATACAAAATCCTTTGGACGATCTACCTTAATAAAGAGAACGTACCCATCGGGTTCATCAACTTTTTTTTTAATGGATATTAAAGATAAACCACTTAATCGGTCCTGTCCCTGTGTCGACCTCTGATACGATTTTATTCGTTTCAACGCTGAAAATGACCTCCAGTTGTACTAGGTGTTGTCAATATTAATTCACCTAATTTGTAAACTTCCGAGAAGATTTCATCGAACTCAGATGCCTTCATTGCTTCCACTAATTCACACGGATTCCTTTTTATTGAGGTTAGCATCCATATACACTGATACTGATTTTTTAGCTTTACATCATCGAAAAAGTCGCCATAGGATTGTTTTAAATTTGAAAAAACTTTATTTGGAATTTTTTATGCTCTTCATATTTACTTGTATCTTAGAAGCGATAAAAATTTCAGTTTATCAAGATTTCCAAAACGTTCACTCAGCTGAATTAGAATAAAAAATTTCGTAGAATAACGCACGCGCATGAATTTCTTCATTTTCTGGTTCTGATAGTTTTCGTCTGTTTCTCACAATAAATTCTTCATTCTCTTTTGACTTCACATAATTCCATATGTGTTTCTATGTTTTTGGATTTCTACACGAGTTTCTTGAATTGTATTCATACAACATGAAATATTTAATTGCTTTTTTTTTTAATATAAAATACCGAATAAAACATCGGTTAGCGCGAATATTGTTGGAAAATATTTCGATTAAGAATAAAGTTTGAACTTCGCTAAAAAAATTTATAAATCCTCGGGCTGATATTACGGTCTCGATATTCCACTGTTTTGAATTTGAAAGAACGCAGTGAAACAATGATGATAGTCTTTTACTGTACTTATTAATATAGAAGAGAAATTCTATCGGATTGGTGCATTTCTTGGCATTTTTTTAGTGGTAAATTCACTAAGTGCATGCCCGCATTTAGTAGATTTGCTAAAAAGAGCACCTAATCCAGACAACGTCTGGAAAAAAGTTCTACATTCTTTTATATTTGAAGCGGACTGTGATAAAACTAAATTCAACGAATGACTAAAACAATGGACAAATAGCGCTTTCGGATACAATCTTCGGAGTTTTGTACATAAACCTCGTACTTGTCCTGCCATCTGCTCCATCATATGTTTGAGCCACAAGTTTCTAAGCTAAATCATATTCTTCGATAATACTTTTGACATACTCAAGTATCAGCAGTTCGTTTAACGGTGGTAACATCAATAAATTTAATAAATCTCTCTTGAACTTTTACAGTGTGACTGCATAAGGTAAAACTACAGACAGCTGTGATTTATTTAAAATGTCCGACGTTCCAGTAATATAGCAATGTATTTCGCATTTGTAATTCCTTCTTTTATCTTAGTTTAAACAACAGCATGCACCGAAGAAATTAATTGAAGTGCCGCGGAATGTTGTACAAGTCTGTATGTGCGTTTTTAGGATCATATCATATTTTGAAAGGAGATAACATACTGCATCAATTAATCTTTTTAAAATGTTTCTATTTTGTATTACGATATCATTATGTCTCGTGACTTGAATTGTACTTGGTCATTTAATTGTAAATGTATGCGTGACTTACCAAATTTCTTTAATTTCATGGAAGAAAAATATGACTCTGAGAATATTCATGCTTTTTAACCGCATTGATAAAATTATTCAAGTTATCATATCCATACACTTTTTTTTTTCACTGCCAAATAATAGACACGGCCAACAAAACAGTTTTCCATTATCTTCATAACCAGTTAATTACAAAATGTTTTCATATTGAGATACTTTAAAATATCCGATAAAAGTTATACTACCTTCCTTATTTGATTAAAATTTCGGGTAATACACGAGATGCCGTATCAACATTCTACAATATAAATGCAGGAGTTCCTCAAGGTAGTGTCCTTCGACCAATATTATATCTTTGGTACATACTGGATCTACCTACGAATAATGAAACAATAATCGCGACATTTGCAGATGATAGTACTATACTTTCGGTCAGTGATAGTCAGACTGAAGTCGCAGAAAAACTTCACGATTGGAAAATAAAGTTAAGTGAAACTAAATCTGTTCACGTTACGCTTATCGCAAAGTTAATGCGCGACATATTTACCTATATGATTAAGCAGTTACTCAAGCCGAGTCTGCTAGGTGTATCTACGAATGCACATAGATAAACGATTAACTTGGGAAATTCACACATTAGAACGAAAATTAAACAAATCAAAACAGTAACAATTATACCGGCTTATTGGTTTGAACTCTACATTAGACTTATAAAAATTTACTATACCTGTACATGATAAAACCAATTTGGACCTATGGCATTCAACTTTTCGTGATATGCTATACAAGTCGTAATAAGATTCAGGCGAGATAAATTGCCAACCTAAGAACGGCAGTCGATGCATATTCACGTAACGACGATATTCACCGTGATCTGCAGATACAATTTATTGATTATGTCATCGAAGAATTACAATCCGATGCCTTAATAAACCTGAAAATTTAATTTGGTAAATACTAATATTTTTTAAGGAAGGTTGTAGCCGATGTGTTAAATTCTTAACATTTATTATTTTCCTTACAAGTTCTGTGTTAGACGATAAACTTATTATTAAGATAGTTACTCATTAACGTTAAGATTGTAACAATAATAAATAGTAAAAAACACACATACACATATATGCATATATATATATACGTGCATATTTTTTCTATATAGTAGTTATCATCGTTAATAATATTTTAAACCGAAGAATTTCGACCGTATTTAATAATTAATTAAACAAAAACAATTTTCCCATCATAAACGGCGACTGATGTAAACAATTACATTGCGAGAACGATAAGAGTCGAAGTTGTATTCGTTTTTTTAATTTGAACTTTAAGCGTCACTAAAATAATTACTGGCCTCAGAGTGTGCACAGCTGTATATTGTGTACATATATATTCATCGCATTAAAAGGAAACCAGATTATTAGTTGAAACGAACATAGCTGTAACAATACGTATATATATACATATATATATATATATATATATATATATATATATATATAATATATATATAAAAGCTATATGTATAATTTATGTATTTCGGAAGGGAGTAACTCCTAATTACAATTTAGCACGCTAATATGCACCTGCACACGGTTCTTTTTTAAAACCTAATTGAATTGTCGTTCTTTATTTGTGTCATTTTCTCTTCTCGAAAATATCTAAATATTTAAACAATTAAACATTTAAATATAAAATTATTAACACTTCCGACGCGTTACTTTCTTATATTTATATAATTTTTATTTTTCTAATGAAATTATTTGATATTGTTACAAAGATCGTCGGTAATTGAATTTTCACGATTATATTCGATTTAATACGTCCTTAGAGAAATTATTATCTTTCTTTAAATTTTTCCTATTGAATATAATTAATACACACACCCACACATACACACACCTATACACACACATTTCCTTTTCCGTAAATTGAATCGAACGTAGCGCCGAGTTGTTAACAAAATTAACTGGTTGTATTTAGAGTATATACTTCTACATTTATATATATATATATATCTTCTTCTTCTTCGTCATTTATACATTGATAGAGTGTTGAAATTGCCTTGTTCGTCACCGTCCACCATGCTTATTTATCACTAGCCGGGCATCAAAGCCTCATATAGGCTTAATCAAATTAATGATTTTAATTGATTTGTCTAGCAGGCCTTCCTTTTTTTTCGTTTGCCATTCACATACCCAGTAATTATCAGTAGCGGTAGTATCTCGCGCTACACGATCGAAGAATTTAATATATATATATATATATATATATATATATATATATATATATATATATATATATCCATATTTTATACGGTTTACATAACAGCTAATACCAATTAAAATGCGGGGACTAAAATATAAACAAATGAATATAAGTATACAACTGAATTAAACGATAAAAAATTGGTAAAAAAATGTAATTATTAAATTAATATGTATTTTTTTTTAAAACACGTATACAACTGTAAATACATGTACACATAATCACAGTCACTCACAATACACGTTGGAATATACATACACACATAAGCTAATACAATTGTCCACATGTGCATACGTACACAGACACTCACTACAGTGTAGAGTACTTACATAATCCTACACATGACAGAAGTACATACACATTAGTATAGATTAAAGAAAATTTCAAATTTTACGTATGGAAAAATATAACAATAATTTAAAATTATAAATTCAATAATTTAAACAGAACCGGTGCCAATACCTTTCTCACATTAATAACAAGTACATAAAGCTGAAGTTCACTAAACCACAAAGAATCGCATAAATATTTACTTTGAAAATTGATATCCAAACAGGGGCGATCTTTGAATTATACAGATTGAAATTAGACACCAACGATAAATTTAAACGGAGATAAACGAGCGCGGCTGGAAGAAATGTCATAATTCATCCTACAGGTCTACTACCTAACTAACTTTCAAAGTCAATCGTTCGTCATTAATGCCACCTCCATTGCACAAGTTATGTAAAAACTTTAACTTGGAAATGTTCCGTTCTTTTATACAACGATATATAGGTAAAACAATAACGTCGCATAATCTACGTGGTCTGGATAATAAGTCGAATATTTCAATAACTTTATCTGTAGTATACCTTTATCGAACAATGCTCTAACTGAGAACAAATAAAAGCTTCTCGTATAGAGTATTTAATATTCTCGGGTCGCTAAATAATTTTGAGTTTCTTACGATGAATCTAAGAACTGAGCAAGCACACAGTTTATATGTTTAACAGAAAATCCTATCAAGAAGGTCAGAACACGAAATATTCGCAATATTATTACGAAGTGATTAAATGTAAGTTTATTCATATCGCGGCTATACGATAATGTAACGAATTTACTATAATTGATGGAAAACATAGCGAGCTTAAGTCTTTATGAAGAGCTAAGCAATCAGTCAACGAGTATATTCACCTATAAATTTACAGGTCTTATGCAAATAATAGAAATTTAGCGTTTTAACTATCGCCTATAATATACGTATAATATAGAATTTACGAAAATACGTATACAAATGTTTTATTTATATATACGCGCGAATACGTAAATTTTACGTGTATAATACATAAATTTGATTTTGTACAATGACACACACACATATATATATATATATATATATATATCCCTGCCGGAAGGTACTTTGTACCTTCCGGACCGGAGCTCAATCCGGAACAGGGCGCGTCCACAGGTGGCGGATAGTGGAAAGGCCTACAGTAATGTAGGTTAACTGCGAATAACCAATAAGCAGTCGCGGACCAACAGCGGCTACTAGTGGAAAGTCTCAAGCAGATGATTCCAGTAGCGACAGGGTAGTAAGCAGAAGGTGACAGAGAGAAAGGTTGGGAACTGTCTATAAAACTTTCTTTCTAAGACTGCTTACTAACCCTTGGCCAGTTAAGGCCGCCTGTATAATATGCCTCGCCCGCTATCCCAATAGCAAACCGCTGCCTTGCGGTTTAGGGTTTTTACCTAAAGGCTAATGGCGAGATAGTGTAACAGAAGTAAATAGACTTTCGGACAGAATTATAAGCTCGCAACATAAAAGGATAATTTCTAGGGATTAATTCAGTGCTTTCATACGCAGCATACCAAAAAATGAACGTGTATTAATAGGTGGAGACCTAAACGGGCACGTAGGTGTAGTAAGAGAAGGGTATGAGCGGTATTATGGAGGCCAGGGCCATGGACGCAGGATGAGGCGTAAAATCCTCAATTGTGTGGAGGAGCAAGATTTAATAATAGCGAATAACTTTTTCAAAAAAAAAAGGCGAACACACATCGTTACCTATGCGAGTGGAAACCACTATAGGTAAGTATACGATTGGCTCATGAGGAAAAGAGATGCTAAATCTGTATTGGATGCTAAAGTAATACCGTTTAAAGACATAGCACCACAAAATAGAATGCTAATTACAGATATCCTTCTACAGGTAGATAAGACCACTCGCAGAACACCCTCCCACCAAGGATTAAGTGGTGGACTATACCACAGAAAAAGGACCAGTTACAAAATAGCCTTGGAAAACATAAATATAGGAAGTAATAACGCTGATATTCCAGTTGAAAAACTATGGTACGATATTACAAAACAAATACCGGAAACAACTACCAGAATACTTGGTACGACTAAGCCAAGGGAAAACGTGCATCGACAAGGCAAACATGGTGCTGGACAAGAGTCCAACAAGTCATAAAAGCTAAGCAATCGTCCAAGAAAAAAAGATACTGAAAATCAAGAGAAAAGCGCCTCAGATCGGCAACGGAAATAGCCTTCTGTAATGAGTTGTCCCCGGTTCCTTCGCAATTCCCCGAATTACACAAACGAAAATATACCCCTAAATCTAAACAATCTTTCAACCTAGACTCTATTCACGTCTCTCTAGAAGGATTCCTGCTGTCTTAACTAGTAATCAATCTTCTGTAGTAAAAGAAGAAGTACAGAGGCTACTGAATGTAATGCTTCTAACGATATTTCGACATCTACTACGGTAGGACCTTCGTTTACTAAATCTGTTTCGATTACAGCTACCGCTAACTGAATGACAGTTTTTTCGAACAACTTATCTCCAAATAACCAAACGTCCAATCATTCTATCTCTCAAAGTGTTTCTAAATCGAATAAAAATAATAATTTCTCCTCTTATAAAATGAACAATTCAAACACCAATTTAAGCTACTAGATTTCCCGGTCTTTGTCTTAAAAATAAGTATATATATATAATATTCCTGTAAAATAAGTATATTTATAATTTTGATACATGTTTTTTAATCCCCCCACCACCACCTATTTCATGTGTTACGTGCAAGTACAACCTTTATGTTAACGGAAGTATGTATGTGTGTGTTGTATCTGCGCGTACAACCGTATGCGGGTGCATGTGTGTGAATGTGTAAATGTGTGTATGCGCTTTTACTGATATCATACATGTTGTTGTTAAGTTTTGTTCGTTATTATTTTACTAGCATAATTTATTTGCTAGGTAGCCCATGCTATGGAATTTTTTGTATATCGTGTACGTCCTTTTTCACTTTGTATAAATTTTCTCTGTATTTTTTCCTTTCTGTTCATATATTAATAATTGACCGGGAATGTTTCGCTTTATGCAATGGAACTCGCATAGTATCGAAAGTAATGCTCTTTCTCTTGAGGGTTTTATGCTGCAGAATTCAGTTGACATTATATTACTCTCCGAAATGGCTAAAATCTGGCTTCACTTGTAATTTTTCAGGATATTTGTGTTATCGCGATGATAGAGATGATGGATATAGTGGGCAGCTATTCTTATCAGGAATAGTCTATGGCATACAGTAATTAATTGCTTCCCTCCTCCGAATCTTTTTTTATAGGAAAATGTGTAACATGGTATCGATAAAAAGTCATTCTAATAATAAAGATATTTCTGTTATTTCGTTATATTGCCCCCACCCGGAGCTAGAATTAATCCTAATGCTTTTATCAACTTTTTGACTGATCTGAATTCATAAATTCTTTTAATTCTTTTAGGCGGGGACTTCAACGGCCATCACCTAGCTTGGGGAGGTCAACTACTTACCCAATTGGGATTGGGTATCTTTCAGTTGTGGATCATTTCCAAACTTTGTTTACTGAATCCTGGGGAGTATACCACACTCCCCACGTATCTGAAATCTTCTTCAACTATTGATCTTACATTCGCATCCCCACCCTTGTCATTAAAGACGCATTGTATGTGCCACGAATTCCTGGGGGTACCCATTGGTCTATTCTAATAACGTTTCACAATGCTCACTCTTGTTCTTCCCCAATCTTTTCCATTAGGACTTGGAATGTTCATAAATTGGATATGTTTTCCAAAGTACACGATGACCTTCTGGCCAACTTCGATCACCATATAGATCCTTCTGAACAGTACGATGCCTATGTCTTGGCTCAAAATAAAGCAACGTTAGCTGCTGTTCCTGCACGACGGGTTCTTAAGTCCAAATCATTTCACTCTTGGTGGAATCCTGAATGTACAGATTATGTCAGGAGACGTATTTGCTTTAAAATTTTTAACAAAAATATGACCAATTACCTTAGCTTCAAGAAAGCCGATGCCGAGACAAGACGATTCCTTAAGACCACTAAGCGACTAGCATGGCACACATTCTATACAACTCTCACGACATCTGGAAAAAATTTAAATCTTTCCGTAATCACAGAGTGAATGAAGGACCCCCTAATAATTCATCAAGCTTTCATCAATTTACTGATAAATTTGTCCATCGCACACTTCCACACAAGAGGAAATATATGCAAAAGAACCAGATCCTGTTTGTTCCTCCAAACAATCTCACATGTTAACACCAGAAATTAGTTTACAAGAATTATCAACTGCCGTATGTAGTAAAGCAGATACTTCTCTCGGTTTAGATTTGATCCCGTACTTTGTCATTAAATAGTGTTCCAACTTCGCTCTTTCCATATTATGTGATATATATATATAACCTCTTTTGGACTAATAATATTGTCCCTGAAGATTGGCGCAAATTCTTTGTTCAGATAAGCCGTGACTTTAACTCATACAGATCAATTGCCCTGGGTTCTTGCCTAAGAAAGATCATGGAGACGATACTAAATAATCGTCTGAGATGTTGGATGGAGCCTAATTGCAAATTCCCAAAATCGATGTATGGTTTCCGCCCAGGATACTCTACAATGGATTGCCTAGCCCACTTTACGGCTGATGTATATGATTCATTTATCAACAGAGCTTACCTTACTGCCTGATTTATAGATATTCCGTCAGCTTATGATAATGTCCATATTCCGACTCTTTTAAATCGAATTATTCAGATTGGTATTCCTAATTACGGGTTTCCTTTATAATCTGTTGATTAATCACTCTTTTGTTTTTCACCCTTTAAATTACTCTAGTTGTCTGTGCCAACTCATTTACTGTTTAACTTGTACATTTCTCCTCTCTTTGACCACATACCAGATAAGGTATATTGTATTTCCTATGCAGATGATATTGTATATAACAAAGGACATTCGCTCCTGTCTAGAATATGACTATTTTCTCTTCAGTGGAGCCTATAAATCCCATCTTAAGATGTTAACAGTCGTTCAAAATACTTGTTTGAGAACAATAACAGGAAATTTCGTATTAACCCCTATTATTTTTTGTACTAGAGGCTAAACTTTTCTTCCTCCAATTAAGGTATATCTTGATGACAGATAGATTCGTACTAATAAGAGTTGATAATTCTAGAGTATCTATCTTCAGTCTTTCCAGTCATAATAACCGGCATTCGAGATTTGTCCCGCATAAAATCCCTCCCTTAGCTGACAGAACTCAGACTTGGCTAATACTGACCTTATATACCTAAATTTCCCCTCAAATATTTAACTGTGGTTTTTTAAAGATCGATATTGACACTACAGGTTTTTCTTCACTACCTCAAACTCTAGCTTATGGCCAGATCACGTGTTAGTTTTTACAGATGGTTCAAAAAATACGGAATTTTAAATTACTGGAGCAGCATTTTATATTCCTCATCTAAATTACACCAAATTGTTTAGATTCCCAAAATTTTGTAGTGTGTTTACATCGAAGGCTTTCCCCATTCTCAAAGCCATTAAGTATATATATCCGATCTAATGGGATCAAGGGGAAAATACTAATAGCGACTCTCTTAGTGTTCTTAAAGCCTTGAACAAACCTAGGCTACCCTACCATAGGATCACATTCTGTTAACTATCGTAGAAAAGTTATTTTATTCATACAATAACTATATCCTTGTACCTTTCGTTTGGGTTCCAGCCTATGAGGGTATCCAGGTAAAAATAATATGACGTATAAAATTAGTAATTAAGTAAGAAAAATAGAATAATAAATTAATGAAACTTTATTAACGAATACGCGAATATGCGGAAGGTTTAATTGTCTACTGTATCCGTTGAATTTGTTTCTACCTATTTGATATAGTTTTGCAATACACATTGCCTATATTACGAAAGAGCGGATACAAAATACGACTAGAGGACGTCGAGTGTTGAATACAATAGAATGGAGTGGTGTATAACCTTAAAACCGATATTCGCTTATGCACCGAGAAATGCAACGACGAAAATATGGATCGCCGCTTTCATAATTACGCAGCCTTATTATCATCATCATCATCATTATTACGGTTATATCATTAATAGGTTAAGTCCGTTATAACTGGCCTCTGCTAACGTTACAGTTGCAACAATCTTTTTGCTCTACTGCACCGTCGTTACGCTTGTTATACAATATCTTCGAGAATGCAGTTTATACTTATTATCTTCGTCATCATCGTCGTCACCCGCCATGTCATGCAATTCGTATACCATCAGTCTTGAACTTTTATATAAATACTAGCGCACTCGGCAAACGTTGTCTTGCCAGAACGTTATGTTGTTCACTATTAGCAGATTAAGGAATTAAATAATAATAAACAAAAGAAATCTTAAATCACACGGACATAGTATACTCCACAGTTGCTGCTATAACAGATACATAATAATAAGCATAAGATCAATGACGTGCTCTTCGTGTGTTAGATAAAGACATATTATATATATACATATAGTACCTAACGTATAGTGTATGTATATATTTATACAGATATATTACATCCTATCATAAAAGCATTGAAGAATCGGCCGACCAAAAATCGCTTCAGAAATTTTTCAACATCGAAAATCGAACTTTAAACCCGCGATTTCTCGTTACCAGTTAATTTGGTTAAAATTTATGCTATAACATAAATAATATTTCTCGACGTCTACTTTCGTCTAATGTCAACCCGAGAAACAACCATCATAGAGTCGTTGAAAACGATCCAAACCCTTAAACCTTTAACACCCTCGAGTTTGTTTATAATACTAACGTCGTTAGACGCGTATCTTAATGCCGCATTGCTTTTGTTTAAACATTTTCCTATATTTCGAATCGTTCGCGAAAAAAGTGAATTTTGAAAAGAAATCGCTAACTTTTGAAATTTTCGGGTTCGGTTTAAATTTTTTTTTGCGGTTTTTTCGCTTTATACGATAAAAATTTTTAACACACGTACAGAAAAAAAATTTAAATAATTTTTCTGAATTTCAATTTTTTCTTTTATGTATGCACTATCCTTACAATTATGAACACAACGAAAAAATCAGCAAAGTTGATTGAGCCGTTCGTTTTACGGTGATTCTGCTTCTTTATGCGTTACACTCTACAAGGGCGTAGGTTATCATAATTGCAGCTCTTTCCACCTTTCTCTTATATATCGCAGGAGCTCCTGGACGGAAATGTCATTGATCCGCTTCTTTATATATTCTCGATCCCGTCTATTCGCCGACTTCCTGCACTTCTTCATGTATCAATTTTCCCTGAAATTATAATTTGAAGCAGCTCGTACTCAGTTTTCTTCTGTTATATATTTTTTTATGACAGAAAATCCTGCAGAAGGCAACGGGAAACCACTGTAGTATTATCCAACGAAAACCACGTAATCGGAAATATTTTGCCACGTATCCGGCTGGCACCCAGCGTTTCGATTTCTGGAGTCGGAATGTGTTTCGTGTGCCGGCCATGCGAGTAGGGAAACCAGCCGCTCCATAGAAAAAAATGTGACTGGTAAGAATTTAGCGAAGACTAAAAAAAAAGTTAACCACGTAGAACGTTAGAGGCTTCGTACAAACTGGAAAGCTTCGTATATTGGAAATGGAGTATTGTTGTTTGTAAAGTTCGCGATAGCTATGTATTCCTACAATTTGTTATAATATTGTATTTTGTATTTATCAACGAATAAACAGTAGTGACGCGCGTGTTATAAGATCTTGCCGACAAGCTGCATTATTCACATTTGGGTTTCTCAACTTAAACGTGTGGATAATGGGATTATAACTTTTTTAGGTTTACCTCTTTCATCTGTGACTCGGAATAATTTATCCTAATTTTTACGCATTAAAATTCGTTGTTTTGAAATACAAAAATACGGCTATACAAAACTGTGGTTAAACCGGAGAATGTCTTTACGCATCAGAATGTCTCGCAATGAATACAACGAACAGTGTTAATTAGATAAGACAGATAAGAAAAATCCTCGGTGGACCAAAATAGGAAAACGAGATCTTAAAACTAGAACCAATAAAGAAGTATACGAGATAGTCGAGAAAATATCTGATACGTAAACGGAGGGTTGAAATTTATGGGCATAAAGAATGGAGTCCCGGAAGACTAACGGAAAAAAGATATCGGATTTTTTTTTATAAAAATGAAAATACGCAAATATTTCGATTTCTAGAATTTAAGAAAGACTTAATCGAAACGAGAGGATAGAAGAAGAAGAAATCTAAAGTGGAGACGAATATTTCCAAAAGTAAAAAAATTGAAAATTTTGAAAGTTTTAAAGAACAACAAAAGAAGAATACTTACAGAAGGATGAAAGAACAGAAGAACATCGACAGAGGATGAAGAAATATCGGCTGCGGAGGAAGACTTTGAATCGTGCAGAAATTATTTTACGTGACCCCGAGACGGACAAATTTCAAACAAAAAAAAAAAACTCCAAGAATATAATAATAATAACTACGGCTGCTAACAAAGCCTGGTCCCTATGAGGGAGTTCCCCTTTATCGTCACCGCAAGTGGGAAGCTCCTAAGGGGTCTAATTATCATTTTGCCCTACTTTTACTTATTTATTATGAAGTATGCAATTGGGAAATGCTAAACACCTAAAATGAAATTCTTTATTGAATTTATGATATATATATTTTTTTTCTACATTTTACACACACACACATATATATATATATAGTGGTTTTTAAAATAGTATGTGTGTAACGTTCTACTCAAGGGGGTTTAATATTTGGGGTTCCAGGCGAGTAAAACAAAAACAATTTCCCCAAAATCTCACCATTTTTGCACAGGTGTACGCACTCCATTGCATTTAGCAGGCGTACAAAAGATAGTATGTATATAAAAACTTGTCTATGTAACAGGCTACGCAAGTGAAATCAAAATATACAACAAAAAAAAAAATCGCTAAGAAATATTATACTGATTTTCCAATACTTATTATCATAGATTATAATATAAAACCAAAGTCATCAAAATGACGTCATATTTAAAATATATACCGTTACTATCAGCGCACTAATAAAAAGTGTTCGGTAATAATTATGTACAAATACTACCTCACCAGCTGCTGCTTAGGTCATGCTGCTACGAACGCTGAAGTTTTAAGAAATACTTAACCGAAATGAAAAGATAGAAGAAGAAAAAGTTCAAAATGGAGACGAAAACATGTATATTTTGAAAGTTTCAAAGAAAAACGAAAGAAGAAAACTTACGGACGGATGAGAGAACAGAAGGACATCGGCAGAAGATGAAGAAATATCGGCTGCCGAGGAAGATTTTGAATCGTGCATAGGAATAATAATCACAATAATGTGATTCTCGTGGTTGGTTTTTTTTGACGTTGCACTATTTCAAAATTCTATAGTTCGTTCTTTAAAATATAATTGTTATCTATTCCTTTGCAATGGAGTTCGTATTTTTATTATTATTATTATTATTATGATTACTACTACTATTACAACAGACCGCACGTTAATTACCACATACACTCGTTATTAATTGACCGAAAATATTGCAGCAGCTCGTGTCATTCATTATTCTTCATCATTAGCGTTAAATAGCTTTATCTGTTTACTCTTAGTAGGATTATTATAATCGAAACAAAAAAATCATAGTAGAATTTCTAGAACAAGGTCATCTCGGTGATGTAGGAGTTAAATTTAATTCGGCTACCTTGAATCAGCGTCCATTGTTACGTACAATAGAGCCGACGGTATTAGTAAAACTGACTCCTGTATTGACGGCCTTCGGCGTTTGAATATTTCAAGGTCGTATAAGCCCAAAATATATATAAACAATAGAAATTTCCTTCTTTCCGTATCAGCCGCCCATACTGCACTGAGCTTATTATAATACGTCCTTTCTTCTTAATTATTATTATTATTATTATTATATTTTTTAATTTATCACCCTAATTATTACGATTATACATATAATTTTTTTTTGTACTTTAAGACAATTATTATAATTTTGATTACGGTTTCCATAATTAAAGTTTACTAAACGATTATACGACGATATATATTTTTTTATTTTTAATTACGCGAAAGTCGTTCAATTTTTATCCGGTATGCCAATTTTTTTCTTAATTACTGAATAATATATATATATATATATATATATATATATATATATATAATGTATATATATATAATAATAATAATAATGAAGAAATAATAATAAACGTAATACCAGATATAAATACTAATTACTAGGTGCTGGTTCGTCATATAAACTTGATGGCTCGGGATAAGAATATTATTGGAGCCCTTTTAAAATGTAAAAAAAAATATTTTACAGACATATATATATATATATATATATATATATATATATATATATATATATATATAAATGAAAATCTACATACCGAGTCTTCTACAAATAATTAAATAATAATAGATTAAAAAATAAAATACTCCCATTAATCCTAGTTTATAAATTTGATATAAATAATTATAATTAAACGAAGTTAATAGGAAGTATAGCTTGACGTGGATCAAATAGACGAATGTGAATGTAAACCCCCCCCCATATGAATAATATTTTTGTTATCTTTACTATGACGATCTGGTCAATCGACCATCTAAATCGCGATTTTTGTAACGTTCGAATTATTATAAGCTGATATTTTAAACTTCTTATTGTTGAATTAATAAAACAAAGTTAATCATTATAAAAAATCTATTATTAACGCAAAGTTATTTCGACAATTACGTCATTATCAAGCATATATACAATAAACATGATGTTTATTGTATATATGCTTGATAATGACGTAATTGTCGAAAAGCTTTGAATTAATAAAAAATTGTTATAGCGATTAAATTGGTTTCTATTTCGTGTTATTAATTCGTAAAATCCCCACTTTCCGATACGTCAAGATTATTATTGTTGTTTGTAAGATTAGCGGTAACTATATATATGTCTGGAGTTGGTAATTTTTTATATTTTTTAACGAATAAAGAATACGATTGAAAAGAGATGACCGTATACAACATGTCGGAAGGCTAAGTGTATAAAATAAATAAATAAAAAACCTATTTTTACATTTACAATAAGAAACAACGATTTCTAAAACACAATTTTTCCCGTCTATATATAAATAACGATATTGGATAAGGAAACTTAAGGCGCATAAAGTGCAGGAACACCGATCACCAAAACCAAACAATTATAACGAAAGGAAATGTAACGAAATTAATAATAAAATAACGTAGGTTACACAGCCAGTCAAAAATAATTATACAAATACAAATAAACTTAAACAACAAACTTTAAATAATCAAGGAATGTCAGCGGCGCATCGGAATAATATTATGTTTAATTCTTTTACGCTTATGTCTTTTATATTCTAATCGGGGACTAGTACTAAGTACTAGTGATATATGTTATTTAAAATAGAATAACTATGTTCGTTGAAACATTTATTTGTCCGTCGACATACATTACTCGATGGACCCGTATGATAATTTCTAAGCTGTGTGCGTTCCATCGGTTTTAACGTAAAACGGAGCTTTAAGAATGAATCTACAGCATTTATTTTTCATGCAGCTTGTAGATAAAATAAACTTGCGTGAGATCATACAGACGACAAGCGTACAACATTTTATTAGTCTTAAAATACTTTTATAAATAATTAGCTTATCGGCAGCATTAAATTCCTCATTAAAAGATAGAATATAATTTAAATAAAGCGACTGAGTTTTGTTAACGACTTATTCAATAGGTCGACCCAGAGAAGACGGATGATTTTATTTTTTGAATAGGGCGGTTCCCCGTTTAGTGGGCACACGAGAGGTTCGTTTTTGTCTAGTTTCAATTATACATCTTATAACGATAAGGAGCGTGCGTTTTGCGTGGAACGTTATTTTCAGCATGAATCGATCACGACAGTGCACACAGCGTTTCCGAAGTTACGCGATGTAAATTTAAGGTGGATTGAAACATTCGAGAAACAAATTGTGCAACGGATAAAAAACGTCCCGGACAAAAAAAAAAAAAAGGGTTCGTACCCGTGGGGCGTTAGTTTTTCTTAGTAACCAGTTTCTACTCACTTCACTTCATCGTCGTCGTCTGGGCCATACATGATTTCAACAAGATGATGCGACGTGTGTTCGGCAGAAACGCTAGCAGTACCGAAATAAGCGTTTGATAAGGCATTTTAACCGCTCCAGATTTTTTTAATGGAGATACCTTAATAGCAGCGTTTAGGAAACACGTCCACGAAATTCGGAAGACCTGTAAACTATTACAAAAATTCAACCTATGTTCGAAAATGTAAAATAACTGAATGAATATATCGTTGCAAATGGCGGCTATCTGAACGATATTGTGCTCCCATAGATGACTGTATAATCTCTCGATTTCCTTGTTTTCCTTTTTGAAATAAAATTTCATTCAAAAATTTGATCGAACAGTTATTCAAAAAACAAAACCATCCATCTTCTCCGAGTCGCCCTATAATAACCGTCATTTATTATCGGTTCAATTTAGTGTGAAACTTCGTGTAGTAATATTTAATGTTTTTCGTTTAATTTTTATGTAATTTTCTTTTTTTTGAATATTACATATTTACAGCGATTATATTTGCCAAAATTACGATTTTATTAAATTCTTTTAATTAATAATTTCGAATATATTAAATTTATAGGTCTGGCTAAACGTGGATGTTTCAAGTTAGCAATTAAATATTAAAAATTAATTTAATTTTATTACTTTATTTCAATATATTTTGCATTTCGGGGAAATATTATTTATCGCTATTGCTAAAGTGTTTTTTGATTTGTTCGAAACCGTATTGTTTTTACACATCCTTACAAAAATGTTTTATTTTTTCTCCATTCGCTTTCGTTCAATGATTTATTTCCTTTTTATCGATTACACATTTCAATATTTAACTCTTTCATTTAAATCTGGTAGTTCGTCCATTTTTCGATTTAAAGACAAAAAAAATGGTTTCCGCGAATTCTTAATTTCGACACTAGTACATTTTTTATTATAATCAGAAAAACGTTTGAAGTAAATATTTTAAACAATTTCGTCCTCTCAATTAGAGAATTACCTTTTGTATAAACATCAGGAAGCTATTACCCGACAATTCGTGTTAACTAAAAAAAGAGAAGCTCGGAAAAAGTTTGTTTCTTCCGTAAATCGTGCTCAACTTTCTTCCTGCATCTCGAATAAAGCCTGAACTTTTGCCGGTAAAAACTTTCTTAACAATCATAGACCCCTCCAATGACTTGCATTCTGTAGACAATGATACCTTCGTACGTTCATAATTTGTCAGACTTCTTTTTTCCATGTCAGCTTTTCCTTCAAACCTTGCCTATCACCGGACCTTAATTTCCAGTTTTTGCCCTTCTATACGTGTATCTGAAATTCTACATCCTCTCTCCTAAAAAAAAAATATCTTCACCAGGTTGTGACGGTATCACCTGCAAAATCCTAAATAATCTCCCGGCTTTTGCTGTTAAAATTCTCTCGAATCGTTTCAATTATTCTTTTAAGACCGATTCCTATCCTGAAAGCTGGTCTCAATTTTTCGCGGTTCCAATTAATGAACCCAACTCTAATCGTGATAACACTTCATATCATATCGAACATGTGGAAGAACATTATTAATATAATTGTTCGACTGCTTGAAAATAATAAATTGTTTCCTTCGGTGATATTTGGTTTCCGTAACAACATCAATTCTCTGAACTATGTATCTTATCCGATTGCAGAAATTTAAAAGTATTTCATATCGAATAAATATTTAGTAGCTTGATTTTTATATATAAATAAGGCTTTGATTCAATACTTCCAGCCACGCACGCTTTTTAACTCTCTCATTTCCTTAGGTATTCCCGATTATTTTACTAATGCAGTATGTAAATTATTCACGGATGGTTTTGCTTTTCGAATAAAACTATTCGACCAAAATTTTCGAATTAAATTTTATTTAAAAATAGAAAAACGAGAGATTAGCTTACAAATCATCGGTGGAACACAATATCGTTCAGGCGATCGCGCCATTTGCGACAATACATTCATTCGATATTTTTACAACATTTTCGAACACTTTTTCAGCATGGGTCGCTGGTTATTAGTTATTAAGAAAAAAAAATCAAAAATGCCGAATAAAAATAACTTTAAACGTTTAAAATTACGTTCAAACTAAAATCGAAATAAACCTCGTAGGAAAAATTAAATTTAAAATCTAAAGAAAAAAAGTCAAAGCTCAACAAGCGCCTAAACGATAAATACGCCTATTACATAATAATAACGTTAAGCGATTTAGCTTATTAAAGACGTGAATGAACTTCAAAATAAATCTTTAAAATATATTCTAGAATAGAGTTTACCCTCACCCACACCCTGCGCGAAGTAAATAGTAAATATTCCAGTCGCCTCTCTACGAATAGCCGTTTATTAGTGTAAATTTAGCGTGGAGCATACGGTTTCGAAAGTACGAAAATAATTGATGTTTTTTAATCTAATAGGCCTCACATTACAATAATTTTGAAAGTAAGTTAAAGTTAAAAAAATGGATACGAAAATCAGAATTAATCGACGCTATGTAACGTCGGTAGCGTAATATACCTCTCAAAGACACGAACTTTAAAAGCGGAATGTAAAAAAACGATTAAACGCATTTGAAATGCGAACGCTCAGGCGCATATGGCGAATCCTACAGAAAGAAAAGAGAACGCATAAAGAACCGATCCGGAAAAGCCGAATAGAGAAGATAATTCTGGTAGACGACATCCTGAAGAGGGAAAGAAAATACGATCGTATTCAAGCTGGCTATACAGGAGAAAATCGAAGAGAAGCCTCCGTGGGACAGAAGAACGGAAATAATGGAGCCAACAACTGTTAAGGAAATAGTGAATGCTGCAAGGAGCAGACGATTATAGGAGTATCTTGTTGGTGTAATGCAATTTTTGGCTGGTGATGACCTAAAAACTTTTATTGGCATCTTTCGTTATTCACTCCGATGGCTAAAAATTACGGTGTTGTTCTATTTGTGCCCTTCACCCGCCCCTATAAAAATTATACAATTAAATTTATAACAGGAAGGGAGTTAACTCGTATAAATTAAGTAAACATCGTTTATCGTACGCACATCTATCCGCAGTATTATTCTTAGCCGGCAGTAGTACACCACACTCCTATGGCCGGGCGCCTGGTCACATATAGTTTTTTTTTTTTATTTATTAATACTTTATAATTTAAATTAATCTTTTACAGTTTGTTTCACTTACTGAGGTGCAATATAATTGTTTAAAACCAAACATAAATATAAATAATCGCTACCGGTAACTTCAAGCTAACTTTTCAGTCCACATAAGTTTATATATATATATATATATATATATATATATATATATATATATATATATATATATATATATATACATTTCTTTCTTTCTTTTGACTATATATATATATATCCGTTCGTTATTTCGGCCACGCCCCTAACGTGACAAAAGATGGTTTGTACTGCGGGTGTTGATAGTGAAGGTACATTCGAACACGGAAAACGTGTTAAATTCTAAACGATTTGGTAGATATATCGCCGTTTACTATTTTTTAAAACTTTAAATGTAATTTCTGTCCTATTTGTGATATCGATTGTGAAACAAAGCTTAGAACGAATCCAATAACGTAGGCTATAAGCTGTGCGAATTTCATAATTATTGTTTTAGTAGTTTTTGAGTTAAATCAGAATAGATAGACAGACAGAAATTTAAAAAAAAAAAATCGATTTTCTGTTTATGTGTGATAAAAATAACCCAATGCAGTGCAGACACTACAGTTTTATATATTAGTATAGATATAGATATACGACTTTTTTTATTTTTTATATATATATGTGTGTGTGTGTGTAGTTATTCATTTACAGTTTAGTAACACAAATGTGTACATACATGCACTTATATTATATAAAATAATATTAATGCTATAATTTAGGTATACTAGATACATAGATGGAAAAAAGATTTATGAATAATACATATACACATATAAACATAGACATATACATACATGTAGTTTAAGTCTTGAATGCTAGCCCATATTGTATGAAAAATAACGATCAAAATGGGCTAGTCACGATTTTTGGCAACGAAAAATACGACCATAATAGTGTCAATATATATATATATATATTCGATCAATTCAATTCCATGTTAATTATAATGTTAACAATTGATATACAATATCGTAATCGTCTACAGTTAATTTAATTTTTTTTTATTTTTATTTTTTAATAGTGTTTGTATCTCCATTGCTATAATGGCTCATTGTTAGTTAAAGTATTCACCACCAGGAAATGCTACTCCACATTTAACTAAGAGCATATTGAGTGTGTTATCGTCTTTCGATGAGTAACATACGAATTATTACAATTTTACCGAGTCAACCATTACTTGGTAAATGTCTTTTTTGTCGTTTTTTAAATAAAATAAATTTAAATTATTTTTTTAATATATTTATAGAATTAAGGAAGAGAAAAAGATAATCTGGAAGGACGATATTGAGTTCGAAATTTGATTATGCAGACAGGAAATTACACGCGGCGAAAAATAAAATGAAAAATCGGGTTAAATGGGATGAAAAGGAGTTCGGGAATATATCAGAAATTAATTAAGATGATAATTTATTTTTAAAAATGAATAATTTTATAATTCGGTTTTGAGTCGACGATAACCGGAATGAATTGATTAATAACGAGTTCATCGATGGAATTTATATTTGAAGGCTGTATCTAAAGTGCGCAAGGTGAAACAAATATTATATGTATACATACATATATATATATATATATATATATATATATATATATATATATATATATATTTCCAGGTTGCGACGTAAATTATGTAAAACTTCAGGTCCGCATTATGTATCGAATTGTAGTAACCCAAATTTTGCTTAATAAATAACCAAAATATTAGTTTATACTTTTTCGTTAATTACTTCCTTAAAATGTATCATTTTGTGGAACAACAAAAATAAAAGCAGATTGAAAGGGCTAATCATATATTAAGCTCGAATGAGTTCAGCTAGTAGCGATTATATATATATACATTTATATTATATGTTGTAAATATATGTATATATATATATGTATATATATATGTATATATATATATATATGTATATATATGTATATTTATATATATATATATTTATTTATGTACTAATTATATCTATACTAATATATAAAACTTTAGTGTGTGTCTGTTATTTACGAATGTTTTCGTTATAATCACTGCATTGGGCTATTTTTAACACACATAAACAGAGAATCTGTTTTTTAAAATTTATTAGTGATAGCCTACGCTCTGTATTGAATATGGCACGATGATTATTGATGATGATGATATGTATACATATGTATACATATTGTCACCATTATGGTCGTATTTTTCGTTTCGCCAAAAATCGTGATTAGCCCATTTTGGACATTATTTTTCATACAAAACGGGCTAGTATCCAAGGCATTAACTACATGTATATTATATGTATATGTGTATATATCTATTATTCATAAGTAATTTTCCATCTATGTATCTAGTACATCTGAATTATAGTATTAACATTATCTTATACAAGTGCATGTATGTACACATTTGTGTTACTAAGCTGTAAATGAACACACACACACACATATATATATATATATATATATATAATAAAAAAGTCGTTTATCTATATCTATGCTAATATATAAAACTGTAATGTCTTCACTGCATTGGGCAATTTTTATCACACATAAACAGAATTTTTTTTTTTAATTTTTGCCTTTCTGTCTATTCTGATTCAACTCAGAAACTATTAAAGCAACAATGATGAAATTCGCACAGCTTATAGCCTATATTATCGGATTCGTCCTAAGCTTTGCTTCACATTGATGTCACAAATATGACAGATATTATAATAAAGTTTTAAAAAGCAGGATACAGCGATATCTCTGTCAAATCGTTTAAAATTTAACACAAACGCCTAAAACCGGGAAACAGTATATCTATTCGCCAGTGGGGACCCGACTGTAAAAATATCGCATCATCCATTCCGAATTTTTTGCTTTCGTATAACAAAAGAAAGAGGCAGCGATTTTTCGTTAAATAAAATAATTACATTGGTGGAGCCGTGGCTTCTAGTATATATATATATTTATTTATTTATTTAATTTTGAACAATTTCGATATAAATTAAATAAATTGTTTCAATAAAATATTTTGCTGAATACGAGAATCACTAGCGATTGTGCATGGCTCTTCAAGTGTATTCGCATATTAGATCGATTACTCTAAGCGTGACCTCCCTGAAGCGCGATATTAATAGATAATAATAATAGTACAGTAATTCAATAGCGCGGGTGCCCCTGGAAACGTCTAATACATTATATTAGTCGGCTAACTACACCACTTTAATCATCGGTTAATTAATTAAAATTAAAATGTTAACAAGTTACCACCGAAACAGCCTTTATAAAGGACTACGGGACTAAGTGTATCATTAACAGTCTTTGGATATTGCAGTTAAATAAGCAGAAGTTTTGGCGCGTATAGCCCAAGAAAATGAGATTGGCGTTATTGTGCTTCAGGAAACACATACGGAAAAAGATACAGACCTTTTTGTACGTGGAAGTATTGAAGGATATAAAATCACAGATCACATACCTCACTCAAAATACGGAGTGGCCACATATGTACGTATTAATTTGGCCTTACACACTGAAGTTATAGGAAAATCAACTCAAGGAAACTGTTTCAACATCGCTATACAAGTAGGTAAGTTGACGATCGTCAACATATATAAACCACCTTCTATATTATGGAACACGGACCACCATTGCCAAGTTATAAATCACCATGTATTTATATTGAAGATTTTAACAGTCACAATGTCATGTGGGGGTATACAAAAAATTATGAAAATAGAAAAATCATTGAAGATTGGATAGAACATTCCAACATGGAATTGTTATTTAATGCTAACGATAATGGAATATTCAAATCAGTAAGTTTGAAACAGGATTACAACCCAGATATTTGCATATTTCTAGGAGAAAATAGTTCTGCAATAAAGACTACACCATGTCGAACAGTTCTTTACGATTTCTCAAACTCGCAGCATCGACCCGTATTAATTGACACAGGAGTATATGTTCCAGGTGTACAATCCATTCCAAAAAATAGATGCAACTTTAAAAAGGCTAAATGGGACACTTTTAAACAAACCATTGAAGAAAATATTCAAAACATATTACCAATAATTGGAAACTACGGCAAATTTGTTGAAATAATTAAAAGAGCTGCTCATAAGAGCGTTCCACGAGGTAGAAGGAAGAGATATCATGCTGGACTGAAGAATGCTCGAAAAAACACGTATAAATCTTATTGGAAGACTCGCAGCAGGCTCGACTTGGGGTGCCGATGCCAGAACACTAGGAATTTCTTCCTTGGCATTTGTATACTCAGCAGCCGAATATTGTTCATCAGTTTGGTGTAATAGCTGCCATGATAAAAAAGTAGATATAATATTAAATAAAGCACTCCGAACCATAACGAGAACGCTGAAAAATCTACACCACGTATGTGGCTTTCAGTTTTAGCTAATATAGCTTCAGCTGAAATTAGACGGGGGACAGCATTATTCAGAGATATAAATGAATTTCATATGCACTCCGAACTGCCGCTATCTGAAGAGATAAGGTCCGCACCAGTATCCAGACTCAAATCCAGAAAATTACCTTGGACAATGGATGAATTATTAGCAGAAGATATGAAAGATTTGGAAAATAACGTCGGAAAAGAATTTAGAACATACAACCAATTCCAATTTAGTTTGTCGACGCGAGGAATGACATTAAAGGAATGGATTTATCTAGGAGACTATGGAAGACACTCAATAGAATTAGAACCGGACAGGGAAGATGCGGATATCTAATGCAGAAATAGGGCATAACGACAACTACTGCGTGCCAGTTCGGTAAAACAAACAATGCTGCATATATTAGAAGACTGTAGTTGCACCTGTAGGTTTAACATTATATTCACAATCTTAACTACCGTGCCATAGACTGGCTATTAAAGAGTTAGACTTATGATGGGAATTTTGTGTAATTATATATAACCGATGATTATACACGATAAGAAGACTGTAAGCGTGAATGGGTTTTTTTCAACCATACGTTAAATACGTTTTACGATGTTCTAGCACCAAACGTAGTTTATCTTCTAGTTACGAATTGTAAGGACAAATAATGATAATGTAAAGAAATTCGACAAATTTAATCGCCAATTTTAATTATATTATAGATCCGATTTTGTGCGGAAAATATCTAAATGAAGTTTTCTATTAATGTGTAGCTTCTTGTGTGTGTGTGTTTTTTTTATTTTATTTTCTATTATTTTCATAAAAATGAAAGTAAATTTTCATCTGTGACGCATGAACCTCGCGGATAAAGAGAGTTAATTAGGATTCTAGTTTACTTGAAGCACGATTTTATCTTTCATCTCTCTACTAACTTCTTCAGCGGTATTCGATTATACATACATACATATATATATATATATATATATATATATATATACATGTAAATAAATATTGTGGGCGAATAGATGTGCCTGCGAAAAGTGAGAGGAAGTATGCGATGTTGTGGGACTTTTTATTTCGCAAATTCAAGTCATACACTGTTAGTAGTAAAAGTGAAAGTAGAGATGACGCTAGTAGCGCTACTGTCATAACTACTTTTACATCAGAAGTACGTCGATATATATATATATACGATATTCTATACATATATATATATATATATATATATACTCCGACGAACGTATATATATATTTTTTGGCGACTGCGGCAACACGCTTTTAGTGTTCTAGACAAAATAATGAAACGTGCTGTCTGGATTTTGTTTTGTTTTTATACTTTACCTATATATTAAACTTATAATTCCTGTGACCGAACTATAACCGATGGTGTTAAAGACGAAGTAGTAATAATAATCATGCTAGTGTATATATATATATATATATATATATAGTTATTCAAGGAATAATAGATGGAAAATAACGCTGGATCGATGATGAACCGGGTTATTACTTAAAGATATACTGTAAAACGTAAAATTTCAAATGAAATTCCAATAATTATATCTCCATCATAGTCACTGTTTCGCGTTAATAATTCGAAAAATTGATAAGGTATAATAACAGAATTATTGCTCGTTACACTACCTTTCTCTTTGCGGACGCATTATTAGATGACGATCAACGTCCGGGTCGTCGTTCAATAATACTAATCGAAATTACAATAATAAATAATCAAATATATAATCGATAATAACGAAGGACGATTAATAATAAATAATAATATTAATAATAATAATGATAAAATCATCATCATCGAATCGAATTAAATCGTATTTTTTAATAACGATAATACTATATTCGATTTATTCCGTTTTACTTTCATAATAATCAAATCAAATCCAATTCAAATTTATTCCAATTATATAATATGCAACGTTATAATTTTACTAATGTATTGACAATACAAACGTTTATACATACGTGCAAGTATGAAGCACGTCCATATTTTTTTTTTTTTTATAAATATTTTAAGAGTTAATACGATCTTAAGACTACGCTCAAATAAGTATTACTATTATTACGATGGTGTATATGCTTAAAACTAGTGTTAAACATAAAGACGGGTGTGAAGACACTTGCTCCAGCGAGCAAGGCTTCTTACTAACTTACATATATCATATTCTTACTAACTTACATATATCATATATAAATTAGTACTTAATGCTAAATCAAGTCATGCGGTTTCATTCGTTTCAAACGGCGAGTATCGAGTTCGATGTCAAGCAATTTTTTCGCTTCCAGATTGGGATGTCCATTCAATCGTCGTTTATGCATCTTTGCAATATCTTGTATTACTTCGCGTACACTTTTTACTGCGAGGTCGCGGTGTACGCCATCGTTGCGGAAGAAACGATAGGAATCTACGATTATTCGTAGGATTACGTTTTGCCGAGTTTGGACAAGCTGCTGATTGGTGTTCTTAGCGCAGGCCCAAAGGGCTATTCCATATGTCCATATGGGCATTATAATTTGTAAGTATATCAGGCGTTTGCAGTAAATGCTGAGCGTTGAACGCAGTCCTATTAGCCAGTATAGTGATGACAAGGTTTTATTGATTTGCCTGCACTTCATTTTTACATGCGGTTTCCACGAAAGACGAGAGTCCAAGTGCATGCCAAGATATTTTACCACGTTGGTTTGTGGAATAGGCTGATCTGCAATATAAACCCGATGGGACACGTTAATGTGCCGCAGGGTGAATACGATGTGTTCCGATTTGGAGTTGTTGAACATGATTTTTCATCGTTGAACCCAACTGATAACGCTATCTAGATGTCGTTGAAAGTTCTTTGTTACTTCCTTTTAGCAACTAGTCTTGGATAGAATGGTGGTGTCATCGGCGAACGTAGCCGTAATTGTTTTATCATCAGTAGGTAAATAAGGACACTACCCTGCGGAACTCCAGCCTGTATTGGGTGATACGATGATTTAGCATCTTCGTGTGCTACCCGAAAATGTCTTTCTGACAAGTATGAAGTTAGCAAACGACATAGATTCCCCGGCAGAAGGTTACACATTTCAACGATGAGACCTTCGTGCCAGACTTTATCGAAAGCCTGACGTCGAGGAAAACGGCCGTGCAAAATTGTTTATCTTCGAATGTTCGTTCTATAACTGTCGTTATCCGATGCACCTGTTGAATTGTGGAATGTTCAATACAAACGTTTATACATACGTGCAAGTATGAAGCACGTCCATATACAATATATTTTTTTTCCTTTTCAATCTCACAACTAGAGCCCTAGATAGGGCTATCTAGTGAATTGGTAATGAATATAAAAATAAGAATAAGCGAACAATAGTCTCGAATGAAATTCACCTACCACTAGAGGTTGGGAGGTGAATTTCATGTAGAAGATTGCAAATTTTATTCTGTTCCTGATATTAGACCTTTTCTACATTTATTCAGTTAAGTCAAAGGCTTTTCTTCTTGGTAGTCGTCTAATATATATATATATATATATAAATAATTATAGACGTGCATCAAAAATAATCAGAATAATGGGTAATTTATACTGAATAAAAATAATAAATATAATATAATCAACAATAATAATCAGTTGCCATCGACAATAATTGAATATATTTGAGGAAAATAAAATTATAAACATTTAGATATCTATATATAGATCGCAAACGCGCATTAGGTGCACGAGTAGTCGGCGATAAATTCGAATTAATCAGAGTTGTGTAACGACAGATTAAACGACGGTATTTTATGAAATATAAATTAGAAACATAACATTTTCTTACGGTAGAATTTGTAAGGCAAATACAATAAATTAATGCGCGTAAAAGTCAGCGTACCAACTTTAATCGAAACGTGCGAATGTACTAAATAAAATATAACAAATGAAATTTGAAAAGGTAATTAAAAGTTATAAAAAAAATCAATCAAAAAATTAGTTAAATCACTAACATTTATTTTCTTGTGAAAATCAGATTTTTTAAATACTTAATTTTCATTTATACTTGTAAAATTGTGTTTTTAAAAAAAATTTTTGCGTTTGTGTTTTTTTATATTTTATATTTTACTTTTGGATATCATACATTAGGACAGTAAATGAAAATTTAAAATTCCATCATTATACAAATTTTGCATAATCCAGAAAACAATATCCTAAAAAAAATAAAAATAAAAAAACAAATATATCGATGTTAATATATTCAATTTCAACATTTCAAAAAATAAATTAATAACAGAACAGGCAAGAAGGATAACATTTTATGGAATATAGTTCACCATCATAAATTTGTAAGTAATTATTTTTAATTTATACTTGTAAAATTACGATTTTTTAAAAAAATTTTATTATCACTCGATAATGGCGTAAATGCCGAAAAGCTTTGTGTTTTTCACGAGACATTAAATGTTAGAGTGATTTAACTAATTTTTCAATTAATTTTTCACACAAAAAAAAACATTCCACATTATAAAAAATTAAAATAATTAAAAGTTACATTAAAAATAAAAATATTTCCTAATATTACAATCAACAATAAGGTGTAAAGCAGTTCAAAATTTACACGACAATAAACACGTTAAATTAGATAATTTATGATAATAAACGATGTTAGGTAGAAAGAAATAGGACGAGGGAATAAACGAAAGTTTAATAATGACCAAAATTTTGTACGCTGTTCAGACCGACCACCAAATGGATATTAATAAACGATAGCAAACTGAGGTATAATTTTGATCAAGATAATACTGTATTCGTTTTTTACAGTTTTTTAAGTCATTTTTGATAATGAATTAAAGATAACGACTTCGGCATGAATCTTTGTAACACGTTCACAGGGAAATAGGGAAAAAATAATTAATTCGATTCAATTTATTTTAATAATGATAATAATAATTCATATTAATAATAACTAATAATGAACCAATCAGATTAGGAAGGAAAAAATCTGGGATCGAGATTTCATGTCTTGCATTTGCGGATGATATTGCAATTTTAGCTGATAATTTGGAAGATGCAGTTATTCAGTTAAATTCGTTGAAAGAAGTAGCTGAAAAAGCTGGCCTGCAAATTTCATATGAAAAAACAGTTTATATAACCAATGAACCTTCGGCACCATGTTATTTATCAACAAAATACGGAAAGGTTAAAAAAGTCACCAAATTTAAATATCTAGGTGAAATAATTCAACCAAATGGTTTAGATAAAGAAGCGAATCTAACCAGAGTACACAAGATGGAACAAGCATTCAATGTAACCAGAGAAATATATAAAAATAAGTCATTATCTATAAATACGAAGATACGGCATTATGATACTGTAATTAAACCGCAGTGTCTATATGCGGCAGAATGCCTGGAACACGAGAAAAGAAATCGAGCTCATAGAGAAGAAGGAACGAAAAATTATGAGAAAAATTCTGGGACGGAACATTAAAGATGGACAACGAAAAAGCAACAAGGAAATATATGAAAAAATTGAAAAGATACACAATGAGAAAAGAAGAATAAGATTTTACGGTCACCTAAAAAGAATGGAATAGGCAAACTAAAGTCATATTTGAATACTTTGAAAGCAATCCAAAGAATAAACTTATGTGGTTTATAGAAACCAAAAAAAGATATATTAGAAATGAACATAAAAAGTGAGGACGTAAATAATAGAAATAAATTCCGAGAAAAAATTAACGCATTTAAAGGTTATGCTGAAAACGTGAAGAAGAACACCAGTAGTTACATGTGGACGGAAGAAAGAAAAATAGCTTGAAGATGGAAGAATATTGGAGAAGGAAAAAGAAAATCTCATGATCATCGGTTTTTCCATAGTTGGCCAAAATCGAAAATAATAATAATAATAACTAATAATGACAATGATCGATAATAATAATAATAGGTGATTAACAATCAATAACAATAATATTTAAATAATCGATTATAATAATAAATAAATAAAAAAATAAAAAAGAACGTATACATCGAAGCTTCATTTTGCCAATAACGAAAGACCTTGGGGGAAAAAAACCCAGCTTAAGGCGGAACGTCAGGTTGGGGTGAAACAAAAGTAGTAACGAGTAAAATTTCGCGATATTAACTGCTAAGCAGGAAGCTGTTAAATAAACAAACGCGGCATGACGTTGGGACTAATTTGGTCTTATCACTTCGCGGATGTGCTTAAAGAAGCCACGTATGGATAAGCGTTCAAAATTACAAACGCCTCATCCCGTTTATTTCGAATAAAATCCTGCAATTCGGACATCAAGTACTAATACCGGACGAAGCCGTTGCAAGGTATTGAACGGCGTGATAATTCTCTCGCAATTATGTTAGTGGACAACACAGAGTCTACAAAGAAGAAAAATCTTCGACTGGACGCGATAAAAACATAGTAAAGAAGATGTAATATCAAAAAGTTGCAAAACGTTTAAATTTCCTTCAAGATTATTTTCGCTTATGCGCTTCCGTTATTTTTCTGTATTCATTAAAGACTTGCTATATTAAGGCTAATAGTTGTAAAGAAAAACTTCGTCAAAATAAATATAACCTTAATCGAATTAATTATATAAGCGAACAATTTGTTAAATTTGATAATAATTATAATAATAAACAATAATAATCGATTTTAAGGAATAATAGCGGTGATCGGGTAATTAATTAATAATAAATAAATAAATAATGACGATAATAATAATCGTCGTCGTGATAATCGTAAAATGAATAATTATCGATATAACGAATAATTAATAATAATAATAATAATAAAATATTCAGGTAGCGAAAACTACTATGTATGTCAGTATCAGATGATTGGTGTCTGACAATAGAGAAATAGACCAATGAGACGACGTCAAGATCACAAAGAGATAAAAAGGTGTCTGCCGCGAAAATCTGCTAAAAAACTTTCACTCCTAAATACACGAATATATTATTTATAATGCGTACGCTCCTATATCACACACACACACACACATTTCAATATATTTTATATGCGCCTACTCGAAAGTAAAGGAAATTAAAATAAATTAAAAATAAGTAAAAAAGTGAATCGCAACGACAAAAAAAAAGCACTATATGTATATATATATATGAACTGTGTGTGTGTGTATTCTGGTGTGAGCCTTGTAAATGGAAAGGCGCTACAGCACAAAAAAAAAAAAAACTGGATCTGGTTAAAAAATTAAACAAAATAAAAAACTTACAAATGCGATATTCTAGGTTACCCATATATCCGGCATTTGACCAACAGCAGATACACGGATAGATGCTGAATGAAAGTGTAGACCGGGTAACATAAAGACGATTGCGAATGAGGAGGGCTAACTGGATGATGGCCTTGATCTCTATAAAGTCGACTATCTGAACTCACACTAATACACTAACACGTCGACACATCGATCGGTCTAGACGACGATGTGTTATACCGCTGCGAGAAAAAAAGAAAGTGAAAATACTGAACAGGCCGGACGATTAATTTTTTATTACGATTTGTTTTTTTATTTGCTTTTTATTTATTTTTTATTTATTTTTTATTTATTTTTTTATTTATTTATTTATTTATTTTTTTATTTAATTACGACGCTTCTTCTTTGAAGTTCATTAAACGAATAAACGCGCGCTATAATTATATAGATGTAATCTCTGTCATCGGCGGATTTACTACGTGAAATTTTAATAAAATTGCCCGTTATTAATTAATTTTAATTAATTTTAATTAATTAATCGGTCGGTAAATGTCCTTAATGTAAATATGTGGCGCCACACGGTTTTCTTCTAGCTGAAATGTGTTCAGTAAGCGTGGTCAGAAGAAATGCGTTATAGAATTTTAAATAAGCGGTATAAGAAGAAGCTAATTAGTTAATCACGTGATGTAGAAGTAATATATATATATATATATATTTAGCCGATATTATAATAAGACAATTAACAATTACAGTTCCAGGCACTTGTTAGTAATAATGATGAACAATAATACAGTCACGAACGGTCTAGCGGTATACTTCCGATTTTTTGAATACGATATTAAAAATAGATCACTACGTATAGTTCTTTAAATCCTTCCGTAATCGATGTAGCGTAGATTTAAAGAAAGGAGCTCACGTCATTGTAAGATTACTGCGTGTTTCTACACAGACAGCCCACCGGCTAGACTTTGTGCTATTTATACATATGTATTTTTATACTAGTTAATATTCACGATGTCACTAGGTCATTAAGATGTTCGAGGGGCGTTTTATATCTTGATCAGTAGCGAGACCTCTGGGTTCGGATGATTACGGAGCCTCTTTTATCATATCGATAAGCCAAATCAGCGATAATTAACCCATTTAATTCTTAAATCGGCCTGCAGTGGATTCGTTTCGTCCAAAAAACAAACTGACATTGGTTATGGTACAAAGGAATTTATTCGAATAAATCGATTGTAGTCCAGATTAACAATAGTCCGATAAATTAGTCTATAAAAAAAAAAATAGATTCCTTTAAAATTAAAAAATTAAAATTTACCGAAATTTCTGACAAAAATGAAAGCAACAAAATAAAATAGGTAAACATTTGAATCAACCGTAATTCAGAAGGCTTTACATGAATGAAATCAAAATAATTGAATTCCCGTGTAAAATTCCCCCCGGGCAGTCGAGAAGACACTCAAAATATACTGAGTAAAAATTATAAAACGAAGCATTTCTTTCACGTTACGCATACAACGAACATACAATCGCTTATATATATAAATATAAAATATATATATATGTGTGTGTGTCTGTAGTCACTTATAGCAGTTGTATTATTAACGGAATTATATTTTCATATTTATAATCACCCAATAGGGGGTCTAGAGATATATAATAGTTAATATTTTTGAGAGGACGGTGTTGATTAAAACGTATCAAGACTAAAGGATAATTCTTTTTGCCCTGTACGGCGATAGATATTAGTGATGTAGTATTTCATTTATTTTTTATTAAATTAATTACATATTAATTCGTAATAAAATAAAATATTAACATAAGTTATTATTAACTTCAGAAATCGCCGAAGTTACTAGTACATCGTACGACTAAAAACTTGTAAAATAAAGATTTATTAATAATTTTTTTTTTTTAAATGGGAAAACAAAAATTGTTGACATTTTATTTACGTTGCGTGTTAATTTGAATTTTTTCAATCTCGAAATTTATTCGATTCTCGAGTATAGTACGTGTCTTTCTTCAATTCAATTTAGTTATATAACCGAATGAATTCCCACAACTGTCAAAACTTAATTGTACGTAATTTATTAATTCCCTATTCAAATTCAATAATTTATACACGTTTATGTATACATAGTGTTATGTATGTGCATTTGTGTTTACGTTATTCATTAATTACCGCGTAATATACTTTGTTGTATACAGCTGTGCATCTTTCAAACTTGTTTAATTAATTGAAAAATGTTTGGGAACTTTGTATTCTACTTCCTAACAATTACGAAGTACTGTCTGTCACCCTACCTACTTATCTATTTATATATCAATCTAACTATTTATATACATTCATATATATGCATGTATATATAATGAACTTCTTTGTTTAATTAAAAGTTTAATTTTTGACAATACCTGCAGATGTCGTCAGTCTATCGTGAAATGATCAGTCTGTAATGTGGTTTATATATCTCATTCCTCTTTAAAGTTTTCTAACGGGAATCGACGTAATTGATTTATTGTATAAAAAGATCTAACGCTGAAATCCTCTAATACAAGTTTCATACGAAACCATTTGTTTCTATGCATGTACATGTTTATACACATATATATATATATATATATATATATATATATATATAATAGGCATGTTATATAGTGTAGTTTCTGTGTTTAATTATAAACCGTATCATGCAACATGATTTGTAGATTAATTTCGATATATTTTCATCGCAAACAGGAATATACGTTTCACTTAGCGTAAAGAAAGATGAAAATATTCTATATATGTAGTCTTATATATATATATATATATATATATATATATATATATATATATATATATATATATATATATATAAAGAATGAGTATCTAGTATAAATAATAGAAGGAACCATGAGAGGGAAAAGACTAAGGGGAAAACCAAGGCAGAAATACATAAAACTAAGATGTAAAAGCATAGAACTATATATGGATGTATCCGGAAACTTTTAATCATGGTTGTCCACCAGTCTGAAATAAATTGAGGAATTAAGAAACAGATGTATATATATATATAAATATATACATGTATACATTAATATTATTACAATATCGCGTATTTCTTCGTATTAGAATTATTGGCTCAATCAACGTTTATGTGGTTGTCAAGCAACGACGAATACATTTTTTTGGAGGTACAAAGTTTAGAATGTCGATCTAATATAATTATAAAGAATATTAAGTCGGAAGGAAAATACGAATGTTAAAATGATTAATTTTATTTATATAGGGTGACCCAGAGAAGACGGACGGTTTTATGTTTTTTTAATAGCGCAGTTGATAACACAGCTACAAAGCAAACCGCGTGCTCCACGTTTAGTGTACACGCGAGAGACTTGTTTTCTTCTAGTTTAAATTATCACGGCATTCTGGAAAAAGCGCGCGTTTGCGTGGAACGTTAATTACGGCGTGAATTGTTCACAACAATGCAAAGAGTGTTTCGAAAACAAAGTTAGGCGTTTTTCTTTTTGCGAGGATAATACCTTAAGAGCCGCGTTTAGGAAATACAACCACGAGTCTGAAAGACTTAAAAACTCGAATTTGTGAAGAAATTTCAAAAATTCAGCGATATATCTAGAAAAAGTCGTCGAAAATTTTGTAAAAAGATTGAATGAATGTATTGTTGCAAACGACGGTCGTCCGAACGATATCGCGTTCCACAAATGATTGTAAGCTAATCTCCTTATTTATAAATAAAATTTCATTCGACAATTTTGGTCGAATAGTTTTTGAGTTACTCAAAACATACCAAATCCGTCCGTCTTCTCTGGGTTACCCCTTATACACTACTTCTACCAATAATAATAATAATAACGATCTCTGGCTTCAACTTAACCTGGAATAAATAAAATCCGGTAAACTATAGCGAAAGTAACCGAATTTCGTTGATCCGAAGATTAACCTTTTCAATCGGGAATTATAAAATTTTAACGTAAAATTATAAATTTTATTCAGCGGGGGTTCAAACAATACCGCTTCTTAGGTAATCTGTAGATAATAGTTTTTTAAAATGAGTCGCTACGCATCGATTAGAAAATAAAAAATTTTTGTTACACGGCTGACAGAGTTCATAGAAAGCCGGGCAAACGTTAATAGACGATGCTACACGAGATGGTTGATTAAAGATGACCAATTCGGACGCAGAGTGGAAACGTCTTTTTATGCCGCTAGAAATTCTCATAATCGCCCGCTTCGTGCAAACTACATTGTCTAAGTGCTAATGAAATTATATATATATATATATTCCGGTTGTCATCTAGAAGATTTTAAAAATATTCGTATATAAACACATAAATGATCTACAGGTATTGTCAATGGTGTAAATATTCCGTATAAAATTTATTTTACGTTAAAATTTAAGAAGAAGAACTTTCTTCATAATTGAAACATATTCATAAAATTTGATAATGTGCGATTGAAAATGTTAATAATAAAACCGGATTTTTTTTTTTTTTCGTACAACTAGCCTTAATCTAGTAAATCTGTCACGAATATAAAACGAATGGAAGTATGAAAAATAATCTCGTAAGAAATTCACATCTCCCGCTGGAGATGAATTTCAGGTAATTACAAGTTTTTTCCCGCTGGTGAAATTAAATTATAGGCCAATTAGCCTGTTAAGTATATCGGGTAAAATATTTGAAATGATACTACATGACAGAATACGGAAGGTAATAACCATAAATAATATAATCCCAGATCATCAGTTTGGTTTTCGAACTAATCACTCGACTATCCACCCAGGTTCATCGAATAACTGATCGCAATTTGAGAGGCATCAATATGGTAATGGCGTATTTCTCGATGTTGAACAAGCATTTGATCGCGTGTGTGGCATAAAGGCCTGTTGTACAAATTAAAATCAACTATGCCAAATGATATACATAAACTCCTAGAATCATATTTATCGAACTGATATTTTCAAGTTATCATTAATTCGGCGGCCTCTGAACATGTTCCTCGAGGGAGTATACTTGGGACAGTATTGTCTTCGCTACGTACGAGTGATATTCCGGTGCTAAATACCACAGTTATGGCCACTTTTGCTGATGATACCTGCAAATCCAATACACGCTTCAATAATGGTGGAGGAGCATTTCAATAGAATTAACGTTTGGGCTGTTAAATGGAAAATAAAAATTAATCAAAGTAAAAGCCAGCAAGTCGCATTTACTTTAAATACCGGTAACTGTCCACAAATGAGTTATGGAAACGAACTAATTCCTGCATTAAATTCGGTGAAATACTTAGGATTAGTAGTTGATCGTCGACTTACATGGGTACCCCATGTAGCGAACGTAAGACAACCTTATCATGGAAAGAATCTATAAGCTACAGCCATTAATTGGTAAAAAATCCAGAGTTAATCTCTACTGTAAGAAATTAATTTATCAGATCATATTTGCTCCAATTATATATATGGAGCAGCATCCAACAGTAATATGAAGCGAGTGCAACAGCTGCAGTCAAAACTTCTCAGCATAATAGCAGATGCTCCGTATTACGTGTCAAACCGGACTCTACATACCGATATTCGTGTACTGCATGTACAGGAATATTATGAACATCGTTATATACGATTTTTCAACGATACAAAAGAAAACGAAAATGTTTACATAGATCCATCGACCAGGGCTTCCAGGATGTCCAGCAAGAAGACTTAGGAAAAAGCAGTCGAGAGATAGTTTATGCTTTACTTAACCATGTCAAAGTTACCTTAGCTGTTAAGTAAGCACATAATAGATAAAAACAATCAAGATGGTGGTGTCACTTGTTGGTGCTAGTTAATAATGATCATTGATGTATACTATGTTGTAGTTTTATCATCGGTGTTGTTTGTCCTATTGGGAATGGACAATATAGATAACAGCTACGTCATATGTTATCGGCACCAATAGTGGTCGTCAGATCGGAGTGATGTATAAAAAAAAAAAAAAAAAAAAAATGGTCTTCTCTATTAGCTTATCAAGTGGAAGGGTTTTCTTCTTTGTAGAAAAAAAATTTCCTACGAGTTATTCGTGAGCGTAACTGCGAGAAAATATTATATCACGTGCGCGCTGTAGCTTAGTCCGATATTACTTCTTGTACTCCGTGTCCAAATCGGTATATAGCGTTTTATTCGAAATAAATCGGGAGGCATTTGTTATTGTACGTATTGGTCATTAATTTTTTTTTCCAAAATTTTTGCGCGTAATCTGTCTAGATTGAAGACATTAAATGGCGGTGTTAATGAAATCAATTTACTTATAAATTAACGGAATGTTTCCCAATGATAGCCAACGTCATTCCCTATTTAAAATTAGCCGGAACACGCGTCCACCTGTTGATCTTAATGGTCCGATTCCACAGGAAAATAAAGTCCTATACCTAGATATGTGGCTCGATCGCCGCTAATCAAAGTTAAAGAAATAAAACTTAAACTGCGGAACATGTACGGGTTGCTGGGCAAAACTTCCGAATTACCTCTAGAATCGAAATTATTGCTTTACAGGGCAGTTATTAAGCCGGTGTGGACATATGACGTATCACTCTCGGAGACAGCATCAATATCATAAAAATGGTGCAGCGATCCCAATCAAAACGACTAAGGATAATAGCCGGTGCGCCCTGGTATATAAGAAACGAAGAAAATTTGCATAAAAACTAAAATTACCAAATATGCACGAAGTAGTTCGAAATAACAGTAAAGGTTACTTGCACAGGTTAGAGGGTCACCCTAACCAGCTGGTCGTTGATTTATTAGATCGTGGCAATGAACCTTTGAACTATCGCACACCCCTAGATCTCCCCCACCAGTTTGAACGATTGGAGAGGTAGTTCGGAGTGCCATTGTTGAATGACATCTCCCATCCTGTCGTAACTCACATCCCAGTTGCTTATTGGCTACATCAGCCAGATTGCAATTTATATATATATATATATAATAAAATACCAAAAAAAAAAAACAAAAATGGTTTCAGCGTCAAAATTTTTATATTTAAACGAATTTTTTCGTGCACAATGAACGTCACATATAAATTATTTATAATATTTATCTAACAACGACCTGTATGCCCTTAGTAAGTGTAGTCCGTGTAACACGCTAACTAATCACGGGCAACTTAAATTTATTTTTAAGATAACCATAATTTATAAAACCCATTTTAAAATTACTTCTTCTTCAAAATTGATTTAATAAATTTATTACTATTTCTATGTTTTATAATTTTTTGATAATTTTCTTTTATTTAATTGATATTCTACGTGTAAAATGTTTATATTATCCGTTATATTTTCTACGTTAGGTTTCCCTTCTATGCGGTGTTTAAAACGACTTGTCGTCATTTTGGTTTTATACGTAGTTTTAAGTCTTAGTCTATTTATTTGTCGCCTAGTTTCGCCGATATAAAATGTATTCGATTTGTAATGTCTCATTGTCTTCTATTTTATTTTTGCAAATTGATTTAAATAATGTTCTGTTATTGTTTATTGCTATCGCGATATATTTAATTGTTGCTAAATAATTTATCTTTTTCGTTTTAATTTTATCGAGGAATGTTATTATTTAGTTGTATTCCGTAATTGATTTCTTTATTGACGAAATCAAGTTTTTTCATGTGCCCGGGTTTTCGCTAATTGTAAAACACTATCTGCGCGATGATTTATACACGTTTATTTTCAGTCCCAGTTTATTGGTTAAATTTTTCCGAGCATAACTTTATACATTCTCGAGTATTGTTACTAAAGCAAATACAGCGTTCTGCAAATGTGACCATATCGGCGCCAGTGCGTGCTGAAAACGCTGAAAAGTTAAAAAGAATCCCGGCTTTGATTTATTAATCGCCGAATTACGCTCAAAACTTCCAAGGAAAGCTATACACGCAACGCGGTATTCCAGTGTGGAAGTATGCGGAAATTATGATGGTTCTAAAACCAGGTTAAGATCCGTATTCCGTCACCTAGTATCGCCCGATTTCCCTGTTGCCAATTTTACCGAAGGTTTACGGAGAAGTTAATACTAAGTAGGTTACTCCCGTATATAATATTATACGGCACTATCGAGTTTTTGCAACAACACTCCACAATTGGTCGGTTGCATAGAGAATTCATTGGAAACTAAAATGATCTGTACAGCAGTGTTTCTCGATGTTCAACAAGCATTTAATATGGCGCGTTGGCTTATTATATAAGTTGAAGCTATATCCCTTAAATATATAGTTTCATGTACGTTATGATTATACGTTCTCCGAGTTGTATCCCGTCTCTGCGGGTGTGTCTCAAGGCTCGTTGCTTGAACCCACGTAGTATTTAATTTACACAGCCAATTTTCCTCTGGCGCTAATAATGTTCAGATTCCCACATTTGCCGATGACACGATTCTCCTGATATCGATCCAAATATAGCGAGTAGTAATCTTCAGACACGATATAAGACGCTTATAGAAAACCCCTGGACATGTTTACCGGGTGTGTAGCATTGTACCCTTCCTGTTATGCTCTTCTTCTAAATACCGCTAAATGATCTTGTTAGTCAGTTTGCAGTAAGTGTATTAATGAGAAATATATATATATATATATATTACCGACATGAATTTGGTGTAGGTCTTTCTTTCAAACCTTTTCCTTTTTTCTTTTTTAAAATACTCGTATATCAAATAAAAATAGGATATAATAAATTTTAATAAAATTCCTCTTTCAAATGAACAATACTACGTTCAATTAATAAATCGTTATGTCTCGTACGTATGGCAAAAAATTTCAACTTAAGAATGTTTTATCATGTTTTATATAATTTCTATGTATATATTATCTCTTTTTTTTTAGTGTTTTGTTTTTTTATTGAATGAACGACTGTACCTACAGTGTTAATATCGCCCATATTGGTGGTCTTAACAAGGACAGATAATTCATCCGTAGTGAAATTTCGCCAGTCTAGCAGTCCTCGTGGAAAGTGGAAAAATATTCGCCTAAATTAGTGGCACTTGTTTTTTCGAGGACAAAGTAATTCCAGCTCTCTGTGTGTCTTATGCCTCTGCTCCTGTATATAATATAATATGTTTTATATATATATATATATATATATATCCGAGTTGTTGAGATTAATTATTACAAAATCTAATGGAAATCGAGTCATCATTAGACGGTATTGTTCCGCTAATTATCCCATTTTTTTTACACGATTTGCGTAATCGTTGCTGAAGTCATTATTATTATTATTATTGTTATTATTGAGTTACATTTTAAATTGCTACACTCGTGTTTATAATTTTTTTAATTTATGGATTTTTTTTTAAAAAAATGCCTATAAATCATGTAGCGAAATTTTCGCATGAAAAAACCGAACAGGCGAGCGTTTATCGTTATTTATTTATATTTATATATTTCACGTGCAATGATTATTTCAAACTGGTTATCCTTATACAATTTCAACTCGAACCGTTACTCCGTCCTACAATATTACAATATATATAATTCAAATCGATGTATTAAAATTCTTTTTCTCACTATATCGATTTGTAATCAATAAGTATCAATAGATGTAAGTCTGCGATATGTACGAAGAAACGGAAATCATCATTTTCTATTAATCGTCATTGTAAAGTAATTCGTTCAATGCTTATTTCGAATATTTGTAAGTTATTATCGAGGGTAAATTTAAATTTTTAAAACACAGGCGGAATACATTAATAAACGAGCAGTTATTTTCGGTTAATACTTTCAATAATCTTTTTAACAATAATTGCACAGCTCCGAGCGAGAACTGGTACTGTTTAGAAGTTTACTTATATCGACATTTCAAAACTTATTAAAGGTAAAAGAACTATTAGTAAAAATGTACCTTATTTCATGATAATTTCAATTTCAATTTATTTCAATATTACACTTTTATACATTTTAAAAATGTAAACAAACGAAACAACGGCAATAAGCAATAACGAAATATCGTAAATAAACAAACTAGCCATCACTTGAGTTTAGTTAGCGCGCGACGTTAATTGCTCGCAATCTGTCTTTTGAGACAATAAGCAGCATTACTGACAATACGTTATCAAATGAACGGCTGTACAATTAGATAGGTTCTTTCCTTATTGGAAATTAGAGTCTGTAGTTCAGTTCGGCAGAATCTTTTCACACGTCCGAACCGCAGGTATTTATAAATCTCTATATAAGTCGTCATTCCTGACAAACCGCATACTATATATTTAAGACTTTCGTTTGGAATTGTTCGATCATCTTAAGGTTAGAATCGCTGGTTGTTCCATAGATCTGGATGCCGTACGTCCAGATATAGGTTCTAAGACTGCATTATATAACAGTCTTTTTTATACTGATAACGCGGAATGTTTATAGCCAATTCCTCGAAATTTAATGTCAACAGGCAAAACTTATTCCAATACAGCGCGAACAATCCGGATTAGCCTAAAGAGTTTGGACTGTACACCAGTTCGGCCACTCTGAACATACAATCTGATAAACATGATTTCCTCTACATATTTCAATCGAGGAAATATAGATCGTATGTTTCAACTTTTTTTACTATTTGTTTTTTCTTCATATAAATCGATTACATAATACACACGTTCCTCATCAACGAATCTCAAAAATAATCCTTCATAATATCGAAGCTTATTCATTTAGAAGAAATTATATCGATATTTTTCTTCGGGTCAATTTTCAAGGTAAACCGTTATATTCCACGTCGTTCACATCCTAATATGCGTTTTATCGAAGAATAGAATTTCGGGTTTTGATATTCCTCCTGACCTAGAACGTTATATTAAATTTAAACTGCCGGTTTTCGATACAAAATTAAAAATTTACGTATAACTCGCTTACCCGTAAAAAGTTAAATAACATTTATCGTCGAATGTGGCCATTAGACTTTTGTAAGCATTCGATAGGTTTTACACGGTATTTTAGCTACTTCGGTGGATTACGTCATTGATAATAACCGATTGATACATAATGGTGAAATTGGAATAATTGGTTGAAAGACCGATAACGTGGAATATACGCGGCCCAAGAAAAAACGGACATAAATGGAAATTGACGAACAATATAGTCGACGCGAAAAAGTCTGATTAGGTGTAAGATCCCGTCAATATCTCCGGGAAGATAAATGAATAGATTTCAGCAAAGGATCAGTTCGTTTGAATGATTCGTAGGAAATTGCAGCTGAGAAGGCTAGAAAAATATGAACAGATGAAACCAGTAAAAATCACAAAAAATGAAAAAAAAAACCATGGAGCAAATAAAAAATTTGAAATCGACAAGTTAAAATGTTTACTGTAATCACGTTCGAAAATTATATTTTTTCACACTGGTAATATCCTGCAGGTATTAACACGTAAATATCGACGAACTAATAAATAAAAATAAATTAAAAAATAAAATGTAAGAAAATACTTTAAATATTGCAAAAAAAAAAGATGAACTAACAAATTTAAAAGCTAACCTGATGATGAATGATGAATGTGCGGTTTGTAAACAACATAATTAACAATTCAGCAATATACGTAGTAATCTATATACAACCACATACATCTGAAGCAGTCGGAAAAAAAATCAAAACTCTATCATTAATATAAAAAATAAAAATTAATTAAATTTTTTATTTATTTATATAAATAAATAAATAATAAAATTAAATTTATAATGTACTTCTTAAAACTAATTCTTCGTCAAAATTTTACATCGAATTCGATAAATTATTTTCATCTCTTTCTTTTATTTTCGCTACTTTTTTCTAAGTTTTCTTTTTTATAATATTTTTCTATATCGTAAAATTTTATTTTCGTTAATATTATCGATTTCGTGTTTTAATTCTTCGCAATTTCAAATAACGATTTTATATACGAATTTAAATGTTTTTTAATTTTTTTTTTTTTTAAATGGGCATCAGTGATTACATGTAAGAAATAGATGATACGTCTCATTAAATATTTTATACTACAGGCTGATGTGTAATCAAATATGATCATGTATACGCTGTTGTTCTGCGAAATTTCGATTGATACATTCTATAATAACTGCAGCTGAAAAATAGAGCTGGTTTTCATCGACAATCTGATATGCATCGCAAGCATACAGAATGGTGAAGGATTTGTGTATGTCAAATAGAACGTATGTTGACGTTAAGCATTAGGCGATATATATAATAGGAATAAACGAAATTCTATTTTCTATGTTGGCAGATTGAAGAACCAATTGATTATTGGAATTGAAGGTTGAATATTCTTAAATTATTTGGCCGAATAACAATACTTGCAAGCGCGGTTCCAAAATTCCTTGTGCGAAAACTTATAAAATGTCCGTAAGCGGTGTATTGAAGTAGAATCAGCTATTCTCGTTGGCGTTTCTAGCACGATAGTCTACGGTGTCATTTCAGTCTGGGAATCCAGATAAATTTATTTTCCCGATATGTATTATTGATTGTAATTTTTATGGTTTATTAGCCGAAAAACTTTGTGTCTTTACAAGTTGAGTGATTTTAACTGATTTTTTATTGCTATTATTATCAGATTTGATTTTTCCAAAAAAAAAAGTTAACGGGCCACGCTAATAGGTCTAAAAATATTTCGTTTCTATTCAATACCGAACAATAGTAAATTTAAAATTCGTAATATCGTTCAATTTTATACAATTACCTAAAATAGATTTAATAACAGTCGAGTCTCTAAAGTAAAATTGTAATAATTTATAAAATATACTTACTACGTTTTTTTTTTTTGTTTTTCTCAAACTAAATAAAGCGGGTTTAATGAGTTTCTATTTAATTTTAGAACACGATGATAATCCGTTGAATGCACTTTGAAAAACTAATGAAATTCTACGAAATGTGAAAAAAAAAACCACAACGGACAATCATAAAGTCGAGGAAGGATATTTATTGAAGGATCGGTTATGCTGAATGTACGAGGACGATGATAAAGTATCACTTTGCAAAAGAAGACAGTTAAAAATGATGACCGCTCGTAACGGCTCGTGTAAATGATAGTTACGAAATTACCTAAAATCCCCTGTCGAGGAGAAATATAATCCGAAAAAATTATAAATAACGAAACATAAAAATAAGTGAAAAATACAAGTTTAAAAAAAAAGGAATTTTTATATTTAATCTTCTTTCTTTTTTTCGAAAGAAAACTTTCAATGACTTTTTCATCAAATTCCGATATATTGTGCATCAAAACTTCTATTTACAGATATCATATCCTTGAATTCATCTCGAAAACGTTTTTATTCTTTTAATGGGGGGTGAAAAAAACAATACTCTGCCTAGTTGACATCGGAGTAACTATAATAATTTTAATCAGTTTTACCGTTTCCCTTGAAAATCTAATTTTTTGAATAAATTACTTCGAGAGTTCGGTCTTTAACTTATTTTGTTCGCAACTTGGGATAAAATTCAGTAACGGATTCGAAAATTGATGTGGGGTTCAGAATAATACGTTAAATCATTCTCAATGAAAACTAATAATACTAAGTGGCCCTTACAAGACAGCCTGTCTTTTACTGGAAAAACTATCACGTGTCATCGGCTATAGGCGAATTGTTGTTTTCTTTATCTACTTTTCATCGTTTATCTTCATTATCGGTTAGCCATTTGAGTCAATAGCGGGGAGAATTTTTTCAGCACGTAGAATAAGTCAAAATATAAAATGTCGGTCTTGTAAGGGGTTATTTGTAAACTGTATGCTTTAATGTTTAACCTATAAGCGGAATTTAATTTAAGAACACCATATTTACAGAACCGATGAAAACTAATTCCGTAGAATTCGTGCGACCAGCCGATTGATATTTCTTGGTTTTTTTACTTTTTGATTTGAACGTTTTACAATTCCGTCCCAGTAAAAATACGACAATTATTCGATTGGCTGTTCCGTTAATGAACCCGCGCAAAAATTCTCGTACAAAAAATTATTTTAAAATTAAAAATTCTAAATGCCGATATTTTTCTAAAGTCGTTAAATAATACGCATTTTTAAAAAACTATCACAAGCAGTTGAGACTCCTAGAAGAGATGCCGCTGTTTAATAGTAATAATAATAATTTATGCAAGGATAGGAACTAAACTGCTTGTGTGTTGCGATTGCAGTTAATCGAGTAAACCGCAATCGTAATAGCAAACCGGTTGCTAATAATTAAGAGTTTGACAATATGACTAAAATGAAAAAAAAAACCACATCGGAAAAGTGCTTTATACATGTGTATATATATATATATGTCACGGTGGCGTAGTTGTGCTCGACTGTTAAATTAGAGGTCGAGGTTTGGGAACCAACACGCGACAGAAAAGTTTTCCATCGTTATATAATTCTTAATTATCACGGAGGAGGCAGCGACACTGCACTCCGTATAACATCATATGCGCGCTCATCTGTGTTGCATATAGTGTCTTGAATGCTAGTTCATTTTGTACGTAAAAATAAACGAACAATAGCTAGTCACGACGAACAATACGAAGATGATTGACATATATATATATATATATATATTAGACTAATAAACGATTTAACTTGATCACGTAGTAAATAAGTATCCCGTATAGACCGAGCTTTGGCTAGGTACATTTGTTTTTTTGTAAAATCTTATTTAATAATATATTTCAATAAGAATCACGTACTATTAAAAATCGTTACCATACGTAATTTAATCTTGTAGAAGTTCGTTTCATAAATTTTCGGAATTACAAGCGAAAATTTCAATTTTGACAAATATCAGAAAATGAGACTAATGGCTTTTTTTTTAAGAAATTTTTTAATCGAATTTTTCCTATAAAATAATTATTTCTTAGATAAAAAAATATTTCCGGAATATAGGATAACGGTAGTAGCCGAGATATAAAATGTTATTTACGTAAACACGTGTACATTTGTAAAAAACAAATTTCTAACTTGACGTTCGGAATACGAACTAAAATTTTTCACGCGCTCTTAGATAAGTATCATAAATACAAAATCTGATAGGAATATGTGTTCGATATGATGAGATTATTTTGAGTCCTGATTTTAAAGATTAGTTTAAAACTAGCAACGTAAATGCTAATTTGTTATCAAATTCGTTTGTTCACTTTGATATATTTTTCTTTTTAATATCGTACGTGTAAATTAAGTATTTTCTTTCGTTTTATTTTTTTTTCTTTTATATTTTTGTATATATTTCTTCGACATTTTTATTTTCTTTTAAAATCCACTCGATAATGACATAATTTGTGGTCTTTTTTTTACATATTAAAAGAAATTAGCGATTTTAACTAGGGTTTTTTTTCTTGTGAATCTTTTTTTTGTAAACAATTGCAAAATTTTTCAATACTCGCATATATTTCCTCTATATGACTAATAAAATAACGTTTTCGATAATATTGAAAAAATTTAAATTTGGACCGGATTATTAATTACGAGAAGAACGTAACATTATAATTAATAGAGTTTGAATAATTTTCTATAGAGTCAATCGGTGGGTGGTCATTAAAATTAGTCTAAAAACGGGTGAATGAACTTATTAAAAAGAAAAATTGTTTTACTTCCGAAATCGTTAATAATTTGTCGTCGTTCTTTCGTTATTTAATAAACAAACCGTTCGACGATAAACGGTTTTATTTAGTAATAATACGACCGATACTAGTTTAGTAAAGCTGGCCGTCGTGTTATCGAAGTTGGCAAAGCTCAACGCGGGTGGAAATAGGTCCAGATTTTCTCATAATATTTTTAATGCCATCGTAAAAAAAAGAAAATTTCTCGGTGGCTGGTTGCCAAATTATATTTTTCTTTCGGAATTAATTGTCGCGATTAATTCTTTCGAGTCGCTAATTCGTTTACCGAAGAAAAATCTAACGATTGGTAATAATATACCATATATGGAGATTAGACTATTAAATTCACGTTTACCGAAGAAAAATCTAACGATGATGATAATAATATACCATATATGGAGATTAGACTATTAAATTCACCTCCCTAACCCTTCTACCGTATTATCTCTCTCCGCCATAAGACTCCTACCTCATAATCGCTGTCGCCTATCTGTCTAAGCTGTATTTGTTTTTTAAATTTGTATTTGTTTTTTAAATTACCGGGATAATGCGGTTTTACTGGATCGACAAGATAAATTCCCGTCAACCATCTATGTAACGATTCATTTTTATTTATTTTAACGCGGTACGCCAATTTCGTGTGTGTATTGTAGATAAAGAGATAAAGAAAAATCGTTTTGTCAGTTTTTCAATTTAAAAACTATTATTTTTCTTTTTGTAATATTATACGTCCGAATTAAGTATTTTCTTACATTTTATTTATTTTTTTTCATACAAATTTTTATATTTTTTATAGTAATACATTTTTTCCTTTGACCGCCGAAGTGGAAGTTGCGATATGACGATACTGTTATTTTGACATCGCATCACGATTCTAGTATCAAACAGGTTGTTACAGCACGCGCGAAATATTGTCGAAAAGTGGTGTAAACGAGTGGCGTATAAAAATAAATAAAAACTCTTCTTACGATCTTTACGAATAGATTAACATTTGGTGGTAAAACTCTCGCTCAAAGTGAGGTAGTCAAATATTTGCTAGAGTGCTCTCAACTCGACGGTCGGGTTTTGAAACCAACACGTGACAAAGAAATTTTTCATCATTATTTAATTCTTAATTATCACGGAGAATTGCACCCTATATAACAACACATGTACGCGCATCTGCGTCGCGTTGCCTCGAATGCTAGCTCATTTAGTACGTGAAAATAAACGTACATATGACGATGATGATAATCATTTGGATCAGCGATTTAATAACCGAGCTTCAATTAAAACTGACAGAATTGTATCGGTTAACCAGTATAAAGTCTAAAAAATTTCCGCTGTATAACATAGTTTTAAAGCCTGCGCGGACGTACAGTATTCAGCTCTGGAGGTGTTAGCATCGAAGATATAATATAAACATTTCAGAATCAAGCTCTGAGCCGAATAACATCAGCACCATGTGTCAAACGTTTCTTATAAGTACTGTTCTCGAGGAGGTCGAGAAATTAATAAGGTTGGAAAATCAACCAAAATCTTAACTATAAACTTGTTCGATAACTCGGAAGAGTTTTAAAGATTAGATCGTGTTAAATGATCTCTTTTAACTGTTTAAGGGAAACTACTGAGCTCCTTCCCTTATTAACACGTCGGCTATCAATTATCAGCTGCTTGATGACCTCCCGATTGGCTAGTTATAGTGTAAGGATAAAATATAATGCAAAAAAAAAAATAATAATAATAATAAAAAAAGAAAGACTAACATAAGGACATAGGTGTGAAGTAGACTTAAATACATGTAGATTAAACACGTCGTATAGCAAGAGATAAAAATTCCAATCAGCGGATGAAATTACCAGGTTTGCTCGCAAACATGCGAAAAGACCGGAAAAGCATCCTAATGTTATCCATGAATAGGTCCGAGTCACTTCGTCGACAGTATAAACACGTGCTTTTAACTTTATCATTCTTGTCCAAAGACTACACATAGTCGTCACGATGATCTTAAAGAGGAAAAAAAGTTATAATTAAAACGCGTAATTTGTATTAAGTAGATTCGGCTTTAATTTCCTACGCTGATATTTAGTATAACTCAACTTTAGCTGCCCGGATTCGTACTTTCCATCGCTTACGACTATATTTATAGTTATTTAAAAATCCGTCCGCTTTAACATTCTTAATCAAGGATATCTGTAAACTATTACGCGTATACGATATTCTGGTAGATGTGGGAAAATTTAATACCGTCTTATACGAATTAATTAAAACTGAACAAATCGAGGATTTGTAAATTCAAATTTATTTCAGGTTTCCGTTCGATTCAAAATAATTTTTAGCTACGTAACCGATAATTAATTGACTATTGCGCGTTCCATCGCTTCCAGTTTTCTTATTATATGTCCGAATGATTTCAACAGGCTGACTGTGACAAACGTTGACAACTTTTATGTGACATCGATTTACACCGATTCATTTGTACGTTTCGCTGTTCACGCACTTCTGAAGAGTCTCAAAGTTGTCGGTCCTTTTTCCGACGACATTTTTTTCGTGACGCTAATAGCGTATTTCGCATATTTCGGGAACGCTACTTCGCGGTTAATCGTGTTTTTACGCATCTAAACTTGGTAAAAAAAAGGTACGCGCAGTTTAAAGAGTACAACACGATTTGTTGTTGATAAACAATCCGAAAGATCTGAACGTCGGTCAGCATATATCGACAGTTTGCCTTTTTTTTGTACGGTATAGCTCTGCCAGTGGAAACGTTAGGCGACTGGCTGTCAGCAGATTGGGTGAATTAGGCGAGTGAAAACCTAATCACGTCCGGGGAAATATTTGAATATGGAAATTTAAAAAGAATAAAAAAAATTGAAATACATAATAAATTTTTCTTGAAAGTAAAACGAAAAATGAAAGTAATAAAAATTGTTACAAAAACTGAATGTAGAACCTTCGTATTAGGCGAGCTTGTTATTTTGTCTAATATATAATAAGAATTATAATTTTTTTAAATAATTTGTTTATTTCTTATTCTCCTGGCAGAACAATAATAATATTCAACATTTTATTACGTATATATACGAATATATATATATATATATATATATATATATATATATATATATATATATACACTCTGGTGTGAAATTAATTAGTTTTAATTTAATTAACAAATTACTTCATACGTCTCTATACGTATAGACCGATAGCAATTAAAATTGCTTCGATTTTGTTGTAAATTGTTAAGCCTGTATTTATGTTATTTAATTAAATTGCAATTATTATCATTATTATGAAATTGAATTGAATTATCGTTATTGTTATTATTACTACCGTCATCATTGTTTTTATTCCTACTATCGATTAGTATTATTATCATTATTTATTATTATTGCTATTATAATTATTGTTAATAATCAAAATACATGATATACTGAAATTGAACATGTGTGGTGTTAAACGAGTATTTTATAATTACATATATATATATATGTGTGTGTTGGTAGTGGTCGCAGTTAGCTAGTTTTGCAAGTTAGCGGTGGGTTTTGTTTGTAGTTAATAAATTAATTACTAGCCGTTAACTTAGAACGACTGATTAAAACTTTGGTCTGATGGTGTGTGTGGGAGAGAATGAAACGAGAACAAATTGTTTTTTGTTTTTTTTTGCGAATTGAGAGAGTTAAAAATCGAAATTATTATTAGTTAGTCGGTGTAAATCGGCCCGGTTCCGATTTTTAATTAGCGTCTCCTCGAAAGGTTTAATTGCCAATGTCGCCGCGTGAGACTATTGCAATATGTCAGCGGTCGTTATTGGAATTATCGGATATCAGTATTGTGTATATACATGTATATTTATATATATATATATGTATGTGTGTGTTAGTTGTGTTAATTGCGATAGGTTAATAGATTGCGGGAGGGAGTGATATAGTGGAAATTCGCGTAGGACCGGGTAACCGTTTCGAATGTCGTTAATTATTTATCACCGTTTGAATCTTTTTAACGTTTTATTTTTAGACAGGTCGTTTTAAATGTTATTAATTTTTTTTTTGACTTCCTTACGATATCCATCTTTCTTTAAAGCCGTGTAATTTCTTCGAATTATTCTAATAATGCCGAAAACATCTCCATTCGGTCGACGCAATTTTCTAGTCTCTATTTATTTATTTATATTATTATTATTATTATTATAATTACGGTTAGTGTAATATTATTAATCGCCGTTATCTTTATTATTATTATAAATCTTATTCTTTTTATTATTATATATATACATATATAGATCCGTAAACGTGCCGTACGATCAGCCTTACAACTTATACGATGAAAACGCGAGACTGAACTATCGAACGTCCAAATTTAGATTCGGACTATGTGAGGGAAGCTATCGTAAATATCATACTGTAAAACAAAAGTATGAAAATGAACAAGAATGCCTTTATCCGTTTTATCGACTGGACGAAAAAAGCCCCTTTAACAATTTTCTATATGAAAAACCCTTAAGACCAGTGGAATCGACAAAAGAGACACCTACAAATAAACAAGAACCTCTACCGGAATCAAGAAGCTGAACTAACTTTTGTTTTGTTAACTTTAGATACACACACACACAGAGGAATAATATACAGTTTGAAATATATAAAGCAAAGGGTGCGTACTTGCCTGGGCTAATTAATTTGCACGCGGAACAAGTGTTCGGAAAAGTAATTTCAAACGCGAGATATCGAATTAAAATTAACGGGGGAATAAATTTCCGATACGCGGATTCCGCACGAGTTGTTTAATAAACTGAACTCGGTCGGCTACACATTAACTCGAAAAAGAGAAAATATAGGGTATAGGAAGCGGGAAATTTATCAGTCTTCAATTACAGTTAACGACGGAACTGCTCAAAGGGTAGATAAGTTTAGATATCTCGGCTTTATTGTAACAGACCGGCTAGACCCGGGTATCGAAGTTAAAAACTGATGTGCCCGAAACCGATCAGTATTTAAAAACATGAAGAATCATATTACGCGATATAAATTTCAGCATACGACAACCACTAGTGATATTACTAACAGAAATTCGGCTACATAGAAGAATTCTCAAAATCTCATCGACTTCTAAAAGCCGGAAAGTCTTAAAAATCGCCAAGTCGAACAGAATGTCGAACAGGTCGAACAAATGGATGACAGAGAAGAAAACGGAACACTATGGATATGTTGTTCGGGAACAGCGATACAAGCTCTTACAACTTATAATTTAAGAAATAATTGGCGAGAAAAGAAGCTCAGTAAGGTCAAGAATATAAAGGACTGGATCACATTAGTGCAGGAGCACGTGCAGTATGCAAGAGAAAGATGGATATAATTGCAATTGCAATTGCTTACGCCCTTAAAAAAATATATATGTTGAATATATTGGTGAGTAGTGATTTTATTAATTAATAATAAACCGAACAAAATATAACACAATCACTAAAAGTTTTTTAATCGCGAAACTTTTCGACAGTTACGTCATTTTCAAGTACGCACCAAAATTATCACATCTTTTTTTATATATGAATTATCAGAAATGTTTATATAACGACAACTTAAAATTCGATATACATATTTCATTAGCCAAATATGTATACCACATTTTAAGTTGTCGTTATATAAACATTTCTGGTAATTCATATATAAAAAAAGATAATGTTCATTATATCGAAATTCGTATTGTGTATTTACGCATGCGCACAAAAGCGTCAGTTTATCGCATTATTTATTCATTTATTTAATTATTTATTTTTTATTTATTGCTTAACAACATTCCCGAACGTAAAGAAAGTATTCGATACTGTGTGTGTCACAATGGCCTGACACACAAATTGAATAAAATTTTACCAGCTGAGTATTGTACATTGTTAAAATCATACTTGCAGCATCGAACATTTCAAATTAAAAATGGATAGCCTTTATCTACAAAACGCGAAATATGTGCCGCGACGTGTTAGGGTCGTTGATGCACCTCTTATACACATCGGATATATTCGAAATGGTCGATCTGACCACTTTACAGTTGATGCAGCTGCATTGTTCTGTGGTAAATAGAGAATGTAATGTGTAAAGTTGAAACATGCGCTCAGAAAAATTGAACCATGTTTCGATAAATTGCGACTGAAAATAAACGCGCAAAAATCATCGCAGAATAGCTGTATTTTGGCGATAACGAAATACTTCAGAAAAGTATTAAAATATGGAAAAATGCAGAGGTTAGTATTGAACGTGGCAGTGTAATTGAGAAAATAGTTTCTTTAGGCAACATTGTTTGTTTTTCTAATATTTATCCCGTCATAAGCAATAGCGATCATGAATGAAAAAGGAAAGAAATAAGATTGGAATAGAGTAGAATGAATGAAAATGTATATTAATCGGAAAATTCCAATGAATTGCCTAATTTAGATTTTCCAAAAGAAAACTGTTCATTTATCTTTTATTCATTATAGTACAAAAGAATTCTCTGAGAAAAGCTCAGACCACTCAAGTGAAGTAAATCGTGAGACACCACTTCTTTCCACTGCGAGTGGTGGCGTATTCCTGTAAATCGGCTACCCGGAAGCGAGGAATGCGCGGATGCCTGAGTTCAAATCCGGCTGCCAGATCTGACTGGACAATCCATGGTGAATATTCGATGTACCAGTGTATTTTTGAGTTTCTCATAGAACTTTAGTTATTGTAATAATAATAATAATAATAATAATAATAACGATAATATAATTATAAATAGTTTCATTATAACAATATAAAATGAAATAATATTATAAAAATAAATCGTTATAAATTAATTTTTTTGCTTAAGTTTGTTATTGTGTTAAAGATCTAATAATAGTGATAATGAAAATAATTAAAATAATAATCATAATAGTTTGTATATAACGACGAAAGTTGTTTATTTATAACCAGAATATCACCTGCTTTGTTATAAACGTAAGTAAATAATTTTCCGGCGTTAAGTGTTGTTTTGGGTTTTGATCTTTTTTTTAGGTTTTTTGCCAATGCGGTTTTGAAAACACGTTTTAGTTTTTTTTTTTTTTTTTTTGTTTCGATCCTAATTATTACTTTAATTTTAATCGATTATTTCGATAACTCGTAGGCCGTGGTTTGATCGAATATATTTATAATACTTAGAAATTGAATATTATTAATTGTTAATTAATCGTAGTTTTATTTATGTTTTGAAGATAATCTCCTTTTGTTTCCCTTATAATGACAAAAGGTGATGATGATTGCAATCGTAATATCATCGTAAAATCGAATGAAATTTTATTTGCGAATTATAAATTAAATTATATATAATTAAATGATACAGTAAAAATAACGACTTAATAAAACTTATTGCTACTTTATTATTATTATTATTATTATTATTATTTGATAATACGGGCGCCGGCTGCACTAGCCGGCCATATGAACCCATTGACCTACTGTGGTCATAGATCTGATGTAAAAGGTTCATCAATGAATCCAGGAACAGGAAAACATTATGAATGTGGTCGGCAGATTCAGATAACAGTTGAGGTAAGGAAGGAGGAAGGTTGTGTTGGATTCTAAATATTGTGCGAGCATGACAGGATGTTAGTATGTGTGGTATAAGCAGTTGTGACACTTGGCCAAAGGGACAAAGTAGTGGAGGGTTTGTTCCTTGAAAAAGGTAGGAATGGGTAAGATTTGAGTGGGATATTCGAAGTCTGGTAAAGATAACATTTTTCTTTCTTGACCTGAAAGGAAATGGCAGCTGAGATAATGAATTAGGTTTGATTGAAAGGAGATGGTTTTGTTGATTACACCCGGATTTGGTTATGAGGAATTCCAGAAAAACTTTTACGTTCCTATAGAGAAAGAGGCGAGGGGAAATGTGTGGAAGCAAGAACGCCTTTCTGGAAGCTCGGTCAATAGCTTCATTTCCAGGAAAACCGATGTGGCTGGAAATCCAAATGAAAACTATGTAAACTTGAGATCTAGTAAGGAGGTCGTGGACAGGCAGTGTGCGCTGTAAAAGTGCACATTGTCCGTATAAAGGTTATGGAGAGACTTTAAAACATAGAATGAATCAGAAAGGATAAGGAATTTAGAAGAAGATTGCACCGTGGACAAGAAATCTAGACACTTGAAAATAGCAAAAGATTCAGCTGAGAATATGGAGCAGGACTTAGGAAGCCGAAAGCGATGAGTGAAAGGGGGCACCAAGAAGGCAGACCCCACACGTCCACCAGATTTAGAGCCATCGGTAAAACAGCAAACAGCGTCCTTATATTTAGATACTTCAAGAGCAATTTTGGAGTTCATGGGGTGGGCATGAATATTTGGAAAGATGGTTTAGTTTCAGGTTGATATGGAGTGGTTGTAAATGCCTGGGTGACGGGGTATATATTGGAAGAAGCGGGGGATTAAGAATAAATTTGTTAAATTGAGGAAATGATGATAAGAACTTATTTTTGAAGTGCATAATTAGGGATATTTGTGGATTTTTGATTGTGGCTTGGAATATTGTGAAAAAGATCATGCGGTGCCTAAATAAAAGAAACATAGTAATTAAAAATTAAAATTAAAATAATTCAATTTTCAATTTAATTTATTTTCATATTTAATTAAAAAGTTTTTATATACGATGAAATATATAGACGGACTATGATTATTATTTAATAATAATCTGTATAAATTAAATTAGAAATCTATACAATTAGCTAATAAATAAACTAAACCAAAACAAAACAGAAAAAAAAAACCAACAAATAGCTAATAGATAAATACGCGTACAAAAATGAATAATTACATACATATACAAAATGTTATTACGAAGTTAAAATTACAAACGTCGTGTACTATAAACGAAATTTAAATTTCTTGTCCTTACCAACTTATTTCATTGTATTCTGCGCAACGAATTAAATTAAAAATCTAATAAATAAACTTGATAAAAAAACAAAAGCATGCTTATATCCGTAATATGATGATGAAGTTTAGTTAATATCACACAGTTAGGTAACTACGATAAATCCTCAAAATAATAGGTTATCTACCCGAAATAAATTTAATAATCTGTTTACGAGGCCGCTTAAAATTTTTTGGATTAAATTTTACGAGTCTTCGTTAAAACGTTATCAAAAACTGCACCCATAATTATATACACTTTAATACGCTATGTGATATTTGACAAAACTTAGAACTTTAGCTTTTTCGATTACCGCCGATCTAGTTAAACGAACTCAAAACTATTTCTGTCTTAATTAAGTGCACTTTATAAAATTCCTTCGCGCTTAACATTTTCTTATGAATCATGTAAGTATAGTAAAAATTAATTTTGCACAGTTTAGAACGCAAATGTGCCTGCAGATATGTAGGCTAGCTGCTAATAACCAATAATGTACTCATTTCACGAGAAAAACATCATGAAAAGTATAAAAAGTAGATTACGTTGGTCACGCGCCTTGATTGATCACCTGCGCATTGGATATAATTGGTCCGATGGTGTGAAATGCATGTCATGCGACCCGAGTGATGATCGGCGCTGCAAGGGGAGAGGCCAGCGTTGCAATGATAAATATGCGACTTGATCAAAAGTACATAAAAAACATTACCAGAAAAGAGGAGGGATGTCAGATACATAACATTAATATTGCAACATGGAATATACGAACATTACTTCAGGTTGGGAAATCAACGAACGTAATATGGAGGTCAAGCGTTTAGAAATAGATATTCTAGGAATTGCTTAAACATGATAAATAGGAAACGGAAGATTTCGTGCAAATGAAAACTGCGAAGCAAGCTATACGCAAATACATGGAGTTGGCATATTAATAAGCTAAGGAACTGGCGAAAGTGATAACAACATATTAGCAATATCCGATAGAGTTCTTTCAATAAGACTGAACATAAAACCAAAGTCATTAGCGATAATTCAAGTATAGACGTCAACCGTGGATAGTATCAAGAGATAGAAAATTTTTATGAACAAATCACTGAAGCCAACAAAAAATGGATATACAATAATTGTACTAGCTGATTTTAGTGCAAAGAAAATTCAAGATAACTGTAGTTCTACAGCGGGAAAGTATTGTCCACGAGAAGGCAATGAAAAGTTTGCAGACAAAAGACTGTACACGTCGCTTAATTCTGGAGGTAAATATAGAAATCAAATTGACTTTATTGTAATTAACGAAAGGTACAAGAATACAGTGAAAAAATGAGTCCTACGACTATTAATTGTTAGAATCTTAATTTTACAATTAATTCAGTAACTAAGTTAATACACGGTTAGTATGTGCGTACATACTAAATACAATTATTGCGACGCACTAGTCCAATGACAAGGTCCCTAACCATACTTTCATTATATCTCTACATATTAAAATAAGAATTATAAGACTAGGTCAGCCGGATGCCGGCGCTTAAGACGTCGATTGTCCAAATTCGTATTGAGCAGCTGTACGACAGCTTCCTTATTACTGTGCTGTCGTAGCCTCTCCTCATGCTTAGTTGCTATATCCTTTATGACATCACTTATGGATGGCATCTGAAGATCGCGATCTATTTCGTCATTGCGTGAATAACGATACGCATTAACTATCATACGCAGAATGATATTCTGTCTAGCTTGAATTTTTTTAAAATTCGAATTATTTGTACATCCCGTATTTTCAAATCGGTGTGATGATTTGCTTGTAAAGTAGCAGCTTATGGTTCGTATTTAATGGTGAGTCTGGACCAATGAGCCAATATAGTTCTCTAGTTTTATTTTTTTATTTCATCCTGACATGGACTTCCCAGGTGAGTCGTTTGTCCAAGTACATTCCAAGGTACTTTACAAAAGATGTCTGAGGGACCGTCAGGTTTCCTAAATATACTTTGTAATTTGGATAAACGTTTCTATTGGTAAATGTAATATGGACCGACTTCAGTTCATTAACCTTGATTCTCCAATTCGTTGCCAAATCGCTAATTCGATGAAGTGCACGTTGGAGTTTTGTTATGGCATCAATCTGATGGTTAGCCACTGCAAGAACTGCAGTATCATCGGCAAATGTCGCGGTTGTAGTATCGTCATCTGTTGGTAGATCTTTTGTATACAGTATGTATAAGATCAGTCCCAACACGCTGCCCTGTGGGATCCCCGCTTGTATAGTGTAGTATGATGATACAGTATTTTCATGGGAAACTCTGAATCGACGACCACTAATATACGATTCCAGTGTAGTCGACTACTGCCGGGAAATATCTAGGAATATTGCCGTGCAATATCTTTTTATCTCCAAGGCATTGTCGAAACTACCCGGTGCACTTGTTCAATTGTGTTGTGATGTTTCCTGAATCCGAACTGATGTGTGGGAAAATTTTCGCCAACACAATCGGTCACAATCTTTTAAGGAGTAGTTTTTCTAGTAGCTTTGATAATGATGACAATAATGAAATAGGACGATACGATGTAACATCTTCTTCTGGTTTTCCTGGGTTTTTAATCATTATTATTATCCCAGCCGTTTTAAAACAATATATTTCATATGCAAACATGCATTAAACAGATAAGATAGCATGAAAATGCCTTTCTTGGAAAACTTCTTAAGTAAACTTACTAAACTTATTTAATCAAATATACAATACAGATATACTGCCGAACGAATTCACTAGATTAAATTTCATATCTACCCCAAAGAACGCTGCATACAGAACGTGTGAAGAACATCGCACCATTGCCTTGATGAGCCACGCTCTTAAGTTACTTCTTGTCATAATAAACAAGAGAATAGAGAAAAGACTGGACACACAATTGATCAAAACTCAGTTTGGATTCATAAGGGCACAAGAGATGCCTTAATCCCTTCTTCAAGATAATCATTCAGAGCTCTAAACATTAAATGAGATGCGATTTCATTATGAGAAAGCGTTCGACGAAGTTAATCATTAGAAACTATTTCAGATACTCGGAAAATATGATATAGACAACCGAGATCTACGACTATTGAAGACATTATATCGGGAACAAACTGCAAATCTAAAGATAGACAGAAAATATTCCGCAAAAGGATGTAAGATAATGAAGGATGGTCGCCAAGGGAGTATCTCCTACACTGTTTAATATGTATGCGGAAGAAATAATGAAGGACGCCAATATAGGCCATCTAGGGTTTAAAATAATCAATCGGATCAGTTATGCCGACGATAAAGTTCTATTAGCAGGATCTGCGAAGCAAATGCGGGCAATGTTAAATAAACAAAATAAATCAGGTAAAAAATTGGATATGGACAATGTTAAATAAACTAAATAAATCAGGCGAACAATGGGATATGATTATAAACGTTGATGAAACTTACACGATGAAGTTCACTAGATCTAGTAATAAAACTGTAGTCTTGTGTAGAAAACGTATATCAGTTTCGTTATCTGCGAACGTCGATATGTGACGATGGAAGAGATACGATGGAAATTAAAACAACAATAGTCATGGCTGAACAAGCGTTTGAAATTCTGGCATACATATTTAACGACATGAAATTAAATATTAAATTAAAACTTCAGCTGATTCAGGGCTATGTCGCGTCTATAATATACGTGTGAAACGTAGACAGTGAGCGCAGAAAGCTTAAAACGGCTAGAAACCTAATGCGAATCCGGAGAAAAATATGGCGTATAGCATGGACAGAACAAAGAGCGAATACATATGTATTGGAAATATGTGGCCTGAAATCACCGATAATACTTCAGGGCATCCTTGCTAGAAAACGGAAATATCTGACGACGCATAAGATCGGGGAAAATTGTATCTTTCTGCTGCCTTTACAGGGTAAGATCGAAAGAAAAGCGCCAAGGGGAAGGAAACGATTAGAAATAAAAAGTAATCCATATAATAAAAGACGCTAGGAATAGAAAATACTGCATCATGATGTAGGCTAACACCTGTTAAAGAAGTACCACTAGAATAATAATAATAATAATCAATCAATTAATCGAGAAATCGATCAATACATTTCAGAAAAGTGAACATTTATATATGTAATGCTCGCAAATGCGCATCCAAGCAGAGAGCTAAATTAGATATTAAATTAGTCAATTATAACGCATGAATAAGCAACAGATATTTCAAATGTAAATTATAAATATAAACTTTTTATTACTAAAACTCATATAAGAACATAATAACAAGTCTATATATAATATACACATGTATACAAATTAATACATAAAGCCAGTGTGGCAACTTATAATAAAAGTGGTTGTGAATGTACTAATATATATTAAAATATATCACGTGCGATTAAACAAAGTAATCGTAAGTTACAATGAAAATACATCTATTTTCTATTATTGTAATCAAAGATAAGCTAAAAACAGTTGAAATTTACACGACGATAAACCTATCAAATTAAATTTATAAAGCGCAGTAAGCAAGGAACGAATAGGGCGAGAAAATAAAATAAATGAGTAAAATTCTGTAGCTGACGAGACACCCAAGTGGATATTAATAAACAATAGCAATTGAGTTTTGATGTACATCACAAAGTTCGACAAATAAAGTATTTAATTTAAAAAAAAAGTGAATTTTGTATACAAAAAAAATAAGTCTAATACGATGATGATGATATGTGAATATGAGCGTTTGCATATATATAAAGAAATGATAGATTTACTAAACAGACTTGAAATGGAAAGCAGAAAACTGGAACTTTTAATTAATAAAAATAAGACAAAAATTATGATAATAGATAAAAATAACAATTCCCAGAAGCTGAACACTATACAGAATATAGAAATAATAGATTCATATACATATCTTGGATCAAGAATAAACAGTCATGGTGGAAGTGGAGAAGATATTAAACGTAGAGTGGTGCTAGCAAAATCTGCAATGACGAGATTAAATAAAATTTGGAAAGATCATTCCATTACTCGCTTAACAAAAATAAGGCTAGTAAATACTTTAGTATTTGCCATATTTACATATGGAGCTGAAACATGGACATTACATAAGCAAGATAAACAAAAAATTGACGCATTTGAGATGTGGATATGGCGTAGAATGCTTAAAATCCCATGGACAGCAAAGAAGACAAATTCTTCCATTCTAGAAGATCTAAAGGTGGAACAGCGCCTTTATACTTCATGCCAACAAAAAATCTTGAAATACTATGGACATATAATGCGAAAAAGCGAGAACTGCCTAGTAAAAAGCATAGTAATTGGACAGATCGAAGGCAAAAGAAGTAAAGGAAGACCTCCGACTCGATGGATAGATACGGTCACGACCCTTACTGGATTAACAAGGGTTCAAGCTATATTGGAAAGCCGAAATAGGGTCAAGTGGAGAAAAATTATATCAGATGCATTAAAATAGAGGTCACGTTACTCAGTCAATGAGTTATCGATTATGAATGAATATATATATATATATATATCTGAATACGATTTAAATAAAATTTTCGTTAATTTTAAATTTTTGGGTAATTTAACAAACTATTCATAACTTAATAATTTACTAATAAAAATTTGCGTCTTGTTTGGCCATATACGACGTTCAGGTCTTAAACGTTTCGGTGGTACATTACAAAATTTTTATTCCTAAATTTTATACAGGCGTTTGTTACAGTTTCCTAGGAGATAATTTTCTACGTATTTACATTTTTTAAAATTGGGACAAAGTCAACCGGAAAATAACGAATTTTGCTCGCATTAAAATTTCGCGTACCACACATAGTGACCGAAAGGGTTGTTAGGTGTAATAAAATGTAAAACTTTAAATTATTTTTTTGTTCAAAACTTATTTTCAAACGTAAAAACCTCCGCAATAGCCTTAAACCAACCTATCGGATAGTAGCCCTCCGCGTATAAATTACCAGTTTATTATCGTACGACTTTCTATCATCGAGCCTTATAAACTCGACGTTGGCATAATAAATACTTCTTTACAGCGTATAAAAAAGAAAAGAGAAAGGTTAATAAAAAATTATCCGGTATTAATTAAATTAATTCCGACTTATATTAATATTATGAGGCCAGTAAAGCAACCGGCTACATCGTTAGAAAAGAAACTGAAAAAAGTGCGGGGGTTCCGTCCGACGGGGTCGGCTTGAAAGTCAATCGGGAACACACGTTTCGTACGCGCGATTAAGGATAAAATATTTAAACAATCATTATTAGTCGGACCTGCGGCCTATGTTAGAATTAAATAAGTCGATTTTCAAAAAATAATTCTCAACGCTATATAAATAAGAAAACGCTAAGCTGAAACAAGATTTCATTATTATCTGCGCTATCCGTATGATAACACAAGTCGATCATTTTCAAGCGGATATTAAAGCTAATCTGCCGTTACTACGGATTGTCCATTATGGGCTCGTGCAAGAAAAAAAAAGACGAATATTGATATTACAAAAGGTAATCCAAAATAAAAGTTTACACGAATGATGGTTAAAGCAAAAGTGGCGACGATGACCTTGACATAAAATTCACTTATTACCGCAGACTTGAAAGACATTCGAATAACAACACCATTGCGTTAATGGATAATTCTCTAGAAGTTCGACGATAAGATATTGGACATATAGCATCACGTTATTTGATTAAGAGCGACGCTATCATTGGATAATCTGCTCTGAATGTTAATCGCATAATGACGTGAAACATGCTGAATAGGCATAAGTTGCGTTAATTTATTTTAAAAAAATTATACTATCAATCCGTGTAGGCGTAATTATAATAATCGCAAGCGGTAATATTTTATTCGTCTAACGTTTGGTGTTTTTTTTCATTGTGGCCAATAAGAGATTGTGAAGAAAACATTATTTCTGAAATCGATAACTCTCCGAACTATCCTTAGTGGCTGGTTAAAACTGAAAGGAAGATTAAATTAGTCGCTGTTATCTAACGAATTAATATTATTACGTTTTCCTATTTAAGTGACGTTTATATACGTTATATATATATATATATATATATATATATATATATATATATATATATATATATATGTGTGTGTACTTCTTTGGTACATTCAAGTCACTACGGATATTACTAATGTACCAGGATGCTCTGAACCAGTGATTATAAAATATTTCGGGTTGGAAGTGTTGTATAATTTTTATATTTCAGGCAGAAATAGCAGCCCCCAATACCGGCGCAACCATCGACCTCGTCACATCGCAAGAAAACGAACTTTAGTGACTGGTGATAAAATATCAACGCTATTAAATCTGACTGGAGGGACAGGTAACCAGTCAGTTGAGAAACATCCCTTATGCTGACAGGATCTATATAATATTGGAAAAGAATACTATGTCATCCGCATTCGCAGCTGCTTTCGCATCATTTTGCATTAGGATATCGTAAATCAGGTACAAAAGACGCCCTACGACTGATCCTTGCGGCATCCCAACATTAACAGCGAGGAATTCAGATTTTTTATCGCCATACTTTATCTGGAAATATCCGTTCGTTTACGTACGAACGAAATAATAAATAGAACGGCAAATGTAATTAGGATTTTCCATTTAAAGAATATACGCTGGTACCACGAACGGAATGCTTGACTGAAATCTTAAAAGGCGATTGAACAATATTTCTTTTTTGTTTTTGGAAACAATTAACGATATGTTTTTGTACTGGAAGAATTCGGTCTAAAGCTAAACCGATAGTCAGGAATAATTATATTTAAGCAAGTCTGAAAGTAATTTTTCGAAAACTTACGATAATGTTGCTACTAATCAGCATGAAGATATTTCACACTTGTGGATATTCCTGGTTCCAGAATCACTACCACCTGCACCATTTTCTACTGTGAAGAATCCCGTACGAATTATTACCATTATATATATATATATATATATATATATATATATATATATATATGTAAATAGTACAAATGCTCTTTTCGGCAGGTATTTTAACACCCTTCCAGTTATCAAATTATGTCCAGCTGTCTTATGTTCTATCACATTATTTCGTAAAATTTTTATTTTAGACGGCGAATGTGATTTTATGGAATGTGACATCTGCAATTAGCCTAGTCCAATCGAACGCTTTACGCTATCGCACTAGATTAACTTATTTTCAATTTTTAATAAACGCTCTATAATTAGTCTAGAAAATAAATTATTGCATTAATATTTCGTCATCCGTTTTGTGTGGAATCTATGGAAAAGTTATAAGTACAAAGAGTAAACGTAAGTTAGCTTATGTTCCAGCAAGTAAAAAAAAAAAATATTAAACGATAAATGCATCGCTAGTTTTTATATATATATTTGGTTAGAGAAATAGTGTCTACTTACGAAATATCTAGAAAAAACATAAAATGACGGACAAAAATATTAGTACGAAAATTATAGAATCGTTTTCCTGATTTACTCCTACTAAATATTTCGTTGGTAGCACTACGATTATTACCATTCGACCTTCGCGTGTACGTAAGCCGACGACACAAGTCCAAGTATTTGTAACGAAGCTAAGCTAACCCTAAATATTAACCACTCGAAGAGCTGTCAGATAATAACGATCGTGTTAAAACCCTGTTAGTCACGATGTCCATCATATGGTACATTTTCTGGTTGACGTTAAATGTCTTAATTTTAAAAATATTCACATAAACGCATTGAAAATTATCTAAAGTCATCTCTAAGGAACAGTATTGTACATATTAGACACGTTGTATAAATTGTATTATTTCGCGTCGAAATTTCATGTGCGACTGATAGGGTTAATTCTCGATCAAAATTTATTATCTGTAACCGTTCTACATTTTATGTTATTTGCTAAACAGAATTTTGTTTGCCTGCAAATTTATCTACTTTAAATTTATCCTCAGCTAATTCGTAACGTTTCGATTTTTACAAATCTCGGTGTACGTTATTCCATTAATCTATGGTGAAAATATATATTTTTAATTTTTTTTTTTTTTTAAATCTTCCGTTGTACTGCTACAAAGGCTAAAAGCGCTGAGTCTATCATCCCCTGTTATTATAGGTGGTAAAGATAATTTAGTGCGAACGAGGAAAGTTATAAGAGTATTTTCATTTTTGGTTAAAAAAGGATTTCATTAAGTGTGTTAGGAAACTGTAATGAACGAAATATAGAGAACAGCGAGATACGAGCTATAGAGTGATTTGAACATTACAGGTTGAGCAAGCAGGAGAATCTGTTTTACAATAAATGGCAAATTAGCACAAACTCGAACAAAACCGAAGCTATTTTCTTCACCCGTAAGAGACCGGCTGTACCTGACAATCCGATGGTACGGGAAAATACATTATAGTGTTGTGATAAGGTTCGTTGTCTTGATGAAATTCTCGACAATAGACTTACTTTCACTAAACACATAAATAATATCGCAATCGAGACAAACAATGCTTTCGGTTCCTTGTGCGCCAACCTTAATCACAAGTCCTTCCTTAACGTTAACAACAAGATAATCCTCTATAAAGCACTAATCCGTCCAATACTTTACTGCGCTTGTAGCTCCTTTAGCAAATTACAAGTCATTCAAAATAAATACCTCGGATGTTTCTTAACTCGCTATGAATCGACAGCATGCACGAAGCTACTGGCCTGCCCTATATTAGAGATTCTGTTCTAAAGCTATCGACTGACTTTTTTATTAAATGCTCATACCAAAACAACGAACTCGTCTCCTCGATTGCGATTCTAAGCAACTTCGTTTCATGTATTCCTAAAACATAACATTATGTAGTAATTAATTATAAAATTATTCGTATTAACCCCCTTTACTTAGTAAGCACTTTCGACACTCACGTCACCCACTTTTTATTTTTATTCGTTTTTTTTCAATTACATATTATTTATTAAAGAACTAACAGTCTAAACAATATACTTTTGTAATTTAGACTTAAGTTTCTATATTAATTTGTATTATTTGTAATTAGAAAACTTGTTTATATTGTAGTCGCATCTTTTTTATTTGCTTTTTTCCTGCAGCATTTAACGTTTTCTTTTCTTTTATTCATTATATTCTTACTGTGCGTGGTAATCCCCGGTACACAATGTTTGTAACTCCATGTGTTATATTTTCTTTTATGTTTGTAACTTATGGAAATATATTTTTGTTGTTGTCGTCGTAGTATAACGAGTCAAGCGGACACGGAAGAACACATCACTTCATCCTGTGCGATGAACACGTTGAATAGTTCAGATATCACTTTGTCCAGGTAAACCGGAAAATCTGGTTGCTTCTCGTTCCTTGAATTTATAGAACGTGCAGCGACGCATATCATGTTTGCTGGAAGTAGTTCCGCAGGTAGACATTAAGGCGGCTTCTCTCGCAGCTCGATTTGCTTCTTCATTTCGTCCATATTCCCTGTGTTTAAGAATCCGAAGTACGTGGGTCTGCAGACTTTGCTCGCTTATTGTCGAATTAATTTTCATAATGACTATACACCCGGTTGAATTTGGGCTATAGCATTATTGGTAATGTTGAAGGCATCGGTTCTCGATTGCGGTTTATTGGTATAGACGTGTGAGCAAAACCCCTTAAGAAAAGGAGTTAAATCACAATATTTGACTGGTTAATTCACTTCTGCGAGAGATAACTTTCAAATCATTCATGCAGAATATCTATCGCGGCGTCTACTGTACTATGGATTATAGCGCCATCATACTTATGATGATTTGATATTTGTAACAGAATAATAAACGACAGATTAGAATGCCATTAAGACAACATGACCGTCATCGGCTGCCAACATAGATTCACCCCTATTGCAAAATCACATATATATATATATATATCTTCTTCATCGTATGAGATTATGAAACCTTGATTCTACATATGTGCGTCCGCGCCATATGTTTCGGGTCCTCTGCATATGGAACCGCTTGTTGGAGTGATGTAGTGTTTAGTAATTATTTTATTCCATACGTATATCGTGTAGGCACTCTTCCTTGTTTTCACCGACCTTCAACCATACCCTCCAAAATTAGAGTTCCCAGACTGTTTTTACGTATGATATGACCAAAGTAAGTTACTGTTATCTTACATCTCGCAGTCGTATTTTTGGACAGATTTCATTTAACACCGACATGTTTGTTCTCTTTTCGATCCAGGGAATCCGCAGCATCCTTCTCCAACAAAACATTTCAAAAGTCTCTACTATTCGCCGGACATCCATTTTTTTTAAAAAGCCCAGCATACTAAGCGAAAAATAATTCATTCGCGTTTGAAAGGTTAAATCTGTTTCAAGAAATTTCACTAAAAAAAAAAAAATAAAAATAAAATAAAATGGGTAAATAATTTGATATTTCGTATTTTACGATTTACAAAATAATTTTCGATTCGATCATTTATTTGTATATTAGATTTTTAGCGTTTATTACATTCGATGACGAATTATTTCAGTGTTACATTAAAATTCTAAAATAAGGATTACTCTTATAGACAATATTTCACCGCCGTCATACTGTAGTTCATTGTCGAATATTGGCCCATGAATCTTACTTCTGCATACGAAATGTACTAGAATTCGAGGTACTAATTCATATGCAACGAAACCTCGCGCGTATATTAGTACGCGGAATTTCTCCGTAATGAATGGGAATTGTAAACTCCGAGGAAGCGCTTATAGAAATACTATCGGATACGAAACTTCGAGCTGGGATCAAAACCTCGACGTTCGAGTTCGAGCGCTGTTGAAACTAGGCGATAAATATTTTTACGTTTAATTTCCATTACTCGCTGTTTGATGTTCATCGCTTTAATTTCTTCTATTTGTTTATATTTATTTTTTTTATTATCATTTATCTGTACATATTTCTATTCATCAAAATTATTCGCATTTATTACGGTGTTAAATATCTCGTAACATATTTTTCTACCATAAACTTATAAAATATACGCACGGTTACTTTTATACATACATACACGTTTACCGATTTAATTAAATTTATACATACACACAACCATCGCACGTTTACGTCTATGCAATTTCAACTTTAAACGCAGTTAACTTCGTCTTCAAATATTTCCTCCGCTTCGTTAACTTTTTCGTATAAATAACAATTAATTATAAATATTATTAAAAGAATGAAATTAACAAGAGGAACGAATTGCATTATATAATTTATAATTGTTGTTATTTACACGATAACAATAATTACACTCAGCAGAACAATGATCGTTTAAATAGCGGTAAATAAATAAAATAAATACAATTTATATAACAATTCTTATCAGATAATAAAACAAACAGAAAGGAATCGTATATATATATATATATATATATATATATATATATATATATATATATATATGATAAGGCGGATAACAAAATAATGCGATCTACGTAATTTTTTTATACCCCAAACACCCGAAAAAAACGAATTATAATACCCGTTATACTTTGTATATAATCCTCGAAACCTTAAAAACCGTAGCAGAAAGTAATATCGAAACGTTTCAACGCTCGGGAAGTATAAATTTAATTATTATATTTTTTTGTTGCGTAATTTATAAAAAAAAAAAGTTAATAAAATTTAATAATTTTTTAATATCGAAATAAATTTATAACGACGACGGTGTAAATCTTACGATAGAGTTAGACATATTATGTAATACACCTATTATTACGATTTGATAGTACGGGCATGGACTACTACGGTCCTAGATCCAGATTTAGAAGGATGAAGATATGACCGGCTGAATCAGATAAAAGTTGAAGTAAGGGAGAAAGCTGTGCTGGGTTTTAAGTGTTACGAAAACACGACCAAGATATATTAGTGCGCGAGGAATAAACAGTTGTTTAGCAAAACGGACAGTTAGGAGGCTCCGTGTCTCGAAGAAGATAGGAATGGGTAAAAGCTTTGAGTGTGATATTCGAAGTCTGGTAAGAATAAGAATTTTGTTTTCGGAAAGATTCACAAGCGAGATATTAATAGAAAGTATCTTGTTTTGTCGATTAGACTTCCATCGCAACTTCGGAAATTGGTTTATGAAAGATTTCGATAAAGTACGTCGCTAGAGAGGTAATGGCGTGAGCGGAAATGCGCGAAGGATGCGTCTCCGTGGCAGCTCGGTTAATAGCCTTATTACCGTGGGTGATCGATATGACTGGGAGTACAAATGAAAACTATTAAGATCCAATAAGGAGGTCGTGGCGAAGCAGCCAAGTCTTCGTACGCCCATCCCGTACATTCCGTCGCTACATTTGGCTTGAATTTTTTTAAATATACGCACGCTGTTTGCTGTCTTACCGATGTGGTTTTAAATCTAGAGCACGCGTACATTTTTTACCTCTTGTCACTGGTCGTTTTCAACTTTCTAAGTCCCAGCTCCGTATTCTCGACTGTGTATCGTTTGCTATTTTCAAGTAAAATTCGTTATCCTTTCTGATTCATTTAATGTTTTAAAACCTCTCCGCAACGTTTATACGAACGATGAAGTTTTACACTACGTATAAATCGTTTTAAAACGATTCAATAATACGGAAATATTTTATAGCACGTTATTCTTTACCGAAAATTAAAAGTGATTTTTTTTTTGTTCTTCCGTTAATTACGAAGTGTAAATTTCATTTTGATTAAATATATACATATGTATATATATATATATATATATATATAAAATTCGAATATAAAAAATTAATCGTTTTTAAGGAAATTAAATTAATTTACGTTTTCTGTAAATTTTTAGCATAATTTTGTTACGTATAATATTATATAAATATATATATATATATAATTCATCATACTTTATTATTATTATCATTGTTTATCGTTATTATTTTTTTAATTTAAAAGCGCCTTCGCTAATTTCGGCGAATACAATCGCATTAATAATAAAACTGGGAAAAAAACAGGACGATAATTTTTCGAACATTTCATCGAGAACTAACTCGTATTGTATTCGATACTACTTTCTGTAATATCGCTATAAAAATACCTCTACGATTTTAAAAGACCGTTTAAAAAAAATTACGTAAAGCGCATTATAAATAATTATCGGTTTAAAAAAAAAGTTTTTTTTCAATAATTTTTATTTTTTTTTTTTTTTCTCTTAAAAATTATAAGCAGGCTAAGAACGCGTACAACGAAAAATGCGTTAAAATTCAAAAATACAATTAAAAACGAAAGAGGAAATAGTACGAATCAGTTCGCGATTATAACGCTATAATAATAATAATAATAATAATAATAATAATAATAATATATAGAAAATACAATACATATAAAATATAAATAATAACACGATAAATTTAATACATCAAAAATATACTATAATTAACTAAACACTCGTCGCGTACCGACAACCAACCCGAAAACACCACATAAAAACCATCTCAGTCTTTAACTCCCCGGCGAAAAACGTACCTAATTCTATTGTATAATTTTAATTAATTCGTAATTAATAATAATGAAAGTGACAGAACGCATTTAAGAAACTATGTAAAAAAATAAATATATATAATAAATAGACGTTATTAATAAATTAAATTAAATTTTATTAATTAAAATGGAAATGTATAAAGAGAACGAATCGGAAAATTATATAGATCAGCTAATATCGAGCTGAATAATATCGGATGTGAAGTTGTCCACCTGTTTTTATTTTCCGTCTTCTGCGTATATATTTTATTATATATTTTATAATATATATATATATATATATATAATTACTAACATTAATCAAAAATTAGGAGGGTGAATTATATACGTAGACAATGTATATAGGTATAATATAATAAATCACTACTGGAGTTTTCTTATTGAATCGGTGTGCTCGAGTCGTAATTGTACTTTTTTTTTGCGGTTTCCAATGCGGTGATTATAACGAACGGTAGGTAAATATAGCTGCAAAAAAAAATTAATAATTAATACCCTATAGTGCATATCAACCTGCCTTATATTATTAAAGCAACAATTGCCGTATATGTGTATATATATATATATATTATATATGGTGTCTTAGAGAAGACGGACCACCTCGGATTTCGGAAGAAATTTCGAAAGATCTATGCTGGAGAAAAGCTATGAAAATTTTGTAAAAAGACTGAACGAATGTAAATGGCCATCTGAACGATATTGTGTGTTCCACAAAAATGTAAGCTCCCGTTTTCTTAATTTTAAATAAAATTTCGTTCGAAAATAAAAACAACTACCGTCTTCTCTGGGTCACCGTATATAATTTAAATTTTAAACGCGTCATTTTATTTACCTAGATTAGAAAGTGTTCAAAATTTTTCTTCGTTAATTCTAAGAGGAGTGTAAATATTTCTTTTTTCAAAACTCGTAGAAAATTTTAATAAATAACATTCAAATTTACTAAATTAATGGCATTTTTTTTTCTTGTAAGTTTAATACATGTACATTCTCGTACTTAATAATAATATCTTACACGCACATCGCCCCGAGGAAAAAGTATCCCTGAAAAACGTAATTTAGTAATTTAGTAATAAACGATTATAAATAATTTCATCGAATACCGTCGTGTTGTTAGTAAAAAATGGTAACGCTCCGGTGAACTTCAACAACAGGTAGGTGACTAATATTATTATTATCATTACGTTATTATTCAGTTATTACTGATATTAGGTTATTATTAATATTATTACGTTATTACCGATATTAGGCGTTATGCAATATTCGGATTTGTAACTGTTACATTAACTAGGAAGAATGCGGTAGAGTTTTACACGGCCATATAGAGCGGTTTGCGCGCAACTTAATAATATGTATAACGATCGATTCGGTACACTCGGTTAGGTTTGTAATTATTACGGACCCGACACACATCCATCCGTCATTCTGTCGCACTTACTCCTTTGCCGGACTTATAAATCTTTTTTCTTTTTTTTTTTTTCCATTTTTTTCAGTCTCGACCTTACACAACCTATTTTACTCTGACCGCGTCGCGTGTTCGATTAGAAAGGAAGTAGTTGGAATTATAAATTAACACTTGCTACTGGTATAAAATTAGAACGACGCATTATGATTATGATTATGTACACGTACATATAGCCACGAAATAAGATTTTCACCGGATTTCATCATTTAACGATCAAATTCGACGAACGAAAGATGAAATTAAATCGTTTATCCGAAGAATCGAGAATAATTCGAATACTTCAAAATTGAATAAAAGTTGATTTTCATTCATTGACCGTAATCCTCCATCTTGCAAGTCTAAATTGACTTTTTATTTAGTGAAAGCACCTCGACCTTAACCGGCGTGCCTTTAGACAACATGTTAATACCGCCGATCTGTTCTTTTTCCAATCAGTAAACTTTAGATTTCAATTGTTGGAATTAGTCACCTAACATTAGCTCGGGTCTGAAACCGAGTTGGTAATTTCCACTTAATGAAACTCACGCACAGGGGGCCAAAAAATGCCAAAATTCTACCTTTTTTATATATATTTTTTTTTTTTTTTTTTTTATCTGAAAAGTAGCAAACACAATCAATCAACGAGCGATTAAATTCTATGCTTCAATATGACACCGGTTAGAAATTTAAATAGTAGAGGAAGACTCGAATATCATCGGAGTAAACGAATGAAGTAATGGGGGAGGATCGAGAAATTGTGCTGGTCTGCCAGTTGAAGAAAATGTGGTTTTCACCCGAGAAGATATATATGGGAGTAGTAAGGGGAATCCTGGAGAGGTAGCGAGATCCGGAAGAGTTGGCTAGCCATGAAGACTCGTCGTAAGCTAACGAGGAATCTGCGATAGATACGAGATCCGAGAAAGTAAGTGCCGGAACACGTGTACCGTAAAAAACCGCTTTACATCGGCAATATTGTTATCATGAATTCCTCCTGGAACCGGGGCTTAATATTCTAAGGCGGTACAGTAATAAATTCGTAATCGTTTAATATAATTTATTCGGAATTTATCGAAAAAACGAACTTACGCCATCATCTTATACCGGTAGTGACCCGGTTCGCGTGAAAAGTCGATAACAGATTTAGAAAACAGATATCATTATTCCAAGTTCGTCGTAGCATCTGATAACGAATCGGCTCCATTAGCATTTTGTACGATAACGCGACGCTCGCCACGGTCTGATCGACCCATCGCCGTAAACAACTACCAGCCATCCGCGTAATATTATCGTTTTTACTATCTTCATCATTTTGTCTGGCGACATAACTATTTGTCGATGAAATCTTTTCGATCTGTGCGCAAAAAAAAAAAATGTATAAATTATTATTAGAAATTATATTTTATTCGAATTTATACATATTTATACTGTTTAGCGTTCTGCTTGTACGATAAAAGCTCGGAGTTCACCGGTGACGATGATTTTTCATCGCGAAAAGAGGGTCTAAGGAACTCAGTTATACGTCCGAGATTAATCGGTAAATTAATATCAGTTGGAGATGTGGAAATCATCTCAGAATACGTTCACTGACTTCAGAATGGCGCGGAGTTTATGGTACTTTACTTAAATTTTTAACTATATTCTATATTCCGTATTTTATTTAATCGTGAAACGAAGTACGAACAATCGTCTTTAATTAGGTTTAAATCTCTGAAGACCTGAAACTAAACCATTTATAACTTTCTCGTTAAACATGTTGTATATACGAACGTAATGTAGGCGTCGTTTGGTAGAATTGCACGACTTTACGAAATTCGTAATAATTACGTATTTAACAGTAAGTCGTATTTATTATACAACGAAATTCGTATTATGAAAAACGATTTAAACAGAAAAAATTACCTTCCGTAATTTTGCAAAAAATAAAAAAAAATCGATTATTGCGATCAATTAACGACTTCGAAGAGTCGAGTAAAATTAAAAAATATGCAATTCAGATCGATAACTGTCAACTACTCCTAATAATAATTTCGACTTTTGTTAAATTACTTTGTTGTACAAAGTTCAAGCTCATAACGCGCGTGTCACGGCTCCGTTGAGAACATTTATCATAAATAAACTCCGTGTGTGTGCGTGTGTGTGTCAACTACACACGGACACACACAAATAAATATATATATATTATACGGATAGATACGTATATGTAAAAATTAATTTCCACGTTTCATTGACTTTTCGCCTAATTTGGAAAGTACAGCAAGGTCAAATTAATTTGTAAATAAAGTTCCTCGTGTTTAACTGGAAATTTAAACTAAAGCAATTAAGCATCTTCATTTCTTCGATTTCTTTCTTCAATAATATAAATTTTTAAATATACGTATATTTAAATATAATCGTGACTATATATATATATATATATATATATATAAAATGAAACATGTGCATTTTTGTATACGCAAAACATTATTTATAACATCTAAAAACAGTTAGTCAAACTCGTTGATTAATAATTAAATCGGAATAATGATTTCAACAATGGACTTCGATTAATTAATTGTACGCGTAACAATTTCCATATATAGCACGGGTATCGTATTAGTGGTTAATTTATTTTATTATAAATAACGTTGCTATCATTATTTTAGTAATTATCTAAAGAGGAAAAATTATATGAAAATGTCAAGTCAAATAAAAAATTAGCAGAAAGTTTGTACAGATCAATAAGATCAATTACTTTCTTCCACGGGGCGCGTAACAATTTATAAAGAAAATGTTAATTAATCCGATTAGGAAGAATTGTTGTACACACCTGTTAAATAATTAAAAATGGTCTACACGAAAATTACGTATTTTAAAATTTTGAGCTTCGAACCCGAATATAGACACCCATATAAAATTTCGAAAATTTTGATTTTTCCCCTTTTTCAAATCGATCTCATTAACCGGTCGAACTTTAGATATTTGATTTTCACCGCATATGCCTTAGTAAATATAATGAGAATTTTATATCTCGCCTACCGTTTTAATGTATGGGAAACGTTTTTAAATCTATATTATTTTAAGGGGAAAAAAATCCGATCGAAATGTCTTAAAATTAATAAAAAAAAAAGAATGAATTAAGGGTGGTCTCCTGATATTTAGCGAAACTGAAATTTTCGGAAATTTACGAAACGTAATTTTACACGTTTAAAATGGTTATATATGTAACGGTTTTTAGTGGTCTTTCTTATCTGAATATATTGAAAGACAATTTTATTTTCAAAAAGTGGTCGCTCAAGCACTATATATATATGTGTGTGTATATATATATATATATATATGTGTGTGTGTGTGTGTAGAAATAGTCAGTATTGAAACGTATACAGTTTACTAACATTCAGTCTTCGTTTTAAGAGTATACATATACGCTGTGACCTTACCGGGCGTAAATTTCAAATTAACTGAAAATAATTATTATTAAAAGCTAAAATTACCGGTTGAAAAAATAGTAATATATAAATTTTGAATTAACCGAAAAAAATTAATATCGAAATTTGATATTAACTAGAAGAAAAAAATGTTAAAAATTTTGAAATTAACTTTAAAAAATTTTTCTATTCGAACAAAAAAAAACGCTTCAAAAGAAATCATTCGGCGGATAATCGATTTACATAATCGACTCTCTTTCCAGAATTTTAAGAAATTATTTTAAAAATGATGTCACAGTGTTTTACGTGTATCTGTAGATTACGTCGGGAAAAAAAATATTGATAACGTTTTTTTCCGCATTTTATTTATTTAATTTTTAATGTTTTTTTTTTTTTTTGTTTTCCGCGCTATGTACATACAGCAGCGAGGCTAGGAGCGCGGCCAGCAAATTTAAATTTTGTTAAACAGGTTTACCGACCTAAGCTTAACAAGAAAGGATGAAACGGATGGGGAATCTTGGGCCAGAATTGATGAAATATTTAAGGAAGAAGGTTTTGGGATTTTTGGACATTCTGTTAGGAGGTGGTGAATTGTAATCGGAACGTCGCATCTATCACAGGTTGATGGGACTAATTTGTCCATGTGTAAGTTGCGTATGACCGATCCGGAGTCGACACAGCACCACCTGATCCCTTCGGTCTTCAGGTTGAAACATGGAGTCCGTAATGTTTATTACCGTGAAAAATGAAACTTTCTGTAATGGAAGGAGTTTCACGATGAAATTTATTTCCATTTAACCTAGCGAAACTACAACTTAAAGGAATCGCAAGAATAAAGAATACAGTTGTTCATTTTACACACATACATTCATACATATATATATATATATATATATATATATATATATATATATATATATATATATATATATAAATCACAATGATGATAATGATAATATTAACACGCACACTAGTAAAAAAAAATGTCATTTATTTATGTTTCATTTATAATTTGATATCGTGTCGCGTATAATGTGTTAAACTCTAATCGTGTCATCTTTCCACCTATGAAAGAACAATCGTTAATTACTACACACCTCAAATTATACTGCGCCATAACACATTTCTGTTTTATATATATATGTAATGTATAACGTATACTCTATCTCCCTTTGACTGGTGGTCTCCTATCATTCTGTCTTCGTCTTTCTCAATTGCTATGCAAATATATATGTCGCTATAGCGCGAGCGGTGGTAATAATAATAATAATAATAATAATAATAAAAATAATTATATAGAAGAGATCTTTTCTTATGATCACTTCACGAGCATTATTCGGTTATAGAACAAGGGTGTATTTAAACCGTGTTACAATATTTTTAAATAATAATAATACTACATGAATAGATTAAATATATAATATTTCTAAGTTTCGAATTTACTACGATAAAACAATAATAGGTTTTACAGGGTGGTATCGTCGAATAAAAATATCCCCATTTTTCGATATCAATTTCCTCAAAATTTACAGGAATACGATTAATTTTTTATTAAAAATAAATTAGAAATATATTAATTAAAATGGTAGTATTAAGAAAATTTCATCTAAGCTACGATTTAAAATTGATTTTTATTAAATATATTCGGACTCGTTGTTGTATTATTGTTTATGTATAAATTTTATATTGTCGGATGTTCTGATTTATTATTTTATTTGCTATTGCGTTATTGTTTATGTATAAATTTCTTATTGCTGATTTAAAAATACTCTTTTTTAAATTGACATTTTTTTTTAGTAAATTACGTATCGAAGTAGTATTTTTTACGTTTTATATTTTTATAAATTCGTATATATTTTTATAATTTATATTTTTCATATTCACTCGATAATGACTTAATAGTCGGGAACTTTTTTTCCATAAAGGCAACATTTTTGGTGATTTTTAACTTCTTTTTTTTTTATGTTATTTTTTTTTAACGAAAACCGCCGAAGGAATAAATAATTATCTTTTCGGACTAACAAAAAATGGAAAGTATTCTAATTGTATTTTTCAAAAATAATTCTTATTTACCCAAAACAAATACATTATACTCATACACATTATACATTATAAACACGCACACATACTTATAGTTACTTACCTGTCTATGATATATAATTTTTATATATATATACACACATTCATACATACATACATATATATATATATATATATATATATATAGTTTATTGATATGTGTTGGTGTAGGAACGTATTTAACGATGAATAATTCGGTAGTATAGGTTTTGAACGGAAAAAAGCAACCGGAATATTGCAGTTAATTGCCACGGAACACAAAAATGCCATTAAAGAAAAATCTTTTAAGAACTATATTATATTCCTGAAAGAAAAAATAATAAAATATTTCTTCTGGCAGAGCGCGAATAACATTGGCAACGTGGCATTCTTAGCAAAGATAAGATGACTGTCGGAAGCTTAACTTCAGGAAATACATTATATTAAAATATATACGTATGCATATAGATTTACGTTAAGCTGTATTGTGGGGGGAGAGGTTATGGTAGGGTAAAATATTTAAAGATGCCGTCGTGTTTACTTGTGACCGTGTTTAATTTGTGGTATTTTCCATTCTTTACATCGCTGTTCGAGAATGCGCAATATATATCCTATTCATACAGCCTTAGAACCGTATTGTACACATACACAAACAAACATATATATATATATATATATATATGTATAGGTATGTATAATTTACGTGAAATATCGCCTGGGGATATTCTCAACTGTACGTTTGCAGATAAAAGAGCAAAATTTAGTTGAGGGAAAACGTAAATTACCCAAAACGCTCCAGTGCAAACCGAGTACAAATCCGGAAATGTCCGTAGAAGCGTCATTTTCTTATAGAAAAGATCACGATAAAGAAGTATCCATAGGAAAAATATTAAGATATATACAAAAGAAAAGAAAATAACTCAGCTAAAAATTAAAAAAGCTAGTAGGATACAATTTCGAATTATCCTTACAAAATCGATTATACAAAGTTGTAATCGGAAGTTATGCCGCACAAATTTGAAGTTGCGCAAAGAAATCAAATGAAGCGATAATTCATCGCTTCGCGAACAAGGCGTAATTTACCGAATGCCACGGTGTATGTCCATTGAAATTATATACCCATTAAAATTTAACCGTTGAAGAAACTATAAGCAATCTGAGAAGAACTAGCCGATTACACGCATTCGTCCAGCAGCATCGCTTGAAAATACGGATGCGACTAGAAAGAACGAAGATAAATTATCTAGTTTTATAATTTCATAATTTGTAAAGTAAGATAGCCTCTCAATTGGCTAGTAACAAATTAGCCTAAAAAACGTGCGTTCTATTTCAAAATGATCGACAGGTGAAAATTTGAAATTTTTCATTTTCGAGGAAATTTGTGGTTGCATAATTCGAAATAATTACTATATTAATTTATTAAATCGATATGCAATTGAAATGATCCGATGTTTTATTTTAATACCAGCTATACACTACACAGACGAATACGTATTTAGTTTACTCGGATTTTATTCTAAGGAGAAACCTAACAAAAAAAAAACCCCAAAAAAAACAATGAAAATCGAATTTCGAAAAAAATTTCCAATTTTGAAAATTTTGAAATTAAGGAAATCTGATTTTTTAACGGAAAAATTAAAATTAAATTGCAAGGATGAAAGAGATAAATGTAGCTGCAAACATTTCGACCAACGAGAATTTTTTTTAACATGGCTCTGATACACGAGGGGGCATACATAACTATGAAATGTATATACATACTTAAATACATACATACATATATATATATACATACTGAGATATATACATTTTGTACGTACACATACGTGAATACGCGAATAGCAAGTCTGAAAATCGCACTCAACGTTAAACTTATTCTCGATATATAATATATATATATATATAAAATAAATGACGACAGAATGAAGGCACTTGGACAGGCAGTAACCCGAGGCTATGGTCCGTGGCCCACAATATTATCTCGACCCATCTGTTACGCCATCAACTACGTAATAGAAGACAACGTTTCATTCTGTTTTGTTTTTTTCTTGTCAATCTTTCGCCGAATTAGGCAAGACGGAATTGTTTCTTTCTAGCTCACTTTGTATCTCCTTACGGATCAATTGTCAACATCATCATTATCATCATCACTATGATATCTACTTCGTTTCAAAGAATTTTCTCTCGCACGATTGTTACCTTACGTATACAATATATATGTATGTTTACCTGTATAGTATACTGTGGTAATATAGAAGACGTTGGAATGTGCCACATATGTTGCGTTGTCGTCGATAGCTCATCGCGTGCATTACATACATATGTATATATATATATATTAACCCGGCCGTATAATGATAATGACGACACTGTTCGTTCGGGATGAGAAGAATCAGCGCCTCCTCCTCTTGAAATCAGCTGACGATGTCGTCCCCTCGGGACAGGGCCCCCGCGAAATATGATTTTAATACACGTATTCGTGTGTAGTAATAAACATATGTAATAGGTACACTCGTAGAGTAGGCACATTTCGACCGGTATGCATCGACTTGGCTAATCACGTAATTGTAGCCAGCCGGAACTTATTTCCTTCGCATACTTCGCATATTCAACATTATAGAAACGCCAACATATTATTCACACATAATAACGACGTCTCACGAACGAAGCCAACAGGTGAAGCGAGATACGTTCTTTACAATAATGTTGCGCTTATACGCAAACTCCCGTCCTGTCGTAGCGATCTCAGTGGTGTATCATCACGAATCCCACTTCGAGTTATCCAGCGGTAGTGTAAGTAATAAACTAAATCCTGCAGTCTCGGAGCTATAAGGTAGGAATAATAACTCGACCGCGTAAATATAGGTCACGCGCAATCTCCAATGCCATCCAGTCTCGTTACTACCTTTTTGTTACGTTATCATCGCGGTTATGACGATTATATCAACGACGTGTGCGAGCAATTCTTCCGAACGACGAAAAAATAGAATAGGGTTCATTCTACTTTAGTTCCATTTTTTTTTTCACCTTAATATTTTATAATATTATTATTATTATTCTCATTACGATATATATATATATATATATAGATGTTCATTGTGTTACGCGATATCATCGCGTCATTGGCATCCACTTACGTGAACTATTATGTTGTCGACAACTACTTCGCGATTTCCTAGAATTTCTTCGCGCGTTCGAAGACGACAATTACAACAGCTCCTACTAGAGATATTCAGCCATCTAGAGTCACGCCTTAGGGGTAATCGAACCTCAGGCGATATATATTATCATTTATTCTGATAGTAAGAATATTATCGACGCGTAAAAAAAAAAATTATTATACACAGACGCGGCCGATTAAAAATAAATTTCTCCTAGATAAGAAAAAAGTTAAAATGGATGCCGTGATTCTTTTTATTTTTTTTTTTTTTTTTATATAAAAATTGCGTACGAAAAATGAAACAAAATAAATTAACAACGAACGTATACGTCTGGTTACTTTACGTAAAAATTAAATTTACACCCGTATATAAATATTAAAATTATTCGAATTATTACGGTGGACGAGTACGTTTCCGGTTGATTGCTATTCGCATAAATTTAATCTATCTCGCTTACTATTCTATATAGATTTCGTTTATTGTAATTTAACGAGAAAGACAAGCGTGTGAAACAACCGTTACGGACGATAATAATTTAAGGAAAATTTTCAGAAATTTACATAACGAAGAAAATGGATAAATACAGAAGAAGAAAGGATGTATAGCCAGATGAGAGTGCAAATGTGAGCAAATGAGAGAGTGAACAATAAATATTCCGATATAAATTGTGAAAGAATAAAATACGTCCGACATTACACAGTTGACGTATATGTTAAAAAGTTATGTCAGTCGAAATATCTTCTAAAAATAGTCTATTCCGTAGATTCGAAATTAACATACGATATTAGCGTTTGACAAAGAAAATCTTATACAGTCCACGTTGAACGATTAGAAAAAAGCTAATAGTGATGGGAAAAGATAAATGCGCTGCTGGATATAAACGGTGGACTATCTTAAAAAGAAAAAAAACGGAAAGCAACGAACATCCAGCTGAGGAAGATAGTAAAGTATGATCTAAGAAATTCGCTAAAATATCAAATACAAGTAAGTATGAAAACCGGACAGATAAATATGTATATTAGCTGAAATGCTGTTACCGGAAAAAATTATCCGAGAAAGCGTTTGGAAAGCGAATTGAAAGAGTTACTGTGGAATGAGAAAAATACTTAAAGAAATTTAGAGGGAAGTTTACGGGATATTAACAATTTAAAAGTAATAATAATAATAATAATAATAATAAAAGCTAAGAGAAAGATGAAATACAGGTGCCACAGGGTGCTACCGCAGAATGAAGGAGAAAATAATCAGGCGTGAGTGTGAGTATATAGGAGAGTATGGAATAGATGTGAGAGAGGAAACACGCGAATGTAATTGTAAAGAAATAAGTTATAAGTGTAACTGTATATATTTAATAGAAATATTTATATTAGTAATGTATAATCATACTACGTCGTACAAAATGTAAATATACCTGTGTCGACAAAGCTGTAATTTGTATAATTTTTGTATATTGAAGTACGCATGATTGTGTATGTGTGTGCGTGTAGCATATTTCGTGCGCGTCTATTATATGCACGTTAATACGTTTGTGCAAATATGAATTACCAAATATACTTAAAAAAAAATAATCATATATATATTATTATTATTAATAGTAATAGTAATAATTACTATTGTAAAGAGGTGACTCACTTTCTAAGGTTAACGTCGTAAATTACGTTATAAAACCCCCAAAATTCCTTTAAATTAACCTTCATGTTGTTGAAACGAAAAAAATTAAAAAATATATTAAATCGAAAAATATTCTAGATTCGCCATTTTTTCTTCTTCTAGAAATAAGGCTCTTCGGTATAACTTCGAGATAACTATCTACCCGAGTTCTGGATTACGACTTTAAAAATATGGACGTTATATGTCAGTTACCAGGCCTAAATATATATATATACATATATATATATATATATATATATATATATATATATATATACAAAACGCCCTACAATTGTATGTATTGCATTTCGACTGTCGGAGATGAAGAATAAAAAGTGCCATCAGTACTTAGACCGGATGTGTAGGTCGGGAGATACGTGTCGGGGCATCTTTGATCGTCCGAAAAATTCGCAAAAAATATCGTCCGAAGACTAGACTGTGTCCCCCTATACATCGTAAATATTCGGCGCGAGCGAATTTGGATTTTTTTATTTATTTTTTTTTGTTTTGTTTTCACTGAAAGAAAAATGTTATTTTTTTCTCCTAATTTTTGACCATATATTTTTTGTTTATTTTATTTTTTTTCAATTCGGCACAAAATCCAGATAATAATGCCGGTTCGATTATTATATAATAAATCTGTAGGTTATCGGCGGAAAAAATAAACGATTTTGTTCATCGAACCTTAGTTCGAAATAGAATCGTAAAAATATCAACCGTCCGGGGTGACGATATTCGGCTAAAAATATAAACGGAATAAAAATTGCCAAAAGAAAAAAAATATATATATATGGCATTTTTTTCAAGTTATCGTTTTCGCGTTCAAGGTTGTTTTTCTCGGTATTTTTTTTTTCCTTTTTAAAATAAAATCGAAATTCCAGGTTGTATATTTATTTTTTGCGGAGCGAACGTCTCCCGCGGTGAAAGTTTTCAACTCACCACCACTTTTATATGAAAACACTTACACCGGTTATTGGGGTGTAATATATTAACCTGTCTGTTGAAATGGGTCTTTTACACGCGTTTGTTTTATGTATATATATATATATATAAAAACAATAAAGTTAGCTACAATGAAAGTGTTAGTAATTTATTAGTTAATATATATATTTTTTTCTTACATAATTTTCCTCGTCCTTAATATTTATAATTTATTATTATTTATATTGTTTTAAATTAAATATGGCGTAACTGACGAAAAAATTTATGATTAATTATCGTTAGTGATTTTACCGGTACCCTTATTGGTATATTATTTTTAAAAATTACTACTATATATATATGTAAAGAAAATTGGAGGAGAAAGAATATTATGGAAAACAATAATAAAACGAAGGATGAATATGATTGGACATATTCTAAGGCAACAAAAGATAATCATAGAAGGGATAAAGGATGGAAAACGAGGAAATAGAAGACCGAGGAAATAATATATGCAACAGCTAACATCAAGCCAGTCTTAGCACTGATTACGATGATGATATATATATAATTTTTATATATATATATATTATATATAATTAATATATATATATATATATATATATATATATATATATATATATATATTATATATATAAGTAATATATACATTATATATATAATTAAGATATATATATATATTATATATAATTAATATATAAATTTTTTTATACATATATATAAAGAAATAATAAAGTTACCAGTAATAAAAGTGTTCTTAATATATTAGTTAAAGTATATACTTTTTAATAATTTTTCGAATTGTTATTATTTATATTTATTTATTATTTATATTGTTTTAACTTGAAAAGGCGCAACTGCCGAAAAGTTTTATCATTAGTTATTATTGTTAGTCATTCTACTGTTAACTTTATTTTTTCATATATCAAAAAATCACTAATTCATATATATATATATATATATATATACAAATAGATAGATAGATAGACAGATACATAATATATAAAATTCTGCTAGTTCGGTGTTCACAACTTTCAATGCCATTCATGCAACTGTTTTACAATTGAAACTAATTTTGGTGGGCAACCAGCTATTTCCAAGCATCGTCTTATTGTATTTCTATTAACTGTATCGAAAGCCTTTTTGACACCTACGAACGCCATATACAGAGCTTTATTTTGTTCTCTAGCTTTTTCCATAGCTTGTGTCGTATGGCATAGACCATATCTATTATGCAGCGCTCTTGTTGTTCCATAAGTATTCGTTATTAGTAGTTACGAATGAAGAAGTTCTCCAAAGAATTAATGAAAAACGGACCTTATTATATTTGATAAAGAAGAGACGACTAACCTTTGATAGGGCAATGTTCCGACGCGTATGTAGTAGAAGAACAAATTCCGGGAAAAGAGGTCGTGGTAGACGGGGAAACACTTTCTTGCCAACATTATTGCATGATACAGGCACAAATCGATAGTGGAAATGAAAAGAGCTACAGAGAATCGGTTGTGCTAGAAGTTACTCGTCATGAGATAAAATCAGTCCTAGGAGTGCTAAACTTACGATGATGATTATAAGACAGTTATATATATATATATAAACGATTATTATTTTCTAAGAAATTAAAACAGTTTCTTCAAAGCGTTATTGACTCTATAATTGTTATTTTTCCAACGTTAGAAAATACTATTTATTTTACAATATTATATCGGATGATTTTTATATTCTCTTAAACGTTAATAAAACGAATTTTATCGTTAATATCGTTCTGATCGAACAGTGTTGCCGGAGAATTTGTTTTTCTTGATATTTATTTTTTTGTTTTATCAATGTACTCATTATTATTCTGACGTATTACACAACTATCGGTAGTTACTATAAATATACACACATGTATTAGGTGACCTTGAAAAAACATACAGTTTTGTTGCTTTATGAATAACTCAAAAACTACTCGACCAAAATTTTAGAATAAAATTTTCTTTAAAAATAGGAAAACGAGAAATTAGCTTACAATCATTTGTGGAACACAATATCGTTCGGTTGACCGTCATTTTCAACAATACATTCACTCAGTCTTTTTGAAAAATTTTCGCTGAATTTTTGAAATTTCTCCAGAAAATCCGAGTCTTCAGGTGTTTCAGATTTCGTGGACAAGTTTCGTAAATGCGGCTTTTAAGGTATCGTCACAGAAAAATCGCGTAACTTTGAATGCTTTTCGAGACTCTGTTTGCACTGTCGTGATCGATTTACGCTGAAAAGATCGTTTCTAGTCGAACGTGCGCTGGAGCACGCGGTTTACGTTTTAGCAGTCTTACCAACTACGCTATTCAAAAAAACAAAACCGTCCGTCTTCTCTGGGTCACCATATATATATATATATATATATATATATATATATATATATATATATATATATATATATAAATAAAAATTACATAATATGCAAGCAAAATAATTTTTAATCGCCACATTTATTATTATTGATAAGCAATATCGACAATAAACAGAGGAAAAAAAATATCAAGAGAAAATCACGCACACATGTATACATATATATAATACCGTAGTCGTATTAATAATCTTAAAAGTATGCATTTTCGCAATTACTAATTGATTATAAAAAAATTCTTGTAATTTCGAAATTATTGTAATAAATATAAGTGTGACTCACAGTTAAAGATCATCAATTGAAAAAATACATATTTTGCACAAAATCGATTTTTTATACGATTTGAATGTAGTCATGTATTAATTTGAAACATTCGAAAGCGGATGGTTTTACCTTAAACCAAAATGTTAATGTCGAGCAAATAGAAGAAACTATTTCGTCTGGTCCAAAATTATGTAGTACCTAATTGAAAATTTTTATTCAGATATATACTGCAGAATGTTACGCGTCACATCTGTGGTCCCTTCTGGTTAAAATTATACATCCCATAAAATACAGCGCTGTGAAAAAAAAGCTAAGTAATATTTCCGGCTAAATCGGTGTGACTTTATAAAGTTGTCACAGCAGCTAATTTTATACACTAACAAACGAATATACATACGTATATATATATATATATATATATATATATATATATATATATATATATATATATGTATATATATGTATATATAGGGTATTTTCGAAATATACGTACAGGTAGTTTACTGTGCGGAACTGTTCCTTAATTAAGTCTCTAACAATGGTACGTGCTTACACTGAGACTTATCGGTTTACACAAGACCGCTGACGGATTAATAAAAACGATTATCGACTACAATACCGAGAATTAATTCTCGTTTAATACTAAACCGCTATTATCCGTGTACTCTGTATATTAAAAAATAAATAAATAACTTATCCGATGCACATACGACGCCGACATACACACACATACACATACATTATCATCAGAAGTAACATAATAGTTCTGAATTATTATACAATAAGCGCAGAAAAATCGATAAGATTTATAAACAAAACTTACATAAAAGGTAAAAATTTGTAATATGTTAAACAACTCTTTGAACGAAACCAAACAGATCACTCTTTCCGTAGATCAACCGCTCGGTTAGGCATGTGCTACACATATTCCGAAAATAACGATACATGTAATTCTAAAAGATGGATATAGTCCCCCTGTTACGGTATAAGAACGTGTTGGCTGCGGGTCTTAGGTATTAAATCCAAGACAGAGCGATTAGAAAATACAGCTCACGATCGAAAGCTGTGGACAAAACTGGTGACCGAACGTGTAATAAATACGCTGTACATGTCAGCAATGCTGATGTGTCAATTATGTCTCTTTCTAACTATACATAGTATCCGGCTCGTGTCTCATATGCGTTATAATTATCAACTCCTCATACCAGTCCGCGAGTAATGGAAGCTGATGATATTCGCAAAAAATGATTTTTTTTAATATATAATTTGGATTTATTTACAATCTGGCCAACGAAGCTACTTAGCAGTACTTACAGAGATTTGTTTCGTCGGAAAACCATTCATCGGTGCTCGTTAGTTTCTTGTGAACCTATACAAGGTCCTCGGGTTTAGCGGAGGTGTCCAATAGTTGTTCATCAACCTAGTTGTTAGGACAATAGGATGGTATCTATTAGTGGACTACATTGTCACATAATGTCACGTGCAGATTTCTTCTAGTACGTTTCGTTAAAATTGTTTTGTTTAAGATTTTCATATATTTTAACAGTAATAACGTAGAAAAAGTTATATTCGTTTAATGTACACGAAAGATATTGTTAAGTTAAAAATACGAGTTTTGATTTTTTCGTTATATTAAATAATTAAATAAATGCCTACGATTATCTCGTTAAAATTGTATTTTAGTAGATTTAGAAGAATGACATATTTTAGCGATGTAGAGGAATTAATATTTACAGAAAAGTTATAAAAACTCCTACTGATGTAACATAAAAACCTAGAATGACCAACAGGAAATTATACAATAAGTTTCTGTTTTATCGGGAGAAAAATTTATTACACATTTTTAATGAAAATCCTATTAATAATGTGGATTAACAGGTAAATTTGCCGAATCGAATATAGCGTGTATATGTAAATATTTTTAACCGAGAAGCAAACGCGTATTATATCCGTAATAACGGAAATCTACTAGAAATATTTGGTAAGCCGCGAAGGTTTTTTCAGTACGAAAATGTTTTATAAATCAGCGTTAGTAATTCATGTGTGATAATACCCATGACGTACCGTAAACCATGCAGAGACTTCTGCCGGAAATTTTGGTTAATGTTGCCGACTAAAATAACAGGGTGAAAACCCAGCCCTAAGAAGAAGGTTTTTCAAATATTGACAGGATGTGTCGACACGAGTCACAGCAGCATCGTCACCGCCGTCCGAGGATTCGAATCTCCCCCCCAAGAGACGTATTAGAGGATATTATTAGTTGTGGAATTTCGTTGGCCGTGATGTCCAACCGCATGTTCCGGAATTTAAAAAAAATACACAAGCCTGTCCTATCAACTAAAGCAGGACGAGAAATGTTACTTCATTTTATATGGGCAATAGTGATAAAAAAACAAACCACGTCAGATATCCATATATATATACATATATGTATGCACTTGCGTGGTTATGTTAAAGAAGAGAACTCCCAGATGAAATATTCGTTATTTTATTTACACAATTTAATTAAAAAATTAAAATAAACATTATAATCGAAAATATTAAAAAAAGATCTAAATGATAAGAAAATAAAATTAATCAGACCAAATATCAACTGAATACGATTAACGTAAACAACTGAAACGTCAGAGTCCTTGAAAGCATAATTAGCGATGATAATAAACTAGATGAGGAGATCGAATATAGAATAAAAAATGCTACGATCGTCTACAACACGCTGGCGCAACGTGTATTTAGGAATAAAAATTTGCATATTAATACGAAACTAAATGTTTATAGAACGGCGGTATTATCAACTTTGTTGTACAGCTGTGAGACATGACCAATCAGAAGCGATCAAATTAAAAAACTAGAAATTTGTCACACGAGATTGCTCAGACAAATCTTAAGAATAACGTGGAAACAAATGAAATAATTTTGAAACCGACAAATTGTAATAGAATAGAACGATATTTAACCAAAGCTCGGCTATGGGTTGGCCAGGTTATCAGAATGGATAAACAATCGCATAGCGAAGCGATTATTATATGATATATTTGAACGATATATTGGAAGACGAAAATTAAGATTTAAAGATGTGCTATCAAATTCCATCAAAAAGAACGGTATTAATCTAAAGAAAAATAAGACTTGGGAAGAATGGGCGTTGAATAGAACTGAATGGAGAAAATTCATCGATGACGCAGCAAGATTAGCAGATGTTCACACCGCCAAAAATCGCACAAAAGGAGGAAGAAGGAGCCTAGATGAATGTGCACACTGCAGTTATAAATCTAATTATAAAATTTGATTAATATCACACATAAGATTCAGACATTAAATTATTTAACAGAAACAGATATCACTAGAAAAGGCACTCATACTCGGCAGCGAGTGAGTTAGAATAATAATAATAATTATTATATCTATATCTTATATGTATATATGTGTATTCGAAATAATTAGCCAATGAGGTGACGGTAAATTTATAATAACGTTCGAAATAAACGTCAGGTGCATAGTACGTACTTAACGCCAGAGGAAATTAACACGGCTAATATTTATGTGCTAACCGAAGGAGCAAATTCTACCATGTTTGACCGTAAATCGTCATTGAATATATTAACTATATATATCTCATTATCTATATTCTTCATTTATCTTCAGTTCATTATTTATTTTTCATTTGTTACTTCGTTTGGATAGGTGTATTCTGGCTGAGTTTTTATCACACGCATACACATACATGTATATAAATATACACATATTTTATATATTCGTACGTATATTTGTGTCGGGTTTTTTGTAAAGATTTATTCTTAATCTGCTACGGTAAATTAATCGATTAACTCGTCAACATTAAACGTAATTCCGTCTAAAACAAAATATGCCATATCCCCGGAATAATTTAACTGACGTCCCAACAACAAAACACGCGTAAAATATACAATATAATTATAAAATTAAATACACATAGGAAAAACACACACACGCAATAGAAATAGACTTATTAATTCGATATTTAGTCAAAAATATTAATAAATTATTTATTTATTTAAAACTTACGCGATGGACATTATATCTATACGTATTATACGAACGATTTATTAACGACATTATATTAGAAAATAATACTTTCGATGGCATTTAGCAGAAAAATGACGAAATTAAAATAACAATTTTACGCGTATTATATAAAAATTATTTACTCGTTAAAAACTAAATTACAAAGAAAAAAGAAAATCTTCAATCGATATCGTTTAAACGGACTGGATTAAAATGTATTTAATGACGATCGACAAGTTGCGGAATTAATATTTATAACATTAATTATATATATATATATATATATATATATATATATATATATATATATATATATATATATATATGTATATGGTACAGAAACAAATAACATCATACGCAGGACATACGACAGAATGGATTGGAAAAAATGATTATGACGGGTATGGTAGAAGGTCGTAGGAAAAGAGGCAGGCCACCAACAAGATATATAGACAGAATTAAAAGAATCGCAGGCACCGCATCAATACGAGAAATGATGGACCGGGCAGCAAATCGAACTACATGGCGGCTAAAAACGTTCGTTTATGAGGATTCATAGGGTCACGATGCTCGAAACGAGCCACCGATGATGATGATGATGATATATATATATGTACATATTTATATGTATGAATGTATAACAAATAATCAGAAACACGGCAAAGAATTAAAACAGAAAATCGATAATATTAACCGAAATTATAAAATTTTACATCCAGAAAAAAAAATATATATATATAAAATAAAACTACTAGAAAAAATTTGAAATAATAAGCAGATGAAAATAAGTAATTAAATTTGACGATAAAGTTTTATGAAAAAGTATATTATAAATTTAATCACTTTTTATATGTTATTTTTCGGCTTACGTATAAATTTTATATTGTCGGTTTGTTTTATCTTGTCGTTTACCAAGTTCGCTTTCAGGTTATTTTATAGATGCTTTTTCACATTTTTCTATTTTTTGCGATATTGTACATCAAGTATTTCCATTTTATTTTTTTCCTTTTTTTATATGTATAGATTATATTTTGAAAATTTAATTTTTACGTCCACTATTGGTTTAATAACCGAAAAAATTTGTGATCTTTATTATATATAAAAATTTAGTTATTTTAAGTACTCATTTTTTTTTAAAATTACCACATTTCACGCTGTTCAAATGTGTATATATATATATAATATGTAATAAATTCATTACTGAAATTACACGTAAAAAATCAATCGTAGAATTTCGAATTAATCTACCGAAATGTTATTTTAAAAATCGAATGTACTTTCAGTAGCAAAATTATTTATTCAGATGAATCAAATAATCGGTCATTATCGCGGGTTGAAGTTTATAGTTTAAAAATGAAACGGTTGCCAACAAAACAAAATGGTCAGTTATATATATAGTTAATATTATTCGGATAATTTATTTTAAAATTATTATTGTTTTAAATATTACAGATATAATTTAAAAAAAAAACAAAAAAAACAAGGGGATATATGCGTAACACTTTAAATTATAAGAATCATATGTTCGTTCTTCTAGATTTTTCATTGAATATATCTAAGGAAAAAGACCCATAAATAAACGTTTTGTTTGACAAAAAGAGAACATGGTGAAATCCCTAGGGAACATTGTCTTTCCTATACAAGTAAATAAAGGATAAGTACAAAGAGTGAAATAGAAGATACTACATAAGAAACTGATGGTTAAAATAATAGTTAAAGTATAATAGTACATGAGAAGGAGTACAAATATCACGGTTATAAACACGCAGCATGTTTCGTATATATATATATATATATATATATATATATATATATATATATATATATAATTAAGCGTAGGTAATACATGTAATATATGCATGTGTAGCTTACATTTTGTGTGCATATGTTGGTGAGTTTCGTTTTGATTTTATACATTACGGTGAACAAAGATATCAATCCTCCGTACCCACATGCATAATACATAACACACATCTTCATTTAGGACGTATCGTGGTGGTAGGTCAACGACCTCTATGGAGCTGTTGTTGGTACCATATTCGGCGCTTGAATAACCAGCCTGTCCTCATAGACTTAAGCCCCGTCTCTCAACTATCCAGTTCAAGCAGACAATACATACGCCGCCTAAACATCTCCTTAAAGAAAAATTCATTCCCATCTTGGACGAATACACGTAATTATGACACGGTAATTTCATCATCATCATCCTTATTAATATTATTATTTATATTATTATTATTATTATTATCATCATTATTTTCTCGGTTATACACGATAATAAACGTTACGAAAAAAAAATCGTGTAAGTCGACGTATAAAGACTAGTTTTAACACGATGCTCTACTAAAATAGAACGACTATCAATCAAAGGTTAGATATCGTGTAATCGATGTCGTTAACCGGGCTGGAAGGGACCCAGTGGCAAACCATCGCGTTATATATCGGCTTGCCTTAGATTCGTCGTTTTGTCGCGCGGTCCTCTATCAATATTCGTGTCGCCAACGGCTTCTGAATTTTTACGTTGCTTAAATTAAATCGTCCATACTGTTTCTTCGTGCGTGTTTTTAAACAACCGCTTTGCAACAACCAGGATGATGGCAAGTTTGAAATGTAACGGGTGTACAACAGGTAGAGAGGTAAGATCATTATTATTTCAGTAGTCGAAAGACTATTAAAAATTACAAAGAAAAACTTTTGGGAATGAAATCGGATTTCGTAATCAATTTTTAATATTAACACAAACTTCCATGGTCATCTTTCTGTAATTTAATATATATATATATATATATATATATATATATATATATATATATATTTATATATGCGTGTGCATTCTGTTCTCCAGTATGTAATTTCAAAATACACAATATGACCAATAGCGAATGGAAAAATATTTCCGTCAATTAACTAGAATACCAAGGTGGCCTGTAATATATGTGTATATATAGAAAAATGGACACTATAAGCCACACAGGTTAAAAAAAAAATGCTAAAGTCATTTAATAGCGTTTTAGAAGTACGCGTGTTGTAATTCCGATTCGCAAGATCGGTCCGTAATGGCGATCAACAGATAGGCGGGGAATTCATCAGTATTTTACTTAGAGATAAATAAAAACATCTCTTACGTTATGTTTTTACTGCGGGGGAATAATAAGAAATGAATCTGCGCTATTTCCAGATAAATATGACGACCTTGAAAATGAGGCTAGTTCTCTTTGAATGATTTCATGCGTCCATCAGAAGTTGTTACAACAAGCAGCGGCTCGTCTATTATGCATACGTGAAGGGTATTTTTATTTATTTAATCCTGAGTAGTGTATATATATATATATATATATTTATCGTCTAATGAATTACGTCTAGCAGGAATGATGGAAGTGATGAATAGCAAACGCAAGCTAATATATCAATTATATTGATTTATTAATCAGGATACATTTATATATATATGTGTGTGTGTACACGCTAGCGTACGCGAATGTAAAATTGTTTATCTAAAAATGTAAATTATACATAGACACACATACAATTAAACGCGTATGCTGTTACGACTTATATTGAAAAAAATCAAAGAGAATAATATCTTAAAGCAGACGTTGCTAACTACAGAGCTGACTGCGTAAAAGAAAATATAAATTAAATTAACAAAATAATAATTGCTCGGCCACTCGGTGAACGTATTAAAATATGAATTCTAAAGTGTAAACAATTCTTTCTTAACCTACATGAGACTTATAGTAATGTCCACGTTTATATACAAATCACATTTTTATTCCAGATTCAATTCACGGAAACACGGTTTCTCTACTCGCTATCGGCGATACTGTGTATTTAGAAATTGCAAACTGCATACCAGAAATACACGTATATATATATATATATATATATATATATATATATATATATATATATATATGTTTTACAACTGATAAGCTAACGTCGCGAAATAGAAAACGAAAAAAAAGGATAGAAACGAAATGGTCGGGCATTGCATCAGACATTCGGAATGGGGATGACAGTATTAATTGAAGGAATGATGAACGGAAGACGAAGTAAAGGCAGACCACCTATTGGATAAATGGACCAAATTAAAAATGTCGAAAGTTCTGTCGTTATAAAAGCACGAGCATGCTCCCGTAGAAGGATCTAATGTGCTATATGTTACTCACCCACCAACCGCAAGGTTCAGGAGAGAAAGAAGAAGAATATATATATATATATATATGTAATATTTTTTAAGCTAACGAAAAGTGGAGATGGAAGTTTCTGTTAATATTTAAAATTTGCTATAAAATCGATTTTTGCCGTGAAAAGTTACAAGAAACGATAATTATGATATGGAGTAGAGAATTAATTCGAAGAAATTAATCGATTCTTACGCGGTAAATAACTATCGTCCGATTTCAAATGTGAAATAATATTTATTATCAAATTATCCTCGGGTGCGCTAGTTTTATTAAAATTTCACAGTTGATGAATTCAATAAACGTCTGCCATTTGTGAGGTTGCGCCAAACACACTGATATGGCTATTATCCGACCATTTTAAAATAAGCTCCTACGGCAATTAACAAAGTGCTGCGCCCTGGTTTGTGTCGAACGCCACAACGTTACATCACGACCTAGGAATTGCAAACGAGGCATAGGCCACTGCTAATGCAGTTAAACGGCATCATCGTACCAACGAGATAGCAATTATTCACAACGGATATTAGCATTCGGCGGTTAAGAAGAACAAAACCCTCCGAGAGTTGGCACAACGGTGGAATAGCTACCAGGCGGACACTGGTGCTTATTGATTTCCGGAACAACATTTGTTACATACATTACAGATTAAACAAAGTTTTTGAAACATTTCCTTTTGTTTTTTTAATAATTCCCAACACGACCAGAAAAAAAAAAGTTGGGTTAACTTTCTAGGTTAATAATATATATCTTGATACTCTTTATTTATTAGTCACGTTGTTTTTAAATAAACAAACATATTATATATATATATATATATTTGTGTATGTGTGTGAAAATGCAGACACATATATATCATATAAATACGTATTAGTATGTGTACGTGCGTTAACAAGTGGTAAGTGAAAACTCGTACTAGGTACTATTCGGGCGCGATTTGGAAGATCGTTATTAAAACTAAAAGGGAAATCTACCGTCGATCATTATTATATTATACTTCGTCGACATGGTCATAACATAACCGAGTTGATGGTGATGATGATGATGGTGATTATGATGACGATTGATGAAAGAAAGTGAATGGGATTCGATGTGTTTGTACGGTAGCAGAGGCGAACGGTATAACCGTGATAGTGGCGGAATTGCTGGAATATGTATGGCAAGCCAATAAGGAAGAAATGGAAGGACCGAGACAAACAAATCGAAAGTTCAAAGTTGGAAAGTTACGCTGTTTACTCACTCAATGTTACGAAATTCTTTCTGAGAAAGTAAAAGTGAATGTTTCTCTACGTGTATCGCGTATTTATACGCGTACACACTCGCACACGCATGTATACATATATACGTTTAAATTAATGTGTGTATACTTTTGCGTGTGTATATTCGTTATATACTATATATATATATATGTATATGTATAAAGCTGTCATGATAAAAAGTCAGTGGAGGCCAAAGCCAGTCAATTTTAATGCAACACGTAGTCGTACAGATAGTGAAAGTGGAAACACACAAACACACATATACATCACAATCGTCAGACGTACAGATAAATAGCTTTGTCGAACGATTTATAATAATTATAATAATAAAAAATAAAATAAACGCTGGCCTTCCTATTAGCCGCTTTTTGCTTTCCACCGACTATTCTGGCGATTCTAATATTTGTACGCGATTACTTTTAAGGTTCCTATCAATTTATCATCGGTTTTATAACGTCGCCTACTACCATTAAATCCTAATTTAGGACGACGATTTTAATAGGAACAAATTGAAAATGACGGATATATCCGGGATTTATTTTTACTAATCTGCGTTTGAAAAGAGAATATATTCGGCTTGGGCAAATTGAAAATTTTTTAGAAAAACTGCGATTGTCGAATAATCGGGTGAAAAAATTTCGAATATTCGAAATTTGATAGAAGAAACGTTTTCATTATAAACGTTCGCGGACAAAATTATAAATAACAGGGAGTTAATTAATAAAGATTTCTAAGTAAAATAACGGCCAACGACGGTTAGGTATTTCCGTTTGAGAGATGCATGATTTTTTATATTCGTACGAAAACGTGACTCATACACAGATGAAAAGGTGAAGTAATATTATTTGGGGTAAATCGTCGCTTTTTAGATGATTCTAGATAATTTTTAACGCGTTCACCGTAAATATATCTCCTCCGTATTTAAATTCCTTCCTAACGAGCACCTGTGTGATTATGAATATTTTTCGAATTGATTTTACGTCCAACAAATGTCACGCTACTTACGAAAATAGACACAATCATTTCGATTTGTGTAAACCGAAGGGGTCAACACTGTGATCGGTTTGAAAATCGTCCGTTGCCCTATATTACGGATGGAGGTTGTTACTGTAGTAGTAACTGAATATAAAAATTAAATATATCAACGAGAATTTCTTTAAAAATAAAAAGAAATTACAATATTTACGATATAGGTTAAAAAATTATTTTGCATCGCTGATATTGATATTATCGAGGAAGAAAAAAATTTAAATCAATTTTATCTATTTGTTAAAGAAACGTTAATATTTTGAAAAATTCCATTATAACATTTAGACAGAGGATTGTGTTAATTCGCTCTATGTAAGAATATGTCTATAGAATAAAAAAAGGATGGTCAACCGAAATTTTTTTTTTTTTTGCTAATTTACAACTAGCTCTATAGGCTATTAAGTAAATGTAATATCTCAGTGTATCATATGGCTTGTTAAAGAATCCTGTCCAGTGACAGCATCTCATACAATATGTATACGGAATGTATACTTTATACTAGATCCATAAATTTTGTTCTCTTTAATCTGCGAATGACTGCAGAGTTATCTAACAGTGCAACTGCCATATTATTCGGATGTGACGCCAGTCTTGCGGCATGATTTTTAGCTGTTTGCACGATTTCATCGTTTACGTAATTTATCTTTAGGTCTGTGTATTGGTCACATACCATGGGTCAACCGAAATTAGCTACTTAATGAGTCTCAAATCTCTCACCTTCTTCACACCATCCAGTCGATGATAAATATCTCGATCAATTCTAGATTTGAACGAAAAAAGCATTTTTCAAAATGACCTATCAATACGCTAATTATACGTAACGCGGGTGCACGTCCATATAAGTGTTATACTACAGGATACCATTGCCTGTAATAATTAATTAGCTGAAAAAATGGTTATGCCGCGTGCCGAGTTCGAATCTTGGACGGTTTTGAGGTCTCTATTAAAATTCGCTTAAACCTATAGTGATTTTATCTTAGCTAGGTATTTCCTTTGTAATAACTAAAATAACTATATTTTTTTACTTGGAAAACAATATATATATATATATATACATATGTATTATATTAAATAAAATATACCTTATATATATATATATGTGTGTGTGTGTTTGTATGTAGGTATACACGTTTAGGTAATCTGTCGAGTTTCCGGTCGGTCTAAATAACTAAAAACAAGAAGTGAAACGCCCCTTTATATCAAAATCAGAACACGCTATTACGGACAATTTTGACGTAATAATAGACCGTATTTTGTATGTATATATATATATATATATATATATATATATATATATATATATATATGTATATATATATGTATGTATATATATATATATATACGACAAAAAATTTGCCATTTAATAATTAATTTCCAGCGTTTGCATACTTCCGAAGAAAAATATCTTACTATATTTCTGTAAGTGCCGTACGTTATTATTCTATCGTAGAATTTAGCGTAGGTTACTTTTTTAATAATATTTTTAGAAGCTTATCCGGATTATTTTTATAAAATTACGCTCGTATTAAGCGGATAGTCCGAAGTAAAATATAGTCCGAGAAAGAGGTTTTTGAAATGATAACGACTTATATAATGTGCCGACCAACTCAACATGTAGAACCTTGTACGAGATCACAGGATGCATCAGAAATCGTAGAATAAATATAGTTATAACTCGGCGGAAGTGATCATAACGTGTATATATATATATTAGTATATTATACATATATCATCATGACCGCTTCGCCTTATAGGAAATTGCGTACATCCGTGTCCATTCATATGTGTCGGTTTCTAGCGTACTTAATGAGTTCTTTGAGATTCTTACGAAGTAAGTTGCTCGTTAGATTTAATTCCGGTCCTCTTCTTCCTCTGGTTGATTTTCCTCTTATCGCGCGAACATGATTTCAGGTCGCTATACATATTTCGTTTCATTTTTTTTTTTTCGTTTTCAATATCGCGTACTATATATTTCATTTGCCTTAAGACCTATTCCTTCTCAATGGTTAATCTTTCCATCGTAGTCGTAACAATCTTCGATAATGTCAATATAGACCGTTTCTTAATATTGTTCATTTGCGAGCACATTAGCTTATTGAAGGCATTTTTCATCATAGTCCTTATTTCTTCATATACGTTATATATACATAGCGATTATAATACGCACGTTGTTTTCTCATTTGGTCAATGCTGAACTGACGCCTGATATTCGAGATTTAGATTTTTCACACAGAAAAAATAAAAATTGAAATTCTTTATATCATCGAAAAAATTTAAAAATCTTCGAAAAAATTTAAAATCCCCCCCCCACCACCAACAAAAAAAACAAACTAAACATCCGTGTTAAGCCGGTAAAAAAAAACAATTCCGCAAAACGAATAAAAATAGAACAACAAATATTCGACCGTCGGAGCTGGTATGAATTATATTTTTAATAATTAAATTCCAGGACGGCCTCGGTTGAGCGAGGAAACATTTGTTCATTTTTAATCGAATTAATTTTTCGTTTTGGGCTAGATTCGGAATTAAATAATAAAATTTTATTGAACGTGTCTAGAGAAAAATGCCGGAACTAATCGACTTGTAAACGTAACGACCGTCGAACCGGTTAATTCGGTTTACGCGATAGCGGTGTATATCGCTTAAAAAAGGTTTGCAGCAAGAACAGACGTGTTGAAAGTCCGTTTCCGTACGTAAATCTAATATCAATTTATATCACATCCGAGTTTTTAATATTTTTCTAATGTTAGTAAACCTGCCTTTCCATTTAAGATGATAATAATAATAATAATTATTATTATAATAATATTATTATTATTATTATTATATAGTTTATGCATTCATAAACATATAAATAAGTATTTCAAACTTGGGCGTAGGAAGTAACTGATTATAAAAACAATAATAATTAATAATAATAATAATAATAGTAATAATATTGTTATTATTCTTGTTGTTTTCTAATACTACAGTAAAACTTAAACGTAGACTCTTAACTATATATATATATTATATACACGAAGAATTAGTATATAAACGACATTAATAACTAAGCGTACTGTTTTTATAACACCGCGCGTTAAATAATGTGTCCAGGAATAATCGATAAGTCAACTCTGAACACACCTCTTTTTTTTTTTTCTAACCGGCAGGTTTCGAGAAATTAATTAACAACTTCGGCTATTCAAAATTTTAAATTACGTTCTCCTAGAAGAATGTACACACGTCTCGTAAAGAAATTTTAACACGCAACTTTTATTTCGAACAATTTGAAAACTTATAAACGGTTGGCCATTGTAAAAGACTTCTTCTTCCAGTGCCGTTAACGAAGGTTGGCTACAACTTCTGAATATTTTCTTCTGTTCCTAGCTAAATACGTTTTAGTTCGACTGTCGATTTTCCTGTCCATTTCTCTAAGTTGTTTATCCATGACGTCCGTCTGCTACCTTTGGATCGCCGGCCTCCTATCTTCCCTTCCAATATTGTTTGTAATATCTCGTATTTCTGATTACGCATAATATGCCCCAAGTACGCTGTTTTTCTCTTTTTTATAATTGCCAGCAGCTCTTTGTTTTGACCCATTCGTTTTAGGACATCTGCATTCGATATGTGATCAACGTATGCTATTTGTAGTATTCCTCCGAAAATCCACATTTCAAATGCCCGGAGGAGCCGGTTTAACGTTGCTTTCTTTAGCACAGTAGCACTGAATATACGTAGCATTTTACCATTCTATACCGTATATGAAGGCTGAGGTTTTTATTACTGAATAGGGACCTCATTTTTAGAAATTTTGCTCTTTTCAATTCGAATCCTAATTTCTATATATCTGGATCGGTATTTTCTGTTATATAACACCCGAGATATTTAAATTTGTCTACCATGTATTTTTATTTTTAGGTGTATGCCTTTTTTTTTTGCTCGGTACGATAATTTTCGTTTTTTGGGTGTTTATTTTCAGTCCCAACTTATCTCCTTCGTATACTATTTTTTATCTAGGAGCCTTTGTAATACGTGTTCACTGTCCGCAATTATTGCCGTGTCGTCTGCATATCTAAGATTGTTTATCGGAATTCCATTTATCTTAATTCCTCCTTTAGCACCTTCTACAGCTGTTCCTAGGCATTTTTCTACATAGATATTGAAGAAGGTTGGAGATAAACCACATCCTTGTCGTATATTGATATTTATATATTCTGTAAGTCCGCTGTTATTTCTTACTGCTGCTAGTTGCTTCCAGTATAATGATGTAATCGATATCTTCATAGTCCAATCCGGCTATATTCGGAACTTTTATTAGTTCCCCGTGTCTTACTGAATCAAATGCCTTGTAATAATCTAGAAATCATATAAATAGGTCTCTGTTTTGTTCTATACGTCGCTGACCTAACACATTAAGACTGAACAAGTGCTTCCCTCGTGCCTAATCTATTTCGAAAGCCAAACTGCGTGTTAGAAATTTCTTCATTGCACTTGTAAATTCTTCTATGTATTATCTTTAAAAATACTTCGAGTACCACGGCTTGTCAAACTTATTAATCTGTAATCTTCACATTTTTTTGCCGTTGCTTTTTTCGGAATAGTTACAAAAATGGAATGGAGCCAATCAGATGGCATTTCGCCTGTTTCGTACACTTGATTAAAAAAGTGAACTAGTAAATCTTCATCATCAATTAACTCGATTATCTCGGCGTTTATACCATCTGGATGTTTTCCCATTTTTCATTTTAAAGGCTAGTGGACGAAAATATTTGAAAACTTTATTATTATTATTGCAAGTAAAGACTTCAGAATTTTTAAAATTTCGAATAATAATTTGAAAACAAATTTTTATTTTGCGAATGATTTTTAGTCATTCGATTCGGAACGTGAGTCGAATATTTCTTCTAATGTAAAAATACAAAGTGCGCGCCCAAATACGGTAATTTTTTATTTTACGCGTCCGTGAGAAAGGTGATACGGTGTTTTGCAATAATTAAAATATAACATATTATTATAAATCTATGAAAAAACGGGCGCATTAAGTCAATTCTAATAAATTACGAGCTGACGCATAAACACACATAACAATCGTAATCGATTAACATGTAGGAGGTGTTTTATTTATTTTTCATTTAGAGAGGTGTACATATATTAATGCCGAATAAAAAAATTATTCATTAACGTCAAAATATCGATCAGAGCTGGTTTAATACGTCGTGAAGTGATTTGTAAATCTTAATACTTTAATAAATAACATTTTAAACACCAGATATTTATCCAATATAATAGAAGTTCTTTTTTGGATTTCGGATAAGAGGTATATTGCCGACCAAATAAATGAGTATAATCTCGCACACGCATACATAATATTAAGGCCATATTCGGATGAAATATTTTGCGTCTACATTATTATATGTATTAAGAAGTGAAAATGAACTGTATGGAAAATTGCGAATGTTGAAATTTCGGTCACTGACCGATCGGGAATAAATTTTACAAAAATTTTGTAAATTCCAACATTTTTTTGTTTTTATCTTTATCTAAAAAGGTACATTGAAATTTTCAGCTCGATCGCTCTGAACGTTAGAAGACGTTATTATCAAGTTTAGATATTCGCTTTTTATCGCACACGTGTTGATAAATATATAATTAAAATTTTACAACTCAGGGGCAGGGGGTATCGTTACGGTTTAAGGTATGGCCGGAAATATTTTTTTTAATCTTCGCGAAAGAATTATTTTAAGGAAAATATCCGATGGAAAAATTCTAGAAAAAAAAAACATTAAAGTGGAAATGAATGTATTAAGTCCGGAAATTTAAGAAAAGAAATTCTACACTGTTAATATAGTTGTATATGTAATGATTTTTCCTAATAATATTTGATTAGTATCTTAAATATATTATCTGGTAAGACAGGATTATGGAAAAAAAACACAAATACCAGTACTATATATTAACACTCATAATAAATAAATTAATATATATATATATATATATATATATATATATATATATATATATATATATATATATATAATTTGGATGTATGTTTATAAATTGGATTTACTGACGTACTTAAATGTAAACCTTATGTATGTGCGAAATAATTAAAAATTCAAGGCCGTTAGACTGACTCAAGTAATTAATTAATATTTTTATTTTACCTGCAATAGATAATATATTATATATATATATATATATATATATATATATATATATATATAATCTTCTAATTTGGTTGAATGCATTTTTTTATAAAATAACAAATTATGACGTCATACCTTAGACTTTTCATCAGAACGATGCGTGCCTGGAAACGGGTAAAATTTTATTTTCGAATATAACACCGAGTACGTTAAGTGAAGTTAAAAAGAATAAATTAAAAGAAAAATATTTCGATATTTAACTAAAAATTTCAACAGGGGAAAAGGAACATACATTACATGTTTATATACACTTAATTATTTGTGGACATATGCCGCATTATTGTATCGCGTGCGGTAAGCGTTGCTTTCGGTCGAATATTTAAAAATGATTATTTATCGTGATATACACGTTTCGCCGGTAGCGTAACTAATTATCCGCACGTGGTGGTAATTCCTCGACTAAATTAAATAATTCAAATTATTCGAGCGATTAATTTATTTTTACGAATAAAAACTTTTTTACTAACTGCAATCCGGTTAATTTCTCGAGAAAATTTCCCCCTCATCCGCGTTTATCAATTACGCACGTTGTCGTCACTTCTAAGCGGTCAGTTGTAAATTTAATTTTTTTTTTAAATTTAAATTTATATTTAAAAAAAAAAAGTAAAATTAAGAATTTTATAATCTCCGCGAAAGCGTCGAACCGTCGAAAAATTATTTAAGAAAATTTTTGCTCGTAGTCACCCAGGCCGTTGTTTATTTGTCGAGCAATATATCAACTATCGGAATGGAAAATATAAATTTATTATATTGAACCAAAGAATCCGCAATGATTCATTTTTTCTTTTTTTTTTTCTTTTTTGTAGAGGTTTCAAGATGATCGAAAGGGTTTCTATTAAAATATTTTGAGTTTTTTCGTTTAAATCGACTTTAAAAAGGTAATTACGATATAATTAACGTACAATACGAATGATTATACCAAAAAAAATTATTTATACAAACAATTTTAGTCGATAACATCGTAGTTTGTGAGATATTCCAGCTAGAAAATAGTAGTGTATCCAAAAGTGTACATTGAAAGTGTTATAGAAACATTAGCGAATTATTTTATATAATCGTATTAAAATTTTAAATTATTCTTTTTATCGGCTCGCCTATTATTTCCGTTATATCGTTTTGAGAGACGATTAAACATTAATATTACGAGAGAAAATTAAAAGAAAACGATCTAAGTGAGCTAGAAAACATAAAAGAACAAATTAGAATCGCTTGAATAGACACGACACGAAACAAAAAAAATTAATGAATGTGCACAAGCGGACAAAACGAAAGAAGAAGTAGAAAAAAATGACGCAAAAACGAATGTTCATCCGCGAATTAATTATTTCCGTAATTTAGGATAAGAAATTATTTTTTAATTTTTTTTTTTCATCTAACTTATTTATTATTTGATAGGTTTTTTTTTTTTTTAATTGCAAACCCGTATATAGATAAATATTTTCCACGCGGTCGGGTACAATTAACGAATAATTTCTCTAATTTTTATTAATTACAACGGGAATTTGAATATTCCTTCGGCATGTTGCAGACGTTTATACTTATCACACGTTAATGTATAAATATATATAAATAAAGTGCTATAAACTTCGAAACTTTATAGAGCCCTACTCAACATGAATCGACTCTGATACAGGGTCGGCCAAACAACACTCTCTGATTAGCTAATATGGGGGGTGGTTTCTCATTGCCTTTCTCAGCGTTTTCAAGGGTAGTACGTATTTACCTACCAATTGGATTGATAGCTATAAGTAGGCTAAATGTCTTTATAGAGTGAAAAATTATGGTTCCCTACAGGATTCGAACTTCAAAACCTGTGTGTATAATACTAGTACAATGCTGCACTACGAGTATATATATATATATATGTGTGTGTGTGTAATTATAAAATCTAGATTTTTATTATTATGAATAAGATAATTTTGATAAACTTTATTTTTTATTTGTTTATTTTTTTTAATTTGACACAACGCAGAGTTTCTTTTGTATATTTTTATTTTGTTTATAGAAAATTTCAAAGTTAACAGTCTTGTACTGATGGTGCTGTAATTCCAGCGAAACTGGTACAGTTTTTATTTTATATATGTATATATATCGCGATAGGGAATAAAAATAATTTTATTTAATTTCGAAATTAAAAATATGTATCACCGAGGAAGCGATACGGAAATGTTTTTTTCTAATAAAACTTCTTTATTTAAAATCGTACACCAGGATAAAATATTCTGTTTTTACTTATTCCTTAAAAATCATCGTCTTCCGCTATAATGAAATCCGCGTAGAAATTGAAAAATATGTAAAAATTAAATAAGGATATTTTTTCCGCAAAAGATGCTGGATCGAAATTAACCCGCCGAGTGAAAAAAAAAAGAACTTACTGAGAAGTTAAGACAATTTCCAGGTAAAGTATAATAATAATAATAATAATAATAATGGTAATCATTATAATATTAAATTGAAATAAATGATTTTTACTTACACGGACGTAATTCGTTATCGTTGGAAACATGACGAAATTTCTATGAAATATATATGTATGTAGAAATTATACGTGTGCGCGTTGCTTTAACGAATGAAAAATTGCACGCTGATCAATATTCCGATCCGAGATGCAAAATTGATGGTCGTCGGAGATTTTCAGTAAACTTCGGTCGGATCTAAAATTCTATCCGCCATAGTAGAATCGTTATTACGTTTCGCCATTATTATTATTGTATTAATATCGTCGCGATTATGATATAATTAATTTTTCAATCACCGAAAAACGGATTATTTATTTGTTTAATTATTTATTTATATATCAATACAGACCCGTAGGATCGAGGCCCATTTTTGTTTCTTCTAAAAAAAAGAAGTGAACGGAAAAAATTTTATTACGAAATTTAAAAAATACGTCTAAATATATGCGATAAATAATCGTTTTATTATTAATTATTTTTTTCTTTCCTTTTCGATTTTTTAAAATAATTATTCGATTTAATCGCGAAAAAACTTTTCCGAATAATAATTGTAAATCACGTAAAAAAAAAACCCGAAAGAATATCGTGTATATAAATTTTCCGAAAAATATTTCGTATTATATAAAAACGATATTTTATTTATTCCGGCAGACGACGAATTATTAAAAGAGCAGCAGACACACTAAAAACACAACCTGGACGATCAAACGCGCTGCTAAAGAATGCTGTTCACACCCTACACGTGAGCACTATATATACCCGTACGTGCATATGTACATATTATATATAGCCGGCGTCGTCCCAAATATACCACCGCCCCTCCGTTCGTACTTCCTATTTTATTTACAACACCGTACGCTCTTTAGATGGCGTTAGCTTAGATTAGTTTGTACGGGAAGGGTTTATACCGGGCAACAGCTGGTCGATAAGATAAGAATGATAATGATAGTAAACGGTCTACGGTGCGAGAGGGGTGTTTGGAAAATTTCTGAAAAGGGGTCTGTTCCCAGAATTATCGTTATATCCTGAGCGCATGCGCGTTACGAACGTTTCGAGCGTATGCTCGTCACGCGCGTTAGCGAAAAAAAAATTATATATCCTTCGACACGTACATACATATATATATATTTATATGTATAAAATTATAATTGTATCATTTTATTAATAAGGAAAACTGTTATATACGAAGATGACAATGAAAGTCGCAATAATAATAATAATAATAATTAAATTTTATTAATTTCAATTTAATTAATTACAATTCAATTTATCGTCATATTTCATTAAAAAATGTACACATATAAAATAAAACCTACATCGACCAGGCGCGTAAACTAGGCGAGCGCAGGTGAATAAGTTAAAATTACAGAATTTTACATAAGCGGTAATATAAACGAAATTTATTAATAAAATTTATAATAATAATTAATGATAATCAAAATCAAATCAAAAACTTTATTATGCGCATTACTGTACACAATCATCATAATAAATATTAAATATAAACGAGACTGTAAATGGGCAATGGTGCGCGAACAACAGGCTTACAAAAAATAAATCAAAAATAATAATAATAAAACAATAACAATAAATCGAATAATTAAATGAAATTACAAATAACCGCGGACAATTTATCTAAATAAACTTAATACCGCTAAAATTATCTGTGAATCGCGTGTTTATACATAATTATATGAAAATTGAAAGTGTGTACAGATATAATGTAACAAAAACGTAACATATTTAATACAACTAATTTCGAAACAAAAAAATATAATAGTAAATTATTATATAATTCCGTAAACTCAAATGGACATAAGAAAATAAATCGAAAACAGTATGCAAAAGCCAATACGCATATTTATGGTTAGCATAAACTGATTAAGCGCCAATTCTTGTACGTATATATGTATATATATATATATATATACGCTTCTCTCCCGGAAACGGGTTTCCCGATTTGGATGCAATTTTATACATATATGAAATTTGAAAATTGCCTATATACGGAAATTAAGAATTCTGAAATTTTGGTCCACAACTAGAGCACTTCTAAAATCCGAGCAAATTTCATCCGTCCTTGTACTACTACACTAATAATAAAATTACTAATACTAAAATAATACTAATAATAATGATAATAACCAAATCAAATCAAATTTATTTGTATTCATTACAATTACAATAATAAATATAACGAAACTGATTAAAATTTGCATCGGAATACAAAGAAAACCGGCTATGCGCATAAAATAATAACAATAATAATAATAAAGTTATAATTGCAATAATAGTAATCTATAATATTGTAGTGGCGGTGATATTAATATTATATTATTATTATTATTTTTTTAATATTATGTATATCATTATTAATAATAGTACAAAGATAATAATTATAATAATTAATAATAGGTAATAATAATAATAGCGTTGCACTGACGGAAAACGTATCATATGATCAACGGGCATATACGCATATACACACACACACGTAACAAGGTGATAACGAACTTATTATTTGTCTGTTATAACACAATTTATATTAAAGAGGTAAAAACGCAAGTTGTGTGTAGTGCTAGTTATATAAATAATTTTGTTTTATCTTGGCAAAATAATCGTTGGGTTTTTCGGTAGAATCTGAAATTTAAAGTCCGAAAAGCAACACGTACGTTAAGTTATATGTGTACTTATAGATAGCTACATATATATATATATATATCCAATAATGTGTATATATTACAATCATCGATGTCAAAAACTAATCCGAGAATAAGATCGTGACGTGTGATAAACTCACGAACTAATTTTAATAAAAGCTATAATGTATCTGTATAACAATAAGTATTAAACAATAATATTGCACATATTTATTTTATATACACACGATCAGGCACATATACTATATATATATATATATACATATGTGTGTATGTATATGTATATATAATATTTATACATATTCATCCATACATAATTATACACAAGTGTATATATATACATATATATATATATATGTGCGAATGACTGTGTGTATCAGTGTGCGCGCTGACGCGTTATGGCTACTAAATGAAGAAAATGTGGAAGTAATGTTTATTGATAGAAAAATAATCACGATTACAATCCTTCGATGTGCATATTATATTTGGAATTCGTCTAAAATAATTTTGATATGTTCATTTTTTAACTATGTGTCTGTACTAAATATAGATTTACATAATGACGTTTTAATTTCGCCAGTATTTGGTTAATATTCTTCCTAGTACTAATGAGAGAATTATTTTATTATGAATTATTTAGATTTAATTTATTACCTAAATGCTGTTTATCATAATTTCGTTCTAATTTATAAATCGACGATTAATTTTAAAAATACCTTTTATCTAAGAACATCACTTTTGTATATATATATATAAAGTTAAACGACATGTAACGAAAAATATATTTCTCTTACTCCTATTTCTCCGAAATTTCGGATTAACTCTCGAACGATATTAATGGTATGTATTCCGAGTTAATGATCTGGAAAATAGTTTCTAGGAACGCAACAATTTCTAACTTCTACATTTTGAAAAGCATTTGTCAATATTATTATTATTATAAATATTAATAGTATTTTGCAAATGAGCCTATTTATAAGAAACGGGTTTTAAACGTTTACGATTTCGAAGAAAAATGACATTTTGTCGCTTCCTGTCAGAGACATTTCCAAACTGGTTATCAAAAACCGTTTCATCAATTCTTACTTACCAACGCCTATTGAGGTATAATTTTTTTCAACCCTACCTGTTTTAGTGTTAGTACAGAAAAGTAATGAGCTTGCACATAATGAAGTACATCACCGTTCATGAAACATATGTTTGGTTATCTTATATTACGGTTATATCGAAAGATTGCTGACAGGTAATTACGGGGGTTACTTTATTATTGCCTAATATAGGACGGCTTACATCTTATCTATAAATTGGATATTTAAAAAATTTTTAACACACACACACGCGCGCACATATACATATATGTATACATATATATATAATTTCGTGGTGACATAATTGCTGGAGTGTTCGACTGTAAACTGGACGGTCCAGAGGTCAAAATCTATAAAAAGTTTATAAATGTTTTCATCATTACGTAACATTTAATTATCGTGGAGAAAATAGTGGAATCTCTATACCGTATAATATCATATACGCGCTCATCTGCATTATATATAATTAGTGCCTTAAGTACTAGCACATTTTCTATGTAAACATAAACGTACAACTGCTAATTACCAGTACAATGATGATGAATATATATATATATATATAATCATTATCATCATCATCATTAGTACAGTAACTCGTACACTGTAGTAAGCATCTATCTTTCCCGGCCATCCGTAATAATATTAGGCGTAGGACATTTTTTTTTTTTTTTGGTTCCCCAATCCGCACTTATACGGTGGAGCAAATGTATTAAATAAATTGTGTTTATAAGGGTGCAGGAAACTAATGTTCTTAATGGATAACTGTGTGTAAGTGTTGAGTAGCTGAAACAAAAGAACATTCAGTATAATACAAAATATAAATAGAAGTGTGTGGTAGTTTCCTGCAATGTGTAACTTAAAAATAGTATGGAATAAGGGATGAGAAACATAGTCCCCTAGACCATCAAGAATGTGTGTAAAATGAGTTTTGTGTAGTATATGTGTAAATATAAAAATGAATGTTGTACAAACAAAATATATATATATACATGCACATACAATTTAAGATAATGATAAAAAAAAAGTAATATTATAAGATAAAGATCAAGCTAAAGAAAAATAAATAAAAGGTTACGTCTAAATATGATACAGAAGAAAAAAAATTATATTATCAAAATTAAATTTATTATAAAACAAGGATGAGTAAAAAAATATATATATATAGGTACATATTATATATATACAAATTATAAGAAAAACAATTGTAGCCAATGTTATTATTAATGTTGCATGCAACGGTATTACAAAATGGATGGAGGCAGTGATCATGAGAAAAAAAAAATGCGGATTCACGGTTGAATTAAAACATTAAAAACAGGACAAAAGGTTGCTAAAAATTTTACCTACCAGTTTTAAATTTTCTTAGCATAGACAACTCCAAATATGACAGAAGACCGTAGGATATTTATGATTATTATTCTACGCAAGTTTATATTAATCAAAACATATTAATGATTGTGTAAGTAGAACAATACGGAAAATGGGTTGTTTATTACCTATATTTACCTATATTTACCTATATTTAATAAAAGATCTCAAAACAAATTTTTATTATACAAAAAGGTAATTTTACCAAAGCTACTCTATGCCTGCCAGATATCGTCTTATACCAGCAACTATAAATCACGTGCAAAGAGTCTAAAACCATTGCCTTCGAATAATTCTGAATAAACCTTCGCGATTTACTTCAATCAAATCTCTCCATGATGCGTTAAAATTCCCTTACGTACAAGAAATGATTAAGGATACATTCCAATGGTAAATTCTATAGGGAATTACGATTACCAAGCTTTACGTCACAGGTATGAAAGATATAAGCATAGGCGTGTAAAGCACATCCTTCTATAGTAAGCCAGCTACAAATTCTAGTTCTAGTATTAATAAATAAGCTAAGATATTTTTAAGTATGTACACACGCTGTTGTTTCAATTGAGCAGGTTTTTTGTATTAAAATTTTTCCTGCAATCGTATAATAAAGTGTCAATTTAAATAATATTTTATAAGATTATATTTTGTATTAATTTTTTCTGGAAAGAATCGTTGATATATTCGGTACAGAAAATTCTATTGAATGGTAACTTTACTTTTTTGTAAACAGAAAATATTTAAATGTGCAAATATATTATTGTTATTATTATTATTATTATAGTTTATATTAAAAATCCGTATTGCTACACGTCTGTTAAATCAATGACCACAATGCTTACCGGTAAATTATCATCAATTATTATTTATTATTATTATTAATAATAATAAGAAAAATTTACATCCTACCCAACGACTAACTCATATTTCTATAAACGCGGACAACTTTTTTTTTTTTTTTTTACTTCCGTACAGTTTACTCATATCTGCATATTATGGAATGAATAAGAAAGGGCTACTTACAAATTAGGCAGATTAAGAAGTAATGTAGGGATGAGTAAAATTAAATAATGATACCAAAATCTAAAATATAAGAGTATAGGGCCGTATATACTTCCGTATTTTGAAGAGCTAAGAGAAATGCAATATTTATAGGAAACGGAATTTGAAGTCTGTGAAGAGCTTGATAAAATGCAACACGAAAATTACTATGATGGGAACACTCGAGCATAACATGGTCCGCATCGGCCAATAAAGTAGGTATCCATAGGATGAGAGCAATTAGGAGAACTAATAAATTTTCAACTTGTGTAACGAAGCAGGAAGGCGACTACTACCGAGTCTCAGTCGACAAATGGTAGTAATAAAACCCCGCAATTTAATCGTTCTCTAGAAATATCGCTATGTCCGGAAATAGATGTAAATTCTCAAGATGAAGAAGGGACAATACATTACACGCAGGATCGTTAGGGGATGCGCCCAGTAATTACAGTTCAGAGCGTAATGTTGTTAAAGAAGGGCATTCGAAGAACACGTGATCAGGATTGCAAATTGCATGTCCAAGCATGTAGAGGGCAGTAAGGAGTTTCTCTAAGCTGCATAAGGAGCAGGCGGTCTGCCAACAAGTAATGCCCGAATCGTAATCTGCTGACAAGTACAATGCCTTTCCGCTTAATGTTTTTAAAAAGTATAACTATGGAAAAGGTTGTAATTGATAGTATTTAGTAAAGGGTGACTGCCTGCTGTATGCACTCCACATATGGTTCTTTATGTTCCGACTGTATAAAATTTATGGCATCAAGTGCAGAAATTAAAAAGAATACGACACTACTAGAAGACCCCCCTTTAGCTAATGGATCTACAATTTCATTGTCGGGAATTCCTCAGTGACAATATACCCATAAGGAAGCCACCAATATAGAAAAGTTTTCACATGATTAAGTTTCAACATGATGATTGAAAACAATGAATCTGACGCCTTACCTTTGTTTTCCATACCGTTCAAAATGCTTCGTGAGTCGGTGATAATGAGATAATTACCTGGAAGCTTCATATCAATTAAGAATGATAAGGATATACTACTACACACTCAGCGGTAAATGTGGAGCAAAGATCGGATAATATGTCATGCTAATATTAAGAGATGAGATGAAAACTGCTGATCCCGTTCCCTGAGCCGACTTCGATCCATTTGTATAAATAAGGGTGTGCGTACGAAAATTCTCAGAGATAGAATTATTGAATGTCGTCCGGATCAGTGGCGGAGGGTAAAGAATTTTATTATGTAGATATTTACAGAAGATGATCTATTCTTTTAGTTCAGTCTTAAGATTGGTCTTTTTACATATTGTTCCAATGTTCCCGATTTTCTGGAGCTCTTTTTAACTCCTTATAACTACCAAGTTCTGTGCTTCGTAGTAAGGTTACTATGAATGAATTTTCCACGTTTTTATTCCCACAGGATTTTGCCATCGAAGATGATGATTGCTCACTTATTTAAAAACCAATTTCTTCTGCGTGATTAAATGAAAGTACTTTTCATTTAATACTTATTTGATTAATTAATCTCATAATCGCGTACAAATTAACCATTTGTATATATATAAATATATATATATATATATTTCTATGGTATCTGGTGCTGGCGTATAAAATAAATTTATTATATCAGGTCTCTATATTTTTTTGTCCTTGAATTCATCACCATCATCGTCGTCAACGGCGTGACTAGCTATTGTACGTTTATTTTTACGTACAAAATTAACTAGCATTCAAGACACTATTTATATGCAACACGAATGCCCATATGTTACACGCAATGGGGTTCCACTGCCTTCTCCATGATAATTAAGAATTAAATAATGATGAAAATTTTCTATGTCGCGTGTTGGTTTCGAACCCCCGACCGTCAAGTTGACAGTCGAGCACTTTAGCAACTACGCCAACGACATATTTGTCCTTGAATCGAATATCAATATAGTTTGATTTAATTTTGATTGATTATTATTACAATTATTGAAAAACGAATAAAATAAAATATCGAAGTTCACTGGAATATTCAATTAACTGGAATATAGATTTGAAACCAGGAGACGATACTACAATTGGTAGAGTTAATGAAATTGAATGTTTTGAATTAAACCGTTAAATTACTTTAGAGCGAGCATACCGTGTATTTAGTAAAAAAGTTAAGATAGTTGAATTATCTCTTTTAACAAAGAAAATTTTTTCACCACCTGAATTGGACATCTCTACCGTTCTATGGTTAATCACCACACGAAACTTGATAAGGTACTCCAGCGTGCTGTATTGTGTCTACCTAAATAAGACAGCATGTCACTCAGTATGCCAGAGTTATATAGAGAGCAATTACTTACATTCGCTGTGGCAAATGATGATAAATTTAGGGTAGTTTTAAAAACAGTAGGACCAACAGCTGTAAACAGCAGGGCGACATCGACATCTTTTAATAAATCACCCGTGAGGATGCCAGCATTGTACGCTAGATCAGTCGAACATATAACGCCTTGCCTATAAAGTTCGATTTGTTAAATTTTAATCGTCAGCGTAGAAAAATTTTACACATAAATTTGTGAAAAAGCGTAAATCAATAATTCGTAACAAATAGCTCATGTAAAAAAATTAATTTTCATATTTTTTACATTCGTATATTTATTTATTTAATTTTTATTGCATTTTATTTTCAATTTTTTCCCCCACTGAAGCGTAGTTCATTATATGTGGGAAATACAACTATGTATACAATCAGTATATAATTCTTGTTGTTATTTATAGATTAGTTATAGAATATATTTATTGTATTTATTTGTGAGTAATAGTGATTTCGTGCGAAGGAAGATCTATTAATAATGTATATATTATGACTATACGCACCCCCCACGCACATATATATATGCATGTTGTATTTGAATAAATTTAACAAAACAAAATAAAATCGAAGTTAATCACTAAATTTTTTTTTTTTATTACACAAACACGAACGAAGCTTTTCGACTATTAAAAAAACAATAGCTTGATAATGACTTAATAGTCGAAAAGCTTCGTTCGTGTTTGTGTAATAAAAAAAATTTTTTAGTGATTAACTTCGATTTTATTTTGTTTTGCTAAATTCATAAAATCACTACTCTCCAATACATCAACATTATGTGAATAAATATATGTTTACTTATATGCGTGTGTGTGATGTTGAGCGTATTGGAGTGTACGTACAGTTGAAAATATTTCTTCATCAGTTCGTCTATAATTCGTGTAAATTTGCTCGTAAATGGACATTTGCCATTATAAATTTTAATCACTTTTATTGATACCGCGTTTATTGTTGGGGGATTGTCGAGCTATTTATTGAAAACCTGTACGTAGAAGCAGAAATAAATTGAAATTGAAATATTATAATTTTTATTATTATTATTATTAATAATATTTTAAATCAAGTTTAAAATAATAAATTAATGAGCGCGTGTAATGAAAGTGAGTTGTCGAGAAACGAGAATGTTTTATAGGAATTGCGTTAAATAATTTTTATTTAATTTTAGCTGGCGTAATATAATTGTCTGATTTTGGTAATTACCGGCATATTTTTGAAAACATTTCTGCTTTTATCGGCGGTGGGTGATGTATTATTATTATTATTATTATGAAAATATCCAGTTTAACTGTTTTTTCTTATTTTAATCGTCGATTACATAATAGTATATACCCCGTATTGTTTACTACTGTTATCGAATTGTTATTATTATCATCATTATTAAAAACGTCATCAAGGCTTACAGTATTGTTGCGCTGGTTAATTTTGGGGTAAATATGACGTACGCGTTAGTAGGACTGTGCCGTCGGCGTATGGATTCCTGTCGTATTTATTAATAACCCGTCTCATTGTTGACATACTAAACGGTATAGTATAAGAAAAGTATGTAAAACATTGGAATCATGATAATATTAATAATAATTCATAATAATAGTCATCATTTCCAAGTTTACTTTTATAACTATACTGACTTCATTATTGGAATATACGTAAATAATAACGATGGAAAATATTACATATTTCTTCGATTTCACAATAAAATGAGCTACATTTCGCAACGACTTCAATGTATACAATACACACACACACACATATATATAAATTACGAGGTTTAAAGGTGTTTTCGACATATTTTAAACAATGTTTTCGACTTTTTATTTACTAAACATAATTCCGATTATATTCAGAAAGAAAACCTTTTTAATAATTGCCACGTTTAGAATGTCCAATTGGCGTTCTAATTTTGTTTACATACGTAACTATAACTATTTTAATCGTGTATAATTTCGTTCGGTAAATTTCACCGAAAATAACAATTTTTTTTTAATATATCGCAGAAGGGAGCAGCCAACTTTAACGTTTTCCTCGAAATGAATTTTGGAATTTTTCGTTGTTTTTTTTTCACTTTAAAATAATCTTCCGGTACAATTCAGAAATAATTTCCGGAAATACCTTATCTCCTTTCAGAATCAAGAACCGTTAAACATCTTATATATTTCTGTGTCTAGCTGAATTTATTATTTCAACCTATGTTCGTTGTTACGTACTCAATCCTTTTCCTTGCTCTTGCTGCTTTTCCAAGCATCTTGAACCGCTAACATAAAAATACCTTCTTCTCCTAATATATGCCCGATATATTTTCGCTTTTTTGATTAACAATTTATCGACTTTGCATCGATATAGGGCGTTCTTATTCTAAACGAAATCGGTCCACCGTATCTTAACCACTATACGTCCATATTTCGAACGCGTTTATTCTTCTCTCGCTTTCGGCGTTAATTGTCCACGATTCCGCTGCATATTCCATCGCGGACCATACGTAGCAACCATTATTCTGTTTCTTAATTCCAAATCTACCTTTCTGTTCTGTAATATTTGTAATTTTGCTAATGCTCTCCGCATTTTTATCCGTTTTACGTCCCGACCATCACTTGTGAATACTGCGCCCAAGTACTTGAACTCTGCCACCTATTTTATTATGTCGTTAATTTTTATTTTTATATGTACAAGAGTTTCTAGTTCAATAAGATACACTCTCCGAAGCAATTTACAATAAAGAACTCGATAATTATGTAACTAAAATATCATTATTGGCAATTGATGATTATTCCTTATGGAAGTGTATTAGAAAACAGTAATTTTCCTTTTCCACTTTTATATATTTTCTTTCCTTTTGATTTTCATCTCTTTAATATGTTATAGTTGTTTCTTTCTTTAGTTTAATTTAATTCATCCGGTCTTTCTGTGGTCAAATAGTATATAAAGCTGGACCATAAAAAAACAAAAAAAAAACAATGATGGCAAATTGTATAGGGTACCAAACAAAGTCTGCGAACGCATTCTAGTGATTATGGCGATCAAGTTACGAATGTTAAGCCGCAATGGTGTCAAATTGAAATAGCAAACTCTGCAACGTGGAACGGGACACAACGGTCGATATCGTTGACTGGTTGATAAGTGTCATGTAGACCATCTGAATGAATGATACGATGAATTATTATTTGCATATCGGTGATTGGAATAAATGGACAATAGGTTCTATTAAGTGTCGTATTATTCTCGGCTCGATCACTTGATTCATTGTCTGCGATTCCAACATGTCCAGGAAAGCAACGAAAGGAAATAAATTGCCATTAGAGTATTAGAGTGATCAGTATGTTGTTACTGATGCTGAGTACTACATTCCTTTGGAAGATCATTCCTTCGCCTTATTTTATTTAATTCTTCCTATTTTTAAGTTACCTATTCAGAGGAAACGCGATTTAAAAGGTAAGAGTAAATCCCAATTTGCCGATCGTAAAGTTGAATATTGGAAACAATAACACAGATCTGTATGTACGCACTACCGTCGCATATTTAAGTATGCACTTAGACAGCCTATTGAATTGGAACACCATTCGAGGGGAAAAATGAAGAACTAGGCATCCAGTTTAAAAAAAAGAATGTACCAATTGATAAGAAGTAGCGGACTAATAAGCGCAAATTCTAGAACCTATCTGGATATATGTTGAACTTTTTGCTCTAAATCGTTCAATCTCGAAATAAAACCATTCGGTTGATAACCAAGGCACCCTGGGACGTAACTTAAATCTAATGTTAGATCGATATTTGTGCGTAGAGTTTCATGCTAAAAACGCATAAAAAAGACTATATCCAGCCAAAAACACTCTTACTAAAGGATTGCTACATACTACCAACGGTATTAAACGACAGAAATGGAACAGGGTAGTACTTCTCTATTCATGCTTAATCCCATTCAGACGTATTCAGTTAAATATACTTGATGGACAGTTGGTAATAAAATGCATTATTATTTAAAAAAAAAAAAAATAATAATTAATAAAAAAAGTAACTTAGTGACAACGATAATTTAATAATAATAATAATCAAATCAAATCAATATATTTCACAAAATTTCCAAAATCATCTATGAACAAATTAGTAATAATAAATTAAATGGAATAAAGTATTATATTACTCACATTTATAGTCTCAGTTATGCGCACGAATGCGCTAACACTGAGTTACAATTAGAATTTGAATATATTAAAATAGCTAAATCGTTAAATACCATTCTAAGCTGCCAGCCATAAACATTCTATATCTGCTCACCCATTAAAAAAAATTATAGGTCCATTCTCTTATATAAAATCCACTATCATTACATTTTAACTAAGTACTGATATATACTAACATACATCGAAACATGCACAATCTCCTTTATTAATCAGTTACAAGAAAATAAATAAACATATACATACATATATCACATACATACAAATATACATTTACTACTTAAATTCATATCAAGTACACCGAGTATTAATAATAAGAAAACCGAATTAAAATAGAATGAACACTAAGGAAAATAAAATAAATTTCGGTGAACTAAATTATAAACAAGAAATATACACACACATACATATACATATATACACTTATATACATATAATCATACAAGTATACTATTCCTTCCAGTACCAGAATCGAAACCTAAATAATAATAATAATAATAATAAAAGCGAGTGTAGTTGTTTTATTTAGAGTACTGTCAAAAATAAAACGTAATAATCGTTCATATATTAACGAAGTTTTTTTCTAGTCTATTATTAAAATAAGAATTAAAATAAATATTTCATATTTTTAACATAGTCACGACAGTAAATGTAGTCGAATTAATTTTTATTTTATTATAAAACGCCGAAGCTTCGTAGATCGATATATAGTTATCTTAAATATTCGATGATGATAATAATAATAATAATTCGATTAGATATTTATTTTGTATCAGCGTAGAGGACATGCGATAAAATCTAAAATCCGTTATACGCGTTACGTCATAAATTTCTTTTCCATTAATTCAAATACTCGAAATGAATCATAAATCGCGTTAAATAAATTAACTACTTATAAAGGCAAAAAATAAAACAAAAGATTAAAAAATCGGTTAGCACGTACATATGTATTAGTAGAAAAACAAAGTAATATAATTGGCATACGATGTAAAGTATCCGGCTGACGTTATTTCGTACAACGTATAATTTAAAATTAACATTAAGAGTATTTTTCTTCAATAATACGCTCGTAAATACTCATAAACCCGTCGAAATTTACATAAAAACACACATACGAATATGTTGAAAACTACGTCAATAACCGTGTGCATAATTTTTAATTATATTTATCGACGCCTGAAAAAAAAAAGAGAAATTTTTAATTTTATAACATTTCGAACGGTTAACGCGATCGAGTTGAAATTTTTAACGTCGATTATCGAGAAAAATACGATGAAAAAAAAGTTGGAATTTTCAAAATTTTACGAGGTGTACTCGTGGTTTGGAGGCAGAATTTGAAAATTCGCAATTTTTATGTATACAGATCATTTTCAGTTACTTAATAGACGTATAAAATTTTGTTCAAATCCATACAATGAGATAGCCGAGTGAGTATATATATATATATATATATATATATATATATATATATTTTTTTTTATTCGATTTTGGCCTTCTAAGGACCACGGAAAAAATATATATATGAGAAATAAATAAACAATAAAAAAATAGAGTTAAAATCACATACTGCTGATTTATGATTTATCGATTGTGTTGTTCGTTCACGACATTCACTATTAGATTATTTTATTTTTGCTATTTTTTTTTTAATTGTAGATCTAAATGAAGTATTTTTTACATTTTATTTAATTTTTCGACTTTTTCCTTTTATATCGTTATAAATTATATATATATTTTTTTTTTTTAATTTGTTTAATTTATTGCCTTTCGGCTATGACCACTTAATTTACATTAATCATATATAAAACATTAAATTCGTACAAATAAGATTATGCATCTTAATTTAAATTAATTAAATGTAAGGCATTAAATTCGTACAAATAAATACTCATAAACCCGTCGAAATTTACATAAAAACACACATACGAATATGTTGAAAACTACGTCAATAACCGTGTGCATAATTTTTAATTATATTTATCGACGCCTGAAAAAAAAAAGAGAAATTTCGAACTTTATAACATTTCGAACGGTTAACGCGATCGAGCTGAAATTTTTAACGTCGATTATAGAGAAAAATACGATGAAAAAAAAGTTGGAATTTTCAAAATTTTACGAGGTGTACTCGGGGTTTGGAGGCAGAATTTGAAAATTCGCAATTTTTATATATACAGACCATTTTCAGTTACTTAATAGACGTATAAAATTTTGTTCAAATCCGTACAATGAGATAGCCGAGTGAGTATATATATATATGAGAAATAAATAAACAATAAAAAAATAGAGTTAAAATCACATACTGCTGATTTATGATTTATCGATTGTGTTGTTCGTTCACGACATTCACTATTAGATTATTTTATTTTTGCTATTTTTTTTTTAATTGTAGATCTAAATGAAGTATTTTTTACATTTTATTTAATTTTTCGACTTTTTCCTTTTATATCGTTATAAATTATATATATATTTTTTTTTTTTAATTTGTTTAATTTATTGCCTTTCGGCTATGACCACTTAATTTACATTAATCATATATAAAACATTAAATTCGTACAAATAAGATTATGCATCTTAATTTAAATTAATTAAATGTAAGGCATTAAATTCGTACGAATAAGATACTCGTACAGTTTACGTGTTGTATATACATTTTTTATTTTTGGTTTTTCTGCTTTTACATATTTTTTTAAAAAATTATATATATTTTTATACATATATTTTTTTTGTCCGCTGGATATAATGACTAAAAAGCTTTCGTTTTATTTATGAAAATTTAGTGATTTTAGCAACTTTTTTTGTTTATTTTTGTTTAAAAAAAAAACATCGCTAAATTCCACGTTGTTTAAATCATATAAGAATTAAAATATACGTTATTATTGCGACGTATTAGTTTTGCCACATTGCGATCGGCCTATTTTCCTACGTTATTTTACCAGTTGTAAACACCGAAAAATACTTGAGACTGCATCCGGATGCTAAGCTAACTTGGAGAGCTGACGTCGCATGCAAAAACTCACCAGATTAAGCGAAAACTACACCGGATGTATCGGAAAATGTAGTTACAAAGTGAACGACTAATTTATCAGACTATTTATTATACGGTCAATCTGAACGTATGGAATCTAGGCCCGGGTTCACCGAAGCTTGGAACAAGCGAATTATTCGAACGATCGAAAATTGATAACTAATGTCAGTTGGTTTCAACGAAGCGAATCACTGCGCGCCGATTTAAGAATTACGTGGGATAACGATATTATCGATGTTGCCCCGACATGATAAAAAAGACCATATAACCATCCGAATTCATAAGTCTCAGTACTCTTACCTACTGATCAAGATATAAGACGCCTCAAATGTCTTAAACCCAATGACCTAGTGATATCGTAAATATGAACTTAGTATAAGGATACATAAATAGCGAAGTCTAGTAGGCTGTCTTAATAACGCGTAGTAATCTTATCCATTATGATTATTATTTATTTATGAATTATTTCAGATTTTGTAATATTTATACAGCGTCCGCTGTTCTAAAACAGAAATTGTTATATAACAATTTATTATTATTATTAATCTAAATTAACGCGCTATGTGTAGCAACTAAGGCGAGAATGCAGAGGAAGTTAAATCAGGCAGTAGAGACCAGAAATTCGTAAAAACACGATTAGGTTAGTTATATTCATCTTTGAAGAGAAAAGGTTGGGAGACAATCTGAGTGAGGAGTACAAAGGACAGTCAGTCAATAAGGATATGGAAGGTGTAAAACGTGACGCTACACAAGTTTCCCCTGAGGAACCGGATTTCCGTTGACCAGGTATAAACGGGTGAGTCTTGTATGACCCACAGCCGCAATCTGCTGAGGAATAACAATTTACTATTTTTTTTTTTTTGTTTTAAAATTTGTTATATTAAATACGTTACGGTTTTGTCACACGTATTATTAACACGTTATCCGACGTTTGTAATTTCTTAAAAATAATTTAATTGTTTTTTCAGGTATGACAGGTTGTACGTAAAGGCATTCGCGAATGGTATTTATTAAAATATATTTTATTTTAGTCGGTCGGTCTTAGTATTAATCCCTTCGTAAATATGACTTCCGTTTCAAAATTTGACACATGCACTTCATATATATATATATATATATATATATATATATATATATATATATATATATATATATATATATATAAATTATTTTATATTTGTAAACATGTCAGTAACGGGTAGATATTTAATGACTAAATTTTGCAATACTTGCGACGCTTTAAGGTGTTCACTCGCTGTCCGACCCTCGTGAATAATACCGTATGTAATATAACTCGCGATACGGTGGACCGTATTGGGAAAGTGTATTGGAGAAAGAAATTTCCTCAAATAATAATAGTAAAACGCCTTCATCATGACGCTGTTTATACCGTATCAATTAATTCTCACGCATCATGTTTGATGAGTATATAAGGATAATTTACTCGCACGATGGCAAAGCACAAAATAAATATTATATTCTTATTGTTTCGTTACTTTTAATAAATCTCACATTTGAATAGAAACACTTGTCTACTGCAAATTTTGATAATGAATGTGAAATAAAATTATATCGTTATATATATATATATATATATATATATATATATATACATATATCTGTGTGTGTGTGGACGTAGACAAGGTGCTTAAATTTTTATTATTTTTAGATAGTCTAAAAATAATTCCAGTCGTCACCACACTCGTTGATCGACTACTCAGCTCTTCCCAGGAATTCAGATTATTTCGCTATTTATCGTGTATAATATAGAATTCGAATCTTAATTCATCCGGACGCAGTCCGATAAAATTTAAAATTATAAATGAAATAATAAATTCGGTCGACGCAGGAAATAGAACAGACTTCTAACTTCTAACCGGATGATAAGTACGATGATGATAATGTGTGTAGTCCTCGGTGAAAGAGACATTAGCAATAGGCGAAAACTGCGATGAAGCAAACAGTGACACAGCGTTGGAAACGAGACGATACAGGAAATTATAATATAGATCCCGGAGGGAAATGAAAATGTGTATGGATAGTTGCAAGTCGGGCGGTGAGAAGAATAGGTGAAAATATACACCGAAACTATCACTCCCTGTATATATATATGTATATATATATATATATATATATATATATATATATATATATATATATATATATATATATATATAATATACTTACATCATTTCTCTCGTGTGTGTTTGTTTGTTCAGACACAATGTGCGATGATGAAGCCATTAGGACAGGTAAACCAGTTTCGCGGTTTTTTCTGCGAAGCTGGCGAAATTAGAGTAGCCAAATATTTGGCTAGACGGTATTCCTTCTATCTTCAGTAATTATATACGTATGTGTAAGCTAATACATTAGTGTCTAAGTGTGTTTCGTTTGATAGGAATTTTAGTCTGGTCAACTATCTTAGTTCAATGTCAATTTTAACGCCTAATAAATTATATGGATCATCTGCATCAACTTTCTTTCGCTATCGACGGATTTGGTTAATGTTACTCCTTACGATAATAATAATAATAATTAAGTAATAAACATTGAAAGTTTTTTTCTGGAAGATCGACTACGTATTTTGAATAAACATAAGCTATCGAGAAGCAAAGCGAAATTGTTTCACGATAGAGATTATCTTAGTTGTAAAAATAATAAAATCGTGATTATTTATAAATACCGAAAATATAAAAATCTTAAATACAATTTGTCCTATGTTAGCCGTTAATTTTATTGTATTTTTTTTATTTGTTAATTTTTAACAGAAATAATAAGTAGCGATAAAAAAAAATAAATCCGAATATCAATCGACCAAAGTTCCCTGTGTAAAAGCTATACGTGTGTGTGTGTGTGTATATATATAAGTGCTGGAATTCGATTTTAAAGTTCGAGCCGATTGTATCGTCCAATATGTTTGAATCGTGTGCCATACAAGACCAGCTGTCATTGGTTTCACTGGACTCGTTTGTCCGTTGAATGTAATTTTATCACCTGGATTTTTTTTTTTGTTTTTTTTGGTAGGAGTGTATTCCAACAATCTTTGTATGTAAATTATCTTTTCAGGTTGATCATAAAGACGATTTTAGCAATTTGTTTTGGAATATGTTAGTGATATTAATATCGGAGTTACTTATTGTTCCACGACATCTATATACTCGTATCGGAATTATTGTACATATTAGTAATTTCCAATGTTTTTATTTTCTTCAAATAGTCATTTTAATGATATCGTCTTTTACGAGTTATTATTATACGGAAATAATCGAATAATACGTATCGTTTTATCATTACGAAAATTACGTATTTCATCTTAATCGTAATTTACTAATGAATTTGTTAAATATTATTTTACGGAAAAATTCTACAAAAAGAAACTTTTAATTAATAATTAAATAAACAATATTATATAATGTTCAAAATAATATTAGCTATATATAAATAAATCGCGGAAATTTATCTGAAAATTATTATATTTTATCGCTCGAAATGTGCTCTACGTCGTCTATGTTTGTATTTTTTTCTACCTGCGTCTAAGCGATTGATAAATCATCGATATCCTGGTCATTTTTATCAGTAGACATACTTACTGGAAAATTTTCTTTTTTCTTTCCCTTTGGCAATTTGTACCTAGCCTAGTAGGTTATCAACAAATGTTTCAAAGAAGACTCACGTATAGGCAGCACGCCCCATTGGTGTGTTCTGCCTTATTTAGTTAGACTATCTTGAATCTTGATTCTCTTCGGACGTCTCGTCATCGGTTTGTTCGGGATCGCTACCGCTAGCTCGTTGAAGTGTTCGTACACACGCATTTGTATGATTTTGAATTTCGTCGATGGATACGCCAGATCTCGATGAATCCAAAACCTACTGATGACGTACCAGCGCATACTGTACATCGATCTAAGGACTTTGTTCTGAAATCGCTGCATGATCATCCGATTCGATTTTTTTCCCACAGCGGTGCAGGGTAGGTCGATATTAGCTTTTTTTTAGCGTTGTATATTAAGTAGTGACAGCTGCGATTGATGTCCTACAGGCGAGTATTATCAACTTTAGGTCCTATTCATTCTTATTCTTCTTATACGAACCTTGCAGTTTAAATCGCAATGTAAATATACACTTCGACGTATCTCGCCCATTTGCTTCTCGGTATCAGTATATTGTTTAAAGCCATATTATGAACTTTTCTATTGGAGAATTAGTACATTTTCTAAGATTTATTCGGAGAATCCACTTTTGTGTGTCCATCGAAGTACGGTGTTTAGCCTGTAAGACGACAACGGCCTTATTGGCATCTTTGTCGGATGCGATTAACATTGCGATCATCTGCGAACGTTCATCAGTCGGTAATTGGGTATAATAGGGGTCTAAACACACTGCTAAGCGGCACATCAGCTTGCTGTAGGGTATAATTACCGCCGCATTTAACCTTAAATAGCCTGTCTCCATTAGTGATAATATTTTTCGAGGAAAATTATTTTAAAGGACTGTTCTTAATTGTTCCTCGTACATAAGAAAGCCTAGTTTTAACGCGCATATGCCCGGTTTTTTTGTACATTACGATTCTGAGGCAGTACTTTTGTAATCGAGCAATAATTACTTGTTTGTACGGTCAATAAGCTTATTGACATTTCCGCCGTTAAATATTAAAAATAGCGCGCTCGATTATTTATTTTTTCTAAATACACATTTAAAATTAAGTTGCTCGCGTTAAATATGATACACTTTTCATCGAAACGTAATCCTAGATATTTTAATTATTCAAATGGGGGTAGTACATTTTTTTTTTAAATTGCGGAATGAGGTAATTTTTAAAAAATAAACACCATAAAGAAGGTTTAAACTTGCTAAATTTTTAAAATTAAAAATCGCAAACGTTTTCTGCTGCTAAGAACTATTGTCGAGAGTGAACATAAAACTACATAGATGTAATACCGTATAAAAATATAATAACGTGTAAATAATAATACTAATTTAGATTTTATACAATTTAGTAAAATTACCGAAATTAAAAAACGGCAGCGTTTTTTATATTTTATTTTAATGTTCGGTTGATAAAATGCCGAACACTTTTATGATCTAACTGATTTTTAGTTGTTTATAGTATATTTCCTGAAAATCGTTTAAATTTTGTTTCATTAATTTAACGATATAAATTGAATTTCATACAATTCGATTATTTAAATACCGCGTGAGAATTTTATTTTTATTAACCGTATTACGTTTTCGAACAAAATCATCCGTTACTCATCAACGAGCACTTTTAAATATAATTATTATGTGTAAATGTTTATATTATACGAGATACATGATCAAATCAGGTGAAAAAAATGATTCTTAAAATACTATTTTAAATATATATATATCGAAATAAGCAAGCCTACAAAAATTATAGAATACTTTTGCATTAATCAAGTAAAATCATACTTTACGTAATCGTGAAATGTCTGAAAACATATCCGTTACCACATCAACAGAATGCAATTACCAGACAAAAACTTTTTCATATTAGGCGAACACTGAGAAAACCTACGAATACATTCCAAGCACATTGTGCTTCTATTGCAATGTTGTAACAGACAATCTTAAAACTTAATCTTACCAATCTAACGAAGTATCTTCAAATCGGAAAGAGGTGTCAAACAAGGACCCGTTCTACTCTTCATATTGTTTAACAAGTTAAAACTAGGAATTTGAGAATCAACATAGGCGTATGAAAAATGAATAATCTACGTTACGCTGATAACACTCGCTACAAATAAATGTAATTTAATATAAACGTAATTTAATGCGAATTATCATCATTAACTCGACTTATTCAATCGCGTTAAACATATTTCAATTTTACTAGATGACCCAACTGCGTGGATTTCTTTATTTCGTTTTTAAGCTTTATCTGCCGACAAATTGGAGCAATACTGGAGAATTTTTTCAAGTCGGCAAAAATTTAGAGTTACATGAACTCCCCCATTTTGTAATAATAATTACTAGGCGTGAACATATTGTACAGACGAGGGTGTATATTTGTGAAAATATAAATTCTTATAAGCTCAAAATATGTACGTGCTAGTTTATATATTTATTTGTCGTTAATTGCGTTACAGAACTAGAATCAATTGAATATTGTACGTTTACATATATATATATATATATATATATATATATATATATATATATATATATATATATATATATGGGTAGTTTTGTTGAACCCACTTGTGTGCGTTGCTGCTCAGTAATTTGCGTGAATTTATTTACATAAAAATCAGCGCTGTATCTTCTCTATTATAGTTTAGTGGCCATTCTCGCAGTGTTATGCACAAGCGTGTACTCATTTATTTCGTCTATGTGTAAGTGAAACTGAAGAACAAATGAATTTCAAAGATCTTATTTTATCCTTATCATTATTATTATTGTTACCGTATTTTAATTTTAAATAAATTTGAATTTGAATTTGAATTTATTTATATAAAAATCAGCACAGTGTATATTCTATTATAGTTATGTACATTTTGTGCTAAATGGAAGAAGAAATGAATTTGATATGATTTTATTTCATCATTATCATTATTACTGTTATCATCATTATTATTATTATTACTAAAAGAAGAATTATTGATTTAAGTAATTTGAGACTAATTATCATATTACTGTTATTATTATTATTGTTACTTTATTTATATATAAATTAGCGCCCTACTTTGATTATAGTTTAATCGCCATTCGCGCAGCAGGCATGTACTCATTTATTTTGCACTAATATATAAGTGAAACGGAAGAACAAATTAATTAAATATGATTCTATTTCATCGTTATAATTATTACTGTTATCATTATTATTATTATTACTAAAAGAAGAATTATTGATTTAAGTAATCTGAGACTAAAATATTATATCGTTAGTGGTATAGTAGAATTTACATATATATATATATATATATATATATATATATATATATATAAAATTAAATTACACGCCCATTAATCGTACCACGTGGTCTTTAATGTGTTTAGTAAGAAAACGGTAAATACATTTTCATTTACGCCTATGTCATATTTATTTTATTTTTGGACTAGTTAATATTTAGTGCACAAATAATTTATGCTTAATTAAATACTAAATACCGTTGATAATTTTAATAAGGAAATCTTTGAAGACTTTAAGGTTGTTGTTGCATACGCGTGTAATTTAGCGCAGTGTCAAGCGTCGTATATATTACTGAGCACATATCAGTATACGATTAGAGTACGTCCAAAATATATCTTATAGAAATGACCCTGCAAGCTAAAAACGTTTTTGGAAAAATACTGCGCGGAAATAATTTCTACAACTATCGGAAAATATACTTGCGATAGCCACTGAGTAAAACTAAAAGATAAAGAACGCCGTGGACAGCAATATTTCGATGGATTGGAAAAACAAAGATAATTTTGACGGTACATTTATCCGGAACTTTAGTGTATATGCGGTCGATAACTATAACTTCAAAGTTTAAAGCTAGGATATATTTTAAAGTGGAAAATGAGTAAGAGAACGTAATAGTCAAATGGGACACCGAAGAACAGCCTCCAGCTGGGCCGCGGAATAATACGTCATCACGTTAGTGTGGAATAAAAATAATACGCTGTTACTCGATATTGAACGATCGGCCATTACGAGATTATCGCGTATTCTTTTTCGAAATAAGATACACAAGTCGATTATGTACCAAGAGGTTTGTAGGTTTATATTTGGAAATCTAAAAAAATTATTACGCATTTTTCGCAAAAATAAATTTTTCATTCGTTATGTTTATTTTTAAAAGTAGATGGTATTATAGAGAAGAAGTCGAACTAAGAATACCGAATTTAAATCTACATCAAACAAGCTACGATCTATCAAACTAAAAATAACACCTTGGAAGTCACACTAAAACATCGGAGAGATAATGTAGATGTCAGCAGACTCCGATTGGATCACACAAAACTGACACATGCTTATCTTCTTAATAGATATCGGAAGCTCCATTGTGTACGGCGTCCAACATATACCCGACAGAGTGTCCTCAATACAGTCTACGGAGATCATACTACGATCTTTCATCTTCATTATAGCTACTGCTCGATGACAACATTTCTACGCTATCCAGACTCATCCTGTTCCTACATGATACTGTATTGCATCATTTCATTTAATACTTATTTTCCTCTGCGCCTCTAGCCATGAGTTGCTGTATATGGCACATTAATTTAAATAATAATAATAATAAATCTAGAAGAAAGAAATATCTATGGACATTTATTTTGCTGTCATTTTTAACATCGATGAAGAACTTGGGCATCATGGTCATTAATCCTCAATCGCTAGGTTGGTGGGCAATTTACGCGACTACTTATCTATACATCTTTTTTTGTATAGTGTAAGTAACAAAGCAATTATGACGCTAGCGCGGTTAAACACACATAGACATACCCGAGAGTTGTCACGACACCATGCAGCCCCGCGTGTTTTTATAATGAACACTATATTATTACTAGCGCGCATATGGTGTTACGCGTGGTGGTTTGCAATTGCCTTCCACGCGAGAATATTAAGATTATTTATATTTTTATCGTATCCGAACCCGGTACCCCTCCGTATGTAGAAGACTGGGCTCTTAGCCACTCGGCTATTCCGACGACTATAACTTGGGCGTAAAGATTGATAATTATTAATTATTTCCATTACGAATAAAGCGAGCCAGGGACCAACCCCTGGTCGATGTTTTCACTCTTTATATGTAAAATATGCCATTATCGCGCATTTGTAAGAGAAAACTGAAATATAACTTTCGTGTAATCAAGATTCAAGAAACTTTAGAATTATAGCGTTTATTTTTCCGTGAAAGTCTTTACATATAATGTTCAAATTTATTTTTATTTTCGTTAAATTAGGTCAGATGATTCTTTAGAATTGTTTGTGGCGCGTGAATTTTTTTAAACTAAACTACTATTTTGCGATAAATAGGTATGGAAAATTTCAATCAGTTTTAACTGAAACGTTTCACCGATAGAACCGGAACTATTTATGCGTGTTATCGCAAACAATCTTGACTGGGCTTTTATTTAGAAATTTAGAGGTATAATCTATAAAGCATTTTGAGGTCTGTGCGATTATCCCACTTCTATGAACGGCATTAAAGATAGATGATAAACTACTATTAGCCAAACTATGTGTACTGATTAATATGTCTTGTAGTGGTGTAGATATGCTAGATGTAAATAAAGGTACTAGACACTTTATATTCGTTAAACATGGAATAATGTTAATTTTTGCTCAATGCGTGCAGGTTGAAAAGTGGCGGAACAAGCGCCGACGGCAACAATGGATTGTATAAATCCTACTAAATTAGAAATTCATACAGTTTGCGCAAGAGTAAAGATAAACTCGGTGAAATGGAGTCTACCGGTTGTAAGTGCATTGTAACACAATGAAGTATCTGATCAAATGTAGGGTTCGGTGGAACTTTGATAGTATAATGAAAACGGAATGCCGCGCTTTAAAACTAGAAGAATATCGGTCCCAGAAAATTTAATGACTGGAATTCGAATAATAATAATAATAACCGGGTTAAAAAAAAAATCAAGTGACAAACGAGCTCAAGTGCACACACAAATATTAATTTCAAGTGATAGACGAGTTCGTTAACTGGATCTGACATTTTAATCTCACCTAGGTCTTTTAAAAATTAAATTCTTCCAGATATTTTAATACTTTAATCAAATGCGATATAAAAATTGAAGGAAAATTGTTGTAAATTCGATTCGTTTTTCGCATATAAGAAGAAAAAATGTCTGAATTTCGTAAGATTGAGTTCTGAATATATAAAATTTTTATAAATTCGTTGTTTCATAATTTTCTTCTTCCACAAAAACTAAAAATATGAATATAAAAGTTTTCTTTGATAATAATAAAAAGTATTTTAATATTTAATCCGCGCTATAATATTCAAAAATTAGCGTGTAATAATGTAATAATGATACTTGTTTGCCATATATATATATATATATATATATACACCGTTATGAATTTGGACGTTATACGTTTATACTGTTAAAAAAAATATTATCCATTAGACTTTATTTCATAATATAAGATGATAACATTTATATCTACAGTATAGAATATGTTTTACAATTAGCTTAGACGGCGAAATAAAAAAAAAACTCTTATTTCTTACGCGGGCAATAATCATTTAATTACGGAAGTTAAGCAACCGTTTCCTAATATTTTTCTTACTCAGGGTAATCGCAGCCTGTATGTACGCAATCTATCACACGTGTTCCAACATCATAACCATACAGTCAGGTAACGGTTTATCAATTTTATACCAATGAGATCGTAACATTCGAAAGAAGCATAGATAAAATACTGTCGACTATATCTACAGAAACACACTACTGTACAGCTTGCATACATGTTTAGTGCGTGTGGATGATTTATATGCGTGACTACTTATTTCAAAGCGGTGTAGATCATAATGCTACGGAAATCGGATAAAGAAAAACATGAAAAGGTCAACCTGGATGTGTTATCATCGATTTATAAACTATCAAAGAAATTGTTCTCGAAAAGTATGTTATTATTAAGGTTGACACAACGTTCCTATCGATCAGTTTAAGTAGAAACATTTAACAATCGATCTGCTATATAGATAAGTTGTGGCCATCATTAACAGAACGTTGGAGGAATTGAAAAGTTGAAGTAATCTTTGTCGCCTATTGGAGTCTAATCTGTTCGGTGACAGTTCTGAATGTTGTACGAAAAGGCGAGCGAAATATTACGGTATAAAAGCGGCTGGAGTAGTACAGGGAAGTGAAACTTCCTATATATAAAGAATTAACCTTCAACGACAATACAGCAATAGCAACATTTAGATGATACTGTATTATTGGCTACTATCGACAGTGTCACAAATAGGGCATAAACTCGCATTAGGAAGCGAACTGTTCATGCGTTGTGCACACACTAAAACGTTATAGTTGGAAATTCTAAAATGAAAGCTCGTCGGATTCGATGCAATTATATCGGTTAATGAAAAAGTAGATTCCTCTTCTATGCTTCAACTTCTGCTATATGAGATAATTAACAAACCTATTTAAACGTACGGTCTTTTCACGTCAGTCTATACCGGCAGATCTCGGGGTAAACAATTTTATTATTAAAACATTAAAAACGAAGTATTAAGAAATCCGTAATTAATTCGGTTGAAAATCCGGCGTGTCATATTAATTCGTTTACGTAAACTTCTCCAGCTTGGGCTTTAAGTCGTACGAACCTTTACTCTAAACGGCATCCAGTTATTTTTGTATTTTTCTCCTAAAGGTTAAAAAAAAAATTCATTTCTAATGGCTGGACAAACGAAGTTATTTTCCCGAAGATCATATACATACGTATACAAATAAATTTATTTATTTTTTTGAAACGGATGGTTAGTACGTAGATGTAAATAATAAAGCATCTCGAACAGTGTACACGAAAATGTGTTCTGTGGCGTATATATTCGTAGGATCGTAGGATAGGTAAGTGGCATCCGAAAGAATAATTAACTCAGATATGTGTATATGCACTTGAAAAAATATATAATATATACCTACATGCACATATATAGGAATTATGTGTGTACTCGAAAAAATAAATTATATATATATATATATATATATATATATATATATATTTATATATATATAGAACAAGTGGTCAGTCTTATAAGGATGAGAATGATGGAAAAAAAAGAACTATTAGGTAGTAAGTGTCCGGACAATTCCAATAAGAAATGTGAAAGAAAATAAGACGATAAATACGGTGAATGGTATAGGAGTGGAACTGTTAATGAGCGACCTGGGAGTTAGGACGAATAATTCGGGGTACCGGCCCACCGGCGACCGACGCTAACGACTAATCGAAGGGACTCTTACTCGGCGTATATTTTAACATATCAGCCGGTGCTCATTCTGTTAGTAACGCTACCGCCACTTTCAGGATTGAAGATGACCACTAAGGTAATCTAACCAAAGGTAGGCAGCTGGTCAGTTCAAGTCCACACTATGTTTACGCGTATACGTAGGTAAATAAATAAATATATACATACATGTATATACATACATGTATATACACTTATATATATATATATATATATGTGCGTGTGTATATAAATATATGTGTGTGTGTGCGTTTATATATGTGTACGACTTAAAACGCATTCGAAGGTAAATGACCCCCGAAACGATGTCTTCCTATTTTTTTTCTCGGTTATTTTTTATTTTTACTTTTGTTCATCTTTGTTTTTTTGTCGGATTGTTTTTATTTTATTTTATTTTTTTAAATATTTTTGTTTTGTTTATTTTTAGTAATTTGATTTTTTCTTCCATTCTTTCGATGCCTCAATCTCACTGTTCTTCTGGCTACCTGTGAAAATAGTATCTGTAATGTACGTACTAAAAATATATAAAACTTACACTCCTATGTATTACATACATACATTTATATGTATGTATACACGCTCTCATGTTTACGTATTAGCTAATCCGCTGCTCATACTATTGCGTACCGTTCTGACTTATATACACGTATGCATGTATATATATATATATATATATATATATATATATATATATATATATATATATATGTATACACATGCGTATGTACTTATTCACAAATCAATATTTTTTTTTACTGGTGTACTTGACCCGCGGAAGAGAGCCATCTGCTTGTGGCACTATTATCGATTTCGTGCGTTTCCACCATTATTACGGGACGTGAGCCGATGCATTTCCTCATTAATTATCTCACGGTTCTCACAAATGCACATACACATTTATGTACAGTACATATATATACATTTTATACATACATATATATATATATATATATATATATATGTATGTATGTATATACAAAATAAGTAGTACAAGTAGCTAAGGAGTATGTAACGGAGAAAAATATCCGAATCATATTTAACCTTGTCAAGGTGAGACCGCAACTGACCCTATACTATGGAATGGCCTGCCGCTGTCGCCAGTTCTGCTACTGCCATAGCCGAGAAAAAGAAATACCTATTGCCTTAGGATTATAAAAGTTATTGAACGTTCGAATGATCTGAACAACACAAGCCTTAGTGTAAAACTATATTGGCTTGCTTAATAAATGTATCAGAATATAAAAAACCCAATTGACGTAAATAGATTACATAGAATGACGACTAATTTTTTAGAATAAACAATATATACATATATATATCATATATACATATATATATATATATATATATATATATATATATATATATATATATATATATATATATATATGTATGTAATATGTATGTATAATATGAATAAGTTTTATTTAATATAACTTATAAAAATTATTAATAATATTACCCAAATTATTATTTTTCTTATTTTTCATTAGCACTAGAATATTATAAGTTTGTGTTGTTATACTAGATCATTGCTAGGGAAGGTATATTTTTCACTTATATTTATGAGAAAGCTCTTCCGTTTATTATTATAATTATTTTTTTTAAATCGTCATCCTAACTGGCGCACGGTCGGTTCCTCTTTCCTTATGTTAGGACACATTTCATTACTTTATTTATCGGCCATCTTTTCACCCAGTATGACGTCGTGGCTTTCCCAATTCCATTTACCGATTAGTAGTTAAGTTCACCTTTCTCCTTGGAATTTAATTTTGTCTAGGACGTTAGAAATTTATCTTTTAAAATTATTTCGACAGATTCGGTATATAATTTTTCTATTGTTACCGCCTTTTTAAGTCGACGATGTGAGTAAGCGATTATCGAAAATTATATTCTTAAGGTATAGCGGAATGTCGCTTTCAGTTAAATCGACTTATAGGGTTGCTCGGTGTCCGGGGAATTGTTTCACGAAGAATTTGCTCGTTGTCTCCGGGTATTTTCTTCCATAATAATCCACCTAACCTAATAGAAAGGAATTTTTCATTACAATTTTACGACTAAGCGAAACGTGCACACATACACACGCCTATATAACGCCTACTAATGCCAATTTCAAAATTTAATATAAACCCCCCTGCGTATTTCAATTTCCTTGTAAGTTTAATAACGTCACCATCATTATGCGGAAATTCCGACCTAGCGTTTCGGGAGAATAGTTCGTACCGCAACTAGCTGATTACGTCATTGCTAGTATATCGATTGGTTAATTAATCGTCGTATGAACGTTTATAGCGAAATTTCGAATCAATTCGTTCGGTTTATCGCAAATTATTACGAACTTTCGCTCGTATCCCGTATGTGTCATTTTACCCGAAGACGACCTATCCGAAAGAAAAAAATTAAAAAAAAAGACCGATTACAATTAGTGATGCAATATGAAATCATCAGTTAAAATACACGCTTAGATACATGTATATAATATATGTATACATATAAATATATACAAACAATACATATATATATATACATATATATATACACATATAAATATACACACACATATATACACATACATACACACACACATATATATATAATCATCATCGTCACGGTGTGCTATGTCCGTTATCGAACGTCGGCTATTGATTTTCTAATTCATCATCTATCTGATGCATTCCGAAACAGTTGAACTGTATTTGCCTTGTACCAGTGTGCTAAGTTTTTCACCTATGTTGTTTATCTCCTTTCTCGCGATCTCGTCTCGTATAAGAATATGTAATGTATTATATTGTGTCGGGTGGCCGTGTCCAAAATATTTCAGTTCTGGATGTTCGAATTCTATGACTATTTTGCCGCTTTTATTTAAACAACTTCTTCTCAGTTCAATTTACTTTAAGAATTCTGTGATATAGCCACGTTTCAACGGCATCTAGTTTTTACTTTAACGTCTTTGTTTAAGTGCAATACCGACACATACAGTGTATATATATATATATATATATATATATATATATATATATATATTAGGATTTATAAATAGTACTAAACAGGTAAAATAAAACTAGTAGCACCTGCCAGTGATGTTCAAACATTCCTCATATCCGGTATTCAACAGCAGTGGATCCAGAGATGGACCGACATACCAATGAAATCAAATTCGCTTTGTCTTCTGAAAACAGTTCCACAACCATCTGTAACCACTATACCTGGAAGACGAAATGAAGTGGTTTTGTCTCGCCTACGTATGGGTCACACCGTGTTAACACACGCTTATTTGCTGCGACAAGTGAGCCCTCCTCTCTGTACTTTTGTAACACTCAATTAACTATACTACATATATTAATCGTCTGTCATTTATATGCAAATATTCGTTCCTCCCTAAACATGCCTACATCTCTTCCACTAATCCTTCAAAACGTACCTTCTTCTGAAAAAACACTCCTGTCTTTCTTTAAATCATGCAATCTATATAATCGAATCTAAAGTCTCCTTTCTCTGTGCGTCTGGCCCTTGTTGCAGTACGTAGCACGGTTAAAATAAATTTAAAAAATGTATATCCTTGTTGCAGTACATAGCACGGTTAAAATAAATTTAGAAAATGTATATATACACACGTGAGTGTATATATATATGCATATATAATTGAAAGAAAAGCCGGGAAGACCTCATGGGCTGGAACACAAACGAAAAATACAAGGACATGCTTATTGTATAAATAAAATAAACAGAATGTAGTCTCTAGGTTTCTTCATGGCTTTCAGAGCAGTAAGAGAGTCACTTGCTATTAAAATTTTCCCTCTGATCCAAATTACATCTGATATACTGAATGGCTTTGAGAATGGCGAAAGCCTATATTACAAAATTTCGGGAATCTAAACAGTTTGGTGTAATTTAGATGAGGAATATAAAATGCTGCACTAGTAAGTTAACATACCGTATTTTTTTTAACCATCTATAAAACGTACGCCGAGACTTAAAAATTCCAAAATTGTCATCGATAAAACTATCAGGTTTGCCTGTAAACACGCGAAAAGACTGTAAAAGTACACTAGTGCCGAAGTCATACAGCTCCCGAACAACTTTCAGCATTTGAAAACAATACCACTTAGTGAAGTATCGAATAAATCGAATTTACTTTCGTTGTATAAGTCTTCACACATGCTTTCAACTTCGTCATCGTTATTGTCCATTACACGTGTAGTCCTGGCGATAATCTTATAAAAATGATTCGTGAATGCACGTCGCATGTGTGTAAGCGCATATTATTACCTAAAAATGTAGTTTGTTTACTTTCACCGACAATTAGAAAAAATACACTCACACTCGAAATCCAACCGCAACGAAGATCGAATATACGTAACAACTTGTATAATCAATAATCTCTACCATGTCATTAACCGATTTATCCATAATAAATTAACCGGTATAATTACATTTTGGTTCATCAACTGTAGACCTAATATTTCGATGAATTCTTCGGTTTATTATTATTTATTATAAAATCAATAAATTTCATATCCTACTTTTTCAAGCTGAGAAATCAATAGATACTCAAAGTTCAAGACGTCCTATTACGAGTAGACGTCTTAATTATATCACAACGACAAACTACGAAATTCAGAAATTATTTAAGAAAAAAATATAAAAATAATATTTTCTATACGCAGGATCTATTCGATTGCTAGGAAATATTCGACTTAAGAATCTATACTTATCTATATCAGTTCTGGATTTTTTGCTTTTGCGTAAAGAGCTTATCTCTGTCAAAGACCATATATGTGAAATATCTCATCATCGACCCTTTCTGCAATTATAGCGTTCGTGTAAGAAAAGAAACAGACGGCGATGTTGTGTTTAAAAAAATAATAATTACATAACCAGAAGCCGTGGGTAACTTCTAGTAATTAATACATTTCGGTTCGTAATTAATCTCGATCGGATTTGTAAATTTTTGTATTATAATCATTTCTGAAATTTTTAATTTAATATTTTTAATTCGACGTTAATAAAATTATTCTATTCACGCCTATTGTAATTGTTGGGTAATTTTGTTCCGCCGGATATATATGTATATATATATATATATATATATCAGCATCGGTGCCGGCGAATGAAGCCTAAGATATTATTGTTTGCTTGTTAGAAGTTGACCGCACACGTTCGTCCGTTTGCAATAGGGGCAACCTTTAACGCCGACAGGATACCACAGTCAGTTCCAACCATGGTCAATAACCTCGAGCAGCCCAGTTCCGTGTAGCTCTCTGTATACATTGCAGTTCGCCATTTAAAGAATCCATTTATAATAATTAATAATAATAACAATAATAATTATTATTATCATAATAATAAATGATAAATAAACATAAACAATAAAAACCGGTAATAATATCATTAATAACGATAGCAATGATGATAATAATGATAATATTTAATAATAATAATAATGTAATACGAGAATTACTACGTAAGAATGTAGATACGTATTTGTCAGATAAATGACAGGTACATAGCGAATTAATTTCCAGAACGGAAGGTTTTATGGTGACGATCCGAGATTGAGCAAAGTAACAAGCAGTTACCAAAAAAAAGGTATAATATATATATATATATATATATATATATATATATATATATATATATACATATATATACATACGATGGAGAACAAATGAAACAAGTAAAACAATAAAAATATTCCGGTAATATTGTTGCAGAAGATGGAAATATTAAACAATATATAAAGGAGAGAATTGCAATTGCAAAATTAGCGTTTAATAAAAAACCAAGCTTATTAGCATTGAAAAATATCCAAATGGGAACGAAGAAAAGATTTATTAAAGTATTCGTGCGGAGTATACTGGTGTATGGGTCAGAAACGTGGAATTTGAACAAAAACGAAAGGCGACAACGCGACTGGAAGCGTTCGAAATCTGGTGCTGGAGAAGAACGGAAAGGATGTCTCGGACGGAAATGATAAGAAATGAAAAAAATATTAGAAAGTGTCAATGAAAAATGAAGTCTAATGAGAACACTTAAAACGAGAAAACTTAAATTGGACAAATATACAGAAACTATGGATACCTAGTACAGGTAATAGAAGGAACCATGGAACGGAAAAGACCAAAAAAATACCGAGGAGAAATATCTAAAACAAATAGAAGGAGATGTAAAAGCCGAGAACTCTGGAAGTATGAAGAAAGTGGCTGTATCCAGAAACTTTTAATCACGATTGTCCACCAATCTGTTAATAGATTGAGGAATTAAGAGGAAGTATATCATTTAGAGAACTGAAGTATTTCGGTGATAGGTGCAAAATATAGTGGAAGCAATAAACATCATTTTAGTCGGTTGCGAAAAGTTAACATCACCACCACTTTATATGACATAACGCCAAGAAATTCCTGGAATAGTATTAACTGATAAAACTGAAACATATAATATTATAATACGTATAAGAATAAACCGAGTACTTTGATAGGTATCGTCACTGTAGACAACGGAAATAAAGGTAGTATCGTTAAAATAACTTGGAAACAAAGGAATAACATTAAAAATTTTTAATAATATAGGTGTTAAAATCTACAATTGCCACGTTATATATATATATATATATATATATATCCCCGCCTGGGAGGTACTCTGTACCTCTTCAGGCCGGAGTTCTAACTGGAACGGGGCGCGTCCACAGGTGGAGGATAGTGGAATGGCCTACAGATATGTAGGTTAGCTGCGAATAATCAATAAGCAGTCGTGGGCCAAGAACGGCAAATGGCGGAAAGCCTCGTGCAGGTGATTCCAGTGGCGGCAGGGTAAGAAGACAGGAGGATGCAGATGATGGGCAGTTTGAGGAACTGTCTACTAAAAGTCTACATAAATCCTAGGACATTCTTCCCCTCAGCGGATCTAGGTCGCCGTAAAAACCTTGCACCATTACCTCCTCAGTAACAACCCGCTGCCTTGCGGTCAGAATTTTTATCTAAAGGCTAGGCGGTCACACCGAAATAATTTTAGCACAGTTTAATCGCTAAACGTTTTTTATTGCAAAGCTTTCGATAGTTACGTCATTTTCAAGCATACACAATAAATATTACATCTAGATCAGATTCGAAAATAAATATAAAATCAACACCACGACTAGATGGGGATCGATCGCAATCTAATTAAACTTAGGATGTTTGTAACGCTTGCTAAGTTAGCTATGTTACAAATTTAACTAGCCCAGCTGCGATAACCAATAATAATAATAATTCAATTTTATAAATCACGACGCGAATTATAATATTTTATTAATTAATCGTATACACAGGAATATAAATTCGCGCGAACTTCGGATTTCATGTACTAGTTGCGATCGACTCGATAACACAATGTGTCTCTACATCTGCTAAACTCAACACTTTAATATTAAATCACATACGATTACACTCGTACTTGATCATAATCATGTTCAATAACATTCGTAACAAAAATCCGAAGTTGGTATTTCCAAGTTTTAATGTAATTAACCCTCGTAATTGGCTACATAACGTACATTTACATTTCTTTATATACATCGGTACCACGTTAGAAAAATTTCCACCTACATATATATATATATATATATGTATATATATATATATGCAACATGCGTTATCTATTTGGCCGAGGTCATTTAACCATTACCTGTCGCATCGGAATTCGTCTCATTTAGATGGTAGCCTAAATTTTCAAATAAGATTTGTTTAAAAAAAATACTTTCGACAAATAAAATTTACAAAGGTCGATGTAAAATACGCGTTGATTGTTAGCCTGGTAGAATAATTAAAAAATGTTCTACTAGCGTTATTTAAAACCGGTGGAACGAATCGGTCGACTAAACCCTATTTCGTCAGCGTCAGCCTCACCCCATTTCAAATTTGACCTCAAAATTTTTGCGTCGTTATCTTGATCGAGATATTAAAAAAAAAAAAAGTTGCTACGTTGGTTAGCAAATGGTTCGTGACGTTAGCATTTCATTTGTGCTGGTTTGTACCGTTATTACGTTCGCTCGTGCCACTTTTATTTTCAAACAATTGCGGGGTCAAAGTTGGACGCTCGCGCGCATTTCGAATTTCCATCTGAAAATTTTATGTGTCGTTTGTACCTTCGTTACTAGTTACGTTTGTACACTTTCCGTTCGCGAGATATTTAAAAAACCACGTTGAGAAAAATTAGGAACCTTTCATTTTCAACTTGCACTCTAAATGTTTACTATGGTATTATTGGTTGGCCTTGTTTTTAATTTGTTTAAATGTATCGAAACTAAGCTGCGTTAGCTAGCTTTTTAATTATCGACATTAAAATTTTGTTGTGCCAACTATGCTCTATTTGTATCCATTTTTACCGTTTTCAGTTACGTTTGAACCTATTTCAATTTTTCGAGATATTTTCATAAAACCGATTTCATAATTATCATCTGAAACTTTAGCGGAAATAGTAAATAATAATTAATATTAATAATGACAATAATAATAACAATAAAAAAATACGAATTAAAACATTTATATAACAATTACGATAGCGTCATATTACGCTGCCCCATTTTATCCTAATATATCATTCGCCCTGGTGTTTGCGCGGAAAAATGATCCCTACTACGATCCTGAATTGAAATATACGACAAAAAAAAAAAATATTTTTAAAATCAAATTTTTTACATATAAAAAGACCACAAAACTTTTCGGCTGCTATTAAGCTATTATCGAGTGGAAATAAAAAAATTAAAAATAAAAATATATACAATTTTTAAAAAGTATTAATTTGAAAAATAAAACAAAAAATAGAACAAAATTTAAAAAAATGTTTTCTAAATTAATTTTTTTTTACGTTTTATTTTTCCAATTTAAATTTTTCTTAAATTGTATATATTTTTAAAATATTTTTATTTTTTATTTCCACTCGATAGTAGAGCTCCGAAAAGCGTGTCTTTTTATATATAAAAAATCTGATGATTTTAAATATGTTTTTCGTCGTTTGTATTTTAATTTAGATCTCGTAATCGGAATAATTTTACCACGCAAACAACACAGCTAATGTTTGAAATATATAGTAGGATAATGACGTAGACTAAAACAGGAACATATATCGTAATCGTTATATAAATGTTTTAATTCGTATTATTATTATTATTATTACTATTTGCATGGTTTTTACCGTCGTAATATTTCTAATTATTATTATGGTAATATTAATTATGACGTCATCGATCGTATTACTACGATATATAGAAAAATCGGTACACTAGATTCGATTCGATTTCGCCGAACTATATCAGCGTTTGTAGGTCAATAATAGTGACGTAACGCCACATATAAAAAACGTCTTATAGCGATAATTGCGCAATCCGACAGCCGACTATGACGTAGAGTTTAAGAAACCCTGAATGTTCAAATTTTGTCGGTCATTGACTTTTTAGCTTATTATCTATAGAAAACAAAATAAGGAGCGGCTCACCTACAAGTATCTATTATTACTCTGCTACTAGTTTCATCTTGTTTACATATATACATACATATATATATATATATATATATATATATATATATATATATATATATACATACATATTAGGCTAATGAATGTTCTTACTTTTGTCTCATTCGCTCTTACTATACGACGTATTTATTTACGCGTGTATGTCTGGTATAAAAATAGTATGTTATACACGTTGCGCTTTATATGTGTTTATTTTTATATTTAATAGGCTTATATTCATTGCCGTGAAAAGTATTTTATATAATAAGACAGAAGTAGAACATACTGTATGATGTACACTCACGAGGTACGTTAGAAGTACTATAACCATTGCACGCCTACGAAAGCGCATATATATGTAATGTATCGTCGTGTTAATGAAAGAACTTTGAAGTAATATATTTTTTATTTTTTGATTCAACGTCTTACTATATATATATAATAAGCCTGAAGTCTTCAACATCATCAACCTACATCGTGTTTATTCGATAATTATAATGTTTATTGTTGAAATATCCGATGGTGCATCTCTCGTGTAGAGATGTGAACGATTAGAAGTAGGAGTTGAGTGAGCGTCTACGTATAAGTACAAATTGTCGTTGTTAGTTACGTGTGAGTGAGTTGCTGATATTTTTGATAGGATGGCGCTTGATAAGACTTCAAATAACCATCACGGTTGATTATGAATGTAGGTAGGTGTATAGAGATGTCTGTACGCTATTGTAAGGTTTCCGAGTACAATATTAAATTCCGGACCTTTTACCAGCAAACGTCCGCGATGATTATTAAATGAAGTACAACCGATCAGGCTTCACGAATAATATTAGAGCACCCAGGTTATCGTCATCGTCTACGATTAATAATAAAATTCGTTATTATTACTAATTAATCGCTACTAATAGTGGTAATAATAAAAGATAAATTAGTAAAAAGTAATATTAAATTTTCAACGTGTTACAAATCCATTAGCGGATACTGAAGAAAACAGTTAAGATTCAAATATTGAAAACAAGATGGATTGATCGTAGCCAATCCATAATTTGTTGCTGATGGGCATGTAAAGATCGAGTTCGTTCTCGAGAGTCTGATCGATTACGTAAATTTATATCAATACCTTTTAAGAAGTACGAAGCTGATCTGCCGTAAAATAATGACGAAAGTCCAATATTAAGTTTTTACAACGGATAGCAAATTCACACGCATACATTAATTTCGCAGAAATTCAGATCTCGGTAGGTCCAGATTGTCTATTGCGCGGATGTTCACTATCAGACAGAGTTTACAAGTCGTGCGTATATCGTGCAAAAATTTTATTACCATCGTTGGAAACCTCATACGGATAAATTTAGACTAAATACTCGGACATCATAGATTTAAACAGACGTATTTATCAATAAATCAATTTGAAATTACGCGTATTTCGATTTCTCGCTGTTAAATTCTGATTTTTTTATTTTTTGGATTTGTATAAATCGGGTTTTTGTCGCGTTACCCTGTATGCAAAAAATAAATGTAAATTAAATTAGTAATATTTCACTATTTAAATTTCGTAAGTGTTCTTTGTTCGAAGTATCCATCTTTTTTTTCCCACATACATTTATACGAACATCGAATTGATAATAACAAATTCTTAAGGAAGTACTTATCGTGATAATGCTAATATAAGTGTGTGTGTGTGTGTGTGTGTGTATATCAGATGCAACGGCGTTCAAAAAAAAAAAAACACAAAAAAAAGTTCCATCGTTATCGTATCACGAATGCCTTATATACGCGTAGTTCATCTCTCAATTAATAAAATTAATCCGAGGTGAATTGGACATGTAGCGAGATATTAATACTAAATTGTCCAAACGAGTGGAGTCGAGTACAAGACATATTGGACGTCCTCGTTCGAGGTATAGAGATTGCACGCCACTTGTACTCAACGAGTGCGGTATAGAGCTTGCCCGGAAGAACTGGCTTAGAATCGATCGATATGGTCTTTAATATCGCTTAAAGGCGGTGAAAACGTCTTGCAGCTGGACGGTTGCGTGTAGCGATTGCGGCAAATGGTCTACCCTCAGGCAACGGTGCCCCCATACACGATGTCGAGTATACTAATGAATGAATATATATATATATATAATATAAAAATAAAATAAAAACACAGTTTAATTACTATATATTTTTTTATTTATTCTTTATTTGTGTGAAGTTTTTTCGACAATTACGTCATTATCAAGAAAAACGTTACATATAAATTAACATTAAATACTTTTATAACAACAAGTTATATATTTGATATACATTTAACTACGTAGAAGTAATTTATTCTCAGATTTATTCTGACAATAATCCGTAAAACCGATTTTAAAATTAATTCTTCGTCAAAATTGATCGTATTATTTCGTAAATTTATTATTATTTCTATGTTTCAAAATTTACAATTCTTCTAATTTCTGAAATTTATATTGTACGTGTGAAATTTTTATATCATCCGATTTATATTTTATAAGTTACGTTTTTCTTCTGTACAGTGTTTCAAGCAACTTGTCGCCATTTTCGTTTTTATACGAAGATAAGTCTTAGTCTATTATTTATTTGTCTCTCAATTTCACCTATATGAAATTTATTACATTTGCGCAGTTTATTCCCTATACTTCAGATTTTTGTTATGTCTGATTCTCTTGTATTTTATCGTTGCAAATCGATTTAAATAATATTCGATTATTTATCGCTATCTTAATTTTGTACTTTTTAAAGATTTTAAGGAATTTATAAATATATTATCCTATATATTTAATTGATCTTAAAGAATTTTCTTTTTTATTTTATTGAGTATTCTTATTTTTTGGTTTGATTGATTTATTATATTCGGTTTGTATTTATTTTTGCTATTATATATATATAATGAGCGAAATATGTGAGTTGGAAAGGGACAGAAACGAATTATCTGTTTTGATTTATGAAAATATGTATAAATTATCGCCAAAAAATGATTCGTAAAATTATGGTCGGTATTGTCTATTTTAAACCACCGTCGTGGGAGTTATAAAATTTTGGAAAAGAAGAGATAATTCGAATTTTTCTGCAGTTTGAAATTCCAAAATGCAGTTAAGTTTCGTATCTGAAATTTACATTTTGACCCTAGCGCGCATCTATTTTTTTTTACGTCCAGTTTCAGATTTCGAGATTTCGGGATTTTGGAGTCCGAAAGTTAATACATACATATATACATACATACATATATATATATGTATATATTTAAATTAAATTCGGGGTATTGCGTCTATTATATGTACGATCGTTATACAAGTATTTTGCAATAGAGATTTCGTAAAATAGATTATTTTATTTCTCAATTTTTTTAAAATTCGTGTCTTTATGTCGTATTTTTACAAGATGACGATAACGTACGAGGATATAACTTACAGGCCCGTCGTTTAACGTATAAATATCGTATACGGAACTTGGGAAACGATAATTCCGTTTTATTCTCGGTAGGTGCGTCGTCCTGTTAGCGAGAACATTGTCCCGGGGAATCGAGCGGAAATTTACAATTTCTTTTCCTATTACGACGTTACATTTTCTTCCGGCTTGACGCAAAATATGAAACGTAAAATTCCAATACTCGTTCTTTATGTCCGTTTAAATTCCGCCGATAACAAAATATGCACAGCGATTGATAACCGAATATTTTTCAATTTCTCTCTGTATCTGTTATTAAATCAGCGGCGTTGTACGATAAGTTATCGGCGCCACGATATATAAATGGTCCGCGTGCGGAAGTAAGCCTATTTGGTGTAAATTAAATGTCAAGTTGGGGTGCAGTTCGAATAATATTCGGGTGCGGTTCGTTTTATTTACGTTGGAAAAAGTCTAAAAAATTAAAAATACCTACGTAATCGATAATGGAGTATGTTATCTACGTAAGCACGGCTATTTTAACCGAGCTCTACTTAAATCGGCATATCGTTCCTTACAAGATACGCTGTTGGAAAATTAGTTACGAGAAAAATAACCCGGAATATTACGTTATGCGTGCAAATACGACCCGCGATAAATGACGCGAAACACTAGAAGTAATATGTACGACAAAAATAATCCAAACACAAACAACTTAATGGACACTTAAGGATCGCGCGTGTTATAGCTTAATCTACGGTAGAGACTAGAGAGAATGATCTAGATAGAAGAAATAGCCGTACCGGGTTAGAAACTTGTATTTTTTAATGGGACCGTAATTTTCGGAATGATGATAACATTTACACACGCAACAGTTGATCAATATACAAAAATGCATCTTGCTCGGATCTGACTAATAATAATAATAATAATAATAATAATAATGACTATATTAACTGATAAAACAATAGAACATAACAGACCTGATATCATTTAATAGATATGATAATTAAATTATGTTATATAGCCGTACCAGATAGTCTAAATATTGATAAAGTATATTCCGGAAAAAAAAATAAATATGAAAAAACTTACAGAGCAAATGAAACGAATGATGAAATTCGATGTTGTAAAGATTGTACCATTGGTAGTTGGAAACGATAGAATTATATTTAAAAGCCAAAACATCAATATTTTTCACTGTTCATTATTACGCTACTTATTACATACATAAAGAATCAAACGCTTTCGTCACCTTTTATAATTCTTAAGCAATAATATAATAATAATATTAATAATTTTGGGATAGAAATTTGTATAATAAATCTTTAGCTAATGATTTTAAACGTATACGACGATATTTCAACATTACGATAAATTTCGGTTTTTTTGAAAAAAATTACCATACGTATAAATTTTATTACGCGGCCAGATTTATTTGTAAACTTTTTTTATTTTTTCATCTTTAATCGTTAATCAATTATTTAAATCGACGTGTTTATTTTTTCACGCACGCGTTGATGCATCAATACACGTGTCTATGGAGTTTGGTTTAGGGTTAGCGTTTCTTCATTCTATCCTAGTAATGTTATTTCATATTTAAAGACCGGTTTCGAAGTGTGTGTACGTTTCTAAACAAACGCAAACAATATGTGTATAATAAATAAATAAATAATGAAATAGATTACTTTGGCCGGACGAGGATAAAAGAGGTGTTATGGCGGAGAGTCGAGTAATTTGCCGGAGGGGTTACTATTCATTTTTCTTACCTGCGACCGGTATTATTTGTGTGAGTAATTTTCTACTGGGGTATATTTTCACGGCAGATGATCAATAACAAAATACTCACACATTAACTCATCTTGCGCAGGTAAAAACTATACCCAGCAACACGTATATATATATATATATATATATATATATATATATATATATATATATATATATATATATTTCTAGGTAAAAATGAGTGAATACCAATGCGCATCCATATATATTGGATGTATTTCAGTGTTGTTATTATACACCGTACGTATAGTATTATAGCGTGGCATTCACTCATCATGACTGACGGCTCACTCACTAGCTTGTCTGTTAGTGTAGGCGAGTTGACCTAAAAACTTAAAGCGAGCATCTGTGTTGTTGAACATCGTTCTCTTCCTGGTTCAATAACATCATACGTATATTTAGCAGATATACATACGTGTATATATACCTGTATTCAATTGGATCAATGTGTCTGTATATAATGCGTGCAAGTTTGTATGTCTATTTATGCTTCGTTGTTTCTAGTTTCATTTTATTGTGTATATATATATTACACATGTATATATATATGAATAATCTCGTTGGTTCATTGTGGGCTTTTAATATTGAAAACATTCTGATATCTTCCTCATATATCTAATGTTACAATGTTTGCTTTAGTCTCCGCGGATAATCCCAATCGAAGTATCTAGCACCGTTGATTATAACTAATGGCGCCCAATTTAACTAGGAGCAAAACGTAAAGAATAGAACGCATCAACCAATGCTAACAACGATGTATTGTAGAAAATGTGGAATCTATAAATATATAATTTTAAAAGTGACCAAAATAAATTCTTGTTTCGACGAATTTCTTGTGGAAAGTAACAATTGCGTCAGTATATTACGTATATATAGCATTTAATAGGATTCAATTTTATTCTTCTTAATATATTACCCGTGTGTGTGCGCGCGCGTCATTACCATCATTTTATAATTATATGAAACGCATTATGCAAAGGCTGGCGAACCACGACGTGGATATAAATTACAGATTACAAAATCGAACATCGGGATGTATTATATACGTATATCATTAAAGGTATTCCGTCTGTTGATACGTTTTTAAATATATATATATATATATATATATATATATATATATCGAATAAACAAGTAGATCGGTCATGTGTTAAGACATAATGAGTTACTGCTAGAAATAAAATAAGAAAAACCAGAAGGTAAACTATCAAAACGAAGACCGAGAAAAAGATTTATGAATCAACCTATTCGACATAATGGAGTGAGGAAGAAGTAAAACCATTAATCAGAGGAGAAGAATCAAAGGAAAGATCACGGATTTGGATAGTTTGAAGGGCCTCTGTTAATCATTTAATTAAATGACGGATACTACATAGTGATTTCATATATATATGTATGTATGTATGTGTTATATATGTGTGTGCGCTACCGATTGAAAATTCCCTGAATTAACCGGTTTTTTTCGATCGTTTACGTAAGAAAACTTCGCTACAACATTAGACAGGTTGAAAAAATCGTAATTTTTTCCATTTACAATATTTTTTAATTTATCACGGCGGCAAATTTTTTTTGATAAGATTTATCGACTGAAAGTTAAGTATTCGTTCGTTTAGAATATGTTATTGTTAATTGTATTCCTTATGAAATATTATAAATTCACGAAAACGACAACAACTACAGCAACATCAATAATAATAATAATACATTCGTCATCCAAGTCAAATATCGTAATTCCTCGGATCAATGTTTAGTCAGATGTATAGTATTTAAACGCATGTAAAAAATTTTAAATTACATCCCGGGGTTCGGCAAGTATACAGTTCGACGTGCCAGAATTTTCCCGCAATCATAGGTCCGATCCTCGGTGCTTCACCACTTCCATATATATATGCTTTTTTTACGTTCTCACGTCTCCTATTCTGTTGAGCGTCATTAAGTCCTGACGCGGTGTTTGTTCCTTTCAATCGCAATACCCGCTCATTTTCTGCATATACGAGATCGCTGTAACTGCATTTAAAACCTCAAACTCTTTCCCGACATTAGGCACGTTGTTGCTACTACCACTTGTTTATACATCGGGTAAATCCTGTGTAGCTGTTTGGTTTTTTTTTTCTACATACACGGCTAATATAGGTCTGATAATTTAAGAGGTAAATATTTCCATAAAAATAGTCTGTTTATTCTTGGATATTGTCATCTTCACCTCGATGAGTTTCTTGAACGTACAGAATGTCACATCTGTGAATCCTTACGGAAATGATGATGATAATAATAATTATTATAATAATTATAATAATATTGCGTGTATTTATAAATATTATTATTATTACGTATATGTATTTTTATATTATTACATCGTATATTGTTTATAAAAAAATTATAATTGTTAAAAAAAAAACACGAACACGCTGAAACATTATTCTAACAATAATGTAGCGCCATAATAATGATGAATTAATGCGGTTAACTAATTTTAAGGTTAATAATAATAATTACTATTATTTATTATGTTACACCTTTATTAGGAATTCGAACATCGATCCGTTTAGTCCATTATGTAGAATAATAACAACAAAGAATAGTGTGCGTTGTAAGTAAGTTCCGAGTAAGACGATGAAGATGATTAAGTTATTAAACGACTATTTTATTATTTCGAAGATAATCCCTCGTGTTTATATTTAATCGTTAATAAATAAAATAAAATAAATGCCCCGTAAATCATCCGGACGAGAAGAAAATTCCAGATTTTAACATTATTCAAAGTGACGTCACGACTATGTTCCGGAATAATCCGGATACTGTTTAAACAATACATAAAGCTTCCAACGAGTATATCTAATACGAATATAAATTTTGCTCGGTATTTTTTTTTCTTTTTGTAAAATCGTGTTTTTTTTTTTTCGGGAAATATATTTAGATAAGAAACACGTAAAATTAGTAATTTTTACATATACTTTAATCGTGCAGAATTTCGTTTCATCATTTTCCGAGGTTATAACCGGAAAATTTCAGTTTGGAAAAATATTACGTCTTGTCGGAAATTATTTTTTCCTTGAAATAACTCTTTGGTAGTTAAAAAAATATTTTCGGACAAACGATGATACTCGAGATATAACATTTTATTTATCAAAGTGGAAGTTGTTTAGCTCATAACACTCGGTTAACGACCACGCTGAAATTTTTAACGTGGGGGGCCAGTCCCCCACAAAAAAAAATCGTAATTATCACGTTTTTAATTAGGTAAATTACGCGTATGTAGAAAATTTCATCCGAATTTTTACAGCCGTTCTCGAGATATATAGGAGAATTGCTCGTTTAAGAAGATAGGTTACTACTGGCCAGTTTTACAACCATCTATTCAGTGTAAAGTAGGAACGATAAAACCCCACACTGTGCGATGGCCTTCAAATGAAGTATAAATTTTAATTACTTATCGAATGAATACCAATATATTATCCAGATTTTCTATTCTACCCACGTTTTCGCTTACTTGGTTCCTAAAGTTCGATGAATGAGATTTTAAAATTCCAGTATAAAGCGGATTACACATTACAATAGAAACACACATCATAATGGTGCTTCTCCTGATAGAAAATTGCGTACATCCATTTCCCGGAGCGAGCTCCACGGTGCATTGGTCGCGTTATCAATTCCAGTTTTCTTCTTTCTATTGTTGGTTTTTCTTCCATACATAAATATATGTGTGTGTTTTTTTCGCATTACTCATTAGAACGTTTGTAAGCTAAGTAGTGTAGAATTCAATTCGATTTATATCGTCCAAGTTAACACATATTTGCTCGATTAGGCGTATGTAGAGGGAATAGAAAAAAGTGGAATGCGTCAAATTTGAAAAATTATCGTTGTTCTAATATATTTGACTTCGCCCTACATCGGACTTCCGTATACAGAACAAACTCCAGTTGCTAAATACGTCGGTGTACATCTCGATCGTTCGTTAAATGTTAAAGTCGAGAAAGTAAAACTATAATAAGTCGCTGCTCTATAAGATGTATACTGCTTTACGCTATTTACGGCGATCTACTTAGCAACGTGAAAAGGATTCAAACGTATCTACACAAAATAATACGAATGACAATGTCTCAAACGACACTGCGCGCAGGCACTTCAACATCGAATTATATAAACGAAGAAAATTTCATCGAGCGATTTATCCGAGCTAAAAAAAAAATTCAAATAATCGGCTGGAGACCGGAATTCTTAAAAAACTAAATAATAGCGGAGGACTCAAAAGGATCTTCAACTATAAATAAATTCTAAATGATATATCTACTCTATGAATCTAGGCAGATCTTCGAGTTTTATGTCTGTCAACTTCTTCAAATCATCTAGTTTTGATAATAAGTATCTTACCGGTTCTAAAAAAAATAATTTACTTGTATTCCGTCTCTTTTGCTTCGTTCTAAAATTCTAAAATTCTTCCGCCTTTTTCATCGTCTTTTTTTTTATTTATCGTCCACGTATCTTATAAATTCCATTCTTAAAAAAAAAAAAAAAACTAACGCCGTTTTTATAATCGTTCAACTTTCCAACTTTATTATTAAGCTTATATAATCGAAACTTTGTCTAGCAATAATCTTAATAATTTTCTACGCGGCATATTAAATGAAAACAAATTATAGAGACAAAATTAGCTCTCTTCAGCGTGCAATATTACCGAACGAATAATATATGTATGCATATGTTGCGTATATTTTACTACAATCGAACGTGATATTAACGGGGAATTTTAATTTTTGATATAATTTTTCGTTTTTTAATTAGCGCATTAAAATTATTGCCTTCAGTTAGCTAAAAGAAAAATCGCGTCGTCTTTTTATTTCTATAAACGCGAACCATTCAATTAGTCCTGTAACATCACTAACATCCTCTATTTTTTTAAACTTCATTTATATCTTAGTCCGTTTTATTTTTATTTTTTCTAGCGCGATTAATTTATAATACGAACGAAGAATATTATATACAGCATTTTAACTTTAAACTAATCCTACATCGCATCGTTTCTTTAGCTAAAGAACGATGCGCAAAATATCATTAATCATGATGTCTATCTATCCGTCTATATCTGCCTCCGTGCGATTTCACGTACCTACCCCGTTAAAAAAAAAGAAAAAAAAAAGAATATTATACATAAGTGGCTATAGTACGAACTTCTATTCGGGTGTGCGTGTACGTATAGGTAAGTAGTCGCCTATCTCGGATACGAAGACGGCACTTAAAATGAAGATTATACATAAAGTATCAATACTATAATGAGGCTTGTTTTTAATGACGAAAATATGGGAGTATTTAACAATACAGGAAAATTAGAAATAGATGAAAATAAACAAACTAATTATATGCTAAGAAAGAGGTTAAAATATAAAATACCGGTAAAGAGGACAAAATATGGTGAGCAAACAAGTAAATATATTATAACAAAAATTTTGAACCAGATGAAATACTGCAGGAAAAAAATTTAAGAAAATTGAAGGGAAAAATTAAAACCCGGTTACTGGCTGGAGATATTATGAGCAAAATTAAATAAGTAGGGATAGACATATAGCACATGACCGAAGTGCTGCTACTATATGTATACATTTTCTTTAAAATGATACTGTACGTGTGATTGGGAGAGATAAATAAAAATGTAAGCAAATGGGACAGAGTGTATATGAGTGAGTGTGCGAATATGAAAACTGTGAATTAATATATAAAAAAATATAATAAACGCGCGATAAATGTAAGCGAACTAAACCCGTCGACAAGCTTATTGACGGAAGAAATTGTAAAAATTAATCTATAAGGAATGTGTGCGAGTGAAATTGTGCATGTATTTTTATATGAAAAAAAAAATGATATTATTCCGTAATTAACGATAATTAGTCGTATTAATCGTAGTTAATTTAGATTCGTATTTTATAATTTCGATCAGTTGCCCATTAAAATTAATCATCAGACTGTGATTTCTTTTTCTTTGAGATTATCGCGACGACTATATGTAGTCTTTGACAATATGGATGATGAATCGGTTTTTTTTTCTTGTGTTCAACGCGTACAACGGTTAACCTTTATGTCGTCCGATGTTAGTGGTTAGGTTAGACGTTAAAACTTTTTAAATTTGTACTATCTGTTATTATCTGTTCAATTTTCCTACATTTCCCTCTGAATCTTTTACCTTCCATTTTAGATTCGTACGGATTTTTTGATTATGTCGAAGTTTTGCATGCTATTTAACTATTTTAATTAACGTTTCGTTTTTAGGACTTTTTCATCTATTATTTCCTCCGTTAAACTAATTTTGTTCTGCATTCTACGTACGTCGGCACTATATTTCGAAATACTCAATTCGGTTGTCTGCTTACAACGTTACACCGATATACTCAGTAAGTGTCTGTTTACAAAAAAATGCTTCTTAGTTCAAAGTTTTTCTTTTTGTATTTCCTCTTATTAAAAGCAGTGTTAGTTTAATCCTCGTTATAGCTGACGTTTGTCTCATACTGCATCTTAACCATGATTCCTACGTATCCGAGGTTATTAACTTGTTTTACATCATCCATTTTTATATTCGGCGTTTCATGCTGTTTATTCATGGCCATTGTCCTTTCAGCGTTCATATACATCTTCGCTTTGATTCACTTTTTCTCCACGTAGGATGGAATACACACCGCCTTTATCTTACTCGTATATTCTTACTTTAATTTCGTTTTCCTTAGTTTTTATTATTATTTTTTTTTTTTTTTTGCGAATTATATAGTGTTCCAGCGATATTCCTTTGTCTCACAAAAATTCCCATTTGAACGTAAAACCTACGTTTAGTTTCTCTAAAATGACGACTTATTTCTACACAAGATGGCGTTGTATTCGATTTTTACGAACGAATTGTAAATGAAATACGCGGTGAAAGAGAAAAAATTGTTCTGTCATAAATCGAATTGACGGCGTGATAATAATAATTTTTATTATTAACATTTTTTATTATTTTTTTCTTTATTATTAGTTTAGTATTAAAATAAAAATAAATATACAATAGAAAAAAGTAATATATGAAAAATATATACTTAACTAAAAAAACAAAATTATCATCTAGCGCACCTAGTTCAAAACTGAAATGTTGTCAACAGGTACTATATATTGTTAACCTGTGATTATCTACACTAAATACTAATGCAGATAATTATAGGTTACAATATATAGTACCTGTTGACAAGGATATCAGTTTTGAACATTAATCGGTTTTGTTTTTTTTTGTTTTTAAATTAACTATATCTTTTTTGCGTATTACTTTTCTTATTGCTATTAAATATTTATTTATTTTTTTTAATATTTATTTATTATTTACATCGTTTTAACTTGAAAATAGCGTAACTGCCGAAAAGCTTTGTTATTAATTATAAACATTAATGATTTTATCCCTATCGTTTCCTTTTTTATATTAAGATGATTATTATTATTGTGGATGTCCCTCCTGGGGGACACGTGCTTTCAGGGTTCCATATACAAGAGGGTTGTGGATAGTTTTCCTATAAATATGTAGGTTAGCTAAATTTAACAAATAAGAAGTCGCGAACGAAAAATAGCAATGATAGTATATATGAGGCAAGAAATAGTAAAGCTTGTCTATACTAAAACGATACATATATCCAAAAACATAATTGTGATATGCCGAGTCGTGAGACCGTTAAATATAAGCACAATTCTGAAAGAGCACCACAGTAGCTCTTACGAACTGAAGGTGAAATTCGATCGGAACAGCTATAGATTGAAAATTGTACGGCGGAAAAATTGACATAAATCAATTAAATTTCTCCCAGGACACACCCAAGTGCTTTTATAACCTTTTCGTAATTTTTATCATGTCGAAGAAAGTCATGGCTCTCAGCCCGGGGCAGATATTAAATCGACGGAAAGCGCTAAGAATAACCCGCGAAATGCGGAGAATTTAAAATTAAAGCGTGGAACGTTTGTAGCCTGTTACAGGATGGGAAGATAATGTCATTATAGAAATGAAATGATCGGATATCGACGTAAATTAGCGAATACAGTGGAACTAAGAAACTTTAAAAATAGTTCAACTCGAGCGAAAACATAACCGAGGACAGATATTGAGATCACAATCCAGTTGTATCGTTAGAATTAAGTTGCATACGAAACAGAAGTTAAATGTGGAGAAGCTTGAAAACGTTGATATCGGAAATAAACTAATCGGAGAACTAGAAGGTAAAATACTATCAAACGCGGAAATTGAAACGGAAGACGTCGAACGTGCTTGGAATAGAATATAACGCTATTGAAATTGTTGAGAAAATTATTGGAAAAAGTAAATATCAAAAATGTAAGCCATATCTAATGGAGAAAAGAAGACTTGCAAAAATTAAAAGAGATATTATGTAAGTATATATTAGATGATTCAACAGTTGGATTGCATACGAAACATTAAACTGAACAACTTCTAAGCCTACGTGACAGCTTAAATTTCCAATAAGAAAATTAAACAAATAACGGTAAATATAAAAAATATTCAGCTAACGGCTATAAAACACCGGAAATGTGAAGTAATTGCGGATCAAGAGAAAATAACAAAAATGTGGAAACATAAAGAAGTTATTCAATGATCGACGACCAGTGTACTCCAAGCAAATATAGTAAATAGTGAAGACCAAGGTCCGGAAATACTAAATGCGAAGTAAAAATCAAATGCATTCAAAATAGGAAATTCTAGCGGTGGTTTTAAGATGTACGGAGATAAAAACAATAAAAACCATTTTTTTTTTTCAACAATATTTATTCGGTCATCTAACCGTGAACAATAATTTAATCGAGAGAGAGAGTTCTCAGATATATCACGGATCAATAATAAACGATAAATTAGACAATGATAAAGAAATAAGAACAGCATCTGGAATAGCGAAGGAAATCTTCCAGAAAACAAGAAACGTCACAGTAGTTAACGCTATTCGAGCTATAAGGTTCAAAATTATAGACCGCTACGCGTTATTCCAGTACTTTTATATGGAGCGGAAACGTGGACCTTAATTAAACGTTCATAGACTACAGAAATTCTAAGAAGGCTATTAAGAAATTCGTGGACCGAAAAAGTTTCAAATAATAATGTATCAAAAAGAGCTGAAGTAGGAAGACAGTTCATAAAAAAATATTTAAAAAAAAAAAGGAAGGAAAAATAGAGTATCTAGGACATAATGTAAAGGAGAAAAGTATGTTGCACTTAATGGTGCAATGAACAATAAGACCAGTTGGCTGAAGAAGGAAAAAAAAACCTGTCCAAAACATGTCATTAAGATATCGGTGGACTCTTTAAGATAATTAGGGAGAGAAATTATTGGGAACAGCTTACGCACTGCATCATGCATTAACAGAAGAAGAAGAAGATTGTAGGTTTATCATTATTACGATTATTATTAATTCTCGAAGTTCGCTGATAAGGAAATGTGTGTATTATGCAGTTAATTTATTCATCATTAATCGTCTATCGTTGCCGCATGTAGCGACTAGTGCATGTTAATTTTAGTGTATAAAATGTAGCATTCAAGACGCTATTTATATGCGACGCAGATGCGCGCGCATATGATGGTATATGGACTTCGGTACCGTCACCGTGATAATTAAGAATTATATAATGATGAAAAATTTTTTATATAAAATTTAAACTCATATTTCCTTAATTCGAGTGTGTAGTAAAGCGTGTTTACTAGTATACACGTGTGCAATTGCATGTTCAGAACAATACGGCTGTGTGTGCATATTCGTAATGTACATTATAATGAAAGTGGTTGAACTGGTGTATATTATACGCTCAAATTGTTTGTGCTAAGCCGTTTATTATTTTATTTCATAATTAACTCGCTTTTATCTTTCCGGATTGTTGGAGCTTTATTGAAATAAGTTTTGTTTCTTTAGCACAAACTAAATAAGAGCGATCATTTATTGTTTATTTATTATACATTATATTGTGCGTTTTATTTCTTTCGAGGGTGATTATATATATTTTATCAAGAAATAGTTACGGTGTATGTGTATACGTGGTACAATATTTATTTATATATGTACATGGATATTAGTTAATCGCATTATTTACTTATATATAGTTTATTTATATTATCGCTTAAGGTTATAATATTTAATTTTGAAGAATCGGTTATAAATTATTGTTTATTTCATCGTTTTGTTATATTAGTCGAATATTTTATACTAACTGCTTCGTTTATTATATACATTTTGTAATGTTGAAATAAATCGTAATTGTAATAATAATAATAATTATTATTATTATGATTCTTATTATCATTATGATTATTGTAGTCGTTATAATTCAATGCGAGTTAATACAAGAAAAAATACATTAGTATTGCGTGGACTTCAGCTTTTGCCGTGGAATCCAAACATAAATATAAATAAAAAAATAAAATAAAACAAAAAATAAAGGTTAATCGTTATAAAATTTTTTATTTACGCGAAGCTTTTCGACCGGTGACGTCATTATCAAGCGTACATAATGAACGTTACATATATCTGTATCGTCTATTGTGTACGCTTGATAAGTGTAACGGTTGAAATGTTTTGCGTTAATAACAAATTTTTTATAGCGACTAAATTTGTTTTTATTTTGTTTTATTAATTCCCCGGTATATGGACGTATAAATAAAAAATTTTTCGTTTTTTTTTCTTTTTTTTTTTTTGTTAAAATTTTTGCTAATAAACCGAAGTAATAATAAACGATTATCAGGACTGTTTTCCTGCTTTTTTTTTGTCTTCGAACGTTATCAAAAACTATTACTTTCTTTCAAGCTCTATTACGACATAGTCGGTTTTTCTGTTTTTTGTTTGCTTAGAACATAAACTTGAAACAGAAATTTTTAATTAGTATCGACGTAAATACAGGTTTATCACGTGACGTAAAACTAGCGTTAACGATAGATCAGTGCGAACGATAAGAAATAAAAACAACGATATAAATAAATTCGGAGGATATATTGAAGAATTGAAAAATTGATAGCGGAGCGGAAGAAAAAAATTTTACGCGATGTTACGTGCCGTTAGAGTACGGGTCCGAATAGTGGGTAATTATTACCGAATTGAAAAGATGATTGAACGACGCTTTCGAAACGTTCGTTTAATCGATCGATTTTATTTTTAACAAGAAGAGTCTACATCGATGGGATGTAGGTATCGTTGAAGCTAAAATATACGACCAAATTTACTAGAAGAAAGTTCGTTCGTATTGATAAAAAATGTTCGGAAATTCAGCAAGACGGAGAAAAAGGTTCGGTAACATCGAACATTGGATTCGGCAAAACCGGTGGTGTAATAAGTACAGCCGGACTTAGGAAACGGTGTGTCTTCGACGTGGAACTTCCCCATTTAGAGAAACGTAACAAAATAATAAGGACGATGATGAAAAATTACGGACTGATTTTAGTTTTAGAATAGAGACCAAACGGGTCAATGAGATGAGGATATACCGGATCCGTGTCGGCGAGATTAAAATACCGAACGTTAAATGTCAAAGGTTTTCATCCACTTCCACGTTTACGCTTCCGTTTTACGTATTGTTTATTAACGATAAATATTTCTTCTTTATACCAGCCGGATACTCCTTGGAATGCGTTTTGACGGGATGTATACTCGGATAATAATTATTCGGATGTAAGATATTTAAAAGAACTAATAAATATTAAGCAAGTCGAACGGTTAGAATTTATATCGTCGCTATGCTAGCGGAGAATAGATGCACAGTTAGAAGAGCTTGACAGATGGATAGCAAAATGGTTATTCGATTAAATATAAATCCATCCTTAAATAATTCATTATTACATTTATTTCTTCTCTCCGATTACTATATGTCACATTCGAATCACCATAGGCATTACGTAGCCAATAAAACAAATTAATATTATTAAAAAAAACATATGCGACTCGGAGCTAAGGGAAGAAGTGAAACTTACAGACATTTTAACTAAATTCCACACAGAGTTTTTTCAAAAATGTTTACTTGTATATATATACGTACACACACACATATATATATATATATATATATATAAGAATAAGTGTAATATGTGTATAAGTCGACGCGCCTAACACTACAAAACGTGGTTTGAAAGACGGGTGTTGGTAGTGCAGGTACATTCGAAAGGGATATATATGTATATATATAGCTTATCTTATCTTAAAGCCTGTGTTACATCATTGATTAGGCCTCCCCCTAACCTTCTCCATCACTGCCTATCCTGCGTTTCACGAAGCCATTATCCACAATATCATCCGTCCACCCTCTAAATGGTCTCCCTTGTGCGCACTTTCCAGTATATCGTCTCCATTGAATCAGTTCTTTTGTCCATCTTCCATTACTTGCCTACCGACGTAACCAGCTCAGGCCCACTTGTTCAATGCTGTCCTTATCCGTACATCTTCGAATTTTGTTTTATTTCGAATATATTCCGATTTAATTCTGTCTCGTAATATTATGCGAAGCAAAGCTCGTTCCATCCGTCTTTCTCTTTTTTGCTTAATGTTCCTATGACTTCTTTCGTTAAGGGCCAAGTTTCTGCAGCGTACGTTAGTACTGGAATCACGCATTGGTTAAATATTTTGGCTTTGTTTTCTGGACTAATTTTAGTGTTGAGTATAAGTTTTATTTTATGCAATCCAGCCATTTGCCATTCTTTTCTCAATTTCTAATTTGTTTCCTTGTTTTCCGACTGTAAAAATATGTAAATTGGTCTGTTTCTTCTACACTTCCTACTTGTATTTGTATTTCACCGCGCGTGCGATCATTGTCCTGATTTTGGGTAAATTTCATATATTTTGTTTTATTCGGGTTGATTTGTAAACCAATATTGTTAACTGCACTCTCCCGTTCGTTCATCATATTTTCCAATTCATCTTCATGCTACGATTACAATGTCATCAGCGAAACACAGATGATGTAGGTATCTGCCATTTTTATTTATTCCTCTTTTATTCTACGCTAACGATTTTATTGCACATTCCAATGATGTTGTAAACAATCGTGATGAGATTGTATCTCCTTGCCTAACTCCTTTTTAGAATTGGGAATATGGGTGTTGTATTGTGTAATTGCACACTGGCTGTTGCTGAGTTACACATGTTTGCGAGTACGTCGATATATGTAACTTTTAGAGCTTCCATAAAAATGGAATCAGATGCCTTTTTTTAGGTCAACAAATCCAAGATATAACGGCAAGTTATATTTTTTTACATTTCTGTATTAGTAAAGTCAAAGTCTGGATATGATCTGCTCTACGATATTTTTTCCGAAAACCAGCCTGTTCTATTGATTGTTGTTCATTCAATATGCGTTCTAGTCATTTTGATATTATTCTTGTAAATAGTTTGTATATCGTTGATAGAAGGCTAATGGGTCGATAGTTTTCTAGTTTGTCTCCTTTCTCGTGTAATAAAGGCTGCATTATTCCAAGAGGTTGGTATTTTCTAAAATGCAACTATTAAATAAAGCTGTAAGTTCTTTAACCAAAGTTTCACCGCTGTATTTTAACATTTCCGGTGTTATTTCATCTTCGCTTGGTGTTTTACCGCTTTTCATTTGTTTAATGGCAAATTGTGTTTCGCCTCTAGGATAACAGATACTATTGTTTCATCAGACGTAGTGTTATTGTTATCGTACCTCACATGATTATTTACATCATCGTATAATGATTTATAAAATGTATATATCGTGTTTATTATGCAATTTTTATCTCTTATTCCTTCTTGGTGTTCGTTGTATATTGCTATTACTTGTTTTTTCCCTTTGCATAACGTGTGCCTAATCTAAGTCCCCCATTGACATCTACAAACTATTTTATTGTTTCATCTTCATATATTTTTAAATCTTCTTTAATGTAGTTTCTAATTCGTTGGTTTATTTCAGTGTGTTGTACGGAATGTTTTCCAAATGTCTGAATTATATCTTTCTTTTGTTTCAATAATTTTGTCATTCTATCAGCCAGTTTACGTTTCCATGATTTCATTCCGCCTTTATCACATATATCGGATGCTTGTTTAATGATATTTCTAAGTCGTCCCTCCATATCGTTTAACGTTGTATCTGTCGGTTTTATTGACTCAGCTTGTAATCAGCGCCGTTATCGTATTGGAGTATTTATTCGCGTGTTGTTTTAAACTGTTTATGTTTATCTTTCTTTTGAGTTGCGCATGTTTCCTACATCTTTCTAATCTTTTATTTATTACTATTTCGCAACGTACCATTCGGTGGTCGCTTCCTGTGTTCACCGCGTTTAATACATCGTAATTGCGCACTATGCTGATATCTGAAGTTAGTATGTAGTCGATTTCACCTTTATTTCAATTTGGTCCTATCCATGTCCACCGACGTTGTGGCTTTTTTTAAAAATGTGTACTAACTGCATATAATTTATTCTGCTGTATGAAAGTGGTTAACAGGTCTTCTCTCTCGTTTCGTGTTCCAAATCCATAAGGTCCTATATATCGACTACCTCCTTGAGAGACTCCTAATCGATCATTAAAATCACCCATGATTATATTACATGTTGATTTTTCTTTCAATGCTATCATCGTAATTTCTTCATAGAGTTCTTCAACTTTTTCTTCATCATATGATATTGTAGGTGCATAAACCTGAACGATTTGTAATGAAGTATTCTTATCAATGGCTATAACCAAGTTTGCGAATCGTTCTGATACACCTTTAAATTTAATTACATTTTGCGTTATATTCTTATGTACTAGAAATCTTACTACCTGAGCTTTCTGATCTTGTCCTTTCCAATATAGCGTGTGACTATATTCCTTCAGTATTAAAGCTTCTACAAGGTCGAAATATTGAAACGAGTAAAGTTAATCCGGAGTAGCTGACAAGAAACAGACTACAATGGAGAACAACAAACTGCGTCAGAAACTGCGAGTCCATAGTCGAAAAGCCAAAGGCTTAAAAAATGTCCGCACCTTGCAGCTGTATTATTTGAAGTCGGCGCGTATTGTTATGATCTCGCACCTTCGTGCTCATAATTAATTCCCTTTTCCTATCTTCCTGTTTCTGATTTACGTGTCCCTCTTATGCGGACGACTTAACTCGGATACGAGTGTCGATAAAATAATAATTATATATACATATATGTATATATACATACCCTTGGGATACTTTTGTGCCTCTCGGCAGTCGGAGCTGTAACCGGAACGGAGCGCGTCCACACGTTGCGGATGGTGGAATGGTCTCTAGATATAGAGGTTAGCTGTGAATAAGCCGAGAGTGATCAACTGAAGCAATAAGCAGTCGCGGACAAAGAGCGGCTACTGGCGGAAAGTCTCATTTGTAGATGATTTCAGTAGTGACAGGACATAAATAACTGGGGGGGACCATGAAGGGGATGGTCCGCTAAAACTCCAACAATACTCGTTGAAAGTATATGTCTCGCCCTGCTATTACCCTAATGGACTCCTTAGCATTGGTATGTAACTGTCCTGGATGCTCCGAAAATAAACCACTCTCCAGTGTGCACTTTGAGCAAGTGCAAAAAAGTTCCATTATCACCCTCCTACCATTTCTTTTCCTTTCCTTTTCTAATTCTCTCTCACCATTTTTTCTGGATATTTCCTATTCCTGCCTGCAGTTTACTGCGCTGACTTACACCAGATCCATTGTCCTGGTTTCATACTTGTCATTGGGTTAACTGGTGTAGTTGGATGGGCGAGATGGATGTCGTTAGCGCACTGGCTTCCATGTTCCTAAAATATGCGCAGCTAAAGTCTTTTCTTCTGTTATTCAGTATTATTTTTCTTCTGTCTTTTATTAAAAAGTTTAACGTCGATGGAATCGTGGTGAAGGGAGCAGGTTTAGTTTGACTCGAAGCTTTTAGCCATTAATTCTGCAAAGGCGGTATAACTCAAATGGTCGCTTTTCAAAAGGATGGGAAGATATTGAAGCTCGGCAGCAGGTTATACGACTAGGCAGTCCTATTTAGGATCCGCTCTTGCCTACCACAGTAGCGGAGGGGACTAGAAAAGGTGTCCTAAACATAGCTCTTCTCATATGAACCTGGCTAGCGTACCGCAGCTGGCGGGAAGCTATATAATGCGGTAAGAAATATGGAACTATAAATCAATTTAAAATAAACACATGGAATATAGGTGAATGGAAAGTTAGAACGCTGCAGGATAAAAAAAGAAAGACCAATACGGTGATAAGCACTAATTATCCAAGAATTGAAAGATATAACGTTCATATAGCGGTATTATCGGAAATAAGACTTCCAGAAGAAGGAATAATAAATGAACAAAATACAGGCTATGAAATTTACTGGAAATGTGCTAAAGCAGTAGATAAACGACTAAATGGTGTAAGTTTTGCAATCAATAAAGTAATGCCCTATATAATAGAGGAGCCATACGGAATAAGTGATATACTTATGATAATGAAAATAAAGTTTCCATCAAGTTCTATTGTATCCATAATCAGCGCATGTGCGCCAACATTACAAAATAGTGGTGTAATTAAGGATAGGTTTTTTATAGCGAGTGATTAATAAAATTCCACTAAATGAGCGGCTCATAATACTCGGAGACTTCAATGTCCGGATTGGAAATAATTGTAATATATGTAAAGGAACGATTGGTGCACATGAAATGGGCAAAGAAAATAATAATGGTGAGCGTTCCAGTTTTGCTCACAAAATGGCTTAAATATTACTAATACCTTTTCCAGATGAAGGATATGTATAAAGAAACCTGGATACACCCAAGATCAGCTCACCTGCATCAACTCGATTACGTTATAATACGGCGAAAACATAGAGCTGACTACTTAAATCCACGAACAATGAGAGGAGCAGATGGAGACACAGATCACATATTATTGAGATCGAAATTCAGATTTCCAGTCATAAAATATCACCCAAACAAAACTGTTAAAATAGAAAAAACATATAATACTAATTTCCTAAAGAGCAGAGATGTGTTTAAAAAATTTGGGTTGGAATTAAAAAATAACCTACAGAAGAGCATACTAAGTGAAATGAAATCTGTAGAAGAATTATGGGATCATATAAAGCAAAGCATAAACTCAACATATAGAAATGTTTTGGTTTATAAAAAAAAACGCTCCAAGACTGGTTTACTGATAGTTCAGAAGAAATACGATTAAAAATAAAAGATAAAAGACAGGCTTTTATGAACTGCCTCGGTCACATCTCTCATGACCATCTACTCCAACGTGCCCATCGCCTTGCTTTTTGACTCTTTTTTCTACCCCCTAAACAAGCCCTTCTCTTATTCGCCATATTATACTACACGGCTCTACACTCCCTCACAATCGACCTCATATCCTTGTCCGCATACTCTATCGGATTTTCTCTTCAATAGTCCTTCAACTAGTCTCTCAATTGTACAATTCCTTTCCTCCTCCAACCTCATTTACTACATCTAACAGGTAAGTCATCAGGGTCGTAATAGTCTTGCAAATTACACGGGGTACTATAAAAAATCAATAAATTAATGCTAATAACTAATAATCATCTTCATGGTAAAAGACAGTCAACTAACGTACGTTGTTTCAATTAAATATTTACAGACACTATATCTAACCTAGTATTGTACACAAAATATTATACTTTATGTTTTTTTTAACTCCCTTAGTACGTTTTGTACCGTACGTGGAAGACTATTTTTAAAAAATGGCGGAATATAGGGTTAACTGTATTTTACTTAAAATTTTAAATTATAATTAATAACATGTTACTGAAAGGGTTTAGGAATGATTAACTTATATGTATTAAAACATTTATTTAATCCTTCTTTTTCGCTGAAAGTATAAGAACTAAGTACACTAGAATCGTTTTATATAAGAACAATTTGTTTTATCGCGGAAAATAAGAAAAATTTCTTTCAATGAAATCTACTGTGATTGAAACAAAAGGAGAAGTAATTTTATATAATATATTCGCTAGCTGTGTTTTATTTTTATATATATATATAATATAATAATAAATAATAATAATAACATAAATACGATGACCCGTATTTGTCTAGTAGGAACGTGGTTGAAGGAGTTTGTTTGTTTTATATGTGGAAAGTGGACAAGTTTAACTTGATCATTCGATAGTAATGTACGTTTATAATATATTTTCTAGTATCTGTGTTTTATATTTGAATATACAACCGATTCAGTAGTAGACTAACTCCTTCGATTTACTGTCGAAAACGGTCAGACGCAGGAACTACTTTCGCAATTTTTCAGTGGCAGAATCGGACGAAGAAGTCGAATCATACGTCCTTGGCATAATTTTCTCTATCAGCTGGTGTTCTTGTCGTTTCGTATTCGTGTCAATTATAATTATAATTTCTTTAAATATCTTTACAGCCTCCTAATAGGAACGTTTTTATATCGATGACATTAAACATTAAAAACAACAATAACGGCAATAATGCCAATAATAAAAATTAATAATAACCGATTGGTGGTTTAATTATTTCTATCATTAATAATTATTTCCTACTTGCACGTTCGTATGATAACGTCATTGAGGCAATTAACGGATTAAAATGGGACAATCATCGAATAACTAACTTGATGATTTATAGATCACTGATAAAAACACACGTTGAATCACCTAACCACGTAAATCAAACTGAAGGGGCGGAACTACCAGTTAGTTTCTTCATATAAAGAAATTCGGATAAAGAATTCTTAAAATATAAATCACAAAGACAATATCCAATTAATAGACAAATAATAATGCTAGAAAATATAATTTAATACACAATAAATATTGGAAGAATAACAAGATTCCGGCATTACTTAAAAGCTAACAAAGATTAAATAATATCGACATATTAGGGCAGTGGCACTCCCATACCGTACAACATCATATGCGCGCCCATCTGCGTCGCATATAAATAGTGCCTTGAATGCTAACGTAAAAAAAAAAACGTTCGGCAACGAACAATATGACGAGGATGATGATGATGATATTAACAAATATGTTAAAGCTCCAGCTTATAATACACTGCATTCAAACTTAATAATCTAAATTTATGTAGATATTGATTTATAGTCTTAAGAATAATAGTATAAACGAACAAATATTAAATAGCATCATCATCATTTAGTCGTAACTCCACGTAGGAGTATCGTGATCAAGGTAACAGCTTCATTATTTTCTGCCTCCATCCTGGACGATCTTCGGCATCATGAACACATCTTGAAAATGACATTCGAGCTGCAGTAGTCACTGCATCTGTCCATTTAATTGGTACTCTGCCTTTTGGCTGCACACCATTCATTCTTCCAATAACTATTGTTCTTTCGATTCCGTCATGTTTTCGTATGATGTGAGCAAAAAATCTTATAATACGTGCGAGAACTTCCGTTGTTAATCTGCGGGTTGGACGAATTTCTTCCAAAATAGACGTATTAGTACGCTTTTCCATCCACGAAACTCAAAGGTTCAGCACCATATTTCGAAACTATTTATGCGTCGGACCATCTGATCGTCCACGTTTCTGCACCGTATCAGAAATCTTGAAAAAACCACAGTGCGTACAAGTTGAATTTTTGTATTTTTCGTAACAGAGGAATCTTTCCATATGTATGTTAGTTTAACCATCGCACTCGTGCTAGTTGAATTCTTCTCTTGATCTCAAGATCCGCCTTTACTTTCCAACAAGGATCCCAAATAAACGAAATTTTCTACCGTTTCATAACCAGGAATGGTTTTATGCTTTTCCTTTATTGTATTCTTAAGATCAATTACCATTAACTTAGTTTTTCCATTATTTATTTGTAGACCATAGCATTTACTTATATCTTCTAATTTCTTCAACAATCGTTGCATTTTTTCCATATTAGGTGCTATCAATGCTATATCGTCAGCAAACCGTAAATTTTGAAACTTTTAGCCCGCCGATAGAAACACCTTCATGGCATTCTTCTAAAACTTTCCTCATTATATGTTCTCCGTATAAATTAAACAATGTGGGTGAAAGTACACATCTTTGTTTTATACCTTTCTTCACAGTAAATTCTTCGGACTGTGTACCTAGTTCTAGCTTTATGATATTTTGGTTGTGCTCATATAGTTTTTGAATCAGATGTACAATGTGCTTTGAGGCACCCATCTCCATCAATGTTTCCCAGAGTTTGCTCCAGATTACATTATCGAAAGCCTTTCGATAATCAATGAAACACAGCACTATAGGCACATTGTACTCTCTTGATTTTTCTATTAATTGTCTCATATTTAGGATCTGTTCCCGTGTACTTCGTCCTTTAACGAATCCAGCTTGTTCTTTGACAATTTGTTCGCTCATTTTTCCGCGGATACGGTTGTTAAGGATTCGTAACATTACTTTACTAGCGTGCGGCAATAGAGAAATGGTTCGATAATTATCACATTTAGTTCTCTTTCCTTTCTTATAAAGAGGAATATATATATATATTTACATCATTCATGTGGCCATTCTGTAGTTTTCCATATGGTGTTACATATAGAATGCAGCATCTGCACGCCTACTCCTCCAGTATTTTTTAGGACTTTTGCTGGTATTCCATCAACGCCTTTGCTGGTATTCCATCAACGCCCACAGCTTTATTGTTTTTTAAATAATTAATAGCTTCTATGACTTCACTTTTTAGTATGTCTTGTTCTATTTCTATTTCTGTCAGCGGTCGTGAGATTGCCAGTGTTCGTTCATCATCATGATAATATAAAGATCGGCAATAATTTCTCTATACTTCCACTACTCTTTCTTTTCTGTTCTAATAATACCTTTTTCGTCTTCAATCATTCAATTCCTAGTTTGAAAATCCCGTGATAATAGTTTTACTTTTTTGTACAAATCCTTTGGTTCTACATTCTCCGCGTGGGATTGGATTTCTTTACATATATTTTTTATGCACGTATTTTTATCATTTTTACAACTTTTTGAAATTTGTCGATTTATTAATTTTGTTATATATGCGTTGTACTGTCCATTTTTCTTCATTTCTCTTCGGTTATTAATAAGTTTCATAGTTTCTTCGGAGGCCATGATTTTTTATTCAATGATTGCTGGTTCTATCTTTGTGTTTCCTTATATGTCTTCTTTACGATATTCTTATCCCACTGTTGTTGTGCTGATAAGTTCACTGCGTTCGTTATTTTTCTTGTTTCCAGTGCTGTTACAAAGGCTTTGGGATCATTGATCACCAATCTCTGTGCTCGCTGCTGCTTCCTAGGAGCTTTCAGTTTTCCCTGCATTTCCATTATTATTAATCTGTGGTCAGAACCGCACTCAGCTCCAGGTCGAACAATAACATTCTTACAACATGACTTCCATCTATTTGAGATCATGAAATAATCTATTTGATTTCTATGCCGATCTCCAGGGGAGATCCATGTGTTCAATCTTCTATGGTGCTGTTAGAAGATCGTATTCGCTATCATCAGTTTATTTTCAATTGCAAATTCTATCAGGCGCTCACCCCTTTCATTACGTGTTCCCACTCCAAAGTTTCCAACTACATGTTTTAAATGTTTGTCTGCACATGTTGCTCCAACCTTTGCATTTAGATCGCCCATCACAATTACCATTTTATTTCTCTATATTCTTTGATTTCTTCTTGAACATCGGTATAGAACTCTTATTAAATAGCATAATTTATAGTAAATATAACGAATTTGAAATAATTTACACACATGGATCAATAAAAGAAGACGGACAGGTATGCGCCGCAGAGGTATACAATAAACATAACCTAAAATCATTTCGACTTCCAAAAATCTATTTATCATACACAGCAGAAATAATAGCTATTCCGAAAGCATTAAAAACAATCGGGAATGTACGAAATGAAACATTCTTAATATCGACAGATTCTACATCAGCGATACAGAATTAATGTCGATAACATAAAATGTAATATAATAAATATTAAAAAAAAAAAAATAATAATATAATATATTACAAATGGATAGCTGGACACAGTGGTATCGAGTGAAATGAGGTAGAGCAGCTGGAAAAATAAATCCAAGTAATAGAATAGAAAAAATTAAAACACCACGGATGGAATATATAACGCATATAAAACAGATAATGAACGACGAATGCAAACACGGTGATGATGATTAAATCGTATGTCTTCGGTTAAGATGTCCACATGCAGGTTACACAGCCATATTATCGCCGCGTCTGATACTACTCGAATATCCTTCCTACCGCTCTTAAGGGCTCTACGTGGGCATACGTTGATGATGTGATCCATTGTGTGATCATCTTCTAATTGATAGTCGCAGTATGGATCATCTTTAAAATCCCACTTTGCGAGCATATACTGGGCCTGTTCTGACGGAATTTAAACGCACCCAGCATTTCTATTCTAGTTCAATAAAATAATATTCGAATACTTCAGATTAATGTGGAAGGACTTAACCCTGCAAAAAGTCAAATATTACAAAGAATATCACGAGAATATGATATAAATGTTGCACTAGTGCAAGAAACGCACATAGAAGATGGGAGGCTGCTAGCAAAAGCGGGTAAAATACCGCGGGATTTACTATAGAAGCGACAATTTGCCATCAAAAATATGGAATTGCTACTTACATAAAAATGAGCTGGAATGGAGATTTATTAGAGAAACTGATGAAGAAAATAATAGTTTTCTGACAGAAATTAAAATTAAAAAACTGTCTATAATTAACATCTACAAGTCACCCAATATCAAGTGACCACAACGAATAATAGATATTCTAGACAAACCAGCTATAATCACAGGTGGCTTTAATAGCCAACACACAATGTGGGGATATAAACAAACAAATTGGTCTGGTCTCAGATTAGCCGAATGGATGGAAGAACAAAACCTAAGGATAATTTACGAGCTAAACAGGAAGGCACATTTCCTTTTTGAAAATTTTAACCCATAATTTATAAATATATAAAGTACGAATTAAATATGCCACGTATAGGCAAGTAAAACACTCGTGAATTTGTAAAAACATACACATCGTATCTATACGTATTTTATGTACATATTTCTATCTAATACGTAGTTATATATTTATTCAATTGTCCAGTGGCATAGTTACTAGAGCGTTCGAAAAGTTTGGTCCCACCTCGCGACACAAATAGTATCAGGTTTCCCATTATCGTGTAACTCTTAATTATCAGCGAGACTCTGAATGACATCGTATGCGCGCGCACCTGCGTCCTTTAATATAATTCATATCTTGACGGGTAGCCCATTTTGGTCGCAAAGGTAATGTACAATGAGATAGTCACGATGTTCGGTAACGAAAAATATGAGGACTATAAATATCAATGGCTCCTAAAGTGTTACTTATTAACGTCTAAGATAAATATGATTTTTACGTATATACATATATATATATATATATATATATATATATATATATATTTATCACCGCCCTGTGCCTAGCTTTCACCATCTGGTCATTCTACATTGTTTACTTAGTTAATAGAATTTAAATTAGATTATATTTTATATGATTATTTTATTATATTTTACGTACTGATATATAAGCCGGTTCGTGATCTGGCTCATGTACAATCTGTAATAAGGTTATTGGTATACCCGTATAAAATAGTAATAATTTTTTTTATAAAATCTTTTCTATGTGGTTATTACATATTTCGCATTGCCAGATAATATGTTCAATTGAGCCAATTGATACTCGATATTATACCCAGTTTATGTAATGTTTCTCTTATATGGCTTGTACATATTCGACGCGTTATAAATTCTCCGTCCACTTTATTTGTTAACCACGTCTTCTTCTGTATATTGAATTTAAAAGTATTTCTTCCCTATATTTCATCTGATCTTTTCATATCGTGCTTGCGGGCGCGTCCCGTATCACGTCCTCGTCGTGCGCTTGGTAACATTATTTATATAAACAATGGCTAAGAATACGGGAAACAGTAGACGGTGAAATATAGTATCAAATATAATCTAACTTTAATTCAATCAACTAAGTAAACAATGTAGAATGGCCAGATGGTGAAAGCTAGGCACAGGAGGGTGATAAATATATATTCATAAATCATATTTATCTTTGACGTTAATAAGTAACACTTTAGGAGCCATTGATATTTATAGTCCTCATATTTTTTGTTACAGAACATCGTGACTATCTCATTGTACATTACCTTTGCGACCAAAATGGGCTATCCGTTAAGATACTAATCATATGAAAGGATGCAGGTGCGTATCCATACGATATCATTCGGAGTCTCGTTGATAAATAAGAGTTACACTATAGCGAGAAACCTGATAATAATGGTGCCGCGAAGTGGGGCCGAACTTTTCGAACGCTCTAGTAACAATGCCACCAGACAATTGAAACAAATATATAAATATGTATTAGATAGAAATACGTATATAAAATACGTATAGATACGATGTGTATGTTTTTACAAGTGTTTTACTTGCCTATACGTGGTGATTATAATTCGCAGTTCACATATTTATAAACTACAGGTTAAATGTTTTCATTTTCAAAAATGTAAGCGCTAAATGGTGTATACGTATATAACGTATTATCCGTCCGTTATTTCCGCTCGCTGGCGTGCTCGTTTTGCGGTTTAACTCCTCATATATACCGTGCCAATAGAAGTTTCACTTCGAAAATAATTTAATAAAATAACAATCGTGTAATATATCTAGTTCTTATTGGATGGCCGCACCTCCTGATTAACAATATTAATAATAATAATAAAATTAATCAATCCAGCAATTAATCAAGCAATCGATTAATATAGTTCGGGGGAAATAAAAAGTAAACGTTTAAATATATAACACTCGCAAATAAATGCGCGTCACGTGCACTAGTAGCAGATAGATAAATTTGAATTAGACCAGAGTTGTATTAAATAACGTCATTTGAAATATAAATTATAAATATAACATTTTCTTTAGAATTTGCGAGACAAAAGAAATTTTAAAATTCACGTAAGAATGTAAACAATAATAAATATATATATATATATATATATATATATATATATATATATATGCGAATAATAATCGTAAGAAGAAAACAAGGTACAGCATTTTCTGTCTAATTTGATTCTTTTCCGTGTTTCTTAATGGTTTCAATCCTTTTAGATTATTCCTCTATATAGCGAGTACCATTTCAAACGTAATTAGAAGATAAGATTTTTCAGGCTTCGTAATTATTATTATGTTTTCAATAGAAAGAGCGAAGTTGTTATTGTAGTTATATCGAATTATTAAATACAAGCGTTCAGTTACGTATATTATATATATACATACGTGTGTATATATAGATATATACATATATACATATATATATATATATATATATATATATATTCAGTGAAGTCCAAAGAAAAGAAAGTTTCATTTACTTTCATCATCGAAAGTGAATTTAGACGAGAGTGTATACGTTTCGCGTCATCATCTGATCATCTGACGTTATCGTAACCTTTCACTAAACTCCCCCTCCCTCGTTTTCACGCCTTCCTGTAATTATTCTTTCGTGTGTGTGTGTGTGTGTACGAATTCACACAGCCGCCAACTACCGCAAGATGAGACGGCTTCAACGTCTTAAGCCTATCTCTTTGTCTATTTCACCGAAGTTTTGGTCTTGGGTTTTTTTTTTGTAATTATTATTTATTTAATAATAAATAAAATATTATTAGACTACTCTCGTTCCAGTTTTCTTTTTTTCTATGGTAAAAGTTTCACATTTTCGTAATTTTTCCGTTATTTAATTTTTTGTCGTAAATTACTGTTTAATATATCGGGGGATATTCTAATCCCCTCGACACTCGTAGGGAAAACTCATTCTGACAACCGTGGAGTAAGATCCTCGTGTTATTTTTTTCCGCCCAAATAAGTATCAAGATAGTAGGCCGATTTTTAATACGTATTCGATGATGAAGAACATTCGATTTTATTCGGTTGACGTTGAATGTTTCGATTAAATAGTTACACGAATATTATTTATCTCGTCATCTAAACAGCGATATTATCATACGCGCGAAATATTTCTTTTCTATTTCCACTTCCTAGAGTATTTTTCTAAAATTTTGTTTCGGTAAAGCGAAATTTATATTTTTGTACCAAAAAAAAAAAACTGGATAAAATTAATTGTCGCTATTAGAGGATAGTGAAAATTATTCGATATATTTTAATCAAGTTTAGGCGGATATTATTTATTATAATTATTAGAAACGGTTTTGTTTATTACGTAAATTTTGTAATATAAAAATGTAATTTTGAAATAAATTTGAATTGAAATTGTTATTTTATTAATTGTAAATCGAACAAAATATAACACAATCACTAAAAGTTGTTAATCGCGAAGCTTTTCGACAGTTACGTCATTTTCAAGCACGCACCAAAATTATTACATCTTTTTTTATATATGAATTACCAGAAATGTTTATATAACGGCAACTTAAAATTTGATATACATTCCATATTTATCAATTTTTCAAAAATCTATTTTATAAATAAAATTTATTGTAAATTAATCTAAAATTGAAATTACGTCTGGCAAGTTTTGTATATCAAATTTTAAGTTGTCGTTATATAAACATTTCTGGTAATTCATATATATATATATATAAAGTTGTAATAATTTAGGTGCGTGCTTGAAAATGACGTAACTGTCGAAAAGCTTCGCGATTAAGAATCTTTTAGTGATATTTTGTTTGGTTTATAATTAATTAATAAAATCACTACTCTCCCAGATATTCAATATTTATATTTTATTATTATTATTATTAGTTAGTAGTTATTATAATTATTATTATTACTCGCTAACGAGCGGGTTTAGCATCGAAATATATTAATTTCATAAGTGATTATTACATGCTAAGTCTCACCGTGTGTTATTATAAAAACATTATAAACTACGTTTAAATGCGTCATTTATTTGCGAAGTTAACGCGATATGTACGCATGTGTGTGCATATGTATTTGTTTTGTCTTTTTACCGTACTTTATTCATTTTCTTACATTGTTCGTTTTTTTCCTGTAGCTTAATATTTCGTTTCATTAATTTTTATAGAGATACTATTTTAGCTAAAAGGTATTTAACTTTAAGAACCCCTCGTTATTTAACTTGTTTCGTCCGCATAATTGAGGAACGTCTAGTATTTCTATTTTAACGGTATTCATCGTGCGTGTGTGTGTGTGTGTTGTAACATCTTGTGTTTCGTCTGTTCCTTAAATTTTTCCTATCCGTTTATTTTACATTGGTAGTACATTTTCTTATTTTATCAAATTAATTCGATTATATCGTACAATTTGTTTATCCTTTAATACGATATTCTTCGCAGTTTTAAGTCTTTCCAGCGTACATTTCCTATACGATCATTTTCATTTGAATAAAATCGTATCTTATTCCAATTTCTCCATGGTCCGTATATAATTACGTTCGTTTGTTATCAATCCGTAGATTGTTTTGTAGCAGCCTGTCATTCTTATCTTTTTCCTGATAACCTATGTCAGTTCCATGTAGTTGTTACATTCCGGGTCTTCTATAATCTGCGTCATATATTCGTCGCCAGATCTTCCTCCGGGGGATTTTTTCGTATACCATTCCTTTCAATATAGTTTTCATGAGGGTATCGTGCCTTAAAGTATGTCCAACTAATTGCTCCGGTTTCAGTTATATTTAAAAAATGTTTCTTCGTTTAAACTCTGTTTAATACTTCTTTATTAGTGATCCCGTCTTCAGACACCGCATTTCAAAAGCATTTAAGTTTTGCTTATTATCTGTAGATAGAGTCCACGTTTATACAAACACTGTAGGTTAGGTGGTTATGTCGTAATTATTCCGCTCTAGCGAGAACGGATCTTCTGCATTCGAAACAACGTGTTATCTTTAACGATATATAATATTATTCGCGCGATTACTTCTTCATCTTTGAACGTACAATTCCTGTCATTCTATTTCACTCCAGGAAAATACCGTATGATTAACCCGTTATGACACGTAACTATAAATTTTATACGGGATGTTTATTATACAATACGGGACTTCTTAGACGATTCTAGATAATTTCTAAAGCGTTTATGTGTATATTTTTAAAATTGACACATTTCACGCCAAATAGACGATTTTGTTACGTTTAACCATATAGGGGGGGACAATCGTGATTATTGAGAGGCTTAAAATTGCGGTCCGGCATAAGTAATAAACTTTTTCATCTTATTATTATCATTATTATTGTTTAATAATAATAATAATAATAATAAAAATAATCAAATCAAATTTATATAGTCTCAGTTATACATTGAAATTCTTTAGACGAAATCGCCTATGCGCAACATCGCGCGAGTGGGGGATTAAATATTTATGTAAACAGTGCGATATTCATTCTACTTATACACACACCCACTCATCCACATATATACGAATGTACAAAGACTCCAGGGGCAAATATAAGGGAGCGTCCGAAATGAGGAAATAAAGAAATAATAAAGTACCGTAACCCGAATTACAGTAGGCTCTCAAAATTTAGCGATCTATTTCCGTGGAAAAGTGTTGGAAAATTTTTATAAAGAATGAATTATTCTTGCAAATGGCCGCCATTTGAACGATATTATGTTACGCAAATGATTGTAAACAAATCTCTCGTTTCGCTATTTTTAAATAAAATTTCATTCAAAAATTTTAATTTCGAGTTATTCGACACGAATTACCTACACAAACGGTAATTATACTGACACAATATTCGAAACAATCTAGCCTGGTATACTGTATTCAAAAATATACGATCGTTTTCTGCTGCTCTTGTTTTCCCAGTTACAACTGATGTCTCAAATTTTTTAAATTGCTTTTTTAGGAAAAAAGTCATTGTGCATATTGTATACTTGTTTAAGCATTTTACCTGCGTTAAACTATTTTTTCTAATAATAATAATAATAATAATATTAATCAAATCGAATCAAATTAAATTATATGTGTATAATAATAATATTTAATGCGGAGCGCATGTCGTGATAGTGCTATAAGCCAATTTTGGATATACTTTAATCGCTCGTCTGTTTTCTTTATCGAGTGAGATAGTGTGGTTGTTGCGTGTGTGGCAATCGTACAATGTCTTATTATTAGAACGGTAGACTTTGTGTGTGGGTAGTTTCGTTTTTAGTCTGTGATAATGGTTTGAACGTGTACCCGTTGGGTGTAGACGTCGGGTGTATAGAAATGTCGTAAGAGCTCATTAGTTGATGAATTTTATCTCGGGTACATCGAATTAATTAAAAAATTATAATCTATATAACCCGCTGTAACAAAACGCATTCGTATGAAATAACTTTAATCACATTGTACACGTTATTTTCTTGTACAACGCCTGATGTAGCTTTTGTTTATACGTGTCACTACGTGGACTTACGGGAGTGTGCGTATATATTCGAAATGATAAATATGTTTACATATTTTGTGTTTTGTTTAAAAAGAAAATTTTTTATTTTATCGCTTTGTTTGTAATATTTAAAAATTTGTTTATATTTCCTTTGTACAGCGTTGAAAGTATATTTTATTTCTGTTATTATTATTTTATTACTATATCGAATTTAGTCGAATTATTCTTATTGACGTAATGTAATCCTTTGTTTTTAATTAGATAACGAGAAAAACTTTAAAAGAAAAATAAAAAATTTATAAAATCGCAAAAAAATAAAAGATAAAACAAACCAAAAATAAACAATTTTTTTAAGTTTACATATTTTCCGTATCGAATGCGTCAGCATCGTCGTGATTTTACCTGTCGATTGCATTGTACATCAAATCATCATCTATTTGTAGCTTCTTTATCCTTAGCTTTACCAGTTCCTCGTATATGAATATTAATCTCTTTACTTAACATCGATTTGGTGGTCGACCACTTCCGCGTGATCACTGCTATAGCCTTTATAACCGTCTTTTCAATACGGTTTGGTCCGGATCATACACGTCCGTAGAATTTTATCATACGAACCGTAGAAATCTTTGATTAGGCCGGATATTCAACTCCTGTAAAGATTGATTTATTCGTCCCTAACGACTCGTGCACGCGATTCTTAACAATTAAATCGAAACATAATTAAAACTGAACCGAAATAAAAGAAAATCGAAAAAAAAAATAGCTTGTAATTAAAAAATAAACGAACAAATAATTTAAAATAAATAAATAAAAATAATTCAACGAAATTTAAAATTTAATAACGACGTTATATCTACTTCCTCACGTACAATCAGGTCTGTAGTAACTGTACTACCTCTTGCAATTGTTAGCACGTTCCGTAATCGATTCTGGAATAATTCATCGTTTACATCTACATTCAACCGAAATGATACGAGTTTTGCACTTTTTGGAGGATTGCACGTTGATTTTTTAAGATCTATCTTTTTTTTTTTTTTATACACCACTCCGATCTGACGACCACTATTTGTGCCGATATCATATGACGTAACTGTTTTCTATATTATCCATCCCCAATAGGACAAACAACACCGATGATAGAACTACAACATAGTTGGTATACATCAATGATCATTATTAACTAGCGCCAACAAGTGACAACACCATCTTGATTGTTTTCATCAGTTATGCGCTTACTTAACAGCTAAAGCACGCTGAGTTTAATATGGTTAAGTAAAGCCTAAAATATCTCTCGATTGCTTTAAGTCTTCTTGCTGAACATCCTGGAAGCCCTGGTCGATGGATATCTCGGCTATGTTGATATTTTCGTTTTCTTTTGTATCGTTGAAAAATCGTATATAACGATGTTCATAATATTCCTGTACATACAGTACACGAATATCGGTATGTAGAGTCCGGTTGTAATACGGAGCATTTGCTATTATGCCGAGAAGTTTTGACTGCAGCTGTTGCATTCGCTTCATATTACTGTTGGATGCTGCTCCATATATTTCAATACCGTACCTGTAAATTGGAGCAAATATCGTCTGATAAATTAATTTTTTGCAGTAGAGATTGACTAATGCTGAGAAATTTTGACTGCAGCTGTTGCACTCGCTTCATATTACTGTTGGATGCTGCTCCATATATTTCAATACCGTACCTGTAAATTGGAGCAAGTATCGTCTGATAAATTAATTTTTTGCAGTAGAGATTGACTCTTGATTTTTTACCAATTAGCGGCTGTAGCTTATAGATTCTTTCCATGATCCGTTGTCTTACATTCGCTACATGGGGTCCCCATGTAAGTCAACGATCAATAAATCCTAAGTATTTCACCGAATTGATGCAGGAATTAGTTCGTTTCTATATATGTCAAAGTTACGACTTTAATTAACAGTAACACTATTTGGACTAAGTTTACAGGAATCAAAAGACAGATGTTAATATTCGACTCGAGAATGATAAAGATATAGACGATGCGGTAGAAAAAAAATTATAAACAATATACATAATGCATGTAATCTAACAACGAGACATAACCGCTCAAATACAAAAAATGAAAATAATATACCAATTATCACTAAAAAGAGAGTATAACTCACTGCACAGTTACAAAAAGGCATAAAAGATTTTAATAATGAAAAAACCTAAACTTTTTTTTTCATCGAAATCTACAGTCTCCATTCCAACCTACTCCGCCAACTAAGCACTTTACACCCCAGGAAGTACAGACGATAATAAATAATTTACCATTAAGAAAAGCACCCGGGAACGACAAAATAACAAGTGAAATATTAAAGAAGCTCCCACCAAAAACTATCCTAACACATATATTTAACTCAATATTGAGAACCGGATACTTCCCACGAAAATGGAAGAAGGCAATAATTATATTAATTGCAAATCCGCACAAAAATCCTACTCATGCGTCACCTTATCGACCGATTAGTTTATTAAATGTTATATCTAAAACTTTTGAATAACTTATAAAGGATCGGATCATGAAAGTAGTAACAAATAACGACATAATCCCCAGCCACCAATTTGGGTTTCGTAGAGTACATTCTACCGTTCATCAAATACATCGTATTATCGATCGTATACATGCCTGGAGAGAAAACAATACTGCAACGGTATATTCCTAGATGTGGAAAAGGCATTCGATCGAGTGTGGACTTTTATACAAGCTGAAAGAGACAATGCCGAATGATATTTATAAAGTATTACAAAGCTATCTATCTGATCGAGTTTTTCAAGTAAAACTGATTTCAGTATTATCGATGAAATAATTCGTGCATCTGTTCCCCAAGGAAGTCTGCTGTTCTCAATTTACACAACAGACATACCGGTCATGAAAAGAGTACATTGTTGGCTACTTTTGCGGATGATATGTCTATTTTAGCATCACACGAAAGCCCAGTTATACGCATCTGTTATGGTCCAACTGAATAAGATTAGTTCGTGGGCTACTAAATGGAAAATTAAAATCAATACAGAAAAAAGCCGACGAGTAACATTCACTCTAAACAGAAGGTCTTGCGAACCTGTAAAAATCAACGACGTTCACTACTACTGCACAACAGTGTTAAATATCTGGGTTTGCTTTTTGATTGGCGTCTCACATGGAGACCACATATTCAATATGTGTGCCAAATAATTAAATCAAGACTCAACAGCCTGCAATGTATAATGCGAAGAGAATCAGCATCGAGTTTACTCGGTAAAAGAATGGTTTATTTAATAGCTAATGCTCCATATTTTGTTTCGAATATCACGCTGCATCATGATTTAGAAGTTGAATATGTATGTGAGTACTATAGACATTTTTGAGCGAGTTAAAAAACAATCCAAATGTTCAAATATCATGTATCCATCAACCAATGTTGTCTAGCAATCTACGTAGATTGAAAAGAAAATGGATTCAAGATATCCTCGATACCGGATAACTACTAATTGTATACGGCAGCCTATTTCGGTTATGGTTCAACGGTCGCTGGCAGTGCTATTAATCATTATAGTTTCAGAAAAATAATCGTCATACCATGGAAACCATGGAAATAGTATATGCAGGCACTGACTCTTTTCCAATGGGAAAAATAGTTAATAAAATTTTTTACGCTTAAGTTATTAAGAAAATGTGTTGAATATTATCATTGTCAATTGTGGTCCAAAGACCGGTGTGACATAACAAAAAAAAATACAAAAAAACCAAACTCATTTATGGACAGCTACCGGTATTTAAAGTAAATGTGGCTTGCTGGTTTTACTTTGATTAATTTTTATTTTCCATTTAACAGCCCAAACGTTAATTCTATTGAGATGTTCCTGCACCATTATTGAAGCGTGTATTGGATTTTTGCAAGCTGCTAATATACAGGTATCATCAGCAAAAGTGACCATAACTGTGGTATTTAGCACCGGAATATCACTCGTATATAACGAAAACAATACTGGCCCAAGTATACTCCCTTGAGGAACAGACGCTCGGATCAGGTACTGTTCAGAGGACGCTGAATTAATGATAACTTGATAATATTAGTTCGATAAATATAATTCTAGGAGTTTATATATATCATTTGGCATAGTTGATTTTAATTTGTACAACAGGCCTTTATGCCACACACGATCAAATGCTTGTTCAACATCGAGAAATACGGCATTACGTTACTGATGCCTCTCAAATGCGGAATAGATGCGATCGGTTATTCGATGAACCTGGTGGATAGTGATTAGTTCGAAAACCAAACTGATGATCTGGGAATAGATTATTTATCGTTATTTGTATTCTGTCATGTAGTATCATTTCAAATATTTTACCCAATATACTTAATAGGCTAATTGGTCTATAAGATGTTAATTTCTGCGGATTATTTTGAGGTTTTAGAATCAGTCGAATGATTCAGTCTTTACACATTTGTGGGACGTAGCCGGTTCTCAGCATTGCATTAAAAATATATGTTAGATATAGTACCGATTTAGTTGTCAAATTTTTCATTATTTCAGCTATTATTTGATCCATAAATTGGTGCTTTTTTAAGTTGTAACTTTTTAATTTTTGTTTGTACCTCACGTGGTGATACATGTTTCGTCGGAAATGTTAATTGAATTGGACTTTGTAAATACTGTTCGATTTTGTTATCATGTTTGGTATTCATTAAATCGGTATACGGTTGGAAAATATTGTACAAATGCAATGCAAAGGTATCAAACTTATCCTTATCTGTAATTGCCCATTCTCAATTTGGTTTTCTAATGGAGTATTGTTTTGATTTTTCTTTTAAGTATGACTTAGTAGCCTTCCATACAGTCATGTCTTCCGGATTTAATGAGGTAAAGAATTGAGCGTATCTTGCAGATTTGTATTCACTCTGGTTGAAAGATCGTTTCAAGGAAGGTGTTCTGTCTCGCCGCCATTTATTTCTTGATCTTCGTGACAACTGAATTAGTTGTCTAATTTCCATGGGTAGATTAAAATCTAACTTTCCATAGTTTACTTTATCGGCTGGATACTTAGTTGCACTTGTACAAGCGTTATGGATATTTTTAACGAACGATTTAACTGCTTCATTAATTTCTTTAGGTTCTTTTAGACGGACGTTTAATTTGATCTGATGATCCATGTAGTTTGAAAATGTTTCCCAATTTGTGCTCCTATTTGTTAGAGGTATCTTTATTTATGGTAGGTGTAATACCGGCACTGGCTATTGATTATGAATTTCATGTGGCGTAGTTTTATGATTAAACCAGGGATTATTTATTAGGAGGACGATTATTTACTTGTAGTGGCGGATAATTTGAGTAATTTAGATTTTCTAATCCTGTAGAATGTTTGTTAGTGCGTGTAAATTTTTCTTGTACTTCCTCCCGTTTGTATTCAGGATATCTCCTGTAATTTTCAGGGTGCTCACCCTTACAATGTCGGTCGTTGGTTATCTAATTCTATTTGACAACTTTTTCTCCGTTTATCCAATACGAACGGTACTTCAATTCGTACGGGATTTTGTACATTACTTTGCATCTTTAGGTTTTTGAAAATTTATTCCGCGTAAGATACTAACAGGTATAAAAAGACACTCGGACATCTAATATTTACAGAAAAACTCTTCTTAATTATCTGTTTTTGTAATTTGTATTATTTTTTTTTTTTTTGCGTTTTTAAAATTTTCGGTGTTTCAAAAATTTTGTCTTTACGGTTTCAAAAAATTTTTTCTTCCGATTTCACGGTTATGATTATCGTTATTTTTATCTATTTCGTCTTGAGAAATTTTAGAATAATTTTATGAATCGCATATATATATATATATATATATATATCTTTGGTTTGTATTTATCGATATTTTCTTCGAAGGAAAATATTCGTATAGTGTGGCAATTTTTCCGATATGCGAATATTAATTAGAATAAGCGTATATATATATATATCATTGACACATGTGTACGGATAAATAAATGTGGGTACGTAGGAATTATAGATATGTATCACCCAGGTGCAAGAGATAGAACACCTGAATCGTCCGTAATTATTATAGTATAAATTCAGCCTGTAATCTGATCAGACTAGGTTTTTGGAAAATATTGAATAACATAAGTAAGTGGTACGTTGAAATTATCTATTTCGTTTCTTGGAATCTTAAAATCGGGACAAAGTCAACAACATTCCATTAGTCGAGTAACGTGTACGTAAAAAAACGACACGTAGGCGACATCTTCTTGGCCGAATTTTTTATACTTCTGCGAATTGGTATTTCCGAATTTGCAATTACCGTTTTAATTTAAAAATCTGTTGCTATTATTATTAATAATCATTTACGTTTACGCAGAGTTAATTTATATATAATAATTATTTCATCTCGCAAAATCAATCGCTAGCGAATTTCGCATATTTAGGAATAAGTTTATAAATTAGAACTTAGTACGTACACTCGACAATAACATTCGAATGGACGCATATTACTGAACAATTCCCAAAGCAATTTTATCGCGGCTATGTTGATTTTATACTGTACACTATCTTTGTATTTTATCGATGGTTTCATGTATACAAATATATACATATAATATATATATATACGGCTTTTATATTGAAATACTACCATCTACGTGTATATATTTATTATATATGACCATAGAAGCCGTCCTAACTTTATAAACAAATCACTCAATAGGTTTACCACAAGCTTTCATATACAGAATTGAGGACTGACCACAACAAAAATTGTTTTAAAATAGAAATTGCTCGAAATGTTACACGTATACATTTATTTATTTATTTGAGTAAAAAGGAAATAAATCGAAGAAGGAAGGTAATCGCGTCATACTTTGTCGAAATAAAGCGTGTTTTTTTTTTGATTTTTTGGTGGAGGTCAAGCTAAACCTTTGTGGCCGGTAGATTCTAATTTAATGATTACATACTAAATTATTGATTTTTCACCTTAAAATAAAATTAAAAATTAGAAATAATACCTTCTAGCCACAGCTTAATAGATAATGTAGGGAATATGGACAGCGAAAGATATCAGTTTATTAAAAAATATTTGTCTATTATAATTAAATTGAGGACAATTAAAAATAAGGCTATTTATATCTTTCAGAGGATATTTATGGAATATGACTAGTACATTGTCCATGATTATCAACATTTGAAAAATTTAACGCTATAAATTATGGTAACAAATCTGCAAAGTTGATGACAGGTGATAGATATTGGGATACGAACATACCATGGAAATACCGGAAGATGCGAAAATATTTACCTTTATTTGAGAATCTCCAATATTCATATCAATAATTTTGAATTTTAGAGCGTAGATCTGACGATCGAATAAATGGGAGTAGAATACCGAACGAGGAAGCCTGTTTAGCAGCAACATCCGCCGCTTCATTAAGTTTAAATCCGGAATGACTAGGAATCCAACAAAATTCTAAAGCACCGCCTAGATGAATAATTCTAATACATTTGTCTGATATATCGAATATCCAAGCGGTAGGAAACAAACCTAAACCAGGAACGAACTAAGACTATTACTACACAAAAAATACTTGCCCGTACCACCGAGCACATTAAGTATATAATCATTAGCTTTGTCAATAGGCATTTGTGAAAACGGAAGCGTCCGAAGGGAGTTTGAATTTTTCAACTGTTACATTGTCAATGACGAAGGCAGCACCCACTGAACCAGAATTTGTATTAGATTCGGAATCGTCGGTAAAGATTTTTTGATAATTAGGAAATGTTGAATGAAGTTTATTGTTATGTATCTCGAGGAAGAGGAATGTTGATAATCAGAGAATTGAGATACATTGACGGTGTAATTTTAGTAGGTTGTTACTATATGGGTAATGAGAAGTATGCGGAGGGATAAACAGAGAACTGGGTAGTACTTGTAAAAGTGGGAAATTCTTTTTTAACAAATCTCCCGTTATTGCTGATATAAAAAGTGAGATTTAGGGGCTATGGGTTATTAAAATTACAGTATTTTAATAGAAATCTGTCCGTAAGCATGTTTCTTCCGAGATGTAAGGGAGTGATTTCAGTTTCTGCTTGAAGACTGACCATCGACGAGGATAAAAAATTACCTGTAATAAGTCTCAGGATGAAATTTTGCAATCTAGGATTCTGAGATTCGAAGTACAGGCCGAACCATAGAACATTGAGCCATAATCAAGTCTAGAGAGAATTAATGATTTGTATAATAGGGCAAGGATAGTGTTGGAACCCCAAGTTGTATTTACAATAAACATTAACTTAAAAATTTCAAGATCTTTGAGGTTTTTGAGATGATGAAACCAAGCAAGTCGGGTATCTAAAGTTATGCCCAAGTATTTCACACAGGAGGATATTGGAGTAGGCTGGTCCTTTATTCGAATATCAGTATTTCTCAAGTTGTATGGTCCCAATATGAAAATAATGACAGAAGATTTGGAAAACATTTTTGAATGAAATTTTATATCAAAAAACAGGGATTTGCTTACAATCATTTGTGTAACATAATATCGTTCGTCATTTGTAACAATACATATTCGTTCTTAACAAAATTTTTGTAGACTTTTAATAAAGTGTTAAAGTCTAAAAGTTTAATTATGCCGAAGAGAAGTCTAAAAGGATATTATCCGCGTCTGGTTTCATAAATATAGTTATAAATTTTATACAGGCGTTTTATCATACAATACCGCTTGTTAGAAGAAGTGTCGATAATTTTAAACGTATTTATATAAATATTTTTAAAATTTAAGACACGTTTCACGTCAACCGGAAAATGAAAAATTTCGTTAGCATTAAAATTCGGAAAGGGTTAAACGGAGGTAGCTGATTAATAGAAGTCGATACAAATATCGTCTCGTGTTGAGGGAGATAAAATATACTCGGGCGATGTTGAAAGTTTATCGTTAGACCATCGAACGGGTATTAAAACAGTTTTCAGTCGACCAGTGTCCGAATAAATGGTATCTTATCTTATTTAGACGATATCCAGTGATTAAAAAAATTAAATACCATCTCGGGCTGAAGGACGCTGCGAATAATCTACTCGACGATCAGACGCAGTTAAAAAATAAGACGATTTTATCGGTTTTTAATCTAAGATCGACTTTTTCCCCTTTTTTTGGGGGGGTATTAAAGATTTTAGCTAATTATTCGTGTGTGAGCATCGACATGATTTTCATAAGCGATTCGCAATTTTATCGACTTATTGGAAACTTGTCGCGGAATTCATTCTCGAAAGTACGGCTATATACTCGCAAGAGACTAAATAAATTTTTTAACCTGTTAATTCGATTTTATTTAATTTCTCAGAAGTCGTTATTCGGAAAGTATTAATTTAGTTTTATGGCTCGGCGAGGTCGTCCAACATCCACAGAGTCGTCTGATTTCGTATTGACGATTATCGAAGTAATTTATTTTAATTTCTTCGGACGATTTAAAATGAACTACTCATACATAGGCTCATATATATATATATATATATATATATATATATACATATATATATACACATATATATATGTATATATATGTATATATATATATACACGCTAACACACGTTATATTATACATGTATATTGCGTGTTAAGAGTTCATGATTCAAGTTGGTTTCGTGCTTTCCACAAGTGAATAGCAAATGGTTGTTGTCACTAGGTTATTTATCGTTAAAAAGTGAAAATACAACGCCAGTGGTGGATATATTAAGTGAGGCCATTCTTGTCAATTTGTTGTATCCGCAATATGGATATGCATGATCATGACCTGACATAAGCCAACATTAGTATGTTATATATATATATATATATATATAATGTGCATGTGTATTCATTTCGATTAGGCTTTATTACACAGGCACCGTTTTTCATCCGAAATAAATTCACTTTCTCCATCGCAATATTATGTTAAGGTTCTCGAAGCTGTTGCTGCTGCTCACGAACAGCGTATGTATTATTTGTAACTTGATTATCATCGTGATAAAGTATTATTAATATTATTATTATTATTAACATTATTATTATTATTATTATTAACGTGATCGTTATCGTGGAATTAATGCAGGAAATATATATATATATATATATATATATATATATATATATATATATATATATATATATATATATACGTATACATATGATATTATAAATTACGGGCGTCGCCTATTAATTACGTGTATTATTATTAAATAATTTATTCTGACTCCGTGGCATATAAAAATTTTCCCGACTACATCCGCGAACGTCGTCTGGGATAGAATTTTTCGGTATCTATATATTTTATGTAGGTCGCGGTGGCGTACTTATTAGAACGTTCGCTTGTGAATCAGACAGTCCAGGGTTCGACTCCAGCTCACGGCGTAAAGTACTTCCGTATCTTTTTATGATATACGTACATTATTTCAGTGACAGTTTTTCTTTTCCTTTCTGCGTCTATATAACAGACTCGCGATGTAGCAGTGTAGCTTTGTACCGGAAACGGGCTCGAGTCGTATCACAGGATTTTCCGATGGAAAATGGCCTTTAGACGACTTAGCTATCCGTTAAATTTTCCGATAAGAGAGTAGCAAGTATTCCGTCGTGATGGTTTAGTACCGTGGGATTCACAATCGATCTTCGGATTAATGATAATATTTCCGGGGACGTTCAATATCGACTTTCCAGTTGATTGGATTTTCTTTTTCCTTTACGTTAATCGCTCCCCGGACGCTTGATATTATAACGAGCGATACTGAACAAACGTAAAACTGGCGCTGTTCAGTTTATAGTGCGATAAAAATTTCAATGTTTTTTTAGAAATCGGTTACAAGTCCTAGCATCTTGTTTCCTGAACTAGTTGCCGGTATAGATATCGTTCAACAGTTGATAACAATCACAGTAGGTTTTACGCAAGATGACGTAAATTTAAAAAGTTGGCCATTTGAACCGTGAACTGAAATAGTGGTTTAAAACGATCTGCTTCTGCTAAAGCGTTTTCTAGTCAGCCTTCTTGACCGATTTATTGTGTCGGTACGGTGATATTATGCTTCTTAAAATTAACATCGATTGCATTGAAAAATTGAGCGACGCCTATTAAGAATCGGACAATGGCTTAGAACGAATTTACAAGTTACAACATTGGACAAATGGATAAATCGTACCCTATGTTTCATTGCGATCACTATTATGAAGAAGTATCGGAATAAATAAATCGCAAAATTTATTTAGTTCGAGAAAATTCGCAATTATTCTCCTAGGTTCTATTATCTCATCGTGGGAAATAGCTATGTTTAATTTTAGAAAGCGTATTAATATTTACGAACGTATAAAGGACTTTCTAAACTCTATAACAAATATCGGTGGATTATCCAGCGAAGATATTTCTACGACAAATATATTTCTAACCTTTCCCATCAGTGATAATTGTGATGGTTAAATTTGATCGATATTTTTTCTTTTCATCTAATTGGCTGATGGGCAACGCGATTATTTATTATTCTTACGAGTGCGATGTTTATTCTACATGTCAACCGATGTTAAGAGCCGATATATATGAAAGCAAGTAGTTGAAAAAAGCAAGCAAACCATCTCAAAGGTTAGAAATGGCTAAAATGATATCTGAAGAAAGACGTATCGCTCTGAACAACGTATGCAAGATCATTTGTTTAACGGAAAGTTAATAATTCTCCAAATTTTTAATCAAAATAGACACCAGTTGAGCTGTCAAGGCGTTATACCACCTATAGCTCCATATTTTTGATTTTTCGTTATTATATGACTAAAGCCATTCAGTGGTGGCGAGATCTTGTGCTTCTTGTATATTATAAAGTAAATACTGGCTAAACCAATCGTATCTCACCTTTCGCGTAAATACAAGCAGGGTTGTTTTTTTCGGGAAATACAAATGTGTAAGTCTATTACTTATAAAATTCATTTATTTGTTGTTAAGGGAAATTGGAGACGTTGACTACCTAAATCATCGCTCATCATTTCCGCGAATTTTTAAAATCGGAATTCCACCAATATAGTAATCGTATAAGTTATATTAAATAATCACTGTCTGTTCATTCATATATATATATAAATATATATATGTGTGTGTGTGTGTGTGTGTTTAAAACATACAAAAATGACGAAAATTCGACTAGGACGTACAAAAAATCGGATATTTTCGAATTAATTAAGACGGGAGCGAATGTAATTTTTCAGTCGGTATACATTCGATATGTTCTCTCAAATCGACCACACTGAAATCTAAAAAAATTGGAACAATCGTAACATAAATAACGGAAAGGACAACTTCACACTCTTGGTTTGACGACAAAACTTGCAAGGATCGATGAAAACATAATTAAAAAAATGTAATTCAACACGTTGTCAATACCGACAAATATGCGGGAAAAAATTACGAGAAATCAAACAAACAATTAAAAGAACCGGTTTCACGATTTATCTTACGGAACAAATCGAATAAAATTTATTTATTTACTATACAAGATACAATGTTAGTGTCGTACTACAAACATATACACATATGTGCAAGTACGAAACATGTAGTACAAATGTATACACGTATCGATGCGTAATGACGTCATATAAATAAATGTGTAAAAATAAAAACGCGCCTTTATACTTACAACGCACTATACACACACACACATGCGCATAATGCTCGAACATTAATGCGTACGTACTTATATATACACAGCGTCCCGAAAAAAAACAAAAATACATTACGGTCGTTAAATTCTTGTTCACATACGCGCGAATTGCGCGAGCTGTGAACTACGTAATTAGAAATTAAGAGTTACGCCGTTTTGCTTAAAATAAAAAATGATATTATCCATATTATATCACACGATCACGATGCGCTTATATCAATCCACTGCTGGATGTAAGCGTTCCGCATTTCTTTCCACGCGTAACGATCACGGACCACCTCGTTTATCCATTTTACTTCTGTGTCCTTCTATTGGAAGCCAATCTGTTATTCGTTTCGTCCACCTGTCATCGTTCCTTCATGCTACATAGTCTGTCCAATTCAAATTTTTACGTTCTACTACATCCGACAATTTAGTCTGCTGTCTTATCTACGTATTGGCTTCTATATCTCGATGCCCGATTTTACTCTTTATAAGTTGACTTATTTTCAATATCACTGGACAGTTTATTGTGCGTTTTATTAAAGCGAAGAACTGAAGCCAAAACTATGTTAACTTTGCGTACTAGTTTTACCACCCGTTACACTGTAGAATTTTGAAAATACTATTATTTTTCATAACAAAAATTCGAAAATGCGTAATTTATATAATTCTTATAATCTGAATAATTTGTTTTTTTTTTATATCAAGGTTCTTTTTAAACGCGTATCTAAATAAGGCGCGTTTTGTAAAATTTTAATAGGCAGTTGGTCCGCATTTTCTCTTTCACTGTATATAATTCGATAAAATAAGTCTGTACGGAGCCAAGATAAATTCTATTTTGTACTGAGATATTGCTTCAAGTAATAAAAGAGACAGTCCACTTTTTAAAAGATTAACTTATGACGCGGTTGTAAACCAATTTAACTTCGTACATACTTTCTAATAGACCGTTATTACCTAACGTTATTTCAATGCGATCCCATCCACTCCTCATAGCTGTATGTGGTTTTACACATACTTATAATTAAACGATTATTTCCGAACTAATAATATACTCCGTCCCTCTTGTATTAAATACCGAGCAATATTACAATAATGATGAGAATTCTTTGGCCATCGGCCTGTAAAATAATTTTATCGTATACGTTCGATTTTATGTCATTGTACCCTTTAGGAACACCGTAATTGTATACCATACATTCGCTATATATGTACTACTAATTTTCACTGGGTAACTAAGATTTATCAACTGTATAGTAATTTTTTTAAGAGAATTTCATTGTTGCTCTTTTCTTAGATGTAGATACACGCCAACTGCTGACTGGTTCATCTTCGACAAATAAATCCATGTTGATTTAGTTTGAAAATTCTTTCTTCCTGTGTATATTTAAAGACTCGGTATACAAATGAACTTTTAATTAGAGGCATCTGTTTCGTATCCATTTCTATAAACAGGTGTTATAATACTCAGCTTTAAAGTTTCTGGATGGAAATTGATCGAACAGATATTTTATTTTAATTTTTTATAATGAGATATTTTATTGGTTTAACGGAGTAATTCACGACGTTTTTCTATCAGAATTTTAACCTAATCGAACGACGATTTACTAGGAATAGAAATAATCGCATTAGTTTATAGATGTAGCCCCGAATAGGTGATACGTCTTTCCTGGCATTCTGACTATAGACCAGTTTAATTTGCAGTGTTAAAAAAAAATAACTACTCAAACGTAATGCCGCAACCAAAATTTTCTAGTAAATAACACTGTACTGTATTCGATACCTCAGTTTCATTTACCAAACGAGCGCCTATCAAGCATAAGTCTGCATTGTGCGAATCATGTCTATTAATGACAAGAACGAGAAAAATACGAAGAAAGTCTTAAATATTCAGAAAAATTTTTAACACGAAGTCTCGAGGATCCCGAGAAAAATAATATCAATATATCGCTAAACGATTTTAACGCGCAAATAGGATCGTAGAAGAAATAAGGGGCAAATAGTTGGGCAGTACACCAAAGATAGAGAAATGGCGAACGTTAATGAATGGGTGCGAAGGATTCAATTTAATTCTGATGTCCGCGACTTTTAGAAAGATACCGAGAAAAGAAAATTACTAGAAGTCGGCTAATAACAACCGAGGTAAAGTTCAAATATATACCTCGTACAAAAATCAAAAAGACATTATAAACTTCGAAATAAGAAATATGGCAAATATAGAATTTGATCACGATTTAATGACGATACAATTGAGACGTATCCTTCGACTGAAAACCTCACGTATAAATATTGAAATATTGAAGTTTAAAAAACCTACAGCTTCGAAAACAGCTGAACATCTAGTCAGATAATTGTAATAAAAAAACAACTCGCCACCGTAGAGTTGTAACATAAAGCGAAGCAAGAAATATCCGCGAGGGAATAAGGAATTTAAAGAAACTGTCCGATTGAGACTCGGCAATAGTGGTCTTCAATTGAACACTAGGCTTATAACATTTTTAAAATACAAAAGAAAAATCACAAAGATTGTAAATACGAGGAAAAGAAACTAGGAAACGAACGTCTGGCTGAAATAGACGATGATTTTAATAAAATTAAGCCACTCCGTGTTCTAAAGATCAGACAGGCAAATTGGCATTGAATAATTAGAGAAATTGTGAAATATTAGCGGAATATTTTAAAGATCCTTTAACTTGCAAAGCGCCGGAAATAAGATTTACGCGATGTAACCAATCAAGAATAGGAAAAAATTCCGAAGCTTCTGGTCTGTACGAAATTAAACATATCCAAGAGCTCAAGAATAACAAATCATGTGGCGATGACGCTTTATAGTAGACTAAATTAACAAATGTTGCAGAAAAATTATAGAAATACAACGAAGCTGGAAATCAGAAAAGATGCTCAATGACTGGAAGACTGTAACTAATATGGCTAATCTACAAAAAAAAAAAAAAAGAAAAAAGTAAAAAAAAAGTAAAAAGACGTGGATAATTATAGAATTTCGTTTCTGCCAGTAACCTGTAAAAAATTCTCGAAAGCTATTTCGAAGACTAGAAAATCGGCTTGATAGCCAACTGGGTATCAGTCTAGTTTCCAAAGAGGAAAATCTTGTGCTGAGCAGATGTTGAATCGTAAATTCAACAAAAACAAATTAATAACCCGAACTAGTCATATTTGTAAATTTTCAAAAAGTTTTGTATCTCAGTCAATGTAGCTTTGTTCAACGCCCTAGAAGAATTTCGAGCGGATGATAAATTGCGATCACCGATTAAAGAATTACTTACAGAGGCGATGTCTAAAATCGAATTTCGAAATAAAATTACGAAACCACACGAGATAGAAACTCGATTACGACGAGGTGATGGACTATCGCCGTTAGTTGCATTTTGGAGAAGATAATACCGGAATGGAGGAAGTATAAGAACCGGAAGGAATCGAGAAAGTGATAATTGAAAGAAAGAAAAATAATGTGCAGATGTAATCTCTCGCTTTCGCCAAACGACCTGGCATAGGACCAAGTTGAAATACCAACCATTACGAGTAGATTGCACACGACTGTAGAACTAACGAGTGGCGTGTATGATAAAAAATGGATATCCAGAAATGCTACCAAAATGGGATATTATAACAAAACCATAGTACTGAATGCATCTTAGCTTTAAACAGGTGTCAACCAGAAATCGATATAATAATTCGAAAAATATTGGACCCTACGGACGGTGAAGAAGATTGGAAATTAATAAGCAATAGAAAAATATACGGAATAAGAAAAAAGTTCAGCGACACACATCGGAGGAATAGATGACGTTACCGAAAGAATTGTCGACTTCTTCCGCGACAATCCGAAATGAAAATTTACACGGATAGTGCAAGTTAAAAGAGATGTAGTTTAGTCACAAGGTGTTTTCGATGATTTCACGAGATTGCAGTAAAGAAAATAAGTCGAAATCTTGCGTTGCATAATTTTTTCAACGATATTCAGTGATCTACGGTGTCGTAAACTTTACACAAGTCAAAGTAAATGGAAGCCAGAGCGCACTGTTTTTTCGAGAGATTTCAAGAAATATACGTGACGTGTTCCAGTAATGCATCAGCCGCGATTTTGCTACATAGAAATTCATATACCGATTGACGCTAAAAAAAACGATTTTTATTCAAGTATTTTAACTTAGTTTTTGAAATAAAGTATTAGAAAATTTTTTATAATAATGAAAATTTAATTAAACGTATTTTATAAAACGATATATTTACAAATTCCGAGGATAACAATAAATGGATCATTATCGACGATGCAATTATTCGCTTGCCACAGATTTATGCGAAACAAAATAAAGTTTAATAAAATAATTGACTATTCAAAAAAAAAAAGAAAAAAAATGTATAAATGAATAAAAAAACCGGAAACAACCGTTTTCTTTGCTTTTAATTCGACCGGGACTTTATTATAAGTCGTCCCCTTCATGGAATTTATATTTTGCGGACGTTAAACATATCCAGGATTGATCCTTTGGATCTATTTTCTTGTTGTAGGTTGCCGTTTTCTTCCCCGTTTTCCTAGCGCTTACTTTTGAACAGCAAAATTTTTTCCATAAAAAAAACTTCACTATCCGTTCATATACTATTAGTATTCGATGTTTCCGATTTAATTCACGTAGAACAGACTCGTTCGTTCTTTTAGCTGTCTAAGGTATTCAAATTAGTCGTCTTCAGCGCCACATTTTAAAGGCTTGCATTCGACACTGGTCTTTAATATTTATTACCAAACTTTCTGAACCATATAAAAATTCCGGGAATACTAAATTCTTCATTAGGAATAAAAACGCGTATATTTATGCGTCGTCGTCTTTGATGACGAACGTTCGATAGCTTAGCCATAAAGCGGCGTCTCCCTATCTACAGTAACAGGAAGAGAATCCGAGAATAATCACGATGATGATGAATCATATCTCGAATACCTTCGCTGGAAGGAATCACCTTTTTACCTGCGTGTAGATAAATCGTCGTCTGCCTGTACTTACTCCGAGAATAGCTACGGAAAACCGACGCAACAGTACCAGAAGCGGCGAAATAAGAATAATAACGACCGCCAAGATAGATAGAATGGAAGACATCAGCGGATCGGGTCGTTGACTTATGACCGGCATTATGCAACGACGAAGACGTTTCGATGTTAGGGAAGAGGGAACGTCACTTTGAATGAGGAAGAATTGTGCGAAGGGCTATGCGTGATTGGCTTTATGTGTATATCTATATATTATATATATATATATATATATATATATATATATATAAAGTATGTATATGCATGAAGAGTTGATAAATTTGGCCAGCGGATCCGCGATAGTTATAGACGTGATCTTCAACTTTTAGGAGAGTTTATTGCCTTCAATATTTTGAAGATATAACTGTCGACAGACCGCTGCCTTCCTTTGTTTTTAATACGTTTTGTAACGTTTATATATATATATATATATATATATATAATATTGAGACTAAAATATATTCAATAACGTCATTATTGCGATTATTTCTCCATGTTTCTTTTTTTTTTTACTAAACTCGCACATGACCAAAACATCGATTCGTTATTTTCATTGATTTGAGATGTGTTTTTAATATAACCCGGACAGATTATGGGACAAACCGTTATAAAGACATTTTCGATTATTTTTGTATATGACGTAAGTTATCCGGAATATTTCCCTTATCAACTACATAATACGTTTTATTATCAAATAAATTTTAAGAAAAAATTATATAAATTTGATTTTATTCGCCATCTGTCTAATAAAAAACATTAGCGATATTTTTTAGGGGTGTTTTCACGGAGGGCATAGCCACTTGTTTGCTTTGAACCTACACTAAATCCGACGGCTGCTTTAATCTCGTCACGTAAAAGGAGTCGGCCACGGTGCTGAGATAACCTTCGCGTCTAAATGACGTGTCTCTAGGCATACTACACAATACGTACAGCGTATCTTCGTGCGAATTTTTTGCTGGCTGACTGTGATTGTTTTCTAATGTTTTCATACCGGATTATTTGAATAACGTTCTTATCTTCGGCATAACTCCACAGTTTCACCTCGTACATCGATGTCCGTCTAATGATTGTAATATACGCTTATTCTTAAGACATGGTACACTATTTCTGCCTATCAGTCAGTTTTTAATGTTAAAACTGCACGTACACTTGACGTAGGGAAACCACATACGTACATCTAAACAGACTATTGAAAATAATCATACCGGTTACTGTTATAAATTCGTACTTTTTGTCTATAGATAAATGCATTCATACGTGCACTCATTTAGCGCTGTCGTGAGGCGCGAGCTGATATAAACACGGGTTTTTTTAGATTACGAAAAAGCGTTTGACACAGCGCAACTCGAAAAGCTTATTGAAATATTAAGGGAGATAAGACTGGGCAATGAAGATCTCAGAATAATAAGAAATTTGGAATCAGAAACGACCAGCTTTCGGAAGAAATAACCATAATAAAAGGGGTTTGCCAATGGTTCGTTCTTTCCACTTATTCAATATTTATTTAAAATATTTTTTTTTTTTTACGAAGCAATGGTTTGCCAATGGTTCGTTCTTTCCACTTGTTCAATATTTATTTAAAATATTTTTTTTTTTACGAAGCGATGGTTTGCCAATTTCTTTCCACTTATTCAATATTTATTTAAAATATTTTTTTTTTTTTTTTACGAAGCAATTGCCAGGGAAAACATAGGCGCACTGGTTAATAGAATTGTTGTTAATAACATCTGAAATTCGGACAATTAAAATCGCCACCTGCTTCAAAGATCTACAAAAACTGATGAATGCGTTTAATAATGAAAACAACATCAAGATGGGTTTACGCGTAAATGCGTTATAAATGGAATGTATGGTTATTGGTAATGCGAATAATATGGTAGCTACGTTCTTCGACTATGAAATGTAACGATTCAAATCACCAACTCGATCATGTCGGGGAAAAAAACCGGAATTGAACAGGCGAGATCACATTTCCGAAAAATGAACAAAGTTTTAATGAACCGAGATTTGAAAGTAGATCTTAAGAGTTATGCTTTCGGCGTCTTACGACGTCGAATATACTGTCCAAAGCGATATTATGGAAAAAACTAGACGGCTGGATACTGTCCAAAACGTTATGCAAAAAACAAGACAGATTTGAAAGTAGATCCTAAGAGTTATGCTTTCGGCGTCTTACGGCGTCGAATCTTGGATACTGTCCAAAGCGTTATGCAAAAAACTAGACGCCTTTGAGTTATGGATATATCGTAAGAATTCAAAAATTTAACAAATTCAAGTTCAACATTTTTTTTGTTTATTCTCTTCACGCGTCCTAAAAAATTATTTTATTCCTTGCTGTAATTATAATTAGCACTCGATATTGTATTCAATTGTTACATGGTTGTGGTTATATTGTATAGTTTTTCCAAGAAAAAAAATATATATTCGGTGCAACAAAAAATCCAGTCTGATCTTTTAACGATTAATTATATTAATGATTTAGAAAATAGTAATAAAATTAATATTATTTTTATAAGTTTAACATTATTTGTACCCATTTACGAAGTTATATTTATCACGTCATTTACGTAGAATTTACAAAATGATTTTAATTTTCACATAATTTTACTCAAAAATATTTTAAAGTGGACCTACTGCTCCGAACCCCTCTTATAATAATCGCAATTCGCTAAAATGTGTATTATTCGTAATATTTTTCACAGCTTGATAATCGGAGCGGATTTATCGTAACATCCGATGTCGAGAATAATATTAATACGGATATAGGAAATTTGCTTCCTTTTCTCGTACAATCCCTGATTCCTCTTCGGGCATCGATCTCGCCGTCAATCAACAGTTATAAACAATTTGCGTATTTTTTTCCTCTACCGCTCTTCTTTAGAGTAAACTCATTTCGTATGTCATCTTCCTTCTTCATCGATGACGCGGCATACGCCGTCCGAATAAGACGGAAATACTCGCGCGAATTCTAGCATAAGGGGCATTGACTCGGCCGGATGATACGTTACTGTTCCATATGTCAATGACCTCCTACAATGCTTACTCCAATTTCCATCGGCGTTTTTCTCTTATCTTTTTTCTATTATTATTATTATTATCATCATTATCATTATTTCTTATTTCTTCGGTTTCTGCTGCCAAATCTCGATCAAAGATACACACCTTTTACGTTTTTTTTTCCGCAACTGATTTAATACAAAAATGTGGATGCGTACCATCAACACGTAATTGATGGGCGAATGTAGATTTTTTAGCATATATATTCCGTACGAAATAAAGCTGAAAAATCAAAACAAAAATAACACACACACACATATACATATATATTAGTGAAATAATGAAATACTATTTACATAGAAGGTATATGTTTTTCTGGGATTACATATATACATATATACATATATATATATATATATATGTAAACATATAAATATATACATATAACATATAATGTTATATGTATATATTTTTATATACATATATATATTTTATTTTTATACATATATTTGTGTATATATTTTTGCATATATATGTACATATGGACATATATATATATAATGGACATGTATGTACATTTTACACATGTTTGCAGCTATATCTATATTTAAAAACTGGACATTCATTATTTACTTTGTTGTGATGGTTTAAGAATTTTATCTGTCGTCCAAGAAGAAAAATATGAATAAAAATAATAATAAATCCGTATAGATCGTTTTCGTTTGTTCCAAAGAAATAATTTATATATTTTTTTATTCATATTTAGTTCAAATTTTCGAAATTTTATGTTGATTCTACTGACGGGGGGCTATTTTTAATTATATATGGATTTCATCATTCAAATTGTTAGATCTGTTTCCAATCTAGACGAGTATATATATATATATCATCAAGTGTCGTCTCCGTATCATAGGTAGGTGGCTACTTACCCATATATATTTTATTATAGAATGTAAGTAGCGTATAAGGCAGTATGGCGTTAGCGTAGATAGACATACACATGTGGGAGAACTGATTGCAGTCGCTTTGTTGTCACGGGACAATTGCAGCTCTGCCTGTTTTTGTAGTGTACTATATTGTTACCAGTGCCCATATGGTGTTTCGCGTGGTGGTTTGCCATTGCCTTCCACGAGGTAATATTAGGGTTATTTACATTTTAATTTTCTAATGGTAATTTTTTCGTCGCCGGTCGTATTCGAGTACCTTCCTTATAGAAGTCCGTGTTCGAATCACTGGGCTATCCCGAATAATGAAATGTACCTTATAAGTCGCAAATTTTATCGATGCTTCTTTATCGAAAGAAAATTACGTTTTTAATTGTCTCCTCTTATTTTGGTTAATTTAAGTCTCGGTGTGATATTTTTATGTCTTGTGTGTAGAAAACGAACCTACTAATAATGAATTTCGGTGGTTATACTGTTTTGTCTGAAAATTCATTGTTGGAACGAATGAAATACGTAATTATGAAATGAACGTTATCAAATACAATTATGATCCGATCGGAGCCCATTTTGCAATAAGTCAAAGTTTATACAATAAATTTAATTGATATAAAAATATGTCCGTTCGCGGTTTTTAATTTAAAATATTGTGAAAATATTAAGTTTTATCAACTTCTTATTTACTAATCCGTTGGCATTAGTGTGACTGTAAAATGAGTTTTGTTATAGTTACATCCTATAAATAAGTGTTTTTAATATTTTCAGTCAAATTTCGTATTACACATTTGTTCGAATAGACGAGTAATTTTTAAATAACGACCAGTAACGATTTGAGCATTGCGAAATAATTCGTTTTACAAAAATATAATTTAGTTGTTTAGAAATTATTCGTATCAGTTTTATAAATAAAAAAAGAAAAATATTATAATATATTATAAAATTCGTTCGAATAATTTATGAGACTTAAAACGGATTCTATTCGTAAATGCGATATACGTTTACTAATAATAAACCGTGGTTTTCTACAATATAAAAGATATTTCGTGATCACGATACGCCTATGTCGGTTCACTGCAGAACGAATTAGATTCCTGTCTCTCGTTTTCCCGAACTAGGTTGACTGCGACTATTCTTCGTTCCTCCATTGTCTTATTTTCTTTCCATAATTTGTTCGTTCCTTGCGGAATTAATAAAAATTTCATTCAAGCGATTATTTCGAAAGGAAAAACGCTTAGTACTAAAAGTAACGCAATTAAAGATCTATACGTCGATAATTCCGAATAATTTTAAAACACGAAACAGTATAACTCCACACATTGCGAAAGATTAACAAACTCAAACAAATCATTCAGTTCATGATATTCAGTAACACACACACAAATAAAACCTTTGGGAAAAATCAATAATAAGAAAAAAAACACGAAAAATCTAAAAATAATAAAAATAAAAATCAAGAAATGTATTTTAAAATCGTCATCATCATCGCTGTCTTTGCCGAACGTCGTGAGTAGCTATTTTTTATGCACAAAAAGGACTACCATTCAATACTTTAATTGTATGTGATGCAGATGCGCGCGCATATGATTATATAATAGAGTGGAGTGTCACTGCCTTCTCTATAATAATTAAGAGTTACGAATTAAATATCATACGTTCGTATATATATATTAATAATATATAGTATCTGGACGACCGAGTTTTTGTTCGATACTTTTCTTTTTAATTCGTTCTTTTCATTATATATATATATATATATATATATATATATATATATATATATATATATATATATACAGTCGAATCCACTTATAAGTGACACATCGGGCGGAAGTCATTTGTCCCTTATAACCGGTTGTCCCTAGTAAGCGAATTTTTTAAAATTTCTTATTGAAGCGAATGGGTGTTAGAATATATACAGTTTAGTAAACAATTAACATACTTATAACCTTATTAATGCGTAATATTTATTTATATGGAAATTAAGAGAAAAATGCAGGAGACATACATAAGGTAAAAGAAATTGACCTGATATTTGTTAAAATTGTTTATTTACTGTAAAAATGCGCTATAGTTATTTGGTGCAAATTCTTCATCTGCTGCGTTTGAACAAAATCTGCACAGTTATCTAATGATGCCATAGGAGCACCTTCATTATTCTGTTGCATAAAATAACGCGCCGGAGTTTTTCAATACATTTTTTCGCCTCTGCAGTAGACACAGGAGGTAAGGAAATGTCATCCGTGTCATCATCACTTTCTGATTCTTGTATTTGTTTCTTCTTTGTAATATTTTCCATAATTTCGTTATCCAAATCTTCAATATTATTGTCACAGCATGTCAGATTGGCGTCAATATCTGAAAATTGTTCACAGTTGGTCACACGTAGTAATTCATTCGGTATTTCATTACTTTCCATTTCAACAATTTCATAATCAGGCTCCTTGAAACCACAATGAGCAAAGCAGTTCTGAATTGTCATAAAAGTTACTTTTCTCCAGCTTTCAGCAACAAATTATATAGCCTGCAGTATTGTTATTGTGGAACTGATATCTTTTGCCATTGTAGAAACTGTTACCAGGTCGTCTTCAATAGCTTCTAAGATATGCTGTATCAACATCTTGCTATATTGCACTTTTAAATTTTTTATGACACCCATATCAAGTGGCTGAATTAGTGAAGTAGTGTTTGGAGGTAAGAATTCAATTTGAATCTTCTTCAGTTTAACGACAGTGTGGTGCGAAGTTGCATTGTCAATAAGTAGTAAAATTTTTCTAGAATCTCTCTGTAATTCTATATCCCAGTTTTCTAACCATTTTGAAAAAACAGTAGCAGTCATCCATGCATTTTTGTTTGCGTAATATGTTACTGACAGATTACTTACATTAAGATTTTTAAAGCAACGTGGCGTTTTAGTTTTACCAATAACTAAAAGTTTATTTTTGTCACTTCCACATTGCAACAACATAGCACAGTGATACGATCCATAGCTTTTTTCGAACCAATAAGTTGTTCGTGTTTGTATACTAATGACCCATCTGGAGTGGCTCGATAAAATAAACCAGTTTCATCTGCATTATAAATGTCATTCAGGCTGTAACTTCGAAGGAATTTGGAAATTTTGCTTGAACTTCATTGTTCAGCTCCTGTCAAATCAGCGCTTGCTTTTTCTCCATGAGTTTTTTTTAATTTGACATCATGTCTCCCTTTCCACCGAGCAAGCCAACCATTCGTAGCTGCAAAGTCTTCGTAGCCCATTTTTTTCGCAAACTCTTCAGATTTTAATTTCAACATTGGCCCACTGACATGAACACCTCTTTGTGTTACTGTGCTAAACCATAAATTAAAAGCTTCATCAACCTCCGGGTTTTTACCTTCTCTTTTTCGTTTCTTTTCCACCACCTGACTGCCCTTTCCAATACTACTCCATTTTTTACGTAAGTTCTGTTCATCTGTTTTTAAACGGGAGATGGTGTTTTTGGAGACGCCCGTGATTTTTGCTAACTCCCGAATAGGCATATTGGGACGTTGAATTTCGATTTTGTCTAAAATAGAAATTTTTTCCTTTAATGATAAACATTATTCTTATAAAAAATTCACCAGAACTAAAAAAAGAAAAGAAAATTTTCGTAAGAAAAAAAATAAATACAGTTTTTGCAGAACTAAACTAAGAACATAATAAGCTATCGCGGAGAGTGCATAATTAATAAACGCACAGAGCAAAAAACAGTATAGCGTCAATGAAAGAATGTCAACACAAGGACTTCTCAAACAAGAAAAAACAAAAATGTTCACTTCAACAAAAACGAATTGTAAAAATGACTGAAACATTTTTATTCAATTTTTGCTTATGTGAATATTTCGTTTTATGACCGGAAGTGTCATTTTATGGTTTATCACCCGTCGCACTATTTATTGCCTTGAAAGTCTATTAATCTTTGTCCCTATAAACCGAGGCCCTGTACCACTAAAGTGAATTAAAATAACCTTCATTTGATACCTGTTTGATTCGGGGTTTTGCTGAAACGGCTGTCCCTCTAATCCGGAGTCCCTTAAAAGCGGATTCGAATATATATATATATATATATATATAGGAGAATACTCTCAAAAACAACTATTTTAATTGCGTAGAATTTCGTTTCATAATTCAAGAGTTATGACTAAAATTTCGATTAATCAATTTTGGTATTTGATCGGATGTTTTTACTTAAAATAATTCTTTTAAGGATTTAAAAATAATTTCGGAAAATTTCAAACAAAAACAGTACCCGAGATATTAAATTTTAATTAAATTTAGTAAAAAAATAAAAATTTACAAAATTTTTGAAGGTTGTACTCGATGGTCGGTTCCTGAAATGTCAAAATTTGTAATTTTTATACGCTCGATTTTTAATTACTTAATAAATTACAGTTGTATAGAAAATTTTGTCATCCAAATCGTTAAAACTGTTTCCGAGTAATAAATTACAGTTGTATAGAAAATTTTGTCATCCAAATCGTTAAAACTGTTTCCGAGATATTCAGTAATTCGAAGTAATGTTAAAACATAAAACCTACAGTATAACTTCACACATTGCGAAAGATGAACAAACTCAAATAAATAATTTATCATATTTAAGGATATCCGATACACTACGTGAATATTTTTATTATATAGCGCACACGCACAACGATATGTTTCGGTTTCTTAAATATAAATAGAAAAGAAAATACGGAAAATTCGCAGATAATTAAAATACAAATCTAGAAATGCATTCGGATATCACGCATTTTTAAATAAAAATAATACGTACGATGTACTTGTGTGTATAATCATTTAAATTGTGTTTTTTTGTATTTTTAAATAAAAATAACATATGCACGGTGTGCGTGCGTGTATAATCATTTAAATTGTTAAGTTTGTTTTTTTATATTCTATTTATTATTCCGTCAATAAAATATCATCCGTTTTGACTATTCTTTCAGTCGGATTTCCCGTTTTATATTATAGGTAAATGCGCATCTATATGTGTATATGTGTGTACGTAATTTGCATATGACGTATCGCAACACTTACTTCGTTTCATAATTACAGAGAAGGCGAACAGAAAATTTTCCTTTAACTTCCAATATTTCCGGACTTTATTATAAGATTTCATCGAGTCGATCCGTGTTACGTTCAAAATCGGGCGCACTGCATACAATTCGACCATCTTGACGCATGTCCCCAGTGAAACACGACTTGAACTGAGCTGGAGGAGTATATCAGTTGAAGAAGTAAACACGAAACTGAGAAATAGCGTATCGTATTTTCGGAAAAAATCCTGAGACGCGATAATGTCATTCAGAGTAATGGTCATCACGGTAGGTGTATAAATTGATCTAAGATTCCGGTAAACATCTAAAGCAACAGTGAACAAATTATTAATACAAAGTATCCGATAGGTGAGAGAAAATCAGATTTTACTTATAAGCCTGATTAATTAAAGAGTTGAATTCCAAACGTGATTTTTGGATTGCGCTTTTTATCTTTCCAGGACACAACAAACATATAATAACTGCTTATTATTGTTAGTTTATGCATATGCATATATATATATATACTAGCTGACCCGGCGAACTTCGTATCGCCACGCAATCAATAAATGTATAATTTATTAGCTAAATTAAATAAAGCACAAATACCGATGGAGAATTAGGAACTATAGAAAAAATTAAAAAACAAATTTATAACGAAATTTAAATGATATGTCGATACTTTTTAATTTTTGTAGATTTATTGAACTTAATAAAAAATACTTGATTACTAAAAATAGTTAAAATCACTAAATTTATTTTTAATTATGCGAAGCTTTAGTATTCATAATTCATTTTTGTGTAAAATTGTAAACTTAGTTTTAAATTAATATGTTATGATTTTATATTAATTAATTTTAACTGTATATAGCTTGATAATGGCGTAATTGCCGAAAAGCTTCGCATAATTAAAAATAAATTTAGTGATTTTAACTATTTTTAGTAATCAAGTATAAATAAAAATCACTACATTCCACAATCAATAACTTTAATAAAAAATTATATTTAATTCAGCTAATAAGCTAATAAGCTAATATATTTATTGATTCTGAGGCGATACGAAGTTTGCCGGGTAAAGGAAGGATAAATCTTATAACATATATATATATATATATATATATATATATATATAAGCTAATGCCTAGTGTATATTCAAGATATATCACATCACCGTGCTAAAAGCATTGTAGAATCGGCCGACCAAAAATCGTTCGAAAATTTTTAAAAACCGAAAACCGAATTTTAAACTCGCGATTTCTGGTGACCGGTAAATTTTGTTAAACATTATGTTATTGCAACAAATCATAGATCTCCACGTTTACTTCCGTTTAACGTAAACCCAAAACACCTTATCTATCATACGGTCCTTAAAAACGGGCCAAAGCGCCTAAAAACCCCTTAAACCCTAATTTTGTAAAAATACCATTATACCATCATTACACGCGTATTTCAATGCCGCATAATTTCATTTAAACTATTTTATCGACTTCGAATCGTTCGCGAATTATCGCGAAAAAAGTGAATTTGAAAAAATCGCAAAGGATTTCGAAATTTGAAATTTTTTCGCGAATTTTACACTTTATACGATAGATCTTATATAAAAACTCCTAATTCAATAGGCGGAATCGTTTAAGAATATTTACTTTATGCCCTGTCTGCCAAAAGTCGGCAATTTTTCAAAATTCGTATCTCGAAATCTATCGATCGTACTTAAAAAGTGTTTTTTTTTTGGAATATCTATTAAATCGGTTTTAACGAAATTTACAAAATAATAAAACACCCGTATGCACACAAAACACACATACATACATGCTTACCGTTTGTGTAAATGCGTTTGGCAATTTAATTCAAATAAAGCCTGTAAACGATATGAAACACCGACGGCTCGCTAAAAAACGGAGAAAAGTACACACATATACATAGTACATTTGAACAATTCAAGAATCACCGCTTGTATGAATGCACTCAACAATATGTTTAAAAATATAAACACAAAAATTTGCTTTAATCGAAGCACGTCCAAAATGAAATGACCGCATGAATGACATAACAACATGCTTGTACTGTCAACACTGAAAAAGTTTCAATTTGACAGCACAATCCCCATCTGAAAAAAGTTTCAATTTGACAAAATTCACGGAAATAATAGTACGTACTCGCCATTTATGATGTAATTTTCTCAGTAGAATACTAAGATGCATCAATCGTATACTACACCATTTATTGAATTCATTTGTTACAAAAAATGTGATAAATGAAGAATCGCTCGACCGATTTTGTGCAGACTTCACATAAACCATCTATTAAGTAATCCGAACAAAGTCTAAACATGGTTTGGATAGGTGAGCCCGTTCTTGAGTTATAAAATTACAACGAAAAGTGGCATTGATTTATATATATATATTGAAATCATATCAACTCGAATGTTGGTAGGACGTCAAGAGATTTTCTAAAGAGGACCATCGGTCAAACAAATCATCTTGATTAAGTAGCGGTTAGTCACTGTTTTTTCCGACTCCTTTGATTTACCTACCAATTAAATGAATAGTTCGGTTAGTTAATAATCATTTTAGCGTTAAAAATTCTCCATCTCCAACGAGATCAAACTCGGCCAGTGCGAACAGAACGCTGATGAAATATTACCGCTACTAGCTCCATGAAAAGGTATATAAATGTGTACGAAGACGCTTACTATTAATATTAAAACCAATCTAGCGTTACGGAAGTCCGCATTACGGGACTCTGCAAAAAAGACGAATATTGATATTACAAAGATAATGCGAAATAAAGCACCGTGGTACATCACAAACGTGACGCTACACGATGGATCTTGATATAAAATTCATTAGACCAATATCAGACGAGAAAACTTATTACGCAGACTTCGAATGCCATTGCGTTACTACATAATTCTCTAGAAGTTCTGGACGACTTAAACGGGATAAAATATTGGACATAGCATTATTATAAAAATCTAGAGTGGATAATTACATCACGTTATTTGGTCTGGATAATCTGCTCTGCATGTGAGCCGGCTGAATAACTCTCAGATAGGTACGTTATAGCGTTAACTTATTAAAAAAAAAAAAAGAGTTTTTTACGCAGTTGGAAAATTGGTATATCCCATCCGTATGTGTCATCTGTTCATTCATTGGTGTATACGTGTTCATCTTAATCCACCCGTTTATTTATTTTCCCTCTGTCGATCGGTCTATTATACTTCCGTATTGGGAAATTTCCTCACAATTGCGTTTTTTTTATGCTATTCAATTTCGGAACTTTCTCACTGATAAATTTCTTACGAAATATAAACATCGGATGAGAACGAAATATCATCGATCAATAGGTATTACCGAATTTTAACTATTACCATTAACGATATCACGACCTGCATTATTATTATTATTATTTAGAAATTTAGGCAAACGGTCGGTTGTTATACGACTATTGAGAAGTAAAAATTTAAAAATCGCAATATACATCGGAAAAGATGAGTAAGAAACTATACGCGAACCTGTTCCGGGTTATTCTGTTGGTTTTTTTTTATACGTGTACACGTTTATATACGCATACAGAGAGGCCGTTCTGAATATACATGAAAGTACCGTTATTTATTAATGACGTCACAAATGATTACGTGGTTGTTACGGCTACGTTTATTTACACAAGATTTCAGTAGGGTTCGAGGTATGCGGGGTAGTAGTAGAAGTTGTGTGTGTGTTAAGTGTCAAGGCAAAAAGATGGAGGAGATACTGTATGAAATAAAAAATAACAACAAAAAAAAAAAACAGAAACAAAAATGCAATAGAGAACTTGGCCCCGTACATTATGTAAGCACTTATAACCTTATACGGGAGATGGACTCTGCACGCGGCCGGCCAAAAGTGCCGTTATTCGTTTGTGTCAGGTTCACGGACAACGATCACGATGTGATTCCGGGACTTAAATGATTGCACACACACACACATATATATACATATGTGCGTGTGTGCGTAAATGCATAACTTTTCCCTCCACACTTTCCGAGGACTAGGTATCTACGCCTCGTTATGGACCAGCGATTTCATATATATACATACATACATATATATATATATATATATATATATATTCCGACGACTGTAATCATCACGCGGAGGACATTGTTCTATTTTGCGACCGGCGTAAAATCTACACCTCGACCATATCCAACCTAGAATTGATCATCGATAGAAGTAAGATACGTCTTCCAGCGGATAGAAAAAGAAAGCTATAGGAAATTGATAAAAACGAATTGAAAAGAAATTTGGAATACTTCGCTACTCTGTTGAGCCATTTTGGGTGGTAGGGGGTAGTTAGTGTGCACGTGTATGTAATAATCGTTGAAGGTGCCCTTGTCCGATTCTACTGTTGTTAAAACTCGATTGGACGTGGTTGTGACCTACCTGCGGAGCGGTGTATCCAGAGCCCCGTTAATTTAACGTTTACTTCCGGTAATAATATCGGCACTACAAGCGTCGTAAGCGTAAGGCCTATCCGATGTTTATATTGCAGAACGTTTATTCCGTTCGCCGATTCGTCTATTTATATTATATATTTATATATAATCCGCTATTGAAGAAGTAACTAACGACTTTTCTTTAACTCATCTCTTGTAATCATCATTCTTATTTTATTATATATATATATATATATATATATATATACGTTTTAACGGCTATTACGAAATCACCGTTATTTTATAGTTTATTTGCTTCTCGTTAAGTTCCGAACGAATCGAATTGAATACTCACACGGGTCGTTGACATTTTAATTTTTCACACGCGTATATCTCTATTCGTTTTACGAGTAAATTGGGCGATGGCTCGCTTCAATGATGACCGAACCCTGTATTGCATTCGGTATTTTCGTGATTATCGAGTAAATTAATTAATTATCCGAGTTCATATATATATATATATATATATATATTTATTTTTTTTTGGTTCACGACCGACGATAGAGGTAGCGAAGGAAAATTATATCGATCAAACAATTATCGATTTCGTCGATTCCATAGCGACGATATATTCAGTTCCGGTAGTCCTTACACCCATCGAACCGTAGAAATGCCTAGCAATCATAAAAAGAATTTATAGGGGTGATAACGCGTTCACAACGGACAACGCAATAAATTTATTTATAACGGCTAAAGCATACGGAACTTTGGGTCGAACCGTAATAATAACTCACGCTAAATTTTCAGAACTATAACACCCGATTACAGACAAAAGATATTATACGCATCTTACAGATGAATGTGGAAGGAATGACCAAATCCAATAGCGAGATAACCCAGGAGAACAACATTATTCATATGGTACTAGTTCAGGAAACTCATGTCGCCGATGGTCAACAGCTAATAAAGTAGGAAACAATTCCAAATTTTGCGATAGCTGCGGTAGTTTTATAATAAACTACACGGAGTCGCAATTTACGTCAAAATGGTATAGACCGAAAACTCGGTAGAATCGGAAGAATATCTCGTTTATAAATGTCAAAGTGGTTAAGTAATTTATATGTAACTTATACGAACCACCTCAATGTGAATGGACCACTTACCTGCTCCCAAATATAACCACGCCGACTATTTGCAACCTCACATATGTAGAAAAGTTACAACTGCAGGTGAATGGGCAGAGTACAAAACCGTACCGAAACTTCCGATAAATAAGTATATAAAAATCTAATCAGAATAAAATACAAAGCTGACACGAACAGTGGAGTAAATCAAACCCAGATCACCGTAAACTGATAACCCAGCTCGACGCTGTGGTAAGAGGCTTCAATCTACCAAGGAACGACTGGTTGGAATTAAACCAAATACGCACGTAAAACGGACAATAAATGATCCTATCTGTAACTGTAGTTACCAACGTTAAACCATGGAGCACATCGTTTGTGATTGTTTAGACACAGAGTTTTGCGAGAACCTTTTAGGACATCTACAATGGATAACATGGATCTAACCTAGACATTGTTTTATGAGCAGTTCAACTTCGCGTCAGCCATACGATAACTACAATAAATAACAATATTAATAACAACGACGCCTAAGATATTTAGTAAAAAATGTGAGTTGATAAACGTTAGAGGTCTGACGTAAGGAATAACGTTATGAACGTAATTTCGCTTCGAAAGTGACAAGAAGAAATTGCTGATCCATTCGATAATAATATTTGATAACAACAATTAAATTGAATTTTAATAATTTTCAAAAATTGGTATAACAACTTATTAAAAAACTGTGATATAATAAATAATAATTATAATAATATAAATATTAAATACACGATCAACACACGACAAAAGGTGACAAGACCATATTTGCAGTTAAATACTGTAAAAGGCTTTAATGTAAATGAAAAAAATAAGTAAATAAAACTATCAAGAAAAAAATAAAAAATCAAATTCGGATAAAATTGCTTCGTTGTTAGGCTTTTTTCTTTTTTTTTTTAAAAAAAATAAAAAATTAATATGAGTATTTAGCAGACAAAAATGAGGTAAAGAATAATTTGTTACATAACAATAACAGTAATAATAATAATTATAATAAAACAACTTGTAATAATAGTAATGATCACTTATAATGAAGTAGAAGAGTTTGCACATGATAATTGACGAATATGTTATCTGTTTTACTTAGTCTGAAAATTTTTACAAAAACCACAGTAGAAAACATTGCTACTTGTATACAAACCGTACTGTAAACAATATTAATTTGATACCTTTATATCGTAGATAACGATGATAATAATAAAAAATATAATAATAATAATTACAAACATACCCGTGTATATATATTATATATATATATATATGGGAAACCTTAAATGAAGAGTAACGGGTAATATAGAGCCCGAAAGCGGGCTACATAGCCCTCTTCTTCTACTCTATTCTCACCTTCACGAGTTGCCCTTGTTACGCTGAACTATCTAAAGGGACAAAGGATAACCAATTCAACGAGAATGTTAGTTCAACAAACAAAAGAGCAATAGTGGTATAAAGAATAGCCCTATCAGTAACTGGGAACAGGTAATGTATACATAAATGAAGATGTGTAAGTACGTTCACTATTGCAGAATATGAAATTATTTCTTAAATATGATGTCCAAAACTCGAATTAATAGAGTTACTACTAACCTGTTTCCAGGATGACGAATTCGGTCCTCGTGAAAAGGTAGGAGTAAACTTATATATATATACCTATATATGTATACATATATGTATATGTGTATATAGATGTACAAAACAAAATATAACAATTTTATAATTAACAAATTAAGTATTTTTATATTCGATTAAGTTAATTATATTACCGATATTTATAAGTTCTAATAAAAAAAACTTAATATTTAAGTTAACATTTCTTTATCATATTGAAGAATATATAAAAAATCAAACAAAAACTGTTTTATATACATAATTCGGTACAGGGTCATCTTTATTATCATGTAGTTGGATACGATATCACAATACTTGTGTATGTATTTAAATATGTACATATATACACATATATTTGTGTATGTTTCTATTACATTAAAAAAAAAAAATTGAAAAAAGCATACTGCAGATCAGTTTACAAGTTTCATCTTTTAAGTTAGGTGATACATGACCGGAAAAAGCAAGAACTTATAAATCTAATATACTGAAACTGATTAGGAGATACGGATATATAATCGAAGTGGAGAGTGATAAGTTCCACCCAAAAGTTCTTTATATCTAGCTACTGGATGGCAAGTGGTTATTATTTATATCGATAATTAGGATAGAACACGGTGGAAGAATTTTGAATGACGCGTCGCAAATAGTGGAGCCGGTCAAGTATATACTTGATGCGGGAGATTTATAGAATATACATATAACATGTCGGCGGTGGCATAGTTGCTAGAGTGCTCGACTATCAATTCGAGTGGCTAGGGTTCCACGCGACATAGAAAGCATCATTATTTAATTCTTAATTGTCACGGAGATGGCAATGCCCCCCTCTTCGTATAAAATCCTATGCGCGCGCATCTGCGTCGTATATACATAGTGCCTTCAATGCTGGCTCATTTTGTATGTAAAAATAAACGTACAACAGCTAATCACGACTTACGATTATATTTGTATATATATATATATATATATATATGTGTATATATATAGTTTAGTAAATAGAAATGGAATACAGAGGATTATAATGAGCGAATTCAGAGGCGAATTGTATTCCATGAATTATTATTAGATTAGATAAACATTAACGAAATAGATTGCTATGGCTTGAGTCTCCCGTTAATCGGTAGTGCCCGTTGCCGTACGTTTTATAATGAGTGAAAATATTTCCTAGATCGCCGATAATAATAAAACATGCAGCATAATTTTGTTCTAGAGATTTGTCAGATAGTTAATTTTACGAAAAGTGGAAGGAAATAATATCGAGATATTCTTCATAGAAGGTGCATTAGATGATAATAATTATAGTAGTAGTAGTAGTAGTAAAGTTTTTCTTAAGGAAGGAAATGTGCTGGATATAAAAAAATTTTTTGGTTTAATGATCAGAATGATGGACTAACTTAAAAAACGAAAAGCAATAAGCATTGAGCTAAGAAAGATAGTAATGTATGACTTAAGAAATATGGTAAAGTATCAAATACAAGTAAGTATGGAAACTCGACAGATAAACATGTATTAGCTAAAATCGTTAACTCGAGTATTTGAGGCTTAAAACCAGATCTATGTCATGGATGCTAACTAGTAAATCAGGGTTATCGTTGGAAAATAAAACTCTGCTGTATAAAATTGCCCTAAGGCCGATCTGGGTATATGGTATACAACTATGGGGCTGCGCCAAAACATCTAACTTACAGAAAATACAACGATATCAAAATAGGGTATTAAGAACTATTACTGCAGCTCCCTGGTACGTCTCAAATCTTACCCTCCATAACGACTTAAACGTTATGTTTGTGGAGGATGAAATAAAAAGACAAGCAAACAAACATGTTGCACGAATTAGCGTTCACTCGAATCCACTTGCTACTGATTTGCTGAATGATTCCGGTGAAATACGCAGGCTGTGGCGAAGTAAGCCTCTAGACTTTGTCCAACCAGCATAGGTTTAGAGGGAGTACTGCTGAGTACTGCCCTTCCACAAAAATATCATTCATATCATTAAGTCAATCACTAAATGACCTCTAACATTGGTCAGTTGTGATGGGAAAAATTAAAAAAAAAAAAAAAAAAAAAAAAGTTACCAATAAAAAAAATCATGGATGAAATCGTGTAGAGTAGATTAAAAAGAGAATTAAAAAAGCGACTGCAGTATGAGAAAAATATAGGAAAAATAGTGAAACAAGAAAATTTAGAAGGAAATTGACGGAATTTTAACATAATTTAATTATAATAATAAAGTTAAAAAAAGAAAATAATGCAATACGAGTTGCACAGGGTGCTATTACAGAATGAAGGGAAAATCAATAAGATGTAAGTATTACACGGAAGGGTACATGAGAATATATGTTAGAGTGCAATAAATGAGTTTTAAAGAAATAAGTTACAAATTTAATTACAGTAAATTAAAATAAATTAAATAAGGTAATTTTACATGTAATATAAATATAACGTGTAATAACACTACGCCATACAAAATGTAAATATACCTGTCCACAAGCAAAAGCTTGATGTGATAAGTAATTTTTATGATCTTTGTATATCGATGTACCCTCGAGTGTATGTATGATTGTGCATGTAGTACGTGTGTGTATGTGTTGCATATTCGTGCGTGTCTATTATATGCGCGTTATTTATTATGTTTGTATATACTCAATTATAGGTTTTTTTTTTAAAAAAAAGTTAATAATATTACTAGTAGTAGTATTAATAGTATTCATGATAAAATATAAATACACACTATATGTCCTGTTGACGTTTCGATTGTCAGTAAACGGCTGATTTTTCTTCGCTTCATCGGTAGCAGATGCAATACGTGTATAATCATCACCTTCGTTAAGTTGATTATTGTCAAGAGGCATTCGAACAGATGCGAGCTTTCTGCAACTAAATATACATATACACACACACACACACACACATTTATATATGTATGCGTATTGAGTGCGAAATATTACAAGATAATAATAATAGTGATGATGATTATTATAAATAATGCGTCCTAAGTCTAGATTTGCTCAAAATTAATAATCGGTTGCCGTCTTGTTTTGAAGAGCAGATGATTTTATACTCTGAACTGGCATTTGTTACACGGAAATGCGATTAGTTAACATTTTTTAATGGCTCTAAAGGATCTTCAACAGGCTCGTGAGTGAATTTAATGAGTTATCATTAATATTATAAGTCGAATTTTATGAAAGCTAAAAGGTATTGTCAGACTCAATCGGACACATACGTGAAATTGGTATATTATTGTTTTCGAAGGTGTTGAACGACTATAATATTGAGAAACTGGAAAGTTATTTCCTCAATTATTTGCACTGTACTACCGACAGAATCACATATATGTGCGCGTATACACTAACACAACACACACGCACACTAAATATATATATATATATATATATAAATTAAAAATTAATTCGTTTTCCATGGATATAAATGAAGGAAGAATAACGTTTCTCACTCGTTTATATATATATATATATATATATATATATATATATGTTGTATGTATATATATGTGCATATATATCTTTCGAATGTTTCACTTTTGTGTTCACTTTTATTTTCATCCAAATAACCAACTTGAGTTTTCTTCTCGATTCTCATACATCGGTATGATGTATTTTTGTACGTTTGCCTGCGCATACACCTTTATGTTTACTTGTGTCATGTTTTCTTTTTTACTTTTTGATATCTATAATAGACAATTCGAATTTTTATAGGAAGAACTGCGTTTAGTAGTTATCGCGTTTCTTTTATTCGATAACACTACTTCACCGTCCGGGCCGTTGTTCTGATCATTATTACGTGAAGAAAATAAGATATTGTGAGAATTTTAAACTAACACGTTCTAACCGTATTTCGTTAGAAAAGGACACAAACGAACGAAGTATGAGATGTGTATATTTTATATGTGTAACCTGTATAATACATATATATTATAACTATATATAATTTGTATACATGTATTTATATATATATATATATATATATATATGTATATATATAAAGTTAGTTAGATATTTGAGTGTGCGAGAAACACGATTAGAAACTAGAAGATAATAAGACTCGGTTTTAATATCAGGTGTAGCCTTTTGTGAGAGTATTAGATGATTGGTAGACAGGTGAGGCATAGTGAAATAAGTTTTAATCTCCTACAGGCGTATAGAAAAATGCTGATAGTATAGTGGTAGTTGTAGTCGGTAATATAGTGTCTTTAGACACAAAAGATAAAATGCTGGAACATTGGAAGATTCCGAAGAGAGATCAATGGGGTGATAAACAATGGTTTCGGTAGACGATTGCCTAACTGAGGAGATACTCTGCAAAACCTAGATGCTGGATTAATATATATATATATATATATATGCGTGTGTTCGTGTGTAGGAACGACGTTCAGGTTGGCTATAAATTCCCACGTTTATTTATATACGGAAAACTCATTATTTCAATTATATGTTTGTAGAGGTATATATATATATATATATATATATATATATATATATATATATATATATATCATTAATATTTTTATTTAGGGATGAAACTAATACACGCGCACAATAGCAAATAGCGATGGTTTATAAACGAATGGAAGGGATGAAAAATATTTTATCGATCAAACGCCGGTAATCTAAAAAATTCCGCCCTTTGTTATTACGTCATTCTGTTATTTTCCACCTTAGTATGCTACTGCTTCCACTACTACTACTACTATTTTATACTATACTACACTGTACTATACTATACTATCTCCGCTATAGGATCCACCCGTCTGAACTCTAACGGAACGATCAAATAATTTACTTCCTGGTTCACGGGGGCCATCATTATTTAAGATGGCCTTTACCGCGTATAGTTCGCCGTTAAGTAATAATAATAATAAGAAATGAATTAAGAGCCCTCGCAGACTAGAAAAATATTGCCGCTGAGACTTCCTGTATAAATCCCGTTATTACGAGAAGATGGATTTCTGCCGGCTTTTTTTTTATTCTTTTCCTATTTTTGGTTACCTTTTTTATCTTCGAGACATTTAAGAAAATATTTAAAATTATACGTCGTGTTCTTATACTTACCTAATTTTATTAGCAGCCAACTTTTGAAAATATCACGCGGCGACCTCGACTTCGATTCATTTCGTTTTCACTTTTTTTTTTTTTTTTGAAATTTCACTACAAGGTCCCTCCGATTTAAAAATCATGTCTAACGGCAGCATTGATTTGACCGTCGCGATAATCGTCGTGTGACCTAGTGCTCTGTGTGTTTAACACTTTGAAAACTAACTGCCCTTAATTATATTTAATAAGTAATATTCAAGTGAATCAAAGTTTTGTTGTTATTACTAAATCTAGAAAATTCGCGAAAAAAATGCGAGTCTGCAGGAAAATACAAACAAAAACCTACACTACAAGACCATAGTATTATTCAACTATCAGACATATATACATATATATATATATATATTTACATGCACACATATAATCTGCGCAACCCACACACCCGTCATATACACGTACACTGACGTTCATATTGATATATAAGGAGTATCATACGCGTGCACACATTTACACAAACGGTACAAAACACGTAACGTTTTATACAATACATATATACATCCCACATAAGAACTACCTCTAGTAGACGTGCACTTTTACATTAAACAATATTACTATTAAACAACTATAGAGCACGTAAGCGTATATACTCTTTTAGAACGCACAAACAAAATGAGTGTTATTAGGTACTGGACTAAAAAAACCCCACTAAAACATACTACGTATTGGTACGAAATAAATAAGTGAAATCCTTTAATTATAACAAAGAATTTACAACTGCATTGCTGTAGAGCCTCCGGCGCAAGACCAAAACATTCAATATATAATATTATCAAAATGTGGTAGGATAAAATATTAAAATACTGGCAAAAAATTGTTTTTTTGACGTCATTAAGAACTCAACAAATTTTAATTTTAATTATTTGAGACTTAGTTACAGAAGCAATTCGTGGATATTTAATTAATAAATTCCTCCGTTTCATTTGTAATTAATCGGGTAGTAATAATAATTCAATTTTAATTTCTTTCAAAATATTTACATTATATAGAACAGCGCACACAAGATTTTCGCGGATTGCATAATAAAATATATATACTATATATTCGTAGCACCGTTAACTGTTTACATTATTACTAGGCACCAAAAACTTAGTATTTCTCACACGCACTCTATAACTACACAGCGCCGCGCATTGCATAGACATATTACACATTTATATATAAACATACACTCATTCATACATAGTTGGAAAATAAAAAGAGATCTAACCCACATACACACGTACATATATACCTAACACCGGCATATCATTTAGCATATACTAAGCTGGGGGGGACGATCAGTTCATGCCAAAAAGGTGTATATAGCGTTAAACGATACATGTAGAATAACAAGTGGATGCTTCAAACAAACAAAGATAGAAAAAGTATATCTAGCGTGTAGCATCGCCCAACCGCACATAAGAAGAGAACTTGCTATGGAAATAGGAAAATTAAAAGCATCAAACGATCCACGTCACCCATTGTATGCCTGTGAACCTCCGTCTCGAAGACTCACCTATTAGTAGTAAGCCGGAGAAGGTTCGACTGTCTGAGTGAAAGGAATCGATACCATCGGAAGATATACAAATAGGAAAGAAATTAAACTGGCACCAATGGAAACGATGAACAGACTGCGAACTGGATGCAGTAATAGTAGGAGAAACTTGGTAAAGTGGGGCCTCGCAAATAGGTAGTCTCTGCGAGTATGGCCAAAAACAAGATCAAAACCATCTGTTTCAATGTTCAAGAATAAAAACTGACCTAATGGAGTTCGATTTATGGAAATGTATTATTATTCCATTCCATTCGTACGGTTCGATGCGGAAAGACTGCTTACAACACCACGTCCAGATTACGTATCGATGTCAGCGCTAACGGTGATACTTCGTGAATATCATTGAAAGTACCGTTAAAAGCTCGACTTGCGCATCCACGAATAAGGAGTTCAACGGTTTGTATCCGTAATCACAGGCAGCGTTATTTTTAATTTTCCATCGCCTTAGCAAACCATTACATCCCCCATTCTCAGTCTGAATGCGATTTAATTGTACCCATTCTCTTCGGGTTAGGTTCAAACCGTTACCTTATGATCCGGGTATATGATCAGTTTCTGTTTGTCTGGATTTGATCGAGCCCATTTTTCTCGCCACTTCTTACCATTATAATTTTTTTCAATAAGAGCGTTTGCCGTAATGCACACGACTTTAGCTCGGTTGCTTCAAACGTATATCTATTTACAGGAAGTCGTTGATAGGTTTTTTATTTCCGCCACATTCTAATGGTATCTATTTTCTTGCGTATACTGCGTAATGTTATTGAATACCGTGAACTATGCACGTAGATTCAACTACTCCCGTGATTAGCCTCATTGTGGTGTTTTTAGTTGTACATCCAGAATTGCGGAATGGTTAAGCCAAATAGGTATATTCCGCAGCTGAGTACACGGGAGCTAGTGCTGTCGTTCTGAGCGTTTAACCTCCTGATGATATTATTTCTAGATTTTGTTTTTACAGTAGCATTTTCGTTTCCGATACGTTAGCTGTCTATCCAAGGTTATATCGAAATACTTGGACAATATTTCATACTTTAGCAATTTACCGTTGCAGCGAATTCTAAGGTTCCTATTTGCCAGTTGAGTTGTAAAATGAAAACGTGAAGCCGGAGTTTTAGATTCATCGAGTAAAGTATTGCGAGATCTTTCCAAGATATTATTGAAGCCCTTCTTCTAATTTTAGGAAGTCTCTCCTTTGGGTTGCAAACGCAATGTCGTCAGCAAAAATCAATTTCTACGACGCGATAGTTTGAGGCAAGTCGTACGTGTATAAATTGAATAAGATAGGAGCCAACACTGACCTCTGCGGTATTCCATCGTTTAGTGTCGCCGTTGTTTACTTGCCTTATTCGCGAGCCGTACGGTGAGCGAGCTGTTTGTCAACACCTCGTTAAGGAGAGCATAAAGTGTTTTACCGGGAAATAACTGCATAAATTCACGCAGTAGTCCATGTCACCAAATCGTATCCGATAATAGGTCCACACGAAAACAGCACAGCCGTCTTAAGTTTTTCTTGGAAGCCTTTTTCAATAAATGTAGCGGGGGATTCCAATTTTTCTAAATTTCCGTCTCCTCTTTTTTTTTTTTAAACGTTTTATTAGAAAATTTAGCGCGTGAAATTTATTCAAAAAATAAAAAAAAACGGCTTTTATTATTATATAACAGTAAGATAGGTTTTAAATAATGGACATCAAAAGTTACGTAATTTTATCCGAATGTTCTAAATTTCGAAAAGAATAATCGTAATAATGATGTTTCCGCGTACCGATGGCGTCGGGTGTTTACACAGAAGCATTTTATCGAATAGTCATTTGCGGCTAGTTAAAAATTATTAAAAATAAAACAAAATAAAACTTCTTTTTTAAACTTTTTAAAAAATAATAAATTCGTTTTCAAATATTTCGTAGGACGTCAGAAGTTGGTACGAAAAAATTCCGTATAATCTCGTCACATCTAAAGGACTAAACCTTTATATGTTTTTTTTTTTTTTTTTGTCCTTATTTTAAACATCATCGGGAAGTACGTACACTTTTCTCAGATCATCCCGGAAATCGAAAACTCCCGTTATTATTTTTTAAAAAAGATTACTACTACTAGTAGTAATAATAATAATAATAATAATATATAAAAAAGAAAACAGTAGGCTACCCTTCATTTCGTGTTAGGGTTATAATGTGAAAACTAAATAGCGAACGTACAGGAGATATTTCAGCTGCGATATTCCTCTTTTCGTATCCATCTGAACCAGACATCGCGAGCAGTTTTGTAAGTGAGAGTGCGTTTTGGCTAACTAAATGTGCAAATAGAAAAGCGGACAAAAAAATCCTTAGTCGAGGGAAGTGCCAGGAATAATGTTTATTAAGTAGTATTTTATTTTATTTTTTATTTTTATTTTTCTTATTTTTGCATAGGTTAGAATGAGTAGTGAAACAGGCAGAGTTTTCTGTTCGCGGGTGGAAGAACTAGGAAATCGTCGATATCGTATGTGAAATAATATTATTACATATACATATATATATATATATATGCACTTAAGGGAGGACGATTATAGCTCCTACGCATATGTGTACGTAAGTTATTATTATCATCATCGTCGTCGTCATTTTTATTGTTATTTTTATTATTATGTAATGTCTTACAGTTCGTGGGAATCAACTAGAGCTCAGAGAAGAATTTTTATTCAGATTATTATAGTGCCGTTTTGTGTAATGTGTATTAGGATACTTAATCGTCTGTACGTATATAAATATCTATTATAATATATATAAATATATATATATATACAACTATCCCTTCTAAAGAGTAAAATAAAAGGAAAATATTCAAAGCAAAATAAATATTCAATCGCGAATATTACATCCGAATGATGATCGAAGAAATATGAATTCAGGTGTTCAGTTTTCCCATAACTCTTTCTACGTCGCGATCGTCTTAAATTCGCTAATCTGAAGCTTCCGTCACTTGTAATAATAATAATAATCATATTAAAATCGATACGCGATATTTATAAACCTAAAAAAAAATGCGACATTCATTAATCATAGCGAAGGTGGTACGGGATTATTCAACTAAATCTGTATCGGACGGGTAAATATAAGCCAGAATAGATTTTAACCGGATATAGGCCCGTCGCTCGTTTTAATTGATTCTGAAACACGTATTACCTACGTTACGTACAGCGTAAAAAGGGAAAAAAATGAAAAAGCGCGACTAGTCGGGAATTAATACTATCAGCAATAATATTTTCTTATTATATAAATTATTATCGTTTTATATTACCTGAACACGTTTTTTTTTTTTTATTCCCGCTAGTGATTAAATATGATCGATTACGTAAACGGCTATTGTATAAAATTTTTGCAATTTAAAAAAAGTAAACTAATAAACAGAAATAATTATCGTCGTTTAATAATAGTCAGCTTTTGATATCGGCTCGTGTATTGTTTATTATTATATACTAGCGTCGCCCGATCGCGAACTCCGAGTCAATTTCTTTAAAATACTAACTCTTATCATTTTTATAATATAATTAGAAATTCCGATAATATAATTAATTTACTCGAATTTTCACTCAATTCGTTCAGTTTTAGATTAATGAGGTATTTCTGAACTTTTTCCATGAATTTACAGCTGCAACGGCTGGACATATTTTTCACAGGCTTATTAGACTTGGGTGGACATAGAATGCCATGATAAGTGAAACTGGACTGGAGCACGCTGTTTGCGTTGTAGCAGTGTTACCAACTGCACTATTACAAAAACAAAAAAATAAAACGTTCGTCCTCGCTGGGTCACCCTACGCATAAGTTTGCTCACTGTGTTTTTATGTATTCATTTATACGCCTATATATATATATTGGCGAATTAGTGCAATGCCCCTCTAGGACCAATACAAGATACCCCCCTTTTTAAAATATGTTTATAAAAATATACATCTCAATAAATCCTGTAAAAAACTGTCTTTTATAAAAAACATAAAACGGATTTTCAGCTCACCTTATAAAAGTTTGATTAAAACTTAATACGTTTTTTCTTATTATAAAAAGTAATTAAGTGTTATATTTTTACAGATAAAATGGAGGATACATAAATCATTCTTTTAATTTTTTTTTTTTTTGTACATCATAAATTATTGCATGCATTTTTTTTGTATAGTAATTTTGAATTTTTTACCTTTTGTTTTTTTAATCAATAAAATTTAAATATTTTTTACACATAGATTTTCCTCGTGCTTAATTTCGGATTTCGAATTAGTTTGAAAAATAATTTCGTCATCCTCCGGGTTGATGCGAATCGTATAAAATATGACAATTTTTCAATTTTTATTTTTTATTTTCTATTATTATTCTTATTGCCGAGTGAACTGTAATTATTGCGTAGCGCGTCGGAATTTGCATTTTGGTTTGCCATTTAGTTGAATGAAAGCGCTCGCATTGTCATTAATGAAAGGGACGATCAAAGGATAATCCGAATAAAGAAAAATGGTTTATGACCTCGCTTCCGGAGTTATGTCGTCATATCAACGAGTCAGCGCTCGGTCAATGTCTCTTCTCTTATGAAGTGGCCACCATTCCAACACTCGTTTTGTCCATCTGTTTTATCCTTCATTCTGGCTATGTGCCCTGCCCACGTCCATTTCAGTTTAACCATTTGTTCCACCTCGTACAAAGTATGTATTTCGCTTCCCCCCCCAGTTCGGACACCGTCTTATATTTAAATTTATTATCTTTCTAATATTTGTTTTTGTGAAAGTCCACGTTTGTGAGCCATATGGAAAAACCGGCAGAACACTCTTATTGCATACTTTCCGCTTAAATGCTTCCAAAATATTCTTTACTTCTGTCTGCATCATCTTTTTCTTGTCAGTCGTAACTTACACGTTGACTGGTTTTACTACTACTACTACCGTATGATATATTTCCATTCGTACACTTTCTCGAGTATTTGTCATTGGTCTTGCGCAAGTTTATTTTTAGTCCCATTTTATTCGATTGTACATTTAATTCAGTTAGCAATTTTTGAATTTGCACCAGTGTTTATTAGTGATACATCATTTGCAAAATATTTTAGATTCCTATACACGCACAGTCGGGGTTTAATTAATTTCTGTATCCAGGCTGTATGATCGTCTGCGCTGAAATCGAACCCGAACCCAACTCGTTCTCTCAGCTGATTATAATTAATCCATTGTGATAGCCTGTTTGATATTATTTTCCGCTTTCGTCCCACAGTTTTTCTATCTAGGCATTTATTAAATGAATCGCATTCCCTCCATATTTAATATAATCGTATACACACACGTACGTACTACTCACATAACGCTTATGTAGGCCATGTAGTCACTCAATATACGCATACAAAAAAAAAGATAAATCTCTAGACTCGAAGATAAATCTCTAGAAACAGACAAAAAAAACTTCAATAGTTTATATATATATTTTCATTAATCCTTTGTCCTTCTAGAATTATGACTGGTCAGGAATTTCATTTACTATTTATTTTCAATAGTTTCGGTTTCTCAAGCCCTCGTGTTAATTTGGTTTTATAGTTAATAGCGTCATTTGATAATTCCACCGAAGGACATGTCCTTGTACTCTACGGACCTTTTTTAAATAATTTTCCCGGTTACACTCTTCGTCGTATTGGATTACCAAAAAATATCGCACTATAATTTGATTTACTTAATCTCCGAGACGTTCGCCTAATAACCGCATTTCCTTTACTATCGATTGATCCGTTGCTCCGATATGCTGTCCACGACACCCGTCATACTAAGGGAGTCTGTAAATTTACCATCTATCGCTTACGGGTCAGTTGGAAAGCTTAGAGAGTTTACTAGTCTAGTTTTACCGTCGTTAATTGCCGATTTATTTCTTCATTCCAACTTCCACTAAGAAACTCAACTAGTTAACTCTGTCCGCTATTTTATTTCTCTGGTTGAATATTTTTCAATCTATTAATAACCGTTATCTTTATCATATTGTGGGTAATACTTATTTAAAAGCATCCTTGAAGGGATGTTTAAGGGGAATTCTGGTATATTTTTGAATTAGAACCGGTTAAAATAACGTACAGACTAAAAATTATCTTCATTATCATCGTCGTATTTTACGTTGATGTTGAGACACTAATTATACGTAGAGTTAACGCGTAGCGGGGCGTCATTGCCTTCTTCGCGATAATTAAGTGATGACTGATGACAAACTATATGCCACCAGTTGGGAATCCAGTCCATTTTACGGCCTTGGGGGGCTCTAGCAATTACCACACCGACCTATATACATACTAAATAGGGGGTCTTCTTAGTGAAAATAATAATGAAAGTATGATATTTTTTTACAGACAACTCAAATTTGTATTTTTTTCCAAAGAAGAAATCCATTATTTACCGGAGCAAATCGTATTTAAAGGGGATAATTCTTTCTTGTCTGTTTAGAATAAAATTATCAACGACTTTTAAATGATTAAACAAATAAGAATGATTGGAATAAGATTATCCGAATTACTCATTAATCATAGCCATCGTGATAGGGGGCATCTGCTTTTGGTACTTAATGTATGTGTATGTCCCCGTATTGCCAACAACAGTCTGTAGCAGGTGATAGGAAGGAAATAAAATAAGCTTTAAATACAAAATACGTCTTATTTTTGATAATATCCGTCTTCTGGCGGACGTCTGTTTATATTGTATAATTCGCACAGAGGACGACACGCGTCCTTAAAATTTTACATAGGCGAATATCGATGAAAATATCCCGTTGGGAGTAGTGATGACCGAAACTAATTTCCACGACCGCAATTCTTATCGGTAGGTGGTCATTCAGCCACGCGCGACTCTATTCCGTATAAAAATGACCACTGGTGATGGAGTCTTACAATTATTATTATATCTTCTTTTGTAAATATAGAGACTGTCTTCACAGCGGGTAATACGATCGAACCAACTGCGATTGCAAATTGATCTGTACACGGTTATTCTACACAAAAATCTTCCGGATGGACTATCGGCCGATTTGTTATACACCTGGATTTAAATTCAAAATTCGGAGGAAACTGTCGAATTTTTGCCAAGAAAATATAACACGCCTTGAACTGCCTCTTCACGCGGTCGAATCACAATTAACACGACTGCAATTGTTATATAGTTTTGTAAGTTTGCGTGTAAAACGAATGCGGGAATTATTTTTCATATATTTAAAACGGGCAAATTTAAAAATCATCCCCGCTGGTTATTCTTTAAATTTTTATCTACGTCACACGTATTATAGATAGATAAAAAGTGTATTTACAAAAAACAACGAAAATTAACATGACGCATACGCAGTTCTTTGTACTGAATTAGAAATATGGCCAAAAATAAAAAATACAGAAAAAACCCATCATCAACAAAATCTGCATACTGACGGCTATAATTAAACGTGTAAATATTTCAGCTAATAAACAATATCTTTTACGTGTATTAGACGCGAAAATAAAGTTTTACACAAAATATACATCGTTTCTTTTGCGTTTTTATTTTGGTCTCGAAGTTGCACGTGCGTAATCTCATACGTCGTTTATAAATAAATAGTTGACTGCAGGTACAACTATATATAAAAAAACCAAAAAACTATATTTTGTTCGACAACATCGTATTTTCGATGTTTACATAGACTGGAAGTTTCAGAATTATTCTGCAGCGCATTTTGTTTAATTAGATACGACGCCCGTATGAGACAAGCGTAATATAATAAATGTTTATATTATAGTTTTATAGATTATTAATTTATTTGCCGACTTGACGTAACGTGGTTTATTAAATATTGGATATAGAGAGACAGGTGCGAGTTTTATTGCAACGTGTTTAATAAATATGAAGACCATCTCGTCTAAATATTTAATATCGGTTTTTCAAACGAAAGTTGCGTTATTAGCTAACACAGCTGGTAAGGATCTTCTTTTCGCGAATAGAATAGATTGAGCTTTTTCGGAATTTATTTTGATTCTAAACTTATTAAAATACGAATTTAACAAAATCCACCAGTTAATCTTCTTTGTATGGTGTCAATTCGGTACGATGTGCTATATCATCGGAATGTCATCTGTAATTAATTTTGGAAATGTTAAAATTGAGAAATAAGTAAGGTCCCAGTAGGAATTGCCGCTAATGCATATTTAACGTAGGAATTATCATTATTAACTATGAAAATTCTGTTATTTAAACAATTTCGAATAAGTCGTACTGAGTAATTAGGGAATTTCGAATAATTTTGTATACTAAACCAAGTTGTCATTCGATGGACTTTTTCTACGTCTAATAACGGTGTAGGATTATCCCATCGGTTATTCGCTTCGCTAATTCTGGCTAATTGCTTGACAGTAGATAAATTAAACGTTGAATATATCGGCGGAGAGTAGTGATTTTATAAATTATAAACCAAACAAAATCATAACACAGTTTAATCGCTATAAAAGTTTTTTAACGCGAAGCTTTTCGACAGTTACGTCATTTTCGAGTAAAAGAACAAAAAATTAAATAACTGTAAAAGAAGTAATATATGAAATATATATATATATATAATATATTTAATTTACAAAACAACTAACATATAGCGTTAATTAGTTCAAGACTTGCTTGTCAGGATCTACTGTATAAAATTATAACCTACAATTAACTACATTAGATACTAAACATTAATTATATTCGTAATACGATCATTAACGGTAATTCATCGTCGAATCTTATTTAAATTATTCCTATTTCTTAATTTTATTGTTTCTAATTTTAATTTTCTTTTTTCAGTTTTATTTTTCAAAATATTATGTAGTTTCGGTTAATATTCTTAATTTCGAGTTTAAATATCTGTTACGCTTCTATTATCCTCCGTACTTCCCAGGTAACGTGTTGTTTCTGTGTGATTTGTTCCAATTGAGCGTTACATTTTTTTAAAAATATTTTCTAATTTATTTTTTATACCGTTGATGTTTGTTATCTTTCTGTTTTTTGTAAATTGATATTAATTTTTCGTTACGTTTTGAAAAGAAATGAAAGCGAACAAAAAAATCCTAGAAGGAATTCGTGAAAAAGGAAGTTTAATAAATTATGTAGAAAGCGGAAAATAAAACTGTTAGGACATGCAGTAAGACGTGATAACCTAATCATAATAGATGGTAAACTTACATAGAAAATAGTGGATAAGTAAATATCAAGAACTTCTGGTTAGGTCATAATAATGGATGAAATCACGAGGCGTTGACTTTTAGTGAATAAAAAGGAAAAATTATTAAAAAATATTTTATTCGTATTCGTTTTGTATATTTAACGAAAAAACCGAAGATTTTGGAACGCGGTGAACTTAACCGATTTAATTTATAATCCGTTAATAATTAGCAAAATGTTTCTCGGTCATCCGTTTGTCGAATGGGGAAACATAACGATTAGTGACGCATTTATTATAAAAATGTTCAGCTCGGTCGTCTGCAAGTTGACTTTATTTTATTTACTTAATTATATAATAAATATATATTTATTTAAAAAATTAAGAAAATGTTCGATCTTTCACATAGTAGTTTTATATTTGTCGAGAACGAATATTTTATATTTCATATTTTATATTTTTTATTTTTTCGCTTTACGTCGCAGTTCGATTTAGAATAATTCGTGTTAATTGCAATACTATTCTGACATATTTGTTCTTCGTATATATATATATATATATGATTTGTAGTTTAATTTCCTAATATTTTAATTATTAAAATAAATTTTGCTATCTTTCATCGCAAAATAAATTGACTTACACCTATAAATTTTCAATTCTATCACGAGAAATAGTCAGATTTTTCTTTATTAACCATTAATCAAATAGTCCAATTGTAAAGCGAGCCTCTTGATTAACCAAAAAAAGAAAAAAACATATTAAAAAAAAAGGAATATTATTCGGATTCTATCCGGTTCCTTCGGTCTGGTCTGTTCTAGAGTACGACGGTCGCTATTAATTTAGTGGACGCGATAATAAATTATCGAACAGTTTTCAAACGGATTAACGAATTATTTTCGTACGCTTAAACGCATGTTTATATTATTTATTTCTTTAATTTTTTAAAATCTTCTTATTTTATTTTTAATTAAATTTTTTATTTTTCCCCAATTTTTCAAACGAAAGTAATACGGAACGGTGAAAATATGAAAATAACATCAATTAAACCCACGCCGGATTTATCGAGATTTTTTCGGTCGTTTCAACTTTATATTTCGGTTTTTTCTTGTTACGAACTATATCAATAAAATAATCGAATAAAAAACAAGTTTACAAATAATTAATAGCAGTTTTTATTATCCTCGTTGCGTATGTCGTCATTATCATGGATTGGTTATGTACGAGATGATGTACATGTATATGTATGTGCGTGTATACATATATGAATGAATATACACATATATATATACATACATAAATAAAAATAAATACATATATACATATAAGTACACGCGTATTTATTTTACTCCTGGGTATGAGGGGTCCTATAGATCCAAAATTCTGTAGCATTTTGGGTTAGATACTCTAAAATCGATAGTCGGTTATTATATTTTCGATGGTCTGAAACTTTGCTCCATAGTCGCATTTTTTAGCTGTTGGAAGAGCATTTTCAGGCTTTTGGCTTATTCGTTCGTAACCGGTATTCATCTGAGTATTTCCTCGGAAGTGTTATATCAGGTGACCCGGTAAATTAGAGTGTCCTGTTTATTTCCATCGCGATTGCTTTCATTTCACTTTTCTCGTCGCGCGGTTGTCGCATAAAAAACTTTTTCGATAAGTGCCGTTACTTACAGTGGCTAATTTCAGTCTTCGAGAGATATCGAGATTTTGATGATTCCAGCGAGTTTTTCTATTTTTTTCCCATCGCCGTCGGTTAAGATTGGAAGTCGGACAGTTAGTATCGATTTTGCCGTTACTGAGATCATTCGCACATAGCTGTCTATGGTTCCATATGTATATTTTCTGTACATGTCAGCTGTCGAACCGTGACGGAGCTGTATATTTGCGTACTGAGTACTAGAGCGTCAGAGCTCTACAGTGCGGAAGATGGCTGTACGGCAGCTTCACGTTTTGCCGGAAAATTTGTGGAGTATGCGGTTTTCAGTAGGTGTTTCTTATATATATATATATATATAGATACATACACAACAAATATACACGTTTACACGTGTATGTATATATGTAGATTTCATGCCTTGTTGCGTAGCTGTGATTTTTCTCGCACGACTTCAATTCGTGTACCACAGGAACGAGAATTATTAATGTTGAAAAGGCCTTCAGTCAATTCAGCTATCCAATTGATAGATAAATGCTGGGAAAATAAGGAAGCCTGTGGAAGGTAGCTTGCCATAAAATATCGTTTAGTGAGTTCTCTATTACTCTTTGTGTGTTGATGACGATCGCTTAGCCCGACGTCACACTATCAATTTTCGAAGTTAATAGAGCTACGCTTTTTATTTTCCAATATTATGTATATATATATATATATATATATACCTATATATATTAGGAACAGAATTCGACTACTTAACCCAACTCTTTTTGTGAATATGCAAAATTAACTCCTTTAAACAATAATAAAAAAAAATAAAAAAATGACTTCTCGGTACAATTTTACTTAGTGTTGCGATATTCCGAGGAAGAGAATAGTTTTAATGTTTCCTTAATTATGAAGAACAGTTGTTCAGGTGGAAGGAATTCCTCTTATCAATTATAAATTTAGCACGTTGATAAGCAGAAGTTGGTCATTCAAACCAAAAATGTTCCAGGTCGTCTATTCTGTAACCAGAACAACAGATGCAGGAACCTATAAATAGGCTGAAAAATTTACTCTCGACCTGACAAAATTTGCGAATTGAAGAGGTTAATATTTGGGTGATTAATCTATATCAACAATATTTGGAAAAAACTGATATGTTTTTCTTCCTGCGATGTCAGTATGTCACCTCCTTTAATAATTGAGAAATGTTTTTTTTTTAAATATATTAATCGGAATGTTATTGCTGAGTATGCGATGTAAATTATTATCTATAAACTTACTAGTTGTGAATAAATTCAGATAACCAAGTACGCGAAATTCACTAGTGATTGCTCTGCTTATGAGGTATTAGGTCCATTGATAAGCCGCTGATGAAGGTGCAGTTCTATAAAGAGAACGTTCGGTAGGTAGGAGCCCCGTAACCATAAATAGATTGGATTAATCCTTTATATTGGGATAATGTTACTAAAGTGAATAGCGTATTTTGGTGTGTAAATGTGAGTTTGTTATCACTTAAAATAAATGGGTGTATATGCCTGTGACGCTATATAAGTTTCATATTTTTAATTATATTTACAGCCTTTTTATCACTATAACAGAGAGAATTTACACTTGTGTGCAGAAAAAGACAATAGCAGGTCTGTTGCTGTTTGCTTTAAAAGTTCACCAGCTAATTTGTTCAGAATCATAATAATTGGCGACATCGAATACCAAACATCGCAATTGTTGCGAAAGAATTCACACAAAAGTCCTCTAGTTTATAGTGTACACTAGAACACAACAAATTCCACAGTGCAAGTGTACGGAAGCTTAACGAACTTCATAACTAGCTTTTCTTTGAGATGAACAATTTGATGTAGCTTATTAGCGGATTTATTAAGAACGGTTTAAATATATGATTTTCAATCGCGGACAATATATTTAAATACGAATCGCACACTATTAACAACTATTACATATATATATATATATATATATAACTATAACAACTTTAATCGTGTAAAATTTCGTTTAAAATATAAATTTCGACGAATATCGGGGGATGTTAAAATGTTTTTTTTTTTTTTTTTTTTTTTGGAAACGAATTTTGCAAAAATAATTCTTTAAAGATTAACAAATATTTACCGGAAGATATGTTAAATGAAACGACATCTTAATTCTAATTATATTTACTAAAACACATGCGTAAAATTCTATGTACTAATACAGGTGCGGTAAAAAGCATATTTCTAACCTTATAACATTCGAACGATTAGTGCGATCGATCTTTACAACATTCTGTATAAGTAACGAGAAAAAGACGATGGTAAAAAATTTAAATTTCAAAGTTTTACGAGGGGTGTACTCAGGGCTCAAAATGCCAACATTCGCAATTTCTATACAGACCGTTTACCTTTATATATAGCGTGACCAAGAGACGACGGACAATTTTGTTGTGTTTTCGAATAATTCAAAAAGTACTCGACGAATATTTTTGAATGAAATAAAACGGGAGATTAGCTTACAATCATTTGTGGAACATTAGCCGCGCGCTCCTTCTTGTTGATAGGATATCAACTGAAACTGTACATAAACTAATCTCTCGTATATACACTAAACGTTGAGCACGCGTTTTGCGTTATAGCAGTGCTACCGATTGCGCTATTAAAAAAAATAAAATTGTCTCTCTTCTCCGAGTCACTTTATTAAACGTATGTACAAGCTCAATTTATTAGAGCCATTTTTCGAGATGCCCGTAATATATATAAATAAAGAATCGCCCGTTTCAATATATCAGATACGCAGTTATATATATATATATATATATTCTTTTGAATTACTAAGTAATCATAGACCGTTAGTACCTGTAATTATATTTTAATAATGTACGTTATATGTGGCCTATATAAAAAAAAAAAGGGCCGGTGGGTTAAAATTTTTATATTATACCGATCGAGTTGACTGATGCCTATTCTTGGGCTCGGTTAAACTAACGTACGTTCATTTATAATATATAAGTTGAATTTCGAGTTAAAATCGGCCAATCTCTCCGTCGCAACGTGGTAATTTTTTTTCATTTATTTCAATCTTTAAAATATTTAGACGGTCGTGTGAAAAAGTATATTAAAAAGTAAATAAAAAAAAGAAACGATTAATCTTCACTAGGCTACAGATAACGGGTTGCGGACTACCGACCTATCCATCTTTTTGTTCGAGAAAGGGTTGAAGTCAGGTAGTATATAATCGTTGGATTTGTGCGCAAATTATTATATTCTCGCTATGTTTATCGATATTAGTCTAGACGTGTAGAACGATATAATCATCGAGGTATAATGCACGCATAATTTGCGCGATGCCTTTGTCGTTGGCACGTCATCGTCTGCGTGCGACCCAGTGTGGGTGTTATACATATACACTGCATGAGAATGTGAAACGTAGTTTTGTCTGGTCATAGGCAACTGAGAGGATAAAAATCTGGGTCTGGCATATTGGAGTCTTTTGAACAGGTAAACGAAAACTTATCCCAGGGTAAGGAGTTTTTTCTTTTTAATTTTTTTTTTTTTAATACAAAAAATCCTGAAGAGTATTTCGTCAGTTTCTAGCATGTTAGCAACAGACACAGATTATATATGATATTCGTGATAACTGAAAATGTACGGAAATATATGTGTGAATAAAATACTAGGAGATTTAACCTTCGTCTCCACAATGAAACATATTTTTTCGATTTTCTGTCATTTCGCTTCTACACATGTATAATTTTTTACGCGTGCTTCAATTTTAGATAGGTCTTACACGGTCACAGCAATGTTTTGAAAATTATTTCCTTTATTACTAATAATATTAAAGAATACACACATACACATATATATATATATATATATATATTATATTATCGATATAATGTAGTTGAAAAAAAAAACGGTCACAGTATAGTATCGAAATATGTTTTATCGATAGAGACGAGTTGACTAAGTGTATGTGGTTCTAAACATTATTCTTTGCATTCTAAATTTAGTAAATTTGACTTTTTCGGCGCTTATATCTGAGCTCAGTAATGGTGAATATAGAATTTGAAAAAAATTTAATAAAAAATTGACGTACATCTATATAATAGCGGTTTAATATATATAAATTATGCGTTCTTTTTTTATACCTTTTCTGAAATATTTATATAAATATGTATTTGTACGCGTGTATACATATTGGGGAAATGATAAAAGCTCGGTCTATGGTATTTTCGTCAATACCAGAATACTCACCACCTCCACCAACATTACCGCGTATATTAATGAACAAATAGGAATGGAGTATTGACTGGACCTCATAAATAACTTTCTGAGGAGTATAAATTCAACCAACCTTGGTGCTCTCCAAATCGCACAATCACAAAAAATATCGTACCCTAAACCATCTACGTTTAATATTACACTCTATATACCAAAAGCCTTCCACCAACAAATTTCCCCCCTATGTGGACATTTAACAGAACCAGCTGACATACACTTGGTTAAAACACAAAATACAGGGCCCCATACACAAACTCCCCTCAAAGAACTCTCAATAAATAGTTAGAATCCTGGTTTTTCCCAGAGAAAGTGGACTCCTAGCGTACATGTCTTACGTAATTTTTTATATTATATATAATTTGTTTTTTCCCTGAGAGTATATATATATATATATATATATATATATATATATATAGTTAACAAAACAAAATAAAAACAATGTTAATCACTATAAAATTTATTTTATAGTGATTAACATTGTTTTTAATAGCGATTAACATTGTTTTTATTTTGTTTTGTTGATTCATAAAATCACTACTCTCGTACACAACAACATTATATATATATATTTATACACCTACATACAATATATATATATATATATATATATATATACACATAAAAAAACATTGTTATTAATAATAAATTTTGTTATTAGTAGTTTTATCTGCAGTAATGAGTATAAAGTTGATTTTATTTTCACTTATCTGTATTACAAAATACTTGTACTACCAGTCGTTGGAAGCTAAAACTAAACATTGAAAAAACTGAGGCTATTCTCTTCACTAGAAGGCACCCGCCACCTATATCGGATATAAAAACCAGTGATCATTACATCAAATTGGCTAAAGAAATTAAGTACAAGTTTTCAACAGCGCTTATAAAAAAATGCAGCTATTACAAAACCACTGTTGCGGAATCTCATTAAATGCCAACGTCTATACCAAAATTAGTGACACGCATTCTGCATTGAATCTAACTTATTCGCACGCATTGGAAAACTTTCAAAACAATTATACGATAACTGTAAAATGCGTAACAATAAATTAATTCAAGCCATAGTGGACTTGTGGACAGCCTACGAAAAAGATATACTCGTTTGTTTTAAATAAATGTTTATTTTAATGTTATATATATTTAGTAAGTATTAAGTAATCTAGCGCATTTTAAATGGTTAAACTATAATTCAGCGATATTTTATTCATCTTTGTTTTTTTTCTCTATTTGCCGTTTTTTTTTTAATTTTTAATTTTTCCTGCAATGCATAAATATAATATTATACATAATGTAATGTGATTTTTCTTATTTTATTTATTGCTAAGATAAATTTTATTTACTTGGAATTGATAGTTTTACAATGTAAATAATTATATAATAAAGATCTTCTTCTATCTGTAAGCTAAATCCAATGAAGTTTCGTCAGTAATTTATTAAATATTTACAGAACTCGAATCAAAAGGCAGTCTAAGATAAGGAAATCACGCAACGGAAGCGGAAATAAAAAAGTGTATATAAAATTATTAGAAATGGCATATATATATTCACATATACACCTAATATATATGTATATATATATGTATATGATTATATTAGCGTTGAATATATCGGGTAGTGATTTCATTGATGACTAGTGATTTAATTGATTACCATAACCCGCTAAATTTTTCTACGTAGATATAAATGCCTGGATAAATTTTTGTCAAAACCATTAGCCAGATTGGATTTTTAAATAAACGCATTCTGCCACCTGAAGAAGCATTTATCAAAAATCTTAAAATGGAATGAGGGAGTGAAAATACGACTATTTATTAGTATGACAAATTTTAGGATCGGAACGAAATTTTTCCGTGAAAGTGAAAATAAAATTTAAAATTTGGACTTGTTTTTTTTTTGTAACATTTTAATATCGTCCATTAGAGTTTTTTTACCGGCCTGTCGTATAAAAAAGGAAATGAATCGTCGTTAACAATAACCGAACGTAATTTTGGATTGAAGATGGATAACTAGAAAGTGAGACGATAATGATGCGATCGTGAAAACCAGTCACAACACGTTCTTCTGCTTTTTCCTCATCCTATTCTGCTGCACGTCTTTATGTGTTGTAACCAGCGTGAGGAGTTTAGCTGTATTTAAATGTTACAAGAAATCTATCACAAATCAGCTTCATTATCTACGGAGTTAGTGAAAGGTAAAAAACAAGCGTCCTTGTTTAATTGTGAAATAGTGTGTGTATGTATTGTATCTTTAATAGGTGAAAAGGAATCAATCTAGTTGTAGGTATATATATATATATATATATATATATATATGTGTATAATGTTTTAGAAAACTTATAATGTGAATAGTAATAATTTCCTTATATAAATACTTACGAATTAAATAACAACGTGTCGTCACTATTAATTAATCGCACGCAAGTGTTTCGACGATTAACGGTATACATATTTATACATGTACATATATAGTAATGTAGCAACTGCTACTACATCATATTAAATATGATAAAAGAAATATGAAGTAAATTATGATTGCATGCTGCATCACTGCATTTCTTTTATATATATATATATATATATATATATATATATATATATATATATATATATATATATATATATATATATATATATATATATATATATATTAAATTGCATCGTGCGCGGATTACGCTGAGCATATGTGGAAAGATCGATTCCGATGAAGATGATTACTTTATTCACTTACGTGTTATTCCGTTATTGCATTTTCCACACGTTACTTAATAGTAATCGGGGAAATGGGAACAAATGTAACGGTTCTTATGTCGTTTTTACAGGAAAATGAAGATTTTCATCCGAACGATGTGGAAATATAAGAGCGTTGCACGATCGTACGTTATATGAGAGATAATTTTTATTAATAACAGCGGTAACGTCTCAATAATTAATAATAATCACCGTTACGATAATTACGATAATTACGATTAAAAGTAATAATAATAATAATAATAATAATAATTAAGTAATTTTTATTTTCTATTTGTTACGTAGTCTATTTTCTAAGAAATATACATGTTACGTACTATTCGAGAAGTGGATTTAAATAATTCAACTTTAAACGACAACTATCACGTTCTTGCGATGAATGAATGAAGGTCAAAAGGAAACAAATAATCGTGCGTGTATATAAAATTGTTTAGGTCAAAATTGTTGTCAGTCGGGGTAGTAATTTTGACAGGGGCAAAATTTGAAGTCGAATTTTAAAGTAAAATACGATTAAAATTTATTAACGTGAATTTATCAACGATGCCTGTTAAATTATATATATATATATATTATTTATTTATTTTTATGTGTAATAAAATATCTCTCAAAAATGGATTTATTTTTTTAAATAAGAGATGTATATCGTCATCAACTGTGTATCAGCCGGTAGGCCGGTTCGCATCATGTACCCTAATTGTTTCTATCCAAGCCTGTCGTAAGTTCTCTGCTTTAATTCCGAATAATTCGGCATTCCACTTTCTTTCAGAATTAGGTCGATGAACGTTGTTTGTGATCTTCGACGCGGATTTGTCTCATTGTCTTCGATAACACCTTTTCAGGATATTTTGTTTCTGGCCTAATGCGTGACCTATTAAGTGGCTTCTTGCTGATATTTTGGTAATATATTTCTTTTTTCATTTAATCTTTCTTTTCTTCATTTCTCTTTGTTTCATTGTTCGTATTTCCGCACCGTACAGTGCCACTGACCGTACCAAAGTTTTAATATCAAGTTTTTGCTTATATTAGTGGACATTGTTTTCCGTGTAATAAGTAATTTATATCGTTCAAAGCTTTTTTCCTATTGCTATACGATTGTTAATATTTCGAGTACAATCCGTATTATTCGTTATGGTCTGTCCTAAATATTTCAATGTATATATATATATATATATATATATATATATATATATATATATATATATATATATATAACGTGTCGAAATTTCATCGTTTAATTTTTCCAGTTACACTATCAATTTCTAACATAAAATTATAAATTCTGATATATATAAATAAATATATATATATAGTAATTGGATACTTGCTTTAGATGATTCTAGATAATTTTTTAGTGCGTTATATACATATTTTTATAAATTACAACATTTTTTATATATCAACTAAATGTCCCTGTAAATATTGAAATAACAATTTTGTTACTATTAAAAGTTCATATACCGTACAAGGAACATTATGAATGAAATGGTTAACAATCTTCTTAATTGAAAGTTTCAATTTATACACACACACACACACACACGTACATTCTTGTTCTTGTTTTGTCTTGTTCGTTTAGCGTACGTTGGCGATCAATGTGTTTAACAATCTTCTGTTGCGAGCTACGTCCGTCAGTTTTATCGTGTATTTTTGACGCCTATCCAGTTTTTATATTATCTAACCGAGATATCCTCGGTTTGCCGCACTTCCGTACTCCTCCTATTTTGTAATTTTTTCCCTAATATTGAAGCCAGAGGAAGAATGAAAAAAACGCCGATAATTCTGAACTATGTCATAAAACTGTGTCTTGTATGGTTTACCTCTGCCTAATATACTTAAATTTTTTTTTTATGCAATAGACATTAGTACCATAAGTTATTATAAATGTGCATTTGTAACAAACTTGTATATTATTTTTCTCTAAGCTTATATATATATAAATTTAAAGGAACACTTAATTACTTGCACACACACGTGGTCGGAGGGACTATGTTATTCACCCCTTCCACTCTATTTTTTTAAGTACACTTGGCCCAGGAACAATTACACACAACTTATGTAAATGCACACTAGTTCCTTGCTCTTTTATTATAAATACATTTCATAAATATATATTTGAACTTGCTGGAATTGGGGAACAAAAAAAAAAAAAAAACTGAAACGATATATGCGACGATCTTAACACTTTCAATCTGGTACAGTATAATATTTCGGCATAAAATTATACATTTTATAGGTGCTTATTATAAAATACCGCTTTTTTGATTCGTTACGATAATTTTTCGACGTATTTATGTAACGAATATTTTTAAAATTGAAACATTTCACGTCAATCGGAAAACAAAAAAAATTTGTCAGCGTTAAAATTTCGTGTACCATTCAGACGGATAGCTGTTTTATTTTTTTTATTTTTTTCGCTTATGAGCCATTAATTGAAAAATATAATTTCGCGTCAAAAATTGATGTTTATAATTTTGTATCGAAAGTTGATGTTTGTAACGAGTTAATCTGCGCGCCGAGATGGCGTCTAATTAATAACTTTTAAAAATTGACAACACACTCGGTGGTAGTGAGCCTTCTCGGGCTTCTTCGCTTTCTTAGGGTATTCATTTATCGGTAAACCGAACGGATGGACTAATTGCCTATTATCGTTAAAAATTCTCATATTCGTTAAGGTCGTACGAAATGTGCTAAGGCATTTAAAGGACCGCGCATAAGTAAGCACGCGTGCATACTGTTTTTTTCTTTTTTTAATAAGAAGTGAAATTTCGTTTTTTCCTATTGCGATATTGAGACATTTATTACCAGCATACCGTTATTTCGAACAAAAAAACATACCTGATTTTAAGTCGAAAATTCCAGTTCGTTTTAATCATTTCCCGGGCGTTTGGTGATTACTTCACGGATGACGTTACGAAAATAACGTTCGTGACGTCATCATTACGGCTGGAGAAACATTATTACAACGTCCTTCTGTGGTCATCTCGCTCTTTGATTATGTGATGTCACGCCGAAGCAATTCTCTCCGGCTGGAAATACATACTGCCGGACAAATAATAATAATAGTAATAATAATAATAATAATAATAAACATAAACATAATAGTAGTAACTGTAGCGATAATAATTAACACGTGTAATAAAGCGGGTACTCGTACTTAAGCGTACTCGAATCGGGTTCGTTGTCCTATGTTAGAACAGATCCGAGCATACTGGAACAACGAGTCAGCTATTCGAATTGTATGGAAACGTCTTCAGTCGTCTTGTAGTTCTTGCTATTGATGTTGTTGTTGTTCAGTACCTTGTCTTGTATCTTGTCACTATGACCCAGTATTCGGGTTATTCCCCTTTTAGTCTGTGTTCCCTACTTCTACAACACACTGGGTCGATCGGGTTCTCCTACACTTTTCCTCCCTGCTTATAATTTCCAACAACGGCCGTATATACATATATATATACTAGATGATGGAACGTACGGACAGATATCTAACAGTCGAATAACTGACGTACGATAGGCGAGGCGAGCTTAAATTTACTTACAAACTTCATAGAACCGGCTTATCGACGTACATCATTATCTTATCGGGGGATAATTTTACCTCCTGTTGCGGGGAACGCGTTATTATATATTTTCATTAATTTATATATATATATATATATATATATGTATATGTGATGTGCATGTGTTTATAGCTTTATACAGGGATCTTAAGTGCGCTGCTAAAATCGTATTGATGACTGCCTAGAATAACTTTTTACAGTATATATTTATTTATATTTATTCACGCACATTATAATACATCGGTAATTTACGTGTGGACATCGTACTGGAATTGTTTTGGAACCAGTTTTAAACTAAATAAAAATGACCGCCATGAAAAAAAAAATGGAACTTCTAAATACGATGCAGCCAGGTCTATATAAGAAGAGTGTTCGACAAAAAAGCGTTTTATGCCATAACTCGCCATCGAGTAAACTGTTCCGCATTTTAAGATTCCCATTATCACGGTCATAGTCTCTCGCTCTATAAATTTATCGTAAATTTTCCGTATATTCTAACAAGTTTAAAATTTATAAGGGCTAAACTTCGTCCGTCTTTACACTATGGATAATTTAGATAAACCACTGATCGAGAAATAATGGCCGGCTTTGATTTTATTAGGATTAGGCATAGTGTTCTCGTATTGTGCACGTGTCGTCGGTTTGCGGATTTCTTTACGTATACGTACAGATTTATTAAGAATTATATATATATATATATGAAAAGAATGTTTGTTTGTTTGTTCGCGTTTCATAGACGGCTAAACCGCTTATCCGATTGGGCTGAAATTTTGCAAGCTTATTACCACCAATGCCGGGAAGGTTTTAAGCAAAAATCGGTCTGTAGCTGTACCCTTATTGCTAGAAATTGTGTTTTTTTTTATGTTGCGCCTAATCTAATTTGACGATTTCATTTAGATGTACTGTTTCGGAAAGTGTATGTCCACCCAAGTCTAATAAGCTATCACTGTGAAAAATATGTCCAGCCGTTGCAGCTGTAAATTCATGGAAAAAGTTCAGAAATACTTCATTAATCAAAAACCGAACGAATTGAATGATAATTCGAATAAATTAATTATATTATCGGAATTTCTAATTATATTATAAAAACTAACTCTTGATTTCGAAGTAGTGGCGTAGACTCGCTAAGGCCGTAAGACGAGACTTGGAGTTCGCGATCGAAGCGATCGAGCGACGCGACCCGTTCGCTGCCCAGGTGTGAAGAAGACTCCCGATGACTGGCGAGGAATTTCTGAGCCGACTGCGGCGACAGTGTTCACACCTCAAAGAAATTGACTTGGAGTTCGCGAGCTAAGCGATCGGACGATGCTAGTATATGTATATATTAAACAACTGCTTAGAGGACACCGTATTAATGTTATAGTTTAGAAATAATTCTAAATAAAATAATGGTTAAAATCATCGTACGTTAAAATAACCGTACGTTAAAAAACTGGCTCACCTGCCAAACTTTACCTATGCATTTATATATAGGGTGACCCAGAAAAGACGGACGGTTTCGTTGGTTTTTTAATAATTCAAAAATTACTCGGCCAATATTTTCGAATGAAATTTTATTTAACATTAAGAAAACGAGAGATTAGCTTACAATCATTTGTGGAACGCGATATCGTTCGGATGACCGCCACATTTGTAACGACACATTCATTCAGTATTTGTACAAACTTTTCGAAGACTTTTTCGAACATATGAATTTTTGAAATTTATTCAGAGATCTGAGTTTCCATGTGTTCCAGATTATGTGGACGTGTTTCGTAAACGCGGCTTTTAATGTATCGCCTCACAAAAAAAATCGCGTAACTTTGAATTCTTTTCGAAACTCTTTTCACACTGTCGTGATCGATTAACGCCGACAATAAAGTTCTATGCCAATTTCTTGCCGTCGTAGGATACCAAAATAATTAAAGTACGCTAAATGTGGAGCGTGCGATTCGCGTTTTAGCAGTATTACCAACTGCACTATTAAAAAAACAAAACCCGTCCGTCTTCTCTGGATCACTATATATGTATATAGTTTTTTTCGGGGGGGGGTCGTATTTTCTGTTAAATCTATTTAAATACGAGCCGCATATTATTAACGTAACCATAATTATTTTAATCGCGTAAAATTAAATGTCCGGAGTTATAACCAAAAATGTCAGTTTTTGCAAATATCAAAAGTGGTCGTCTTTTATTTGTTAAATGAAATTTGGAATTTTTTGGACTGGAGTTTTTCCTGTAAATAATCTTTACGCAGATTAGAAAATGTTTCGAAAGGTCCGAATCTTAAATCGAACGGTTGCTCGCTAGATATAAAATTTTAATTATTTTTCATCGCCAGATAAACGCGGTAAGAAACACATTTCTTAGCTAGTCACGTTGAAACAGTTAACGCGGTCGAGTTGAAATTTTCAAAGTACATTTAGATAAGTTTCGAAAAAAACCCCGATGTATAAAATTGAAATATTTAAAATGGGTGTACTGCTCAAAATTTTAAAAATTCGTCATTTACATATGAGCAATTTTTAATTTTAATAAATTGACGGTATACAAAAAATTTAATTCAAATCGTTGGAGCCGTTTTCGAGATGGCCGAATGTATGTATATACATATATATATATATATATATATATATATATATATATATATAATATATATATATATATATATATATATATATATATATATATAATATATAGAGAGATAGAGCTAGATAGTATAGTGCATATACATAAGAATTTCTCATTTTAATATTATATATATATAACATATTAATTGGCAAAAAATCATACGAACGTGATTTACGATGAGTAAATTTTTAAAATTTTTATGTATAAATATTGTCGGTCGAAAGGAAAAAAATTGATTTTGATACTTGAGAATATTTTTAAAGAAATATAATAGCACTTTTTTTTTGTAGAAAAATTCTAAATTTAAAAATTGCCAGGTATATACAGTCGACTTCCTCTAAGTTTTGAAAGACTTTTCGTTTCTACCAGAACGTTCACAAAACATATATACACGCGCATATGTGATGTGTGTATTTTTGTGTGCGTAAACATCTGTAGTAACACACACAAAATTAGTAGAAAGGTTTACTTTGTAATTTTCTAGGTAGTGATATTTCTTAACCTTACTACGACCTTACGTAACTGTTAAAGACTGACGCGTAATCTTGGAAATTAACTAATCCGTGGCTACGGGTTTGCGTATACAATTGTAAACGTCTGTATAATCAGCGCTACAACTGTATCCTTTTAGAGCTAGTTCTCCGACAAGTAGGACTGTTATAAAAATGTAACATTGCCATCCGAGTAGAAACGATTTCGTTACACTGGCGATGTGCGGTGTAGTCTGCTAAAAAAAAAATATATAAGTTACCCCTAGTGTTTCTTTTTGTTATTTGTAGCGTTTTATTTTGGAGTTTTTAATTCTTTTATTTCCTGGTGTATTTTTTTTTTTTTCGAAATTATGCCACTTGCTTCAGGCTATCTAGCAATCTTTTTGAACAGAAATTGCGATTGACTTGTGAAGTTCCTTACCCAACGGTAAGGACTTTCGCTAATTGTATTTTAGTACTTTATCTTCTCTACCGGTCTTTTTAATCGTTTGGTTGCTTTCCAGAGTGAATAGTCGGTTTGAGGAGTGGGCGACAATTTACTTAAGTAATCACTAAATGTTTTGTTCTTATGATTTTGTAGCAGTTGCTTTACTCGCGTAGTTTGATTATTTAGTCTAGTTTTATCCATCGGATTTCTGTTATTTTGCCATAACTTCCGCAATTTCCTCTTTAAAGTCACTTCCCTACGTATTTCTGCTGGATAATACTTAAATGACTCGTATTTCTTGTGATCTGGTGTAGCCGCCCAAGCTGATTCCTGGACAGTTTTTATAAAGTCCTCTACAGCTATTTCCACATCCTGTGGTGTTTTTAGTGGAATTTTTAAATTAATTTTATTACTCAACGTTTCTCGAAATAAATTCCAGTCAGTTTGTCTACTGCATAATTTTGGTGCACATAATTTTCGTATAATTTTATTACTTTACCACTGGTGTATATTTGAAAAATTTTTCTTTTTCCTACCAATGAATGTTTCTTTGGTTGTTAACTTGATTTAAATATCAACCAAAACGGTTTAACATCCAACGAAATTCCGTGAATCTAAGTCGTGAGACGGTGCTAAATCAAAATCATAGTGTTAACGTTATAACGTGTATATACGTGTAACATATGATCATACATATACATGTGCGTATCTTTGTGTGTGAAGAAAAAAAATATGATTAGTCAATAAAATGTAGGAAATTGTGTACTCTGAACGCTCAACGTTTGTCATTAGATTTAAACGTTTCAAACTGTATACCTCTACATTTCGTAGCACTTAATTTATTATGGACGCTTTGTTTCCGTTTTGTAATATTTCACAAATTATTTTTCGATATTTACGAAATTATTATTTTTATGTTTTCGAAATTTGGCGGAAATAATACAAATAAAATTAAATGTTAAGTGTTTTATTTATGAGTGTTTTTGTCTCTTTTTTTTTTTTTTTTTTGGCGATAATCTGTTAATTTAATAAAAATTAGAAACGATAAATAAAATATGTAAACAATTAATTTGAACGAACGACGATTAAAGTAGTCGGGAGGACGAGATTAAATAAATGTCGGGAAAAATATTAATAAAAAAAAATTAAGCTTAATTAAACGAATGATAATAAAATAAAATAAAAAACCGAGGGGGAATGAATCGGTTCTCGAGTAACGATTCTCTAATAAAGGAACGAGAGATAAAAAAAAAAAAAGTTTAAAATTCGTATTTGGCGACTTTGTAAATGTCGAATTTTGACCTCCCGGTTGGTTGTTTGAAAATAAATTGGCTCGTAAGAAATTACGAGACGGACGTGGCTATATTTTCGTAATAACAGGTTTATTACTCATTTATAGCGGAGGCTGTTAGCGGTGTTATGGTTATTTCTTGCAATTTAAAGAAACGTTTACAAATCCAGATCTCTGTTATAAATTAAGATTATGAATGTATCTTAAGCGCAGCTTCGCCCTGTTTAAAAACCTTATGATCAAATGTGTAAATGTCAACAATCGATATTAGTAAAAAAGTGATAAACAGTAAAAATCGAAATTCTGAACAAGTCAAATCGAAAAATTTACAATTGCCTTCTACGAACTGTAACATATTAGGTCGATCGACTTTTTCATCTTATTATCAGCTTTGACGACACAAACGAATAAAGCTCGCAGTAATGATAAGTAAATTGAATGAATATCAGCATAACTTAGGATGATAAAAGTCACGTTGAATGGTAAAGTTCGACCACAAATAAGTGTAAAAACTTGGAAAAGATATAAACAAACTAGTTCGAATACCTACGACAAACATAAGTGTGTAATATGTATTGTATAGGGTGACCCGGAGAAGACGGACGGTTTTGTTTCACGAACAACTTAAAGTCTACTGTACTAAAATTTTCGATGAAATTTCCTTTAAAAATAGTAAAACGAGAGATTAACTTAAAATTATTTGTGAAACATAATATCCTTCAGATGACCGCGATTTGCGATAATACATTCATTCGGTCTTTGTACAACATTATGTTTGAAATTTCTTCAGAAATCCAAGTTTTCCCGTCTTCCAGAGCTCGTGGACGTGTTTCGTAAATGCGGCTCTTAAGGTATCACCACACACAAAAAAATCGCGTAACTTTTGAATTCTTTCGAAGCTCTCTTTTCACTCTCGAGATCGATTCACGCCGAAAATAATGTTTCGCGCACTCGTTATAGGATGCCATGATAATAAAAACCGGATAAAAACGAACCTCTCGTATATACACTAAACGCGGAGCACGCGGTTTGCGTTATAGCAGCGTTACCGATTGCGATAATCAACAAATAAAACTGTCTGTCTTCTCCGAGTCACCCTATTTATTAAAAGTATGTACAAAATTTCGCGCAATTTATTAGAGCCGTTTCCGAGATTCCCGGAATATATATTAATAAAGAATTGCTCGTTTAAATATGTCACATATGCGAGCATATATATATTATTTTGTACATGAATTACTAACTAGTCAGTAGAGCGTTAAGTACCTATAATCATATTTTAATAATATACGTTATATCTAGGCTGTATAAAGAAAGGACCGGTAGGTTGATTTTCAACAATATATTCGTTCAGTCGTTAAAATTTTCGAACACTTTTCGAGCAAGGGGTCGCTGAATTTTTGAAATTTCATTAAAAATCCGAATTTTCTCGTCTTCCAGATCTCGTGGACGTGTTTTGTAAACGCGGGTGTTAAGATAAAAATTTGGAGCGGTCACATCTTGCGAGCGCAGCGATCAGTCGAAATCAGTGCGACCCTTCAATATACGGTTACTAAACGCTTCCTTCAGCACTTTTGCCGAGAACATTCAAAGACAAATACCCGCCGATTACTTATAAATCAATATGCGGCATCGTACGGAAGAACTAGATGTGAAAACTACTTCGGTACGGCTAATTGCACTGTATAATGCAGAAACGTGGACGTTCAAACGAAGAAATACAAATTGGAAGCGTTTGAAAGATAATGTGGCGACTGCAGAGTATTGGTATTAGAGAGAATTCATAAAAAAAAAAATACCGCAGAAGATTCGCAAGTTGCGACTTAGATCGCGCATTATGCTGGAATCGAATCACAGCAGTTGATTAATGCACATGGCGCACCGACCTATTGGATAAAATGCTGATAATGATTATGTATAAATTCGTAATAATCATTAGTGCAAACGATACGTTTCGTGGCAATTAGTTGGTCTTATAACCGTCAGATCCTTAATATACGCGTTAAAAGAAATACATATCTAAACATATTTCCACGCATCCGCAGATCACTTCTGAAACATAACGCACCGAAACATCAATATTAGCTGCAACAAGCTACACATTGTAATCAATTTACATTCACACACACTTTGAAACACACCCGGGCAAACACCCTCTAAGTTACGAACAGTATTTATAGACGTACGTCAAAATATACAATTCATCGAATTTCAGATTCACGGTTTAATTCCCGGACTCCATGAACTATATGTTAAGATTTTGCGTTGAGATTTGTAGTTCACTAAGCTCGATTAAAATCGTAAAGCGTTATAAAATAACAGGCTTGTATGCGGAAGTGGTATTTAAAAATTCGCGGTACAGTTCTCCGGTTATAGATCTGGTTATTCTTGCCCTGTAACTGATTAACTTAGGTTTATTTTTGTATACAAAGTCGAACAATTGCAGCTCGTATAGTCCTTTTACAGTAAAAATTTCTTTTTTCACTGCACTCAATATTGCCACCGATATAAATAATTTTAATTAGTCTATAAATATTTGAATACATTTTACATTCTTCAATTATCTGTTCTATCGTTTTTGCTTTGCATGGCTACAATAACAACAGGCTGAATCAGAGATGCTCCACTTTTGCAGAAGATGATCGCATCTAAATGTTCGAATTCTGTTCAAAAGTTGTCTCTCCATTCTACGAATATCCATTTTAGGAGGTTTTTCTCCATCGGATTCTCAGTAAGAGAGGGAATTACATCCATCAGTTCGTTACTTCCAAATGCGCGCGTATCGTGTTTAATCAATGGTTATCGGCCGATTTTAATATTTCTTCCGAAGCTTTATTTATAAATTTCCTAATCAAATAATTCTTGTTTTCTTTTTTTCAAACTTTAGTAAAATCACATTCGATGAATCGATTCATCTTCGAACTGGATGAGGTGGAATATTACGAAGAATCGGTAGCCACGTAATATTTACGTACCGTGGCTGAGCAAAAATCTTATATAGAAAAAATAATAATAAAAAAAATGGTTAAATTTTCCGAAAATCTAACATAATAAAAATTATTTTTATTATAATCCTCAGAACTACATTCAACCATCGCGTTAGATATTTTCAAGATAATGAATTAGTTTAATTTGGAAGAAAACGCTAATCAATAACTTAGCAAAGCTTTCATAAAATCGTAGAGTTCATCCTAAGAAGAACCAGTTAATTACGACTTATAATTTACACTGATTGCTCGCACAAACTTTGTGTTTTATAAATGTCGAAAATATGCTATCGTTCTGACATTGCTATTCCAATGCTTTTATACACGTGTACATAAAACACACACACACATATATATAATATATATATATATATATACATAAATTAAAAATAAACTTTTTTTTTATCGATTGAATTAAAATTAATTTTAAGTGCTGTTGAATCGACTTACGTTCAACATGTTCAGGAAAAATTCTAAATGTAAATAATAATGTACATACATAATGTTCAATATATGTCTTATATATATATATATATATATATATATATATGTAATATTTATCGTGTGTGCACATATTAATGTCTTGACTTCCATAGTGCGAGATTTGAAACCAACTGGTGACATACAAGTTTATAAAATTTTTCATCATTACGTAACTCTTAATTATCACGGAGAAGCCAGTGGTACCTCACTCCGTATGATATAATTAATGCCTTGAATGCTAGCCCATTTTGTACGTAAAAAATTAAAAATAAATAGTCTTTCGTCAACGAACAATACAATGATGGTGATGATGATGATATATATATATATATATGATATGTATGGCAAGTATTTTCTTATGACCTCCGTGAGAATTCAAAAAACCGGACACTTTTCATTTATTAATTGAACAAATGAAATTAAAATTAAATTAGAGATATGATTTTTCTTTTTAATTTACTTATACTCTACTCTCTCGAGTTATCACATTGTAAACGAGTGTTTAGTTTTCTCTCTCTTTTTTTTTCTTTTTTTTCACTTTTGTATTGACGTTCTTAATCGAAAATCTGGAACTTGTAGTTTATAAGAAGGTTTTTACACCTCTTCTTAACTCTTTTAATGCTTTCTATTCCTCAAGGGCATTTTCCTGAAAATCATTATTTTCGATATATACCGGCCACATATACATTATATAGGTATATATATATATATAAATGTATATATATATATGTGTGTTGGGTTTGTACCTGAAATCGTTGTTGTCACATTTCACTGCAAGCGTAGTGACACATGAAAAGGTAATTTGTCACAATAGACGTGTAGAATTGAAAAATTTCTTTGTCGAAAAGTTGAACATAACTTATGTGTCATTATGTCTATATATATTTATATTATTATTTACCAGCCAAGTGGAAATATCATTAGTTTATGATCCTGTTTTCTCGGAAGTCATTTAAATCCAAATAAATTGTCTCTCTCTCTATATATATATATATATATATATGTATGTATGTATGTGTGTGTGTGTATCGAAGAGGTTTTCAGCTAGAGTGGGTGTTAAGAATTCGCAAATATCATCTTAATAGCCTTTACCTAAATTCAAAGGAATGTTCTAGTGAATATTCGAACGAATTGCTTCCAGAAAAATACAGAAATCTACTTTGACCTACTAGCTAAACAAAAGGTCGTGTGGCTTTCACTTATGTTCAATTTTTATTTACACGACCTCCTTTTGATTAACCAGTGAAACATTGTTCGCGCTGTTTTACCACTTCTATATGAACTAACAAATTTTAGAATATACAGCCCAGCATTCTCGTTAATTACTTCTCAGAACACAACGTCTTCAAAAATGGAGTGGATACCTGCTTAGCAGATTTACGTCTCTGTTGGAAACGGTGTATTGTATTATTCAGTTTACTTGGAAATATACATACATAGGTATATATATATATATATATATATATAATGAACAAAATAATAACATTGTAGTATATGAGGGAAAACGCATTTTTCGGACGTTATTTATATATGTAAAAAGACTAGTTTCAGTTAAACCCTCGATTAACCACCTGGTTTTAATATGTAGGGTAAAAAATAACTGAGGAGATTTCTACACTTTATTTAATTTTATAAGAACAATGTAATACGTAGTTTTTATTTAGTACACAATTTTATATCTGTACAAACACACACACAATATGTATTTTAGGGTGAATGTTGTAGGCGAATATAATTATTCTACTATATATATATATACATATATGTGACATACATATGTAATTTATTATGCGTTTAATGAATTATACCTTGTGTTAGATGTGACACTACAATGCATAAGATTATATATATATATAAAAGACGGATTTGTGTACGCGGGTGCTTCAGTATATTTATAATTTAATTTTAATGGATTATTGCACGTTGTTTAAATATGACTACAGTGTATGCATTGATAGATTTTTGTGTAGATATGTATATATATATATTTATATTTATCTGTATAATAGAATACAATTTGCGGGAGTCATTTAACATTACCAAGTATCACTCTCTCCGGCAGATTGTTTCTTTTTTTGTATTTGAATACGATAATTTACTTTCACTGGTGTTCCACCTCCTCTGCCTGTTGGTTCGGTCGAGCTGTTTAATGCGATGAGGCGAATAGGTCTATTCGTAAATCTGACCAGACGGACGACTTTCTTATTTACCTGCCTGCTGTCTATCTGTCGCTATCCGACTATACGCCTATCTATCTACTCTGTCCTTATCGATGATAACGTTCGTTTGATCGAATGCACCACCGAACTAGTCCTTCTGAAATATTACGTTGAAAGTGAAAAAATATAAAATCACATATCAGCCAATTCTCACCCAGGGCCAGTTTATAAGAAACCACACTATGGTCAGATTATTCGCTAAACCGGATACTTCGAATTTTTACAATTGACATTTTATATATCTATATATATATATATAGATATATATGTATATATAGCAAGTTTACCTTGTTCGCAATTTTCCTCGTATTTGTTGTTGTCCTACTTAAGTATCGTCTATTTGCTAATCGAGGCAATTACGACCAAGTTCGAGTAGATGATAATCATCGAAGTAATTATTAAATTATTAGTCGAAATCAACATTTATCAGTTAATCGGTTGATTTTAGTTTAAGTTTATTTGCTAGTCTAGTCCGATTAATTAGTTCGTAATTTTCGTTATTATTAATTTTTTATAATTCTTAGTCCGTTGTATTAGATTGTTGAATAATTTCGGACTGTTTTTCCCGATTATATCCGAAATGTAAATTTGTCCTCCTAATTTGCGCCGTCTATTCTGAATTTCTTGAAAGAAAATTTAATATTGTTTTTCGTTTGTAACAGTTAAATTTTTTCATACGCGTTTATTCGATAGAAAATAAAACTTTAGAAATGTCGACAAACACGCAAATATATATATATATGACGATGATGATAATAGTTAACTAAAATAGGGGCGACTAGCGAGAATTTCAATATGACTTTCTTTGTGAAATCGAACGATCTGCGAAGCTTATTGCTCGAAAGAATAATTGCAGGCGTTCTATTAGAGAAAAATGTGATTATTATTAATTTCAATAAGTTCAATATTCGATCGTGTCCAGTTGTCCGAATAACTGATACCGATATCTGAGAAGATCTGTTTGATGGATAAATCAGAAATTTCAACACCCCGACCGGATCTCCCGAACCATCCATTATTGGATAGCATATGAAGTTATAAACGAAACGAATAGTATTAGAAATGAAAAGAAATTGAAACGTCGAAGTAATTTAAATATGTGTCGGGATAAATAACGCTAGAAAAATTTATATCGCTATAGACAAATTAGTAGCGGTACACTAAATTTCTCGCGTTTAGGAAGAATCAAAATATAAGTTAAAAATTAATGCCGCTTAACTTAAGGATATGATTATTGAATATGACTTCTTAGTTTCAGACAAATATGGATTGGGAAATAAATATTTAAAAAATAAATATATTAATAAATGGAAAAAAGCCAGAACAAGTCGATGCCTTCTCAAATATTTGGGGCATATAATATCAAGAAAAACGTACATCATATAGCAAAGAGATCACGGCTAAAGGGACTTTTAAAATAAATAAACGCGTAATAATGTAGAAACAATTTTTTAACCGAGTACAAGTGAAAAACGATTAGAAAACAAGAATGGAATGGATAGGACTCGTGTTAAGACACGACGGCCTATTGAAAGGTATTTTTAGTGTAGAGATTTTGTTTGTCGTGATCATCAAATCTTCGGCGTGTTTTGGTATATTTCAACGAACTTATATAAAAAAAAAGTGCAGTTCTAAATTTATCAGTAACAAGCGAGTTTCGTACGACGTGAGCGTATGCGCGTTTTTCTATTATTACGTGTGCCGCAGTCGCAGTATGCGCACCACCGCTTTAGATTTTTAGATTGGTAATCATTTTGTTGGTTAAATTTCGAGGTCGGATCGGTTAAGTTTGCGGGTGGTTTTTGTTTAAGTAAAAACAAGAATTTAACGCCAGGTGTGAGAAATAAAATTACAATTTCGCCATTTTAAATTTGATCATCGACCGAGATATACCTAAGGTGTGCTACTACAAATCGTTAAAAGGGTAAACAGAATTTTCCTGTTAGCCGGCTGGATCGGTGTCGACCGTCGATTAAATCTATTTTGTTATTTCAAATCGATATTGATAAGGCGTAGAATAATTGAGGAAACGATTTTTATCGATCGGAAAATACGTAAAGGCAAAAACAAAAAAATACCGCACACAACTACAATTAACCAACGTCACCACTCGCCATCGCACCATCTACTAATATTCTACCAAATGGAAAAAGACAAAACTGCATCAAACGGAACGGCTCGATTAAGAAATGCAAACGAAAACACTGAAGATTCGAATTAATAATCCGTTATAAATTTGGGAGGCACTTGAAACAAAATTAATATATAACGTGTAGATATATATATATATCTCATAGTATATAATTATACATACCCTCTGAAGACCAATTTGGAAGGAATTTAGAACCAAATGGAGTAATTTCAGTTAACTGAGTTAGTTCATTGTTACTATTATCATTATTACAATTATTATTATTATTATTATTATTATTAGTTTTGGGGAAAAGATTTAAACGTACGACTGGAATACGTTATGTAGTCTTGAAATAAATGCGTGTAAGAGTAAGAGAAAGATGTCACTACTACCAAAACCCATTTTAATATGTTTCAAGTAAAATAAAAAGGTCGGCGAACTTTCTTCGGTCAGCCGTAAAAATGTTACGCGGCTGTTCGATTTTCGTTAATTACACAACTATAAGGCTACTTATGTATTATTGTATAAATAAAAATGGAACTACTGATATATATATATATATATACATATATATATATATATGTATGTATATGTATATATGTATGTGTATGTGTGTGTGGATAAATCCAAATACTAAGAGATAAAATCTATTTTAAAATTAGTACTTGGCTAACAAAATACTTGTTGGAGAAGGTCTCTTCTCACTGGTTCGAATGAAGCGATAATTTGTCGATTACGTAGCTTTAGATAGAAAAAGACACAAGCATACAGATGGCATTAAATATACATATGCCTACACGCGCGCACTATTATGTCCATCAAACACTTTTGACCATTCTCCTCTGTTTTTCGTTCTCCGATGTGTAAAGTGTATATTGATATGCTGGCGGTATAAACATAAAGGGACCCCAAGTTGAGGTACGCCGGCTCGGGGAAGGTGGAGGACCTTTCAAGTGAAATAAAATCACCGTATATTGATATGTATACATATTATCATCATTATCAGCTCCGATTACTCGTGGACAAGTATGAGGACTCTTGATAGTTCGAAAAGGGCATAGTTGACACCGGATATCAGCATTTCCTTTTCACTACCCACAGCTTCCGATCGTAATATGCTCTGTCTCGGATTTAATGCCGATATTTTTAAGATTCGCAACAACCACGTCCTTACATCGTAACAGTGGTCTCCTTCTTAGCGGCCTGCGTCCATCGTCCAAAATTCCATATATCATTCTTTTCGGAATGCGTTCCGAATTCGTACGTAAAACGTTCCATGTTCGTTTCAAACGCTTCTTAACGAGCAGTTGATCCGCCGAAGGAGTTGACGCTTTTATTAGCGCTTCCGCGTTTGTAATCCATCCATTTTATCTCGAAGGAACCGCCGATGCGGCATTTATCTAGTCTCTTGATATGTTTCCTCATTATAGGCCGTGTTTCTTCACTATAGAGTAGAACTATCGATTTATACAGCGATATTTTAGTCTGGACGGTTAGATTTCCTATTATCGAACATTCTTATAGATGCGTTTTTCGATACGCATCGTTCGCCTTTTTCAAACGAGATGACATTTCATCATCGAGAGTTCCATCCTTATTTTTATGACGTTGCATAAGTAGTCGAATGAATTTACCGTCTATAAGTTAACTCCGCTTAGTTGAATATGTTTTCCACCGTTTTTAACTTGTAAGGTTTTCGTTTTATTCACACACATTATATATATATATATAAAATTATGCGCGCTTGTGTGTGTTCACAGTATATTTCGTGTATATTTAAAAATAAATTTGAACGCTGCAATAATGACCACAAGTGTATGATTTTCAATACGCATTTTCTGGTAGGAGAAAGAGAAAGAAAGAAAAATGTGGAAATTGGGAACTAGAACGCTGTAACTTCTGATGTGATTGGAATATTAGAAATAGGACAAAAACAGTCAACCGTTGTACAGTTTTTTCAGCGTTGTTTAAATTCCATTAAGGGTGGCAGCAGGTTACCTAGAAATAAGGGGTAGTCGAAAAATATCGTGATAGAGGAAAACCGATATATATTACGCGTCTGACGGTAACACTGTAAAGCTTAGAACGTTCGAACGGAACGTATTCGTGAGTCGACATTGCAGACTGTAAGTTTGGTAGGTAGAAGACAGAAATTAAATAACAAACGATGGAGATAGACAGTTCAACGCTTTCACGTTTGATCACCTTAAAGAAAATAGTAACGACAGTATTGATGTTTTTAATTTAAAAAGCTTTACTCGCTGTACAAAATAGACGACGTAATCGAAGGCTTTACTCAACGAATAAATAGTACCACTGTAACGAATTCGTTAAGTCGTCGATAAAAACGACAGAAAAATTACCAACAGTTTCAGATTTCATCTGTTCCGATCTGAAGCTCGCGATTCGATAATAGCGAGCTCATGAATTGCCGTTGCTGGCGATATCTGTAACGTAATAAAAATGGTAAAATAATAAGCACCGTGTAACAACAGTCAATGTTGAGAAAAATATAGAGTGACCCTGAGAAGACGGATGGTTTTCGTTGTTTTTTGAATAACTCAAAACTACTCGACCAAAATTTATTTAAAAATAGGAAAATGAGAGATTAGCTTACAATTATTTGTGGAACGCGATATCGTTCGTATGACCGCCATCTGCGACAATACGTTCATTCAGTCTTTATGCAAACTTTTCGAAGACTTTTTCGAGCGTAGGTCGCCGAATTTTTGAAATTCATTCTCATTATAGGATGCCACGGTAACTGAAAATGAATCTCTCGTGTGTACACTAAACGTGGAGCACGCGGTTTGCGTTATAGTAGTGTTACTAACTGCGCTATTCAAAAAACAAAACCGTCCGTCTTCTCTGGGTCATCCTATATAATATATATATATATATATATATATATATATATATATATTATAATAGCTTGATAATGACTTAATAGTCGAAAAGCTTCGTTCGTGTTTGTGTAATAAAAAAAAAAAATTTTTAGTGATTAACTTCGATTTTATTTTGTTTTGCTAAATATTATAATAATAATTGAATGTTCAATTTATTATTTATCTTACGTACAGAATACACGTTATATATTCCATAAATAAATATAAGTGCATATATTTCAACAAACGAGTATATGGATTCACATTTTTTTCAAAACCTATATTTACCATATACACATGTTATAGACGTTACTCATATTTATGAAAATGCATCGAAACATTACACGCCGAAAAAACTACTATCCGTCTTACCATTTAAGGTAGTTCTTATCTTTGAGTTCATACGAGACGTGTATACTTTGCACTCTATCAACCCGTGATGTTAGTATACGGGATACTTCATTGGGGTGGCACGGCTAATTGGATCTGTAAAAGTTCTTCAACGCGCGGTAGTGTTCGCTCCAAATCAAGCGTCACTCACTGTTCTTCATTTAGTTTTATTAGGATTACAGTTAGTTCGGACAATCCGTTCAAACCTGTCCTCCTTCCGATCTTTTAGCGCCCGCACTTCTGTCCACGCTTCAGCAATTTCCGATACCTCATTTGAAGAATAAGCTCTAATCCATAATTCAAATGCTTCGTTCTTCATATACATGTGTGCAAGTATGTATGTACGTGTGTGTACACGTATGTGTGAATGTGAATGTATATACGTACACGTACGTTAATCTTTCTTTCGATGGTTAGTCATATTTTGATCCGTTATTGCATAATCTGCATAGCAAGTTTCGTATGCGAAAAGACACCTATACCTGACAACTGGGGATGGTCGAGCATACAATGAAATATTTTACAGTGGAACTGTCGCAGTGTGAAATATAACTGTGACAGCTTTCACAGGTTAATTGATGAATATGAAACTGATATAGTGTTACTATCGCAGACATAAATTGAACCCAGTGAACAATTCAAGTATAAAAATTTTACGATTCATCGAAACGACAGATATGATGAATGTGGTCGTGTGGAAATTTTAGTTCGCAAGATAGCTCGAATTCCATAGAATTGGCAGGCGCTAAGATTATTATAAATTTGTCTTTTTATATTCATATTTATAATAAGTGTGTTAAACCATCCTTTGGTTTGAATATTTCTATCTTCATACATATTTTTAATTCATTGAAAACTTCATTTATCATCGGTAACGACTGAAGTGCGAATAATAAAGCTTAGGGTAGTTTTACAAATAATTTTCTGGGAAATGAATCCTTTTTAAACATAGACTGCTGTGTCTTGAATGACGGCAGTCAAACTCATTCCGGTAGGCCTGGAGCTAACCCGATAGATTTAACATTTTGTTCGCATACATTAGGTTTAATAGCTAGCTGGAAAACTATCCCGACATTGCAGGGACTACTACCGCATACTAATCGAAATAGGTATAAATGGTTTACAGGGTAGTAACAGAATTTTTCACCAATCTTTAAGAGGTGGAAGTAAAAGCGTACCAACTGGCAATTGTTCTCTTCGCAGCTTCGGAAACATGACTTGAATCTATACAATGAGATTGACCTTAGGGTCTAGTTCAAGTTGATATATGGAGCTATCAGAGAAGTTCTTTTAAATTCGACACCAATATTGAAATAGTAAGTTTGTGTAAATTGTTTATAAAATGCGGAAAAGTAACTCAGATCTTGTGACAGAAGAGGAGCTTTCTACAATATAAGGAAAATAGCACTGTTGAAAATTATTTACACTGGAGGAAAACTAACGCATTCGCTAAGCGTGAATTTAAACTAGCAAAAAGGAAGAAATGACAACAGTTTTGTATGCAATTATCAATCTCTAAGGTGTGGGAATTATCTAAAGCATTCAGATATTCATCATATTATAATCAAGTTGAACAGTTGACGGAAGATAATTTTTATTCCTTTGTTGAATCATTAGCTAGATCTCATGTACATGAACTAGAGGAGATTATACAACCTGAAAGTAGTCCGTCTGATCACTTTCTGGATGTTTATTTCACTGAAAATAAGGGGTAGCCTATATTTTAAAAAGGAAAACTGAACTAGTCCCGGGTCAAGATAGTGTTTCTTTTGAAGCGCTATCTAAATCGATTCTAAATACTTGGATGCTTTTTGTTATGTTCCTGTACTTAAGAAAAATCGATCACTTAGACGAATTCCTTTAGCCTCTTGTTTTAGGAAGATTATAACAGGATGCCCCTGCTGGCTTCAGTTATACCCACATTGGAAGAATTTCGGACACATATGCGAATTAACATCCCTCTTCAATTCATACGACTGTATTCATAAAATTTTGACAAAAAAAGAACAGCAGAGATAAAATTACACTTTACAAACGCGGTACCAGAAATGTAAATTATTAAACAAAAGTTGTAAAATGCTCCTTAATAAATTATCTTATCGTATTCGGTATGAATTAAATTAAAATCTAAACATAATCAAATAATATCAAGACAAATTTAGTTAATTATAAACAAATATCTGTATAAAAATAAATAACTAAAATTAAAAAATTACGAAGTAAAAATTACAAACTTTTACAAACGTCGTACACTATAACCGAAGTTTATTTTATAAATAATAATAATAGTATTACGACGAAGTTAATGATGATGATATTTAAAATTTTTATACCGACAAATTTTTGTATATTTCTTCGGTGGTATAGCGAGCGACCTAACTGAATTATTCGGGTTATCATGATCCGATCGGTAACGATAATTCCCACGGAAGTATTCGCGGTTGGTTCGGCTCATTTATTTTTACGCAACGGATCCGATTTCGCGAAACTAATTTTTATTTTTTTTTTTTTAGCCCAAATTAACAAGAGCGAACTTCCTGCCTAATTTTGGCTTCTTTCCGATTTATGTTACATTATACTAACATGAATACAGGATAATCCTTTTTTGACGAAGTAGATTCCTAAAATATTTATTATTATTATGATTATTTTAAAATATAATCTATTTTTTATTTATTCGGGTTTTAATTTAATTTAATTTTTTCATTTTTTTGAAAATTAAATTCGAACTTTATATAAATAAATGGACAATTTATATATATATACATATATATATATATATATATATATATATATATATATATATATATATACATATATATATATATATATATATATATATATATATATATATATATATATATATACATATATATATATATATATATATATATATATATATATATATATATATATAAAATGTTGAATATATTGGAGAGTAGTGATTTTATTAATTAATAATAAACCGAACAAAATATAACACAATCACTAAAAGTTTTTTAATCGCGAAGCTTTTCGACAGTTACGTCATTTTCAAGCACGCACCAAAATTATTACATAAAAAAAAGATTTAGATTGTGGAATGTAGTGATTTTATTTATACTTGATTACTAAAAATAGTTGAAATCACTAAATTTATTTAATTATGCAAAGCTTTTCGGCAATTACGCCATTGTCAAGCTATATACAATTAAAATTAATTATATAAAATCATAAAATATTAATTTAAAACTAAGTTTACAATTTTACACAAAATGAAATAGTTTTAAGTATTTATAATTCATTTTGTGTAAAATTGTAAACTTAGTTTTAAATTAATATTTTATGATTTTATATAATTAATTTTAATTGTATATAGCTTGACAATGGCGTAATTGCCGAAAAGCTTTGCATAATTAAATAAATTTAGTGATTTCAACCATTTTTATTAATCAAGTATAAAAAAATATGTAATAATTTTGGTGCGTGCTTGAAAATGACGTAACTGTCGAAAAGCTTCGCGATTAAAAAACTTTTAGTGATTGTGTTATATTTTGTTCGGTTTATTATTATATATATATATATATACATATATACAAACATTCGGAAACGGTTCCAGTGATTTAGATGAAATATAATTTAGGAAGTAAATGAAAGTGGCCTAAATTGCGACTTTTAAAATTTCGTACCCCCACTTGAGTTTTAAAAATTTTTAGAAAATTCCTATTTCTTTTATCGTTTTTCTTTTTTTCGATACCTATTTAAATGTATACGACGAAAAGTTCAACTCCATCGTCATAACCGTTCCAACAATATAACAAAAAATTTTGCTATTTACCGCTTACGGTTTGTTAATAATTAAAATTTTATATCTCGATTAGATTTAAAATATCTCGGATCGTCCGGAAATATTTTTTTAACGTATGAAAGACTTATTTTAAAAAATGAAAAAGTCCAAAGTTCATTTATGAAAAAAAGCTACAAAAAAAAAAAAAAATGGTTATTTTCGGTTATAGCTGCGTCAATTTATGGAAACGAAATTCTGCACGATTAAAGCGATTACGTACGTAATGGTTTTCTATTTTCTATAATATAAAATAATTTATTTGATATTATTTATTCGTCTATTTTTAAAACGATGCCGTTTATTAATAATAAATCCGTCGGCTTATATTATTATTATTATTATTCCATCGTATTATAGAACTGATTTTGGTAGTTTTAATTTTTTATTAATTTTTTTTTTATTATATTTTTTTAAATAGATTTTCATGCGTCACGGATTTCATTATTGACGTAAGTTCTTCTGTTACGGATAGATTAAATTTTCACCCTCCAGCTTGGAACGGTCAATATTTATTTCAACCGAATTATTGCCCGCATAAATTTTCCAGAAATTTCTGGTTAAGCGTATGTGGAAATAAAGAAAAAAAAACAAAAAACGAGAACGAGTTACCTATTGCGTCAGTAACGTTGAAGGACTTTCGTAGTAGATGGCGTGCTAGTCGATCGTTTATCGAAGACTAGCAAAAGGAGCATGTAGGGAAAAAGCGATTGCAAGAAAGCTATTTAGGTTTTTAAAATAACGGGACTAAACTGTACGATAATAAACATAATTACGAATTATAATTAACAAATAATAAAAATAACGATAAAATCGAATTAAATTAAAATTTTATTATTATCATTATTTTTTAATTTTTTTTTTATAAAAACGATGAATCAAAAATCACGTCAGGATATACGCACGAACGAAGTCGTAATAATGGAAAAGAATTAATAACGTTAGTAATAATAATCGAATTAAATAAAATGAAACTTATTCGAATACGCAATATCGCAAATTATCTAATGTATCTGCAATTTTGTTTACCGCGAACATTTACACATATGTGCAAGTGCAAAGTGCCATATACGAGTATGCGCAATATAGATAATTATATACATCCTTCAAATGCGTAATAATCCAGCAATAAATAAATATATAATTATACAAAGAAATGCACTCCCGCATGTACACGTCTACATAAGCGTACACTTATTCACAGTGTACAATTAAACCGACGTATCATATATTCATACACGCTCACGAACATTAAGGCGTGCGTAGTAAAAAAATAATAATAATAACATAATAAATATTAATCTTTAAGCGAGCTGCCTGAACTGCATAATGCGCTAAACGAAAATAACATCTATATAATGTTTATATATAAAAGAAAAGTGTCGGGTAAATACACGTCACAGTAGATATCCATATATGTAGACACATCCAAGCCTGCTATTTCAAAGAATTTGTAAGCGAACCATCTATATGCCGCTCCAGACTTGACTGAAATTTAAAGTTCCCACTACAGAATTATACCGTTTTATTAAATGAAGAACTGAAACTAGTCCGCAATACTGCGCGAACATGGGCTACATTACTGTAGAATAAACGCACAAGCACCGTCTCTCAGGATTGCTCACTCGTAATTGAACACTATGTATAGGTAAGAGAAACATTATGTAAACATATAATATATAGGACGATATTCATATCTACATCAATTATAATTGGATACCTATAATAAGGACTCGTACGATACATGACACATACATACATGATATCACCATCATCATCATTAAATGCCGTCTCCGTATCGGCGGGTGGCGGTTACTTATCTATACATATTTTGTTGTACAGTGCAAGTAGTGTTAAGGCGTTAGCGTAGATAGGCACGCACACTCGGAAGAAGAGATTGTAATCGCTTTGTTGTCACGGCGCAATGCAACCCCGCGTGTATTTGTAGTGTACTATATTATTACTAACGCGCATATGGTGTTCTGTGTGGTGGTTTGCCATTCACACGATAATATTAGAATTATTTATATTTTTATTTTCTGATGATAATTTTTGTGTCGCCGATCGTCACGTACATACATACAATACATACAATACATACATACAATACATGCATACATACATACATGCATGTATACAATACATACATGCGTAGTGTTGTGTCGCCGATCGTCACGTACATAAATACAATACATACAATACATACATACATACTTGCATGCATACAATACATATATACATACATACATACATACATGTGTAGTGTTACAACTACTACTAGTGCCTTAATAATAACCTTAGCAAATAATTAAGTATAAAACAGCTTGAACATAAATTAAAATTAAATTTTTACAATAAATATATTACGTAGGCAACATTAAAACAAAAAACCTACATAGAAAAAAAAAAAAAACCGAAACGTTACTATTAACTTTAAATTAGACGCAATAATAACTAAATTTAATATAAAAGTCTGTGCTCAAGTCTACCATATCTACATTTAGTTTAACGCTCGGGTAGATACGACATATAGTAACTACCCATACTTTTAATTAGCTAATTATCACGATTTTCACATTTTTTATAAAATTTTCGAGATATTTTCCTAATATTTGTAAAAATATGTGGAAATTTTAATCGATTATGTAAATGCGATATTTTATCGTATTCAGCGAAATTCTGCAGCAATGATTTTCCATTATCTGTAATTTTTTACAGGTAATGTCGGAAACGTACAGGACACGCATATGTCAATCTTGTTCGGATTACTATAGATCAATTTTTTATTTAATGTACTAAGACCGGAGACCATTTATTAAATACTGGGTAAAAAATGCGGATGGTTTTATGAGCTCTATCAACAGCATACTTAACGTGGTTATTAAACGTTTATCACTCCTAAGTACTTAATCTCTTTAACAAACGGAATTTGCTTGGGTTTCACCACAATGTCGGACGATGGTGGTGTGATCTTATACTCGAGAATAAGATGGCCACTGTTTTCTCAACATTAAGGTTTAGTTTCTTAGAAAATGAGTTTACAACCTTCTATAATCTCTTACCGAATGGTATCTCTTCTATATGAAGTGCAGCATAAGGCTAAATCATCAGCATATACTGCGGTATATAAAAATGGCATCTTTCGGTTATCATTTAATAATATTACACACATCCTTGCGGGCCTCTCAAATAATACGTTTTTATTGAGGAATTATCGAAGTAAACTTAAAATGTTCTGTTGTTTAAATGAGATTTAATTAATTTAATAAGACGTGTAGCGTAGTGAGAATTGAGATTTTATCATTTTATATAAAGTACCATTATGCCACGCTGTATCAGAAGCATTCTCTAAGTCAATCAATATACCTGTATGTTGAAGATTAAAATTATCAGTAATAATTCTCGCAATTTGATGCGTTATAGAATTACCTAACTTAAATCCAAACTGTTCATTGTTAAGAATCCCGTTTTTCGAAGAGAAAGTTTCTAACTTATTCAGTATAATTTTTTCCGCAATGAGTACTTAGTAGGCTAATTAACCTCACATTATTAACGTTACTATTATCATTTCGTGGTTCAGGTAAATTTTCTACTTTACATGGTGTTAATTAAATTTCTAACGTAAATGATATATTGTTTTTAATCATTGCTGCAGAGAATACATACACACATAAACACTTTAACAGAGCAACAAATATTTCGATAATTACTTTGAACGATCGTATATCTGTAAATCATAGACACGCAAAATACACACCCACACCGACACACATATTACATACATAGTGTACAAATAATGGGGCCTCATCCCGTTGAGAAACTTTACAAATCGAAAAAATTCAAAAACTATATATCCTAAAAACGTTAAACCCACATAGTAGCTCAACTCGTAATAATTCCAAAATCGTTGAACCCACATAACCCAACTAGTCATTAATCCAACGACCATAAACCCAAAAACCGTAAGCCCCCAAGACATTAAACCCACATAGCTCAACTAGTCGTTGAATCGTGTGAACTCAAAAATACCGAAAGAGACCAACTCACGAAAGGGTTGTCCGATTAAAAAAAAAATATTAATTTCAGCTTTTTCGCTAAGTGTGGAAATATTATAAACTGATTATCTCGGGTGTTTTACTTATTTTATAGTAAAAGAGACGTCAAAAGTAAGCGCAACATTTATTTTCGATATAAAGGTTGAACTAGAATATTTTACTACCAGTATTTTAAAAAATGCGCTGAAAATAGTATTTATTTAAAAAAAAAATGTTTTTATACTTATTCAATCCAAATCCTAATAATAAAAACATGATTTACTTTCAATTTTTAGTGTTTTGAATAATTTGAAAGAAAAGATTTTACGGTTTTAATTCGTGGTTTTCGGATTAATGACAGGTTGGTTTATGCGGGTTTAATGTCTTGGGCTTTACGGTTTTTGAATTAATAACGAGTTGAATTACGATAGTTCCACGTCTTTGGGTTTACAATCTTCGATTTTATACCGATATAGGGATAGATCGATGTAAGATGAAGACTGAGTGAAAAATTTAGCGGATATATTTAGTATATAATCTTTAAGGCATGTAGGTGACCTCGTGCATGAACGAGACTTTTGTGTATTGCCATTTATTTAGTACGCATTTAAAGCATCTGCTTAGTATAGTTTGGAGTTGTTGATATACAGAGTTAGAGTTGGATGATGGACACGCGTAAGTTATTACTGGACGCATGATTGCTTTGTAAAGAATCAATTTTTTTTTTTTTTTTTTTGAGAATTGAAGAAAGATTTTCGGTTAAACAGAGGGTAGATGTACGGGATAATTAATTTAGTCTACCAGATATGGGTGATAGCTATGATTAATTTTAATCTTTCAGTAATTTAATAAAAATATTTATAAAAGTCGCATTATCGCTTAAAATGCACAAATACATTGAATTTAAATTAGGATGGAATAGACTTAATACACAACACACACATAACGTGAATTTTAAAATTTTAACAGTCTGTTTCGGTTAATGGGTGGAAACAGCGTGCAGTTTTAACCCATACTGCCATTCTCAGACTTGTCGAACGAACGGGGTACAATTTGTAGGGTTGTATAAAGTCTATAAATATAGACTGTGTAGAAACATAAGATTCTCCGACCATTAACAAAAGCGTAATGGTTACAAACCAAATAAAAAATTTGAACATTCCGTATTCATGCAGAGATGTTGGAAAATCATTAGAATACCTTAGCTTCTAGCTTGTTGGACATCACATGTAAGACGTTTAAAACGAAATGAGCCCCGGATCATAGTTTAAAATCAAGGTTGTCAGGTATGTGTCACCATTCGCTTCATATTACATATCGGAATTAAGGGAATACAAATGATCTCGATGGTTAGCTTGTGGTAAATAGTAACAGTAAAATAATAACAATCAAATCAAATCAAATTTATTTCAATTTCAATACAATACATTTCAAAAAGTGATAATGAAAAGAAGAAATATTATTAAAAATTATTACAAATCAAAAAATAAGAAAAAATATAAAAATTAAAATAATTAAAAAAAAAATAATAATATAATAATTATGATCGTAATATTGTAATTGTAATAATTACAAATAGAATTAAAAAGAATACATAAGTAAACAAAACAAATGCCTGTTATGCGCATAAATAATAATAATTGTGATTTATTATCATTATTATAATTTTTAGTAGTCGAATTCGTTGTATTTTATTAAATATGGAGGATGTTCCTTGATAGGAAACTGAAATAGTCTAAGCACAACTTTATACAATATTGTGAAAAGTTCTCTGGGAAAAACACTGATCTATCAGCAATAAATTATTAATTTATAAAATTATACTAATACCGATTTTTATAGAAGGTTTGCAAAACAAAACCCAAAAAACTGCATAAATAAACGAAGCCATCAGACTAAAATGATATCCTGGTACATATATAATCGTAATCCACATCAAAATTTGTTAAATCTCCTTCATTTAGTCAATTATTTAATATTACAGATGTAATAACATGTCAGTGGCAACCTGTAATGTGTACAGAAGCCAACAAAATAATAATAATAATCAAATCAAATCAAATCAAATTTATTTGTATTCAATTCAATACAATACAATACAATACAATACAATTAATACAATTTCAATTACAATTTCAATTTCAATTAAAATAATAATAATAATAATAATTGTAACAAAATGTGAACACTAAAAAACTGGTTATGCGCATAAATGCGCGAGTACCAGCTCTATTTGTAATTTATAACTTATAAAATACACAGGGTTACCCGAAGTAGAAAAACGTAAAATAAAGCGAACGCAAAATCTTATCTTCTATATGTAAAGTTTAATGATGAAATACTTATGAACAAAAATTTAATCATCGGTACAGCAATTAATAATAATAATAATAATAATAATAATAATACATCACGGATGAATTAAAACGGCAACACTATATGAAGGTAAATTAAAGAGTTACACTAATCCGCTGGTAATAAACTCTCTAGGATAGTATCCGGGGATTTGGAAGGCTATAACGGGTCAGAATTTAATAACGTCGTATTAGATATACATATATTAAAGATTGGGGAGATCATCATGAGCGCTGTGACCAATTTTAAGTCATCTTCTTACGTCAAAAACGTCGCTAGATGGCATTTGTTTAAGTTAGTTGCAATAAAGAAGAAAAAAAGTCTTTTCGTGAATCGCGATATTAATAGAGCGCTCTCTAATGTCACTAATGTAACTATGTAGCTCGAAATAATGTGTATAGATGTCGCGGTTATCGATAAATTACGGTGTTAATAAGAAGGGTGTTTTATTATATTAGTGGCGTGCTCTGGTGTGCGAAGAATGTACCGCGGTTAACGTATTACGATACAGGTGTCGTTATTATATGTAAACTTTTTTTTTTTCTTAAATATTTAATACAAAATAATAATTTGATCGTACGTGTACCTCGGAAAGAGTTAATTATTATACCAAAAGAGAAGAGAAATAGTATATTATTACGTTCTACTTTCAGTTAACGAAATTAAACTTTCTTATTAATTATTAATAATTAATGATTTCCGTGATCCGGAGCTGTAACCGGAGCGAGGGGCGTCCACAGGTGGTGGATAGTGGAATGGCTTACAGATATGTAGGTTAGCTGCGAATAAGACATCAGTCGAATAAACGGTCGCGGACCAACGGAAAGTCTCTAGGGAAAGGGGACACGAGGATGCAGATGGACAGCTTGAGTAACTGTCTACTAAAAGTCTGCATGCATCCTACGACTCTCTCTTCCTCGGCAAGTTTAGGTCGCTGTAGAAACTTATAATCGTTACCTCTTCAGTAACAGCCAGCTGCCTTTCGGTGCTGATATTTATCTAAAGTCTAAGGGAGACAAACCTGGATGCAGGATTATACAATTTAACACCCCTGCTCTTATAATAATACTAACTGACCAACTATACAAACATTTAAAAGGGAATAAATTATGGAGAAAAAAATAGGTTAATGAAAAAGCCAGAATGGGGGGGTACCATGATAATAATAGAAATAAATAAAAGACCAATAAAATCTGTCAAATAATCCCCCATGGGGTAACCGTGGGACCTTGAGCTCAGTGGACCGGGCGTGTCCATAGGTGGTGGATAATGGAATGGCCTCCAGATATTGGGGTTAGTTGCCAATAAGTCTCTGACAAATAAGCAACCGCGAACCACGAGCAATGATATATCAGGGTGCAGTGGGAAAGACTAAAAATCTCAGTTTTAATTTTGGAGAAGCAATGCTTTCCCTCATAATTTCTAAACAACGCATAATGGAAAATTTAATTCATAAAACTACTCCAGGAGGTAAATCCTCCACTGCGATTCATAATCACAGTGCATGTGGGCTATCATATTCTGGAGAACTTAGATCCTTATGCATGTTTAATATTAGGGGGAAACATAAGAGTGTGAACAAACTAAAGACAAAGTGTAAATATTTCTTTAGAACCCTGAATATAAATTATCTGCTCAAAGTAGGTAAACTGAAACAACTAACCAAGGTCTTGCATAAAAACGGGATACAGCTTTTAGCTCTGCAAGAAACTCGATTCAGAGATGAAAGTGTTTTTGACTCAGATGGATATAGAATCTTTAAAGGTAAGCCTGGCATAAACTCAATAAAGAAAGGAATACCACACCTTAGAACAGCATTTATTGTCAGCAACAAGATTATAGACTCCATTACAGACTTTAAATCAGTGGATGAAAAGATTTCAGTACTAACTTTATGCTGTGGAAACAAAACATATACATTGCTAAATTGCCATGCTCCTATAAATGAAGATAATAAAAGGAATCCAGAAAAGGTTGAAATGTTTTGCGAAACACTAGATAAAATAGCATCTAATATTCCAGACAAAAATGTCAAGATTTTATTAGGCTACTTCAATGCCCGACTAGGAAACGAAAAGAAACATAAGGGAAGAGTTGGAGAGTACCCAGCACACAAATGAACTAACGGAAATGGCGAAAGGCTAATTGCAGTTTGTAGAAGATTTAATTTTTATTTATTTATTTATTTATTTATTTAATGAAGCCACACAACAGCTAACAGACAATTATAGTGTAGGCTTATATATAAAATAATGCAATGAATAATTTTTTCTGAATTATAAAATTAAAAGCAAAAAAAATAAAATACAAGAAAAATACATTGAACACATTCACCAGCCTCACACCCATTAAACACACCAGAAAAACTACACGCATTCACAAGTCTCACACTCATTAAAACATACATCATTCACACCCCATTCGCACAATCTTACTCGAAATAAACGGATGAATAATCTTCAACAAATTAATAAATACAATATAAACCTTAACGTATATACTACATGTACATTAGTAAAACATATACCAAACACACACCACATAATAACAGTCTAGAACCATTGGAATAGACAACAGCGAAACTCCTGTTCTCATCGCAAAATATGTTCGGGAAGCAACCTATTAAAGAAATATTTGTTATCAAAGTATGCATATCCATACAGGGAAATATGTTCAAAAGAAAATTATACAAGCGGAAAGCTGACGGCAACGGAGAACTTAAACCGAGGTTTGTTCGTGCAGGCTCACTAAAAAAACGATTCGATCGCCTATTTGGTCTTGGTACAACGTAATATAGATATTTTAAAAATTTACACTGAACTTTGTCAATTAACCTAATGTATTTATTATAATACGGATCCCAAATAGTTGAACAGTATTCTAAAGGACTACGCACTAATGCATTATAAAGCGACAGTAGCGTCCATGGATCTCTAAACACATATGAATTTCTTATAATAAAACTTAGCATTTTATAAGAGCGATTATCGCTTACATGTATTGAAAATTTTAAATTGTTATCAATATTAACTCCGAGATCCCGCACCACAGATTTTTTAATTATCTGCTTATCATTCATCGTGTAAGTGAACGAGTACCTATTTCTATTTCTACAGAAACTCATGTGGACGCATTTGTCATAATTGAAAGGTAAATGATTTTCTTTGCTCCACAGAACCAGCTTATTTAGATCTGTTTGTAAAGATTCACAGTCAGCTAGTGAAGATATAGAAGCATAAATTTTGAGATCATCAGCAAATAAAAGAAATTTTGAGCAAAGGTTCTTTCCAATATCATTGATAAAAGTTAGGAATAGAAGGGGACCCAAATTCGAACTTTGTGGAACCCCTGAAGTAGGTGAATATGTATTAGAATGGTAGCCATTATACACAACATAGCTCTTACGGTTATATAAATAGAATTCTAATGATATTATAAAATCTTTTGACAGTCCAAGCAACTTCAGTTTATACAGTAGATGTGAATGACTAACTGTGTCAAATGCTTTACTAAAATCAGTGTAAATACTATCAACTTGTAAACCACAATCCATGAATCTAGAAATCTGATCACTGTATGTAACTAGATTTGTCACAGTGGACTCGTGCTTCATAAATCCATGTTGTTCAGGCATAATTTTAGTCAGTAAATAACTGTTCAACCTAACGTATATTATAGATTCTAATAATTTAGCAGGTGTACAGAGTACAGAGATAGGTCGATAATTGGCGATTAGCTGACGATCACCCTATTTATATACCGGTATTATTTTAGATGTTTTAAGAGAATCAGGTCAAATGCCCTGTTTTAATATTAGATTAAACAGATAGATTAAAGGCTTTTCTAATAGATCAGAACACAATTTAAATATAAACGATGTGGCAAGTTGTCAGGACCAGTAGAAAATTTAGGCTTCAAGTTCTTGACGGCTTCATCATATTCACAAGAAGAGATAGAGTTGAGTTTAAAAATACTAGCTCCAGTCTCAGTGTCACCAGTATCTAATGTGTGTTCACACGAATGCACTGAAGCAAAATAATCAGCAAAAGATTTACATATATCCTCACTGATTTCAATATTTCTGCTGTTGTACTTCATAAATGTAGGCGAAACACGGGAGTCTCTCTTGTTTTGCACAAATGACCAAAATCTACTTGGATTGATTTGGATATTTTTTTCAACGTTACAAACATAATTTCTGAATGATAGCCGAATCAACTTTTTAATCTCAGCCCTTACTCTACTGAACTTTATGTAATCAGTATGGTCAGCTGTTCTGCGATATGACTTCCTACATTTCATTTTGAATCTAAGTTTGCGTTTTATTTCTTGTGTAAACCATGGGGGATACTTAGATCTAAAAATTGTGAAAGTAATGTCAACAAACCTCAACAAATTACCACGAAAACAGATGACATGGAGATCGTCAAATCCTAATTTTGGGGAATTCCAAATTGATCATGTGGCTATTTCATACAAAAAGGAAATTATGAATGTTAAAGTAAAGGAGGGAGCAAATAGTGAAACGGATCACTATCTAACAACAGTCAAAATGAACTTTATACCATGTAGTAAAAAAAAATCTACAAGAAAACTAATAATAAAACCCCAAGGATTGATGTCGATGTATTAAAGGAGAAGAAGGAGGATTTTCAAAACAAAGGTAGACGCAAGAATAATAGCCGATGATTAGGAAGAAATGTAGTGTACACCAGCGCGCATATTTATGCGTGATGGTTTGCCATTGCCTTCCACGCGACAATGTTAGGATTATTTATTTTTCTGATGATAATTATTTTTTTTTGCGTCATCGAACTCGGTACCTTCCGTATAGAAGTCCGTGTTCTTAACCACTCGGCTATTCCGACGACATATAACATCTAGGCTTTCCCAGACGATTACCCAAGTACTAACTTGGTCCGACGTTGCTTAACTTCGGTGATCTGACGAGAACGGGTGCATTCAACGTAGTATAATCGTAATTTATATATATATATATATATATATATATATATATATATATATATATATATATATATATATATATATATATATAATATAGATACAGATAATGAATTATATTATGTTTTAATAACTAAATATAGCGATATTAATAAAATAATTTAATGTTTAAAAATTATTATATATTACTTTTCTTATTGCTATTATGTATATATATATACATATATATAAAATTTTTAAAAATTTCATAATTATCGTAAAGCTCTGTTCTTAAATATTCATCGAAAAATTCTTTAATTATATCGATTTTGATCGTTATTTTCAAACGTAACGTTTCTATAAGCGCAGAAATATCGATAATCACATATTGTAACCGTTTTTTCTCGATATTTATTTGCGTATCAACTTTTACCGTCATTAGTTGTTTCGACCCAAATCTCCAGTCAAATTCGATTTCGGTTTTTCGTTTTTTATTTTCGTAGATTTTTATTTTTGAACTTCTTCTTACAATGTTTCAAATTTAAATTCGTTATTTACTAATTTCGAACACATATCTCCTTCTTTTATCTTATCCACGTAACGAAGAAACGTTCGCGACTAATAATGTGTTCAACTGTTGTGCCGAGTCCGTTAGTTTCGTTATATCGTTAGATTTTTATATTTTATCTATCCCAGATACCTCGGTCTGTCGCGTTTTTCTACTCCGTCTATTTTTCTCTAGAAATAATTAACTGCAGTAATTTATATTTATCTCCTCTGGTAATATAATAATCTTCCTTTTTCTAATTACTGCTAATACATTCCGGCGGAGGACTTTCGTAAGCATATTAGCCTGTTCTCCTTAGTTCCTTTTTCAGATCAGGCTGATCCTTCAAAGTCGTCTATTTCGAATGCTTCAATATTTTCCGATGAGGCTCCCGTGAACGTCGAGCGTAATTTTAATTTCTCGTGAGTTTTGTGGTTGCGTAATATATACTTTCGTGTAATTTTCTAATAATCAACTTATAGAAATAATAGAAAATAATGTAGAGTAAAAAAAAAAGTATACGAAACTGATTTATTTATTTTTTCTGCGATTTCCCTTTCAAATCGATACAGATTTTTCATAGCGTTTTCGTGGATTTAGTAATTTTTGTGGAATTTTACAATTCTACGCTTAATTTTTCAAGCTATTTTTGCAAATGTATACAGATGATTCTGAATCAAAAATTTTATTTTCGTGATTTAACGTGTTTAATTGTTTTCCCAAAATATCTCTCTCTTTAAAAGATATTATATCGCGATTATAAACTTTTTAAAATAAAATCCTTACGCTCTCAAGTTCGTCTATTTTCAATGTTGAAATTCGTTTGTTGATAATTTTCAAAATTCATCTTGCTATAGAATTTACATGCTGCGCATAGTTTATGTAATTTCAAAAATGGATGGTAAACGATACTAAAATAGTCTTGTAATATGGAAACCCGGAGTAATTTCTTCGATAATAATTTCATTACCCGGATATAAGTAATTTTCTTATTTAAAATTACGTCTTTCAGATTTTTGTAATTCATCTTGCTGTGAGTAGCAATTTTTGAGGTAGTCTTCGTTTAGAATATAATACATGTCATCGAGACTGCAGCGTTGTTGCTGGCCCATATTTTAGGACTGTTCGTTTTTAATTATTTATTATTAATTTGTTTTAGGTATGAATACCAAATTTATCTATCGTCAACACTGTTTTCATACAAAATATATGTGACATACGTAAAAATCCGCTTACAGATTAACCGTACACATACGCACATTGCTGACCAGTGCTGCAAGGATGTTGTTGTTGTGCTCCAATAGATAGACAACCGAGAAGGAAGAGGGAATATTTAAAAATTTTATCGATAAATGTATTATGTTACAAGCGAAAATCACACGATTTAGTTCCCGTATGAACAAAATTGGACGAAATTCTAAAATATGACGGAATGGCTCAAATAAAAATAATCTGCGTAAAAATGTTCGAAGACTTAAATAATCGGCCGAAAATCCGGATAAATAGAAATATATTCGAAATTCGTATATCGAACGATTTAGATTTTAATCTTCCGAGCGAAAAATTTAGACTTAATCGCGTCAAGACGAAGCAAGGTAGATGAAAAAAAAAAGGTCGAAGAAATTGGGATCAGGAGCAATGCGACGTGGAGAGGAGGAAGTAATATTCCACCACATTCCAAAAAAACTCTGCGCCTCGGGGCGCGTGGAAGAAGTGAAAGACATTTCCCCCAAAAAAGATAACAAATTTCACAAAGATAAAGAACTCACTATACGCTATGCCTAACATGACGTGGCGATGACTCAACTGTTTTCGTTCTAAAATCTACATCGCGTATACATCATTTTTTTGCAGCGAAGAACGGATAGCCGTGCTGCATAAGAGTATGAACAGTCAAGAAATATTATTTCAAAATTTCTGTATCTGTTTGTACGTATATATATGTAAACTGAATATACAACAGCATGCGGGAAAGAATGGAAGAGCCCGGCTAGATTGTGAGAATAGATCTGCGCATGTGCCTATAAACCTTTGGCTCGCTCGTTTTAAACTCCCCATAAAAATGTCGAAAGCGAGCATTAAAAGTCGATTAGAAAGAGATCGAAGACAAAAATTAGGTATTTTAATTTATGAAATTACGTAGTTTATTTTACGTAATAATAATAATAATAATTCAATTCAATTCAATTTATTATGACATTTCATTAAAAAGTTTACATACATGAAAATAAAACATAGACACCGACTATGCGCATAAACTGCTCGAGCGTCGGCTAACAAATTAAAATTGTAACATTTATAAACATGTTAGTAATAAGTGGAAAATTATAAACAAATTATAAAACGCTCCTTAATAAATGATTTAATTATATACAAATCAAATTTAAAAAAAATAAAAAAAAACAATAAAAAATACGAAATAAATTTAAGTAACTGTACATACACCCGCAAACTAACAATAAACCGTGTGACACATTAATATTATTATATACACATGATCATCTTCTTCTGATACATATATACAAATAACGGCAGATAATTATACGCATATGTACACACATAAACATATACATACCTTATACGTATGCACACACACGCACACGAACATTTATGTACCCCATGAAGAAAATTTGATGTTAAATTCTTACGCACATCAAACGCAATCTTAAAGAATCAGGTAAATGAGACTGCATACCCTATAATTATGAAGTTTAACTAATAATAATAATAATAATAATAATAATAATATAATAATAATAATGGCAATAATAACGACAACGATAGTAATGGTAATAATATTAATAACGAAAAATAAAATGTTAACAAATTTGAATTTTTACGAATTTCAAGATTTAGTTTCAGAAATAATCAGCAAATATTTAATTAATAAATTCCTCCATATTCGCTTATAATTAATTAGGTCTATTTTTAGCTCTGGAGGTAGTACATTAAATTCTATTGGCCCAGCATAAACTGCTTGGTCTCTCATCCTAGTTTTATTAAAATACGAAATTGGCGCTTTATATTCTCCGCTCGTCCTAGTGTTTCCTTTATTTAACGATATATTGAACTTAGTATTATTTCTGACCACAAATTGCAACAGATATAGAATGTACAATAATCAAATCAAATCAAATCAAATTTATTCATTCAAATCCACAAATGCGCATTTATTTGCGCGAGTAGTGGAAACTTAAATAGATATACAAATGTACTTGGTTGGTTAGTATTGCAGAAATAGTTTGAACAATTGTTAACACTTATGAATATGTAAGTGACAATAAACAATAAACATACTTACAACCGCAATTGTTATGTATATACACCCACAAGACACTACACACACACACCTATACACATATATATATACACACACATGTACACTTAATAACATTTATATTTTGTAATAGATATAATAAAAGTGAACGTATTAGTAAACACACACTTATTTACAAAAATGAATAAGTATATATAGAAAATGCATACAATACATGCACACAGGTACATATAAACTTATAGACGCAGGGTTATAATGGTTAATAGGCTAACTCAATAATAAATATACCCACATAAATACATAATTCCAATACACATATCAAAATCAAAGCACAAATCGATATACATGTGGACACACTAATGAAAACAATAATACAGACATATATATAATAAAATGACTCCTCTATACATAAAGACATACGCAGATGCGAACAGTAATACGACATTGACACATCAGTTGAAATTAGTTGGATGAAAGATTACGCATATAATTCATCAAAAGTTTATGTCTTTTCTTGTAATTTTTTAAATTGTTAAGATTCAGTTTCACCATGTCCGGTAGTGAGTTATATGAAGTTGCACAATTATATATAGCCTGTAATCTCGAATGATATTTTCGAAAATCAGGCACTGTAACATTATCTTTTAAGCTCGATCTTGTAATTCCTCTTCTCATTCCATGGGTGAATTTATCTTTATTTTTACATACGTAGATGATAAGTTGAATCTCATACAGATACTTAACTTTCAATATAGTACGTGCATTAGGAGAGTCATGTTCAGAATGCAAAAATTTAAGTAATATTTTTTGGAGATTTTTTATTGGGAGTAAATGGTATTCCGCAGCACCACCCCAATGCATAATTCCGTATCTCAAAACCGGCTCATATAATGCTATGTAGATACGAAGTAAATGATTCCTTGGAAAATACTGTTGAAGATAGTAAAATAATTCAATTTTCTAAATTTCTTAGACAAATAAAGAATATGCTTACTCCAATCTAAACGGCAGTCCATTACAACTCCTAAATACTTAACTTCATCTACCCTTTGTAAAAATACATGTTCATTTAACTTAATTTTTATCAAATCCCAAAAAGTTTGCGGCATTAAACTGTAAATTATAAATTTTGATTTATGCACATTTAAAATTAGCCGATTTAAATTGAGCCATTCTGCAACTTTGTCAACATCATTCTGTACTAAATTTTCTAATAATTCGGGAAATCGTGAACTTGTAACTAGAACAGTATCATCCGCATATGTAAATATTTTGCCACTAACTTGTAAATTACAAAATAATAATCAAATCAAATTTATTTAAAACCATCCCATGATATAAATATACAAAATACAACCAAATAATAATTGTAGTAAAAGTAATTACAATAAAAAACAATTATAATATCACGATATTTCTCAGAGTAATTACAGCTCAAAAGTATTCATACATATGAATTCCTACATGTGCGCAGAGTTTGCGCGATCTGTAGGTTACAGAAACAACTAAAATAAATGAAGAGGCAGTTTAAGAAAAAGAGACACTATATATAATAAAGAACAGTAATGAAAATAAATAATGTGAATAAAAGGACATATATACACACAGATATACATATATATACATATGTACATAAGCAAACATATTCAAACAAATAAACATATATGCACACATTCACCCATGTATACATGCCATGTATATATATGAAATTTCTAATCTTTGTATAGAATTAATAATAAAGAAAAAAAATAAAAATAAAATAAAACAATCGCCAATAATATAAAGATATATATATAAAGAAATAAAATGAAAAAACTTAAAATTATAAAGGTACATTTATTTTAAATAAAAATAAAAAAGAGAAAAAAATGAAAAATAAATAATCAAAAATAAATATAACTTAAATGTGTCAACTGACCATAATGCGAATAATAACGAGATCAGAATAAATAAGATCCACCGAAGAAATTATGTGTATTGGTATATTTAGATTACACACTAACGTGATGTTAACATTTCGATTGAAATAAGAAATCAATAAAGTTTCTCGGGTAGCATAAATTGAAATAAAATGTTCCGACCGTATCATAAAAACACATACACTTACATTCGGGTATATGTATACGAGCATAGAAAGTTAATATACACGCAGATAAATACGTATAACAATTACATACTAAGATACGGAAATACACACCTTTATACAAGGATGTATACACGTATACATACATATACATACATATTTACCTACATAAATACATTTACACGTACAAATACACATTCACGTCATCCTCGTACAAACGAATTGTTATTTTAATACATTATACAAAAAAAAATATTTACATGTTAACAAACATGCCTAAACATATACACACACGTCGCTATCGTGTGTGCATTACAAAATAAATATTTCATAATAAATAACTAAATAAAAAACATAAAAAATTAAATACGACAATAGAAAGGTGTTAAAGAAATTTATTATTAATTTCTTAAATATTCCCTATTAAACGTATAGAGTCACAATCGATTTAAATTGTTCCCGCCTGTTATATACTTCATTAAAGGCTCGCGACGACGTTTGTAATTTTTCAAACGTATTTTAAACTCCAGCGGTGGTTGGTTAAGGAGTTCGGCTCCTCTATAAGCAGCTTGTGCTCTAGTGTGTTGTTTGTTATAAACAGGGAAAGTGGCTAAATCTTCTGATGCTAATCTTGTTTTACCCGTATGGGGTGCAATTCGAAATAATGAATGATTTTTAAATACAAAATCAATAATTTGCACTTCATAAAGCTGGCTAATTGTGAGTGGCCTCTCCTGAACGTTGTTCATACTGATTGACTTAAACAATAATTTTTGTAATGTTTTCAATGTCTTCAGTTTAGATTTACCTACTCCTCCCCAGTGTATTAAGCCATATGAGAGAACAGATTGATAAAATGCCAAAAATAAAGCCTCGATAGGTGTTTGTAAGTGAAGTATTGCTTTAAATAGAAAAAGAGGTAATTTAATTTATGTAGTCTGCCAATCGTGTAATTAATATGACTATTCCAGGTTAATTTATCATCGAATAGAATACCTAAATATTTAATTTCGAAAACCTGTTCAATCTTATTAATTTCTACATTAATTCTGTTTTCGAAAAAGCAACGTTGGAAACTGTACACCATATACTTGGTTTTGTCGATATTTAAATGTAATCTATGTTCATGCGGCCATGTAGAAACCTTCTTCACGTCTCCATGTACCAGAGATTGTAACCGTTTCAGGGAAACGAGAGTTTAACATAAGTACGGTATCATCCGCATAACTGAAAATTGTCCCATCAATATCGATGTCGCATAAATCGTTTATATATATTAAGAATAGATAAGGACTTAATATGCTACCTTGTGGAACACTATGTTGATGCACTATACTTGAGCTTAATACATACCGTTTATTTTTGTCGCCTACCTCCTATTACTAAGGTTGGAACCAGTTATACATAGAGCCACGGACACCCGTATAATTTTTTTAATAAAATGCGAAGGTCAACAGTATCAAAAGCCTTCCGTAAATCGAAGTAAATACCAACAACCGATTGACCCGCTTCTAGATTGTCTGCTGTGGTATATTTAAAAAGTGCACCGTCTGTTCCTCTTTTGGGAAGAAACCCATATTGGTTAGAGCTAAAAAATGTAGTTGTCATTAAAAAATTTAACAATATTTGTTTAATACATTTCTCAAAAATTTTTGACACTTTTCGTAAAATGCATATAGGTCTGTAATTTGACATATTTTCTCTATCTCCCGATTTATAAACTGGAGTAATAATACCGAGCTTTAATACATCAGGAAATATGCCCGTTTTTACAGATTCATTGAACAGCAATGTAAGTGGTGCAACAAAAAAATCTATATTCTTCTTAATTAATAATATAGATATACCGTCGGAACCAAATGACCGCTTATTAGGTAAGGAATAAATTGCATTCTTTATATCGTCGTAAGTTAAATCGAGGAAAGCGAACGAATTTAGATTGTTGCTAATGCGCAAATTATTTTGATTAAAGTTATCCTCCAGCAGAAGCTCGATATTGTTACGAAAATAGCAATTGAAAAGGGATAAGAAACAAAATCTTCATTTCCACAAACACACGTTTTTATATTATTAATCGACAATTCCTTCATTTCAGAAACACGTTTACCCGTCACTTTTTTTTCACAACTGACCAATAAGCCTTTGGATTATCATTAAATTTATCTAGGAGCTGCGAATGGTACAGCCTTTTTGAAATTATTCGGGAATTTTTTTTGTATAACTTTAGAAATATTTTTATACCGAAAGACTAAATTTTCGTTATTGTGTTAATATATCTTTATTAAATTATAAAGGAAGTTTTTCTCACGTGTCAGACTAATTATATTATTTGTAACCCGTGGAGAACGTTTACGCCAAAATCGATCTGATTTAACAGGTGATTTACTATTTTCTAGGGCATTTCCGACTTCACAGATGAACCATTCAAATTTTTCATTAATATTAGCAAAACTCCTGTACATTATAAGATGATAAATTTTTCTTAAATACGGATTTATCTAATTTAATATTATGTTCACTCTGTTTTTTATTTAATGATCTAGAGAAAACTATGCATGTACACCACACAATCCATCTGAAAAATTAATCGGCACGAATTTACTGGTTACATTGATATTACACTTTTTGTTTTCTAGACCGCGAATAAATATATGATCTAAACATGATATGTACTCATTCCGACCGAAATATGTGTCATGATTTATTTTACTGACGAAACCGTATGAATAAAGTAGATTTAAATAAGCGTTGGATTCTTTAAAATCTAGTAGATCAATATTCATACCCCCTGTAATGATCGTTATTTCAGTCGAAAATTGTAATATCTGTTTAAGCTCATTAACAAAACAGTCCCGCGGTTTCCCACACTGTCGATAAAATCCCATTAATGTAAATGTTTCGTTATTTTCAAGGTGAAATTGTAGTACCAAAAGATCAGCAGTAATGAATTCTATTCTCAACTGACGAAATTGAAGGGAGTCTTTAACATAAGCAACAACGCCACCTGATCTCATATTTTGCCTACTTTGACCAGTAATTGTATATCCAGGGATACAGTTTCAATTTCTTCATCATATATCCAACTTTCTGTAAGCACCACAATGTCATATTGTATTTTAGAAGCACCTAGGAAAACAACTCTGTCATTGTAGTGCCTACGCAAGCTTCTAATATTAAGGTTAAAAATAGTAACTATAGGGGAGCCTATGGGTGACAACTAACCGAAACACTTATTCGTAACATATAACCGACGTTCTCATTTTCAAAGATATTACCAGAAACATAATAAAATGAAAAAAGTATTTGCGACACTGCAAAAAGAATAAGCAAAAAAAACCATTAGCGGTGTAACTAACTCGATATATATTCACTACCCTTAATCTAAATAAAAATAAAATAAATATGTCTAACCTTAAAGATATACCGAGTCAGCTGGTACCTATTTTTTTAAACAATTCCGCAACTTGCTCCGGGGAGCGAATTTGTACTACAGGCGACTGCTCGTTGAAACAAAGATTTTACCTTCACGACTCCAGATAATAACCGCAGGTGCGCAGATTCATATCAGCTGACAGTAACTTGCTGTTGAAAGCCGTTAAGTGTTCATTCACGTACATTTTTGTAGCGCTGTTCGTGTCATCAGTCTTAAAACCGAGTTCAGTCTGCGATATTCGTTTCTTTTTAATATTACGCAGAAGATCTTGCTTAACCGATCTCCGCGTAAATTTCACAACAGCCTATGGCAACAATCTACGTCACTCGCATTTATTTACGTTCCTGCTAGATTTCCAATTTTTCTCACGATGTCCAGAACGTTTTCATTGTTCGTGACCGGAATATTCGTAATAATAACATTATTCGCACGTGAATATTGTTCCAACGCATTGACTTTATCCTGTAGCCGTACATTTTCGAATTTTAGACGCTCGTTTTCCGTTCTCAGCTGGCTTACAATAGCCAATGTTTCTTTAAGATTTCCAGAATTATCATCAATGACTTTCTGCATGTTAACCATTTTAGCAGACATTCTATCGAATTCCGCTCTTAATAAATTTAAAATATCACCATGCGATTGTGATTGCTCATTCAATACAGTTTTATGACCACGGCAATCTTTACACTCCCAATCCGCCTTCGCCGCTGCCGATTTCGCTTTCCAAGTATTGGCCGACAATCCCGAGCAACTGTGATGCATTGAGCCGTTACAGCTGCCACAAACAATGAAGTCCTCATTTTTCGGTAAAGTTTTAGTACATTTTGTACAGTTTAAAGACATATCGAAGATCCAGTTAATAGCTATAGTATAGAAAAATATTCTTACCGTGCATAAATAACCGGCGTACAAAACCCCGGAACAGATAGTAGTATACCGTAATAGTGAATATAATACGTTTGAAATTCTAACCGCGATAAACAAATTTAAATCAAAATAATAATAATCAAATCAAACTTTATTCGGAGAACAGTACATAATAAATACCACATAAAGGAGAGCTTCTTATATATATATATATATATATATATATATAAACAATATACATACCATTCACCAGACCTGAGCACCAGACTAACATATGACATTTTTTTTTTTTTAAACTTTAATCGCCGAGCAACGTAATTACATACATATGTTATATTAACCACCAAAATTTTGTACATCAAATAAAACAATAAATACGTATAATATAAATTAATAATAAAAATAATAATAATAGAACAAAGTAATCGAAATAAATTATGTGTTTACGTTAATACTCATACATACTTTGACATGTATACGATCATAGTAATTAGCATACGTGTTTCCTTCATATTATACTGCAGCCAAACATCCATATCTCATGCACGCCCACAAACGTCAATCCCTATCGAGTTTTTTTTTCTTATATATTTATTTATTCACTAACTCTTCCCAACAATGTAGTCCACCAAAATTTTCTTTCGACGTCGTTTGAAATTTTTGAGATCAGTTCTAACAGTTACTGGTAAAGAATTATATAATACAGCACCATTATAGCCTGCCTGCATTCGGGAGTGATGTTTAGTATATCGAGGAACTACTGCCTGCTCTACATCCATGGCCCTCGTTTTACCAACTCGTAATAATAATAATAATAATAATAATAATAATTCAATTTCAATTTTCAATTTATTTCAAAATATTTCACAATTACATGATATAGAATAATACACACAAGATTTCCGCGGATGCGCAATTCTGCGCGAGTCGCGGATTACATAATAAAATTAATATACTATACTTGTAGCACCGTTAACGGTTTACATTATTACTAGGCACCAAAAAGAAAACAAGAAAAAAAGTAAATCACAATACTGAAATTTTATATATACACGCTATTAACTATATAGTTTACACATTACATACACATACTACATATGCAGACATAAATATGCACACATCAAACTCATTTAAACATAAGGGGAAAAACAAAAAAAGAGACATAACGCACATACAAATGTTCATATATACCTAACACCGGAATATAATTTAGCATACACTTACTAGGTACACACAACAACAAAGCATACACATTTACACCTGCAAAAGAAAAACTAAATACTTATTATCAAACTGATATATGAACAATTTTTGTTTTTAATAACACACTCCAACTTGAAGCACATATTAAGAAGAACACAATCAACTATTAGTTAATAAATATCTAACAATAGCCTTACGCCTCCTCTTATAATTTTTTAAACTATTCCTTATGTCTAACAGTATTATAATATGCAGGGCCCATATAAATTGTCTGTATACGTGTACGATATTTGTTAAAGTTTGATACTCTAGCAATCTCATGCATCGATGATCTCGTTACCCCACCTCTAATCCGAATATCAAATCTTTCTTTATTTCACAAACTCGAGTAAGTGCAATTTATAAATGTCGTTCAGTTTAAGAATATCACTAGAACGATTTTTCCCACCTATTATCCTACGCAAATGATTCTGTAATATTTCTAAAGGTCGTATATGGTACATTATAGCATACGATAAAATAGGTTGATACAAAGCGAGATAAAGCCGATGCAATTGTTTTTCATTAAAGAACTGCTTAAGATAGTAAAATAAATTTAGCTTCCTGAGTTTACTACTTATGTTCTATATGACTATTCCAGAATAATTTATTATCTATTACAACGCCTAAATATTTTATTTCACATACACTGTTTATTATAGTATTTTTATTTAGGGTCAAAGATAGACCGTTCAGGGCATCCCGATTTTGATACGTATACACAACAAATTTTGTTTTATTTGTATTAACTACTAAGCGGTGTAATTTTAACCAATCATAAACCTTATTCACATCATCCTGAGCAAGTTGTTCAAGCACTATCGGGAAACGCGAACTAACTAGCATTACTGTATCATCAGCATAAGTTAAAATTTTTCCTGCAACATGCAAGTTAGATAGATCATTTATATATATCAGAAATAAATACGGACCTAAAACACTTCCCTGAGGAACACCGTAACATTGCTGCGCACTATCGCTAAAAACATTATTTATTTTTGTCACATATTTTCTATTACTTACATATGATTTAAACCAAAAATAAGTATTCCCCCGAAATCCACATGCATGTAACTTGTTTAAAAGGATTTCATGGTTAATAATATCAAAAGCTTTACATATATCAAAATAAACAGCTAGTATAGAACGGCCGTCTGCAATATAAGAGTTATCTTCAAATAGAGCGTCATTTATACTCCTATTAGGTAGGAAACCAAATTGATTAGGGCTAAAAAAATTAATTCCCATTAAGTAATGTAATATGACTTTTTTAACACATTTTTCAAAAACTTTAGATAGTGATGAAAGAATACATATAGGTCTGTAGTTCGTAATGTCAGTCTTTAACCCAGACTTATGTACGGGCGTTATAACACCTAATTTCATAATATCTGGAAATTTTCCTGTGGCAAATGATTCATTAAATAAAAACATCAAGGGAGTTACAAAGAAATTCAAGTGTTCCTTAATAATAATTATTGACAACTGATCAAAACCGAAAGAAAACTTGTTATGTAATGATAAAATAGCATTCCTAACATCATTACAGGTAAATCCAAAGAAAGCGAAAGAATTAGCTAAAAACTGTCTTTTTTCACCGTTCGTTTTATGAATATCCTCCCCGGGCCTATCAACTAATTTCAGCACACTATCTTTAAAGTAATTATTAAATATACTAGAAACTAGCTTTTCGTTTCCTTCGACCAAAATATCTGAATCACAATACCGTATTCTATTTATTTTTGATCTATGTTTACCAACAACTTGATTTACAATACCCCCAATAATTTTTCGGGTTATCTTTATATTTATCCAAAAGTCTAGTATAGTATTCAAATTTTGCCTTTCTAACCGCAACTTGAACTTGCTTTGACATAGCTCTATACTTTTGATTTAAACCTATATCTAGCGGATATAACCTAGTTTGTCTATATAAAGCATTTTTTGAACGAGTCATCCCAACAAGATAATTCGTTATCCAGGGCGATCGTTTACGGCCAAAACTTTTTACCGTCCTGATTTTTTTTACTTTTTAATATACATTCACTTATTCTAAACACAAACCATTTATCTCATCTATATTCGCTCTAGAAATATATAAAGGACCTAAGGGACCTAAGTCAAGTGAATAAAAATTAACCCGTAATAAGTGCTTATCTAACAAATACTCATTATCTTCAAACCTTAACAGCCGCCTTGCCGCTAAGCTAAGCGTCACGGACAAATCACGATGATCGGAAAAATCAATTTCACAAATACGGTGATTAATATCTATATCAATATTTTTATTATTTAAGCCACGAATTAAAACATGATCCAAACAGGATTCATACTCAGTGCTTGTACGCTGATAGGTAGGTTTATCGATAATATTTACAAAACCCTTGGAAGAAAATAAATTTAAATAATCAGCGGAATCTTTCTCGTTGAATTGATATTCATATCACCAGCCACTACCACAAGGTCAGATCAAATAAATGACTTATATCACTCAAAAACAAGGAACGATGTAATTCGCAGAATCTATATACCCCAATAAATGTCAAAGATGCTCCATCTAGTTGAACTGATATGCGAACTATATTAGCACTTATCAGTGCTGTATCTATGACATGAAACTTTATATCCTCCTTAATATATATAAGTACACCTCCAGAACGCTTATTTTGTCTACACCGAGCAACATGATTATAACCAGTTATATAGTATCGCGTTATTTCTGCCTCATGTAACCAAGTTTCAGTTAGCACAATAATATCATAACAAACATCACTCTCATATAAATATACTATAAACTGTTCATAATTCTTACGAAGACTACGCACATTCAATACCAATAATTTAATATTACCCACATTCTACGGAAGACTCAATTCTTATACACACGATTTATAACTTTCCCTATATGAAACCATCGGTACACTCATGGTCAATACTCGTTTGCATTTACGGTAAACAATACGCACTTAAATTTAACAAAAATATAACAACAAACACGTACAAAGCTCATATACAAATATACATATAAGTACATATTTACATCAGTTAGTGATACATTAATTTGAACAGAATACATATATACTAGTATTACCTATACAATCACATACACAATCCATCATTTCTAATAATTAACTTTGCCTTAATTCTTAAAAACTAAGAAGATTTCAACAATTCGACTTGGTCAATATTCTTTATTTGTTGAGCCTTGCGATCTTCCGATTTACGCACGAAAATTTTACAGTCTTTGATCCACACGAATTTATACCCATAATGACGAAGTTCACGTGCTGCCTTATAAAGCGCAGAACGTGCAGGCGTTAAATGGTCATTCAGGTATATAGGTATATCGCCTGTCCCACTATTGGTATCTGAACGTATATTAAGTACGCCAGTAGATAGTTTTACAGATCGACGTTTTTCAAGAAATTTGTGTTTTAACACATGCCGACAAAATTTTACTAAGAATTTCCACCTCTTGACGGTCGAGGTAAACGATGACAAACGTCGATGTCAGTATCATACACATTGCAACCAATGACAGATCCAATTTTTTTGACTACTTCATAAATTTTCCTCCCTACTAAACGGCACGTTACCAATAATTAAATTATTTTTACGATTGCTCCGCGTCATCCAATCTCCCACGCAGTTCGATGTTCTCTTTTTTGAAGCTTATGATCTCCTTTTTTAATTCGACTACTTCATCCCTATATTTCCTTACCCCCGCTACTACTTCGTCAAATTTAGCCGAATGGAAAGCTACAGATTTTAACACTTCAGTCATTCTATCGTTTATGGGTTTAAATTCAGCCCTAATCAACTTAGCAATACTTTCTTCATCTGAATGCTTAGCAGGAGATGCAGAAAGTTTAGTGGTATCGTGAGCCTTTCCTTTACACGACACACACCGCCAGCACGAATATTAATAATAATAATAATAATGATAATAATAATAATGATAATAATAATAATCTAGTAGAAAATAGTAAATGAAATAGGATCGTATTAAATAATGAAATTATTTTATGTAAAATATTTAGGCTTTCGCACGCACGATAAATTAAAGAACAAGAAAATGAGGCAATTATTCGAAATTCCTAAATTTGTAACGACATCGAAGATTCCTCTATTTTTAGAAATGACTATTAATACATAAAAAACGTTCGGATTTATACTGGTCATTAGTGAGTCAATAAATTCTTGGGATTGTGTAACAAACACCAATATCGGGGCTAAACGCGTGTAAAAATATGCCCGCGCAAAAAGATTACCATAATAAGCTTATCGATATATTTTACTTAAGAATAAACCAAAAACCCTGGGACTTATTAATAATGTAAACTAAGGATGCATTTTAATGACGTATCATTTTTATTACATAAAATGGATCTCAGAAAATAAATACGATATTTCTCCTCAACCGTTTTCGAGGGGTAAGATGCACTAAATATTAATCGTTTTCTAAGTTAAGTACATATTTTTCATATATTATTTACTATCCTTATTGTTATTAGGTATAATATTTATATATTTTTCGTATTTTAATTAATTTTTATTTTAACTTGAAAACGGTGTAATTTCCGAAGAGCTTTGTTATTAATTATTAACATTTGTGATTTTAACCTTGTTGTTTCATTTTAAATCACATATTGTAATTGTAAAATAGCATTGTCTGTTTAAATAGGTTAGTGATCTTTAATATAATATTCATATTTGGATAACGGCAATTTATAATTTTTATTCTAATTTTGTAAACCAATTGGTTTTATATACCTGTCTATTTCTCTCTCTCTCTCTCTCTCTCTCTTATATATATATATATATATATATATATATATATGTGTGTGTGCGTGTGATATCTTCATAATAATTGAAATGTGTTATGTAGTTAGATAATTTTGAAGCTTAAAAGTTGTTTAATTCTCGGTTCAGAACTAATTTTTGTTTTAAAATTCAATTTTCGGAATTCAGTTTCATGCGAATATAATGCATCGATTTATTTTTTAAAAAAGTGAAACGTATTGTAATAAAGATTTTAGCGCGATGAACAATTTGTTGTTAAAAAAAAACAAAAAAAACAAAAAACTATTTTCGAAAATCAGAATTGACACTTTGAGTTTATTACAAATAACAAATTTCGTATTCTTGAAAAAAAAGTCGCACTTAACGATATTTTGGGAAAAAACGAATTGTAAAAATAAATCCCTTAACGGAAGTAAATTTTGATATTTAAAATAGGATCGCTTCTACGTATTCGTATTTATTATTAAATTTAAACTGCCTCCTTTCTCCTCCACTAATGCAATAATAGACTACCCAAATTAGTTACGACAAAAGTAAATGATAAATGGCGATTTACCAGCCATGGAAACTGTCGTAATGCCAACTTTTACGATGGTCATTCTTATACATTTATTAAATACGCAATCGTACAAAATATAAATCTTCCATAAATCTTGGGCTACTCACATTCAGAAGAAAATCGAGCATACGAGGCTTAAAACCAGATCTATGTCATGGATGATAACTAATAAATCGGGTTATCGTTGGAAAATAAAACCATGCTGTATGAAATTACCCTAAGACCGATTTGGGTGTATGGTATTCAACTATGGGGGTGCGCCAAAACATCTAACTTACAGAAAATACAGCGATATCAAAATAGGGTATTAAGAACTATTACTGCAGCTCCCTGGTACGTCTCAAACTTTACCCTCCGTAACGACTTAAACGTTATGTTTGTGGAGGATGAAATAAAAAGACAAGCAAACAAATTGTACGAATTAGCGTTCACACGAATCCACTTGCTACTGATTTGCTGAATGATTCCGGTGAAATACGCAGCCTGTTACGAAGTAATCCTCTAGACTTGGTCCAACCAGCATAAGTTTAAAGGGAGTACTGTTGTTCTTTCGTCATTTTTTTTCTTTTTTATTTTTAATAATTTGTAACTAGCCAGAAGTAGCTATCCAACAAAAGAATTTAAAGAGTAAGTCACCTGTGCGTGGGACATAAGCGACGGCGAGTTCGCCTATTTGTTAGTAGGCTAAGTCGACGTACCTCGTAAACTGAGAAGAAACATGTACACGTGTTATAATAGGCTCACGTCTTTATTTATTATGATTTCTTTAAACCCGTTTATTTAATCTTTGAATATTAATACAAAAATATAAAATTTCTCTTATAATATCATCCGAATTATCTCGTAAAGATAAGAAAATTATAACGATAAATACGAACGTTTTAACAAGATATAATATAAATTATCGTTTCATCCAATTCCGTTAATAAGGTATTTTTTCTATCTCGCTTCAGCTCCCTTCGTCTTACAGTTACGCTAATTTTCCACGAACTTTGTCGTATCGATAAGACCGCATCCGATTCGGACATTTCAAAGACGGTTTTCCCTACTTTTTAATATGGTTCGTGCAAAACGAAGGTGTTGGTAGCGCCGTATCAACATTAATTTCCACGTCGACTATCAAACTTTTTTTTTTGTTTTCCGTTACATCGCAAAGCATATAGTTTTAAATTGGGTTCTCACTGTAACTCACGTTAGCTGTAGCGTGAATCCACAATATTGATATATATATATATATATATATATATATATATATATATATATATATATATATATATATATATATATAAAACAAAATTTGCTTATATGAAATTGAAAGAATACGAATGTTTAGATACGAGAGTACTTAGAAGAAGATCATATAAAAGTGATGGTAGTTACTATTTATTTATATATAACGGCCGCATTTTTTAATAAAATTAAAATAAATACATTTTTTAGTAATACCATTATTATTATTACTATTATCAATAATAATATAGTAGTACAAGTGCTTAAAATTAACAACGTCTGATTATAAATATTCCTTTTAAAGCAAAAATTATTAACATAATTCAAACAAAAAATTCGTTAAACAAATCGTTTAAAATGTCTGATAATGTTGTAAATGAATATACTATTCAAGGGTGAAATTATTAATTAGAACTAATTGTTAAGTAGTGTCATATTTTGAATTCACAGAATATATATATATATATATATATATATATATATATATATATATATATATATATATATGCATAGTAAATGTACTCTTGGTCATTATTACATATAATACGATTTTTTTTTGTGTAAACGAAAAATTGTAACTACAAATTCTAAGATTTTTAGATTTCAAAAATATGTTGTTCATTATATATATCGCATATTATTCATCGAAACGTTTCGAATAATACTCAGCAGCAAACGGGTATATCGAAAATTGAAAGTATACAATATTGTTTTTTTCCCTCAAATTTATCACTTGGACATAGAAAATAGAATAAACAATAATATGCGTACTTCAGATTTTGTACTAAAAACTTTTTCATTTTTCTGAGATGATGCGAAAAATTGGTGTTAAGTTTGTATAAAATAATTTGTAAGTAGAATTTTATGACTTTGATCACTTTTATTTTTTGTTTTAAAACTTTCACTGTATAGATTTTTAAATTTGCGGATCATTTCTCGGTATATTTTTTATATATTAAAAAACAGCAGAATATGTATATGAACGCTTTGATTTAGAATTATATTTAGAATATGAGCAACAATTATAAAGATATTCTGGAATTTTGATATATACATATGTGTGTGTGTCTTGTATGTATGTATGTATTCACTGAACTGAAGTATTTATAGTATCGTAAGACCGATGTTATTTTTATTGTACACGATTGGAAGTGATAAAATCTAACTGAGAACACCGAGACTTAATACATTATATAACAACTTCTCGTATCTCGATTTCGCTTTAAAATTATCTAGTCTGTTTTGTTATCAATTTTGAATAGACTATAAAAATATATTATCGATTGTGATACTTTATCAACTATTAACGGAATATAAAAATATATTACGGGAATAGGATACTCTGTTTGCTTCTGCACATTTTTTTAACATAGATATTAAAATATGGCAAATAAATAAATCGCAAATAAATTATTTATCAATAATCGGTAATTATAATAAAACTAAAAGATATGATTAAGTCTATTTCGTCCTTGGTGTTCCCGTTTTTACTTGGCTTAAACATCGAACGGAGAGATCGATCCGTCTGGTATTGTAACGTGCCGTAATTTATTAGTTAGATGGCGAACGCAATGCTCCCGAATTGGAAGCACCGTTGTTACTACTTTCCGGTTGATGATTATTGGCGTTATTCGAATTAGCGTTGTAATAGGCGCTATAAGCTATCTGTTGAGGATCCCACATTCTGGAAAACTGATTTGTAGAAGACGACGAACTATCGCCGCTACTACTTCCGCTACTCGGTTCCCAACTATTGGGTGGTTCTCCGTACGATGAGGAAGGAGGAGGAGCTATTGGAGGTCCGTAGGAAGGTGGTGGTTCGAAAGAAGAGGGGGGCCCGTACGAAAGTGGCGGCCCGTACGAAGGTGGCGGGCCATACGAAGGTGGCGGGCCATACGAAGGTGGCGGGCCATACGAAGGTGGCGGACCATACGAAGGTGACGGCGGCATCGGAGGACCGTACTCCGGAGACGGACTACTTAACATCGTTCCAGGATGTCTGGCATCCATTGGTTGAGACAGCATCGGTAAATGCATACCGAGTTTTTTCAAGAATTGCGATAATAAAAATCCGAGCACCAAAGTAAACGCTAATTTACTCATTATTAACGCTTTGGTTGCTTTAATGCTGACCAACATTAACATTATCGGCGTGATCATTTTCATTTTCATCTTCATCATCATCAACATCGGAAGTATCATTTTCTGTTGCATCATGTCGCGAGCTGAAAACAGTTTTATTTTTTTAAATAATTTTAGTTAACGATTAACGAAATTAAATTAGTCGCTATTTCGATTCATAGAAAGAATAATGTAACGTACATTCGTTAAATATTTTTTAAATATCGAATGCTCGTATCTTTAGTAAAAGTGAAGTAAATTGCCATCAATTCGTCAGGTAGTTTATTATTACCTTCTTCGACTTCTTCACTTTCCCAACAAGCTGGTATTCATTCATCGTCGAATTGGAAGGGTAGCAGATTGGTTAAAACGGTCTTTTTATCGTTAACATGAATTGAGCTTTATAGTAAAAAATGCTGAAAAAATCAGCTCGGTCATACTGAAAAAAACATTTGTAGGGAAAAAGCGAAACAAAGACATTTTACCTAAATACAGAGTTTTTTAATTTTTACGCATCTGGATATATATAAATACGCACACACACTTACGCACACGAACACACGTACCTACACGTACCTACACGTACCTACACGTACCTACACGTACCTATATACATATTATATATATATATATATATATATATATATATATATATATATATTTATATAATATATAAGAATAAGTCTATCTATGTGTATAAACGTGGTTTGACGACGGGTGTTGGTACCGCGGTACATGTGAACGGATATATATATATATATTAGCTGACCCAGCGAACTTTGTATCAACCCAGGATCAAGAAACGTATTAACTTATTAGCTGAATTAAATAAATAAATACCGATGGAGAATCAGGAATTATACAAAAAAACTAAAAAACAAATTTGTAGAGAAACTTAAATGATATGTCGACACCTTTTAATTTTTGTAGATTTATTGAACTTAATAAAAAATTATATTTAACTTCAATGGTGCACGCGGTCCTCCAGTCGTTGTTTTAAATTGTTTCCGACGTGTAAAATTTAAACCAATTATTTAGGTTACAATTCAACAATCGAATTAAGTCGTTGTTGATGATGATGCATATGAGCATATCCAATGTAAGATGTAATAATTTTATTTTTATTATTGGATATTTTCAGTCTTAATCGTATGCAGAATTGATTTAATTTTTCTATTTATTTGTTTAATAAACAAAACACCGCAATAACTAAATACTTAGTTCACAGCAAGTAGAATAGAAAATCTGTAAAAATTAATGTATAAAAACCCGTTTTCAGGCTATGCGCGTTAACTGCGCTATCTGACGGGAAGAATAATAATTACAGCTTTTGTTATACAATTTATAGATAGCTTTGTAAGTATTTATTTTTAAACAATTTTTTCATTCGGTTTATTTTGTTTGAAATGTGTTTTCTTAAGAAGGGTGGTTTCTTAAAATTTCGTTTGGATTCGGAGTAATTATTGTAACGACTTAAAGGTACTTGTGTATAGCTTTATCTAGTCAGCTCGTTTGAACTTAAGCTTCCTATTAGTTTGAAGTAATCATTCCTTATTAAGCACGTAGAAAAAATTTAAATAAGTGCTGTTCAATTTTTCATAGCATAGAAATTTATAGTTTGAACTTAATTTATTTTAAATATTTATGTATAAACATACACACACACACATACATATATATATATATATATATATAATTTTTCAATAGGGGTTGGCTGATGTTTTTGCAGTCCGCTGCGCTGGGACCATGTTGTTCCGGTGGTGTGTACCTAATATGTTGTTTATTATTCTATTCGAAAATGCCAAATTACTGCGTCAAGTCTAATGGCGTTTCATGTCACACAGCAGAGCCACGATGGATATTCTGTAAATATTACTCGCTTGAGGTGACGTGAATTTACTATCAAGATTGTGCGACTTGACCCCCAAAAAGTTTTCTTATGTCATTTTCAATAAGCCACAATCGACCAAAATGTCCTTAAAGTCAACATTACCCATACTACTAGCCACATTCAGTCGGATCTATGCGGCAGAGTAATTAAATGCTGAACCACACATATCTGCGTTGCTGTGAAATTCCGCCGTGGACATCTGAACAATATTATACTCCATACTCGTTAATGCCTCATATACAACTTGCTTTATTCCATTTTATCATCGATCAGACTCGTCCTTATTGAAAAACCCTATACATATATAAACACACATGTACATGGATTTTATATATATATATATACAGTTTCGAAGTATGTGAGTATTAAATTTTTGTGTAAGTGGAAACAATTAATGATTATTTCAATATTTTTATTTATGTTTCGCAACTAGTAAGTGAACCGAATTTTAATCGAAATTTTGAAGTATAAACAATTAGGTTTAATTATATTGACACATGTAGAATTGTTCAAATGTATTCATCCCCATTCTAGAGTTTCTATTGTACTCTTTCGATTAGATTTCCAACATTTTTCTTGGTTCAGAATCAAGAAATTCCGGTATATAAGGTGCAATGTAAAGCCACTGCTGACGGTAATATATGAATGATTAAATCATATGCGGGATTTTTACATTTGGAACTTATAAAAATACGAATCCCAAGTAAAAATCACTGATATTGTACGAAAAGAACAAACCGTTATCGTATTCAAAATTATTTTTGTATTGGGGGATAACATTTTGAGGGAAGTGATAGCCATATTTTAAACAAGAAGCTAAAGATTAGAACTGATTTTATATTTCATTCGACTTTTAAATGGGCATTAGTGATTCCACCCAGGGTTGTAATAAACGGATAATATGTCTTTTCAAATATTTATACTACAGGCGGATATGCAATCAAATCGGCATTTTCAAGTGCGTTACAAACATACCTATTCAGAAATATACCCTGTTTTCGCAGGCGTTCCCCAAGTTTCTGTGCTGGGATCCACGATGTACTTGTTATACGCGGCCGATTTCCCTACAGTGGAAAACGTACAGTTGGCTACATTTGCGGAGGACACTGCACTGCTCTCAACACATACGGATCCGAAGATAGCTAGCAGTAACCTACAGAAAGCTGTTACTAAGGCGGAGATATGGTTTAAAAAACTGAAAATTGGAATCAATGAAAACAAATCTGTGAATATCTATTTTACCAACAGAAAAGTTACACCCCCACCCGTCAGGATTAAAGCATCGATCTGTCTGTGCGATCAACGGTGAAGTACTTAGGATTATAGCCGATTAACATGAAACATCACATACAGATGAAAAAAAAAAAGAATTAGATATTCGAGTTAAAAAAATGCACTGGCTGATAGGGAGAAACAGTGAACTGACGACAGATAATAAACGATTAATATATACAGTGATACTAAGGCCTGTCTGGACCTATGGGGTGCAACTTTGCGGTTGTGCTAGACCATCAAACCTGAAAATAATACAAATGTCACAAAATAAAATTCTTCGGTTGATAACCAAGGCGCACCCTGGTATGTAACAAATCTAACATTGCATCGAGATTTACGTATAGATTATGTGGCCGAAGTAATAAAAGTTCACGCTAAAAGATACGCAAAAAAACTCGATAGCCACGCGAACACTCTTGATAGAGGATTGCTTGATACCACCGGTTACATAAGGAGACTGAAACGTCAAAAACAGCAAGATCTCGTTTAATATGTACGCTATTGTTCTGTGAGCTGAGCAGACACCTGAAATTAGTTGTGAGAGGGATTGCTTTACTTACAATACGTGACAGGAATTTTACATTCTATAATAATTGCAACTGAAAAAGGTTTTCATCGGCCGTCTGATTTCCATTGCAAGGATGGGTACAGAATGGTGAAGGGGCTAATTTGCGTGTAAATAGAACGTATGGAATGTTGTTGACGTTAAGCCTTAAGGCGACGTATAATACGAATAAATGAAATTCTGTTTCCTATGTTGACAGGAAGATTGAAGAACCAAGGAATTACCGGAATTGAAGGTTGAATATTCCTAAATTGTTTGACTGAATAACAATACTTCCAAGCGCTGTTACAAAATTCCTTGTGCGAAAAATAAACAACAAAAAAGTATTTAAAATTACTATAATTTTATATAAAAAGAACACAAAGCTTTTCGGCTATTAAGTCATCATCAGATGATCATACAAAAAATAGAAACAAAAATATATTCGTAATCACTTTCAGATTATTTTATAAATAACTGTTTTTCCACTTTGCTATTTTTGGTAATATTGTACACGTAAATTAAGTACTTTTTAAAATTTTAATTCGTGTTTGGTATTTTTCTTACTTAAAAAAAAATAAATTGTATATATTTTTACATTTAATTGTTTTTACGACCACATGATAATGGGCTAACAACCGAAATTAATTATGGTCTTTTTATTGAAAAATTTATTGATTTTAACTACTTTTATGTTGTTAATTTTTTAAAAATTACCGCATTCCATACTGTTTAAATGATCTACCTTAAGTTCTCCTTATGTATATTTTAATTTGTATTCCTCTGCGGCTGGTATGTACGTAATTTCGGGTATGAAAATGGATATATTAGTCCAAATTCATTTGGTTACGCGCGTATGGAGACACGCTAATTAAATATGTACGTACGTACACACACACACGTATATATTTAAAATATGTACGCGCGCGCAACACACACACACACATACATATATATATATATATCCACATAGTATAAACATTTGTCTAATTATTGCCGTAAACAAAGTTACAGAATTTTTGAATAAACATATTCCCTTAATCCCTCACCAGCCTTTCTTTGCTCTAATTTATATGTTGTAGTGTTTTTGTAATATTCTTCTCTTTAGTTTTCCATTATTTTATGTCGCATTACAATTTTTATTAGTTATTTGTTCATTTTCGATAATAATGCTACCGTTCGTTTTATCCCGAGTATCGGCTACATATGATCCCAATTGTTTCTAAGTTTTTGGACATATTCCCTTAGTCGGTGTCCACAATTATACACAATGTGCGAGTATTAACCGAGTAGTTTTCTCGTATCCGGATTAAAGTCTACACCTTCATAGATAGCTTCTTTTCACTTCGTATTTCTCTAAATTGGCCTCAAACGTTTTTTATTATATACGAAATATTTTTTTACATTTTTTCATATTGAATTTGATAATTACTAAACAGATTTTAAAATTCATATTTTTAATATGCAAAATTACGAAATTTTGCATATTAATGTTTTACTCATACATATTACATATATTATTTTGTTTTGTTAATTATATACGTATTTGTAATACGGTAACGATATCATTGTTATAGAATTGTTTGTCTTTAATTAATTTCAGTTTATGGTACATAAAAAGAACTACGCGGTTTCCTTTAAATATTTTTTTTTTACATTTTTACATTTTTATATTTTAAGAATATTTATTTAGCCAGTATCAATTTTAAGAATAATTATCGATGTGTTGATCATAATTATACTTGGGGTTTCAAACGTTAGAAATATTATATGTCTTTGTTGTTCGATTAGTCATTATTTTAGGTTGTTGCTTTAGCCGCAATTACACATTTCCAATATATATATATACACACAATCAAATGATATTACGTACACGTTTTTATATGCATATCATATCACGGTACCAATTATATAAATAATACATTTATTTAATGAAGGTTTTTAGAGTAATTATCGAGTATACACACATCAACGTTATTCAGACGATGTAGTGCAAATAGTTTTTAAACCTATAGGCGATTCTCTGCTGTAAGTCAAGAATATGGTATTCGAATTAATACGTCGAAGACTAAAAATTCATATAGTGTTTAAAAGAGACGATCAAAACATTACGAGCCGTCTAACCATGAACGATAATTTAATCGAAAAAGCTAATATCTGGGATTAATCGATAAATTAGACGACGATGAAGAAATAAGAACAAGATGTGGAATTTGAAAAATACAAAATGATTTGCCACTCCAGCTAAGACTGCTAAAAGTTCTAGACGACACGGTGTGGAAACGTGGACCTTGTCAGCTCTGTACAGATACTTCTCAAATAATAATTTATCGGAAAGAGTTGACGTACCTTAGATAGCTCGCAAAAAAAAATATTAAAAAAAAAAAAGTAAAATGACGTATCTATATTCTAAGAGAAGAAATGGATGGCATTTTGTTGCAAGGATGAATTCATGGTGTAAACGATATCGTCGGATGCTTCGAAGGAGAGAAATGATTGAAGATAGCCAACACAGTACGTCATAGTGTACGACATTAGAAGATGATGACGTAAGTTGTTAGAAAATTAAATTCTTCATTAAGAAGAAAAAGAGCGTATATAATTTAATTACAAAATTTTAAGTTCGTTTTTTTTCTCTCGAGTACATCTTCACGCACACACACACACACACGCACACACCTTTACATATACGTATATAATACATTTTTTGTTCTCTTTCACCTACGTATGTGTATATAGTATCTTTTAATTTTTCTTTCTACATGTTGTAGTTATATTTAAAAATGTAAAATCTACTTAATAATTTACATATTTACACACACACATATATTATATATACATATATATACATACATATATATATATATATATATATATATATATATAATAACGTTATTACGTACCGTAAGATATTTCTCTGGCTTCGCTATTCGCTGATACTGGAAATTTGACTTCGAAGTCGGCAATCGATTTATCGGGTTTGAAGACTAGCGTAGCCCGTTGAAAGATAAATTCCGGCAATTGCAATTGTATCTCGTGCGTATCGAAATATCTTTTAAATCGTTTGATTAGCGTACGATCTAATTTAGCCACGTCACCAGTCATTCTCGCTTTCGTATCATCTTTAGTCGTCTTGACTATTATCGGTCTTAAATTGTAATCGAAATATTCCACAACTTTCAATTTTAAACATTCGGTAGTCGTGATCGAATCTATTCCGTTGAAACATTCGCTTAATATATTCCATAAAATTTCGTTCGATACTTCCGGTCGTTCTTCAATATTACTACTAACAGTAGTAGCGTTGCATAGTCGTAAGCAAAGTACGATTATTATCGCCAATCTGAACGAACTTAACGAAAAATAAACGCTCATCTCGACGTTAACCTTGTTACTACTATCGACAGACGATTCTTAAAAACGATCAGACTTTTTCTATATGCATGATTAATTTTATTTTTTCTAATTTAAATTTAAACATTTAAATTTAAATTTTATTTTTTTTTTATTTCGTACGAGACTCTTTGTGTTTACGATCGAACTTGACAATAATGCCTACAGACAATATGTGTCCTGGCTCGGTGCCTGCGCGTTCTATTTATCCCGATCCTTAACCGGACACAGGTGGAATATGCGAAGGAGGTCCCATCGATGTGCGTGATCTGTTTTATATATATATATATATATATATGGAAACGAATTTCAATTATAGGACGATTTATATGCGTACATATATATTTTTATATATACGTTTATTATTTATCATTCGAATTGCGTATCCACATCTGGAATACCGTGTGTACACGAATTACTTTCTCTCTAGGCCGCGCGTTATCTCTTCCTGCAGTCCGATAGTACGCGATATTGTTATTAATATTCCTTCGACGACTTGATACGACTTCGCGGTTACGACGATAACGAATTATTCAGTCCCCTATATAATAATTTTAGTCGATCGAATTAATATATACCTTAATAAAACTAATAAAACCGGCGCGAGTAAAATTATACGTACAAGAATATCGGGAGATTGGATTGGCAAAATTAGTGTCAGGGACACGTAACATCGTAAGTTCGGACTCGGGAATTAAATTCCGAATTGTGCGAGTTTTTTTTCCGGCTTCCAACTTGAAGACTATACGACATCGCCATCAAGTTCGAGATGAAGAATAATTTGATTTTTTTTTTTTTAATTAACGCGTCATCGTCGAAATTAAATATAATCGCGTTTTGTATTTGTAGTTAGACAAAAAAAAAAATTAACGAAATTTACGAATTAAGCTTTTTGGTTATCTCGCTGATTTGATTATTATCTAAGTCAATTGGGAATTCAAAACCACATTGAAGGAACAAATTTTCAAGTATTTTACAAATAATTCGAACGTTGTCAATTTCGGTAATGTTATGCAGGTTAACTACAGCGCACAAATCATCAGCAAAGCTGACAAATTCTTGTAATCGTAACGCGCACAAAAAAATTTCCATTTGCTGTGAATATACGAATATATTCCGCAGTGCCGGCCCTAGAACAGAACCCTGTGACATTCTGCAAAAAATACTGCGCATAATAATGCTGTTTTCGGATTTAAATACGACAACTCTGTTTATTAAATAATTGCAAATTAGTTCAACCAAATTAGAACTGACGTTATAAGTTTGTAATATTTTAACTATTTTAGAATGTTTGCAATTATCAAATGCGTCTATATCGATCTATAACACTAAATAAATTCTTGCTTTCGGCAAGTTCAATTTTATCAATCAGTTTTTTAACAGTCATTTCTGTTGAACGACTAAAACCAAACTGACTTTCATGTAATATTTCAAGCGATTTAGGCATATCCGGTAAATTTACGTTAATAATTTTTTTCGCAGACTTTCCCAATACAGTTTATCAATGCTACGGCTCGATAATCAGTACACGTTGTAATGTCTTTTTTAGGTTTATTCAATAATTTAATTTCGGCAGTTTTCCATGCGTCAGGAAAAACTTTTAAATTAAAAAAAATATGAATCTTTATTATGTATAATTTTAACCGTCACTTTGGAAGTTTTATCGGATGGAGTTGCTTTTCGAGTATCGAGTGATTTAATTATTTGATTCAACGGAATTGATGATAGAGTTGTATGAGTTATTCGCATATGATACAAAGTTCATGAAAATCTAGTTCATCCTTTTTCATTGAAAGGATGTTATCGAGGAGTGCCGCATATTAGTTATCGAATAAAAGACTTCACACGCCATGGTGAGTCCTCCTACTTGTTACCGGACTAAGTCCACGATCTTCATCCTTCTCAGTCTACTGAGGTTCAGTTGAGTATGTAGAAGCTGATTCGCCAGCTCGTTAGAATGATGATGCAGCCGTTGTAGGTGTCTGTTAGAAATTTTTTTTACTTCTTCTTGCACTGGACATACGTCCAAGTCCGAATGAATTATATTGTCATATGAACTCGATATATTTGGCGTAAAATTTTGATTTGTAATCTACGTATTTTATCCGCGTTTGACGTTTTTGCGCAACCACATAATTGTGCACTATACATTTATACGGGTTTCAGTGTGGTTTTATATAAAAGTACCCGATTACTCAGCATTGCTTCTGATCTGGAGGAGCCATTGCACATCATACTTTGGTATAACTTAATTGTCGAGAAATACTTTGTGATTATGTTGTGGGCGATAATGCGGGCTGATTTTTTCGGATCGGTTTCTATCAACCATTGTATGCATTACGTATAGTGTCTATTATCTAGGTACGTCGTGAGCGAGGGAAGATATTCTGACATGATTATTGCTAGTTTGTACAGGATTAAGTCAAAATTAGATCAAATAAAAGAAACAGGACGGAATACCTTGCTGTCGCTCTTTCAAGTCGCAATTAACTGTAATTAATATTTTTTAAACTGTACGAAATACGAACGAATTGAATGTATAGTTATCAGTAAAAATGATACTATACACCAAATAGGAAATTTATCGAAATTTCTGACAAACCCTAATACTATAATACATCATTTCTACACTAATATTTAAACGCAAACTATCACCTTGTAAATCGAGCGTGTATAAACGAAATCATAAAAAAAACAAACTAAACTTTTCTTCTTTTACTTTTTAATTATTTGTACGATAATTTTCACGTTTGTCATTTTTACAAAAATTAACCTTTTCAGCCACACCATTCCTTAAGATGTTAACAAAATATCTCCTTAATAAGGGGAAATTTGGTCGATATAGAATGTGCAATTTCTGAAAATATTTATTTAAATTATAATAAAAATTATCTAAATTAATATTATTAAAAAAACAAAAGAAAACCAAAATATTTATATTTTTAACTCCTTCGAATCAGTTCGTTCCGTGTCTGTAATATTTTGTAACTGAAATTTCGTAAAAGGTTGACAGCCCTGTTTTTATCGATTAAATTCGGTCAACGCCCCTAAAATGTCCTCGTCAGTCAGCGAGCGTTTGAATTATTTTTAGCTGTGTTAGTCGACCCGAATTTTCTACTTTAATTACAAGTTTGCTCGTACGTGTACGTGGCGAAAATTTTTGGAAAATTTAACTACAAAGTCGTTTGATTTTTTTCCTTTTTATTAATTAAATTATTGGAATTTCAAAATGAAGTCTATGTCTCTGTTGCTGGCACTCTTCGGTATATGCTGCGAAATAATTATGGTACGTATATAAAAAAAATAACATTATCGTTATATATGTATACTACTTCATCCGCCATTAAGAATGTCAGTCATCAACTTGACTATAGTCGTCTCATTTCGTACAGCAGCCTGGAGTAATTGAATGGACGAGCATCCAAACAATCGTCGTAAATTTGCAGTCGGTTAATTTTGCGGACGACTCACTGATCACTTGCCAGCAATTTTACCATATATAATATTTCGCTACAGTATATAACATATGTTCACTTCATACTTCCCATTTGACACATTTTTTTACAGAAATTGGTTCCGCTTGATAAACGTCCATAAAGTGTTCTTTAATATCATCCTCACCAATATGATTAGTTCTAAAGATGCAGATAGTAGGATCTAATAACTTGTCCCGGTGAACAGTGGAAACACGCTCTGTGATAATTGAAGACAGTTTGTTGGGGGTCGTCTTTTGAAGCGGTATTAATTATAATTGTCGAAATATCTAGGTATTATTACCGATCAAAAACTTAACCTTTTTTATCGCATATTGAATACATCCGTAAAAAATATGAGTCGAGTTATGAAAAATTAAGACGATTCCAACCCAACACATTTGATACGAAATAAAGGGAAAGGGTCACCCTGTATAAGGGGTTGGTTGTGTTCCGGTATAGGTATGGCTCTTCTCGTGTTTCTGTTAATGTTGCTGACAAGCATCAGAGGAAATTTCTTTTAAACATCTCCTTTCTATATAGAACTCGCCCCACATATGCGGCCAATGTTATCTCGACCTTCTGGTCAGGGCGTCCTCGATCATCTCCGAGTATAGAGTTGTGAGAGATTTCTCCCGTGTTTAGAATATTCACGTCTATATTCGGAATGGGGAACCATTTAAAAATATATATATAATATAATATAACTTAATTTAGTTTAAAATTTAATTTATAATTCGTAAGTTGATTTTTTGAATGTTTTCGATAAAAAGCGAATTTAATTTTTTTCAGGAATTGTCACCGATGACGTTTAGTTGATGCGTTCTACGATTGAATTTAACGGATGTAAGTTAAGTATAGCGTAAAATATTAACAAATATAAATCTTACGTGTATGGTAAATTGATTACGAACGATAGAATAACAAGTATTTTATAATGACTATATTGCGGCAAAAATAATTACTTAGAACGTATTAATGATAAATTCGAATAATACATATTTATGTACACGAAGAATTAATTATTTGCACAGTTTCAGGAGAGTAGTTCGCCATATATATAAAATATTTTATTACATAAATAAAATTTAAGTTTATTCATATGTATATATAAATGTCATCCATTGCAGTTTGCAACTTTCTTGTTGACAATATTATTATCTTCGGCCACTCTCGGGATTATCATCGGCGAATGTTTATTGTTTTCTAATTAAAATTCACTAATCATCGCGTTGCACCGTATTCCGGTATATGTTAATAATAAAGTTATACCGTATATAGATGCTACATACCTCTAGGTATGATATTGGAAACTAAATTTCGTTAGAAAGCCCGTGTCAAAAAAATAATAATAATAATAATAATAATAATAATAATAATAATAGAGATGAGTTGGATTTAAGATATAAAAAAACTATATTAGATGATTGGTAGGCATCGTCTGCTATCTTATAATAAAATGTTAATATAGGGACAAATTTTCACCGGATAAAGCGACAGAAATATTATACGATATGTATCCAAAATAAAGTTTTAAGAAACAATTACGTAAAGATTTACAAATCGAGCACGTTAATAAAGTAATTAATAATTTTGTAAAATGTCACTAAGACTCCTATAAGTGTCGAAGCGCATCAGCAACTAAACAGAGCTGATTTGGAGCGCAGGCTCGAGAGAACCAAACATTAGATTAATTTAATTATATATATATATAGTTTTTAAGAGGTACGTAATTTATTATTTTTAGTTAATATGTAAACACCAATATTCCATCGGGTAAGGTATTTATAATTTATTTATTATTTGTTAAAGTCAACTTATTTATTAGTCTATCAGGATTAGATTACAGGGGGAAAAATAATAATAAAAATATGCCGATGACTGTGTATGCAAAATTTAGAAGTTGTAATCATTAAACTGATAAGTTATCATAAACCAGATTTTTTTAAACATAATTAAAACTGGCTGAAAGGCTATATAGAAATTCTTATGAAATGCGGAGTACCGTGAGAGAAGTTAACACAGAATAAATTGAATATCCTGATTCGTTTCAATCGGCGCATCTGAAGACTGTTATTTAATAAATTGATGGCCAGCGTGTTTGTATGAGACTCCAAGCGCCTTTTATACTGCTCAACGGCGCGTTTGACTCCGTTTTTAACATAAGGAATGAGAAGGTCACGATGTAGTGTATAGTTCGAAACATACCAAGAAGGAGCAATGAGTAGCCTAATGGCCTTATTTTGGAACCGTTGAATATTTTTTATATTACTTTTTTTTTTTTTGCGCAGCCCCACAGTATCGCGCAGTATGTCCATACAGGCTTTAACATTATTGTTAAAGCTTATTTTCAAGAGAAAGACTGGAGTGTTTGCCAAGAAGCCAGTACGGCTGCTTCAATTTTATGTCAGGAGGTTTTCTTTTTTGTTCGACATGTCTGCTCCGTGTTAATTTACTGTCAAGATGCATCCCCTGATACTTAACGTAACTTTGTTGGGTGATTAGTTCCCCATTTAATGCAGTGGATGGACGTGTTAAGTTCGGCAAAGTAAATGCGACCTGCGTTACTTTCTCATTAACTGCGATACGCCAACGTCTCAACCAGCTTTCGAATTTTTTATAAAGAACGTTCCACAGTTTCGTGGACTAGATTTTGCTCTTTGGCTATAGCTAAAATTGGCGGTTATAACTTTGTCATTAATTTGAAAACCAGCTGTAAAAAACAAATAAAGTACCGGACCCAAAATAGGAACTTGATGAAATTTAATACACACATAATTTTCATTTTTGTTTTAAACAAATATAAAACGTTTATCGTTTTTTGGAAAATAATCTGATATAACATCAGATTTTCAACAAATTGTCCTCATTTCACCATTGGAATGTGCATCTAAATAATTGTGTACATTTTTCACGATGTTGTGGAACAAGAACTGTATTGTTCATCTCGTTGTTTAATTCGTCATTGGAATCTATATCAATTATATGTTTTGAGCTTTGAGCAAGAATCTCTTTGTCTGTCATAAATACGAACACATTATCATCATCTACTGCAACAAATTCTTTCCGATGATATTGTAGAACAAGTTCAGTAATTTCCAAACATTTTATTATACGTCGGCTCAGTTTCAACATCTTTCTTCTCCAAACCTTTTGTTACCAAAAATCTGCTACTTTTCAGAATCCTGCGTGGCAAAATCAATCTTCAATCATCTTTGGACTCATTGAATTCCGTGCGGAGTGCAACACATGAAGTGCATGTAATAAATAGATATTTTTATTTTGCTTCGATCATGAATTTTCGAAGCTATTTCTTTCGATAGTAAAATTTTAAGTTTTGTATAATACCTTCATCGCATGGTTCGAAAAACCACTTCTTAGAAGCGAAATATGTTCGTGTTAAGCGATTTTCGTTTCGTGTTAAGAGAAAAAGATGTGCGAAGACACATGACAGTTTGTCGGGACCGTTTGATTATTTCGTGTTAACTTTCGTCTTAAGCGTTTTCGCGTTAAACATATTTCACTGTATATATATATATATATATATATATATATAATTTATATATAGACACAACAACATATATATAGAAAACATATTTTTATCTACGATACTATTAAAATCCACATCGTTGGTAGTTGTAACTACTTTAAAGATGTAAAACTTTGTTTCATAAATTTCCAGAGTTACAACCAAGAAAAAATGTTAACTTTGACACATATCATCAAAAGGATACACTTTAATGTTTTTTTCGAAATGAATTTCGAAATTTTTCGAACGAATTTTTTGACTTAAAATCTTAAAAATTGAAAAATACTCTCGCCCGGTTTTTCGATCTACCTTAAATATAAATTTTTAATTATACTTGCCAACTCTTATGCGGTAAAAAGGTAAATTGTGAGTCTATAACATTCGTACGGTTAACGTGGTCCAGCTGAAATTTTCAATGTACATTTAGGTATCGAAAAAAAAAAAATATTCAACATTTTTAATATTTTATTGTTGTTGTACTCTCGTGATCGATAAAGACTCGAAATTTCTCAATTTTCGTACCGGCCATTTTAAATTATTTAATATGTGAAATCTGTATAAAATTTCATTCAAATCGTTAGAGCTGTCTCCGAGATGCCCGATATATATATATATATATATATATATATATATATATATATATATAAGAATTGCTCGCTTAAATATATAATTAGATATAAATACGTACATACTTATATATATATATAATAAATTTTAAAGTTTTTTAAAAGTTGTACGAATTTATTTCAGTCGGTCTTCAGGCTATGTTCAATATTTTAATTAACGACGCTGGGATGCTGGATTTTGGCCGTTGATAGCAGTTATATGTTTCGCGGTAATAACTAATATGTTCCGTATAATATAATTGTTTATCATTATGAAATTTATTATTGTTAACTTATATGTACCCGAATATATTTTTACCTATTACCTGTAGATTTACGTGTCATCTACTGCACCTAGTCCAGAGGCACGGGAAAAGACAGAAAGTAAGGTTAATGAGAATAAATTGAAAGTTGGAACAATAAACAGGAAGGACGGATTGTTAAATTAGATGATATAAATTAGAGGATTTAAGTAGTTTGTCGAGGATAGAACGTTCGCAATTGAATTTCACACATTCAAGGAGAATGCGGTGGACGGTAACGCGGACATTACAGGTTGAACATAAAGTAGGAAGAAGATTTTCTGGGATACAACTGTATGGAGATATTATCTAGGCGCAGACCCGCAATTAAAACATCATCCCTTCTATTTGTTGAGTGGGATGGAGTCAGGAGAAATGTTTGTTGGTAAGTGAAATTGCAGACCACTGGAGATTCCATGACTTACAAACTGATGATTTTATATAAGTCTGAAGGTCTTTCATTGGTGTAGTCAGGAGCGGGAATAGTTGAAGCAATGTACCATCTCTTGCTGCACTGTTCGCTTGGTCATTACCTTATATGTCAACATGCGATGGGATCCGTGCGAGAACTACATGATTATTAAATGTTATAATCAAATGACCAATTTCTTTATCCTGGAGATGTAATTTAGGATCATGAAGATCACTAAGGCACTCTAATGCTACAAGGGAGTCCGTGCATATATTTTTGATTCACCTTTTAGTATAGGCGTATGGAAAAATAAATTTATTTAAATAAAGAGCATAGTACGTAGGCGCATTGAAAGTAGGATTTGATGACCGATGTGTGAATTACATAAAAATCTACGTGAATCCGTTTATTCGAATATTTTATGATTTACATCCGGTCATTTTTTAATGATACACACACACACACACACACACACATATATATATGCATATATATATACATATTTATATGTAGGTCTATATTGAATACATAATTTATTCTTTATATATGTATTTTCACATGTATAATATACTTAAGTACGCACACTTATATATCTATGTAAACATATGTAAAGAGTACACATGTATATACATACATATATATATATATATATATATATATAATGTTGAATTTTCCGATGTCTAGAAAGCTTTCATTGTAAACGACGACGTGTGGTTCCATTTACGACAGATTTGTGGAATCTTGTTTGCTTATACACTAATTGCATCCTCTTTGACGAATTTAATCAACATGAAATTTGCGCTAATTTTCGTAAAAGGTTTGTTTTATACATATGTATATATATATTTATATATGTATGTATGTGTGTGTATATATATATATATATCTTAAACTATCTCTATTATGAAGAAGTAATATATGTTGAATATTGTGAATGCACAATTCAGGGGTATTAGAATTTTGGTAAATATTTCAGGGAAAATTGAGTTTTGTTAAATATTTTAAGGATAATTGAGTTTCATTAAATATTTCAAGGGAAATTGAGTTTTGTTAAATATTTCAAGGATAATTAAGTTCTGTTAAATATTTCAAGGATAATTCAGTTTAAAAAAAATAAATTCGGGGATGATAATTGAGTTTTGTTAAAAGTTTCAAGGATAATTCAGTTTTGTTAAACATTTCAAGTATACTTACGTTTTTTAAGTATTTCCTTCGGTAAAAACGCAAGGGAAAATATATTAGATTTTCTAATTGAGTTTCGTTAAATATTTCAGGGACGACAATAGAATTTTGTTGAATATTTCCGTCGGTTCAAACGCAAAGAAAATATTGTAGATATTCTAATTGAGTTTTGTTAAATATTTCAGGGATAATTAAGTTTTGATAAACATTTCAAGGATAATTCAGTTTTTTTTTTAATATTTCAAACTTCAAGGATGATAATTGAGTTTTGTTAAATATCTCCGTCGGTTAAAAGGCAAGGGAAAATGTTCTAGTTTTTCTAACGACGTACGATAAATTTATTTCGTAATCCATTTGTATACCCGTGTAATAACGAGAACAATAATTTTAATGAGTTAATGTTTTTTAATATACAGTTTATCAGCTGATCCAGGTAATATTAATGACTAAAGCGCTTTGGAGAGAAGGTGGAAACGCTATTCGTTTCCATGGAGCTCGAAATTTTTACAAGGGCTCCGCCATCGGACGAATCGATGATAACGCCGGATGACGATGAACCTTCTTTCCACAAGTCGAAATGCGGAGTTAAATTGAACGTCGATGAAGAAAAAAATCTGATCGCTTGGGAAGATTTAATTCGAAATCATATGTAGAGCAAATTGAAATCTTCACAGATGTCGACTGACAGGCTGTTTGTCGAATATCGTGATTCGTCCGATAACCAGGTCACTTAAGATAAGCCGCTGTTCTCTGCGGAAGATCAGCAATTCCATTTAAAAAAATTTTAAATTACACGTGTACTCTTTCGCGCTTATATAAACATAATATACGTGTCCAACATATGTTTAGCCAAGCTGTTAGGAATGGCTTTCTAGTCTACCTACACGTCTTTGGGCATCGTACTGCTTCATAATATTAGATACGTACGGCATGTTTAGATCTTCAGATAGAGTTACGTTGGTTATATTTTCTTTAAGGTTTTATTTTTTTGAGCTGTTTGTATTATTCTAATACATATTTATCACAAATCCACAGTTCAATTTCGTAGTTCCAAATTGGTCGAACGGCGGGTGTATATATCGGCCACTATTATTAAGCGTCAGAGCAATGTTTCTGTCTACGAGCCAGTTAATTTTACGTTCGTTTCTGTGTGTGTGTGTGTGTTTAAAACTATAATACGATGACGTCGTGTCAATCGACTGTCAAAGTGCATGTCCAGATATCAAATATTAGACTGAATTGGCATTACTAAAATGTCGATTTTAATGGGTTAGTTTTTTGGTGAGATTCACTTTTTCGAAACCTTTAATTACCAAAAATGATTTGTATAGTGCGAAAATGATCTCCACCGTCCTCATAAAAATTAATCTACGGACTTTATCTTTACACGTAAAATGTTAGTAAACAATGTAAAACGCCATTAAGCCGGGATAGATAACGGTGATTGAATGAATTAACCAATGTTCGAATTTCATTAAATTATCTTTTAAAAAACCAACACTATAACGATTCGTTTTAATACGGGAGCGCATTAAAATCGTTAAAATCCTTAAAAGTCGAAATTCGAAAAGTTTAAAAGCCACGCCATTTTGTAAATTCGGAAGTTAAAAAAACGATATATTATAATTTCGCGATGTTTCAGAAGATTGAAAGTTTTAAAAATCGAAATATTTATTTCTTAAAACGAACAATTTTTTTTTTTAATTTTTCTGCCGACTTGTCTTGAGGCCATCGTGAAAAGTTGGTTTTCTTGATGTTTATGCCGAACCCCTTTTCCTAGTGCTCCCTTACTATCTTCGAAATTTTATTCATTAATTGCTACAGCTTTAATCTAATATACTCGGTAGGGATAGTATAAATTTTACGAACGCTAGTGATTTAGCATGTTGCACTTTACCGCGTTTATTTATAATATTTACGTTTAATGTTGTCAAATTTTTAGACGATACCCTAATTTCAATGTTTTCCGTTTAAATTTAAGTACATTCTTTAAAATGTAATATTTTATTGCTTTCTGATTTTTTCGTTTTCACGTTTAAATAATACTGGTCTAAATTAGTTATTTTTAGCTTTCGTATTTAAGGATTGGACATATATTATTATTTAATTTTACACGATTTTTTGAAACTGAATATTTTAAATTTTCGATGAATTATTTAAATTATTTATATTCAAACGCGCCTTTATAAATATAATTTAAAAATTATTTAACACGATTACGAGAACTATTAATGGCTTAGATCTCGTTCAAAAATGTTAATTACGTGTACTTATTTAAATTTTTCGTTATTAGTTTAATACATAGATTATATATATATATATATATTCATTTATTATTTATTTATTTTAATTTTTCGTTAAATTTTAAAGTAACATATCGAAGATACATTATTTCAAAAGTTAATGATTATTTTTTAAAACGTTTGAAATATATGTAGAATTAAGCGAGTAGATATTTCAGTTCTCATTTCGTAGTTCAGAATTTTATCATTCGATAGGACGTTTTTTTTATCGATTTGTAATATCTAAAATTCATTATAATAAATTGTCGTTTGAAAAATGAAGAGTGTATTTTTATATTTTGTTAACAGTGATCATCTTTATAATATAAACGAATTAGTTGTTGAGATCAAAACAGGTTCAGCATGTGAATGAAAACATTTTATTTTTTATAAGTTGCGAGGAGTATATATAAATGTTTTGTTTTAAACATGTGCGAAAATTATCGTAATTAATTTTGTAATTAAGAACGTTTCGTCCCTGATCATAATGCACGTTTTCGAATGGTATTTCAGTAATTGACAATAATCATCATTTGTTCACTCGTTATCTGAGTATGGAGTACCATTTACTATTGATGCGTATTGACATAGCTAATAGATTCTTGTAACACAATCCTTGCTACATTCAAAGGCGCCAGTGCTGCCGTATTTTGCTACTGTTCTGAGTAGACGATAACGTTTTTCTTTCTTCCACGGCTCGAACTTTATGGTAAGAAAATTCTAGGTCATTTTCAATCTCTGACTAGTTTCTCCTACGTTATAGAATCCACTTCGCAATTTTTCAATATTTGTCACAAATATCGCGGCCCTTAAATGATTTTCATCCGAAAGTTGGCAGTAGAAACCATTTTTCGCGAATACTGCCTTCATCCATTCTAATAATTTGACCCAACCATCTTAAAAAAATCCGGTAAAGAAGCAACTGTACGGTAGTTTTTGACAACGATTCTACAAAATACATGCTTGAGAACGTCTGCTTTTTCTGTATGGAAACTAGGTTTATGATCTACAGAATAGTGTCGGTAATATGTCGGATTTATAAATTATCAGCCGGGTAAGCAGGAGAATGTATTTATTCCTGAATACTGTTTTGTTTAGTTTATTTACAGTAGTCGATTGCATTATGACGTTAATCTCATTATCTAAGTTGTTTTTATTATTTTGCGTACTTCCGATTTATTTGAAGCTTTCCACTTATTATAATTATTATTGTATTGTGTAAGTATAAATTGTTTTTTTAATTTTTGACGTGTATTAAAAAAATATTTCTTTTACATTAATGCTTGGAGATGTAACTTTGACCAATATGAAAAACCCTAATATTTATGCAAAAATGTTTATATGAAAATGTTTATACGAAAATATGAAATGAACAATTATGTGTAATACGATATACGAATAAATTGAGATACTTACACTCTTTGTTAATTTGTTAATTTTTTCAAATAAATTTTCAAATCAATGTAATTAAACTTCACACAAAGCTGTCAACGTTTCGGATGAATATATAACGTAGTACATAATTACAAGATACGGTTGATGTATTACTACGTACAATAAATAGCAGGTATAGCACAGTGGGGTTTTTTGTCATTCAATTATCTCAATTCATATTCATTTTCAAATGTTCTTAGGGTAGACACTATATCGATCTATCTATCTATATATGTATGTATGTATAACAGTTGTGCGTTTAGATTATCTATCTATCTATATATGTATGTATGTATGTATGACAGTTATGCGTTTAGATGTACGCCAGACGTCGGTAACATTATATTTATATCATGAATGTTTATGAACACACCAAACAATATGTTTAATTATAAGTTCATTTATATATTTTACATTATGCATAAAGTGTAAAAATGATAACGAATGCATATACGATTATTAGATAGACGTAATTTTGTATTTCATAACCTATTGATAAATACATTGTATTTCATAACCTACTGACAAATGCATCGTTTTCAAATTCTAACACGTTTTCGTTTTATACTTTATTTTGAATTTTTAAATGTTTATATATAGATGAGATATTTATTATTATTTTATAAAATACAACACATAAAAAATAACTTTCACACTGATAACTTTTTATTTATATTTATATACATGAATATATATTCTTTAAGTCGCGTATAAAAATAAGTGTCTTAAGTTCAACTGCAACTGCAGTATTACGTCATTTCGACGAATTTGGTTTTATCCGATGGCAAATTCTATAGCAAAAATTAATCTCAGGAAAATATTGTATTCTCAATCTTTTTTTTTTCAATAAACGTAAATATATACATAACATATACATATATATATATATATATATATATATATATATATATACATATATACATATATATATATATATATATATATATATATATTTATTTATTTATTTTATTTATTTATTTACAAAACAATACGGCGTACACAACAGCATAACGCCAATTATAGTGTACGCTCTTACAGAATAATTATAAAGTAAAAGTATGAACAAAAATAAAACTGAACCACACTCACACAACACGCTAATTAATATAAATAATATTTAGATTGAAAACAAAAAATTACTAATACAAACCGAAAAATGATTCTAATGAAATACAATACCCACATACAAGCACACATCCGAAAAGCACAAAAAAAAACAGAAATATACCAGTCATACAAACAGAAATATACCAGTCATACACCCATACTCTCATGTAAACAAACTTTCCATCAAGGCACGCACATATGACCAAAATAAAATAAACTTACTGAAAAGTAACAACTGAAATATAGAGTCTAAAAAAATTTATTATATACAAATTTACTATCGAAATGAATATCTAACTGTGGATGAATATTTAGTATGTTATTATATAGACGTCAGGTGGATAAAAGTGGTGAGTTGTAACCTAGATTTGTACGAGCATGCGATTCATAGAAAATACGATGTGACCTACTATTAACACTGGGAACCATAAATGAAATTGTAGATAATAAATAATTGTCATCTATGCGAGCGTTACAAAGATCATGCAGGAACCTCAACTTACTTATCTTTCTTCTAGCACTCGAGGATTTAATATTTAGGAAATCGCATAAAATATTATAACTTAAAAATGTTGGATAGACACCAGTTTGGCGGTAATAAATATACCTCAAAAACTGAGATTGTACTTTTTCCACCATATGAATATATTTAGTGTAGAAAGGATCCCAAACCACAGATGCGTATTCTAATTGCGATCTTACAAGAGTGTTGAATAGTAACAGCGGAGTCCTAAGATCACGAAATACGCATGAATTTCTAATGATGAAACCCATAGTTCTGTAAGCATTTTTGGTAACATTACCAATATGAGTTACAAATTTAAGCTCGTTGTCAATATAAACCCCCAAATCCCGAACACAGGTTACATTACAAACTGGAACATTACCCATAGAGTAATCAAAGAGACATTTATTTTTTGTACGACAAAATCGAATATAAACACACTTCTTATAATTAAAAGGTAAATAATTATTGTCGCTCCATGTCACCATTCTACACAAATCATCTTGCAACAATTCACAATCACTAACAGTTTTAATTGATCTAAAAATTTTTAAGTCGTCCGCAAATAATAGAAATTTTGAATGTAAGTTAATTCCTATATCATTTATGAAAATATTAAATAATAGTGGACCCAAATTAGACCCCTGTGGTACTCCGGAAGTAGGAGTGTATTGTTGGGACTGGTATCCGTTAAATAATACGTAACACACACGCGAAGTTAAATATGATCTAAATAACTGTATGTAATCGTCAGAAAATCCGTAATTATGTAACTTAACCAGAAGTAAACTATGGCTGACTTTGTCAAAAGCCTTACTAAAATCCGTATAAATACAATCAACTTGAAGACGCTGCTCCAAACAGTCAGTAATTAATTTTGTATATGTAACAAGATTAGTTGTAGTAGATCTAGACCTTAAGAAACCATGCTGTTCAGGAACAACTCTAGGCAAAAAAAATTTATACAATCTTTCATATAGAATTGACTCTAATATTTTGCTGGGTACACATAGTAGGGAGATAGGACGATAGTTTTCAGCTGCACAACGATCACCAGACTTGAAAATTGGAACAACCTTAGCTGTTTTTAACAATACAGGCCATTTACCTAAAAACGTCTTTGTAAAAATATATAATATATAAATTAACGAAATTTTTGTTTTATGTAGACTTCCACTTGCGGAGGCCATTCAAAGGACGGGTTTACATTCCAACTAAAAGTTGTTGCATGTAGGGATGGATATTCGTGGATAACTCGGCGAATTTTAGTCGGATTTTGGCAAACCTTTTTTTTTGTTTTGTTCCTAATTACCCGTTAATTATACCATACATGATGGGTAGCCCCTTTATATTGCAATGTGGTTTATTTTATATACTTTATTCGCATACGTGTTTTTTTCCTTCAAATATTACATGTATTTAACGAATGATGTTATAAAGGTGCAATATCTGTGTGTCTTAGAAAAATTTGAAGTTGCGAGTGCAAATTACGATATGTGCCTTAAAATAAATAGTAGCTCGGACGTGAACACACAGTCCCAGACTCTATAAAATGAATTACAACGCGCTTATAATTAATCACGAACAGTTTTAGACCATAATGATAATATCGATAATATTAAATAAAATTAATGGAACATAGTCACGTTACACGGGCAAGTGCCTAGAATGAGAAATTCAAAGAAAACATTTTTCACTGGATGAAATAATAATAACGGATTAATCACGGTTGAATTAGTTTATTTGCCAGCAATTATATACTTACGTCGTATAACGGGATTCATATATGCTAATAAAAGATTTGCATTTTATACATTAATTTCTAGAGAGGAAAATTCTTGAACCCCATATTTAATTCGTAGATCATTTAATTTCGTACGATGAAATATAAAGTGTCCCTAACATCATCAAGATTGATGTCGCTACAAGCTACACATCCAGGGTCCTCCGTAAGATGAAACCTATTTGACAAAGTTTGGCATAAAGGTCTATTACAAAAAATCAGTTGTTACTTTCCACATCAAATGACTCGGATATTGCAGTCATACCTAAATGAAAGGTACTTCTGTGTCAAATATGGATAAGATGAATCACAGATTTATACGGTAAAAGCGGATGTACTCCATGGTAGTGTACTGGGTCCGTTGCTCTATCTAGTTTATACGGCAGATATTCCTATTCCGACAAACATCGAAATAGCAACCTTCGCTGATGACACAGCAATTCTCTGTTCAGACGTATCTGCCGTAGAGACACGTAATAACCTGCAAGAAGCAGTAACCAAAATCGATAAAACGTGGAAAATAAAGATTAATGAATCAGCTAGAGTAATATTTACTAACAGAAGAAATCTGCTAACTGGACGGATAATTATAAATGGTTTTACAATCCCACAAAAAGAGGAAGTAAAATATCTTGGTTTCAATTTAGACAAGTACCTAACATGGAGAAAATATAATCTTAAAAAAGCGTAATGAACTAAACATTAAACGGAAACAAATGTTTTAGCTACTAGGCAGACGATCAGAACTGTCTACTGATAATAAACTGCTTTTGTATAACCAAATTTTGAAACCAGTTATACGGCTGCCAATTATGGGGTTGTGCCAAGAAAAGTAATATCGCTATTTTGCAGAGGGTTCAAAACAAAATCCTTCGGACTATTGTCGACGCTCCGTGGTATATAACAAATCTTACACTACACGTAGATCTCAAAGTGAATACTGTAAAGGTAGAAATAAGTTTTGCTAAAAAAATACGCTGTCTAGAGAACCACCCTAATCATGTGGCGATCTCCTTACTAGACAACTCACTCGTTATCCGCAGACTCGACAGAACGAAGCCACTGGATTTAATATGAATACTCTTAATATGTAAAATTATACTTAAATAATCATAAAACTTACTAAATAGCATTAGCTAGGTGTAAATTAGCAATTCAATGAGATAAACAAAAATAATAAAAAAATTTAAGTATTCTAGTCGTAGGTCTGTCATCCAGAACCGATGTAAGATCTATATCAAGGTAAATAGAGTTTTTGAGAAGCGAAGTGTTATACACAATTCTATACGCCGACATAATTGACCTGCCTTTTACGAACAAGTCCATTGGTAAAATATTACTTATTACATTAGCGGCAAAGTTTGGAGCAGTTATAAAGAATTAACCGCCACATATTTATACAATGGTCATCATCATATTATTATTGTTATTATTTAAATTAATGTGCCATATACAGCAGCTAATGGCTAGAGGCACAGAGGAAAATAAGTATTAAATTAAATGATACACACAATCCAGTATCATGCTGGAAGAGGATAAGTCTGGATAGCGTAGAAACGTTGTCATCGAGCAGTAGCTGTATATGGAAGATCATAATTATGATCTCTGTAGGCTATATTGAGGACACTCTGTCAGTATATGTTGAACAGATAGAATATTAAAGAACTACCCGAATATATACGAGTTCATTGACGAAATCTGGTCTTGTAACAGAGTTCGACTTCGGTCAGTAACCGTAATTTGAGTAGTGTTTTTAATATTTAGTAAGAAGGTGATACCGCCCACTTTCCAAAGCGACATTTAATTTTAGGCGGTAGCTCTCAGCACAAAACATCCTTCAAATTGTAAATTATTTATCGCGAAAATTAAAATTCGCGTTTAACGTTCTAATTTATCTTAACGTAATCAAGGATATACGAGATAAACTGGCTTCCAGTTAAGAAAACTTATTTGCTAATTCGTCGCATATTATTAAATTTAAATCTTCGACATAAATAAACGCGGTTAAAAGAAATAACACGCTATATTCTTCGCATCTGTCGATAATCCGTCGTATGTAAAGTATTTTTGCTCGCATATCAACGACCTACCTGAAATTTTTTTCTTTGTTCATTACAACGTTTATTCGAGGCAAATTTGTTATATGCTATTTAAACGATTAATTACAAGTTTAAAACGACCAAAAATAGTTATCCGTGCAAAATGTTGCTCCTTGATTTACTTTATTCATTTTACAAAACGTTTTCTAACGCGAACAAAATTAACCATTTCATGCCTGATATATATATATATATATATACTTTTGGATACACATTTCCCCTATATCATCGATCCTTCGTATACAACTTCCATAATTAAAATCAAAAATATTGTCAGAAGATCCTATACTAAAAGTCGTTCACGTACTGATTCACAAAATATTAAGAAATTATTGAATCAACTTTCGATTTTAGTTCGATATTTACTAAATAAACATAATAACGAAAAATTTAGTAAAATAATTTCTAATCTTTCTGTTAAAAATAATAGCCTTTGGAAGGTATGTAAACAATATACACAACACCATGAAGCACTTCCCCCAATTCATGACATAATACCCATAAAGCAGAATTGCTTGCTGCACGCTACCTTGAGGTTCACAGCAGAAATATCCATTTAGCTTCAAGCTATCAGAAGATCAAAGTACATAAAGTTGTCAGCAGATTTATCGCATCACCTCAGATAACAACTAATATTAAATTAACTTCTCCCAAAGAAGTTTTTACACATGTAAAATCAACAAAGAAGAAAAACTCGGTAGGTCACGATGGTATCCAATCTACTGTCATTAAAATGCTACCTCAAAAACGCCATCGTCCAGTTAACTAATTTGATTAACGCAATGTTTAAATTTGGGTACTTTCCTTCTAGTTGGAAAGTGGCTAAAATAATTCCAGTACCAAAACACGGTAAATATTGCTCTCCGATAGACAATATCCGTCCAATCTCAGCTTGCTTAGTAATCTTAGCAAAATCGATGAAAAAATTATTCTGAAAAGATTATGTGACTTCACTAACTCTAATAATATAATACCTAGTAGTCAATTTGGATTTCAACCAAAGCATTTCACAACACAACACATAGCAACAGTTGCCGACTCTATCACAGATATACGATTATAAATAATGCGAAATCAAGTAGCAAATCCTGTTCTGCCGGCGTGCCTCAAAGTAGCGTACTGGGGCCATTCTTATTTACATTTTTCATGCATGATTTCCCGCATATAAATAACATCGAGGTTGCCTTATACGCTGATGACACAGCGTTGTACTGCAGTTCCTACAGGCCAAGTACTATCAGCAATAGGTTACAATCCGGTGTATTTTTCTAAATGGCACGTCGATATAGAATGGTCTGACCAGATACGCTATCTTGGTGTCATTTTAGACAAGAGACTAACGTTTTCTAAGCATATTGACCATGCATCATTGAAGACAAACAGAGCAATCTGTTCAATTTATCCCATTTTCAAACGTAAATCTCACTTAAATATTAATAATAAATTAATAATCTACAAATCAATCATTAGGCCTATTTTAACATATTCTTGTCCAGTTTGGTTTTCAGTCTCAAATGCTAGTTTTAATAGACTGCAATTAGTCCAAAATCGATGTCTTAGATGTATCCTCAATGTCCCCGTATACACTAAAATTTTAAATATGCATAGTGCTCTGCAGATACCATATGTAAAAGACTATATCCTCAAACTATCCCAAAAATTTTTTCTCAATTGTACACCGTAAAAATTTACTTCCAGCAATAGGAAATTACGATTCCATATGAAACTAAGTATTATACTAAGTATAAGCATCGACGCATTAAACGTAATGTATTATTCTCATAACGTCATAATTTGTTTGCTTTCGTTTCCATTACTTATAAATGATATTACATATTCGTTATATAATTAAACTTATTATTTTTTAAATTACCGCTTTTAATTTGTGATGGTTTTTGTCTGACCATCAATACTATTTTCATCTTGTATATTTATTATTTACCAGTTTATATTATTAGTTACTTTCATAAATGGAGAGGGCATTTGTTCCGGTACATTTATTAAATATTATTATAACTTTTTAATATAATGCCAAATATACGCGTTTTACATCTCTATAGATTGAATATCTCGCAAAATGTCTCAAATACAATTGTTTTATTAATATAGACCGTAATTATCTTTTTACGTATTAAATCGATCTAAAATGAAAAAAAAAACTTTCCAAAAATATTTTAATTGCAACACTTTCGGTTATGTAGAAATTTATTTTTTTATCATCGGTGCGAAGTGGCGAAAGGGTTAAAGCTATCGAACGTATTTTTCAATTTATCGCGTGTCGATAAAAGTTAAAACACGATTGCTCGATGTGTGTGCGATTTTCTTACTTCGTTTTCCATTTTTAAATTGGAAACTAATTTTTTAATTCTTACTCGAATAAAGCGACGTAAATAAATCGGAATTTTGGCGACACTGTTTTTATCGATTAAATTCGGTCGACATCCTTGAAATATACCTTCGTAATATTTTTCAGAAGGTTCGATATTAATGGGTAATTTTTCAATTTTTTGTTCGATTGTGTGTTACGCGTTTTCCATTTTTAACCAGAGTAACATCATCATCATCAGCGTTTAAGGATTGCAAGAATTTAGTGTACACATTTCGTCGGTGGATTGCAAAATGGCATTTTTCCAGCGGTTATTTATCGTAATGTGCGCCATTATAATTATGGTAAGTATACATATATATATATATACATACATACATACATATATATATACATATATATATATAATAATCATTTTGTTGTCGAATATCGTGATTAAACTATAATTCAAATAATGGAGTAAGATGCCATTGTCTTTTCCGTCATAACTAGCAGTTATATACTTTTATTTTCTGCATACAATCTGTTCGTTTGAACATTAAGTATCCAATATGCATACAGATTATACGCTTCCCAATGGTCGTCATTCCTTATTGATATATTGTTATTTATTGTAGGATATTGACTTTTATAAATTACTGTCTACGGACGGAATTCTAGTTCAATCTGACTAAGTCGCTTCAGTAATCTGAGTAGCACACGCTATTCTTGCGAGAGATCAACTGCTAACGGATTAACGTGATTCTTGAGTCGATGAAAATGCCTTGTTACAAAGGTTGCGATTAATTCTTTGACTGTCGAAATACGGAGGCCCTTATGTATGTCATCGTTGCGAACAAACCAACGTGCCGCTAAAATATCTCCTATCACTCTGGACTGGAATATTTGTAGAAATTTTAAGTTTGAATTGTTTGCTGTTCCCCACATTTGAATACCCTCATACAGGTTCGAATGTTGTTTAATACTTTATTTTCAATTGATAAAGGCGACTTAATGTATGTTGCGGTATGTAATGTTTAATTGCTTCCGTTTTGCAATGATGCGATCCTTAAAGATGAGGAAGGTGCAATCCAAGATAATTCGCAACGCAACGACTTTGGAATTATCTGCCCATTAGTTCGCCCTTTTTCCAAGGTGAAAAATTTTGTGCGGCGAGCTCGGATCGATTCTTCGATCATCGCGTTGACAGTCGAGCGCTCTAGCAGTTCTCATATAATAACACGATTCTATAATGTACACACGCAAACACACACACCGGTGAAACACTCGGTGAATGATGTATTTTTTAATCTCGTGTTAATTATCTCGATTTATTTATTTTCATTAAAGTAATTAATTTTTGTCGTTATTTTAAATTAATTCGCATATAGATAAAAGTTTGAAATAAGTTAAGTTCTTATTGAAATTTTAAAATAAGAGAAAAACAATAATAATTTAATACGTTACAGGAAGTAAATCCGATATCGTATTTATTGGCCCGTTCTTTGTTTGAATCATTAAACGAAGGTAAGTTTTAACAATTGCTTAATTTATACAAGAAAATCAGAAATAACTTAAAAAGAAATTAATGTAATTATTTGACCGAACTAGTGATTTAAATTATTTAAATTTATTTAACATAAATACACGTACAAAACATCTAACATATTACGCTACATTTCAGTTTAGTTTTTTTTTAAAGTTAAGTAAATTCATTTTCAGTTACAATTCCGGCTGTAATTGGTGAAGAACATCCTGTTCTCGGCAAGTTTTCAATTTGGATGTTAATAGCGCTCATTTGCGTGACGGTAATATGCGTGAAATTTTGAATTTTGCGATTATATATAATTATTTTTTTCGAATTTTATATATATACACGTATATTCGTGATTTTTTTATGAATAAGTAATCGTTTCAAATTGAGAAACCAGCAAATTTTTGTATTTTTTAACCCCCAAAAATATGTTAAGTCAGTCGGTTCATGTGTTTTATGACGAAGTGTAACGTTGCACATAGTTTGTTCCTATATTGAGAGTTACCTTTATTGTCGTGACAGCACGTTAAAAGGATTCTTAAAGAGTTTTTCTAGTATAATCTATTTCTTCTCTTAATGTCCAGGGAGTAAAGTTTCCAGTAGATGTATGTACTAGGAATATCGCGTGGATGTCTACATTTGCACACGCACCCATTATATATATAAATTATTTATGATTTTCCACGCATTCTTCTTAAGTTATTTATGTGCACACATCATGATACATATACAAACACACACACTTTCTGGCCTTTTCTTTCTATCTCATATGTATATATATATATATATATATATATATATATATATATATATATATATATATATATATATAAATATATTCATATATATATATATATATATATATATATATATATATATATATATATATATTCATATATATTATATTATGCTTCTTCTTCTTCTTCTGTGGTCGTAATTACCCGAAGGAAGTTCGTAACCATTACACTAAAGCCGCTTCAATTTCTTTCCTCCACTCCGTCAGATGTGAAACAATTCATCTGCGGTCTATAATTGATTGCTTTAAAGTGTTTCTGATGATGTCTGTCCATCTGATTATACATATTATATATATTATATTACGTATATTATATTATATATATATTTTTAAATGGTTTCCTATTCCGGACATAGCCGGTGGGGCAAATAAAGGTGCAGGTAACTAATGCGCTTAATAATAGAAGCGTGTAAGTATTGTGTAACTAAAACAGAAGAAACATATACGTATTATACAAAAGATAAATATGTATGCAGTAGTTACCCGCAGTAATTTAAAAAAAAACGATGTAAAAGGGAGGTATTTAATTATAAAAAGTAAAAATATATATATATATATATATACATATTATATATATATATATATATAAATTATAAGAAAAACAATTGTAGACAATATTTATTAATGTTGCATGCAACCGTATTACAAAATGGATGGAGGCAAATGAGAAAAAAAAAAGAAAAAAATGCGGATTCACGGTTGAATTAAAACATTAAAAACAGGACAAAAGGTTGCTAAAAATTTTACCTACCAGGTTTAAATTTTCTTAGCATAGGCAACTCCATATATGACAGAAGACCGCGGCATGGTTATGTTTTTAGAAAATGCAATCTATGTATTTTAAATTTATTTCTAAGATCATCAAACAGGGGACAAACAAACATTAAATGCTCAATATCATCTACAATACCAAAGGAGTCCTCGCTGAAACAGCAAAAGATACACCGAGAACTGGAGGCAAGATGGAACCTATGCAGATATGAACCAAATTTACCATTGCCAGAGAGCACCTGAGCACTGTAAAAGTTAATATTAATATTTTTAAGTTTACAACGCTCCAAAACCTTTGGGAAAAACACAGTCGAACAACTGTCCCAATAAGTGAGGATTGAATATATTTTTTTAGGATAGGAACACTAGGAAATGATTCCAGGATATGCGGATCAATATTAAGGAACTGGAAATTCTTGACACAAGCAACGTCATAGAGGTGCCAATGACAAAAAGATCCAGTGCCATGATATTAGATAAAACATTAGCAGCAGAGGTGGGACAGTATATATAGGTATATTATATGTTTCTTTGAGGTCGCAACACGTTAATGATTCGTTGTCGTACCAAATGTGGAGGAATAAAGTTGGCATTCCATCATCGCGATATTTAGATTAAAACCTTCATATTTTATTTTAAAGCATTTATATATATATATATATATATATATATATGTAAGTATTAATCTTCTATTTTTGTCATCCGAATAATGTGTTTTAATAATTTAGAACGTTTTAGTTTATGGAGGTAAACCGAGATATATGTTGAATATGTTCGTCGCAGTATCGTTTTGTTATGCTCTGATCGGAAATTCATTACCGGAATTTATGACCTCAGTTCCCGTACTAATTTTGATGAAAGGTTTGCGACATATTCTTTTAGTTTTTAATATACATATATATATATATATATATAATATATATATATATATATATATATATATAATAAATTATCATAAATACTTATAAAATTATTAAACAAATTCGGTTATTTATCATTTGATTTTGATTTTTTTTTTTTTATCATATTTTAGTAAAGTAAACGGGCAAATTTTGAGTTACCGGGTGAAAATTGTGTTTCCTTAAAACGTTGCAATTTTTGTTGTAAGCTAAAAAACAGTTAGTGTTAGAGATTTATTTTTAGCGTCACATGTTCAGAAAGCGGCGAATTTGGGAAAATTTTCACCTGATCTGTTGTATCGATTTTTTAAAAATCGATTTTATTAAATTCTTTATTTTATCACATCGTCCCGATTGAATTTATTATTTAAGAATTTTTATTTGTAAGTTTTTCCTATAATCATTAAACATAATTTTAGATAACTCGTGCGTCAAATCGTTTATTAAGGTGCATAGAGTACGAGCGGGAGTTATAATATTACATTTTACGTAATTTATAACAATTACGAAATATGTATATACTTTGTTCATTCGTTCATTATTTACATTTTATATATAATAAATAAACAAAAGTTATTCTAACGGAATGAATCGAGTAATTATTTTTCACCTTTGACTCTGTTCTTAGCTTGTCAACTGTTCATGTTAGTAGCGTTTACTAAAGTACTATGCGACGAGGACGAAAATCACCTTCACCGCTTTATCAATAGCGAAAATCGTCGGTCGACCGAGCAAAAACGATTAATCGAATTTAAGATGTTCTTCCATAAAAAATGGAAAAGTCCGATCGAAAAAAGAGCTTACGAACTGAGTTCGGGAGTGGAATCGTCTCATTATCAGCTGACGGTCGATCAGGAAGAATTGTTGGTCGCGTTGAAAGATTTAATTCGCGGTCATATGTACGGTGAATTAAAACCGTTACATATGCCGTTTGATAATAAAATCGTTAAATATTCCGATGTGTCTAAGTCCAAGGATGATAACTATGCCGACGATCAACGCTTCAACGGGAAACAACTGAAAATAGTGGAAGAATTATAAATCGAGCAACTTATACAAAAAAAAAACAAAAAAAAAATACATACATAATAATTTATGTAGAATCGTGTATATATACACGTATAGATATATTTATTTATATACATATGTGAATACATTTTACATGTATAGTTCCGCCATTATGCTTCTTACAATTCTCGGAAGATATTTGCATACATACTGCATGCGTAACATATATACATATTAATATATATATTTTTTTTCGGTATTAGTCACCTGAATGGTTGTAATTATATATATATTTTGAACTAATACTGTAACACTTGAATGTATTTATGTATTCATTTAGAAATTTAGTAGAATTTACGCACGGCTTTGCCTGTGTAATTTTTTCTTTTTAATACAATTATATATATATCCGTCCGTTATTTCATCGATGGCCTTAGAGCAACAAAATGTAGTTTTAGGGCGGGTGTTGGTAGTGGAGGTACATTATTTGACGAGGAATATCGTTGTCAGCTATTTTTCAAAATTCACAATTCTTGTATTTTCTATTCTATTTACGATGTGAAACAACGCTCAGAACGAATCCGATAATATAGGCTATAAGCTGTGCAAATTTTAACTGCTTTAATAGTTTTCGAGTTAACAGACAGGCAAAAATTTCGCTACAGTTTTATATATTAGTATAAATAGTGTAGACTGGTGTGAGTATAGAATGTAATGAAAGAATAAATCACAATATGTAACGTGTGATACAATGACAGACTGAAATTAGTAAACGTGAAATTTGATCGCAGTGATATCTATGATATTCAAAATCATCGACCATGTAAACGAATGACTGCAGAAAAAATTCGAACTAAATATTTTATCACGCAAATTTACTACATTCGTATATTAACAACGCAGCTCAAGATAGACAAACATGGAAAAGAATAGTCTAGAAAAACAGCAGCAAGGCTCTTAATAATGACTATATTCGTTATGTCGTATAAAATTGAAAGAAGTTCACTTCAGTCCTGTATTCCTGTTATCTATTTTTATTTAATGAACTTGCAATTTTATTTAGTATCGAATTTTTAAAGCGAATGATTTATAATATTATTTATGTTTTGTTTATAAACTACTGCTATAATTTAATCATTCGCGTCGTTAACTTAATTTTGCGATTTTAAAACTATGCGAAAAAGCGGTTGATATTTTTCAAACGTGAATATGTACTGCGGATCGAAAAAAGAAATAATAAAGACATGCAACTACAAAACGAGAACGATCTTGCGGGACGCCTTAAACAGAAAATGAAAGTACCTAGCTCAAAAGACAACAGAAAACGGCGTCTTTCTGCCGGCACTACGAGAAAAGATTGAAGGTAAAATACTTAGAGGAAGGAAACGTCTCGAAATTATAAGCAGCCATTTTTGAGAAAACTAAGTGGAACACATAATTAGGGACGCTGAAGCTAGAAAGTATTAATTCACGATGTAGACAAACTCATGAATAATCATATTTCAAGAAAATGGAACTCCTCAAGATTCTATAACGAGTCCTATATTATTCATAATAGCCACGATGGCAAATATTCAATAATATATACCATCTCCGGTTAAAGATTGCATCTATGCCGGTGATCTCTCAATATATTATTCACATCGTAAACTAAAATTTATAGAATCTTTACTTCAAAACACTATAAACGATCTCAGTCAATGGACCGTATCGCAGGGTTTTTCGTTCTCTCCATCCAAAACAAAACATATCTCATTCAGCACAAAACGTAATTACACCTCACTTACAAATAGGTTCGAGGGAAATAATAAACACAGACACCTTATAGATACTAGGATTGGCCCTAGATGGAAAGTTAAATTGGAAAGAAAATTAAAAATAAACTGCAATCGAAAACGAAATATGTTGAATCAGCCATTCATTTTGGGAATCGAATAGAGAAACTCGAATAAAAAAAAATATAAATCGTATATATTAAGCAGATTAGATTATGGCAGCCTACTATACGATAGCGCCTCCCGTAGCACATTAAAAAATCTTAACACAATTCAAAAACAACCCTTAATAAAATAACCCTAAAAGCTATTCATACGAGCTCTAGTACAGCTCTGCGTGCGGAAGCAAACATATTAACTCTTAAGTACAGAAGGCAAATATCAATGCTTAATAATTACACTAGATTACTTTCTCGTCACCTTAACTAGGTGTACATCAATTTTGCCACATTGGACACAATTTTCAGTTACAATAAATACCGAATTAATTAAGTATAGAAAAAACTTAATTATTCGGAATTTTTAAAACGTAAATTCTACGATATTTTCAAAGAAAAATATCCTCCGAACATATACAAATATACAACGATGCATCAAAATTTACAAATAAAACTACTTCCGCTTTCCTGGTAAATCATATTTTTCATCTTCCTACAGAAACTTCCGTTAACCAGGCTGAAATTATAGCAATATACAAACCATTCGCATCCAAAGAAATATCTAATATGCGCGGACTCATTTAGCGCATTACAACATATACAACGCCAAATTCAAATTACAAACATGGATACTATCAATCTAAAATATATTATTCATAAAATAACTTCAGCAAACAACCAGCTGACGTTTATATGGACTCCGGCACACTCGGGAATTGCAGAAAACGAAGCCACAGATGTTGCAGCTAAAACGTAAAAATCTAAATAAAGTTAAATCTATACACACGTCGGACTTAAACCCATTCGTATCACAAAAGATTACAAAACTATATCAACAACACTGGGAAACTTACTGTACTCACCAACACACCTTTATCAGATTAAACCGAAATTAGGACACTATATAACATCGGTACAAAAAAAAATTAGACGAGAAGAAGTAGCATTAGCCAAATTACCTATAAAACATGTAAGGCTCACATCATTGCTGAGTGGAGATCCCCCACCAAACTGCTCCACATGTAATACTCAATTAACAATAAAACACGCGCTATTAGAATGTAAACAATATGATAATCCGCGAAATATTTACAAACTCACAAATAACACAATACAATCAATCTCTTTGAATCGTATCATCCCTAGGAGGGATATCGTGACATGGAAATGCTGCTTTTATTAAGTAGTTCGCGCCATTTGTTTCTATTGTATGCTAGATGTATACATTCACTGAAGCTCTTCTTCATGAATTCAGTTAATCCATCTGACCATCGTAAAGGTACACGACCACGATCTCTTTTTCCCTCTACTTTCCTTTCGATGAAGATTTTTTCCAATCCATTTGCTCGGACTATGTGACCGAAAAACCGTCCAATTCTGATAAAAACTTCTGTTAATAAACGTATAGGTGTGCCGATCTCCTTAGAGATTCATTGGTTCTCTTGGCCGTCCATGGAACACGTAACATTCGTCTCCAACACCACAACTCGAAAGATTCAATGCGTTTGCGTTCAACTCGGTGTATTGTCCATGTTTCAGCACCGTATAAGAATCAGGGGCGGCTCCTCCGGGGGGGCTCAAGGGCGCGATCCTCCCTGTGCGAGTTTTTAAGAAATGCATGTTATTTAATGACTTAAAAAAAAATCAGTATATGGAATAGAACTTTTAATTTTAAAATAATTTTTTTGTAAGAATCCATTTTAAAAAAGAATGCAAAATATGCGTTTTTTGCGCGGATTCCAACAGCTAAAACACCGGCTAACAATCGTCGGATTTTTTTAACTGTACTGGAACTACACAATTAACTCGCGTCAACGTCGTCGATAGCTGATTTTCCGGTCACGTGATAATAACAACCAGTAATACAGTACGTGGGCTATTCAGAATTGAGCCCTCACACAGTATATAGAATACATGTGAAAAACGAAGAGAACTGAAGTTTCCCGAGCGTAACTTAAAGGCGTCTGAGGGCTCTAGATAAGTGAGCCCTTGACTATCTCACACGCGATTATAACCAGTTTTAACAATATATTTGCGTTGCACGTCGTTGTTTACTTATCGAAAAACACGTGTTTTCATTTGCCGTTTTTTTTTTTTTTTTTTTTAATCTTTCTTTCTCCTCTTTAAATAATCCATTTTACAATATCGATTTTGTTACTTAACTGAACGCAAGCACTGCTTTTCGCCGACACTTATTTTACAGTAATTTTTCAACGTGTAATATTTTTTATTTATCTAATTAAACGTTTAAATTTAATTATTGTTAAACGTTGATTTTTAAAACATAATGATGGATAATAAAATTAGTAATATTTTAAAAGGAAATTTTAAAATGCTTCCATTATCAGAAAAGGTTAGAATTAAGAAACTAGGGAGACCCACACCCATATTAAATTTGAATCAACAAGATAAAGTAGGTACACGTACTTTTATAAGACATTTTTCAAAGGAAATTTGCAACAAATTCAAATGGATATGTGAGGTAATTAATCGCTTTTTCTGTTTTCCTTGTGTACTTTTTTTTAAAGATGGAAGTGACATGACATGGGCACGATTAGGATTTAATGATCTAAAACATTTAAATCAAAGAGCAAAAAAGCATGAACTATCAGCTCGTCACATGATTTGTTGTATGGAACTAGGTTTAATGGGTTCTGTAAATATTGCGCTTAAATTAGATTCTGCTTATAGGTTAAACATTATTAAACATAATGAAGAAGTCCTAAAAATAGATATATATTAAAAAGAATAATTAACTGCATAAAGTTTTGTGGTAAGTCTCTAAGAGGACATAATGAATCTGAAAATTCTCAAAATCGTGGTGTTTCCAGGGAATTAATTGATTTTTCAGCAGAATTAGATACCATTTTAAAAGAACATTTAAATACTGCCACTATTTTCAAAGGTACATCTAAAACAATACAAAATGATATCCTAGAAAATATGCTGGAAGTGTGTCAAGAAGAGATTAAAAAAGAGATTAAGGAAAATGAATTTTTAGCTATTCAGTGCGACGAAACCACAGATATATCGAATCAGTGCCAAATGGTAATAATACTAAGATATTTACATCATGAAAATATACATGAACGGTTTTGGAAAGAATAACTGATAGGTCAGCTGATGGTTTGATGCAATGCATAGAAACTGAATTAGATTAATTAATTGGAGACTCGCCTTTCAAGCTAATTGCTCAAACTTACGATGGAGCAAATGTAATGAGCGGCTCTACAAATGGTGTGCAGGCAAAGATAAAACAAAAATATAAATACGCTCATTTTATTCATTGTTATGCGCACCAACTGAATTTAATTATGCAAAAAGCAACAAGCCAGGATTCCAAAATTAGAATCTTTTTTTCAAATTTCTATACCAAGCTTTTTTTCAAATTCGACTCATAGATGCGATGTACTGCAAGAAATTGTAAATAGGAAATTACCTAGAATTGTCACTACACGTTTGAATTATAATACGCGTACAGTAAATACTGTTTTCGAAAATCGGGAAAAATTAATAGAATGTTTCGAAGAACTATAAGAAAAATCTAACAAAAATATTACTCGCAAGGAAGCATATAGTTTACGAAGAACCTTACAAGACCCAGATTTTATATTTTGGCTTACCTTATTCCATAAAATTATGTAGATATATATTGTTTAATCAATTTCAGTCTAAAAATAAAGACAGCACCCAGCTTTTAAGAGATAAAGAAGACTTCGAAAAAATGGTATCCACTATTCGATACTCAAATGTAACGCAGTTCAAAATAACCGATAATGAAAATAAACGACGAAAAGTGGATCAAGAAAATAAAAATTCGGCTGTTGCTAAAGAAGTATGCGACACCACAACTTTTAAAGTGAAAGACAGACTGTCAGGGGCCACTTAGAAGCTGCATTATTAGTTTCCACTGATAATTTTTCAAATTATTCTAAACAGTTTCCCACATCAATTTTTGAATCCGTAATTAAATTTTATCCCATGTTGGAAAAAAATAAGTTAAAGACTGAACTCGAAGTAATTTATTCAAGATCAGATTTGTAAGGTATTATTGGTTGTTTAAATATGATGTCTTGGATATTTCAAAATGAATTATACGAAACATTCAGCGAAACAGTAAAACTGATCAAAATTATTCTGGTTACTCCAATGTCAACTGCCGAAGCAGAGCGATGTTTTTCCACTCTTAAAAGAATAAAGACGTTTTTGAGAAATTCAATGAGTGAAGATCGCCTTAATGGCTTAGCAATGATATCTGTAAATAAAAGTTTGATACACAATATATCAGAATTTGATGAAAAAGTCATTGAAAATTTTGTTTCAAAAAAAGATAGAAGGTTAAACTTTTTATATAAAAATTAATTCTTTTAAAAACTGATTTTAGTTATCATATTTATCACTTTTTTCTTTTTTTATGCTTTGCTATTTATTGAATTCGCGTATATTTTTTCGGATTAAATATTCGTTATCGTCGTTATTTCTGCTCGACAGAGGATTTTAATACATTTCGTACTTTGGATTATTAATACAAGTCATTATGAGCAGTCGTCATTTTCAACTTTGCCTCTTTTGCCAAATGATCCTTTATTATCGTCCTTATACATCAGCATAAGCAATCCTTCTTTAATTGTACACTATAAATATTATTCCTTCCTTGACTTTATGACTGTTGTTTTCTTCCAGATTTTGTAAAATTTCATTAGTTATACAGTGCATTCAACAGATTATCATCTTTTTTTAATTAAATAGAACGTGAACGTATTAAACCAGTTCTATTTAGTTTAAAACATGGACAAAAAAGCGAGGTAAGTTTATGTCATTACATTTTATAAATTATTATAGTTTTATATTGGAGCCTCCCAAATTAACTTGTCACGAGCCGCCACTGATAAGAATATTGAAAATATTAATGATTTAACCAGTTTAATAATCAATATTACAGGATAATTATCTCCCCGAATAATTGAAAAACTCCTAAAATTCCTCACAGTTACAGGCATAATTCATAACATATAAACAGTACACATACGCAAATGATCTCAGTAATCGAGCGTCTTTAAATAAAATAAGTTTAAAAAAACAACAACAAAAACTCCCGTTAAAGAGATAACACTAAGAGAGGAGAGCAACATAATTTACATCGGCCAGTGAATAAATATGTTTAAAACAGACAATATGTGAATTAGGAGTATATAAAAATTTATTACAAGTCTTATTATTATTTTTTTTTTTAAAGCGGGATGGGGTGAATCTTCAAATGACACTGATGAAAAAAATTTTTTTTTTGTTGTAGGATTATATATATATATATATATATATATATATATATATATATATATATATATGTAATAATAATAATTATCATTCAATTAAATCAGTAGCCAAGGCTAGAGGCAAGATAGGAAAAGAGGATTAAATTGAGTAATAGAGACCGTATCGGTGGAGGAGAACATCGTAGAATAGAAAACAGCGGATGTTAAATGAGAAATTTAAAATAGCTTCGAGAGCGTCACGCGAATCAGTGAAAATTGTTACATCCGTTACGACACGTGCTTACGTAACATTTGCATAATTTATTAGAATGCAATTTTCCTTTTTCTATATAGTCGAGGGCTAAAATTTATAATTAAAATTAATGAGAAATAATATATTTATACGGTGTACGGACATTTCTTTAATATGTGTTAGAAAAGTAGATGCTTTATATACATTTGTGTATTATTATTATTATCATATTGTATTCGATCATAACCTTTTCTGCGACCGATACACCAAAAATGTTGAAGTTCCTGCATCCACATCGGAATTTAATTTACCCGCATCGAAGATAGGCAGTGCTTCTAAATCGATTTTCTTCAGCCATTTTCTATTTAAGTTGTACTCGGTTCGAGCTCCATATATTTCTTATTACTGCGACAGGAAAAACAGCGAAGAGCATGAAAATACCGGAAAATTACACATGGCGACAGAATTGGAATTCAGCATAGTACAGTATTCAGAACATCTACTAGCCTGCTCGCTATTACCTTTGCGATGTATGATTGAAGATATGACCAGTATAAATGGAATCACGGACGAGGCAATTTAGATTGTTAAATATCGGAAAAAGTGGAATATAAGCTGACCGACACGATAAGAAAATGCAAAAGAAATAATATGCATCAAATAAACTTTGAATATTAGATATTATTATACTATTCCAGACGTATCTTTCTGTTTTGTGTACTAATAGGGAGGTGCAAATTGAAATGGTAGGAGTAATCGTTAACGGTAGTAACTGATCCAAATAATAATATAAGTTGGGAGACTTTGAAAATTATATATAGTTTTTTTTAAAGTTTTAAATATATATATATATATATATATATGCTGTGATTCCGGAGTTGATCGATTCATTTTTGTGAAAAGTTAATTAAATGGTTCATCATATAGACAATAACTTTTTTTTTTAAGAAAAAGAACAATAATATATTTGCAAAATATTTTCTGTTTACAACAAAGTAAAGTTACCATTCAATAGAATTTTCTGTACCGAATATATCAACGATTCTTTCCAGAAAAAATTAATACAAAATATAATCTTATAAAATATTATTTAAATTGACATCTTATAATACGATTGCAGGAAAAATTTTAATACAAAAAATCTGCTCAATTGAAACAACAGAGTGTGTACATACTTAAAAATATCTTAGCTTATTTATTAATACTAGAACTAGAATTTGTAGCTGGCTTACTGTAGAAGGATGTGCTTTATACGCCTATGCTTATATCTTTCATACCTGTGTCGTAAAGCTTGGTAATCGTAATTCCCTATAGAATTTACCATTGGAATGTCGGAATATCTACAATCGACAAACAATTTTATCGTTTTATCCTTAATCATTTCTTGTACGTAAGGGAATTTTAACGCATCATGGAGAGATTTTATTGAAGTAAATCACGAGGTTTATTCAGAATTATTCGAAGGCAATTGTTTTGGACTCTTTGCACGTAATTTATAGTTGCTAGTATAAGACGATATTTGGCAGGCATAGAGTAGCTTTGGTAAAATTACCTTTTTGTATAATAAAAATTTGTTTTGCGTTGAAAGTGTAGATATTTTATTAAATATAGGAAATAGACAACCCATTTTCCTTATTGTTCTACTTACACAATCATTAATATGTTTTGTAAATGTGATGACGCCTAAATGCTTCACATGTTCCTTCCAGTCAAGTTCAACGTTTTTTATTTTAACGAAACGATTTAATGAAGGCCTACGTCTGGTAAAAATTATTGACTCTGTTTTCTCATCGTTAACTTTTATTTTTCATTTATGGTAGAATTTAGACATGACATCAATTGCTTTAGTTAATCTATTACTTATAGTGTCTATTCTATAAGAAGATACCATTAGAGAGGTGTCATCAGCATAGAGATTTATATCTACTCCTGGTATTGTCGTTAAATCATTAATATATATAATAAAAAGGAATGGGCCTCAGATACTGCCTTGAGGCACCCCAGCTTTAACGTACCTTATATCAGAGTTATGGTTTTTCAGTTTCACATAGAATTTTCTATTCATCAGATAAGATTTAATAGTAAAAACAAGATATGGAGGGAAATTATATTTAATTAATTTATATATGATTCCATCATGCCATGTTGTGTCAAACGCTTTTTCTATGTCCATCAAGACAACACCCGAATGTTTATTCTGGTTAAAGTTATCAGTAACTTTGTCACAAACACTGGCCAGTTGGATTGTCGTACTTAGTTTTTGTCTAAAACCGTATTGCGAATCAGCTATGGTGGACTTTCTGTCACTAAGTGCCCTCAATCTTATTAGTATTATTTTTTCAAAAACCTTACTTATATCACTGAGTAAACTCACAGGTCTAACATTTTGAACCGAAGAGGAATCTTTCCCAGCTTTTGCCGAAGGTACCGTTACCGATACTCTCCACGACACAGGATAATAGCATAGGCGTAAACATGAGTTAAATAGAACCTCCAATGCGACTATTGCTTTTGTTGGTAGATTTTTGATCATTTTTATGCTAATTTGATCGTGACCAACTGAATTTTTCAACCTGAGAGTGGAAAGGCGTTTAACCTCTTTAGGTGTTGTAAGATCTACGAGTGAAATCACTGCAGGAGTGTTAAATGAGTAATTTTTTATCGTCTGCTTCACCTTACGTTCATGATACCGGGTTGACATCAACACATTTTGACTATGAACAGTACTAAAATGCTCAACTAAAATTTCTGCCTTATCTTCAACGGAATAAGCTATCCTACCCGAATTAATTGGGTCTTTAATAGGGGGTAATTTGGTTTGGCCTCTACAGAAATATTTATTGACTTTCCATAAACTATTATCAATTGGAGAGAGGCTTTTGAGGAATTTATCATACTGTAAATTTCTTTCATTTATTAACTTTGTTTTAACTACCTTATTTAATTTGTTATACAGCTTTTTATACTTGAACTTATTTAGATCATTAGATCTTTGATAACATTTACGAACGTAGTTTTTAAGTTTAATAATAATTTTTATATCTTTCGAGATCGAATTCACTTTCTCCTTTGTAACAACCCGCGGATTGGCATTGCGCGCAGCTTGCATTATGACGGGATTTAGATGTAGAATGTATTTATCTATAGATTGCGGATTAAGTAAAGTTTTTGGTATATTAATATTTTTCTATATATGTTCTTTAATAGACAATAATGAATACTAAGAAATGAGCGAAGTATATTTCCTTATCAGATGACAGACACCAGACAGTCGTCGTCGTTCTACGCTTGAGAAATCGATGGGTTAAAAAATATTTGTGCATTTCAGGAATATCTGTACCATCGGAGAGAGTGTTCCCATCAGCAAGAAACATTCTCACCAGCAACCTTTCCTGCCTTTTGGCCGAAGGAAAAAAAATTGATACTTCTTTATCGAAATTGAAAATAATTATTAATAAAATATTGATTTTTTAATTTTAATATGTTGAATTGTTGAATAAACTCGCAATTTTTTTAAGCGTAGAATTTTGTTTATTTAAGTAAAAAAAAATTGATTATAAAATTAAAAAAGCTGCATTCATTTAAATTTGAGTCAATCTTTGCAATTCCAAGTCGATCAAGGTGATTCCGAGTCGATTCCAACAGTTAATCGATTCAAAATGTAATCGATTCGTTTTCGCGAAATCGGTTAATTCATTATATTTTCCGGAATCGACAGCATTTATATATATATATATATATCGAAATGCTTAATTGAGCTAACTTTTCTTTCATTCTTAACATATATACAATTAATCGCTCTTTTTAATAGATATTTTCGTTTTCAGACAGGTGGTATTTGAAACATACCTTAAAGAATGTCACGAATAGAGATGAAAATATGAAGTGATATCTTGGTACGATACTATAATATGTAATTAAATCATTTTAAAATTGAAAGATTATACATACATTATCGATTAAATACTTTTTTAAAAATGAAAACAGATTACTTTTTATCATTAAATTTCTGTTATTGCAGAGTGACTACTCCGAATAAAATAATTCAAGTAGGTTATTTTTGTAATTCAGTTTAGCAACAAAGGTACCCAATATATTACGCAAATTAATATATATATATATATATATATATATATATATATATATATATATATATATATTTATATATATGTAAAGTACGATTAGATCGATCTTTAGATAACAGCGACGTTTGTATGTTATCTGTTGTAATGTGAAGAGTTAGTTTTAATTTCGTAATTTCTCAGTGAGAGAGATATTTATTTAATCGCCTGTAATATCGTGTATTTTCGATTTCTTCTGTAGAGTTGCAATCAAATACAATATTAAATCCGAGTGTGAATCTATCTATCTATCTATCTATATATATATATATATATATATATATATATATATATATATATATATATATATATATATATTCGTAACTGTAAATAAATTCTACTCGAAGGTATTTTCCAATTTTCTACCGAAACCAGAGCTGGAGTGGTATCTTGACATTTTGACCTTTTGCATTTCATTCTACATTTAATGTAAGTTTGCCACGCCCATAGGATGTGATGTTAATGATAGTAAAATGAGGTGAAGCGTATAAAGCAACTTTGAATTTTGCTCGGGCAATGCTCGCTAAGAAATCTAAAGTAGGGGCTGTTGTACACACCGCTAAACATATATACACATAGTACCTGTAAACGCGGGGCGCAAATGATAATAATAATGTAATATAGTTGGCTGATATGCGCAGATAAATAAGTGAGATCACAACTTTACGTAATGATTCGTAAAAATACCAAAATTTAAAATAATTTTTTAAAGCGGGGTACAGCACACGCAGAAATCCTGTACTTACACACACACACACATAAATGTTCACGTATGTCTGTGTGTGTGTTTAGTTAACAGAACTTGCTTATAATAAAGCTGAAAACAACATATTAAAAATATTTTTTAATTATCACTCATTTCAAGAAATATACCGGTGTTTTAAATTGAGAAACATATATGATTATTATTATTATTGGTTTGGAGGGTTTGAATCCTTTTAGCCAGTTTAAGTTGCTGCGATTACAATTATTTCGTATCATTTATTACTTCAATCGTTAAGTTATTTGTATAGGTGTCTGCATGATTGGTCAAGTAGATTTGCCAATATCGTTATTATGTGGATAGGTAGATGGTATTGCTAGACTAGTCTTTCTATAAATTATTTCTTCTGGTTTTGGAATGTATTACATTGTCATAAAAGATGATTTATATTTTCTTCAACAACAACAACAACGTATATTTCAACATAATTTACAGTGAGTATACACAAACCAAAAATTTTAAATAATAATTACGTAACGCCCAGGATGGCTCGCCGTACATCAGAAATAATAATACAAAGACCCGTAATAAATAAAAGAAGTAATTATACTTATACTTATAATGACAGCAAAAAATAATTGAAAAAAACTGTACAGCAAAAAACAAAAAATTAAGATAGTAATAATAAAACAAAAGAAAAAACACGTTAGACATTAAATAAATAAAGAAGGAATATTAATTTCTAAAATAATCGCCATATAACGTTACAACAGGTTATTTTTGAGCCTCCTATGTTTATACTATACATAAATTGGAGTTAATCGTAATTACCGATAGTAGAAATTAAACTATTATCGTAGACTAAGCAGTCGTCGCAGAACTTACGCGTTAAATTTGAGATATGGTCCTTAATGTAAGGCATGTTTAAGGTAGCATGCATGTCAACGATTTTATGGTATCTAGGGACATTTAACACACATCTGAGACACCTATTTTGAAATACTTGTAACTTATTAAAATTTGTATTTGAAATAAAACTCCAAGCTGGACAACAGTACGTTTTTACGGGACGTATAAGTGTTTTATACAGAATTAATTTATTATTTACATTAACAAATGATTTTCTGTTGATTAATGGATATATGGCAGATATACTGCTAGCTTTCAAGGTAGTATGACTGACATGTTCCGAAAAATTTAGTCTGTTATCCAAGACTACCCCGAGGTATCGAACATGTTTTGACCAACTCACAGTGGTAGAGTTGACCTTAACTTCAGCAGGTAACGTGGGACGCCTGCGGGTGAAAAATATAGCCTCAGTTTTATCACAATTAATATCAATTTGCCATTTTTTATAATAACGAAAGACGCAATTTTTTCCTGACTGTAATTTATTAGTAATAGAAGTACAGAAAAGAGCTGTATCGTCTGCATAAAGAGCAGTCTGAATATCAGGTAGGTTTGGGAAATCAGATAAAAACAAAGTAAACAGAAAGGGACCCAGAATACTACCTTGGGGGATCGCCGCTGAGCACGTTTTCATAGTAGACCTTGAATCATTGATGGTAACGTAAAATAGTCTGTTTGCTAAATAGCTGCTAATAACGTTGATTACATAACGAGGAAACTGATATTAATTGTCTTTACAGAATCTGCATCTGTCTGAATCCAAGATGTTTAATTTTTTTAAGATGTTAGCTGTCTTGCAATGTCCAGTTCTGAGGCGCATAATCTGTTTTATCTATGCGCTTTCTAAATTTTGATTAGTCTGAGTATGCTACGGATTTTTAATATGTTGGTATTTTTGAATGATATAGTAACTGGTACGTTCAAATTCCATTTTCTGTTTTGTTATTATGTTAATTTTAATAGTATATGTATTCTGTCCAGTGGTACTTAATTTTTTCATATTTTCGATTGATTGTAACATTCCGTGTTACTTTATCTAAACTCATTTCCGGTTATTATGTCCTGGTATGCACTTGAATGCGACATAATGTCCATAATTTACATTTGCGTTTCTTATGTTTTCTTTTATTTTATTAACTACATTAACGTTTATTGAAATATCGGTTATTTTCTATAAAGTGCTTAGTGAATCGGTTAATATTAGGAAATTGCTGTTTTTATTTGTTGTATTGGCAAATTTATCGACCGCTTCATACAGAGCATATAATTCCGTTGTATGCATACGTCATTGGAATACGGAATGTTCGATATTTAATATTAGGAAATTGCTGTTTTTATTTGTTGTATTGACAAATTTATCGACCGCTTCATACAGAGCATATAATTCCGTTGTATGCATACGTCATTGGAATACGGAATGTTCGATATTTATCGTAGTTTTGTTATATATTAAGGCAGATTCTTCTTTCTATGTTAATTCACCCATGGGTATAAATCAGTTCATTTCTTTTCTATGATGTCTTGTAATATGCTTTCGTTACACTTGAGATAGACAGTTTCAAATTCGGACGTCGTTAAATCTACGTGAGTATTTTGTAGTGTAGTGAAATAATCTATTTTATAATATATTTGGTTAACTTTATTAAATGAGTTTTTAATAGATATTAATCGACGCCCGCTGTCGATTAACACCGGTGTACTTTTGTTTAATTATTGTTAACGAGTTTGGTTAACCGTAATAGTCTGTTGTTAAGTGGATGGCGTACATTTGTTTTAGTTCTTAGTCTATATTTATCAGCTATAAATTGTGTTCGTCGATCGATTGTCCAGTTTCATAATGCAATGTATGGATAGGAGCCGCTTATTAATCCTAGTGCTGTGTTTTGTATCACTTGTATTTAACGTTTTCGATTTTTATTAGCGGAAGACTATTGCAACATAATCGATGTGTGAGCTTATTAAGGCTGTATATATTAATGTTTTTTGGGTGACAGCCCTATTTGGTATCATTCAGTATTCGTAATATTTTGTTTGTATGTTCTTTATTTCAGTAGACCAAGTAGACCTATTGTCAAATCTAATTCCAAAATTTTGCTTTCGTTGGCGAATTTGATACTTTTCTCATATAGTTTTATTGATGAATTAGATAATATCCGATGTCGAGTACATATTGTGCCTTTAGCTAGCGATATTTCAAGTTCTAACTCGTTCGTAACGTTTTGGAATTGTTCAATTTTATTCTTGAGGTTATTGATTAAATTTTGTGTTTATTAAATAAGATAATTTTAAACAAAAATTTTAGTTGTGTGGCGTCAGGTGCACCAACTAATTGGCCCACAGACTTAAACAAACGTCCTGATGCTTTAGATTTTTTCATAACTAACGGAATTTCAATGTTGAACATAAATGCCGATTCCAATTTTGATTTATGCTCTGATCACAGTGCCGTAATTTTAACCGCGAGTACAGGCTTAATAAACCAAGAAACTTCTCCCTTTCTACACAATAAATATACAAATTGGGAAGATTTTCGAGCATTCATAAACTCAACATTAAAAATAAATTTATCACTAAAGACTGAATCAGAGATAGATGTAGCGGTTCAGTATTTTACTGAAACTATTCAGAGTATCGCATGGAAATGTACTCCAAACATTAATAAAATGAAAGAAATAAATAATATTCCGCGATGTATACTCGATCTGGTGAAAGAAAAAAGAAATATCCGTAAAAAATGGCAATCATCCCGAAATCCCTATTATAAAACATTATTAAATAAAAAATCGAAAGAACTAAAGATTTTACTTAAAAACCTTAAAAATGAATCCTTCGAACGCTGCCTACAAGAACTTTCACCCACAGAAGCGACAAATTACAACCTCTGGAAAGCGGTTAATAGCAGAAACAAACCTATACAACCCCTTCCACCAATTCGTCAATCCGATGGTAGATGGGCTAGAACTGACAAAGAAAAAGTTGGAGTATTTGCCAAATATTTCTGCGATGTCTTTAAACCAAATTTACAGACTAATGATGCAACTGACATTCTTGAATTTTTAAGTGTGCCATTGCAATTAAGTCCTCCGATTTCGCCAGCGTCTCCCAGTGAAATCAAGTATATAATTGATAAATTTAACAAAAAAAAGAGTCCGGGATTTGATTTAATTACTAATAAACTGTTATCGGAACTACCCAGAAAAGGTATACTATTACTTACAAATATTTTTAATGCTGTTTTTCGACTTCAGTATTTTCCTTTGTCCTGGAAATTGGCGCAAATAGTGGTTGTACCAAAACCAGGTAAGCCACCGGACGAGGTTTCATCCTATAGACCCATTTCCTTACTTCCTATCCTTTCAAAACTACTTGAAAAAGTAATATTGAAGCGGTTGAACCCCATTTTAGAATTGGAACATGTTGTTCCTCAGCACCAATTTGGTTTCAGAAAAAGACATGCGACCATTGAACAAGTACACCGAATTGTGCATACTATTCAAGAAAGCCTTGAAACTAAACAAGTATGCACGGGTGTGTTCTTGGATGTCAAGCAAGCCTTTGACAAGGTATGGCATCATGGTCTGCTGTATAAATTGAAAAAAATATTACCGCATCCTTTCTATTTCCTTCTAAAATCCTACCTTGAAGATCGCACATGCCAGGTTAAAATCCAAAATCAATTGACTGATATTTATCCTGTATCTGCTGGCGTGCCTCAAGGAAGTGTCTTGGGTCCGGTGCTTTACTTAATTTATTCTGCTGATTTTCCAGTTGATAATAACGTGATAACAGCTACGTTTGCTGACGATACAGCGTTGTTAGCTGTTGGTAAAGACAATAGTGAAACTACTAATAAGCTTCAAAAAACCCTGTTAAATTTTGAAAACTGGCTGAGACGTTGGCGTATCAGGGTAAACGAAAGCAAGTGCACACAGGTTGATTTCACATTGCGAAATTTTATGTACCAACCATTAAAAATAAATGGGGTAATTATTAGCCAAGAAAAAGATGTCAAATATTTAGGCATGTATTTAGATAGTAAACTGACATGGCACAAGCACGTTAATCAAAAAAAAGAAAACAGTTAGATTTAAAACTGCATGGATTAAATTGGCTTCTTGGCAGGTACTCAAGTTTATCACTGGAAAATAAACTTCTGGTCTATAAAATAGTCTTAAAGCCTATTTGGACATATGGTTTAATGTTGTGGGGTTGCGCAAAAGATGTACATGTAAATAGAATTCAGCGATTTCAGAACAAGGCCATAAGACTCATTGTTTCCCCACCTTGGTACGTATCGAACCATACATTGCATCGAGATTTAAACATCCCATGTGTGAAAGATGAGGTTAAACGTGCTGTTGATCGATATGTAAGTCGTTCGGAGACACACACAAACGTACTGGCGACCAGTCTACTTGACACTAGTCTAGATGTTCGCAGATTAAAACGTAGACGACCGTTTGATCTAGCCTAATTTCTCAGTGGGGTCCATCATTGGATGCTAACCCCTAACATGTTATTTCGCGTTTCAGTCCAATTGCTGGATGGCTGCCTGGTCAGTTGTAATTAAAAATATACATATAAAAAAAAAAAAAAAAAAAAATTGAGTATGTTACTACGTCATTAGCATACTGTAATATTTTCACATTTTTACAATCCAGTCGATCAATTTCTTTAGTATATTAGTGTATGTAATACAGGTGAGAGTATTGCTGTTTAGTTTCATCGAGACGTACTAATTTTTGCTGTAACTTCAAATTCTTCGACTTTCTTATCATAATCGTTCTTTCGATGTATGACGTAAATGAGACTCTTGAAATAGTTAAGCTTATTGGTTATTAATTATATATCGAGAAGTAATTAGCCTTCTGCTCGTACGATCTGAGTTTGAATCTCAACAGGTTCGAGAATGTTTAATGTTAAAAAGCTCGGAAAGTAAAGAACCAGAGAAAGTAGTAATTATCAATCAGCGCCCGTATTGGTTTACCAGTGTGTTGTCGTTCTCTCCTCTATCAATGTTCGAGTTAATGAGGACCGTTTAGATGATTTCTTTCAACAATTATCGAGTTGGTACAGCTTTAATATTACTCGTTGTTAGTGACGAGTAGTTTGCCATTACTCGGATTTTTGGCTTTTTCAGCAAATCGGCAGCCGTTTATCGAACAATTGGATGGATAGAAACATTTTTACCATAAAAAATTCTCGTGTCCGATAGAATGCGAACGCTAGTCGTGCGAGCGAAAATCTAAGTCGCTACGAGTTCTTTAGGTGTGTATATGTATATGCATGGACAATAATTCATATTTTTCTGTTGAATAACGTACTAGTTTATAATTTAGAATATTTCTGTCATTTAGTCAAAACCTTTTGAAACTATATTTGTAAGTTTGCTCTAAATAAATTAAAAAAATAATAACATTCGATTGAAATTAATTTTTATTATTTACAAACATCGTATTCAATGGATTTACATTGTTTCAGGTGTACACGTATAATTTATCAAATATAGGTTGATCCAGAGAAGACGGATGATTTTGTTTTTTTTGAATAGCGCAGTTGGTAATACTGCTACAACGTAAACCGCGTGCTACATGTTTATTATACATACGAGAAATTCATTCTTGTTTGTTATCACAACATCTTATAACAAGAAGGAGCGCGTGTTTTGCGTGGAACGTTATTTTCGGCGTGAATCGATCAGGACAGTGTAAAAAGAGTTTCGAAAAGAATTCAAAGTTATACGGTGTAAATCTGCACCATCTCGCAATTCAATTTTAAAATTTTAAGGTGGAGAGGCAGCTTCTGCAACGGATCTGCACCTTGTCGCTATGGAGGAGCTTAGTACTTCCTTCAGTGATCCTATTTTGGGCGAAGAGGAAGTAAGCTAAAGGAGCCGACATCTTTAAAAAAAATATATTCAAACTTTGATTTATTTTTGCGTCAGATAAAGCAACTTCGTCGAATCTCGAACAGGCTTTAATAACAGTCTTGAACGTGAAATATAAAACAATAGAGGTTTAATAATATATTTTTTCATAAACAAAAATAAACAATTAGTCGATATTTTGAATAGACACTGGTGATCTTTGATTCGTAATAAACCCTTAGGTGGAATTAAAGATTTGGTGAAAGATAGAAAGTTTCAGTTTATGATAACGGTGTTATCATATTGAAATATTCAATAAGCGTGTCTTGTTAGAAGGCTGAATAATTATTTCTATCGATTAATATTTCGTTTTCCATTTATAAATAAAATCGGTGGGGGAGGGGTAAATTCGCCGCGGATAGATATTTTATACCATCTTCTCATATCTTCTTTAAAAAAAAAAAAGTTTTCGCTTACTAACTTTTCTATGGCCAATAATTTCACCATATTGCACAAGATGGAACAGGCGATATTTTTATACGTGTCCATAGTATTTTAACTTTCTGGTTCGGACGATATGAAGCACCTCAGCTTGATTTGACATTTTATTCAGCATTTCGCACGTGATCTAGTTATGATATTTTTAGCATTCTGCGATAAACGTACATCTTAAAAACTTCTTTCTTCTTTACGGTATGATAGTATTGATCAATATTCGTAGTTATCAAGTTTTTCCGTGTTAAGCTTTCTTTACTTTCTCTATTCACGCTTCTTATCTCTACTAATTAATCAGTTTCCTCGTGGAGCCAAGTACCGAGATATTGACATGTTTAGACGCGTTCAATCTCTATACCTGCGATGATGAATTTTTTATTCTTTAATTTTTTATCCCCCCTGTGCCGATTTTCGTTTTGGTGATAATTATGTGTAACATTACCAAGTTAAATTTGATACATAGTCAATACGTATAATAAAATTTTATGACGTTAAAATTAATGAAAGAGAATCAAGTAAGTAAAGGAATGAATGACGATGTACTTCGCTGGGTAAAATCGTACAAACGTCATAATAGAACATCTTTATAGAAATTCCTGTCATCTGAATTCTATCTATCCCTTATCTTAGACATATTGTTATGTCTTTTATTTTATATAAAAAAATATATCATCTGTAGTGCTCCCCTAATATCATACGAAATCAATAAAAACGATTTTTATAACAGCGTCGCAATATTTGAAAACGTAGTTGACTAAAATTATCTGCGTTAAAAAAGGCTATATCAAAATTCGATCTTTTAAAAAGATTACTAATTTTTATAACTGATATTACTAGAAAAGAAAAAATTGAAGAACGAATCCTATATATATTTGTAAAATTTGGAATAATTAAATAACGATAATTTTTTATTTTAAATATTAATTTAATTCTCATCGATATTTTTAACGATAAAATGAGTGACATTGTGAGATTGAATATTATAAATTTATTGCGTTCCTGTGATAGTATTGTTACTTAATATTTAGGATAAATGATTTTCTGCGAAGAAAAAATAGTGTTCTTTGGAAACTTGTGGGAAAAGTGAAGGAAGCCCAAATTCCTCACTCCGCATCCTTATGATAATTTGAAATTCTTGATAAATTAATGAGAGCGATATTGAAGAAAAAAGTGTAAGTATACATACGTGTATATATATATATATATATATATATATATATATATATATATATATTTAGCGCAGAGCTCAAAAAGACATTTCAAGAATTGAAACATCATGAGGATATGCCAGCTGTGGAATATTGGAATACTGTTAAGTCAAAAATAAATATTATCTTCAAGGATATTTTGGGATATAAGAAGAAACAGAAGCAAAATTGGTTCGCGGATAAAACTGTAGAAATCAAGAAACTATTAAATGACAAAAAGCAAGCATTTATCAAGTGACAATAGGAAAAAACAAACAAGAATAGTGTTCGTGGAATATTATGTTTTACGATCAAAATATATTAATTTACGAACAAATATTTAATAAACATTTAATTTCATTAAATTACGAAAACGACATTTAATAAACGTTTCAATTACATTAAATTACGAAAACGACATTTAAAACGTTTTAATTACATTAAATTACGAAAACGACATTTAAAACGCTTTAATTACATTAAATTACGAAAACGACATTTACGAAAACGACATTACATTTAGAACAAATTAAAACGAGGAAGAAAAGATGATCACGACATAAAACGAACAACCAGCGACACATTATACAACGACCTCCATCTTATCTATAAAGGTTAACGATGAATTAACTACGACGCGTGACAATTATCAGTATTACCACAATGTAATTATAAAATAGTAGTATTCTAAATATAACATTTAAATATTAAATTTTAAACAGATAAATTAATCTTAACATACTCCCCCGGCTGAACTATTGTTCAGAGGTGGGTAAAATTATTAATGATGAAATTGGTCTCTTATAACGAAACACACAAAAATTGCGATATATATTTTGTACTGACGAGTAGTTCGATGTCCGACACATTTACATGCAAATGGTCCAGCAAAATCTACACCTGTGTTGGCAAATGGACGATCGATTCCGATTCTTGCGGCAGGTAACTGACCCATTATTTGTTGACTCGTTTGGGCTCTTAATCTGATACAATGAACACAATTTTTAATAATGAGTTTGATCACATTTGTCAGACCACCGACAATCCAATGTTTTGCTTGAATGTGTGACGACAAAAATAAACGACCAGCGTGAAAGTATTTTTCATGTAAATGTCTTATATAGATCCGACAAAGATGTGATCGAGCATGCAAAATAATTGGATGTTTCTTCTCCATTGAAAACGACGAATTATGAATCCGACCGCCAACACGCAGAATGCCATCAACATCTAGAAACGGTGTCAATGATAGTAGTCTACTTTTCTTTTTCAATGGAAATTCATTTTTTAACCGATCAACATCTTCTGGAAACGACGATTGTTGTTCTAGACGAATAAGAACTGTCAACGCACGCTTAAATTCGTCATTGTCTATTACCAACGATTCAAATTTTATTGAAATTTTTGAACGATTGCCGAATCGTAACATATATGCAACGACTCGAACCAACCGAGAGTACGACGAAAATTTATCAATAAAATAATATGTCACAGCAGTGTTGCACGTAATCTTTATCCTACGCCTTTCCAAAGCACTATGAACATCAAGATTCGGAATTCGATGTAACGAAAATGCATTTGACATCATCAAGAATTTGGGACCATGTACCCATGCCTTGTATGACAGAAAGTCATTACATTTCAATCCTCGAGCACCAATGTCAGCAATATTTTCAGCTGTAGGCACGTAATGCCAGCAACGAAAGGGTAATAATCTCGAGATTTTGGTAACACGATTAGCAACAAACGTCTTCCAATTTGTCGAAGGTGCCGACAGCCAACAAAGGACAACAGTTGAATCTGAAAATAAATAAACCTTTGAAATATCAATGTTCAAAATTTTCCGAACTTTATCAACCACTGACGCTAACAACGCTGCAGCCAACAACTCCATCTTGGGTATAGTAAGTGGTCGTAATGGAGCAACACGAGTTTTCGAACAAACAAGTTGACACGTTACATTATCGAGGTGCCCAACTGTACGAAGGTAAATGACGCAACAAATTGCTTTGCTACTAGCATCGCAAAATCCTATGATCTCGGACGATGGTGTCATTGAAAGAAGTCGAGGAACGACGAAAGATTCCAATTTACTTAAATCGACGATATAATCTGTAAAAAGCTCTGATAATTTTTCTGAAACTGAATCATCCCAGGATACACCTTCTTTCCACAATTCTTGTAAAAGCAATTTGCCATTAACTGTTATCGGAGATATTAATCCTAGAGGATCGAATGTGCGCGATATACAGGACAGCATTATCCTCTTTGTAAGCTTTGAACCAATTGGACAAGAATTTACATTTAATTTGATTTTAAAATTATCCTGATCAGGCAACCACGATATACCTAAAACCTGAATTTTTTGTTCAAAATCACGAGCATCATTATTTAACAACAAATTTGAATTTAACTTCTTCAAAAAATCTATCGAATTCGATGCATATTTTCTTAAATGAAATCCATGGTTTTCTAGCTTACTATGGATCACATTTTGTAAACGTATCATCTCGTCTACTGTTTTACCACCACATAATAAATCATCCATATAAAAATTGTCCGTTATTATTTTCGAAGCTACAGGATGTTTATCTTTTATTTCCTCAGCAATGACATTTAGACATTTCGTGGCTAGGAACGAAGCAGGAACGGTACCATATGTGAGCGTGTTTAATCGATACTCCTGGACAGCATCGGAAATATTTTCTCTCCATAATATCCTCTGCATATCCCTGTCATCTTCTGCAACCCATATCATTCGATACATTTTTTCTATATCTGCACAAAAACAGTAATTATACGAACGCCACGAAATCAATATATCAAATAAATCACGCTGTAGCACTGGACCGACCATCAATACATCATTTAATGACTTCTGATCCTTACTTTTTGATGATGCATTAAAAACTACACGAACCGGAGTAGTTAAACTATCCTTCCGAATAACTTCACGATGAGGAATATAGTAAACAGGCGAACTGACTGGGTTGACTCGTGACATGTGTCCGCTTGATAAATATTCCCGTAAAAAATTATTATAAAGAGATTTCACGTCTATTCCAAGTGTTCGTTCGATTCTAAACAAACTCGATAACGCTTTACTACGATTATTAGCGACCAAAGTTCGATCTGTGTTAAACGGCAATTTTACAACGAATTTTCCGTCTGGGGCTATTGAATAATTATTTTCAAAATGCTCAACACATTTATCTTTCATCGGAATGTTCTTCTGTGAATTCTCATTCACGCATTCCATTTCCCAAAATTTATTTAGATTATTGTAAATGTCTTGTATGGTACAACAACCAGAAAAATTAATGTCATTTTTTTTGACGTACGACAAAGGACCAGAGACGATCCATCCGAATTTGGTTAGTCTAAGAGTTAGACCTTCGATACTTCTAGTTTCATTACAAAGACATTTTTCATAATATTCGGCACCCAGTAAAATGTCAACATTTCCAATAGCGATATTTTTTTGTGCAAGAGCTGGATCCGCCAATTTTAATCCTTTAATAACATCTTTACTTAATTTCATCTCATTTTCAACGAACGCGGTATATGCTATTGCTGAAGATGGAACGATATCCGCTTCTATTTCTAACGAAAAAGTCTGAACACGCGATTTTACTGTAATATTTACCGACGCGTTAATATTTACCGAACTACCGATTCCACGAACCGAAAAATTAGGTTTAAACGGCGAAATAGATAAACCATATTTTTTAACAAATGTGTCCGATACTAAAGTTGCTTGCGAACAACTATCTAATAAAATACGAGCGTTTCCGACCGTACCATTACATTCAAATTTAACGAGAGCCGACGGTAAAAGTATAAACTTATTTTTAATACTTCGTAAGCAAGATAACGACGATAATTCGCTTGAATTTACGGTTGTCTGATCAATTACCAACGAATCATTATTACTTATTACGGAATTTGTTAAATGTTTGGATGCGGTTTCTAATTTAGGTGGAAAATGCAACAACGAATGATGATTTTTTCCACATTTACAACGATAATTTGATGTACATTGTTTCGCGATATGATTAGAAGCGAAACATATTAAACAAAGACGATTACTTTTTACATATTCGAATCTTTCATGGGGTGATTTATCTTTAAACTGTGTGCATTGATTTAAATAGTGATTTTTTAAACATAACGTGCATTTTACATTTATTGTAATAAACGATTTCTTTTCAAGTTGTTGTTTTTTATAATCTTTTAAATTTACCGAAAACGAATTGTGTTTATGCCTTTCTTCGATAACGAATGAACGAGATTGCAAAAATTTGCTTAATTCTTCATATTTCGGAAATGTTTTATTAGTTAAAATCGAATTTTCCCAATCTTTTTGTGTGTTATAATCTAATTTCGTACTAACTAAGTATGTAATAAACCGTGAAAAGGTATTTTCGATATTTTCACCGCATATTTTTAAACCCGACAGGATAGAATTAGTTTGGTCAACAAGTTTTTGAACGCCAAATTCATTTTTTATTGATTGTAAATTAATCAAATTACGAAAATGAGTGCGTATAATCGACCGACGATTTTCATACCTTTCTAAAAATCTCGACCAAGCTTCTAAATAAGCTGTTTCATTTAATTCAAAATCTTTTACTATATTGTGTGCATCACCGATTAAAGATTGTTTTAAGTAATATAATTTTTGAACATTTGATAAATCATTATTATTGTGTATTAAATTTCCGAACAAATTTTTAAAATCATAAAAATTTTCTTCCTTACCGTTGTACTTGGGAACATCAATATCCTTTAATTTAGGTTTCATATTTACCGACGTTGTTTCTAGTAATGAACTGTACAATTTCTCGGACGAAATCGAATTTTGCAATGTTTTAATTTTTGCGCAGTAACTGGCATAAACTTCCTGCATCTCTGCATCGTCATCCAGTAGTTGTTCTTGCAATTGACGGTGTTCTTTATTATCTTCATCGAGTAATTGACAAATTTGCATTGATAATTCTTCACAATTCATATTATATTTACGAAAATTAGACATAAGTTCATCAGCTTTTAATAAGTTTTCTGTGTTAACAGGATTATCTAAAATGTTACTAATTTTATCCTTATCTTTAAGTAAATTTATTTTAACGATGCGTTTAGTACGCTTAAGTTTATCCATATTTAACAATAACAAAATTAACAATCCGCACCGGAGGACCAAAAAATGTTCGTGGAATATTATGTTTTACGATCAAAATATATTAATTTACGAACAAATATTTAATAAACATTTAATTTCATTAAATTACGAAAACGACATTTAATAAACGTTTCAATTACATTAAATTACGAAAACGACATTTAAAACGTTTTAATTACATTAAATTACGAAAACGACATTTAAAACGCTTTAATTACATTAAATTACGAAAACGACATTTACGAAAACGACATTACATTTAGAACAAATTAAAACGAGGAAGAAAAGATGATCACGACATAAAACGAACAACCAGCGACACATTATACAACGACCTCCATCTTATCTATAAAGGTTAACGATGAATTAACTACGACGCGTGACAATTATCAGTATTACCACAATGTAATTATAAAATAGTAGTATTCTAAATATAACATTTAAATATTAAATTTTAAACAGATAAATTAATCTTAACAAATAGACACGATGCTTTGAAAATAACAAAAGCCCAAGCAGAAAGAGAGGCCAGAAAATTAAAAAATGAATGGTGGAAATCAGACCTTAGCTGACCACAATGACTCTCACGGATTTTATGGAGAAATTAAAGCCATATACGGGCCGAAATATCAGCGGAATACAGTAGTCAAAGACGCCTTAGGAAATCTAATCTGTAACCACCAAGTAGTCATAAAAAGTTGGGCGGAATATTTTAAACAACTGCTAAACAATAATAGCAAACGACTCCAATAAAAGCGGAAAATAAAATATTAGATTAACTTCCAACTTTAGAGGAGGTGAATGATGCTATCAAATGCATGAAAAATAAAAAATTCCCTGGTTTAGACAGTATGGCGGACTGTCTTCATAACCTTTTCGTTAAAATATGGAATGAAGAAACGGTGTCACAGGATTTTAAAGAAGCTGCAATAGTTCCAATCTTTAAAAAGAAGGTGGACAAAGCAGACTACACAAATTACAGAGACATATAGCTCTTCTATGTACCGGAAGTAAAATATTTAGTAAAATCCTGTTAGAAAGACTTAAGTGTCTTGACAATTCACAAATTCCAGAGAGTCAGTGTGGTTTCCAGCAAAAACGAACTGATATGATATCGCCTTTACCACGGATAATTGAAAAAAATAGACGACAGATATCTACGATTTATATAGTATTCATTGATTCTGTTAACAGATAGGTGACCATGTCTTAAAGCAGCAGGCGGTCTAGCGAAAATTTTATTTCTTTTACTTCATGATCAAATTAAAGTAGTTATAACATGCGATGCTGGTTTAACTACCCCCATAGCTATAAACGTGGGAGTTAAACAGGAATGCATACTAGCACCTGCACTGTCTAACTTTTATACCACTACGGTGCATATAGCCTTCATGCAACATGCAGCTGACATAGGAGTTGAAATAAAATACCGAATTGATAGTGGATTATACAACTTCTCGAAATTTAATTCATAAAATCGTTAGATTAACATGTCTGCAGTGTGTGGCAGATGACTATATTTTGGTAACTGATAAATTAAATGAACTGCAAGAAGCTATGAAGTGTCTGGAACATACGTACAGAGATTTTGACTGAGCATCAACTTTCATAAAGCAGAAATTATTCAAATCAGCGACGACGTTGTGTCAAATATATAATAAATGGAAATAGAATTCGTTCGGTTGATGCTTTTAAGTATCTAGGTAGTGTTTTTCATAAAGCTGTTTCACTAGATGAAATTTCTTCGCAACTAGCAGAGGTAAATGCATCGGATAACCAAGATGCGGCAAAGAGTATTCAGTAACAAGAATATATCTGCTGGTATTAAGTTAGCGGTGTACAAAACTATTATTATTCCGGTAATTCTATACGCGAACGAAACGTGGACAATAATGAAGAAGCAGGTCAAAAAATTAGATATATGCCATCACAGATGTTTGCGTAGAATTTTTCGGATATGTTGAACTGATCGAATATCAAATGAAGAAGTTCTAGAATGTCGATCAATCGATCAGATATTAGCGGGAAAACGAAAGGAATTGGGCCGAACATGTACTCAGGATGGAAGGCGAACGAATTCCAAAAAGAATGTTATACGGCGTTCTGGCCAATGGTAAACGTCCGCTCGGCAGACCACGGCTACAATTTAAAGATGCGCTCTCAGGGGGATCTTAAAAGATTACGTATTAAGCTAATAAAGGATAATTTAGAAAATAACGCCCGAAATCGTAGATCGTGGGCTAATATGGTTCGAAAATTAACAGATATTACTAGAATGCAGAAAAAAACCAGAAACCCTACTGTCAGAGGCCATATAATACAACAGACCATAAAATGCCAACTTTGTACTTTCACGACAACGCACCGCGTCGGGATACTTTCACACATGCGACATAATCACTAACATTGATAACAGATGAGGACTCATAAGTAAGAATAGAAGATATATAGATATATCTATATATCTATTTATCTATCTATATATATGTACATAATAGCGTATTAACTGCGACGACAGTTAGACGTTATTCCTTGTATCTTTTTGGATAAATGGTATTTAAAATGTCATTATCGTTGTAATTTTTACCATCATGTCTTACTAATTATTTTTTCCAATATTTTTTATTTTAACCTACGTCAATCCGAAATTGCAACTTGGGGGCTGTTTTCTTTACATTTGAACGCTCTCAAACTAAAATTATCGTATACATAATATTTTGTCTATAAACCGTTTATTATAAAAGTATACATTCCCCGGCCGATGACAACATTTTGCTGTTGTTATCTTTAAGACGTAATACCGTTTAATAGAAAACGGTGGGGTAATCGATAAATAGGGTCCGACGCATATTGCTATTTTAATATTTACATACAGACTACTAAATGTACACACCGCATCTTCGCAGCATTTTCGCAGCATCCTTGCCGCCTATATACCAACGACCTCTGACGGTTGTAGAGGGCAAATTAACGGCACGATACGGAGTATAAGCTTGCGACCTCTGCTCATCGTAGAGGACAAATTTTACACCGAAAAATGAAATATTCGCTAGTTTTTTTGTTTTTTGTATGTGTGCGTTTTTGCCTTATTGCTTATTGCATCAGCTTTTAGTTAAAGGGACGTATATCACCTCTAAAGGAACGGTTCAAACTCGTCTATATTATGTATATATTATATATATATATATATATATATATATATATATATATATATATATATATATATATATGTATATATACATGTATATATATGTAGAAATTTCCTTTGAAATATATTAGTCTTATATTTTGGTTTTCAAGATATACGTTGGTTTCCTTCGAGGTCGACCTAATAGAGCTTGGGGAAAATCGATTACGACGTACTGCGCGTGCGTTATTTTCTAAAGCTGTCGACTTTTGTGTACTCACCTTTCAGCCTGACTAACATTCTCGTACTATGTATTATTTATATACGAATTTTTTTTAAAAAACGGATGTTCGTAATTAATTTATTAGTAAATCAATTATTCGTGTTAAGCTATTCAATATTGTACCGAGTTAAAAGGTAAAATATCGTATATGTTGACAAAATTGGGAATTAAACTTTTTTTTTAAATATCGTACTAAAAAAAAACAAAAACAAAATTTGACACGTAAACGATAGAATTTACCGAATTTACCACATCGATTGTCTTTAGTAGCTACGCGTGTGTAGAGGTAGTAGATAATGAAATCCTGAAATCAATTACTAATCAATATTTGGCCGTAAAGATGGGACTCTGCGAAACAGGAAGGAAGATATATAGTTTGTCCCTAGCATCGAATCTAGGATAAGAATGAGAAAACTAAATACTAATTTCTTCACATCTCAGGTTCTTTCTGGACATCGAAAATTTGTAGAACACCTCCATAGATTCCGAATCTCTAGTGAACCACAATGTACAGTATAGTAACGCGGTCGACAATATTGAACATCTCATATACAAGTGACCTGTTTTTAAGGCATACTGATCAAATTAAACCCAACCAATCCCGAATTCTAAACAAAAATAATGAGGAAACCTTAACATTCGTAGAAAAGGTAATGCAAGGAATGATTAAGGGCAGTTGAAATCCCAATAAAATCAATTAAAACGTCATACCAATAATTCGGAACCGTGTATGATAAAACTGTATTTTGCATGGTTTCCTTCTGCTCAATATACTTCTAAAAGTCCATATTTACATTTTTCATGCATGATTTCCCGCATATAAATAACATTGAGGTTGCCTTATATGCTGATGACACAGCGTTGTACTGCAGTTCCTACAGGCCAAGTACTATCAGCAATAGGTTACAATCCGGTGTTGATCGTGTAATTAAGTATTTTTCTAAATGGCAAATTGCTCTTAATCCTTCCAAAACGAAAGCAATTTTCTTCACTCGTCGAAGACCGTTTTTACCGACCAGACTTCATGTCAGTGGCGTTGATATAGAATGGTCTGACCAGATACGCTATCTTGGTGTCATTTTAGACAAGAGACTAACGTTTTCTAAGCATATTGACCATGCATCATTGAAGACAAACAGAGCAATTTGTTCAATTTATCCCATTTTCAAACGTAAATCTCACTTAAATATTAATAATAAATTAATAATCTACATATCAATCATTAGGCCTATTTTAACATATTCTTGTCCAGTTTGGTCTTCAGTCTCAAATGCTAGTTTTAATAGACTGTAATTAGTCTAAAATCGATGTCTTAGATGTATCCTCAATGGCCCCGTATACACTAAAATTTCATATATGCATAGTGCTCTGCAGATACCATATGTAACAGGCTATACCCTCAAACTATCCCAAAAATTTTTTCTCAACTGTAGTGTGTACGGTAATAATTTACTTCCAGCAATGGGAAATTACGATTCCAGGGAACTAAGTATTATATTAAGTATAAGCATCGACGCATTAAACATAATGTATTATTCTTCTAACGTTATAATTTGTTTGCTTTCGTTTCCATTATTTATAAATGATATTACATATTCGTTTTATAATTAAACTTATATTTATTATTTTTTAAATTACCGCTTTTCATTTGTGATGGGTTTTTGTCTGATTTTTCCATCAATACTATTTTTATCTTGTATATTTATTATTTACCAGTTTATATTATTAGAATTTTCTCGATGCAGGAAACATAAAGGTGAAAACAGTAAAGAAGAAGAAAGGGAATATGATACTAGGCTTAAAGGAAGAAATAATGGTAATGATCTAAAAATAATACTAGGTGAAATGACAGCGATAAGAGAAGAAAATGAGCAACTGCGCCAGTTAATTAAGCAGATGGACAACGATACATCAAAGCTGGAGCAACGTGTGAACGAGATGGAACAATGCAGCCGACGTGACATGATAAAAATTAGCGGCATAATTGAAAACAAAGCGCGGGAACAACAAAAGGAAGTTATATGATCAAGATCGTCGCAGCCGTCAGTGTGGATTGCGTAACTAGATGCTAAAGACAATCTAACGGTTGACGGGATCAATTCGGAAAAAATGGGGAGAGATATTAATACAATGCTCTACGAAACAAAGAGATGTACTGACATTAGCTGAAGTGAATATAAAAAATTATGAGGTAAATATACACAACATAAGTGGATATGATAAAATACATAACTTAGACGAATTATAGGTCTCTCGCGGATTAATCATTTATATAAAAAGAACAAAAAATATAGAGACAGAAGTTCTGTTTCATTGAAAGCTAAGCTTTTTTTTTCTCTTCTACATTGTACCGACAATTATATGCCACAACCAACGGTTATGAATAGAAGAAGTAGCAAGGATAAGAAGAGGCAAGGAAGGGAAAAAAAGAAATATTTACGACTAATATCTCCAGTGAGATAAGTTAATGCTCGACTGCTGTTGCTGAATACGTAGAAAAAGCTAAGCTTACAATGATAGATATAATACAGCTATACGCGCCTACAATAAGCGCTACGGACGAAGAAATGGAGCAATTTTATGATACACTATCGGACGAGCTAAACAGAATACCGAACAGAGAAATTGCAGTAATGATGCGCGATTTTAATGCTAAGATTGGCAAGGCATGTAATAGACGAAATGAACATTTACGCCGAATAGTTGGCCAATTTGGGCTCGGAATTAGGAATGAGAGTGGAGACAGATTTCTGGAATTTGCAACCGAAAATGCATATGTCAATCACGAATACAATGTTCGAACTTCCGTCCAGGAAATTGTATACATGGGTTTCCCCTAATGGAAAAACGAAAAACCAAATTGATTTCATACTGATAAAGGCCAGGTGGAGATCAATGATTTTTACATCAGGAGCAATTTGTAATACTGTTCACAATTTTGCTGACGGCGAAGTTAAGAATCAAGTTAAAGACAGCAGTTAAAACCGAGAAAAAAACATTGTTTATGTATACCAAAAGGATATAGGAAAAATATTATAGAGCGTGTGAATAATAATAAATTTGTTGAAAAAATACTAGTAGCAAATGATGCGAATAAAGCATGGAGGTTACTTCATGATGGGATAAAATCACAAATAGAAATAGCTCAACGTAATAATAAGAATATGAGCTTAGCGCAGTCATTGGATTAGCGAAGAAACTTTAGAATTAATATAATTAAGACGACTTAATAGACAAAAATGAATTACTGGTAATGAAGACGATTATCGCGAATTATGCTCGAAAATAAGAAAAGTCATAATGATTTAATATTTGACGTAACTAACATAGCCGATGTATGAGGAAGATATTGTCGAAATCTTTATAACGATGATACCACTACAAGTACATTATATAAGCACGTTAATTAATTAGAACCTGAGGTAACATTAGACGAGGTAAGAGCAGAATTTAAAAAAATATTTAAAAGAAGTAAGGCGTGCGGTCTGGATAATATTACTGCGGAGGTACTCCAGGATCTTCCACAAATATCTGAGAAAGCAATATTGCATATGTATAATACAATCTGGGAAACAGGAATTTGGTCTGAGGAATTGAAACTTTCACACTTCGTACCGAAAGGCTCGAAAATGGATTAAGGCTCGAAAATGGATTGCGTTAATTACCGAACGATAGCATTAATTTCTCACGCTAGTAAAATATGTATCAAGATATTGAATAATAGATTACGGGTGTTCGTTATTAATGAAATTTCTGAATATCAAAAAGGCTTCAGAAAGGGCGTTGGTACGAGAGAACATATATTTAATTTGCGACAGATAATTGAAAAATTAAGAGAATACAATGTACCAGTTTATCTCACTTTCATTGATTATGCCAAAGACTTTGATTGTGTTGAATGTAATAAATTATGGAATTGCCTACACAATTTTGGACTCCCTGAACATTTAATATTCCTCATTGAGAGCCTTCAAAAGGAAAGTAAAGCGTCCGTAAATGTAGACAAATATGGTCCAAACCGTTTCATATAAAACGTGGAGTAAGACAAGGAGGCATCTTATCTTTATTGTCATTTAATGTGTTTATGGTGAACTTATTATGGGGAATGTTCTATTAACTGCGACGAAGGTTTTCCTATTGGAGGAAAACGAATTTTGAATTTGAAATATGCTGATGACACAGTGCTATTAACAACTTCAGAAGATAGTCTCACATCATTGCTGGTCAAATTGCAGAGTAATACCTTCGGGCTTCAAATAAATATTCAAAAAACAAAAATTATGATTATTAATAAGGGGCAGAAGTTTATTTAGATATAAATGGATTCAAAGTAATGAAAGATTTCATGTATTTAGGTTCTTTAATATCCAGCGGCGGCTATTGTTTAAGTGCAATTTAAAGAAGAATTAATATGAGTCGCGCTACGGTTCATAGGTTAACTAAAGTATGGAAAGATTCGCATTTATCGATGGCCACTAAAATTCGAACAATGAAGTCGTTAATTTTCTTTATTTTCACATATGGTTGCGAATATTATCAGTAGAAAAGAAGAAAAGAAAATACAGGTTTTCGAGCTGCGGTGTTTTGGTCACATTACTAGACGAAATGCTCTGCAATTAGAAAAACTAATATTGGAAGCCAGACCACTCGGTAAAAGCTAAAAAGGAAAACCACATCGAAGATAGTCAGATCAAATATTAGATTTAATGTGCCCAAAAATCACAACATTAACAGCATGCAGCAGGTTGGCAATGGACAGACGCCAGTGGAAAAAAAACCCATTCATGAGTTAATTGGATTATCATGATCACGACGTCCTATGGGATATAAATTCATTCATAAAAGAAATAACAGAAATAGATGGGCAGTACTTAAAAAGAAGACGGCTATATATATAGGAGATACAAACATCGATATATCCATAAATGAATCAAAATCGAGGAATTATAAATTAAAGATGTCTGAAATGGGATACATTAATACAACCGGAAAGAATGGAAATGGGATATCTAGACGTAAACCGGAATAGACCACATATTTACAAAACAAAAATCGCAAAGGTATAGATTTCGAACCCATAAACGCTAATATAAAAATATCTGACCATGATATGATATCTAGTCAAGTTCTTGGTAAACATTACACGTTAGAAACAAGAAGAGAAAAGTGTAAAGAAGGCGAACTTAGTAAATAGACTAAAATTAATAAATTGGATCGAAAATCTGGAAAAAAAAACGGTCTCGCGCATATATAGGTCGGGCATATATAGGGAGATAAATCGAAAATGCGAAAGGGTATATGCGGAATGTCGAACAGAAACAAACAAGAAAAGACAATGACGCTCTGTTGACCTTAAAGAGTGGATGACGAGGGAAATATTGGAAATGATCGAACAGCGTGCTCGGCTATTTGCGAGAAGTAAACGAAACAAATTTAATCAGAATGCGAGGAAACAATATGAAAATATGAGGAATAAAGTGAACCAAAAAATTAAAATACAAAAGGACGAATTTCCGCGGAAAGAATTTCAACAGACGGAGGGTAACATAAGAAAGATATGGAGTAAAATAAATAATATCATAGTAAGTAATAAAAAACTACTTTGTAAAGATCAAAGTGTACCGGAAGTAATCTGAGAGTTTGAATATGAGTTCAAGAAATCCGTGGAAAAAATTAGACAACAATATTGTTACCAAAACCTAAGAAATAGAGACACTAACAATATACATACCAAACGCAACGAATAAAAATGCGAAAAAACTGATTGACCAATTAAATGTGGATAAAGCTTACAGTTACGATGGAGTAAGAATGAAAGATATAAAAAACGTAAAAATCGAACTTGCGGCAGTTCAACTAAGAAATCGAACAATAACGGAAAATAAAATAAGGACAAAACTAAAAATATCGATGATAAGGCCCATAGGACAGTATATGGATATGATAGTTGGTATACCACAGGGAAGTAATCTAGCACCATTACTATTCATTTTATAAAAAAATGGACTACAAAAAAAAAAAAAATACTGGTGAATAGACTATTCGCATTTGTATATGTAACAATAATGATGGTACGCAGAAAGATAAGAACTTCCGAAAAATATATGCAAAATGACTTATTAATGATAAGAGTAAATGGACGCATTAATTTAATAATAAGTACAACAAAAATCTCGTACTACGTACCTTCTGGGATCCGGAGCTCTAACCAGAACGGGGCGCGTCCACAGGTGGTGGATAGTGGAATGACCAGTAGATATACTGGCTAGCTGCGAATAACCAATAAGCAGTCGTGAACCAATAACGGCTACTGGTGGAAAGTCTCTAGCAGATGATTCCAGTAGTAACATATATGACTGAAATCATTTGGACCTGGAACGTACGTGGATTAAATGAAGCAGGGAAGCTGACTGTAGTCGAAAAAGCGATAACTAAATTCACAGCGGGTGGCATATCTCAAACGCACTGGAGAGGTAAAGGGCATTTAATTAGCAGCAATGGTAATGCAGTTTAATACTCTGATCATGATGACCAATCTATCAATGGCGTAGCGATTATTATAAATAAAAGCTCTTGCAACAAAGTAATCGGTTACGAACCTGTTAATGATCGGATAATTAAAGTAAAGATAAAAGCATGTCTTGTCAACTTGAATGTATTGCACATCTATGCTCCGACGAACGATGCTGATCAGAAATATGTAGACGCTTTCTATTCAGCCTTGGAAGAAAAAATGACGAGGATACCGTCCGGCGAAATCACAATAATTGCTGGTGACTAACGCAAAAATTGGCGATACTACTCAGGACGCTGATTTATGGAACATAGTAGGGAAATTTGGCCTAGGTCAAAGAAATTATAGAGGCGAACGATTGCTACAGTTTTGCGCCAGCGCAGGAATGTTTATATGTAATTCTAGATTACAGCACCATCATAGGCGGTTGTACACATGGAGCTCACCTGATAACAGATACCGAAATTAAATAAATTACATCCTAATCAATAAAAGATACTAATACCTATCCGGGCAAAGATTGAGGAAGCGATCATCAACTAGCTGCAGAATTAAAAATTAAGTTACGCAAATGTCAAACATCAAAACCTATACGGAACAGATGGTACTTAAGCTGCCACAGGGTACAGACAAAAAGCAGCACAAAAATTGGTAGACATCGTACAATCATCAGACCGATGGAGAGATGCCATCGTCATGTAGGAAGCTACAAAGAACGTTCTGGAATAAGTAGCAAAAGGATACAGTGCATCGTGCCATAAAAAGAAAGCATGGATTAGTGATGAAACACGGAAGATAATAAATAAAAGGAAACAAATCAAGATTAATGGCTGGAAGGAAGAAGATCTCAGGAAGTATCGCGAGGTAGATAAGCAAATTAAACAAATATGCAGAGTTCATAAAAACAATCTTATAAACAAATACGTAAAAACATCGAAGACCATAGGAACAATAACCAGACCAGAGACATTTTTCGGAAGATAAGACAAATAACAAGACATTTTACACCGCAGTATCCGATAATAAAAAACAAAGAAAGAAAACTACTGATAGATGGAAAAAAAATAATATCCAGATGGCGAGAATACTGTGAAGAACTGATGAAAGGGGAACGTGAACAAAATAACAAACGGAAGTTACAATAACTGAAAAAGAACCACCACTGCTGAAAGATGAAATCAGGCTAGCCCTGCAGAAGCTAAGAACCCAAAAAGTATCAAATTGTTGCAGAGTTGTTCATAAAACTAGACAATGTAGCAGTAGAGGTCCTATATGAAATTTGCCAGAAAATATGGGACACAAATATGTGGCCAAATGACTGGACAAGATCTATATATATAATAATCCACAAAAAGGAGAACGAAATATATGTGAAAATTATAGAACAATAGCATTAATATCGCATGCCAGTAAAGTAATGCTTCACATAATTCATGAAAGATTAAAATCATTCGTATTGCCGCGAATATCTTTAGAGCAGGCGTGGTTCATTCCTTGTAAAGGTACACGAATACAAATAATGAACTTAAAACAAATAATCGAAAAATGTAGAGAATTCAATGTCACAGTATACTTCTGCTTCATAGAATATAGTAAAGCATTCGACCACATCCAATGGGAACATCTATGGCAAATATTAAACGACCTAGGTGTCCCGCATCATCTAATTGGTCTTATTAAATCGTTATATACATCTAGCAAAGGTAGAGTTAAAGTAGGTGATAAACTGTCGGATGAATTCAAAGCAGGAAAAGGTGTACGACAGGGCTGCATACTAAGCCCCGATATTGTTCAATATTTATAGCGAGTGGATAATGAAAAGCGTCCTACAACTATGGGAAGATAATGTAAAAATTGCTGGAAAAGCAATCAATACCTACGATACGCGGACGACACTGTAATAATCGTCCCATTGGAACAAAAACTGGTCAGCCACCTTGGAAAATTGGAAAAACATGGATTATAAATATACAGAAAAAATACCAACATAATGATGATAGATAGCAACAGTCAATCACGGAGTCCACACAGTATAGACGGCTTACAAGTGGTTGATAGATTTGTATCACAAAGGACGGAAGCTCAACAGAGGAAATTAAACGGAGAATAAAGATAGCAAAAATTGCGCTATTACAATTAACGAAAATATGGAAGAACCATGAGATAACAATACATACAAAAATGCGTCTTATGAACTCACTGGTGTTCTCCGTATTCCTATATGTATCAGAATGCTAGACAATGAAATGCGTTTGAAATGCACTGCTGGCTGCGAAAAAAACTAACTTGTCAATACTTCAAGAAATTAAGGTAGATTAGAGATTACAAACCGTGATACAGAGACGGATAACAGCATACGCAGGACATATTATACGACAGAATTGATTGGAAAAAATGATTATGACGGGTATGGTAGAAGGTCGTTGGAAAAGAGAGAGGCCAACAACAAGATGTATAGACAGAATTAAAAGGAATCCGAGAAATGATGCCGCAGATCGAACTACATAGCGGCCAAACACGTTCGTTTATGAGGATTCATAGGGTCACGATGCTCGAAACGAGCCACCGATGATGATGATGATTGATGGCAACAAAAACAAAAGCATGGTTTTTACACCATTCGGTAATGCTGATATATATGAGCCTAAGATCATTATGCACTCGAACGAATGTGTACACCCTTATGAATAATAAAAATAAATGTGTAAACAAAAATTGCAAAGAAATATAGCTTGTAAATCAACAGAAATAGTAGCTAAGCATTTAAGATGAAATGCCCACACAGAATACATCGAGAAGAAGTTGAAAACAACGATAGCACTGTTATATACACTGAGAAGGTATGTGAGTGAAAAAACACTAAAAATCGTGTATTTGTGCTTGTTGAGTCGAGGTTAACATATGGTGTACAAGCATGGTGAATAGTTGGGAAATTGTATGTGGAAAAAATAAATAATATTAAAAAAAAAAGTGTTTAAAACTAATAGAAAAATGAACTCAAAGAAGAACAAAAGACCTTAAACATAAGAGGCATATATCTATGAAGATCTGGGTAATCATTTAACAAAATAAAAATGTATTAAATTAGAAAAAAACATAATACCTGAGTACAGATTAAGAAAAATAGAAAAATTTTGAACTACCGGTGATGAGAACAAAATGTGATACACAAACAGACCGTTATATAATGACAAAGTTGATAAATAATATACCGGATGAGATACTAAACGAAAAAAGATTTGGTTGTCAGAAAAGAAAATTAAAGGTTACAAGATGAGAAAATATTAAAGATATAACTTAAGCGGGAAAACCGTGAACGCTGAACAGACAAGTAACATACAAAAATATACAAAGTAGATGAGAGAACAGTGTGAGTGTAAATGCGAGTGAAATTGTGAGCAAAAATGGAAAAGAATAAATGAGTGCGTGCGAGTATAATCGAGCAAAATAATTTTAAAATTTTGTTTAAAATACATAAATAACATAAAATTAACTGCAAGATAGACTGTGATCGATTATTGTTAATTATTATAAGATATCAATATATTTTTCCCGTCGACAAGCGGAGGTTTTCGATATTTGCGAGATTGACTATTATAAATTTATTCCGTTCCGAGATGGTGTCGTTACTTAATATTTGTTGTCGTGAAGGCTTCAATAGTGAAAGGTTTACCATCGGAAGGTTAAATGATTTTCTGCAGAGAAAAAATTAAGTTTTTTTTTTTTTAAACCGTTGTTTGATGAAAGTGAAGGAAGCCCGAATATCCTTATGATAATTTAAAATTCTCGATAAATTGGTGAGAGCGATATTAAACAAAAATGTAAGTATATATATGTACCCAATAGAATATTAACTGCGAAGCTACTTCTGCATTCTTTTGGATAAATAATATTCAAAATGTCATTATCGTTGCAATTTTTATCATCATTTTAGTCTTATTAAATTTAAAGTTAATTTATTAATTTAATATAAGCCAACCGCGGATTTTCACTTGTTTCTGTTTTATTTTTTATTTCCGTTAGATTTTAATGCGCGGTAACTAAAATGATCGTACATTTAACATTTTGTCCATAAAATTATAAAATTAGACATTCCCCGGCGGATAACAACAATATGCTGTTGTCATCTTTAAGACGTAATACTGTATAAAAAACAACGTTGCAGGTAATCAATGAATAGGGTCGAAAGTATATTGCTATTTCAATGCTTAAGAGTACTTGTTTTTCGGTTTAAAATGTATACCGCGCATCTTCACAGCATCCCTGCCGCATTTATAGCAACGACCTCTGCTGGTTATGGAGGGCAAATTAACGACACGATACCGAGTATACGTTTGCGACCTCTGCTTATTGCAGAGGACAAATTTTACACCGAAAAATGAAATATTGCCTAAAAAGTTTTTGAATGTGTGCGTATTTGTATTATTGTTTATTACCTGAGTGTTTGTTTATAGGGGCGTGTGTCATCTCTAAAGAAACGGGTCAAACCCGTATATATTATACATATATATATATATAGTATGTATGTATAAATTTCCTTAGAAATATTAGTCTTATATTTTGCTTTTCGAGATATACGTTGGTTTCCTTCGAGGTCGACCGAATAGAGCTTGGTTTACGACGTACGTATGTAGGGAAAATCGATTACGAGTACTGCGCGTGCGTTATTTTCTAAAGGTGTCGACTTTTGTTCACTCACCTTTAAGCGTGACTAACATTCTCATACTATGTATTATTTACATACGAGAATTTTTTTAAAAATGGATGTTCGTAATTAATTTATTAGTAAATAAAGTTTTCGGCTTAACCTGTTCAACATTGTATCGAGTTAAAAGGTAAAATATCGTATATGTTGACAAAATGTGGATTTTTTTGTCTAATATCGTACTAAAAAGCCGGAAGGAAAATTTAGCACATCGTGTTTCGTACAGCACACTAAACGATAGAATTCACCGAATTTCTACGTCGATTGTCTTTAGTAGCTAAGCGTGTTCAGGTAGTGGTAGTAGAAGTAATAAAATCCCGGAAAAAAAAATATTAATCAAAAATACTCATCAATATTTAGCGGCAAAGGTGGGACATTTGCGAAATAGGAACGAAGATATAATTTTTCCTTGGCATCGAATTTGAAGGAAAAATTAAAAACTAAAGATTAATTTCTTCACGTCGCCGGTTCTTTCTGGGCGTGGAAAATTTATACCGAATCTCTAGTGAATCACAATGTACAGTACTAGTGACGAGGTCGACAATATCGAACACCTCATATACAAGTGTCTTTAATAACTTAAGACATACTGATCAAATTAAACCCAACCAATCCCTAATTCTAAACAAAAATAATATGGAAACCTTAACATTTGTAGAAATGGCAATGCAAAGAAAATTACTACCCGGTTATTAAGGATGTTAGAAATCCCAATAAAACCAATTCAAACGTCACGCCAATAATTCTGAACAATATTATAAAACCGTAGCTTACATGGTTTACCTCTGCTCAATATACTTATAAAAATTCATTATGTAATGATCGTTAGTGTCATAAGTTATTATAAGCGTGCATTTGTAATAAACTTATATATTATTTTTCTCCAAGCTTAAGGAACACTTAACCACTTGGACACACACACACACACACACGCACACGTAGTCGGAGGAACTATGTTACTCCTCCACACTCTATTTTAAGTACACCTGTTAAAGAACAAAAGAACAATCACATACATTTGATGTGAACCATTTATCATAACATAAGAGCGTACATGTTTTCACTTTGTTCGTTTTTTCTTTCTTTTAACTCAATGAACTTCCTTGCTCTTTTATAAATATTTCACAAATATAGGGAATTTAATAATAGCAGTAAGATAATTTTTTATGATTAAAAGCATTTTTGGCCTACCGTGACGTGACCTAATTGAAAATTGATTTTTGAAAACAAGCTGCACTGATGGATACTAGAAATATATACTTTAGAATCAAATTTTCTGATTTTGTATTAGCAAAAAACGTTCAAATGATAACCAAGCCTATTTCTCTATCATTTTTAAGTTCTAATCATAATCCTATTTTCTTCAAGCTGTGTAAATCGGGTATTACTATCACATTGCCATCTGTTTTCCTCTTTAAAAATGCTAATTGGAACACATATCGAAATCATATTAATAATAATATAACATTAGGAGGTCCTTGTAAAAGTAATATGGAACTAGAGAATGAAGTGAATAGTTTTACTGACTTGGTTTTAAAAGCAGCTGAACTGGCCGTTCCTAAATCTGTCGTAACGTCAAATTATTACAAAATTTCTTCCAATATTCTGACACTGATCAAGTTCAAAAATTATATTAGACATAAATATCAAAAACTTAAAAATGCTTCTACAAAGGCACTATTAAACCGTTTAACGTGCTTGGTAAGAGTAAAGATAAATGAAGATCGAAATTCCAATTTTAATTATAAACTTCGTAATCTCACGGTTAAAGATAAAAGTTTATGGAAGGAAATAACAGTACTTACAAATACGCACACACATTTACCGCCAATCAGCTATAATGGTAGCACAGCCTATTCGGATAAGGATAAAAGTAACTTGTTGATGTATTATGATATTCATACACAAAATTCGCATTTGACGTCGAACTATTGCACAAATAAAATTTTATCTTCCTTTAAAAAGTACTTAAAAGATTCGCCGGTGAGAATTTTGCCGGCTGATTTAACAACGGTCAGCGAGGTACATCGCCTCATAAAGAAACTTAAAAATAAAAAATCAGTAGGTGTAGATAATATACCTACAATATTGATCAAAAACTTGCCACAAAAAGTGATTGTTCAGTTAACAGTCATAATAAATTCAATTTTATTACTTTCTTATTTTCCCGACTGCTGGAAAGTGTCGAAAGTTATTCCTATACCTAAATCAAGTAAGGACATTTCTGATCCCAGAAATCTGCGGCCCGTGTCGTTACTTAGTAATTTTAGTAAAATAGCAAAAAAAATTATTTTGAGTAGACTAAAAAAATTCATAGATGATAATGATATTTTTATAGAACAACAATTTGGATTTAGGAGTAATTTATCTACCGTCATGCAATTAGCAAGAATTAGTGAAACCATAACTGATGGGTATAATAAAAATATGCATACAGGATTACTGTTATTAGACATAGAGAAAGCCTTCAACACCACTTGGCAACTTGGTTTAACATACAAAATTATTCAACTTAAATTCCCTAATTACTTAGTTCGGCTTATTAAAAATTATTTAAGTAACCGAAATTTCATAATTAAAATTAACAATGATAATTCCTACATGAAAAATGCATTAGCGGGAGTTCCGCAGGGGAGCATACTGGGACCTTTCTTATTCCTTCTTTTTATTAATGACATTCCTAAAATTAAACATTTACACGTGGCATTATATTCTGATGATACTGCTATATATTGCACATCGTATCGAATTGACACTATACAAAGAAGACTAACTCAAGGTTTTATTAAATTAAATTCGTATTTTAATAAATGGAGAATAAAAATAAATTCCGATAAAACTCAATCTATTCTATTCACGAAAAGAAGACCGCATTTCTTACCACCTGTAATAGTAAACAACAGATCTTTGGTTTGGAAAAGCGATATTAAATATTTAGGTGTAATACTGGATCGGGATCTTATATTTACTAAACATGCTGAGTATGCCTGCAATAAGACTCATGCGGCTCTGTTTAAGCTATACCCGATATTTAATAAACGTTGTTACGCCAGCTCGGAAAATAAATTAATAATCTACAAAACTATAATTGGAACAATTATGCTTTATACTTGTCTCATGTGGTCGTATACTAGCCGTTCTAACTTAGCGAAGTTACAACGGCTACAAAATATGTGCTGCAGAATAATTCTAAATCTTCCAGTCTATGTAAAGATTGAACACATTCACAAGGCATTGAACTTACCATATATACACGAGGTTGTCGAACAAAAAATAAAATTCTTTTTTGATAGCTGTGCCTGCAGTCAGTACTCATTTATGAACGATATATTAAATACGTACAAGTTTGAAACTGAAATATAAGCGCTACAAACACAAAAGAATTAAACACACGCTATTACGATGTACTGCCGGGATTATCTTTTATTCAAAATTTATTTTTGTATATAATACATATAAAAATTATTGTTTATCCTACTGAAATAAATATCTATAAATTTATATATAGGTGTAGTTTTATGATCAGTATGTTTTGTTAGTTCCTGTATTTTTACTTTAGTTAAATGAGCAACTGGGCGTACTTTTTAAACTAGTATACGTAGTAAGAACTGTGTATGCGTTATACTATTTATTTGTTTTTTGTAACATATATTTATTTTTTTAAATACACTTTTTATCAATCAATCAATCAATCAATCAATTTTCACGTCTATAACGATAGTTTTGTATTGAAAATTTCGTAGGGGCAACTCGCGAAAATTTTTTTTGTTCAGGGTTGCCTACTAACACGTGTTTAGCTTTGGAGTACATTTTGCGGTAAAGTTGTTCAGTAACTGTGAATAAAATTATTTCGAAAAAATCGGATATTTAAGTTTGGAAATATAAAAATTTAGAAATATTTAAGTTTTAACAGAATACGGAAACTGAAGTAACGGAGAGAAATTTTTCTACTCGCATGTTGATTTATGTTTAATGTATTTTTGCAAATATGTACGCATTTTTTCATTCGTGTTCGAATCACACCGTGTCGAACGGAATGACTTGAGTTTTACTGCACATTTATCCTTCTGTGTATATTTAACATTAACGTGACATGCATCAAATACAATTTTAGGTTTCTAATGCAACACTAGCAGTGTCATGAAAAATTATTTTTCTGATAATTTGATGATTTCTAACCCTTTCACACTCCCACATAGACCTCACCACGATAACATTTATTTTGGAGCTCTAGATGATCAAAACTGTTATAATTAAGATATATTTTTAAATCGTCTTAATACCTAAAAAGATAATTACGGTATATCCAAAAGTACACAATATGCGATTAGTAATCTAATGAAATTTATTGTTGTCAAAAATAAATTTATTAATTTAATTTAAAGATTGTATCTTTAAATTTAAAAAAAAAAACAAACAAAAACAAAACCGACAACATTGGCCATATTGTGAGATTCAAGTTATAAAATAGTAGCGTATCCAAAAGTATATATCGGACATGAAGGGTTTATGTAGATGGGAATTGTATTACAGCGGTTCAATTATTCCGAATTATCTCCAAATTGTTTTGCTTTGTAATTTATTTTAGTAGCGGGTTTATGAATGACGAAATCATTTTAAATACATTTTTAAACTATCACGGTTGATAACATTCACTATTCTTTTTTTTTCTTTCTAAACCGAGTCAATTTTGAATTTTATTTTCAAACTGAGAGCGGTAATGAATTTGTAAGTTTATGTACAATTACTTCTTGGAGAAAGTAATCTAGACACTTAACGTTGTCCAGATTTTGAGTTAAACAGATGCCCTGCTGTGTGCACATCTGTTTATAGATGTTTTTGTAGCCAATCCGGGTTTTTTTCTTTCTCTCCGGGCAATAAACGGATGCTTGAAAAGTTCCATCGCTTCGCCAACAATTCTAGAGCTCTATTTATCCACAAAGGACTGGATTTCAAAATCGTTAAATTGTATTTCGTGATTCCCACAAACTCTGATGCGAAACCGTTGCAGACGTATCTTTTCTCTTACGTTTACAGTTTTTGCTCTGTGTAATCTCTGATTGATGCTTCTACCAGTCTGGCCAAAAAGGTGCGCAAAACTTGGTATTTACTAAAACAACTATAAGCAAGATAAAGACGATCCAAAAGAAGTTAATGCTGGGTATTAAACGAGCACCCTAAAAAAGAATTTCGTTATACGATGTAGTGACAAGAGTGGCCGCCGCATTAAAATGAAATTGTCCCGGCTACGTTAGACGAAGCGTATGTTGGAATGGAACGGCAAAAAATCGTAGACCGTTAACAAGATAGCAGTACGATATAGCCAGGAAAAATTGGATTATTGAAGCGTAAGACAGACGGAACGATCTGGAGAAAGCGTACGTCCAAGACAGTGGAATGATATAGGCTAATCGTAGTATGTATGTTATATTATGTGTTTTTGTTGTATGGAGGTGATAAGATTTAAAGTTTTCACAATTTTTACCTGAAATACTCTTTGCAATACGCTAGTACATCGTGTTTTTTTTTTGCTATTTCATTTTTTTGCTATTTCATTCTTTTGTTATTCAGTTGTAATGAAAATGAAGGTAACAAGTTCTATTATTATCATTATTATTATACACTGAAACGCACAATGAATAAAATATAAAAATAAGAAAATTCGAAAAAAAAAAATTAAAAACGGTCGATCAGTCGAATTTTTATTTAAATTATCTCGGCAGTTATTTTATATACGAGGATACGTGTACGTGAATGATTTGTTATCTTTAAATTTTAATGAATAAATAATTAATAAATAATTAATAATATATTCTACCGTAACAGCATGCGTGTCCAATGATCTTTTTCGTGGTAATATATCGCCAGTTTATCTGTAATGTCAAAAATTACTCCGGATAAAGTAATATTTATACGATTCTTTTTGTATAGACATAATGCATATATATGTATATATAATGTGTATATATACATATATGTATGTGTGTGTGTGTATACGTGTATAAAAATTAGGTTTGGATTTTAGTACGAACGTTAAATATAATATAATAAAGTTAGAGAAATGTTCATATAAATGAAAAATACTACTAGTTAACAATCAAAAACTCGATGTAATAAGACATTTCCTATAGTGTTTATTTTTGAGTTGTGTACACGTGCCTAATACAATATACCTTTTTATCTTTCAATGTCGTACACTACCCAAACAATTTGTCTGCTTCCTTAAAGAGTCAGCCGGTATCATATCAAATTCCTCGATGTCTTTTTTTCCGTTAATTTATTTTTCCACCAACCGGTCATTTACGATGAAGAATTCTTCGTTGCAGTATTAGAAGCAGAAGTTATACTTTTTCTCCTCTTAGAATGTGACCTAGATTTTTCGATAGCCTATTATTCGAAAATTTTTCGGTCACCGAAATTCTTAATTTCCCGTTGGAGAAGCCACATTTCTGTAGACTGTAAACGTCTAACAGGTCCGAATAATATTGGAATAATATTGCAGTTAACGAGCATAACCTTTTTCTATTTTCTGTCTTCCGCTCGTTCGCATCTTGTTCTTATTTCTTAATCATTGTGTCTAATTTATAGTTTATCATTCGTTCGAGATATTTATTAAATCCCTGGATTAAATTATTGTTCACGGTTAGATGACTCCGTAACGTTTTGATCATCTGTTTTTATTTAGTCTTCGATACATTGCTAACGCCTGAAGACGTGTAATACGATGTTAGTTTTACGTATTAATGTTACGAAACTCGAATTATTATGCTATCGTTGGATTTGCGCCGAAATTAAATATTACTATATATTACGCATCGTAACGTTAAAAATAAAAGGACTAGGATATTTTCGCGTGGGTCAGAATCAGTTTAAAAATGTATAGATCGCCAACTTCTTCGGGATAAAACTAGACCAATTCATTTCTATGAAAAGCGTAATTATTAAAGACGTTAATTAGCGGTCAAACTTTAACCTTTTTATCGACGACTATTGTAATTGATATGGAATAGTTCTGATTGTAGATTTATGAAGATGACGATTCAATTATTTATATTAAATTTGCTTAACTGTTTTTAATAGTACCAACCCTTCGTATGTTATTTTATTCCGAAGAAGAGATAAAGCGTATTATTAGTGTTTTTTTTTTTATTATTATTAAATTAAATTAATAAATAAAGTTAATACCGTCGTTTATTAGGACGACGTTTGACCGTTAACGTAACCTCTATACGGCGTATTTTGACTATTTTCCGTTTGAGTAACAACGCCGTTTTGTTGAACAATCGGCGATGATTGTTCTACGTAGAAATTTCTAGCGGCGGCGTAATGACTAGGATAAGATTCGAACGGAATAATCGGAGATGATGAAGAATCAACGGCGGCTTTTTTGAATAGTTGAAAGATGGCCAGAGATATCGATACCAAGAACGATATGAAGGATAGTTTTAAAGCGTTAAAAGCCTTAAGACTCAGTACTCCGATGGCCAGCGGTATTAGCGTCATAGCCTTCAATAATACGAAAACCAAAATCGGTATCAAGATTTTTTTCAATTTGTGTTTACGACCTACGAAAAAAGAAAAATATATAAAACACGCGTCAAAGTAATCCTCCTTTTTTTTTATTGCGTCACATTTAGTCGAACAGATGTTATCCCCTCCTCAATTCGAAAATAGTTAGAGAACAAGTTTAAAGAATCCGTAGTAAATAGAAAATCTTTTTTTTTACGTTGTTTCATTACTGTCCATCAAGTTGAGTGTTCCTTTATCGATTAAACCAGACGAAAATCCGAGTGAGCTGGAATACCTTTTTTTTATCTTTCAGAACACTATCCGAGTAAATATTCCTTGACAAATAAAATGTCTCTTCTTCTACTGTTTCATTACTGTCCATTAAGCTGAGTGTTTATTTACCTATTAAACTAGACGAAAATCCGAGTGAGCTGGATGATTATCTTCCGAAATTCTTACGTAAGCGAAGTAGAACGTGCTACCATCCCGCCGTGAACGTGCATACGCGTATATATATATATATATATATATATATATATATATGTATATATATAGGTTTAAGGACGATATGAAATGATTTTTTTACACTTGTGGTAAATGTTAGTGTGCGATCCACTATATTCCGATTTATGTCAGCCTATTCCCTGTATATTACTAAAGTCATAGCGCGATATATACGCGTGTTTATTACTAATCAAACTGTGATTAGTCAATTCAGTACTTTAATTCTTCTGTGCTACTATATTCTCACATCGTTGTACCCATTTTCCGTTCGTCACGCTATCGTTTATTTATTCACATAATCGTCTCATCTCCGTTTCAAGTACATAATTTGTATACCATATGTTTCATCTGAGATCTTGTAGACGAACGTTTTTTTCTCCTTCATTAACTTACTGTTCGGTTTTCGCGAGTTTTTGAATTTTCAAATTCACCCTTTCGTACATAATGTGTACTTTTGGATACATTATCATTTTCAACCTTGTATATCTCACAAACTATAAGCCCATGTGTCAGTTAAAATGGTTTTTACTTACTGTATACTTTCGGATATACCGTAATTATCTTTTTACGAATTAAAAAAAAAATTACAAAAACGTTTTAATTAGAATACTTTTGATCATTCAGAACCACAAAACAAATTTTTATCGTTGTGGGGTCTATGTATGGACATAAAAGGGTTAAAGACCGTGGAATTTAAACGCTGAAACGTCAATTGAGCGTTATGTATTAATACATATATGTACACACACACACACATATATATATATATATATATATATATAAAAAAATAGAGAATGAAAGAGATCCGATTACCTCTAGAAGATACTTGATTAACATCGTCAGATTCTGGAATGCGCACGGATAGGTTAACTTCATTCTGATCTAAATTTCTCGGGGAAATTCTGAATGTAACGCCACCGAGGAAGGGCGTTTCTTTAGGTGCTTTAATTAATAAGTCGTGTTTTTCGACGTAATTTTCCAAATGTTCTACGAAACTTTCCTTATTCGTTGTCCTAGCTTCAGCTTTTCCCTGAGGAATTTCTTTGACAGGCGAAGAGGAAGATGGTTTTGCTTCATTTTCGTTAGGAACGATTGATACTGTTCCAGATTCCTGTAATAATGATGTTCATCGATCAACTGGACATAATTGCAATGATTATAAATTATAATGAAAATAATAATAATAATGATAATAATAATAGTATCGAAGAAAAGCAAAATCTTTTCCAGTACTAAAATATAGGAGATTGTGATACAAAAATATTAACTTTTGTTGACTTTAAGAAAGCTTATAACTGTACAGACAGAGAAACATTATTTAACATATTAGACGAAGTAGATAATAAACTTATCGCCTTTGCGGGTGTAGCAGTAATAACAATAATAATAATAATAATAATAATATTAATATTGATACTGATACTGATGTAATAACTTTAGACAACTAACCTAACCTTTCGAGAACGGATGATTTAAACAAAACCTAAATGTATCCGGTGAATGTGAAATTTCTGACAAAAATACCTAAATAAATTCGAAGATTTTGATACGTGTTCTTATCGTTGTAAACGTTTCTAAATCTATAGACGGTGTTTATATAGAATAATTTAAAAAAATAAATAAAATTATTAATGTTGTTATATGCGAACGTTAAAGTAATATACGAATTTAGCGAGTAAAATATTTATTCATTTTAAACCTGTTACTCTCTTTTTTATTTGTACGTTTCTATATTATCGTTCTACCTATTTCTGACTATGTTTTATAATCGTCATGTTTTCCGCCATATTGTCAATTTATACTTTGTATTATTCGATATTAATAAATATATTTCATTTAGTTTCGAGGCTAGCATTCTACTATTATTACCATATATACACGCACGAATAATATCAATATCTATCTAACAATATATATACACGTCTTCTTCTTCTTCTTCTTCTTCTGTGTGAACTCGCATAGCAAGTATTCAGTCCGCTGTCTCAGATTCCACCTTTGTGCTTATTCCTGCTATTATGCTGTGGGTAGATGTAAATTCGCAGTGTCTGCGTTTAAATTCTTGTCGCTATCATCACTGTTCGTTGTTCTTAGCTAGTTGCTTTTTAATTGATTTCAATTCGTTCAGGCTTAATCCTACTTTTTCTCAGATGTCGTTGATATGGTTTGTTCCTAATTTCTTCAAGTCGTCCGAATTTTTCCGTTGTTTAAGTTTCCGTAGAGCGGTCCTCTTAGAAATGTGTTCATCATGCATACGGGGATCACGTGTACTACCAATTTATTTTTCTGCTAAAAGCTGTTCTATTATATATATGTAAAAACACATGCACACATACAAATGCGTACGTATATTCTATATATATAAAAATTAATGCTACTTTTCGTTGTAATTTTATAACTCAAAAACGGGATCACCTATCCAAACCAAATATTTAGGCTTTGTTCGGACTATTTATTAGATGATTTATGCGAAGTTTGCACAAAATCGGTCGAGAGGTTCTTCAATCATCACATTTTTTTTGTAACAAATGAATTCAATAAATGGTGTAGTATACGATTGATGCACCTTAGTATTCTACTGAGAAAATTACATCATAAATGGCGAGTACGTACTATTATTTCCTGTTGTTAGTTCGAAAGGAATGAATGAATTTTGTCAAATTGAAACATTTTTTCAGATGGGGATTGTGCTGTCAAATTGAAACTTTTTCAGTATTGACAGTACAAGCATGTTGTTATGTCATTCATGCGGTCATTTCATTTTGGACGTAGCAAATTTTTGTGTTTATATTTTTAAACATATTTGTTGAGTGCATTCATACAAACGGTGAGTCTTGAATTGTTCAAATGTACTATGTATATGTGTGCGTGTACTTTTCTGAGTTTTTTTAGCGAGCCGTTGGTGTTTCATATCGTTTACAGGCTTCATTTGAATTAAATTGTCAAACGCATTTACACAAACGGTAAGCATGTATGTATGCGTGTTTTTTGTGCATACGGGTGTTTTATTCTTTTGTAACAGACACGTCGATTTAAAAATGAATTATTTAATGACATCCAAAACAAGTACGAATTCTATTTGCCATTCTATTATCAACATGTATGCCATCAAAGCCACTTGAATAGAAGATATTTTAATTCGTGTGCGTCATCATGCAAGAAATCCCGATTTGTTGATTACCTTGAAAATGTACAACGAAGCTTTGATAATAATTGAAGATATGTGTCTAACGATTGCAAATAAAGCATTAGTACAATTGGGTATGACCGCACCAAATCGTGAGATGAATGATTTGTTTGATCGTGAATTGCAACGTGAGCAGGAATTCAATGTAAAAAATATTGTTTATCCAAATGTTTTTGGATTAAGTTTTATAAACTATTTTTTTGTTTGAATAAATGAATTTGATGTTTCAAATAAATTTTTTTATTATTTCACTTTATACGTAGCGAAGCACGTACCGGGCCGCTACTTATTTATATATATATATATATATATATATATATATATATATATATATATATAAATAATTAATACTAGTTCGAGTTATATTTGAAAGTTTAAATGGAAATTTATTATTATTATTAGCTTTCGTTATCGTTTACGTTTAATTTACCTTAAACTCACAACGGACAGACTTTATATTGTTAAAATCAGTCTAAGATCATCACGATATTTCATTTTATTCGAGAAATCTAAATAGTTGGCTAATATCGATTAATATAAGTCGAACGATACATCGAAAAAAATGAAAGTAAACGAAGAAAAAAATAATAACTTACCTTGAACGAATCCTTTTGCAATACATCTTCTAAAAGGTTCAGCACTTTCAATTTGATACAGGCTACGCTATCGTCTTGTTGCAAACATTCCGTTTTAAATTCTTGCACCAGTACGCTCATCGGTGTTCCTTTCCAAATTGACGAAGTGGAATTACCGTCTTCGTTATTTTTAATCGTTTCTCGCTGTTCGTTCGAGGTCAGCTCGTTGCCGAGAGTAGCGGCCGTACATAAGGAACTCGTCGCTATAAGCGTTAATGAGAAATATATCGTAAAAGAACGCGTCCCGATCATTGTAATCAGTTTATAGTATAATCGTCTGTGGTCCGTCCTATTGCCAACCAACTACTTCGCGGATTCTAACTGATCGAATGATAGTTCACGATCGTCGGTACGACAATTTTATATCGACGCCTCGTTCAGAGGCGCACGCTAATTTGGAGTCGTTTCAAATTTGTGACAGCGTCTATAGCGATCGATGGCGGGGAGGCTGCTGTTATTAGGAATATTAGTAGGAAAGAGGAAGTTCGCATTTATTATAGAGGTACGTGATCGCTTTCACCGTTACTGCTGAATCTTTTGTGTTTTTTTTCTCTCGTTAAATCATCGTTTACATCGGATTTCATGTGATGCGACTTTCGATCAAGACGCACTCACATTCGCGCCTATATATTGTCAGCTGCGAGAGAGACTGACCTAACGAACGATCGTCGATTACGTCTTGCATTTTAATCGATCGGCACTCTGGTATTTAGCCTCATTCCGTATCGGAAACGCGACGTGCTTCTACAGTTAAACACGGGACGATAGAACTTTCGATAGAGATAAATCGAACGTGTAAAAAGAATCTCCGTTCTAAAACGGACGTGAAATTTCCTTTGACTTTTTTTTTTTTTTGAAATTATAGCGTTTTGTCGGAGATACGTAATTTTTGAAGAAAACAAAAAATATATAGAATACGCTGTTGGCAGTACGAAAACTAAATAAACGCTATAAATAATTTAAAATATATATATATATATATATATAAAATTATCATCGTCGCATTGTTCGCCGACGTAAAGCCTATTTTATTTTTAAGTACAAAATCAGCTAACATTCGCGAGGCAGTAATTATATGCAACGCTCATACGCGATGTTGTGCGACGACGCATCCTGGCCAAGTTATTGAATTAACATTGTCTTCCTCCTCAACGAGGAAGGTAAGTGCTCAATTGCCGACTAGTTCGATGGATAGCTGAGTTGAGTATCTTTTTACCATTAAAAATATCCTACGAGGTTCTTGTATACGTAATGTCGGAAATTTATCGGTTGAAAGATTGTATAATATTGCTTATTTAATTTTCGAAAAGGAGAAAGATGTAATAGTTAAGTTGAGAAGATACTACGAATTCAGCTGTACCCGTCGGGTGAGTGGATTTAAACAAGTCCTTCGAGTCAAGGACAAATAAGTCAACCGTTTTAAAATTGCCGCATGTTCACGCGTTGTTCGATTTTCGGAAAGGGCAATATATTAAACGGAATTAAATAAAAGTATTTTTATACGGTATCACGTTATTTTTTTAATATTTTAATATAAAACTAGTCTATTAGTTTTACTAGCCACAGCATCATTAGGATTGAATAGTGAACGATAAAAAAACCGATAACAAGTAAGTTTAGATTTCAGAATTTATTTGTCAAACCACCTGCCGCGAGGAGTTCGAAAAGGTTTGGCGTTTCTCTAGAATTTTGGCGGAATGACTTTTTATGGAAACGTATAAAATTTTGAAAATTAGAAGCAGGATCAAAACTTATTACGTATAAGGTGGTCAGAAAAATCGAGATCGATGCTTTTGTTTTCTCATAACACAGTATGTTCTTTAAATTGAACGTTAACATTTTCGGTAGTTTTTCATCTTCTTTTTGTCCAAGTGTTCTCAGTTGTTGGTAGCAGCTATGGCGTCTATTCCTCGATATAATGATCGGTCTCTCGCCTTCTGGAACAAATCTTCTACCTTCGTAGACGACCATTTTTTTTTAATATTATCGTTCTTCTGCAAACTCTTTTTTTTTTCCTTTAATTTTTCCCGTGATTATGGTCCGCGGCAGTACATACTCTCTTAATATGTGTCCCAAATACGTTATTTTTCTTCGTTTAATCGTATCAAATAACTTCCTGTCTTTTTATAATATATCTAATTAATTGTTTTTCTTCTCTTTACACGATGTACGCAGTATATATACGACGAACAACATATGAAACCTTCTATAGTGTTCATTATTTTAGCCTTCAGTATCCACGTTTCGCAGCCATACAGCAACACCGATCATACGCAGAATTTTAAGGCTCTACTTCTTACTGAAAGAGATATTCTATGCGATGTTAGTGTTTTCTTCATTTTCATAAATGTCAATCTTGCCTGTCCTATCCCGCATTTAACCTCTTCGTTTGAATCGCCGACGTTTTGTCAAGTCAAGCTTCTAGATATTTATACTTATTCACTACTTCCAATTCAGTATCTCTTAATATTATTTTTGGCTTATTTCGATCTACTGTCATCATTACTTTGGTATTGTTAGTATTCATATTAATTCCGTATTTATCGTAGTAGATTTTTTCTACTGCTTTCAATAATATTCCTACATCTTTCGCATTTTCCGGTAATATTACCGTGTCAACATACTTTATGTTATTAATAATTATATGTCGGTGATAAAATGAACCCTGGCGAACACCGCGTTCCTTATATATATATAATTAACAAAACAAAATAAAAACAATGTTAATCACTATAAAATTAATTTTATATATTCGAAGCTTTTTAACTATAAAGTCATTTTCAAGCAAATACAAACACGGGGTAACGTTTTTGTACTTGCTTCAATTTATAGTTTAAAAGCTTTGCATACATAAAACAAATTTTATAGTGATTAACATTGTTTTTATTTTGTTTTGTTAATTCATAAAATCACTACTCTCCAATACATCAACATATACATATATATATATATATATATATATATATATATATATATATATATATATATATATATATATATATATATATATATATATATATATATAGTCTTTCAATATATATTTGATATATATAATTACAAAGTTTACAAATAGGTTTGTATATCGTACATCGCTATCATTAATAATATTTTTTGACATTAATTATTCAATTAAATAAACTACTAGATAGATTATTTCTGTTAAAAACGCTCTATTATAATTATACTTTTTGAGAATATTATCTTTGAAATTTAATAAGGCAAAGAACAAAATACAGATCTCTGAAACGATTTGTTACTTTCTTGGACATAATATCGTGAGTTAAATTTTGATGATAACAGTTGCTTCCGTTCTATAGTTAATTTTACGACCTTGGGAAGAGCTAGGAAGTGCAAGACTGTCTGTTTTCTTCTTTTCCTCGGCCGGTGGAAAACACAGTAATTTTCTTGTATCTTATGCAACGTTACAGTTTCAAAAGCGAACCAAAAAATATATGTTTTTAGCTATGTAGTCCACACTAATAATAAATTTATTTCTCAATGCTTTAAAAAAATAAATTACGCCGTTCCTGCGTGATTTTAAATTGCACCACGCTAAAATCGTAAGTTCACTTTTCTTCTCGATCATTATTTGCACAGTCCGCGGGTACAGTATCAAATATCAAAATGGTGCAGCGATCCCAATCAAAAATACTAAGGATAATAGCCAGTGCACGCTGGTATATACGAAACGAAAGTTTGCATAAAACCTAAAAGTACCAAATGTTTACGAAGTGCTTCGAGGTAGCAGTAAAGGTTACTTGCACAAGTTAGAGGGTCACCCTTACCAGCTGGTCGTTGATTTGTTAGATCACGTCAATGAACCTCGCAGATTAAATTATTGCACAGCCCTAGATCTTGTACATCGGTTTGAACGATTGTAGAGGTAGTTCGGAGTGACATTGTTGATTGACATCTCCCATCCTGTCATATCTCACATCCCAGTTGCTTATTGGCTACATTAGCTAGCTTGCAATTTATATATATATATATATCCCCCTGGGGGTACTTTGTACTCTCATTGGACCGGAGCTCTAACCGGTACGGGGCGCGTACACAGGTGACGGATACATATCTTGTAGGCTAACTGCGAATAAGTCATTAGTCAAATAAGCAGTCGCGGACCAAGAGTGGCTACTGGTGGAAAGCATCAGGCAGGTGATTCCAGTAGTGACAGGGCAAGGAGACACGAGGATGCAGATAGACCAGAACTCTCCAAATCGACGCATCAAATGGATCATTAAATTGGGATGGCGGCATTTCAATTGGAGGCGTGTACATTAATAATCTCCGGTATGCAGATGACATAACGTTAGTGGCAAAAAACGTGGATGAAATGTCATATATTTTAAACCGGTTAATAAAAATAAGTGCGGAGTATGGCCTACTCGTCAACAAGGTCAAAACTAAAATTATGATCATTAATCGTCCAAAGAATAACTGCAACGCGATACGAGAAATTGGTGAAATTAAAGTGGTAAATCGGTTTACATATCTAGGATCCATAGTAGAACATAGCGGCGGCTGCAGAAGTGAAATACGCCATAGAGTCCAACTAACCCGAAGCGTAATGATCCTTTTGAATAGAATCTGGACCGACTCCGCAGTTAGAAAATCGGTTAAAATTAAAATAGTAAACTCACTTGTTTTCTCAGTGTTCCTTTATGGCTCAGAAAACTGGTCAGTAAGCAGTGCCGACAGAAAACATATAGATGCACTGGAAATGTGGTGTTGGAGACGAATGCTGCGTGCCTCATGGACAGCTAAGAGAACCAATGATTCGATTTTGGACGATGTTGGTAATCCGAAAAGATTAAAGTCGAAAGTTCTGAACAGAATACTACAATTTTTTGGTCACGTAGTTAGAGCAGAAAATATGGAGGTGCTTTTCGTTCAAGATGTAGTGGCTGGTTCGATGGTCGGACGCGATTTGCAAGACAACTGGCTGTACTTTTCACGATTGTGTAAATATCGCACGCGACCGTATTTTCTGGTGTAGCCTAGTCTGTCGTGTGACATACCATGGTCACGATACCCCTGCACGGGGTGACACGACTCACTGATGATGATATATATATATATATATATATTAGTATGCTCACCTTATGATGCAAGCAAAGATCGCTGGAAAATGACCACCAGGAAGAAAAAGAATAACATGGATTCAAAATTTGACGCAGTGGTACGAAGTGTTCACCATGATGTTTACACATTCGAAATATTCATTAAAAAATATGAAAAATACGTTTATTTTGTGACTTTCTCTCAGTTGCAACGTTCTTTTCTAGAACGTCCGTGGTTCTTCATTTAAAAAAAAACAATTTTTTTTATTCAATTTTCGTGTTTTTTTTTAAAGTTTGGAATGTAGTGATTAAAAAAATCACTAATTTTTTTTTTATTTATGAAAAATTATAAAGCTTTTCAGTCATTTGATATGCGTTGTTTACCACATTCACTTGTCAGATTATTTAAAATTACTATTTTATATTTTGATTAAAATTACTACTTTATATTTTGATCATTTTTGTAAATTGTGCGTAAAAGTAGCTTGACACGAGTCCGCACTAGATTCATATAATTTTATAATTTAACGAACATTGTAACTAATGAAATTTTGTAATGTATCACCGTTCACAAATTATATCATGTCCGACATATCGCACAATATCATTGTATGGAGTAAATATGAAGATAAAAGTTTAACAATTTTTTTTTAAAAGGATAGAATTTTTTTAGCTTTGTATAGTATCTAACACATAATTTTTGGTCTATGTGTATTTGTAAAATGTGCGAACTATCGTGCAAAATCATTTTATGTTAAAAAAACTCGAACATATTATATTTATTACATTAAAGTTCATGTACGATATTTCGGACAGATTCACTGAAATTCACTGAAAGGGTCAACGGCATTATAATTAAGAATTTAACGAGAATTATAACTAAGAATTAAACAAGCGTTATCACTAGTAATTTTGAACGAGCATTGTAAATAATAATGTAGAAAGCGTATATAACTGATGTAATTTGTCTAAATGGGTTATACAATGTACATATTTTTTAAAACGTTTTTTTTTTTTGCAAAAAAAAAACGATAATTAAAATTGAATAGTTCAAGTTGTTTTAAAAAAGGTTAAGTTTTGAAAAATTTACAGCGAACAAAATGCGGAGAGGGCTCAAAAATGAAAAACTTATGTGTACTTGTTTACTGGTGATTGTGTGTATTTAGCTAAGGTAGATTATAAATTTACACGTTCTCGGGAAATTATGCTTTTGTAGTTGAAGCGAATGGAAAGTAAGAGGTCGTAAAAAGTACGTCCTTGGATTTAAAATATTGAATACGTCGCTACCCCATCAAAAAGTTCGAACGAGTAGTACCTTGAGTCTTGAGTAGCACCTCGGGTATTAGAGAAACTACCTTTCGTTTCGAAGAGACGGATTCCGCACCTTTTTTCTATGCGAATGGATTTCAAGTAGGAGTTTGTAAAAAGTACGTTCTTGCATTTAAAATGTTGAATACGTCACAACCCCATCAAAAACTTCCGGCGAGTACCTCGAGTAGTAGAGAAACTACTTCTGTTCTATTCGAACCGACGGATTCCGAACTTTTTTCTATTTTTGTTAGTTAGAGACTACTACATAAGATCCATACACACAAAAGAACAATCCACTGTACTTGTTTTGGCTGTTTTTTACGTTCTATTATGATGTATGAAATTACCTTTACACACACACACATGTATATATACATATATATATATATATATATAATTTTATATTGCAGTTGAAGTTATTTAATACAAAATGTAGAAATACAAAATTTCCTCGTTGAAGATACACTTAATATTAAAATTAAACATGATATTAACGTTGAAAAAATGTAAAAAAAGTTGTGTAAAAATTGTCAAAACGCGCACACATACAAACATAGATTGAGAGAGAGTAACGTTTCGGGTCATATTTCTGCTTTTTGAAAGTACGCAGTGTGCTAAAATTGAGCTTGGTATAATGCTGCTCATACCCTTCCGATTTTATTTCTTGCTCAATGTTCAGGTTAAAATAAAACTTTTCTATTTCTCTCTCCCTGTCATCCTTTCTCTATCTCGTTCTATTAGTAGCGTAAATTCTGGAAAATTCTTCGAGCTATCCGGGACGTGTTCAAGCGCTGAAACTACCCCTCTCGTCTTTGATCTTCGCCATCAACGTACTGGCTCTAAAAAGTTGCTTTCAATTATTTTATCACGGCGAACTGGGCGTTTTTCACTGAAACGTCCATATTAATCGCTGAAAACGTTCTAGAAGCTGTAACCTACTTTCTCATCTTGCTGTATGAGTTATTCCGATTTGATAACAAGTAATTTTAAACTTTACCTCTTCATCCGTAAACTTGTTTTTATACGCACGTACTGCACCAATTATATTTCTCGCTGTATGTTCGTGTTAAAATAAAACTTTCCTATCCTACTCTGTCTCCTTGTGGTACTTTCTCTATCTCTTTCTATTAACGTAAATTCTGGAAAGTTCTTCGAGCTATCCAGGGCGTGTTTAAGCGCTGAAACTACCCCTCACGTCTTTGATCTTCGCCATTGTCATTCTACGAGCTAAACGTTCTAGAAGCTGTAACCTACTTTCTCATCTTGCTATACGAGTTATTCCGATTCTAACACGAGTAAGTCTCAATTTTACCTCTTCATACATAAACTTGTTTTTATACGCACGTACTGCACCAATTTTTTCTCTCGCTGTATGTTCAGGTTAAAATAAAACTTTCCTCTCCCACTTTGTCACCCTGTGGTCCTTTCTCTATCTCGTTCTATTAGTAGCGTAAATTCTGAAAAGTTCTTCGAGCTATCCGGGGCGTGTTCAAGCGCTGAAATTACCCCTCTTGTCTTTGATCTTCGTCATGTACGTAATATTCTAGAAAGTTGCTTTCTATTATTTTATCACGGCGAACTGGGCGTTTTTCAGTGAAAAATCGATATTAATCGCTGAAAACGTTGTAGAAGCTGTAACCTACTTTCTCATCTTGGTATAGGAGTTATTCCGATTTTAAAACTAGTAATTCTCAATTTTGCCTGTACATCCATAAACTTGTTTTTATACGCACGTTATATATATATATATATGTCTGTATGTGTATCACACATACATACATATACTTATATATCGACAATAATTTATCACTTCTTTAAAATTCGTAATCTTTTTATAAACGATAAATACCATGTATAATAAATAATGCCGTATTTTGGATTTTTACAAAGTATAAAACAAAGATAAATTTTTTAATTGTATTATTATTTCTGATGTCAATAAAAATAAAATTCTTAAAAGATTTATTACGAGTTTTGCGTATGTTTTGAATCTGTGTTGTTGTTATAAAAATAATGATAATGATTTTGGTGCGTATAATGCTACGATACGTGAATGTATACTTTTACAAATGAATAGTAATTTTTAAAATATTAATATACTTAACAACGCGACTTTACGTACATTTTAAATTATTCTAATTATATATATATATCCCCCTTGGGGGCACTTGTACTTGTACAGGTGCTCTCAAGGATCCGGAGCTGCAACCGGAACGGGGTGCGTCCACAGGTGGCGGATAGTGGAACGGCCTACAGATATGTAGGTTAGCTGCGAATAAGACGTCAGTTGAATAAGCAGTCGCAGACCAACAGCGGCTACTGGTGGAAAGCCTCAAGTAGGTGATTTCAGTAGCGACAGGGCAAGGAGACACGAGGATGCAGATGGGCAGCTTGAGGACCTGCTCATTAAAAGTCTGCAAAATCCTGTGACTCTCTCTCCCTCGGCGAGTTAAGGTCGCCGTAAAAATCTGAAATTTGTTACCTCCTCAGTAACAAACCACTGCCTTGTGGTTAGGGTATTGACCCAAAGGCTAGGGTGTCACCCCGAAATAGTGACATATTTTCTTCCTCTTTCCCCCTTCCTCCCTTTCTTCTTTCCGGCCTTTTGTTTCCTTTAATGTCTTTTCTTCCTTTTTCTTTAAATCCCTTTCTCCTTTTAAACTGCCTACGAGAAATCGTGCTGTTCTGGACATACCGGTCGTCTTGGATTTCTTTGCCACTGGAAAACTATGATCAGAATGGGCATGGCGGCATGGCTGTTGTTTTGCGCTCCAACTACCATGTTCCTATATGCGCCGCTACCCCTTCACAATTATCTTAGTTTTATTAACATATAAATATAGAAGTACAGCAAATGGAAAAAAATGCTGAATCCACGGGACAGTCTTTAACCAATCTGTCAGGCAGTGGACGGTCTTCTGTGGCAACACAGGATGACTCGAGTCCTCACGCGTCTACTGGGCACGTCACTCTTCAGGAGAGAACACATTTGCGATTTATTAATAAAAAAGTTTCCGCAAAACACCACGGACGAAAATGGAACTTTGCAGCATGGAATGTTAGAACTCTTCAAGACAACAAGGAGCTACCAATCAGAAGATCAGCAATTATACTGCAAGAGTTAAAAAGATACAAAATAGATGTCGCAGCTTTGAGTGAAACCAGACTGGCTGGCGAAGGAAAGGTAACTGAAGATGTATCGGGATATACATTGTACTGGAAAGGAGTTGATATTGGCAGAAAATACGAACGAGGAGTAGGAATAGCCATCAGTACGAAACTAAATACTTACATAACAGAAGAGCCTATTGGCATAAACGATCGTATCATGTATATGAAACTACGTTTTACAAATTTCCAGGAGATTACGGTCGTTAGTGTATATGCACCAACATTAAAAAGTACAGATGAAGAAAAAGAGCAGTTCTATGCAGAACTCTAAACAGTATTAAAGAAAACTTATACAAAAAGTAATATTATAATCCTAGGTGATTTTAATGCAAGAGTAGGTCAAAATGTACACCTTTGGAAAGGTGTGATCGACCAGCATGGAATAGGCAAGGAAAATGAAAATGGAGAACGTCTTTTGCAGTTTTGCGCTAGAAATGGTCTATTCATTACAAATACAAATTATAATTTGAAGGATATTCATAAAGGCACATGGGTGCATCCCAGGTCGAAAATGGCCCACATGATTGATTACGTAATAACTAAGAAAGAATGGAAAAATGATTCTCAAATTACAGGGCTTATGAGAGGTGCAGACGGTGATACAGACCACCTTATGCTGCGCTCACAATTTCGGTTTAGAAAGTGCTACTATTATCATACGAAGCAGCCAAATGCAAATAAATATAAAACTTATAACTTAACAACACTGAAAAATAAATCGGTTCTACGACATCTTAACACGGAACTTAAAAATACAGTCGAGGAAATGAAATGCCATGAAGATATGCCATCAGCCGAATACTGGAATGCAATTAAAGGAAAAATAAACACTACATGTAAGACCGTACTAGGATATAGGAAGAAAAGGCACAAGACTGGTTTGCTGATAAAAACGGGGAAATTAAGAACCTATTAGAAGAAAAAAAGCAGGCATTCATTAAATGGCAAGCGGACAAAACGAATAAAATTAAACACGATGCCTTTAAAATATCAACAGCTCGAGCACAAAGGGAAACTAGGAGACTACAAAACGAATAGTGGATAGAAAAATCGCATGAAATCCAGGTTTTAGATGATCGACACGATTCTCGTGGATTCTATGGTGCAATCAAAGCCGTCTATGGGCCAAAATATCAACGGAAAACAGCTGTCAAAGATAACTTGGGAAATTTAATTCTAAATCGGCAAAGTGTAATGAAAAGGTGGGAAGAATATTTTCATGATCTTTTAAACAATACTACTGATGTTAACATGAATTTGTTGCAAACTATATCTACAACAGATGAAAATAATTTTTTAGATGAGCCACCAACTATAGATGAAGTGAATGAAGCTGTAAAGAGCATGAAAAATAACAAATCTCCTAGGTTAGATGGCATACCAATAGAGATATATAAATCTAGAGGAAAAGATATTGTAGACTGTTTGCATGCTCTTTATAGTAAAATATGGGTCGAAAAAAAAATACCGCAGGATTTTAAAGAAGCGGCAATAATACCAATCTTTAAAAACAAAGGTGACAAAGCAGATTGCACTAACTATAGAGGTATAGCTCTTTTATGTACGGCAAGCAAAGTATTTAGTAAAATTTTATTAGGAAGACTTAAGACTCTAGTTGACCCACTGATACCAGAAAACCAACGTGGTTTTCGACAAAATCGGAGTGTGGTCGATATGATATTTTCACTACGGCAGATAATTGAAAAAAATAGAGAACAACCATCTATGCTATATATGGCATTCGTAGATGTTAAAAAAGCTTTCGATTCCGTAAATAGAGAAGCTTTATGGATGTGTCTTAAGGCAGTAGGCTGTCCGCCGAAAATACTATGTCTTCTTAAACAGCTACATGATCAAACTAAAGCAGCCATAATATGTGATGCAGGCTTAACTACATTTATAGACATAAACACTGGAGTTAAACAAGGCTGCATTTTAGCGCCTACGCTTTTTAACTTTTATATGGGTATGGTGCAAAAGGCCTTCATACAGCACGCAGCTAATATCGGTATTAAGATACGGTTCCGTTTTGATGGTGGTTTATATAATCTCACCAGATTTATTTCACATAAACGGACACAGACCTTCAAACTGACCAGCTTACAATATGCAGACGATTGTGTAATGATTGCAGATGAAGCTGACGAGCTGAAAGAAGCTATACAAATTTTAGAAAAGGTGTATAAGGACTTTGGATTAAGTATAAATTTCGATAAAACTGAAATCATACAAGTTTACGACGACGTGGTGTCCAATATAGAAATAAATGGAAACAAAGTCCGTTCGGTTGAAGCGTTTAAATACCTAGGTAGCGTGGTTAACAAAACCGCATCGCTGGATGATAAAATCTCATCAAGGTTAAAACAGGCAAACGCTGCTTATAGTAAGTTACAGCGAAGGGTTTTTGATAACAAAAATATATTATCCGATACTAAACTAGCTGTATATAAAGCAATTGTGATTTCAGTACTTCTATACGCGAGTGAAACATGACCGATAACGAAAAATCAGATTAAAAAATTAGCTACATGTCATCAGAGATTCTTACGTAGAATTCTTAAAATACACTGGACTGATCGAATAACAAACGAAGAAGTATTGGCCCGAGCAGATTGCCGCACAGTTGATGGAATGCTAGTCGGTAAACGCCTAAATTGGACGGGACATGTATACCTAGAAGAATGATGTATGGCGTTCTGGCAAATGGTAAACGTCCGCTCGGTAGACCACGGCTAAGATTCAAAGACGTAATCTCCGGAGACCAAAAAAGTTTAGGCATTCAACCATTAAAAGAAAAGTGGGAAAACATCGCCCATAACCGCACAGCATGGTCCGATCTAGTAGTAAAATCAATTAATATCAAACGTAAAAGAAGAAAGCCCTCAGTTAAGAAGAATATCACACAACAAAATGTAACGTGTCAATTATGTAACTTTAAAACAACGCACCGCATTGGATTACTTTCTCATATGCGACATAAACACCGATAATAGACTCATACTCGGTCACGAGTGAGCATAGATGATGATGATGACGATATATATATCACAACATTTTTCACGCGCTAGAGGCGGTGTTTTAATCAATGTCTATTCAACTCAGCTGTTCATCCGCGGTTAGTCGGTTAATGAATGTTATCTGGGTAAGTAAAAAAGGCTGGGAAAGACAATGGCAAACCATCCTGTTATTGGCTCGATGGGAAAAATCGTTTGGTCGGTTTCCTATCAATATTTATGTAAGACCATGAAACATCTGAAATAGGATAAGGAAAGAATATGGCAAAGCGAAAATTACATGATATATATATACAAGTTAGATTTTTTAAGAAATGGCCTATCTGCTATTGCGCAATTACCAATTTGAACCATTTAACAAAATAATGCGTACTAATGTAATATTTTGTTCGGGTAGGTTGTTTCGAAAGTTTTAGTCTAGCTGAAAGTAGTAGAAAAATTATTTTGTAACTGTTTACATCATTTCTCTTTTCAATATGAAATTGCGTTTTGCATGACGATTATTCAAAGAAGAAGAACATGTTTTATGATGTGCAGTTCCTACTGAAAAGTTTAAACCGAAAGAATTACGGCTTTTGTATAATAACATTTCGGACAGAAAAAAAAAATCATAAGGTTTCATGGATTATCCGTGAACATAAAGTCTTCCAAATTACGAAGAAAGAAAGAAATAAAAATGTATTTTATCAAATTGCAACGTGTACACACAAATATTTACATAGTAGAGTTCCGGCATGAGCCTAGACCACAGTATTAAAATTAAAATAACATCACTATAGTTTAAACGTAAGTATGATAAGCGTGGGAAAATTTTAAAAACCCGCAAAACAATTAAAATATATATATACATGAATATACATACAAACATATACGTATATGCATATACATATACACATACATACATATATATATAAACTTAAAAAATCATAAACTTAACGATACAAAGGCAAAAATTAAAACAAAAAAAAAAACAGAAAAAAAATCGAGGAGGAAAGAAAAAATAGAAAACAAAATAAAGTCGCTTCAAAATCGTATGAAAGACAAAACTTGTAAATAACTGAACTCGATATAATTGCGAATAATAAATTCTCTTCAGATGCGAAAAAAATCTTTCGCCTTTCACGAAGAAACAAAATGTCGCAAGAATGGAAACGGAATAAAACAGTTTTTGCATACGATAGTAAACAGTTAGCTAAAACGTTGGCAACCTTTTTTCGTTTATCGACTTTCACCATTGATAGTAAACAATTACAATACTGATATACGTAGGATTCGATATTCTTCATTTAAAAATTATATTTAAAAAAATCATCTGTGTCTCGTAGCACAGGGAACAATTAGACATTTAAACTAAATTCGGTACAGTTTTTTTTTTTTCAATTTTTACACGTGTGTGTATATATCAACGCACACATATATATATATATATATATATATATATATATATATATATATATATATATATATGAGGAAAAATACTTGGGCAAAGATCAAGAGGAAGGAAAAGATTCGAATATATAACATCAAACACTGGATTCAACAAAGTCAGGGAAGTAGTAGCTTGCAGCAAGATTCAGGAAAATATGAAAATACCAACATCCTTGATGCGCAACCTCCTTTGAAGGAGACGCAACGTGATGATGTGATGATATATATATACATGTGTATATAAGAATAAGCCTACCTATGTATATAAGTCGACGCGCACAACGACGCTACAAAACGTGGTTTGAAGAAGGGTGCTGGTAGCGCGGCATATTCGAGACACACCCAACGCAACAAAACGTGGTTTGATAGGCTGGTGTTGGTGTAATACACACACACACATATATATATATATATATATATATATATAAAACCGCCTGTTATTTCCGCTCACTTGTTTTGCGGGTTAACTACCCATATACAATGCGCCAATAGAAATTTCCGTTCAAACATCAGACAAACTTATAAATCAAATTTATTTATTCTCGTTAAGATGTTCGATATCTAGTACGACTTTTTTTAAAAATATATATAAAGCTTATACCTGTTATATAGTAGAAATCATGCACAAATTAATCGCAATTACACTCATACTCTCACCCTATTCTTTACACGTTTTTCGTCAACCTTTCACTCGTCGATGGATCTATACCATTTTACAATATGTACATGTAGTAAAGTATTATTACACAGATATACTGTAAATCTTTAATCTATTTGTGAGTTATAATATTCATTCATTAATACACTCTCACCCACACTGTTTCAGTGAATTATTTCACCTGAAAGGTCTTTCACCTTTCCCGAGCCAGTGTACCTCAACTTGGGACGGATCATCCCTTTATGTTTGTATGGTCGACCCGTTTCTTTTAATGACCTAGACAGCTTTCCAACTAGATGATCCGGTGGCTCAATTGAGGAGTTACGGAAGTGCGACTTGTCTGGTACTGGATGACATCATCTCGGGTGATGAGTTTGCGACCCTGTGCTGCCATACAGTGCAAACTTCATCTTCACTTTCAAGTGCGATCCTATAAAGGAAGCACACAGGAGATCTCGGCCGATTGACAGGTATCTTTCTGACGGAAGATATGTGTCCAGCTATCCTCCCAAACTTCGGCGAATAAATACAGTCCCGTTATATTTAGCACATCATGATCTGGTAACAGTTCGCTTAAAGGTTCTTTCTAATTTGTACACCTACGGTTGTTCAATAAGTTCAGACATTTTCTTTACAACTAATCTATTTTTCCATATAATATTTAAACGTTGATTCCCACGCTTATATCTCAATCTTGATTCCACTTGAGCAAAGTATATCATTCTCATTGTCTCCTGTCCTGCATAATTTCTTGATGTATATAATATCGGTATTATTGATTTCAATTTGTTTTCCACTTTTTGTATTTGTAAATTCCATTTCAAATGCCTGTCTATCGTTATACTTAGGATATTTATGTCCAGTTACCAGTTCTATTTTGTTACAACCCAATTTTGAATATCTATTATTTTCCGTCCAGGAATGTGTGCGCACTTATTAGTGCAAATGTTGATTTTAGGCTTATACGAATCATTATAACTCATTGGATTCGGCAGCACACATTTCTTTTTTGTCGTGCTAATGTAAAATTAAGGTTATGAGCCCATTTTCTTTAAATCCACAGTCACATATTTTTATTTTTCTAGTACTTCAATTTAACTGTAATTATAGCAATATCGTCCGCAAAAGCCAACACCTTACTGTTAGTCAACTTCTTTTGTAGTCTATTTGTGTACATGGTAAACACTACCTTGCGGTATTCCTATATATGCATTCATCTCGTATATATTATTTATACTACCGTTTTCCTGTCCTCCTGATAACTTTCAAACTGTACTTTAACACTACCTTTTTAAACCGATTTCTTGAATCCTACTAACAGCTTATCATAAACAACCATATCGAACGCTACTACTACTTACTATTATATGAAGCAATATTTCATCAACAAAACATTTACGTCGACTTTATCTAGCACAGTACGTACTAGCCTATCTTGCCTTATGGAATTATTTGGAGTAGAACTGCAGAACGGCATATTTTATCTGTTAAAAGTTTACAACGTGCGTTATTCAGGAATGTATTCAAGAACTTGGATTTGAAAAAACACATGTCGGGAAAATCGATAATCGGACTCTGTAAAGTTCATTCCTATTACGCGATAACAGATACTAAGCGATATAATGCAGCCTGGCAAGCGATGAAAGAAAAGCTGCAGGAAAAAAACGTAGACAAATCTATAACGACAAATGTCGCGATATATTTCGATACAAATGTAATGAAACTGCCGATAAATTTTACGAACCTCATATAAGCGTGAACTTATTCATTAATCTCCCCTTCCGAAAATATTGTGGACTGAACTTAATCGCATATCAGGAAGAAACACGGAAGATTTGGAATAGTGCGGGGAAAATAAGGGGGACTAAGCAGTGAAGTGGAATAAAAAATCAATTTTGTTTTGAAAAACTCAGAAACCGAACATTAAAAGACGATTGGGAGGTCGCAGTGTCGTCCAATAAGGCAAAATAATGAATTTGATAAGAATTTATAAAATTGTGCAGTAAATTGTTGTTTATACCTGAAAACACACGCGTAATAGTAATAATAATAATAATTATTATTATTATTATGCCACTCCAGCGAATTCTAGTTATCGTAATATTTCTCAGTATTTAATATAAGAGAACGTTGAAAGAATATATGTTAAGAAATAAATCATTTAATCCTAAATAAGTCTAAAACGTAATTTATAATATGGATGGTATTAACTATATCGAGTCAAGTATCTTGGCTTACATCTTGATCATAAGTTAACGTGGAGTCTACTGTTTTGACTTGTTTCATTTTCGTTCTAATGTGAATTTCCCGAGTTAGTCGTTTATCTAAGTGCATTCCTAGATATGTAACAGACTCAGCTTGAGAAACTGCTAGATTACCTAGGTAAAGTTCGTGCACGTTGTTAAGAAAAACTACAGTTTAAGTAAATGAATTTATAAAAATACTTTAAATAAATAATAAATAAAAAGTGTATTTTTACATTTAAAATAAGAAACAACAAATATCGTCTACACGTACCGAAATAGTGTAAAATTCTCCCCGTGTATCGCGATATATAAATATAAAAACAAAAGAAACGAAGCTTAAAGCAAATAAACTGCAGGAAAAACCACCACCAAAACCTGCATGAAATAAGTATATAATAAAATAAAATAATAACATAAAATATAGTATGCGATAACAGACGATCAGAGTAGCAATAAATAGGAGAATAAATAACTATATATACAAAATAAACTTAAACTTAAATAATAACTATATATCATCGGGAATGCCGGCTACTCATCATAATAATGTATGTTTAATTCTTTTATGTTTATATTTCTTATATTTTAATTGGAGACTAGTGCGAGTGTAGTCTCCTATATTGTTTATAATGGAATACTCACTTAGGGTACAATCATAAAAAAAAAATTTTTTGGTTTGCTGATTTATTACTTGATGCACGTATGGTAATTTCAAAGTTCTGTGCAAACGATCTATCCTAGCATAAAACGGAGCTTTAAGAATAATTCTGCAACATTTATTTTGCATGGCTTGCAATTTAGATAAGTTAGAGTGACTTGCGCAAGACCACACAGGACACGCGTACAACATTATCGGTCTTAAGATACATTTGTAGATAATTAGCTTATTTGCAGAATTAACGTAGCATTTCCTATTAAAGACTGGATATAATTTAAATAAAGAGGCTTGAGTTTTATTAACGGCGTGTTCGATATGTTTAGAAAAGGTAAGACCTTTATCTAGAATAACACCAAGATATTTGATCTGAGTCTTCCTTCTATGGGTATGTTATTAATTATTATAGGAGTTAGAGAATTTGGTCTTCTTTTTGTAAACAATATTGATTGTGTTTTATCAGTATTTATGTTAACCCGTAACTACAGACGTGCAAAATCAGTAACGTTATAACAGACGTGTGGTCATAATGACCCCTCTAGTATTAACCGCGTTGCTCTTTGAAAAAAAAAAATTTTTTTGATGTAAGGTTATTAACATATTTATACCAACTTTTTAAAATAAATCACATTAAAAATTATAGTTTTCTCTTTATTTAAAATAGTTTTTGTGAGATATTAATATATCACATGATTTTTACTTTTTTTTTTATAGACCTATATATTTTGGTGTCTAGACGGTAAAAATTATTATAAATAAGAAAATCTGGTGCTGTAACATCTTAAAATATACTAAAGTGAATGCTTAGAACCTAAAATAAACACAAAATATATGATCATTGAAAAATGTGCATAGGGTATATAATCAGAAATTTTTATACTTCGCAATCTTTACAAATACGTTTTGTACACTCCATACAAATTGGAATTTTGCAAATAACACAGCAGTGAGATGTTTTTCTTCTTTTAAATTCCATTAAATCTATATCACGAGTATCACTTTTATTTATATTTTTATATTTCGATCTCCTTTTTGCTAAACGTTTATTAGACCACTGAAGAATGGGTGTAATGACTTTGTCATCAAACAGAAGGTTCCATATTTCTTCGGGATCTGCTTTTGGTCCACTAATTTTCAATCCCGGACACTTGATTACAATATTATGTTGTAAAGTTCTTGTATTTTTTGCATATGGGGGCATTTTAGACCACTTAAAACGATTTTTCCCATAAAAATAGTTTCCTTTATCAGAGAGAGCAGGTTCTTCATCACTGCATTTTACCTCCTGTTCTTCCATACTTTCATGGAATTCTATTTCTGACTCACTGTTGTGCTCACTTGCAATATATTCGTCATTCAAATCTAAATCGCTAACTTCTGAATCCGACTCTTCTATCCACTTTCTCACTGATTCTTCATAATCATCATCACCATATCTTACCATTTTTGAAGGACCAGGTTGGTTACTTGAACTCATTGTAAGCTCTAAAAAATAACAAATTTCATTTAGACAATGCTTCTCTTTAACCGCACAGAAAATTTGAAGCTTGGTTATAAAACTATTTGTGTTTGTACAAATAAATTTAAAATAATAACGTGAATACAGACCTGGGGTATTTTTGACTCCGAAAAAATTTTAAAATCAAATGGTAACCCTATTAACGCCCGAAACAACATAACCTTCCACATGCACACTTATAACTAAGCAATAGAAAGGTACTGAGACTCTTAGCCGTATATGTGGTAGGCGTGGGTAGAAATAAAGAATTTAATATGGCCAGTGGTCAGAATGACTCCACGTCTGTGGTTACGGGTTAATTTTCCATTTATTGAAGTATGATCTTAATTTCTCAGATCCTATGCTTAGCCTTCTTTGAATAGTATCTGTACGATACGACGTACAATATATAGCCGTATCATCCGCATACAACGCCATCTGAAGGTGTTTATCCATGGGAATGTCATTAATAAATAAGAGAAAAAGATAGGGTCCAAGTATACTCCCTTGAGGTACTCCAGCTAGTATAGACCTTTCCAAAGAGTTACAATCATTTATTTTTACCATAAATTTCCTATCTGTTAAATAATCTTTAATAAGTCTAACGATATAATTAGGAAAAATACTTTAAATAAGTAATGGTACAAATCTTCTTTTTCTTGTGCTGCTTAATCTTTTGATTGATAGTCAAGCAGAAAATCGTAACACCCTTTTCCAATACTCGGTACGTCTCTATACTTGTATGTTCTATTATTGGGGTGATGAATTTTCGACGTAGTCTTTCTCTCGTTACCTTACCATTTATCGGTCCTTCTATTATTATTGTCAGATATCCGTTATTTCTTAATATGTGTGCTATTCAACCACATTCCTTGTCTCTTACGATATTCGTAGACATAAGTAACAAGAAAAAAATTTAAGTTTTCAAAATTTTATGAGCTGTACTCGGTGTTGGGCCCAAAATTTCAAAATTCCTCATAGAGGGGATTTTCAATTACATATTAAATTACAGATATGTACAAAATTTCATCCAAATCGTTAGATCCGTTTTGAAGATAGTTGAGTGTATATATATATATATATATATATATACATACATATATATTTATATATATATATATATTATATATATATATATATAATATATATATATTATATATATATATATATATATACCAAGAGCGGCTACTGGTGGAAAGCCTCAGGCAGGTGATTCTAGTAGTGACAGGGTAAGAGACACGAGGATGCAGATGGATAGATTGAGGAACTGGCCATAAAAATTTGCATGAATCTTATGACTGTCTCTCCCTCGTCGGGTTAAGGTCGCCGTAAAAACCTTACAACTGTGTTATCTTCTCAGTAACAAACCGCCACCTTACGATTCGGGTCTTTACCCAAAAAAATATATATATATATAAAATAATTGTTCGTTTAATAAGGTATTTTTCAATCTGAAAATATATTGAAGAACGCAGTTTTGTTGGTAATTTAACCGCGAAAGTCTGCAAAAATACACACCGTATATATATATATATATATACATATATTAATGTCACTTTTTTTTTAAAGCGGGAGGGAAAAATTTTTTAAAAGACGCTGATATTTTTACAAAAAAAAAATATTTTTTTTGAGCACCTACGTCTGGCACGTGCTGCTGTATATCAATTTCAATTGGATTATTTTTTCAGTTTTTGATTTTTAAACTTTTTCCACTTTTTTTTTTACATAGAAAACTTTTGATTTTCTTTTTAATACTGCTGCATGTGGGGCAATCCAGATCGCGGGTAGTTATGAACTCGGTTAACGTCTTTCAGTTTAAAGGGAAATATGTGACAACATTGAAAAAAGAATATATTTATAATAGAAAAATCCGTGTTATATATATAAAGACACTGAAAATGTTTTTTCGGTTGTGAACAATTTTTCCAGATCCAGCTGTTAGGATTATTTTTTTCTCAAAATAACTTTCTTCGAGTTTAATTCTATCGATAAAATGAATAAGATGGCAATGATTATATAATTCGCGCAACGACAATACTGTTAGCTTACTTTCTAATGTCATCCGTACGCGTTGATTTAATGATAAATTTTATTTCGACTTTTCATGAAGTGTCTTAAACGCAGTTAGATTAGTCTTGATAGTCAGTCCGCTTGCCGGATTTAAATGTTCCTTATCGATTTAGAACTGTCTGAGCATTAATGATGTCTAAATATTTCGAGTCAGTTCAATATGTAAAGTTACTGTAAAGTTGTATTTTAATTTCCAGAGAACCAACGATACGGATACTAAGGCGGATAAACGGATTAACAAAAAAAAAAAAAAAAAAGGGAAAATGCGTCGAACGGGAATTCTCTTTATATATTATTACGAGCTACGGTACGTCGAGGTACGTATCCGAATACCTAGACCTTAAACGAGAAATTTTTCAGTCTTCTTATAACATGAGTAAAGCAGATAAGTACAAGATGGGACCGTTTAAAACACAAGTGAAGAAAATAGAAAAAGAAATAAACATTTAAAACGCGAGTGAAAAAAATTATAGTAAATTTAAAAATTTATTTTACATCGCAAAAGTTTTGAAAGTGCCTTGAATACCTCGGCAAAAGTTTACTCTTCGAAGAACGTTGGACTCTGCGCTGATTTCCCGGTGTATGCGCTGTGGATGGACGTTTCTTATCTTTGTTGATTATACTACCTGTTTCACGAAATTTTTCTTTAAAAACGTGTAGAACGAAGTGGCAAAAATACTTTGCTGGATGACGTGCATCACACTTGACCTCAGAACAAACAATTGAATTTGAATGACAGCTGCGTATCACACCGAGAGATCGTCACCTGTGACAGTATTCGTGGTAGTCATAGAAATGCGCCGAGGTCATTAACTAATCACTGCAGCTGTTCCGGAGTCATAAATATAGTTATATACATTTTCACTTGGGAGATAAATGGCTCACCTTGTATTCCCGCATTGGCTTTACACACAAATGACGTCGATATTTAGTTATCGCAATCGAAAAATTATATTTCGGCGAATTAGTACTATTTTTCAATTTTACAGTTTAGCGCAAAATCTAGAAGTCGAATTATGTACACGTCCCAGTTCGGTTATATACTGAAGTTTTTTTTCGTTTTTTTTTGCCAATACATTCTTAAGAAGGAAAGAAAAATTAGTGATCTATATGATGAACTTTGAATGCTAACGAAATTTTCTATTTTCAAATAAATTTGATCGACGTAGTTAAAAATATTCATATAACACGCTAAAAATTGTTCACACTTATCTACAAAATACACAAAATATTAATTTATCAAGAGAACTAATGTTAGATTAATTTAGAATTTTCAAAGGTATATAATTAATATGTGCACGTAGAAAATGGTTTCGAAATCTATAAGAAGATTTTAACTGTTTTTCTAGATTTCCGCTCGTGAAACTGTTTGGCGCCAGGAATTATTTGAACTGGCTTTTATTATTCCACGCTTTAGAATCTTCGAACTTGTAAATAGCACGGTGTTGGATAGGTATTTCCTTGTTTTCGTAGGTGTAAATAGCAGCCACTGGCTCCGATTGAATCATGCCCTTCCTCGAGGATCAATATTGGCATTGCTATTTTTCAATATCTACTTTTGTGATATCTCTGAAATATCTAGTAAAAAGTTCGAAGTATGCAGACGACATATAGATTCGTTCGAGAGAAGGACGTGCAGAATTGCATATTAACTATGTAAAAAGATCCAACACAAACAAGTGAATATACTTCCATTAATGGAAATTACAGTCAACATTTTTCCACCTTAACAGCCGGATGGCGAAAATTAGACCTATAGTGAAAATATCCGGGCGCGATATTAGACCGCACCCTATCATATAACGAGCATCTAAGTCGTTTATCCCAAAAGTTAAAAACGCCTATAATCTCATTAGAAGATTTTTTAGTTAACGCGCAAGCGGAAGAATACTCACAATGTCTGCCCTGTCGTTTCTATACTCAACAGCTGAACAACGTTCATCAGTCCGGCTAAAAAAAAAGTAATGTAACGTTAAATGAAGCCTCCGCATTACATCGGTAATGCTCGGGTCTACGTTAAATATAACAGTACTAGCTGAAATAGCTTCATCTGGTGTTAGTTGGGAGGTGGCTTTTTTATTTTTAATAAATCTAACATTTAGCTGGGGCAATCTCTGAAGGGATAAAGTCCGCACCATCAAGACTTGAATCCCGAAAATCACCTCGAACATTAGACGAATTATCATCGAAAGAATCTAGAATGTACAAAAAATCACCACTTATTAATCGATCTAAGAAAGGAAGTTCCCGGAATGAACTTGCTCGGAAAAGAATGGAAGAACTTTAATAGAATTATAAATCTGGACGGGGACGATGCGGTTATTTAATGCAGAAACCGGGTATGATGACGTCATACAAATGCTGAAATCCTGAACAGACAGTGCAACATATACCGGATGACTGTAACGAATTTGCATATTCGTATTTAACGTTAGAAGATATTAATTATTTAAGATACGCAGCCATAGACTGGTTAATAGAATTTGAAAGAAGATTCGATAATAACAATCGCCTATTGTTATCATTGTCACATTTCTCTATAACCGACGATTAGGCCATACAGAAGAAAAAATTATTTTAAATTAGCGTTCGAAAACCGAAATTCCATTTTGGTGTTATTATTTATTTACTTATTGTGCGATAAAGTTAAATCATTTACTAGTCTATCTAGAATAGATTACGGTGTATATTTACTTTCAAGCCTCTCGAGTCATCATTGTGTATACCTTATATATACGAAACATATCTCGAAGATGAACGTACCTATCAAAATAGCCCAAGGTAGTATTCTAGATCCCTGCCGCTTTTTAATATAATTAATGATTTACCAGTCATTAAACATATGTATATATATATATATATATATATATATATATATATTTGTTTGCAGATAATAGAGCTCTATTAGTAAACTCTTATTATAGGGTTGTTGATGGTATCGCAATAGATTATCAGCAGCCCTAAATAAATTAACGAAGTATTTTAACAAGTAGAAAATCGAAGTAAACGGAGCCAAAACAGTAGCTCCTTTTTTTAACCGGGCGTAGACCATTTATAAATAAATGTATAATAACCAGTGGTATACAATTGAATAAAGGCGTATTAAATTTTTAGACACGATGTTTGATAATAAACTAAATTTTTCAACCCGTATTAATTTCACAAGTAACAAACCTATACAGAGAACTTGTGCACTTTTTCCGATATTCAATAGAAAATCATACTTATCGATTAAAAACATACTTGTTATTTATATAAATCTGTTATTCTACCTAGATTGTTATATGCTGCTCCTATATAGTGTTCTACCAGCAGGACAAATATACTGAAATTACAAAAAATACAAAATCACTGTTTAAGGATAATACTAAATAAATCAAGATGTACTCGGATATCTTCAATGCGTAATATCTTAATCCCTACATTCAAGAAGAGATTTTAACATCTAAACAATTTTACGAAACGTGTAAATTATCAGATATACCAGTCGTAGATAACATAGGCGATTGCGATTATGAGTTTTTAAGACTTTAGGTATAAAAAGTGCAAACACGGGCGACTAAATACTCATCATTTGACGAATCTCTTATTCACGATTACATGCTAAGTAATTTATGCTCACGTGTATATATTATATGTGTGAAAACACGTGTATGCGTATATATATATAGTTGTATATGTTTTATAATATATATGTATATTGTATATTTGTTTTATGAACATGTTATTTATATAATGAAATCAATCGCGTAGGTTTTTGGGTTTTTTGTAATTTTTTTCCTCTATTATATATTATTATATAATTTCTAATTCTATGTTCTTATTACGATAATAGTACGACTTGTAACATTCGATTGTTTTTCGTTCGTTGCAACTAATCTTCGCGGCGTTATAATAATCGCTTATCTTCTCGGCTAAGATCGTTTCATTTACTAGTTAGATAACATTATTAAAACGGCACGTGACGTTGTTCAACATGACGAGCACTCAGCCAACGTATAGTGTATCATTCAAACTGAAATCTTTCCTACTCGCGATCAAGCAATTATTTTACATGCTGTAGACAACATTAAATTCGTAGATTTCTCAGTGAAATTATCCATCCATCTAATATTATTTTCTCCTCTCGAATATCGAACAATCGTATTTGTGTATATTTAAAATCGAAAGAAATTCCTCATAACCTCTCCGGTTAATAATTTACTCGTTCGTGTCGGTAAGTTAATTAATTCATCTAAACGACTGGTCATTTCAAATGTTCCCCCGCATATTTCCATATTATAATTGAAAAAGCTCTAATTTTGTCTAATTATAATTTAACCTCTCCAATCTCTTTTATTAAAGCTGTACTTAATGATAATGATTTTAAACATATTAAAAGTTTTAGACGTCAGATGTACATACAACCGACTAATGGATGATATGGACAATGTCCCTGAATCATAGAATATTCTTATCTACAGATGAGCGGTGGTGTAGCTCATGTAAAGATCATTCTAATAACAACTGCCCAGAAAGAGGGAAAAGAGAACAAATGGAAGCGGTTGAACTTAAACCCATTGGCTGCAATAAGTCAAGAAAGCAAGTTTAGTAACCGAAAGCCTTTCCAACTCTGATATAAGCACGAGTAACGATGTATATCAAAGTCCGACTGATCAGACTACTTTCAGCGACGTAAAAACAATAAAACCAAACAAGCCCTCGACTTTAGAAGAAACTCAATCAAACCCGACTGATCCAATATTATTAAATAGCAAAAGCTATAAACGCAATTTATCTGAGAACTCTACATCTTCCTCAAGTAGTGTTCTGTACAATAATGAATCTCATGAGAAGTTTTATTTCATTAAACATAACAAGGGGTTCATAAAGTTAAGTACCCCTTATATACCCTAACAGTTAACTTATATAGTATTACTAAATCTAGAAAATTAACGAGACAAATGTTAGGCTACAGGAAAAAACAAACAAAAAACCCTGCAAGAAAATAAATAAAATATGGTAAAATAAAAACAAAAATATATGAAGTACATATTGTACATACACACGCACACATACAATATGAACTACGTAAAATAAATAATTGACGTAGAATTAAATGAGTAACCTATGCTTAATTACAACAACAACAACAACAACGTATATTTCAGCATAATTTACAGTGAGTATACACAAACCAAAAATTTTAAATAATAATTACGTAACGCCCAGGATGGCTCGCCGTACATCAGAAATAATACAAAAACCCGTAATAAATAAAATAAGTAATTATACTTATACTTATAATGACAGAAAAAAATAATTGAAAAAAAACTGTACAGCAAAAAACAAAAAATTAAGATAGTAATAATAAAACAAAAGAAAAAACACGTTAGACATTAAAAAATCAATAAAGAAGGAATATTAATTTCTAAAATAATCGCCATATAACGTTACAATAGGTTATGTTTGAGCCTCCTATGTTTATACTATACATAAATTGGAGTTAATCGTAATTACCGATGGTAGAAATTAAACTATTATCGTGGACTAAGCAATCATCGCAGAACTTACGCGTTAAATTTAAGATATGGTCCTTAATATAAGGCATGTTTAAGGTAGCATGCATGTCAACGATTTTGTGGTATCTAGGGACATTTAGCACACATCTGAGATACCTATTTTGAAATACTTGTAACTTATTAAAATTTGTATTTGAAATAAAACTCCCGTACGTCATTATGGGACGTATAAGTGTTTTATACAGAATTAATTTATTATTTACATTAAGAAATGATTTTCTGTTGATTAATGGATATATGGCAGATATACTCCTGCTAGCTTTCAAGGTAGTATGACTGACATGTTCAGAAAAATTTAGTCTGTTATCCAAGACTACCCCGAGGTATCGAACATGTTTTGACCAACTCACAGAGGTAGAGTTGACCTTAACTTCAGCAGGTAACGTGGGACGCCTGCGGGTGAAAAATATAGCCTCCGTTTTATCACAATTAATATCAATTTGCCATTTTTTATAATAACGAAAGACGCAATTTATTCCTGACTGTAATTTATTAGTAATTGCTTTAAGTATATAAGAAGTACAGAAAAGAGCTGTATCGTCTGCATAAAGAGCAGTCTGAATATTAGGTAGGTTTGGGAAATCAGATAAAAACAAAGTAAACAGAAAGGGACCCAGAATACTACCTTGGGGGACCCCCGCTGAGCACGTTTACATAGTAGACCTTGAATCAGATGGTAACGTAAAATAGTCTGTTTGCTAAATAGCTGCTAATAACGTTGATTACATAACGAAGAAACTGATATTTTATCATTTTGTAAATAATACCTTTATGCCAAGTAGTATCGAAAGCCTTCGCAACATCTAGGAGAACTATACCAGTATGTTTATTACGATTAAAATTATGTGTGATTAACTCGGTGATTCGTACTACTTGCTGGATGGTGGAATAACCTGGACGAAAGCCAAACTGTGTATTAGGAATGATTTTTTGGTTATCTGCATGAAGTCTTAAACGGGATAGTATAATTTTTTCCGCTATTTTGCTTAGATTGCTCAATAAACTAATAGGACGTATGTTACTTGCACATGAGGCATCCTTTCCGGGTTTGGGAAGAGCAATAATTTTGGCTATCTTCCAACTGTTTGGATAATAACCGAATCTAAAGATAGCATTAATTAAATTTGTAAGTTCAATAATAGCTTTTAGCGGCAATTTCTTAATAATGGGAGTAGAAATATTGTCATCCTCTGACGAACCTTTTACTTTTATAGCTTTAATATTGCTAAGGACTTCACTTGGGGTGACAAGAAGGAAAATATTGGGCAGTAGATTGGCATTGAGGAATTTTTTAACAGCTGAATGAATTTTTCTCACTTGATAGCCAGATACAAAATTAGAATTACGATTATGAACTTTGGAATACTCTGATGCTAAAAACTCAGCTTTCGCTTCATTTTTTTAAACATAGTTATTAAAGTGTGAATCGTAGAGTGGTGGAAGAGCTGTATGCTGTCTCTCGTGTATTGTCTGCAAACTTTCCATAGCCGACTATCATTAGGCTCAAGCTTAGAGAAAGTTGAATTGAAATTGTAATTTTTAAATTTACGCAAAAAGAAAACTAACCAATTTATTAATAAAATTAAACATGTTTTTCAAATGTTTGTACCTAGTATAACGCATGGTGAGGCTTAGCATATCGTAATCGCCTATGAAATTAATTGAATTATTTCGATGTATTCTACACATGTCGTAAAATTTTTTAAATAATTTATTAATATAAGAGAGGTTTAATTCTGAGTGCATATCAGAGATTTTTGTATACCTGTGACGAATCAGTATAATTCTGCAACAGTAATTTTGAGTCAGTTGTAATTTTTTAAGTGTACTGTCTGAAACACATAGCCAAACAATGCGTAGTTTAAGCCGGACCGAATAATATGTGTATATAATAATTTCTTATTAACGACAGATAAATGCGATCGTCGATTAACGATTAAGAATACGGATTGCTCTATTATCAATTATATAATTCATATTATTATTAAAGGATAGACAAGAATTCAGAATGACACCAAAATATCGAACTTGGTTTCGCCACTGAATACTTTTACCATCGATGTTAATTTCCACTGAAGGTAATTGTCGTCGCCTGTACTTTACGCTTAAAATTTGTTACAGAAGTGCCTAAATAATTTACACGAGTGGAGTAGAACTACTGGTTTAGAGTTCTCCCCCCAAAAGACGAAGTACATGGTATTCACAAAAAAAAACGAAGCAACCAATCTCACCAACAGCTAACCCCCAGTATCTTAGCGGTACTCCGCCTCTCTGCTACCGAAGAAAAATACTTGCTATCGAGTATGCAATGAAGGTAGCTAGTCTTCAGCAGCATTCAAATCGCATCCACCTACAAAATCTGCTACTACAACTCCAAAATCCATTAAAGATGCTATGCAATACCTTGTGTAGAATACCTGTGATTTTACCGCCTTGGAGCTAATTCAGTCCGAATATCTGTTTGGATTTATTTTCAGCAGATGTTAAAATGAAACCGATAGTGGAAATCCATAGGAAGCTTATGATTGTCTTGCAACAGCAACCCAACGCAGTCGTTTGCTTCACCGACGCTCTAAATCATCACAATATGTCGGAGGTGCCTTCTCAATCGGAAGCATGATCTATTCCTTCAGTTTACCGACCATGTTATCAGTCCTAGCGGCTGAGATGATAGGCTTCAGTGTCTGCTACGAATTTCGGAATTATACCTGCTGACCTGTATGTTATACTGACCGACTCAGCTTTGGCGTTACAGTGCATCGAAGCGAGAAATTCTACTTTGTCTATGGTAGACCAAATAACAGTGCTCACAAATTTAGTGAACGTAATACCGGCATCACTTTCGTCTGGATTCCAAGTCATCGAAGGATAATAGGCCACGATGAGGTACACCGTGCTGCACAAGGACCTACCCAAGTTTACCTTCCGACAGTAGTGGGAGAAGACAACGCAAAATAGTGGAATCGGTCCTTTCATTTTTGGCCGAGTATACTTGGAAATATAAAGAAGGATTTAACAACCTGGCTATCAAAAATTTGGTAAAATTTATTCACCGAGGTTGGAAACAGCTGTCAATGGAGTGTATATTGGTCACACGCTGAGTACGCACTCCTATCTACTGAGTGCCCAACCAACACCAATATGCGAATTGTGCTGTTCTCCATTAACAGTTTACAATATCATGGTTATCTGCCAGAAATTTACTCAATATCGGTGCAATCAGCTGAAGAACAATGTACCGGATGTAAACAACCTCCACCTCACCAACTTCATAATAAATTCTAAACTGTGTAATCATCTCTAATTAATTCATATTTCCAGTAATAGCCTTAATAACTACTCGTTAAAAAAAATTATTATTTTAAGCACTAATATTAAGGAGTGTGTTTACCCTGTTGTAAATATGTTTATTATGAACTTCCGTCTTCTATCAAAATAGAATTAACTGTGTTCTACTTAGAAGAACTGCTTCGTCATGGATCGCTAATTATTACATCTAAAACTAAGATTACAATAATCCTGTCCGGAGTAATTATTTTATTTATTCAGGATTTTTTATTACCGTCAATGTAGGTTACTTATATGAGATAAAAAGATGAATTGCTTTAGGCAAGATCGTAATAATTAATATTACATTAGACGCTAATAAAAACATTTCAATTTTCCCAATTGTGTTACAGACGTGAACGATTAAAGCGACTGATAAACAACTTATCGACGCATTTGAAATATGGATACGGCGACGAATGCTGCATATATCGTGGACTGAACAAATCTCTCTGAATACCGACAGAAGTAACAGAATTAACGTATTCACAACATTTTTTTTTTTTTTGAATATTGTATAAAAGGAGAAAATCTAGAAAAAATATTACCGCTCGGTCGGAGTGTCAAGAAGAAAATGGCAGAGTTCGCCTACCGGTTAGGATGGCTTGCGGAATCAATTTCTAACGTTAGCAACTGCAATCACTAGTCGGAATATGTATCGAGATCACTGGTTGGGTCATGACCGTTAGAATTGACCGAATAGAAAATGGATAGGGTTAAACGAGAACTCGATTTAATAATCGAAATTAAATTTAAAAGACGTTCTAGTTTTTAAATTATCGATTCCGTCAAGCAGATATCTAAAGATCGGAATAGTCGTGACGGAATTTAATTACTGTACGTTTGTCGATCCGTAAACGATATCACCGCGTGGTGTGACGACTTCGTGCGTTCTAATTTCATCTTTTCCGTAAACTCCAGTTAGGTATGCGGATTGTAGGCCTTGACACTCAAAATGGCCGCAGTTGATTACGTGCGAAACCATGACTGAATATTAATTTCCATTTCGGTATTTTTCTCTATAACGGATGTTCCAGAAGGTGTTGTTGATTTTTATCATTGGGATAAGATTTCGAAAACGTTACTGATGCTACCGAATACATCGCAATCGAGTGAAATGTCTATAGTCGATTGTCGTTAAAATATTTATCCCGACTAATTTTCTTTTTTAAATTAAACGCCTAAATTAAAAAAAAATAAAAAAAAAACGATTTTCATTTCGCTGTTGAAAAAGAAACAATAAAAATATTGAAATATTTCTATTTTCATCAGACATTTACTAAATTGAAAGAGTACATGGAGCGTTCTTCGAGTAGTATTTTTGTTTTAATAATATACGGTGCACTTGCGATAGACGAAATTTCTATCCTTATTTTACATTTTTTAATCGATTTTTTTGACGGAAAATTACAATTTTAAAGAATTAAAGAAAATGACTTGAAAATACAATATCGTTTCTTAGATGATTGTAGATAATTTTTAACGTATTTATAATAAAGTGTAACATTTAAACGTTCTCTTATTACGAAAGATTATTCTCCATTAAAAGTTCATCTACCATATGGCAACACTGTCGCTGAAAGGGTTAAATACACCGCGTTTATAGTTTTTTGTTATATTTCGTTAGTAACTCTTTCAGCATACATGAAATTTTAACCAAAAAAAATTAGTAAATTTATACACGCGGATTGTTATACAACACTGCTTTTTATACGACTCCGGACGATTGTCAACATATAAATATTATTAGAACGGAGACATTTCACGGTTAAAAATATATAATCGTGTTAGTGTTAAAATTTTATGTTCCATATATATTTTTGTAATTTCGAATATATCTTTGCTTTATAGAAAAAAAAATTTGTCTTGGGTGTAATTTTTGAAAAATTCAAATATTTCCTTTCCTAAAAAAACGGATAATCCAACGCTTCGATATCGTACATTCTTACTTAATTATGTAATATAGAAAACGACTCGAACAGCGCGTTAAATTGTCCAGCGTGTACCTTTACATTGTTCACCGAATGATGTGGATGATAGCAAGCGTTTATTATTCGAGTGTCCCTCCTTCTCTGCAGATTAGCCAACGAAATATCTATTATACCTTTCTCGTTTCTTTTAATAATCGCATAGAACTTCTTCAGTTCGCTGAGAAGGACCCCGCACGCGTCTTAAATTTTTAATTAGTTCAGTTTATTAATTTCAAAAGAAGAACTCAACTGTGAATCCAAGAAGAGTTCTAGAGTTGCAGCGTGGACTCTTTAAATAATAACAAAAAAAAAAACATATTTATAATTTAAATTCCTTTTATTATTCGTGATTCTTTATTTATTATTCGCTTACTAACTATTTTCATTTGTACTCGCTATTTTCTTCGTAATGTTTTTTTTTTTCACAACAAAGGTACCTCACACACAAATTGTTTATTTTGTAATTTTTACTTTTTATTAATTAATTAATTAATTAATTAATTAATTAATATTTAGATTAATTTTTCTTTTTCACTATAACGCCGTACGTTGCTCTTTTATAAAACATTTTATACGAAATAAATTTGCCGCACCGAGTAAGTTTAGATTGGAGAACCATTTTTAAAAAAATAAATAAAACGTTAAAATATTTTTAGGATTGAAACATTCCACGTCGATAAAATGAATCATACTTTAAATCTTGTAACATTTAAAATTTATGCTCGCCACAGTATACGTGACTAAAATGGATTAAAAATAATAATAATTTCGGGACGATTATCTATAAATTTCGATGGAACGATAAAAAAAAAAATGATCTAATATAATTTCGCCGGATAAATCGGAAATCGTCGTTTTAACGAATTTCTCGCATATTAGTCCATTCGTATTATATTTTCATTTCCAATCGAAGAAGAACATTTGTTATCCTTCCGACACATTCGAATCTTATCCATTCCAATTTTCTTTAAGGGACGGATACTCCCCTCTGTCCCTTTTTTTGAATGATACAACTGCTTATTCCCTACGTACGAACAGGGGGTATTTCAACTTTTGTCGCCCCTACGCCACACAAGTGGTGCCGCCCCATGTAAGGCCATCGATTTTCCAAAATTTTGTTACTCAAATATGTTGGTTCGGTTACAAAATTTTATTTTCTGAAAAGTGTTTTACTATTCTTAAACACAAAAATAAAAAATTTAAAGTCTATGGTATGAGTAAAATAAAAACTTTTTAAAAATAATCCATTTTTGTATTTACTGTATAATAAATAATTTACATTTGAAAACTTTACACTGTTTCAATAATTATAGTTGATAGAAAAAAGTCATGATGTTTATTAGCAAAGTTAATGATGTCCGTCCAATTAATTTATTGTCATATATTTTTAAAGTTTCTATACCTACAAAATTTTGAAAATTTGATCGAAGAATTCGCCTTAAGAAAGTCAAGAAAAATTGTACTATAAAATAATTACTTGTATTTTTTGTGATAAATATATCTGATTTAAAACTAAAAAAATTAATTTTTTTTGTTAACAAAATTTATTTTTGGTCCTACATGCCGCCCTCCCAAAATTTGCCGCCCTATGCCATGGCATTCTTGGCATTGGGGGTAATACGCCCCTGCGTACGAACCGTATTGCCATGTTACGACCTTACTCCGAATCTCCGGAACATATCCTTTACCATTTCCCGTATTTACCGAACTATTTAAATCCGATCTAGGACCACGCTAAGTACCAGGGTATACTACCAAATAGTAATAATAAAGCATTGCACAGAAAAACAGTAACGTAAATTTCCGTGTAATATAATTCGTATATATATATATATTATATATGCAAATGCATACAAACGCATGATGAAATTATATATTAGTTAAATATTAGTTAAATATAATTTTCCTCCATATGTTGTATTTACTATTAAATTTTAATAAATAGAAAATTCTATTTGTAACTGTAAAAAATGTTTCGCATACATTACATCAATGCTACCTCAAGAGAATAGTTTAGTTCATTCCTTTTTATTATATATGTTAATGATATATCTACAATATCCGAAGTAAATATAAATCTCTCTATGCCGATGATAACTTTTTAATGGTATCGTCTTGTAGAATAGACGCAATAAGAAAAATATTATCAAAAACAAATCTAAATTTTTCTATAAATAGAAAATCAAAGTTAATGATGAGAAAATCGAGTCAATAATTTTGGGAAAGAATATGTAAATCATTTAGGTGCCATCATCGACAGACGTACATTTACAAAAACATGTTAATGATTGCGTAAATAGAACAATATGAAAAATGGGTTGTCTATTTCCTATATTTACCTGTCCAGTCTGATCATATACTAGCAGAATTAATATAAATATCGAATAAACCTTTCGATTTGATCAAATATCTTTACACGATAAGTTACAATTCCCTTTTATACGAGCAAAAATGATTAAAGATAGAGCCGAAAGTTTTTTTGACGTTTGTAGATATTCGGATGTAGTACATTCTATAGGTGATTTACACCAATCTCTACCACGCAGGTATAAAAGATATAAACGCAGGCGTATAAAATATGTCCTTTTCCAGTTATAAACCATTGTTCTTAATGTCGACAAATAAATATTTTAATAATAAAAGTGCGTATACGCTCTGTCATTTTTAAAGGAGCGTTTCTTTATATTGTATTCTATTTTCCTACAATATTACATATACTGTTCCTTCTTTATAAATATTATCGAGTTTAATTATATTTTGGTTACGACATTCGGTACGGAAATATTTATACTTTTTGTATAACGTACAAACAAATTTACGGCATAGTAATAAACAATTTTTAATTTTTCTCCACTTCACACACACACACACATACACGCGTAATAAAAACATTAATCATCCAGGATTAAAATTGCGTATATTTAAGCTGAAATTATTCAACTCGATTACATTATAGTCGTGTGTTTTTGTGTGCGAATATTTCAGTGTGTATTTATTTACGTGTAGTATTATACATATACAGAGTGTATCTGGCGCGGCGAATGATTAATTGTGTAATATTCGGTGATTATACATTATTATAATAACGATGAATATATATATTCTCTTCGCGAGATGAAACGTCGACGAACGCTTTATATTTTTTCCACCGGCTGTAGTTGAATTTGGTGCACCTCTTCTAAAAAGGCGGCGCAATAAAATGAAAGATTGGATGTCGTTTCCCTGATAAATTTTTCGGTAGGCAAATGATTGAAAAATAAATTGATGTCGTGTTTCAATTTTTCGCAAAACAAACTGTATTTATCCGTACCGTGTTTGATGTAAGAGTTCTTAATCAGGTCCAAACGTTCGTTAGGATATCTGATAATTACGGCCATTAAACTGGCTACGAAGTGAGTGCCTGCGGCAGAATATAATAAACAGAGTTAATAAATTTATAATATAAACGATTAGAAATGGTAATTGTTCTTCGGAAGGGTGCAATTGAAAAAAAATCACCCACACTACTAAGCTCGATCATAAATATAGCATTCGCACACACATACATATATATATATATATATTTCATATGTATTATAAATAAATAAGAACGTATTTACGCGGAAATATTAAATAAATAACCGATCGGTCGATTACCTATGGCGAATGTGCACATCCACATTGGAGTCATCAAGTCGAACGCAACCACCAAAATAAGCGGTATCAACACGATAGTGATCAATGTGGCTAAAATCTCCGAAATCATCTCCGACGGGTTTCTCTCCCAAACGAAAAACTATAATTACAGGTTAAGTTCAAATTGCTTTTAGAATGTATATTTATCCAATTTAGTAGTCTAAATATTTAATCGATGTTTGTAAAATTAATTCACCGAGTATAAATAAAGTTAGAGGAATACGGTTCCAAATATCGAACGAAAATTACTAATTTAATCCGTACACGGTAAAATAATGAAAATGATGATTATGTGCAAACAATTGTGTTAATGTGTACATATGTGTAAGTGTGCGTGTAAAAAGTATTATACATTGTTGTTTTCGTTTTATTAACTAATTATCGGTAAATGTAATATTACGAATATGAAAAACTTTTAATCCGCCGTTTTTTAATAAATTAAAATTAAAATTAAAATTAATGTTTCTTTTTTGTTACCATCATAAAGAAATAAGCAGTGAAAGCCAGAACAGCCCATTGTTTATTGCACGCTAACAATCCTCCGTACATAATAGCTGTAGATGTTGGACCGGGATCCGAACCGTACGATTGCAAAACTATAAATACGATCAATAATTTTTAAACGATTAATTAAAAAAATTATAACTTTTAAAGAATTCGATAAATCGTCATTCGATCAAATCGATTATATAATGAAGACAATTTTAAAATATATCATCGTGTTCTTACCTATTCTGGAAATTGTTTTCAGACCACGCGTCAAAAACATTAACGGTTGATAAACGACAATCTGCAAAAACGACCAATAACCGAATTATACTGATCATCTCGTAAAATGTAAATTATTTTTTTATTTTTTTTTAAAATAAGTTGAAGTTTTACGAACCTGCATTTTTACACAAAATATAAACGACTATTCGTTGTGAACGTATATATATATATATATATATATATATATATATATATATATATATATATATATATATATAAAATTAGAATTTATAAACTCTCCTATAATTCTATTTCTCCAATTAAACGATGAAATAAATTAACTACACTTACCAACATCAAACTACATAGGAAAGTTCCGTAAATCATCCCCATCGTTAATGTATACCACGTAGATTGACTGATTAGCGAAATCATTCTTCACAAGTTAGATGTTAGTTTTTACTCTGGAAATTAGTGTAACTTTGAAATAATTGAACTTATAATATCGCTTAATACGTGCGTTTGAAGTCCGAGCAAATACGAGAATAACGTATTAGAAAAAGAATTGCAACGGGGTACTCGGAGCTAAGTATTTTTAGAACTACGAAAACAGTGTTACCAAATAATGTTTCGTCATAGTAGTAATGCAACAGAAAAACCAAAAAATAAATTGACGATATTTATTATTTTAATAATTATTATTATTATGTTTATTCTTATCCTTATTATGTTTATTATTATTATTATTATTGCCATTATTTATTTGTATTATTACTTCCGTAACGATAAGCATGTAGAAACCTTTAAAATGATATTCGATATTACTTTTAATTATTTTTCCTTTTTTTTTTATTTCATTCGTTAATGAAAACTCCGCGGTAATAATATTATATCGAAATTTTAGGTTTTGTATCCTGATAAAAATTTATATCTTCACAATATGAAACTGCGTTCTAACGATTAATTAATATTAATATATATAAAATATATATAGGTGTGTATGTATTTCCACGAGTACTACGTAATTATAATTTATTTTCCCTTAATTATTTATTAATATTACCGTAAAATAAAATTTAATTTTAACGATTTCGGAACAACGTCCACACTGTTTTCTATCAATTTACCACACGCTGATAAAAAGGGTCGCATATTGTTACGAATAACGGTGGAAGTTGAAATTTACACAGAAATATTTTAAACATCCAATCGTGCTGAATTTTTTCTTTAATTGAAACGTTACTTATAGCGAAATTATACTAATTTTATAGCGATATTAGACTATATATATATATATATAAATAATTAACGAAACTCTAGTATCGTGTGTAGTCTCCTATATGCGACCTTCAGTCAGAATTGCGCAATCGTTCACGCTTAGAAAATATATTTCATCGTGCGAAAATTACTTTCAACAAATTGACGAATGTATTTACACAGTTCTCGTGCTAGAAAATAACCGGAATACGAAATATCGACGTATTGAAAAATCGCTAATTCGAGCTTGAAATAATTCTTCTATTAGCCACAGATGTAGACTTTTGGAGACAAAATAACAAATTATTTCTCAATCGGTTACAACTTTTATCACCGAGCCGATCGTGCCAGTGGTAATCGTTGAGGAGGCATAGTAATTTTAGTGCGCATTACGATTTCCATTAACTCATATTCAAGCGGTGTCTAAAAAACTGTTTGAAAGTACTGGTAAAAATTTAACAATCTTATCGTCTGCCTACGTACAAAAATTTAATGATTTTTTCAGCTAACCGGGTAATAAATTTATTGTAGGCCGGGATTATTATAATGGCGAAAATACGTTTTTATTAGTAACTTTTAGAAGACGAGAACTATACAAATACGCATCTAAATGAAATTTTTCAGTATTCTCTTGGCTGTCGGATAGAAATAAAACACCAGACTTACTCGACTTCTTCATTAGTATGTTCTCCGTAAATAAATGTTGAAACATCTTTCAACTCTTCATTCAGCAATAGTGTTAATTTGTAATAACTAAGGAAACTAAATTAAAATTCCAAAATAATAAGACTAACTCTTATTTTTACACACGTTGATCTGAATAATGTACTTGATACTCCACTTAAAAAGAGGAAATAAAATAGACGAAAAGATCGAATACTTCAATCTTATGTTGCCAAAATAGCGGAATGGTTGTAATATAAAATATAATTTCGTACCTATGTATCATTGCAGATAAAATCGATACGAAAAGAAAAGTCGGAAAACTGTGTATCCGCGCCTCGTAAATCTGCTTCTGCTGAAATAACTAAAGAATTAAGTGCATTACTGAAGTGATATAAAAATGATAAAATCAATTCTTGGTAATATGTCCTCCAAAAAGTAATGATCGATCTTTGTCGAAGGATAAATTTCGTAAAAAACAAATTACTTCATTCCCTACTAAAAGGGGTAAAATTAAAAGTGATTTTTTTCTTTACACTTAAAAGATGTATTTAAAACAACGCCTAATGCTAGTCCACCGGGGAGCCTTTCTGTAATCAAGTAAATCTTAGTAATGTCACCTATCACTAATAAAAATTTCCCATTCTGAAACTTAAAAAGTTGACAATAGAAAACTTATCGAAACATAAAGGCACAGCCTGATCCTGAAATTATATGTATGTAAATTTAATTACTTTAGTAATATGCGATAGATGTGAGAAGACTGTTCTTATTTGAAACAAAAATCTATTTGAGCTTTAAACTTCGTGTTTTATTTAGAAAAATTGTTTTTTTTTTTTTATTTATTTTATTTTATTTATAGACGCTCGATTTATCATTTGCGTCTTAGAGTTAATTATAAGCTGTTTATTAGGTTAGTGTCTGTAAGGTACTGTAAAAGATTTTTAATTTTGTCCGGGTTATCTTCGAGTATTGTTTTTATTGTGTCATGATTTAGGTTGTATTTTATACGTTGGTTTCTGTATTTTGTACATTAATTGTGAATTGCATTCATGGCAGATGGGCGGAGGGGTCCTATTGAGTAGGTGTTGTAAAGTAACGTGTGTACTGTACGTAGTCGAGCTAGCGTTTTTTCTGTTTTTCTTTCTTTCTGGTCTGTTGTTTTCCAGTTTCCTAATTTCGGCTTAATCTGATATAGGTGTGTATGTGTACATTGGGTCTCCCAGAATTTTTGAAATGACATCTTAATTGAGGACTGTATGTAAATCAGTAATGTGAGTTGATTTTATTGTTTTTATATTCGTAGGAGTTGTTTTGACTATTCTATCAATGTTTTCATTCCCAGCTATTCCCGAATGGGCTGGTGTCCATAAAAGAACAAGTTCATTGTTATTTGAGATGAGGTGTTAATAATGTGTTTTAGGTTGAAAGTATCTGAGTTTGTATTTTTAATATATTTTTGAATATGTTTAAGAGCGCTGTAAGAATCTGTGCAGACTACATATTTATTCGGTTGTGCTTGTTTAGATATGTATTCTAAAGCTTTATAAATTGCAAGAAGTTCTGCAGTAAAAACTGAGGCTGATTCTGGTAGATAGTATACTCGGGATTGGTTGGGTGTAAGATAGGCCGATGAGGTTTGGTTTGTGGACTTTGATGCGTCAGTGTATATTTGTGTTAATCGCCGTATTGTTTTTCCAAAATGTTGTAAAATTTTGATTTGAGTATATTTGTAGGTGTTAAATTTTTCTTATATTTTTCCAGTTCTGTGTTTATTGCTATTGAAAGCTTTGTCCAAGGTGGTATTTTTGGAGCTTGGTTTGTTTTAATTTGCGGTAATCGATATTGAAGTTTTGCTAATGTATTGTTAACACGTTCTGATAGGGGTTTAGAAGCATTTTGCTTGCTCAATCAAGAAAGTATGATGAGATTTATTCGTTTGTAAGGACTGGGATGTTGGATTGGATGGTGTGCAAATTGATTGTGTGTAATATTTTAGTGCTAATATTTGTCTTCTGTATCGGAGTGGTAATATGTTTGCTTCCACGTGTAAAGCTGTGTTTGAGGTAGTGTGAAAGGCTCTCAAGGTAATTCTAATAGCTAGATTTTGAATAGACTTGAGTATATATATATATATATATATATATATATATATATATATATATATATATATATATATATATATATGTATGTATCTTATAATGTCCCGAGAAAAGTGTAAATAAAAAGTTGAGCGTTCCGATTGTGTTGAAAAATAAAGAATCACCGCTATTCGTTAACGTGGAACATTGCTAAAACCGTCATCGGATAATTTCGCAAACCGGGTTATTTTTTCTTTAAAGTTCCATTTTAATATTTCTTAACTAAATAACGTAAGAATAATCATGCGTCGGCAAAAGCATAAAATTATACGATTTCCAGATAAATTGATTCGTTCGCTTATCTTGATATGTAACGCTTCTTCGAAATTAAATCGATATTTTTCTATGTAATTATTCGTGTAAAATTATTCGAATCGATATTCATGTATGTAATTATCGTCATTAAATTATTCATAATTTTACAATAAATAATAGTCGATCTTTATAATAAAAGTGTCATAGAATGTTCCTTTTTATAAACACATATTTTAATAGTTTATGCGCCGTATAGATGGCATTGCGACTGAAAGGGTTAATTTTGAAAATACATTAAACTACAATATTTCAATGCGTCGGCGAATTCGATTAAAGCGTTAAGTAGTATCGGAACTGGCTCGTGCGACAATTTTTAATTAATTAATAACATTTTTAGTGCAATTTTTAGTCTTATTTTTCTCCGTTTGTAGGACCTGTTCTAATATCTAATAAATTTTACTAATACACTGGCGTCTGTCTTTTTACTTATTAATGAAGTTTTTAGTGCAATTTTTAGTCGGCACTAAATTTCCCATTGTATCTAATGTCTAATAATTTCCTCCGTCGCGAAAACTTTACTATACCAAAAAGTTCGGATAGCTAAACCGACTAAAGCAACGGACGATATTTGACGTCCCGTAGATATCTATAACAAATAAGAACAGGTGTGTTTTCGGCTATGACACAAACTTTGTTTATAGTCGAAAATCGGTTAAAACATCGGAGTAAATGAAAGTGTAAGTAAAAATAGGAGACACTTTTAGTAAAATGTTTCAACATAAACAATATGTCGTTTATGTATTATACCCGTGTCGTCTTGTTCTTCTTAAAGAGAAAATAGCCGTCATTTTTTTCCTGGAAAAGTTCCGTTTTGGGAAGTCGTTGTATACTGTAAGGTTTTAGAATTAATTTATAAAAATTAACTCTTCCGGTCGGGCTATATCAATATTTTTATACAAAATTCTACACTTCGGTTTATGGAATAATTCAAGAAAATCACCCGAAGAAGTGAAAATGTAATATTTCGTGTAGAATGAACGCCTTATTGACGTTCTATTCTTTTAGTTCAGTCCTAAGACTGGTCTTTTTCCGTGATGATATTTTTCCAATGTTCCGGATTTTCCGCAGTTTTTTTTTAACTCTTTATAGCTACCCAGCTCTGTTAGTAAGGTTACTATAAATATATATATATATATATATATATGTATGTATATAATTATATATATTAAAAGTTTATATACCGCAGCATAGCATTGAAACTGAGAAATTGTGAACGAGCACGTTAATTTATTAGTACGTTTTTCAATTAAACGCGTATCGTTGGACATTCTTTAAGTTTTATCTTTTCTTTCCGAGTTTTCTTTTCTTTCATAAATTTTGTAAATTCAATTTTTTTTTTTATTGTATCAACTTGATCAAAGTCATCTTCTACGAATCGATCTTTCTAATGAGAGAAGGTGGAATGTTAGAAAGAACCCTATGGAGTTGGTGCACCGGGTGTCAATTGTTGATCGACCTTTCCGTCTATATCTTAAATTAAGAATAATAATGATAATACTAATTAATAATGAATTTTTCTCCGCTCTATGAAATATATTTTTAACGTAACGTCTTTAATCTTCATTTAATATATACGAACAAAAATAAAACAGATTGCGCAAAAAACGGAATTTTTTTGTAAACGTATCGCAAAGAGGAGAAAACCTCGAAAAAAAAAAGGTAAAGCACCCGATGCAAGAAAAACAGACAGAGTCCCGGACTGACTGCTTGCGGAATCAATTTGGTACGTTAGTAATAGCAGTCGCTACAGCTAAGAACCGGAATCTACGGATGGCACTCGTACGTTATAACGGACAGAGAATTGAGGCTAAATACAAAATGGATACATATACTGAGTGGCTATTTATATATTTATATATGTATAAATAAATTAAATTAAGATCGCTGCGATAATTATCGTTAGTCCGATCTGACAAATATTTAGAACGCACTATTATAATTTACGTGATGATATTATTAGTCGCGTACGTTCTGACCGTATATGGAATATTCTTCTTCTTCTAGTGGCACATCCTCGACAGGAGTTAGCCTACATCATGATTTATTCGATTTCTAGCGTCCTTTATTATGTCGACTACTTTCTTATGATCTCCGAAACCGGCGGTTATCATTTCTAATCGTTTTCTTCCTTCCTTCCTGCTTACCCTGTAGAGCCAGCAGAAAGATACAATTTTTCCTGATTTTATGCGCCAAATATTTCCGTTTCTTAGCAAGAATGTCCTGAGCTATTATTGATGTTTTGAGGTCACATTTTTCCAATACATATTTATTTGTTCTTTTTTCTGTCATGCTATGCGCCATATCCTTCTCAGGATTCGCATTTCGAAATAGCCGTTTTAAGCTTTCTGCGCTCACTGTCCATGTTTCACACGCATATTTTAATATAGACATAGCATAGCACTGCACTAGCCGACGTTTTAATTTAATGTTTAATTTTCTATCCTTAAATCCTTAAATATGTTTGTGGTATATGGAATAATTTACGGGAAAAAAAGTATAAACATACACGTCCAAATTACAACCTAATATAAACTTCTGATCGATTAATTTTAGTAGCTACTAGAAGCTACCCACTGATATATGTGTATATATATATATATATATATATCCGTCCGTTAATTCGACAACCCTAACGCAACTATATTAGTATAGTTACACGTATATATATATATATATATATATATATATATATATATATATATATATATATATATATATATATATTACGTATTGAAAACTTTGACATTATGGTAATTTCTGTCTTATTTGTAATGTGAAATAAAGCTTAGAACGAATCCGATAATATAGGCTATAAGCTGTGTGAATTTCATCATTATTTCTTGAATAGTTTTTTTTAGTTAAATCCGAACAGACATATCTCACAGACACTAACTTAATAAATAGTTTATAACCGACTTTAGGACCCAAATGATCTCGGTAATCGAGCGCCTATAAATAAAATAATTCAAAAAAATCACAAAATTTTAAAAAATCGATTTTCTGTTTATGTGCGATAGAAATAGTCCAATGCGGTGATTATAATGAGAATATTCGAAAATCACGGACTACACTTTTATACATGATGTAAATTTTACTACGCAAATAAATTTTTTTTTTAAAAAGTAAATAAATATTACATTTCGAATTAATGGAATATATTTCTATTTTTAAATTACTGCTATTCGATAGGTAACAATTCTTCTGTACGTGTATTAAGACGTCTGCGTTGGTTATGTATGTGTGTGTGTTTGCGGTTGGGGAACTGTTTGTATACGTGTGCTTATTTAATAACGATGAGGTTAAATATTGAAAATAATTTTTCTTTCCCGTGCGAAATAATTTCTAATTCGACTATAATTTCCCGCTTCGTATTACAACAACGACGAGACGTTTTTAAATCATCGTCGGCTTAGGCGGAAGTTCGGTAGCCTGTAATTCGTTGTAAGCTTCTTCGACGTACTTGGGTATAATCGGTCCTTCGCTCTGTTCCCAAAACACCTCCGGATGATCGATCTTCTTCAATTGTTCGAAAAGCTGTGTTTTAAGTTCACCGTTCACGCACCAAATGTGAAACGTTACATCGGTCGGTCTTTTAGCGTATTTACGCTTTTTAGCCGTTTTAATGTCGAATTCCCGTTCCTCTATTTCGATTAACCGTTTAGACGACCAACCTAATGAAAGCTGCAACGCTAGAAGAAATTAAATTAACGCGACCGTTAATATATTAATTAAACGTGTCGATGAATATACCTAAATAAAATAATGTTTAATTCTGGTCACTCACTTAGAAGATGAAGTTATCGTTACTGTGGCAGTTGCAAAAAAAAAAATTAAATCAAAATTATATAATACGACATAGTTGGCATTTCCCAGCGAGGACGTTGGAAATTATTAATAATTATAAAACGGGGCGAATAAAAATTAAAAAAAAAAAATAAAATGAGAAGATATTTGTCCAAAAGAAATTAATCGGAAGAACATAAAATATTATCGATAAGATTTAGTTGAACTTTTTAAATCGACTGATATAATAACGTAAAATAATCATCATCGAATCAAATCGAATCAAATTTATTTGAATATAATCATATTACAAACATTTTCCAATGTACAATTATTTACGGCAAAACATTTACGCATACGTGTAAGTTTGAAGTACGTACAACCTTATATATCCAGAAATACATTCATCAATGCGCGATAATATACTATAAATAAATACGTTTAAATATAGAAAATAAACGGACGCCCGCATCATCTACGAGCGCGTACTTCTTCGCAATGTCCGATTAACACTTTGTGTCCATATGTGACTGACGTTGACCATTATGTGTTTTTCTATAAATGTGATAACGTGCTAATTTTTAATTTTTACTCCGTATTTATAAGTGTATCACTTTTTAATCGCTGTTGTTAACTTAAAATTTTTCTATTTCTTTTTATAAACGGAATAAATTGTCTATTATCGTACGTGTTTATACTTGAAAGTATAAAGTTCTCATCTGAAACTTTTATTATTCAACACCATTCTAATAACCATTCGATACGCTCAAAATTAGTTTACATTAATTAGAAACTAATCTTACGTCATATACGACTAATACTTTTTTTTTACATCGCAAACAAAACATCCTTTTATTAATTTCGAAACAAAAACGTTTAATCGAAACAGTTACAAAGTTAAAAGTAAAGAAATGACATTGAATCTTTTATTACAAGCATTAGTCATAATTGACTGACACGTGTTTGTTGTTACCACCGAGGTTCAAAATGCGGCTTTTGGGACTTAAAGTGTTACGCCGATACACTCAAAGAACATTTAGACTCGCGTGCGCACTAGTACGCAAAGTGGTAGACAGACACTTGCCCCTTTCGAAGAAAACAAAAATACAATTTCTATTCCGTGTGCGCATTTTATAGTTTAGTCGTTAATTACCATCTACAGCACACATCTGCTCAATCATTATAAACAATTTCAGATCCATTCTCTTAAACTAAATCATTATATTTTTATCAAAAAGTACCTGTATACAAAAGTAATCACTAAATCATTAGGTTAAAAAATATACACTTACTACTTAAGTTCATATTACACACACACACATACTAAGTATTAAAATAAAGAAATCAAACTAAAACTGATTGATTCAACTAAGGAAAATAAAATTCAACGTATAAAATTATGAAAAAAAAAAAAAATACGTATTCGAATATTAGGCTAGTCGCTTCAGCGCCAAAATCGAAACCTACGAGAAAGGAGTTTAGATAAAATTCCCACATTAAAAAAACGAAACATCAATTAATGAAAATCCGAATTACCGATTGCGATTATAGCTTCCGTAACTTTATTAATAAAACACGACCTGTTAAGTATATGGACCGCTGTGATAAAGGTGAACCCGATAAAAGCTTCTCTAAAGAGTATTTTCGGTAAAATATTGTTAATTCTAATCTGTAAAATAAAAATAATTTAATTTACCGTAGTGAAATAAAAACGGTTAATACAGGAAGAGAGAACGTTAATTACGGAAACGTAGCAGTTCTTTTATTAATAGGAAGAGTTTTATGTCGGTGTGTGTATTGTGTGTGTGTGTGTGTGTACATATTATAATTTTTTGATTATTTTCGGTAAAAAAAAAAATCCATCTCTGTAAAATTCTATCAACTAAAAATCGATTATAAACAATTGGAAAAAAATAAATAAACGTGTAAAAAATTTCATTTTCCAAGTACGTTCTTATAAGATATATAGGTATATATATTTTACGACTGAAATCGTACCATCATGAGTATGTAAAGTATAATTGCCATTGTGCAATCGCAGCTAACGAAATTATAAAGATATTCGCATTGGTTAACAAGTTTCTCGTCAACTTTTTCGGTTAAATTACCACCGTACACATCTGTCGAAAAATCGTTAATCAAAATGAATTAATTAATCCGACGAAAATACGTTCTCTAATAATAAAAAAAAAGCCAAACAATTTCCAACCGATAATAGGATCTCATTTCGCGTATATCGTACAAACTTAAATTCTATATTAGAAACGAGACTGAATTTTCGATACCTATAAGCTTAGAGTCTAAATTTGCTTGACAACAATTTAAAACTAACCGAGTACGTTCATTTTTTATACTATAACGTAAAGGCCGGTAATGATATTAAAAATGAAATACACGCATACAAAAATGGAAGAAAAGAAAATTACGGCCTATGTGTTTTAATACGTCGCAGAAACATGTGGCAAATCTAAAGGCAACTTTGAATAAATTAATAAAACACGAAAGGAAAATGTTGGTGGTAACTTTATCAGGTAAAAATATCTGAAATTAGGAGAAGAACCGAAGTAAAAGACGCTCTTGGATAAATGTTAAAAAAAAAAAAAACTGGAAACGGGCAGGACACGTAGCTATAATGACAACAGACGGTCGGTCAGATCAACTAAATGATATCCAATGAATAAAAGAGAAAGTGGTCGACCACGTACAAAGGTAAAGGATAGGTGGGTCAATGCATCAAATAGAAACACAAGGAATACATCCTGCAGTGGATTCACAATAAAGAAGAAGTAAATTCTGGATCGGTCTTAAACTATTGAAGAATTCCATGTTGACCGGGCTAACGGGGACGTTGACTTAGTAATTTGCATTGTATACATGCATACATACACACACATATATATATATAATATATGTAAATAGAAACATACATATAAACACGTAAACACGTAATAAAACGTAATAATTTAGCACGTCGACTATATCGTAATTAGTAAACGTAAAAAAATAAAACACTCGAATTTTTACAAAAGTAAATTTCAAATTGATTATTTTTCGTTTTTATTCGAGAAATTACGTCATACTATTCATACCTTCGCAGTTGACAGCAGGGTTAGAAACCCACGGGTAATAAATTACGGTCTGAAAATATATTAAAAAAAAAAATGCATATAAAATCATTATAAACGGTATTGCGAACAATAATTTATAATTATCATTTATCATTATCATTAAAATGTGAATATAATAACGTACGCGATGTATTCGTTTATACGGTTTGATTTACAAATATCCATATAATATATTCGTCTTATAAATAATGCTTTAGTAATAATAGTCGTAATAAACGTAACGAGTAAAATATTATTTTAAAAATAATAAAAATATCGACGTGGTCGTTATAAATTTTTTACTTTTTTTTTTATTCTAATCGCGATTTAAGACTAATATTTACTAGTAATATATCGGAAATATATCGAATTTAATTTCCGTTTAAATAAAAATCGTTTTATCCTTTGATATATTTTATTATTTATTTTATTCTTTAATATATTTTATTATTTATTTTATTCTTTAATATATTTTATTATTTGTTTTATTCTTTAATATATTTTATTATTTAATATATATATATTTTTTTTATTTTCGATCGCATTTTCTAATATTCTAATACCGGTAGCGAGCGATAAAATACTTCTTGTCTATTATAGTCGGTTTTTTTCGTTAATTTTGTTTCACGAAATTTTATGAAACAAAATCTTACGTGTTTTTTTTTATATAACATTTAAAAAATTAACTTTTATTCATCGTTGTTAGTATTTCTACAGCGGTTATTCTATGTGGTACGTGAAATTTGAAATTTTAAAACGAACAAAATCGTACATATTTTCTTAATAATAATATGAAAATCGTGTAGTCATCTAACAAACGGCATTAACGAACCATCCGGTATAAAATTAATTTTTTATTTTCATTTATTCTTTTTTGGTCGAAATTTCACGCCTAACTGAAACAGTTTGAAAATAGTATTCCTATATTTTTCGTTACGAATTTCCCCCAAAGTAGGTAATAACGTCGAAAATCGTACTCACCGTAAATAATAAAAATACTGCAACCGGTTTCAATTCGACCCAGATAAATTTCTGTATGTTCCGAAAATTCATGGTTATTTTCCTACGTTTTGAGTGACAGAAATAAAGAAAAACTTATAGACCGAGGAAAACCTTTCGCAATTTATAATGGAACTATTTTTAAACCTCGAATATCGCGATTTGTTCCGAAGGATCGAAAGATACCGAAAGGGTGTAGACCCCGCCTAGCCCCTATTACCGACCAATTCAGAAGTGAGCGAGAGACAGTGCAGCCTTTAAGTATTTTCTATACTCGAATTATACGATATTTAGGCGGCTTAAAATACGGCTGTTAGGCCATTATCGAGTGAATATTTAAAAAGATAAAAAAATATTAATTTAAGATTAGCAAAATGAAGAACAGTATTAGTAAAACAATTTGATATTTTTTCGTTGTATTTTTTTATTTTTAAATATTCACTCGATTAAAAGCCGTGTAGAGCTTTCTGATTTTTTCAATTAAGAAAAAAAATTTAGCGATTTTAATTTATTTTTTGTTGTGTATTTTAATTTAAAAAAATAAATAAATTCCAACCGCGAAATTAAAAAAAAAAAACAACATAAAATTACTTTGAAATATTTTTTACCTACTATTAGGGTACAATCTCCTTATCGATTTGTTCCGTGCTAAAACTGCTCGCGTACAAACGACCTAATAACTTACAACACGAATGATGTGTGTAGTTTTAAAAGATTATCAACGTGGTTCTATCCTAGTACCGTGTTTGCTGTTATTAGTACTTTAATCACGTCCATACTGGAATTTTAGTTTTGTTAACTTATTTGTTTAACGCTTATCTTCGTCTAGAGCCCATTAAAGAAAACTTCAAGACGGCGCAGATAATTATGCTAAAGAAACGTAACGAACCGGTCAAGAAACCGGGGTCGTACCTATTTCTCCACTGCCTGCAATGTTAAAAATATTTGAAAAATTATTACCGAAGCAACCTTAACCATTCGCAGAAGTCGAATTATGAACAGCTTGGTTTCCGACATAAACATTACAAGCTCAACATACATCGTGTATGGTCAGTAATGCCTTGAAGGGGAAAAATACGGTTCAGTATTATTTTTAGACGTAGTTCAGGCTTTTGATCGGGTGTTGCATGAGGTACATCTATCGGGTAGGAAGTTCCGCGTTGCTTACGAAGGAGAGAAAATCCATCTTCTACGAGATACAAGCAGGTGTGCCTCAGGCAGTGTGCTCGGTCCTTCGCTTTACTTCCTGTTCAAGGATTATTGTCTCCAAAAATTGGAGATACAACACTCGTCATGTTTGCAGACAATAATCCTTTATATTTCTAACACGCAAGTTGAAACTATTTATATATTACAAACAAGACAGCCTTGTGAATACGAAATTCGAAAATTAAATTAAACGAGTCGAAATCAGTTCACGTTACCTATTCATCTGTTTCAGCAAAATACCTAAATATGCACCTAGATTCAAGATTAACCTGGAAGCCCCATATCAACGCTAAATGCGATCAAATTAATAGGATTCGACAACTTTATGGACTACCGGGATATAACTCGAAGTCAAGCTTGTATCGTAAAAGATTGATTTATTTGATTATGTTCAAACATATATGTACCTACGGTTTTGTGTGCCGCAACATCCAATTGCGCAATCATCCGGACAGCATAGAACAAAATCATTCGCTTGATCACAAGAGTAAAATAGTTTCAGCATAACGATGATTTACATCGGGACCTACATTTGAAGAAGGTGGATGTCTCGATTTCTCATATACGTATGAACGGCGACTTCATGTAAATACAGAAACAGTGAAAATTGCTGAATACGGGGGAAAACGTAGACTGCAGCAGCCGCTTACACCGCGCGATTTATTATTAATATCCTTCGTATTATTAGAACATATGTGCTATACTTCTACATCATTTTATTTTCGTATACAATTAAGTATTTATAATTATTACTTGATTTTTTTCTTAAGATTGTGGTACATATATAAATTTTAAAAAATATATATTTTCTGTATTTATTACAATTATGTTTTGAGTAGAAATTTAACTCAATAACCCCGAATGATCTCTTAATAACTTTAACAAACTCGTTTTGAGTATATATTTCAACAAAAACAACAATGTCCTACGTGCGTAAAGAAATAAATAAATTACACGAAAGACATCGTTTCAGCGTACAACTCCGAGCAATGATTTCTAAGAATCGCGAGCTTTCTTCAATTTCGATAAATTTCATTTTTTACCGATTCCAACGTTTATCGATGAGTAATTTTTGAGCACACCAGCGTACACACTTATGAACTTTTTAAAAAATTCGAGATATGTTTCAACTTAAACTATTTATTTGTATTAATTATCCGTAAGTCTGACTACTTATTTCCTCGTGTTAAACATCGAACAGCTTATTTCAATATCAGGCTATTCTTCAATAGATTAATATATCCGAATAATTTGCCCGTCTAATCATCACGAAAGTGCGTAATATTTAAAAATCACACGGTGGTTGTACAGTGAAGTGTAAAGATGATAATCCGAAGTGCATTATGCTGGAACATTCGTGTATTATATTTTTACCTCTACGTTGAGCTTTCAAACAATTTTATATGTAATTTATTCTGAACAATGGAAATACTCTGCAGTATCCATCGAAGACTTAATATAACTACATTGGATTAAATTGATTTCTGTTGGAATTTAGTGTTTTATATATCTGAAACGTTATATATATATATATATATATATATATATATATATATATATATATATATATATATCCTATTTGATCAACATCTCTCAGGAAAAGTAAAAGCTGTGTTTCGAAATCTTAAACGTCTCCCGGTCAAGATCAAATAACTAATAACATCTTAAAATAAATTCCACATAACATTATTATGTTAATAACTAATGTTTATAATGCAGACTTTAGATTAAATTATTTTCCTCACTTGTGAAAAATTTCGCACAACCTGGAAAGAAACTTGTTGAGGTCACATCATACAGACCAATATCTCTTTTTCCTTTATTATCCAAAACGCTCGAGAAAATAACATTATCTAGGATGAGACCGTTAATTCAAATTCCCAGCTGTCAGCTCGGTTTCATTCCTGAGTATGTAACACTAGAGTAGGTTCATCGAATTGTCAAGCTAATTGAGAATGACGTTGAGGAGAAAAAGGATATGTACTGGTGTTTTCCTCGATGTTCAACAGGCGTTTTACCGGGTTTGGTTGCCGAGTCTGCTGCATAAGACTAAACATATGCTAATCACCCAATTTACATATTTTGTGAGTTGTAGTTTAATTTAAAGAATATGTATGTATATATATATATATATATATGTATGTATGTATAATTAATACTAAAGTGGGTGATGGAGACAGGAAAAATATTTACTATCAGAATGACGCACGGACATTTCAAATGAATATCGTTTTATTACTATTATTATTATCAGTGGTAGTAATAGTAATAATAGTACTAAGGAGGGTGGGTAGAAAAATATTTATTCTCCTTTTAAATATGATGCAATTATTCTAGTTTTTTTGATGCGAACATTTCAGTAGCGTTTTTGTTTGTTAATTTTTTTTTTTGCAATTAGTGGTAATTTCATTTTCTTTCGCTACTACAGTTACTGATTCTGAAAATATTGTAAAACGAACATCTGAGTGTATCGATACAAGGATGTTATAAAATGCAGTCCCGATACCGAGTGTAATATCTTAGAAATTTAAAAATTCGTAACCCAGAAAGTTTCTCAAGCTACAATTTTAAGAATATAAAGATGTATCGCTGTTATTAATTCACATAATAGACCTGAACGAAAAATCTTAAAACTTGACTTACATCAAAGAATGTTCTGCTACGCAGTTGTTGCTTTTTAATTGCTACACTTTTTCTATCGTTTTTAATTTTTACGTGAAAATTAAAAATTAATCTTCAAAGTTAATTATTGAAATCTTCTTAACTGATTATAACGATGCAGATAATACGTTCCGATACAAAGAATTTTAAGTTAAAACATAATAAGTTTACGTTGTAATTATTTTATAATAAGTTGCTTTATAACATCTAACTTACAAGTACTGTCAATGTGTGTACTATATTCATTCATACATAGGCGACTACTTACCTGCACATATTTTTTTGTACAGTGTAAGTAGCGAACAAGGCAATCGTAATATGGGGTTAGCGTAGATATATATACACACCTGGGAGAACTGATTGTAATCGTTTTGTTGTCACGACACAATGCAGCACCGTGTGTATTTATAGTGTCCTATATTGTTACTTTTCCTTACAGTCATATTATGTAGTCGGACGTGTAGCGTAGTTGAAATGGAATTGGGCAGGTCATGTAGCAAGAAGAAACGATGATAGGTGGACGAAACGAATAACAGAATGGCTTCCAAGAAAAGGACGCAGAAGTCGCGGTCGGCCGGATACAAGGTGGCAGGACGATATACATAGATCAGCCGGTGTGAAATGGATAAACGAGGCCCAAGATCGCTACAGGTGGAAACAAAAGGGGAACACTTACATCCAGCAGTGGATTGATATAAGCGCATCGTGATCGTGATATTGTTACTAGCGCACATATGCTGTCGTTGGTGGTTTGCCATTCATATTGTAACCTTAAATACTTAGCATTATTTGTTAGACATCATGGATACAAATAAATTATTTGTTCATAATTATTATTATCATTCTTCATGTACACATATAAAATTATAGTGGGGTAACATTAGAGCGAAGATGACACACAATCCGCGTAAATGTTTGTGTAAATTACTAGTTGAATATGCCACTTTGGCATATATATATATTTACAGCCCTTGATATCCGAGAATCTAACTGGAATCGGGCGCGTCCGTCGGGTGCCCGATAGCGATATGACCTTTTGAAAAGTCTTAGGCAAACGATACCAGCAGTGACAGAGGACGTAGACGGATAATTCGAGAATTTGTCTGTAAAAATCTGCATAAATCCTGCAAATACTTCAACTTTCGGCGGGTTGTAATCGCCATTAAATTCTTACACGACTACCTCATAAGTAGCAATCCCTGCCTTGAAATCAGGATTTTCGTCCGAAGGCTAGAACGTCACCCTTAAAATAGTGGCATTAAATCAAGAAGTATCTGATCCCGATAGAACGACTTTCTGATCAGTGCCTGTTCTCCATGTTAGGAGCGGCTGTTGTATTAAATGAAAAATTTTAAACCCTTCAGCAGGCAATGGAAAAACTCTGGAGTACGTTTGTAAGAAAGTCACAGCGACAATAATGGTTGCTTTTTATCTCAGGCAACCCGGCGAGCACTCGGCGTCTTCATTTATGGAGTCAAGATGTGAAATACATGACATGTCACATAGATGAGTTCATGGAAAACAAGCTACTGCAACATTTACAAACAGAGAGTATGGACCCGGCACCTGGAATGTCCGTCAACCGTGACAACTGAAGATTATTGAAATGGAACTTCATCGTTACAATATTTATATACGTGTAGCTGAGACTCATTACCCAAACATAGCAGGTTTTGTAACAGATGAAAATATAATATAGTTCACCGTTAGTGAGAAAGTAAGAATGGCGTAGTAATTATAATCAGCAAAAAACCTAATCATTTAGAAAGAACTATGATATCCCCCCCCCAGGGGGAACTTTGTACCTTCCGGGATCTGGACCTGTAACCGGAGCGGGGCGCGTTCACAGGTGGCGGATAGTGGAATGGCCTACAGATATGTAGATTAGCTGTGAATAAGACATCAGTTGAATAAACAGTCGCAGACTAACAGCGGCTACTGGTGGAAAGTCTCTAGCAGACGATTCCAGTAGCGACAGGGCAAGGGGATACGAGGATGCAGATGGGCAGCTTGAGGAACTGTCTACTAAAAGTCTGCATACATTCTACGGCTGTCTCTCCCTCAGCGGATTTAGGTCGCCGTAAAAACCTATAATCGTTACCTTCTCAGTAACAGCCCGCTCCCTTGCGGTTTGGATCTTTATCTAAAGGCTAAGGAGGACAACCCCGACAGAAAATCAAGATGCAGATACAGTTTAACACCCATGCTCTTATAATAATACTAACTGACAAACATCTAAAACGGAATATATTATGGAGATAAATATAAGTTAATGAAATATCGAAAATGTACAATGATAATAATAGAAATAAATAAAAGACTAATAAAAACTGCCAAATAATACTAAACCTGGCAGAAGGGATAAAATGTATCTCCCAATTTGCCTGGCCAGCACGGGAGATTAGGCCAAATTTCCCCCTGATATGACTGTAAGAAAGTCCGTACAAGGTCATAATGGGCGACCGATTAAGACCTTCGCACTCCACCCGCCTACTAAATATATAAATATGGAGTGCATAACCGGATGTAACAAAAATAATGTTGAATGTAACAAAAATATTACCGGATGCAACAAAAATATTACCGGATGCAAAAAAATATTAATGGATGTAACAAACATACAATCGAATGTAAAGATATCCCAGGAGGTTCAAGCAAAATAGTAAAAGTACAAAATGTACGGAAAGCGACAAGTTAAAATTCAGCGTCGCTACATACAATGTAAGAACACTCTCTATAGAGAACAAGTTAGAAGAACTGGAAAGTGAACTAAAAGAAATAAAATGGGACATACTAGGATTAAGCGAGATGAGAAAAATTGAAAAAAACCGGGTAATGTACTGTTCTGTATTACCTAACACATGCCGAAATGGTGTCGGATTTATGGCCAATAGAAAGATGCATCAAAGAATAACTCTATGGGTGGCAATTTCAGATAGAATAGCATATATAGTACTTCAGACATCAGATAAAACCAGTATTAAAGTTATTCAAGTATATGTTCCGACAGTTAATAGCGAAGAAGAAGAACTTAATGAATTTTATGATAATCTAAAATAAGCTATGCAACAACATCTCTCAAATTTTTTGATGATCACCGGAGACTTTAATGCAAAAATAGGCATTAAACAAAATTAATACGAAACAGCAGTTGCTGATTACGGTTCGGAGGGAAGAAACGAAAGAGGAGAAATACTGTTAAAATTTCTTGAAAGTAATGGATTAAGCTTATACCTTCTTTAAGAACAGATGGAGACTTGGAGAAGCCCCAACTTTACTTATAAAAATGAAATCGATTTTATCATTGCCAATAAACGCAAAATAGTGCAAGATGTATCAGTGATAAAAAAGAGTTAACGCTGGAAGCGACCATAGATTGGTAAGAAGCAAAGTGCTTATACATACCCATAACAAGAATAAATTCCACTACAGAGAAAATAAAGTAAACATAATTGACCTTGATAAATTAAGAAGAAACAGAGACGGATATCTAGAGGAATTAAAATTACAAATTCAAAAAGCAGGAAATATTACAACGTTAGGAATAAATGAGCAAAATGAACTGATTACGAATGTTATGAAAAGGAAAACCGGAAAAATAAGCGACGCCACAAGACATCTAATGGAAAAAAGGTGGAAAATGAAATTTGATACACATAGAAATCAAGTTGAATGAACAGAACTGAATAAATTGATAAGGAAACAAATGAGAAAAGATATACGGCAACATAATACTAAAATAGTTAAAGAAGTAATAGAACACAACAAAGGTCCCAAAGTGTGCAAGAAAGCAATGTCTACAGGAAGTAAAATACTAACAAAATTGAAAAACCACAACGAGGATACTTTTACTGGAGAAATAGAACTATTGAAAGAATTTGAAAGATTTTACACAGAACTATATGATACAAAGGTTAAACCGAATATGAAAAATCAGATAACATTAGGCAAGCAGAGAGGTAACTTACCAGAAATACTAACTTCAGAAATTACCTTTGCAATGAAGAAAGTAAAAAATAATAAAACAAGTGGACCAGATAATATAACACCAGTAATGATTGAAGAAGGGAAAGACGAGATACTAAATTGGTTGAAAGACCTGGTATAACCAAATGTCTGAAGGAAAACAACATCCCTCATTCATGGAAGGAAGCAGATATCGTCTTGATACACAAGAAAGGTGATACGACTAAGCTTGAAAATTATAGGCCCATTAGTTTAATGTCACATATATACAAGATTTATACAAGCATTATTGCAAATCTGCTGATGAAGCAAGTGGATTATAATCAACCATGCGAACAAGCAGGTTTTAGATCCGGCTTCAGCACGCATGACCATGTGCATACTATGAGAATTTTAATTTCAAAATACAATGAATACAACGTAGAATTACACATGGCATTCGTAAGTAGAAATATGGACAATAATAAAAGCTCTTAGCGAACAAGGCATAGAAGACGAGTATATAAACATAATAAAAAATATATATGATTCGCCCACTATGAAAGTACAACTTCTGGAAAAACAAATGAAATATTAATAAAAAGAGGAATTAGGCAAGTGGACACAATATCACCTAAATTATTCATAGCATACCTGGAAAGTATGTTCAGAAATTTAAACTAGGAATTATATTAATATAGATGGGAAAAAACTCAATTATTTACATTTTGCCGATGATATTGTGTTAATCAGTAATAGCGCACATGCTTTACAGGATATGGTAAATGACCTTCATAGTTGCTCTAAAGCAGTGGGATTGAAGATAAATATAGATAAAACGAAGGTCATGCCAAACTCAAATAACAATAGGTGGGAAAATATTGGAGCAAGTTAATGAATATGTGTATCTGGGCCATGTAATCACAGTAGACAAAGAAGCAATGTATAAAGAAATTAAAAGACGGACGCACCTTTCATGGATAGCGTTTGGAAGGCTAAATAGTGTATTGCAAAACAGAGACATACCGAACTGTTTAAAAAAGAAAGCATATGAACAGTGCATCCTCACAATGCTCACATATGGAGTGGAAACGTGGTGCCTGACAAAATATGCTGTTAGGAAACTGGCAGTAACGCAGAAGGCTCATGAGAGAATAATGCTGGGTATCAAGAGGCCGGATCGAAAACGCAATAAATGATAATAACGAATAAAGAAATTAAAAATAGCTTGAAAACTAATAAAAATACCTTGAAAAGTTAAATTTACAATGAAATTTAAAAGTATGCGGTAAGTAATTGGAAGCTTGTACAGAAAAGTTTAATTTATTCTTAGAGAATTCAAATTGAAAAATTTAGCAATAGAAGACAAAAATGGTTTCTTAAAAATAGAAATAAAAGAAGTGGTCGATATGTACGACGAAATTATTGTCAAACTTATATAACAACGCTAACGAAAAATGACACGTTAACAAAAGGTTCGTAAAAGCAGTAAAATACTTTGAAAACAATAAGGCACTTTGAACAGACAAAATAAATGCGGAAATTTCAAAATTAGCGGATGAAAAAGGAATTAACCGAATTCATTCGATATTAAATCAAATTTGGAAACAAAAATACGGCTAAAAGAAAAGTGCAAGTCTGTATACTGTGCAAAAGAAGAGGACAAATAAAATGCTAAGACTAAAGAACCATTCTCTAACTCCGCATGCAACTAAGATAATGTTCAGCTGAGTGAATAATCAGTTGTGTGGATATAGTAACACTCAGATTACAGAAGAACAGGCAGAGTACTTAAAAATGGGAATAAAATTTTGAATCTGAGGCAAATGATCGAAAACATACGTGAAAATCATAACCAGTTAGTTTTGTGCTTCTTTGACTACTCTAAAATTTTCGATAGCACTGCATCGGAGAAACTCTGAGCGACGCTGATCAAGATGGCGTGCCAGAACATTTGGCATAAATGTTGGGAAATTTATATGTACAAAATAGCAAGGTAGTCGAGATAGATTGTGCGATACAATCGGGATTGTTTGTCACGAAAAAGAAATTAGACAGGGATGTATCTTGTTTCCTATACTGTTTAACGATAACGAGTAAGATGGAAGAGGAATTGAGTCGTTATTGCGATACGAGTTAGTGGACAGAGGAGAATTAATCCAGAATAACGGGATTTCCGTCCGAGAAATAAAACGCCGAATATAGATATGGAAGTATATTAGGATCGAAATATACCTCGTCAAAACATTGATGTTCTATATATCGTTGTTGTACGCAGCCGAAACATGGACGATAAAGCAATCCAGCATATAAAGATGAAATAGCTTCGAAATGTGGTCCGAACAAGACGTTTTCGTATACCGTGGACAGTGAAACGTAAGAAGAAATAGTCGTTACACAGATTGCGAACTCGCCACTGCGTTGGACAGGTACGTACAAAATGTTACTGGGTTAACTTTCAGTTTAATAGACGCCTATAGAAAGAATAGAGAAAAGTAGCTGGAAAATTATAGAATCGTTATCATAACCACGTCTGTTCTGATGAACGAAATTATTCAAGGATTTTCCTTTTTTTTTTTAAGCGGGAAGATCAAAAGACACTGATATAAAATGAAATTTAGTTAGCATGCACTGAAAGGGAGCTAAAATCAGCATGTAGGATTTTTACCCACTAAAAAACCTTCTATTTCTAAAACAAACGAGAGTTTTAATAAATTCAAATGATTAGTAGCGCATATTGGGAACATGGAAGTTGTAGCACATGCAACAACCATGCTGCTGTTTCTATATGATACAGTCGTTCCAGCTGTGAGAAAGACCTAGACGTCAGGACTGATCGTACGGCACGATTGCTCGTTGGCTAGGAAAAACATGATAGTATTACGGAAAGGTAAAGAAGGAAAACTTTTAGTTACGGAAAGGTGAGGAAGAAAAAGTTGAGTTATGGAAAAGTAAAAAAGAAAATTTTGAGTTATAGAAAGGTAAGGAAATATAAAGGAGGGAAAACCGTGGCCCTATCCTAACCGCAATGCTACGGGTTATTACTGCGAATATAACGGTGTATGAGTTTGACAACGACCAAACTTAGACAGTCACAAGATTTTGCGGACTTTTGCTAGGCAGTTCCTCAAACTGCGCATCCGCATCCTCTTGTCTCATATATATATATATATACAAATTATCTATACGTGCATGTGTGTGTGTATGTGTATGTATCTATAATTAATCGATGTTGTTATGGAAACTTTTTAACGATAAACAAAATTTATGCGAAAAAAAATAATAATTACTATTATTATTGATGATTATTGGTCGACCAATCTAACAACTATATCATCGCAGCATTTTATATATATATATATATATATATATATATATATATATATGTATGTATGTATAAATTATGTAAAAATCCAAGTGTACGTATATGCGTGTAGTTTGAAAGAATACCATTGCAGTATATTTTACTTCTGACTGATCGACGTAGAGAGATCTGTTCCGAAAAATGTTTAACAATAAGTAAAATGAATGAAAAAAGTATTAATATAATAATTATTATTATTCATATTCGTTCTACTGAAAATAATTTTTTTATACATATATATATATGTATGTATATATATATATATATATGTATGTATATATATATATATATATATATATATATATATATATATATATATATGTATGTATGTATATATATACACATATATATAAGCAGGATCTGTATTTTTTTTAATTTTCAAGCGATTATATTTATTTATACACACGATTCACCAATAATTTTACTCATATAAGGCTCGAGATTCGCACAGTTTGCGTATAATCACATTTGCATTAATTGCGCTTGAATTGTGGTACTATAAACAAAGGTTGATTTAATACTTTCGAACCCAATATATTCTACATGGTACATAAACTTTTAATATATATTTTCACAAAAAGAGTAGGTTTGGTTGACGTTCAAAATTTTTATTCTGGAAATATTCGTTAAAAATTCACTAGTTATCTAAAAAGCGATATTATGCACGAAATATTACTGTCACTTATTCGTTTCATAAACTAAAATGTACAATTTTTGCGTAAAAAATAAATTGATAATGCCTGACCGAAAATGTTAATTAGAACTGATTATATTTCTCATAATTGTCATTATTATTTTAATATCATGGTACATATCTAAAAAGAAATACACTAACAAGTTTTACGACAATTTCCTTTTTTTTCTAATAATAAATCTTTTACATTTGTACGTTCGAATTAAACGATCACTGTGAAAAATTAATAAATAAATAAATAATTAAATAAATAATGAAAAAGCGCACGAACCGCTTTAACGGCCAGAAAATATGTACGAATAAATTAACGATCCGTATGTTTATTTCATACATACATATATACACACACATACATACGTGGATTAACTATTGACACCGGATGATAAAGATGGTGGTGATGATTGATCGGCGTGAGCTCTATAAGCTAAATTATGGGGCGACGAAATTTTCCTAGCGTAAGTATGGTGTTCGTGATGAGCGTGATCCGGATATACAGGTACCGGTTGAGGATAATGAACCAGTTCGTAACTAATTTTAGGTTTATTCGTGAACTTGTAAATAACCATAGCAGCTGATAAAACCAACGAAAGTAACGCAAACGTGAACGCTTTCCAAGTTTTTAACGCTATCAAGGCGAACGCTAATGGAGCAACTGTGGTCGCTTTAAACTTCAGACCCAATAAAAACGGCATCACTATTCGCTTCAATAGTTTCTTACCTATCATCGTAGAAATAACGATTATAAAATTAAAATAAATAAAACGCAAAAAATATTTTATTTTATTTTTTCGATTAGTTTATTAAAATTTATATTAATCGACGCTGAATAGTTAAGTAGCGTTCGTTTTTAGCGTCGTACTGAAAATAGCGTTATTAAGATTACTTTATTCATAATTTCGTGCCGTCTCTTATCAATCGACATGTATATTTTAAATAGCGCATATTTTCAAAATAATCGAAATCATCCTCTTTGTTATCTAGTTGAAAAAACCTGGCGTTGAAGATACTGACCAAGCTGTTCCGGGTAATATCCGCTGATTAATATGTACTCTAAAGTAGTTTGCGAAGGCTGAATTTTCCTTTTATTGATTTTAAATTATTAATAAATTAATTTTATAAAATTAATCCGTCGTATTTTAAATATTTCCCGGGGTTCTAATGTTATTTTTATGGAAAGAAATATATTAAGTGCCATATCACATCTATATATATATATATATATATATATATATACATATATATATGTATACACTAAATGAAGTGCTATCTTTTAATATACTTTATTAAATTCGAATAAATTTTTTCGTTTAAAATTAGTAAAATAATCGATGACGATAATAAACTTGGAGCAAATATAACGTTTCTTTAAATGTTTGTAAACAGATTATCATACACGATGGTAAACATAGCTGATAACAAGTCTAGCCGATCACAATAATCCCCAATCTTATTGAAATATATATATATATATATATATACATAATGTTGTGAACGATTACGATTGGTAGAAGTTGTAGTAAATCACGCCCACCATTAGTATTCTACTGACATTCATCTCAAGGTGAAGCTTCATGCCATTGTTTGTACTGTTTCTTATATGTAGTTGATGATAATAATAATAATAAAAATAATAATATCTGTCGCATGGGCTACGTTCAATATTATGAGATTGCTAGAGAAGTAGTAATTCTATAGTCCTGTATTTACCTTAGTGTCCTTACAGCCTTATTACTTTACCTTTATAGAGAGAAAATATAATAATAATAATGATGATTATTCTTATTCTTATGCTATATTATTGTTATTATTATTATTTTATTTTATTTTATTAACTAGATGTAAATGCTGAAAAGTTATGTTCTAGTATAATTATTAAATAATTTGTATTTATAATACTGTTGAACGAATAAGTACGTTCTACCTATATTCGTTTATTGAATTAGGACACAAACGTGTGTGTTTTGTATTTCTTATATATATATTTTTATAATTCCAGTACCAAAACATGGTAAAGATTGCTCTCAGATAGACAATATCCGTCCAATCAGCTTGCTTAGCAATCTTAGCAAAATCACTGAAAAAATTATTCTGAAAATATTATGTGACTTCACTAATTCTAATAATATACTACCTAGTAGTCAGTTTGGATTTCAACCAAAGCATTCCACAACACAACAGATAGCAAGAGTTGCTGACTCTATCACGGATAATTTTAACTTCAATAAACATACTGGGATGGTGTTATTTGATGTGACAAATGTTTTCGACACAACCTGGCACGACGGTATTATCTACAAAATGATTGCTACCAGATTTCCCAATTATCTAATTAAACTGATTAATTCGATCATTTTATACCATTATAAATAATGCGAAATCAAGTAGCAAATCCTGTTCTGCCGGCGTACCTCAAGGTAGCGTGCTGGGACCATTTTTATTTACATTTTTAATGCATGATTTCCCACATATAAATAACATTGAAGTTGTCTTATACGCCGATGACACAGCGTTGTTCTCCTACAGGCCAAGTACTATCAGCAATATGTTACAATCCGGTGTTGATCGTGTAATTAAGTATTTTTCTAAATGGCAAATTGCTCTTAATCCTTCCAAAACGAAAGCAATTTTCTTCACTCGTCGAAAACCGTTTTTACCGACCAGACTTCACGTCAGTGGCGTCGATATAGAATGGTCTGACCAGATACGCTATCTTGGTGTCATTTTAGGCAAGAGGCTAACCTTTGCCAAGCATATCATTGAAGACAAACCGAACAATCTGTTCAATTTACCCCATTTTCAATCGTAAATCTCACTTAAATATTAATAATAAACTAATAATCTACAAGTCAATCATTAGGCTTATTTTAACATATTCTTGTCCAGTTTTGTCTTCACTCTCAAATGCTAGTTTTAATAGACTGCAATTAGTCCAAAATCGATGTCTTCGATGTATCCTCAATGTCCCCGTATACAATAAAATTTCATATATGCATACTGCTCTGCAGGTACCGTATGTACAAGACTATATGCTCAAACTATCCCAAAAAATTTTTCTCAGTTGTAGCGTGCATCGTAATAATTTACTTCCAGCAATAGGAAATTACGATTCCAGGGAACTACGTATTATATTAAGTATAAGCATCGACGCATTAAACATAATGTATTATTCTCATAACGTTATCATTTGCTTTCGTTTCCATTACTTATAAATTATATTACATATTCGTTATATAATTAAACTTATTATTTTTTAAATTGCCGCTTTTCATTTGTGATGGTTTTTTGTCTGACCATCAATACTATTTATATCTTGTATATTTATTATTTATCAGTTTATATTATTAGTTACTTTCATAAATGTTGAGGGCATTTGTTCCGGTACATTTATTAAATATTATTATAACTTTTTAATATAATGTCAAATATACGCGTTTTTACATTTACATTTTACATGATGTAATATATATGTATATATGCAATATGAAAACTGGCGAAGTTTATTCCCATAGTTTTACTAAACAATAAGTTGTTGATTTGTTTACGTACCATGCATATATTTAAATGTAGATAATAATGTTTAACTTGTAACAATCGGCTATTTTGCTATTCGTTTCATTATTTCGAATACTTAAAATTATTTGCGATTATTTAAAATAAAATACGATATACTTCGCGTAAAAAATTGGTAATATATTAATTTCGACGAATAATTAATAGTGGTCGTAATTTTGAATGAATCGAGTCTTCGAGATTAAAATCTTCAGTTTCGATTCATCCTGTACAATATGAACTTTCTTGAAATCTCTCGTAAAATCCGCGAGTCGCGGTCTAATCATCACAACTACATTATATTTCTGACAAATCTAATCCTCTATCTCAGTTAACATTTCCTAAACTATCATTCTTACCAGACTTCGATTATCCCACTTTCCTATCTCCTCAAAGCACCTTTCATCTTTTCTCTGTCCTTTTTGCTAAATGACACAATTGATTATTCCCTAAATATAAACGTATTGTCACGTTCTTATTAAGAACCCGAAGAACCCAACACCTGAATATTTCAAATCTGATCGACGACCACAATAGATCTTGGATGCATATGACCCGTTAGTGCAGCCGGCGTTCTTACTACTAAATCAAATCAAATCAAATTTTAATAATAATAATAGAAACAATGTTTGGTCGAATATTTTTAAATTATCCGTATATCGTATAAAGTTCAGATACAGGAATATAAATAATCTCTTACTTCTGCCGGAAAACTGATCGTCCGAGCTACCTCCCGTTAGCGGAAATTTGATTTCTTGCGGTAAATTCTTCGTCAAAATAGGCGGCACAAATGGCGGTATATAGCCTAAGGAAATTTCTCTCGGTATTCGAATTCTGAGTTCGTGCGTAGAGATGAATTCGTCTAGTTTGTCTAAGGCTATCAATTTCAAATTTTGCTTTTTCTCCTCGTCCAATTCGGTTATTTTATTAATCTAATCGAAACGGTAAAAGAATTTTTGTATCGTTGAAGTTAATAACGGAAAACATCGATTACAGCGAACACGATCATCGAAGTCGTTATTTTTAGCGAAAATTATATAATTTTATTTCAAAAATTTTAATTTAAAAATCGAATTATATAAATAAGGATTTTACGCGGAATTTGTGCAAGGAATGATAAATGAAAATTCTACGGCTACTTATTTAAACATACCGCTCGTAACTGACGATTAAAGTAAGATTCGAATACTGTCGAGCTAAAATAAAATTAATATATACACTTAAACAGAAAAAATATATTTCTTTAAAATTTAAAAGTAAAATTAATGTATAATACAATTTTAATCACACATTTAATATATTACGTGTAGTAAGATGAACCCGCACTTTACATGTACAACACATGTATATATATATATATATATATATATATATATATATACACGTGTATCTATATATAATATATATGTGATATTATGGGAGCTTTTGATAGCTGCAGATGGTCCTCAATTATTGACGTTTAAAAATATTTAATTTTAATCCCTTCATTGTAAATACTATTATTAATTATGTTTCTAATAGATATGCTTCATTAGCAGTTGGTAGCTCTGTTGGTTGCAGAAGACTGGTGTGTGGGGTGCCCCAGGGTTCTGTCTTGGGACCAACACTGTGGAATATTTTGTATTCCAGAGTTCATCTTAAATTGGAGCAATTTTTGTCCTTTACTTGTAAGGAATTTGAACTGGTTTCCTATGCAGATGATCTCTGTTTGATAGCTAAGGTTGACAAGCATTATGATCTTAATTTAATTGAAATCGTTTGCAAATTCTTAGAAAATATAATTAGTGATTTAAGTTTGTCTTTTTCCGTACCCAAGTGCAATTTTATTGTTTTTTGTGATCAGAAAATTGTACATTCTGTTAAAAATTTAAAGTTAATCTCAAGTCAGCCAATTAACCATACAAATCGTCTTAAATATCTTGGTCTAATATTAGATCACAAGTTATCTTTTATTCCACATATTGAGTATATCCACAGGAAATGCGACAACATATTCTTTAAGCTCAAAAGATTGCAGCCTAATACTTTTGGGTTTAAATATAGGGAGAGGGTCATTTTGTATAAGGGGCTGATACAGTCACTTTATGCATATGGCTCTCTTGTTTATATTAATAAAAACGTTTTATGTTCTCTTATCAAGTGCCAGAGGAAGTTTCTTCTTAGTATTTCATGTCTATACCGAGCCTGTCCCACCTCTGCTGCTAATGTTATATCTAATATCATGCCACTGGATCTTTTTGTCATTGGCACCTCTATCATCTCAGAATTTAGAGTTGTTAGAGACGTTGCTTGTGTCAAGAATTTCCAGTTCCTAAATATTGATCCGCATATCTTGAAATCATTTCCTAGTGTTCCTATCCTAAAAAAATATATTCATTCCTCACTTATTGATATTTGGCAAGCTAGGTGGGACTGTTGTTCGACTGGAAGGAAAACTTTTGTGTTTTTCCCAAAGGTTTTGAAGCGTTGTAAACTTAAAAATATTAATATTAACTTTTACAATGCTCAGGTGCTCTCTGGTCATGGTAAATTTGGTTCATATCTGCATAGGTTCCATCTTGCCTCCAGTTCTCGGTGTACCTTTTGCTGTTCCAGCGAGGACTCCTTTGGTATTGTAGATGATATTGAACATTTAATGTTTGTTTGTCCCCTGTTTGATGATCTTAGAAATAAATTTAAAATAGATAGAGGACAACCTCTTGTATTTTCTAAACATAACCATGCCGGTCTTCTGTCATATATGGAGTTGTCTATGCTAAGAAAATTTAAAACTGGTAGGTAAAATTTTTAGCAACCTTTTGTCCTGTTTTTAATGTTTTAATTCAACCGTGAATCCGCATTTTTTTTTCTCATGGTCATTGCCTCCATCCATTTTGTAATACCGTTGCATGCAACATTAATAATAACATTGGCTACAATTGTTTTTCTTATAATTTGTATATATATATAATATGTACCTATATATATATTTTTTTTACTTTTTATAATTTTAATTTTGATAATATAATTTTTTTTTTCTTTTGTATGATATTTAGACGTAACCTTTTATTTATTTTTCTTTAGTTTGATCTTTATCGTAGCAATATTACTTTTTTTTAATCATTATCTTAAATTGTATGTGCATGTATATATATGTACGTGTATATATATATTTTGTTTGTACAAGATTCATTTTTATATTTACACAATATACTACACAAAACTCATTTTACACACATTCTTCATGGTCTAGGGGACTATGTTTCTCATCCCTTATTCCATCCTATTTTTAAGTTACACATTGCAGGAAACTACCACACACTCCTATTTATATTTTGTATTATACTGAATGTTTTCTTTTGTTTCAGCTACTCAACACTTACACACAGTTATCTATTAAGAACACTAGTTTCCTGCACCCTTATAAACACAAATTATTTAATACATTTGCCCCACCGTATAAGTGCGGATTTGGGAACCAAAAATAAATATATATGTATATTATATAAAATATATGTATATTATATAAAATATATGTATATTATATAAAATATATGTATATTATATAAAAAATATGTATATTATATAATATACATACGATATTACAATAATATATATGTATATTATATAATATACATACGATATTACAATAATATATATGTAATTATATTATATTATATTATATTTTTTATATATATAAATTATATAATATATATGTATATAATATAATACATGCGCATATGTGTGAACACACATGTACCCATATATATATATACACAAAAAATAAAAAAGTGTTTGTTATGTATACACCCATAATTGTAAAATTTTACAATATATATCATATTTCACAATTGTATTCCATTTTGCTTCTTGTATTGTGCCACACAATTTTAAGCCAATATTTTACGCAGGGGAAAAAATAACATAATGATGATTTTCTGTTTAATTTTTTTTTTTTTAACATTTCCTCTAATCCAGAACTGATTTAAACACAATTATCTGCTGCATTTTATGTAGGTATATATCAGGAGATGTAGGTTTTGCCCATTAGCAAATCCAATCGACTTAGAGTAATATTAGATTGTACTCAAACCAGATCTATGATTCTTTCACGTTTTAACTTTTTAGGTATTTCTTCATGAAGTAGGTTAGCTGCAAATGGATTTGGTTGGTGTACTGCCGATTTAATCTTTTCAGCGACATATTTCACATGTAGGTCGGTGTATAATGTCCAGTTGGAGACGTACCATGGGGTAGCAGTTTTCAACCATAGTATTTTATTCTGCCTGCGCTGAATTCATTCTACGTTAGTTCCCGAAGCACATCCCCACAGTTCTGCTGCATATAAAGGCTTGTTTTATACAATGTTTATTTATTATTGATATTAAATTGCGAGCGAGGGCCTATCAGCCAATACAATTATTGCATCTTAAGTTCTAGCTCGATATTCTTAGCTTTTATATGTTTCAGCGATGTTAGCGTTTGATCCCAATGAACAACAAGGTATTTAGTAGACTGGCTTTGTATTAATGACTTCGGATTTATCGTAACTTTATGTTTATCGCGCAATACGTCGTTTAGTAAAGATGACGTGATTGCATTTTTACTCATTGATTACAACTTTTCATTTATGCGACCATTCAACTACGTTGGCATAAGCGTTTTGAACATACTCAACGCATCTTTTTGGATATCGATGAGACGCCATCACTACCGTATCATCCGCAAATGTAGCTACAATACGATCTTATTTATGGGTACATTATTGGTGAACAACGAGTATAGGAGAGGCCCACAATACGCTATGGCCCACCTGCCTGTATTTTGCTTAAAGATGATTATTTATCATTTATCACAACTCCAAAATATCGTTCATCCAAATAGGATTTGATAATGTTATAATATTGAGCAGGCAAAGTATTCTTATATTTGCAGAGCAGTGCTGGATGCCAGACGCGATCAAACACTTGCTGAATATCCAAAAATCCTGCAGAGCATATTTCTTTCTTTTCGAAGCTCTTTTCAATTTTCTTAACCACTCTGTGAACTTGTTTTACTATTGAGTGGCTAATTGGAAAACCAAATTGTTGATTTGTAATTATCTTATTTTTGTAAATTATCTTTGGTATCCAATTTTTTTTTTAATTTTTTCAAATACTTTAAAGAGAATTCGAAGTAAAGAAATTGGTCGATAGGAGGACACTTGTTCAGGCGGTTTTCCAGGTTTCCAAATCATAATTATATTTACGAATAATCTCATGACTGGGTTGAATATATATGTTAGTTTTACTATGGATTTTCTCGGTAGTTCTTTTAGAATTCGGATGGTAACTTGTTGCTCAATTTCTTAATTTGAATTTAACTTCTTTAATAAAAAAAATTAAAAGTTTAATGATGCATGTAGTTTCTTCAGCCGAACACTCTAGCAACTACGACACCGCGACGTAATACTAATAATAATATGTTGTCAGTATACAAAAGGAAACGTGCAATCAACTATTCAAAAGCTTTTAGGATAGTATGCTAGTGTGTATGTATATATGTGTGTATGCGTATATGTGTGTATGTGTATATATATGTGTGTGTGTGATATTGCGTTGAACTTTAATTTTCACGTTTATTATTCTTTTGTATTTAATCTTATACTGCAAGCATTTACATCGTTAGATTTAGCACATTAAAATCATACCTTGTGGTGAAATTGCACGAATGGCTCTCAAATTTATTTATATATATATATATATATATATATATATATATATATATATATATATATAAAAAAGAAAATTTAATGTCTACACGTTTACTATATTTGAAATTTGTTTCACCTGATCAATAATGAAACCATAGGTCGTTCGATTTGAGTATTTTTGTTCGTTAATGGTTATACAGTAGCGATGTGTAAAATATCATCACTACGAGATACTAACACCAATGTTGATCTTTATTATTCCATCTAAAAATTTAACATATCCTTGTAATTCTTGCAGCTGTCTGACTTGCAAATTCAGCACGAGCTGTTAATTTCAACTTTTAATTCGAATTAGTCATATATATCACAATGTATGATTGTAATGTGCTAAATCTAACGATGTAAATGCTTGCAGTATAAGATTAAATACAAAGGAATAATAAATGGAAAAGTTAAAGTTCAACGCAATATCACACATACATATATATATACACATATAAACATACACACATATCACACTAGCATACTATTCTAAAAGATTTGAATAGTTGATTGCACGTTTCCGTTTTGTATACTGACAACATATTATTATTATTATGTCGCGGTGTCGTAGTTGCTAGAGTGTTCGGCTGTCAACTCGATTGGCTAGGTTTCGAAACCAACACGCGCCATAGAAGGTTTTTCATCATTATTTAATTCTTAGAGAAGGCACTGGCGCCCCACTCCGTACAACATTTTATGCGCGTGCATCTGCTTCTAGTGCCTTGAGTGCTAGCTGATTTTGTACGTAAAAATAAACGTGTACAATAGCTAGTCACGACGTTGGGCAACGAACAATACGATTATGATGATGATGACTAATATTATTATTATTTAACGGAGAAAAAGAACGAATAAGAATGAAATTGAGATTTAAAAACAAAACCATTTCGAATTAATATATAATTTTCTCTGTTCAAGTAAGGCGGAAGCTGAAAAATGGAAGAATCTCTGAATATATACATATATATATATATATACATATATACATATATATATATATATATATATATATGCATGTATTTATAAACACATACATATATATACATATATTATCATATTCAGTCGTAATCACCCTAGGGGATGTCGCGACATTTTCCACTACAGCCTCTCCAATTTTTCTCCGCCATTGTATGCGATTTGCAGCTTCCCGTTTACAATCAGCCGTTGACTTCCCAAATTTTTATGTGATCGTGTCCGTCTATTTGATGTGTAATCTGCCAGGAGGACGCGTTCCTTGTATTTTTCCTTCAATTAGTAATCGTTGCATGGAATACTCGCTTCGCATAATATATCGAAAAAAACGAAATATTCTGGATAGGACATCGTTGGACAAGTATATACATATATATATATATATATATATATATATATATATATATACATATATATATATATATATATACATATATATATATATATATATATGCAGCACACACGCATGTAAAACACATAAATATATATGTATAATATGCCCACACACACATATATACTCGTGCGTGTATGTGTGATCTTCTGCACTATCGAACTTTCCGTCTATACGGTACAAGCGAATTTTAAAAATGTCTAAAAGTCGCATTCGGTTGATCGTCATAATTCTGAAGATACTCATACTAAAAATTATTTAGAGTCATCTGTAAATCGGTATTGTACGCGAAATATTACCGTGATTGTCATTTGATATCGTATTATTGAAAAACCCCGTTCCTCGAATAAATAAGTAAATAAACAAATAAATAGGGTTTCCCCCTTAATTAACTGCTCTCGCAGACGCTAAAATCGATAATTTTGCAACGAAACAAAAATATAATTGGCGTTTATCATTATTATTATTATTATTAATCGTTAATCGAAAATAATAATAATTATTATATACCTCGTTCACCGTGGATATATCCGTCGGAGTGCTAGAGTCGCTACTTCGTACGATACTCAAGTCTCTGGTAAGTCTGATTTTATCCTTTTCCATCGAGGAACTGATGAAAGCTAATACTTTCGGTTTTACGCAGGCGAATGTACCGTCTTGTACGCATTCTTTATAAATATCGCGCAGTAAATCGACAGCCGTTCGATACTTAGCCGTATCCTCTTTCGGTTGTGTTTCTTTAATCATTTCCGTGTCCTGACGACGACATATTAAAGAGAGAAAAAGAAAAATATATTGATTTTTTAAAAATTAATATCGACATTTATATCGATGATGTTTCAATAATTCGAAATAACCGTCATCGTCGTCGTTTATTATTAATATTTCATTGGAGATGGAATTAAATTTAAATAATTTCGTAAATAAATTCATTTTACTTAATTAAATTATACAACTACTAACAATTAGGAATTTTAATAGAGCCGAAGGTTGCATGAGGTTTTTACGGTAGGGTTTATCTCCTTTCCGTCTAATCTGAAAAATAAACGGTGACCATTGGCCGTCCCATTGGAAACAGACGCTTTCGGATTTTGACACGATTACGAGGTATAGAAATTAAAAGTAAATTAATCTATTTGAGATCATACATATCCGAAAATGGCAGATCGGAAGAAAAAATAAGGAATTGGCAAACGTAGGGATTCGGAAACTCAATCGTATATAAAGACCGCATAAGATCACTAAAATAACAAAATTGCAACTGTTGAAAACGTTGCTTTTTTCCTATAGCGATATACGGTTCTGAAACCTGGACGATTAACGAATCGATGAGAAGTAAAATCGTAACTTCCGAAGTGAAGGGATATTGAAAAATTCTAAAGATTCCACGGATTGCTCGTAGAACAGAAGATTACGTTTTAAACGAGCTTAAAATCGAATCTCTCCGAGAATCGAAGGTGTTGGTTTGTATTGTTCAGGTGGAAAGGATTTATCCGGTCGATCTTAAATTTAGCCAAACATAAAGTATTCCAGGTTATCTATTTCGTCACTAGAGCAACATGTGCAGGTAGAAGTAATCGCAATGTGGAACCTATATAAGTAGGCTGAAAATTTGCCATGACCTGACAAACATTGTGAACTGTAGAAGTTGATATTCGGATTCTCTTAATCTACATTCTATCAAGAATATTTTGGGAGAAACTAGTGTGCTTTACATCTTGTGATTTTAACATTCACCTCCTCCGCCACTCTTATAGTAATAATTAAGGAATGCGTTATTTAAACAGGTTAATCTAAATGTTATTGCTGAGTGTACGATGTAAGTTATATTATTTATAAACTTATTAATTGTAAGAAAATTCAATTTTTTCCACATAGTATTTATTTAAGAACCCACGACTCGAACAATATATTTTTGCGTATGAAAATATATTGTTGTTATTGTTGTCAGAGGCTTCCTCGTTGACATTATCTACAATTTTCTTTTTGTAACAATTAACTTTATTACTTATCTATATATATATATATGTGGCGAATTGTATGTTTTTGTTAACAAGTTCTTTTTTTGTTACTTTTTTTTTTTTTACCTCAATTTAACGTACTCTAATCAATTCTAAATTTTTATATTAATAATCTTATTACACATATAGTTCCGATGTGAGAGGTAACACTGCTCGTCTTCGCTTATGTGTATGTATTTAATTCTTCGATTTATATATATATATATAAGTATATATATATATACAAATATACTTATATACTTGTTAACAAAAATTCAAATGCACCTACATTTCGATCATCGGGTTAAATTAAGTAACTATATCCGCTTAGTAACGTTAATAGTAATTTCGGATTTTAAGTAGATGTTTAAGTACGGATTCAACTTGTAATATGTTTGCATATAACACGATTTTCGGATTTCGGAGTTATTATTTTTGTTTCATAAAAATATATAGCGACTAAAAGTTATAATTTTTCCTGGAATCTTTTTAAAAATTATTATATACGCTTATTAAATATTTAAAAATAATATATTTATGTGATTTTAAGACGTTTTTATATTCGAACTTTCAACTCGCGAACTTTAGAGATTATATTTTTTTATTTTAATTTAAAACTAAATAAAACGAAAATCGGTTTAAAAATATAAACGCGTACTTACATATCGGTCATCCGAACATTCGATCCGCGTAACGATAAAAATCGATAGAAGGCAAATCGATAACGGAAGAAATCGTTTCATTTTGACGACGTTGAAAATGGTCTCAGAAATTAACTGTTAGTCAACTGTTATCGTCCGTTATCGAACGGCTATTATCAGATATAAACTGAAACGACTTGCACTTGTTGTTTTTATTCGGACTGCCGACCGATCGTTTGTAATGGGTTTACCATTTGCAGTTTAAATCGATTTGTATCGATTAATTTATACGATCTTTTTTACTACTACTAATATACCACTAGGCTAATAGTTGTCCTTCTTTTCTAACGCGCGTTCTTGACATTGTAGACATCGGCTACTTTCATCGTGCTTTAGACTTATTAAAGTTAATTATAAACGAAAACAGAATCCGAAATAGGAACAAGCCGTGATATTTGTTAAGAGCGATAATTATTCAAAGCACGCTTCGTCTTATAAAAAAGGTGACGTTGTTTTATTATTATTATTTTAATATTCCGGCCAACGACTAATTTACTTTCACTATTTACTGTCGCATCCCGATAATAGGAGCCTATGCTTTTTTCTCTGCCCTGCCATTTGTTGCCATTTGTTGCCATAAATTCGCCGATATAAGAAGTGCCGAGAATAAACCAAACATTTCCGTCGTCGTTTATAATACTATATTTCGGATTTTAGTCTTAAGCGCCGTATTTAGTCGGGTAATCGGTAATGTAAACAAATCGAAAAACAGTAAATACTTTTATATTGTAAATTAACGCTGAATCACATCCGGTATGTGATATAATGGATACAGACAAGTGATGAAAGCAGAGTCACTTCCGTTGTAGTAAATACCTGTAAAATTTTATCTCAACATTCTTTATGGACACAAGTCGTCTCGGTTAAACACGTCACTTTGATTTAAACGAACAAAAGTGCAGCGGTTTTCTTGTTTGTTAAAACGAGTTCAATTACGTTCGTTTACGGTTGGTAAAAAATTAAACGCCTTGTCGAAGAAATCGGTAACCGGTGCTGATAATATTCACATCCTATTCCTAAAGAAGGCTCCAGATTGTATGTATGACAAGCTAGTTCAGCTGTTTAACCACATATGGACAACTCGGTCTTTATAATAATACCAATACAAAAAATAAAAACAAAAACCCGACACAATTAGATAACTTCAGGCCAATATCATTAACTTCCGTTCTATGTAAAATTTTCGAAAAAATCGTAAACGAACGACTAATCTGAGAACTAGAAAACAGAAAACTGTTATCACCGAAACAATGTGGCTTCCGACCATCGCGATCAACAGCAGACCACCTTCTACACCTACAAACGTTCATTCAAAACAACTTTACAAAACGTAAACCTTAACAGTCTTCTTCGATGTTACAAAAGCATTCGATCGGATTTGGAAGAAAAAACAATCTTAACTTTGCACAAATGGTGCTTTCGAGGACAGATCATGTACTTTATACAAAAATTTCTATCGGAGCGCACCTTTCGCGTAAGAATCGATTCGAGCCGTATCCGCCTCAAAACAGCTGCAAAACGGTGTCCCACAAGGTTCAGTGCTAAATCCAACATTATTTATTATAGCAATAAATGGTTTAACAACATCTGTACCTGCGTCCATATCTTCTACTCTGTTCGCGGATTATTTCACAACCAGTTTCGGTTGTAAAAATCTACAATCGGGTACTCGGAGATTACGAAATGCAATCAATAAAGCGTACGAGTGGACAACACAAAACGGTTTAGAATTCTCGGTATCAAAAACAAAATGCATCCACTTCTGCAAATTAACGAGCTGTGATAAAACCCTAATCGTTACCGTTAAATAATATATCAATCCCTCAGACACAAACAGTCAGATATCTCGGCCTAACATTCGACGACACGCTCTCTTGGAGGCAACACATAAACGAACTAAAACAATCGTCCCTAAAGAAATTAAATTTGATGAAAAAACTATCTGACAGCTCTTTTGGAACTGACAGAGCCGTTTTACTCAAAATTTATTGAACAATAATACGTCCCTGTTTAGATTATGGTGCTCCAATATATGGAACGGCAAAATCATCGATTCTGCGTACTAGCTATTCGATTGGCTCTTGGAGCTCTTCGATGATGATGATACGTATACCAAAAGCAGATTACATACAACAAAAATACAAAAAACAGAAATGTTACGTCATATCCCCCACTCAACAGGATTATTTCAAACTCATATTACAAATATCATCAAGACCTTTAACTTCAACCTTTCAGAAAAAATAGATCATCGCATAATACCATCGCTACCACCGAACAAAAGAACAAATTTAAAGACAGACGTATCATTGGCATTATACAACAAAAATATGATGTCACAACTAAGAGCCTATGACAGACTAATGACATCATTTAATTCATATGAAAAATTCTATACAGATGCAACAAAGACAACTCAAGTTACGGGTTGTTCCGTCATACATTGAGATATCACCGTAAGATACGTTTTACCAACCGAATTCTCAGTGCTATCCGCTGAACTAATGGCAATCAACTTAGCTATCGATTTGACTAGAGACTTACGCTTAGAAAAAATAATTATTTTTACCGACGCACTTTACGCCGTTCAAAGCATTAACCTCGATTTCTCAAAATCTAATCACCCGATAGCCAAGATATTCACCTGTCAGCTTACCAACACATACAAGAAATCATTATATGCTGGATCCCTTCACACTCCAACATAAAGGAAAATGAAGAAGCTGACATCGCTGCGAAAGAAGCGGCGGAGATGTTTCCAGTACCAAAAATTTCAATCCCAATACAAGAAGAAATACACAATATCAAAAACCAATTTCATGAGACATGGAACTTACGATGGAAGCGTATTCCCACAACCAACAAACTCCGAAACGTCAAGTTGAACACAGCTCCATGGAGAACAATCATCCCATCGCGACGTGACGATGTTGTATTAACTCGGCTTAGAATTGGACATACTATCAATAATTACATAATAGAAAAAAAATCAACCGATATGCTGCTATTGCGGACGGGAACCTCTAACAGTCGAACACATGCTATCAAAGTGTAGGCAACTTCAGAAACACCACTCTCTGATAATCCAATGGAACTTGTAAAAACCATTCGGTTTTTAAAAGTAAATATATATCCGTTCATTTAATTAAAATAGCTTCGGTGCCTCTAACCTAAGTTGTGGTACACGGCACCTAAAAAAAATAAAAATAAATATAACAATCATATAAAAGTTTTCATAGTCGTATTCGGTAGATCCATCCTATTGTTCAATTCTACACGTTAAAAGATCGGTGGGTTGATCTGAAGAGAAATATTGTTTAAAATTATGGTAAAAAATATTTCGATTTTCGTAACCTATTAAGTAAATATATAGCAGTCGTCTGTGCATTATGCGAATTTAAAACAATTTGATATTATTCCTAAATATTTAATTTCAATTAAAAAGTCGTAAATTATAAAATTTTCATTCAAAATTATACATTTTTTACAATATGCCTCCTAGGTAAATTGTAGATAATTTTCGACCTATTTATTCGCGGGCCAAGTGAATATATATTATATATACGGTCTTGTCTGAAAGTAATAAATCACCTTACGACTAAAAGACACGTGATATACGTTGGTTTCCCGGATGAAATTTAACCACCGAATCGGGTCATCTCGCTGTGTTGCCGATTTTCGAGCTTTTCGTCCGCAAAACTTTTCACCCACCCCAATACTGCGCTCCTTCTAAAAGAACTTTCGAAATGACGAGTATTTGTATGACCCGTCACGGCTCGTGCGTACATATAGGTGCTCTCATATACATTTTATTGAAGAGAAGCATTGAACTTTAACATCCTAGTTCTACCGTTTCTTACTTCGATTTTAAAAATACCGACAACAAAAATCAAAATATGAAATTTATATAATACTTGTACTGGGTGTAATTTATTTGTGTTTTTAGATTAATAATTCTGGATGCTTTTTACTCATTTTGTTAAGAACTTCTTTATTACCGACTTTTTGTATCCGAGAAATTTTTAACATCCGTCTATACAGGTACATCTAAATAGCTTGAATGCACTTTTCAATTCTTGCAGTCCAGCTTTCGCAGCCATATAGCAAAACTGAAAAGACAGCATTTTGCTATTCTTAATTGTAGGTCTAAATTGAATTCTTTTCTAGCCAGCACGTTGTTAATTTTTGTGTCCATTTGTCTCGCCCGCTCTGTTTTCGACCGTACTTCATTTTTTTGATTTACAGTTATCCTCAAGATTAGTGCCTCAGTATTTGATACTTGAAACCTGTTTCGGCTCTGTATTGTTTAACCATATTGAGCATCTTCTTTTAGCGGACTTATTTTCAGATATGTCGGTAGTTTTTTTATTACACGTTACAGCTCCTGCCTATATATAGATTTTCTCATGTACATTTTATTCAATCGAGGCATTGAACATCCTAGTTTTACCGTTCCTTACTTCGATTTTAAAAATACCAACAACAAAAATCAAAAGATGAAATTTATATAATTCTTGTACTGCGAGTAATTTATTTGTGTTATATATATATAAAAGTTCTCGAGTGCATAATCCAAGTAACACGCGTTGTAAAGTTGTAATAATAATAGTAATAACTAAAATTTAAAAGATGATGAAAGGATAAAATAAGACGTTAGACAAGGAGGATACAATATCTCCCAAGTTGTTTATAATATCCTTAAAACGTATGTTCAAAAACTTGGTTTTAGAGTCTAAAGGTATCAATATTGATGATGGGAAATCAATCACTTGAGATTTGCCGACGTCACTGTATTAATTAGCAACAACGTTGATACCTCGCAGGACATAATAACTGACCTCCACAACTGTTCTGAAGAAGCACGATTAATGATAAACATCAATAAAACTAAGGTCGTGACAAATAAGTCTCTGAAATTACAAATAAAAATGAATCGGCAGATGCTGGAACAAGATATATTTTTATAATTACTCAAATATGCGTTTTCGTTTTTTTTTTTAATTTATGAACGGGAATTGGGTAAAAATCCAGACGAGACAACAGAATATCTCGCGAATAATAGTCGGTGAATATATTATCGTAACGATAAACTTTACTGGAATCAGACTGCAAAAATCAACAGCGAAAATATTGAATCAGAAGGAATACCAATTAAGAAAGATGCGCGACAAGGTTGTGTACTGTCACCGTTACTCTTTAATATATATTCGGAAGCAATTTTCAAGCAAGCACTCAGGGATGACGATGGTATCATATTTCAAATATAGGATATGCAGATGATACAGTTCTAATCTCGGATAACATTGATAAGTTGCAAGAAATGGTCGGTCCAGTCACCACAATAAGCAAAGAATATGGCTTCAAAATAAATGAAAGCAAAACAAAATGGTTAGCAATACATAGAAAGAGCGATCCCGGAGCCATAGCAAAAATTAAATTAATAGTAAATGGTCAAGTTAAGATATAGTTCATAAATTTCAATATCTCCGAACCTGGATTCATGAATCGCTTGAGATATCATCACGCATAGAAAAAGCAAGGAAGACCTTTTTAAATATGAAAAATCTAATGACCGGGAAAGACATTAACCTGCAGTTAAGACTACGGCTGGTGCGATGTTACGTATGGCCGAGCTGGATTCTCACATCCACACTTGAAAAGAAGATCTAAGCGCAGGAGATGTATATACATTGCCATATTTTGAAGATTTCATACAGAGACCATATTACCAATGCAGATGTGCTGCGAGAAAAGCCAATTGCTATACACTATACGCTCCAGAAAATTAAAATATTACGGTCATATAAATAGACATGCAGAAAGGTATTATTTATTTCAAATTGTCCTGAATGGTTTCATCGAGGGACATCGGAAACCAGGGAGAAGAAAAATGTCATGGAGAGCTGATATGCGTCGGTGGTACAACAAGACATCTACAGAGTTAGCAAAGGTGTCCAAGGACAAAGCCGAAACAGCTATGTTGTTCGGCAAATTTCGGTCGAAGATGGCATAAAGAGAAGGAGAAAAACGATAATAACCATAAGGTATAAAACCAAAATGAAGGAGGCAGTCAGCCCCTAAAATGGAACTGGACTCGGGATGGTTTGACCGCAAATGTGGATTACAAAAGAAGTGTAGGTAGAGAACCGTCAAGGTGGCAGGTGACTTTAGACAGCGGATGGGTTCTGCTTGGTTGCGATTAAGCTAGAATAGAATTGAATGGAAGAAAACGTGCTAAAATTATACGGTGTTCATAACGATGTCTAACTATTGTTTATGTACCGGTATGCATTAATATATTATATGATATTGTTAATATATTTATGGGCGGGAGGTCTTCGGCCGATATTTGACAAAATAAAGGCGTTATTTATTATTGATTTTTATATATATATATATATATTTATATATTTTTATATTTTGCTTTGTAATTTTTTATAAATTAAGTTTAGCGATTTTAATCCTGGTCAGACTTCGTTCCAAACAGAAGTGTCTTCCTTGTACACCATCAATCTTACTCCATCTGTGTATACTGTCCTATGCATGGGGGAACTATAGCCGATGCTAATCATGTGATTTTTGCTTGTGACTTGTTGTAGCAGAGTTATTAATAAAATTTTACATTTAAATACTTACCCCTTCTCGATTGTCTACTTATTGGCCCCCGAATAACAACGTAACTCTCTGGCCACTTATGTGTGTATATATCTAAAATTAATCTCTAAGTGTTTTTTTTTTTTTATTCTTCTTGTTCTCTTATGTATGACATATTTATTATATAAAAATAGTATTGGCAATGGGTAATTTTGGTACCTAAGCCCAATTATTATAATATAATATAAATAATCAACTTTGTCCCGTTCGCCTGAAATAATTTTATTTCAGCTCCTGTAATGAGGGTTGTAGTTCTTTCCGAACACACGCGCATCTCCTTTTGCGAAGATATTAGCAGCGGGTAACAAGGTGACTTCTAAAGTCGAGGAAAACATACGACGTTGCCGTATTTAGTAATTCCACCGACGACTTCTTTCGTCGAATAAATCGATCGGTATTTCAAGTAGGTCGTTCGGAGATGTTGCCGGTTTTCCAACTTTTCTCTAATCTTCCTCAGTCGTGCTTGTCTGAAAGTAATAAATCACCTTACGACGGAAGGATGCGTGTGATATACGTTGGTATCCCCGATGAAATTTAACCACCGAATCGGGTCATCTCGCTGTGTTGCCGATTTTCGAACTTTTCACCCACCCCATTACTGCGCTCCTTTTAAAAGAACTTTCGATAGCTGACGAGTATTTAGGTACACGCGTGAAGAAATAGGGCGTGTGCTAACGAACGATTTCTCCGCATTTACCTTTCATTCGTGAAATATTTTATTAAAACCATTTATTATTATCGTTATTATTCGACTACTCTATTCACTTGTGCATTATTTAGGTGTGTTATTATTTATGTTTTTTTTTAACAATAATTCTGTGTGTTGTTATTTATGAAGAAGAAATCACTGTTAACGTGTAAAAATTTAAAAATACAGAAATACGAAGAAGGTTAATAAAGGTTTATGCTTGGAGCGTGTTTTTTTTATGGTTCCGAAACATGGGTTATAAACAAATAACAATTAAAATCGTTCGAAATGCTGCGTTGGAGAAAAATAAAAAAAAGTTACACAGACAGTTAAAACAAAAAATATAAAGGCCGTCAACGAAAAACGTTTTTCCATGCCATTTATGACACCTCGGCTGTGCGATGAATACGAATATATCCATGGATAGAATTTAATTACTTCATTTTTCGATATTTTCACCTTAAATTAAGTTTTATCGCGTGATATGTAATTTTTCGTTAACATCCTAAATTCGATATTTTTGAATTTTATTCGATGGAATACGCGCGTTATTTATTTTAAATTCTTAGACGATAAAAATTTTATATCGATTTAAAAAAAAAATAAAAGATAAAATATTTTTATTTCCCGGTATAGTACATTACAAGGACGCGGCGTTTTTTCCTGTTTTATAAACTAGTAGCGACCTCTGTATTTAGATACGCGCATTATTACACCATTTTTTGGGCAATAAGTTTTTAAATGGCCAAAGTTCGATTTAAAATTTTAAAATTAACAAATAGAACTTTTAAATTTATTTCGAATTACTTTGGAAAGCGAGCTAATATAAAGAAAAATAGATGTAAAAAATATTTTTTCCTGTCCACTTATCACGAAGTAGGCATACTTAACAAAGCTAAGCCTGTAGTAATACAGGAATATAATACAAATAATATAGGGGTAGATCTCGGTGATCAGTTGGCGTAATGTGGAACTATACAGAGGAAACTTTTCAAATGGTACAGAAAGGTTGCAATGGAGCTTCTTTTAAATATTTCCATGGTGAATGCCAAAATTTTGTTTAGAAAATACACTGGAAAAAAGATCATAATGAACCGATTTGAAGTTTGTCTAAAATTATTGAAAAATATTCTTCCAATTGAATAACTGAGAAGATTGTAGCACAAATTAATAAATGGGAACTGGTCTAATTGTACAGTTTGTTACGGGAGATACAGAGATGAAGGAAAGACACGAAAAAGAGGCTACCGCATTAGCCCAAAAAGCATTCACTCGATGTGAAGAGTGTGACAACGAGGCCACGTGTTTATCTTGTTTCAATAGTATACATAATTAAATGAACAAATTGTAATAAATTTAGGTATTATTTTATCTTTGTTTAACCGTGTTTTTTTTTTAAAATTATTTATTGTAAATACTAAATATATGTATTGTGAAACAATCGTTTCAGTTTCTGATCATATTTGTGGCATAGTGATTCTGTTTAGGTGTAATCCATATAGAGGTCAGTTTTTTAAAAAGTTTTCAGGTAATATATTATTGTTTCACTATTTTATTATCTGTCGTTTTAATTTACGAAGGTTTTTTTTTATTACAATGTTATGATTTATGAATATTATTGATAGAAGTGATACATTTTGTTATGAAATCATCAATTATAATATTTTTTCAATGTGGGATGTAACAGCCATGTGCCTCCATATATGGTGAACACCGTTACAGTGAATTTTTGAACGATGGGCAACTCTAAAAAAAATAAGAACCCTGCCAAAGGTACTTAATAGGTGTATTATTAGCAAAATGTTACAAATTGTCATTTTCGTGATGTTTGACAAAAATTATAAACATTAGTTGGTGACAAGAGGCGTTTACCATATATGTAGACATGGGGCTTAAAGTGTTTAAAAGCATTAGAGCGTAAAAATATACAGAACCTTTTCTTGGAAAAATTCAATAAAAATGTTTATTGTTTATACCGCCAGCGTCGTATTGCTAACAATAACGGGACAGCTTCCATTATATTCAGAAAGTCATCTAAACACGCAGTAGATCTTAATAATAGAAACAAATGAACTGTAAGGGAGTAGTTGAACTACTCGAAGATTAACAGTTTCATCCCGCATGTAAAAATCAACTCGATTAATGTGATACAGGTACTTCCTTCATCTTCTGCATCGTCGATAACTAGATCCGAGTACAGTCAGCTTTATGAACCGGTCTACTGGATAATTCTGCTCCATTTCGCTCTATCCGCCACCAATCTTATCAACTAATGCGATGACATTCGGAGCAGTTGTATTACTTGGTCAATATGTATCTTAACGATGCTCTTCCAAGTTTTCTGGCACTTTCTATCTTGCCTTGTATAATTCGCTTTTCAAGACCGCCACTCCTTCTTCAAATATACCCTGCATAACCAGCAATCCTTTTTTATACAATGTCCTTCAGACGCATTTCTATTCCAAGCTAGTATTGTGAAATGTTAGATCGCTTGACCGTCCATGTTACTCTTAACATTCACCTCCAGCAGTGCATTTCAAACGTATTTATATACTGTGACTGTATTTTTCCTTAAGAGTTCAACACTTTGAGGAAATCGACATCGTCAGTGTATTAACTAGACCTATTTCCGTAAGTTACGTTGTAGTTTTTTCAATTGTAGTTAGTCTTGACATTGCTCTCATTGCAATTGCAATCTGTTTTTTAATTTGTTTACAGTATCCTCCCGTGCTGATTGAAAATCGTTCTAAAATATATCAACATGTACTTATTTAACTTATTTTGCTTACATTTGTACCGGCTTTCGTTTATCAGATAAAGATTTGTGCTCCCTTGTAGATGCGCAAGAAACGTTAACAATCGTATCAAACGGAGATGAACACTGCACTCTCGTCTATACATTAATGTGCGTAGGTATATAAACATCTTTACGCTATAAAGTAAACTGTAAGAATTATTTACAAAATAAATTCACTTAAACTAGTCGATAACTAAAATGGAGGTGATAGTGTTATTGAGTGGAAATATTATAATAAATTAACCTCTGAAAGAAATACTTCCAAACCCTAAAAAAAGGGGAAAAATTAACTTTTTCATTTTCCCTATAGGGTTCGTGAAATTTTAATGGTAACGAAATTGTTTAATATCTCAATTTTAAAAATATATACGTAAACACTTAAAAATTATCCGGAGTCATCTAAAAGGCAGCATTATTAAGCACTCTGTATCAAATTTATAATTTTTTTGTAATGTGTGACTAAAAGGGTTAAGAGTTTTATAAAAACTAATGATTTTTCATTTTCAAACGTAAAAGTACGATATCTAAATAGAGGGGGTTATTAATATTTTCAGTTTAGCGAGGTTTTAATATAAAATTTTAGAAGAATATACGAAAACTATAGCAGGGCCGACGTAAATGAACAGATGTTTTTCGTGTGCTTAAAATGAAGGACCAGTTAAGGACAAATCGATATTTTAAAAAAGCAGTTCGCGCACTGTTCGACACTTTTTGTACTAATAAAATCTTTTCGGGTGAGTGCGATAAAAATGTGAAAAATATTATGTAAATGTAAAAATGAAAATATACAATCGATGCATTATGTTTTTTGAATTTTTTCTCCATTAGTAATTAAAACTAAAAAGTCTAATAAAGTTAATTAAAAACTGAATAAAAAAACTAACAATTTGAATAAATGTTAAAAGCTTATAGCTAAATGTTTGTTTTCTAATTCGAAATCTACGGGTTTATTTAATTTTTGCTATATTTAATTTTGGATAATATTTATTTATAAAAAAATATGTAAGGCATGGTTTGATGTACTTTGTATGTTTTAAAAAAGTACTATCCGTTTTATAGATTTATTAGGTCTGTCATTATTCGACACATCGAAATAATTAATTTATGAAAATTGGAAATGAAATTGCTATCATGAGGATTTCGATATATAATGTTATCTTTTTATTTATATTTACTTTGTTATACAAAATTATTTCATAGTGCCGATTTTGTATCTAATTTTTACGTTTTTTACTTCATTAATTTGCAGTAATTACAACGACGTGGAAATACGCAATATTCGTTATGGCGCTTTAATATCTATTTGATGATAAGGTGCATAGTTTGGAACATAATTTCCAATTCACTAATCTTACATATAATGAGTAAACTTACGGAACCCGATTTATATAACAAAAGAAACAAAAAAAAAACTTGATATTGTATCCGATTAGGAACATTCTATTTTTTAAATTATAACTGATATTTTGACACACATACATATACATATGTACATACACATATATATATATATATATATATACATATATATATATATATATATATATATATATATATATATATATATATATATATATATATATATATAACTCAATAATTTAATGGGTTTTTATAATTTTGAAGAAGAAGAATATTATAGTTTTTTTTATTAGTTTCAATTCAGAAATGTATGTAAATTTATTATTTATTCATTTCACAATTATAATAAAACAAAAATATTTTTCTGAACATGTGAATTCATATTTGGTAACATTGTAATTGAATAAAGTCTCCAAAATAAAATTCGTTATATCAGCATATCTACAATATAATTGAAATTTTAAATAACGATGAATTAGATTTGGATTTTGATTCAAGTGAAAAAATTGAAACGATTTCAGAAACAAAGTTATAATGGGATATCAGTCGTGTCTTAGAACAAAGTTGAGGTATGTAATATTTTTGTAATGTGCTATCAGAATTATATAAAATTTGTAATTCTTGGCAAATATGTATATCTGGCGTAGATAAAGTTCATGAAGATTTGAGATAATCCGAATAAAATTATTAATACGGAAATTCGTATATAAATAGAAATTTAACTTCGGGTAAAAGAAATTTTGAGGATGTTGTTTTGCGTTGTTTAACTAGACAAAAAATAGTAATAATGTACTTTTGCGAACGAATTAATTAAACAATTTTGTTCGTTGTAAATACAAAATTTATATTTCATAAGGTTCAGTAACCCCCCGGGGGGGTATTTTTGTACCTTCCGAGATCCGGAGCTGTAACCGGAACGGGTGGCGGATAGTGGAATGGCCTACAGATATGTAGGTTAGCTGTGAATAAGACATTAGTCGAATAAACAGACGTGGACCAGAGATAGATACGAAGGAGAATGTCTCTCGCATGGGCTGCATTTGGGAAGTTGTCCAACATATTTCGAAACAAAGATATACCGAACAGTTTGAAGTGCAAACTTTATACCCAATGTGTCTTACCGGTGTTAACATACGGAGCAGAAACGTGGAGCTTCACAAAGGGAATAATTATGAAAATCAGGAAAACGCAAACAGCTCACGAAATGATAATATTAAACGTCAAGTTAAAAGACAGAAAAACCATTACTTGGATCAGGGAGCGCACAAAATTGACCGACGCGGTGGAACGAATATCAAAATTAAAATGGACGTGGGCTGGACACGTGGCGCGTAGACATTAGACATGATGGCAGGTGGACAAAACATGTCCTGCAATGGTCCCCATTGCATTCAAAAAAGAAAAGGGGCAAACCAACAACACGGTGGCGAGACGACATTGTTGAACATGCAAGGATCAATTGGATCCGAGTTGCACAAAACTACACCCAGCAATGGGTTGAAATGAGCATAACGTGAACGTTAAGTAAAACGAGATTTATGATTGCTACAATCAACGGAACAGAACATCTATTTGCCTATATATAATCTGTAATTTTAAAATACACTCTCGGATACGTTACATAAACAATGACTGAACTGTCCCAAAATTGAAATAATTTTTGCATTTTGTAGAAAACACATGTAACATCTGAAATTAATAAATTACGGGAAGTGATATCAATTTATACTAATTTGAAGTGGTACTATAACGAATGTGGAAAATATATTCTTATGCAGATACAAAAGTATTTTCTTTCAAAAACATAAAAAACATCTATGAAAGTGTACATAAAAAATTAAATATGTTTATTAAAATGTGAAATTTCTCTATTACTCTGTTAAGATATTCTATGTAGATCATAAGGTGTTATAATTCTGTAAATCTAATTCGTTTATACAGAACACAAACAGTAATAAAACAATAATGAATTTAGTGAAAGCACATCGATGTTTTCGACGAAGATTTCTTTAAACATCTCTGAGTTATATTTTGGTAAAATAAGTTTTAAATTCTATTCAAAGTGCGCAAGTGATGGAAGTGAATCTACTATATTTACTTTGATAATGTGTAGTACAATCTATACGAATTGTAATTAAAATATCGTTTATTTATGAATTTTAGCGTCTTAATGTTTTTGCGTTTTTAGTTTTTTACATTTTCTAATCTCTTAAAAACATTTAATTTATACTTTAAAAAATTCTTCCAGTTTCTCGTTTATTTAGTAAATTACAAAATTACTGAAGTGTTTCTGTGGCTACATGATTAGCTGAGTTATTTGCAACAATTCTAATTTTTTTTTTTTAACATATATATCTAGATAATCCGTGTTTTTTAAAAGTATTATAATTATCCCTTGTAGTTTATAAAAGGAAGTGTAAATTACGTGTATTAGCTGTGACTTGTTCACAATTTAAGCTGTTTACCTCGTGTCATTATAGTAATTTATGTGAATTATGACCAGAACGTCAGTATGCGATTAATATTTTTTAAATTCATTTTTGGAATATTTTTTTTAAATGTTTATATATAATGTGTGTGTATATAAATGCAATGTAATTAATTTTCTTTTCAAACCTTTCGATATTCCCAGTATTACTTATTATACCCTAGCTGTATAGCAGCTTCATTTTTATTGTCTTCATTTTGATTAGTAACTTAAGCGCATTTTTTAGTGATTTTATTGTTGGTATTCCAGATATTTTATTAACATCTTTAACTCTAGATACGTAATTCTGACATGCATATCACATTATTTCGTTTATTACTGTTTTGTTTTTAATCCTACTGGCTTATGCGACTAGCAATGTTAACGCGTTTATCGTTGAAGTATTGCCTGTTATACAAGGAATGAAAAGTAATTTTTACGTATATAATAGATGATATTTACTACGAAAAGTATACGTATCATTCTGGGGAAAATGATTATTATTTAGAGAAGGAAACGCATGAAGGTTTGGAACAGACGACAATTGGTGACAGTGATGCGGATCAAATTTATGATTTTGAAGAAAAAATAGGTTGGATTACAATGGACCCATTTTAGAGATTATGAATGTTGAAAAGTTTGTTGAGGTGATAAAAAGGAAAAATCGTTTAAAAAAGGACCTAATCAAATAGTAAGAACGTATCTAATGAAACAAACAGCTGCGTCTAGGTCAGATGATTGCTTATAGACGATTTGAAACATTAATTGATTTTAATGAAGAACTAGTAGGAAAGCGTGAATTTAAACGGAGTACAAAACGAAAACCTGTTCAAAGAAAAGTTAATTTAAAAAAATATAGTTGATATAAGACCCGGTCCGACCAAAAACCGAAAAGCAGATCCATTAGAATGTGTAAAATATTTGACAGGCGATATTTCGAATGAAATGTTATTACACACCAATCAAGAAATAGCCGAACAGACAAAAAATTATAAACTTTAAATCATTTTATGATGAATTTAATGCATACATAGGTCTGTTAATATTTTCTGCAACTGTGGAGTATAATCATTTATCTGTAGATTTATTATTTGATGACACAAACAGTGGGAGCAAATACAAGACATCTGATTTAATTTTATAATACTCTGGTTTGATGACAAATTGACTAGAATGACAATGAAAATCGAAAGTAAACTGGCTTCTATAAAAACTGTGTGGGAAACTTCTATAAACAATTTCCAAATAAATTAGAAACCCATAATGAATAGCCGGTAGGTATCCAAGGCACGTGCCTATTTAGAATCTACATGTGTACGAAACCAAATAAGTATAATAATGATTTGTGAAAATGCAACGAAAGGTCCATTCTTGACATTATTTAATGATGTCGGTCACATATTGTGAAGTGTAAACAATTATTTTATTTATACCAGTCTCTTCAGATATGTCAGAATCTATAAAAAATTATAAAACACAAATATCAATTTTACATCGCTCGTATGATTATTCAAACTTCGAGCTAAGTATCGCAGATTTTAATAACGCGGGAAATCGTTTTTCATTAACAGCAGATTTTATATCTGTCGGCAATGTATTATCAGGATACTAATTGAAACTTACGTATCTGTTCGTCTAAATTATTTTTTTAAAAAAAGAATCAAATTATAAAAAGAAACACTTTAAAGTTTCAACGCCGAAATCTGACGTTAATAAATAGATTCTATTTATCCAAACAAATACCGCGCATATCTCGTGTAAAAATAAGACTACATTTAATCGACATAGCGATTCGGTGTGAATAGCATCGAAAGTAAATTACAGAATTTTGCAAAATTCTTAAATTTTAATATAATCGCATTTATTATGCGAACCGAATAGTATGAGTAAACTTTCGACTTTTTTTTTTTTAATATAAAAATTGTAATACTTTTTTTCAATTCGATGCGACTTCATAAAATTACTAACATTCGACGGAATATAATGAATAAATAAATATATATATATATTTAAATGTATAAACGAAATATTAGAAAACCGTCACACTTATTTTTATTTTGACTGAAAAATGAAAAGTGAACATATAGCGTTGGTTTATTTATATTTTTAATTACAAAGTTAGCATTTTTACAAGTTTAAACGACGAAATAAATTAATTTAATAATAAACGAAATAAATATAATAAATAAATAGCATTAAAATATTGATACTAACGAATACGCACTACGTAAATAACTAAAATAATTACAATAAATATTTATTTAATACTGAACATATATAATCATGACTGTATGACAGTTCATTCGGAACTGATCGATCTATATATAGCGCGTTATAATCATCCATCACATCGTCCCTGATAATACGTATTAAGACCGTAATAAGATGATAGATAAGTTCTACAAAATGTTAACTAATTCGATCATCTTACTAGGCATTAAAAATATAAACTAATTAAATCGTATTCTTATTGCTAAACTATCGAACTTGTGTCAAATTTTATTTCATCGTTGGCTATTCTTCAATTTGGATAATCATTCACTTTCTAAAAGCAAAATATATGTATGTATATATCATATTCATAGTTTAATAAAGGGTTAAAAGTAAACATTTGAGTAAAATAAAAAACGAAATATTAAATAATAAAAGCATTACAGGGGTCTTCTAAGTATATACGCATATTTTTATGGTCATGGCTTAGTAGCCGAATTGGTTTGTGGTCTTTTTACATATGTATAAAAATGTTAGTGATTTTAACTACTTTTGTTGTTAATTTTTTTAAAATCATTACATTCTGCACTATTCAAAATAATTATGAAAGGTAAAAATAATTTGTTATAAATCGTTATTTATCTGTAGTATGAAAAAAAAATTGCGTAACGTTCGATATTTTTTACGGCTAGCGGCAATTTTTTCGTATTAGGCTACAGTCATTGTGTCCTGTCGGTAGCCAGTCGCCGAAGTTCTCGATAATTATTCATTTATATTCAAGCGATCCGTTATAAATGTTCTTGTCCTTCCTTGCCGCTTCTCGGCCATTTGACTGTAACTTTAGTTATATTTTTTATATTACATATTATTACACGTTCTAACAGTTTTATTTTTCGCTTTTCTATATGATTTGTTAAACTTGCTTTTTTCCTTCTAGGATTTCTTTGTTTTTATTTCTTACCAAAACGTTTCCGTTACTCCCGCGTCAGGTCCGCATATTGTATTTAGTATTATTTATTTTTCGCGCTATTAATCACTAATTTTCTCAAACCGTAATTGAACACACTCCAAACATATGTTTTTACAAATTTTGTTCACACGCTTATACTGAAGTTCTTATTCGTTAATATTGATTTTTTGTAATTAAATGCACATTTGGCTTGTCCTATTCGCCTTTTAATATCCGTTATATTTCTATTATACTCTATTATAACAGTCGCTATCGTGAAGAAGTTAAAATAAGCATATACTTACACATACACAGACACACATAAATACTACGTAAAAGTGCTCTTCGTTCATAATAATAACGGTAGAAAATATATAAATCGACAATACGACCAATACTATACTTAACACAATTCTTTGTTTGTTGAGTCATTTTAACCATTTTGGTAACGCATTATTAACATCTTTGACGAAGAATTAAAAATTATACAAGGAGTGTTTATTATATAGATGGTTTTAGATCATTTTCAATGTGTTTATATAAATGTTTTTAAAATTGAGACATTTCGTGTTGACCAGAAAATATACAATTTTGTTAACATTAAAATCCTATGTACCATATAGAGGACATCGTGACTGAAACGGTTAGTTCAAATTTTTATTTTTATTCGTACAAAATTAAATTTATCATCGACGTATTTAATTAATTTTCGTCTTTATTATTTTATTTCATATTTAATGTACGCGTGTAATTAAAGAATCAGATTTTTTAAAATACAAAACGATACTTACATCCCTTATATTTGATTCGCTGTTAATTTTCGGTTTGACGAGATTCATCCTAACGATTACAGACTTAATAGAATCTTATGAAACACACACACACACACACACATATACATATGTATATTTATGTATGCAAGTATATATTCAAACTACACATTATTCGATGGTAGCGAATGTAATTGGTGAAATTAATGAAGTAGATGTTCAATATACGATATATATATGGTAGGTGTAAATAATCATTTTGGTCAATTGTATCATCAGAGTTGCTCATGTGAACTGTGAACTAGATGATTCTACTAAAGCAGTTTTCCAATTCCCAAATTTATTTCAGAATTATTTAATATTAAATTTATATATATAATTATTACTGATAGCAATAACCTACTTCCGTAGGACACTCTATTTTGTAATCAATTATATTCTTACTTTCAAGGATGCATGTTATCACCGATCTTATTCAATATATGCTCAGTACAAATCTTTAAAGAAGCCCTCCAGGATGCGGAAAAAGGATTACTAGTTAATGGAGAGCGCCTGAACAATTTCCGATACGCAGATAATAGTGTAATTTTCACGGGTAACTCTTCAAAGATTGATGAATAAAGTAGTCGAAAGCAACAGTAAATTTGGTCTAGAACTGAACTTCGACAAAATTAAATATATGGTAATCAGCAAGCACAATATACCTCACAGTTAGTTGATCATAAAAAACGAAAAAATAGAAAGAGTTAATTACCATATATATTTGGGAACTATAAAAAATGAGAATTCAATCTCGAAAATTAAAGTGCAGAACAGAGAAAGCAAGACGTGCATTTAATAAAATGAAAGTATTATTCACACGTAAAGATCGAAATTTACAAACAAAAATTAGACTATTCCTATGTTATGTTTTTTTTTCAATACTCTTATATGTAGTGGAATTATGAACTTTGACCGAAAGCATGTCGAAAAAGCTGAGTGTTTTTGAGATATGGTTATATCGTCGTATTCTGAAAATTTCCTGGACGCAGAAACGTACCAACAAATATGTTTTATCGGAGATGAACAAAGAACTGAAATCCTGAACACAGTAAAATCCAAATTAGAATACTTGGATCACATAATAGTGAATTACTGCAGAGAATTGGGACGAAGAGGTCAGGGATGAATATCTTGGCTCGAGAATGAACATGGTTTGGCGCAACATCCACAGAACTCTTCGGAACAGCAATGGACAAAACCATAATAGCTAATTTGATCGCGAACATCCATTAACTGATATGCACTGGAAGAAGAATTCTTTGCTTAAAATAACTGACAGTAATAGTATTTCCTTATGTTATGATTTATATACCCGTTTTGTATGTTTTTTTTTTGTATTAATTTAATTCTGTAAAATTTCTATTATCCAAATATATTGTTTGATATATATATGTATATGCATGTATGTATGTGCACTTAACTAGTAGCCGATTACATAATTTAAATTACGATCAATTGGTACAACTTTTCAAATTACCAGCCGTTTTCTGATTCCTTATTCGGTTTTCACCGTGCAAGTTGTATATAATTTCAAACAATCTTTCTGGGCTTGTCCGTTTCTAGCCGCGTCAACGTAACGATAAAATCTGATAACGGCCGCGTTATTATTATGAACTGGCCTTTGCAGCTCATCGGGGTCTCTACGAGAATAAATAAAAATTTAAAAAATTAAAAATGGTATTAAGAATTTTTAATTAGTTATTCACTTTTTTTTGTAAATTAAATTTTACTCGCGAGCAAAATTTGTTTCTGCTCGATCTCCATTCAGTAAATATTTTTTTATTTTTTTAATTATTATTTTTTGATCTTTTTAAATATTATGCAGGAAATAATTAAACAATTTCGTCCGTTCAACAATTATTATATTTCACAGGTTCTAGAAGAATTTGCCATATACATTACCTTCAATTTTTCCAGGATAGCGTAATAACCGGTGTCCGAGAACATTTTAAACAACATACCACCCGATGTGAAGACGTAAAGTATGATTTTCACGTATTTCGAAAATTAATTTTTAAAACAACGCGTCTTTTATTTAAAAAAATAATTATAGAAAATAAATAATATATTTTTATTTTATTAAATCGTATCAATCGTGTATAATTACAAAAGTAAATAGTATTAAACCACGATTTAGCTTAGACAATGTAAGCCATAATTAATAAATCGATGAATGTTACACGCATGCACCAGATATAGGATTGTCTGTATTTCCCCGCATTTGCAAAACCGTTTGTATATGTGTGATTTATAGCGTACTCGATTAGTTGGGATTTTACTGTGCACGTCTATCAAGATTAAATCCTAGCACTCTGATTGTTGGATCCTTTACCAAATGGTTGTTGAATGGTGCATGATTATGTTACTGCATCTTCCATCTATTGTCGTCCGAGAATTTTTTATCGTCTATCCAAATAGGCTTCCTGGATCACGGACGTATTTCCGGGCTGTTCTGCAGGTGCTGGACAACATTATCGTGTGGATCCTGATGTTTGTTTCATTCGCGTTTTACAAATTCTTCAATTCTTCCTTGCGGATATAGGGAAGAATGAATGATAGCCATTTTGTGGGTAATTAACCGCATAGCTTCAATCAAGATTATATCGATTTTTAGTTTACGAACACTGTGCAGCAGTATTCTGCAACACAATATATCAGAGATAGGGCAGCTGTTCTGAGCACTTCTGTCTACCGGAGTGAGCGATGCACGATAAAAGATTTAGTCTGGTCTTTAATTTCCATCTGAGCCTGTTTGAATATCGGTGACCGATCTAGGGTATGACCAAGGTATTCTGGCTCGAGTTGAAAGGTATACCGCAGAAATCGATACCAAATTACATGTGCGTTCGCTGATTGTTTAGATGAAAAATTTAAGCGTCCGATTTTGTCTGGAATTAATTTCTATTTGGAACAATGGGTAGATCCTCGTGGAATGGGATACGCATATGTTAATCGCGAACGAATAGCGGTTGTATATAGTAGTTTTTTATTTGTGACAGTGACGTAGGATCTTCGATGATATATAGGTGAAAGAAATTCGAATAGCCTTGTAATCATTATCGAAATTAAATTATTGAAGGACGAATACGAGTCCGAGAGTAATTCCTAAATACTTGCCATCTTTAAACCCATTTAATATTTTGACCGACCGTTTTTTACAATTTCCGGCAAACGGTAATTTCTTGAAAGAAAAATGACCTCACTTTTTTCGGTCTTCAGTTTTGTAGATATATACGCGAGATTTTTTTTTTTTAAATGTCGAAGCATACAATGTTGTCCGCATACTGCGTCACTGCGTGAATAAGATGATCCATAGGGGAAAAGTGAAGGTGATCGATGCGACCATTATAACGACGAAGAGAATAGAAAAATGAAGAGGACATAGGGTATAAAATCGGATAGATTTTTGATATAATTTGATTCCAAAATCTAATTTAGGCTCATTAATCTTCCACTATGAATGCAGGTCTGTTTCACATAGACGCGCGACGTTTGTGAAGGTTACGCGAGCAAACTCATAGTCGAATGATTTGATTTATTACGGTGTTATACTCGTTGTCGGGAAATGGAAATTGATAACGGTTATCAATCAAAATCCTTTTAATTCTATCGTCGAGTAAATTAATATTTATACGGGATTGCCCGGCTTTCGGACAGAACTAGGTTAATAGCCCCTACCATCGGCACACTATGTAATTTCGCCTGTCAGCACACCTAGAATTCCAATTAGATCGTTTTTTTTCCTATGAATGTTAGAAAGACAAATCTGAGGTTGTGAGGTTAATATAGACACGACCAAAATACGCTTATTCGAAAGCTCGATGGGCAGTATACACTTTCATCGTCGACATTGGGCTTAAATTAATAGAAAACAAAAAAAAAATGAAAAACAAAATTATCGTTAATCTTTTTCATAATTTTTTTCTTAATTCTTTTTGTTTTTATTTTTGGTGTAGCTTTTATTTTATTTAATACCGATAGAGTTTTAATAAAACTAAACCACTATTGTAGGAATTCTTTTAAATAAATGAAGTTCGTAGTATATCGTTTTAAAAAAGTTAACGTGTTTGATTTATTCTCTTTTTTTTTTTATTTTACATCATACATCTTTATTTTTAGGAATTTTATTTTTAATAAATTTGCTTAAAAAAATAAGTAATATTATACGCTCAAAAATAATAAGTATATACTTTACCCGCAGAAAAAAGAATGTTATTAGAAAAATTAGAAATAACGGAATTAAAAAATCAAAACGAGTTATTATTAAATACTCTAATAACGTTTAAAGAAGAATTAATTTTAAAATCCGCGGTATTATTATATTTGTATTTAAAAATCACGTACACTCGAAACGTTGGATATTCAAAATTATGGATTAATTTCATTGATAGTATGACCATACCTTCTCTCAATGTACGAGAAAATCTTTCTGACAAGTGTATATTTGTCTGGGTTTAGGCATGTTGTGTATTGTGTAAAGTTCAAGTTACTCAAATTTTAGACACGAGTCAATAGTATTACCTTTATTTTGCTGTTAATCTGATATCCGCCGAAAAATTTGTATTTAAGCGACTAATTTTTATATTTTAATTACAAAAATCAATTAAAATTAAAAAAATCACTACATTCCACAATCTAAACCTTAATTTTTATAAACATTGCTTATACGAAGCTATGATTATAATGATCAAGTTATATAATGTTAGAATTAACCGTAAAAGTATACGATGCTTTGGAACATCGACCAATCTATCAGTATAACAGATTTTAAAGTTTAGATATTGTAATAGAATATCAGAAGTTAATTTTTGCAATGAAGATCGAGCAATACAAGCTTTAGAAAAAATCGGAAATTAACGTACGCGTTGCAAAGAAATAAATGGATACATTGAGATAATCTGAAAAATATTAAATCTCAGTTGTAAATTATTTTGTGAATTTATTGGTTTTTAGTATTCATTCCGTGGAAAATGATATTAAATAATGAAGATGAAGAAGAGCAAGACAGTTGATAAAAATGTTACAGTTGATCAAGTTATCCAAAATTTCAGGAGAGGAATACTTGAAGTAGTTCACAAAACTCGAGTTGGCTATTTGGGTACCTGCAGCCAGGATCTAATATTCTTGCACAGATTGTTTGACGATTTTGTAGACAGTTAATTTAGATGGAAAAGTATTAGGATTTGATACGGTGAAAATAAATATTTCTAAATACAATAATATTTGAAATGTGATAGATAATATTTTACGAAAATATTTTCAATTATCACTTTGTTATCTAGATGGTAGTATAGTTACTGAAGATGAAATTCTATTATGTATAAAATGATGGCCAACGTTCTTCAACAACAAGTCAATTAGAAGAAAAGGTGTAATGAGAGAGCCAGTTGCTGTTACGATATGTAAGATCATAGATTTTTACATACTCTGGTAAAAGGAATGTATTGATGCATATATAATTAAAGATCGCCAAATGTTCCACAATAAATCATGACTTGTTCTCTTGGAGGCTCTGCGAGATAGTTCCTCCATAATCGCTCTCTCATAGATTCTGGTTGTTTCATCGGTACAGAGGTTCTATTCAGGAAAGTCTTCCTTGATTTTAATCGACTTCTTGGAACAATGTGACCATAAAAGGAATGTCTGTTGTTCAGCATTTGTGAGGTTCGTTCCGTATTTGCTGACAATTCTCGTCTTATTTCAGATTGTGTTTTCGGCGAATGGATCCGCAGAAGTCAATTTTTCATATCTTGTCAGCAGCTCTTTCGAATCCAGTGATAGTACGCTGATATATTCTGTTCTACATCCTTTAGGAATATATATCCTTGATACAGCTTTAACCAGATTGACAAGTTCGTCATAGTTTTCTGGTGCTACTTCTATGTTAAGTGTTTCCAAATCTGTAGTAAAGCTATTCCAGTTTTTTTTTTCATTATAGCGCGCCTTTTTTTAAGTACAACTAAAGATTTTATCGTGCATGACATAAATCGATGTAGAGATCGCGGAACAGGTTTGCCTTTTGTCTTTATACAATAATTCGCTACGAAATCTGCCACAAAAATTCTGTCGGGATTAGTGTTTTTCTTCCAACCGTTATTCTCCGCGCCCAGTTTAGTAGAAATTATACGTTCTCGTCTGTATATACCCAAGCTGTATTTCTACAGTCGACTGCATATGCATTTGCAGAAATAACTTGCTGCGATTGATCAAGTGAAATTAACGAATAGTAATTTCTGTAGTTTTTGTGTTCATCCTTATTAATTTTATCTATTCGTTTATGTATCCATCAATCTACAAGCTATCTGGCTGTTTATTTACTTACTTATTGATCTATCTGTCTATCCGTATTTTATATATAAACATATACACATACATACACATATATACAGTCGAATCTGCTTATAAGGGACTCCGGATAAGAGTGACAGCCGTTTATAAGGGACAATCAGCAAAACCCCGAATGAAACGTATCAAATGAAGGTTATTTTAGTTGGCTTTAGTGTTACAACGCCTCGGTTATAAGGGACAAAGATTAATAGACTCTCAAGGCAATAAATAGTGTGAGGGGCGATAAGCCAGCAGATATAAAATGACACTTCCGGTCGTAAAACGAAAATATTCACATAAACAAAAATTAAATAAAAATGTTTTAGCCATTTCTACAATTCGCTTTTGTTTAAGTGAACATTTTTGTTTTTTCTTCGTTTTGTTTGAGATGTCATTGTGTTGACATTCATTGACGCTATACTGTTTTTTGCTGTGTACGTTTATTAATTAGGCACTCTCCGATAGCTTATTATGTTCTTAGACATTCTTAGTTTAGTTCTGCAAAAACTGTAGTGCGTCCTGTGGTTTTATTTTTTTTTTTACGAAAATTTTCTTTTCTTTTTTAGTTCTGGTGAATTTTTTGCATGAATAAAATGTCGCGTAAATGTTTATCATTAAAGGAAAAAATTTCTATTTTAGAGAAAATCGAAATTCAACCTCCCAATATGCCTATTCGGGAGTTAGCAAAAATCCAAAAATCATGGGCATCCCCAAAAACAACATCTCCCGTTTAAAAAACAGATAAACAGAACTTACGTAAAAAATGTAGTAGTACTGAAAAGGGCAGTCAGGTGGTGGAAAGGAAAAGAAAAAGAAAAGGTAAAGACCCAGAGGTTGATGAAGCTCTTAATTTATGGTTTAGCAGAGTAACACAAAGAGGTGTTCATGTCAGTGGGCCAATGTTGAAATTAAAATCTGAAGAGTTTGCGAAAAAAATGGGTTATGAAGACTTTGCAGCTACAAATGGTTGGCTTGCTCGGTGGAAAGGGAGGCACGATATCAAATTCAAAAAAACTCATGGAGAAAAGGCAAGCGCTAATTTGACAGGAGCTGAACAATGGATCAAGCAAAATTTCCAAATTCCTTCAAAGTTACAGCCTGAATGAAATTTATAATGCGGATGAAACTGGTTTATTTTATCGAGCCACTCAAGATGGGTCATTAGTATACAAACACAAACAAATTATTGGTTCGAAAAAAGCTATGGATCGTATCACTGTGTTATGTTGTTGCAATGCAACTGGAAGTGACAAAAAAAAACCTTTTAGCTATTGGTAAAAAGAAAAAGCCACGTTGCTTTAAAAATCTCAATGTAAGTAATTTGCCAGTAACATATTACGCAAACAAAAATGCATGGATGACTGCTACTATTTTTTCAAAATGGTTAGAAAACTGGGATATAGAATTACAGAGAGATTCTAGAAAAATTTTACTACTTATTGACAATGCAACTTCGCACCACACTGTTGTTAAACTGAAGAAGATTCAAATTGAATTCTTACCTCCAAACACTACTTCACTAATTCAGCCACTTGATATGGGTGTCATAAAAAATTTAAAAGTGCAATATAGGAAGATGTTGATACAGCATATCTTAGAAGCTATTGAAGACGACCTGGTAACAGTTTCTACAATGGCAAAAGATATCAGTTCCATAATAACAATACTGCAGGCTATACAATTTGTTGCTGATAGCTGGAGAAAAGTCAACTGCTTTGCTCATTGTGGTTTCAACCTGATTACGAAATTGTTAAAATTGAAAGTAATGAAATACCGAATGAATTACTACGTGTGACCAACTGTGAACAATTTTCAGATATTAACGACAATTAGCCATGCTGTGACAATAATATTGAAGATTTGGATAACGAAATTATGGAAAATATCACAAAGAAGAAACAAATACAAGAATCAGAAATTGATGATGACACGGATGACATTTCCTTACCTCCTGTGTCTACTGCAGAGGCGAAAAAATGTATTGAAAAGCTCCAGCGCGGTATTTTATGCAACAGAATAATGAAGGTGCTCCTATGGCATCATTAGATAACTGTGCAGATTTTGTTCAAACGCAGCAGATTAAGAATTTACACCAAACAACTATAGCGCATTTTTACAGATTTTTACAAATATCAGGTCAGGTTCTTTTACCTTATGTATGCCTCCCGTATTTTTCTCTTAATTTCCATATAAATAAATATTACGCATTAATAAGGTTATAAGTATGTTAATTGTTTACTAAACTGTATATATTCTAATACCCACTCGCTTCAATAAGAGATTTTAAAAAATTCGCTTTTAAGGGACAACCGGTTATAAGGGACAAATGACTTCCGCCCGATGTGTCCCTTATAAGCTGATTCGACTGTATATGCATATAAAATTATAATTCAAATTTTAATTATCCGAGAACATATAATTCCCGTTAAATGTTTACCTGCTCAGTTCAGTGGATAGAAGATTACTGTGAGGACTAAATCTGACAGGATTTTTATACATGCTACAGATGAGTCTTTCTCTGCAACCTTCATCGTTGAATCCCAATTGAGTGAACAGGGCGTCTATCTTCTGTAAAATAGGACTGTAAAACGGATCGTACGCTACCAAAACTGTCGGACTATTTTTCGAACTAACTCCTTGTGATGTGAAGCTGCCACCGATCGGTTGTTTACTTTTCCACGAATTCGTATTCTAAAAATAACTTACTAATATAATAGACGTAATTCTCTTAATGAATTCAAAACATTAACAATGGTCGAACCGCATAGTATTTATATAATTGTTTAGTGGAAGAGGCGCTTTAACCTTTTCAGTCCACATTATCAGTTTATGAAACAAAATTATACATTTTGGCGTATAAAGTAGTTAAAGGATACTTGAAAGTTAAATACAATTAAACTTATTTCGATAGGTGTTTCAAAATTCAGGGTGTTCCGTGTGTGGTTCAAAAATGACTCGAGGTATAGTAATATTTGTGTACAATACTGATTTTTAGACAGTTATGAATAATTTTTTATGCATTATAAATATTTATCTAATTGAGATATTCCATTTCAAAAACAATGAATTTGTTAAGTCTATGCACCTTATAAGGAACATTGTGACTGAAACGGTTAATGCATTATATATATACATATATAAAATTCAAATGCGTATATAAACAAAGTTGTGCTGTTATTTTACCTTATTTTTCTTCACGTTGACATTATAAGGATCTTTGTACGAAATTCCGGAACCAGTCGGATAATTGGAAATTCTGGAATTGTAAACGTTGGCGCCGTTATAAGTCGTTCCGAGGCCGTTGTGATTAGTCGCGTACTTATTATAATTTTGCTCGGCGTACGGACTGAAAGCTTGCGCTTGAGCCGAAAGTACTCCCGGCGATTCTGTACTAGCGTAGAAATCTTTCAGACCCCAGCTGGCAAATTCGTCACTGTGTTTCTGCAGATTTCCTAAATCGTTCTTATTATAATAATCGTCGGTCGGACCGGCCGCTCCAGTCGGGTAACCGTTGTGATTATTACTAGACGGATAAACTTCTTGCGTCGGGTGATCGGCCGTCGGATGACCGTACGGTTCGATAGCCGGATAATCCGACGGCGATAACGAAGGACCGGGCGGATATTCATCTTCGTGGGTACTGTAATGTGGTTTATGAACCGGAACTGGAATTGGTACAGGTACCGGTACCTTTATATGATGGTGATGATGTTTTACCTAATTCGAAAGAAAGCAGAAATAAATTGATATCTAATGTATACATTTCGGAAACTAGACAATTCGTTGTCGAACGGGATTTTCGAAAATCTAAAATCATCATGTTCTTTTACCTGTAATCGGCTGTGCATATTTGAAATCAATTATTTTCTATCCGACCCTATCTTGGCCAGCCAGTTGTAAGCTCATTTCGGTTATTGATATTTAATTGATAGACCTATCATATCAGTGGTTTGCTTGTTAGTTAATTTCCATTTATTTTTCCCGCTATTATTTAGCATTTAAACGAATTACAGACTGCAACGGTTGTATATTTCGAGGTACTCGAGTTTAATAACAAAAAGTGTTCGTGAAAATAGACGAGAACCAGTTTCGAACTACATTTTCTTGTGGAAGTAATACATTTTTTAAGCTTGAATTTAATATATCCATTCGACTTTTAAATTAAAGGCATTTTAATATTTATTTTACTGAAAATAGCCAATAAGTTTTGACAAAATAAGATATTTTTCCATTATATATAGCGCGGGCCGTTTCAAGGATTATTATTATTTTGCGTCTAATACGAGTTGTTTGTTCATGGATGTTTCTGCTAGAAAGTTGATTTATAGGAAAATTGGTGTATGGAGAATAATTTTTACGTGGCCCGTATATTTTATGAAAACTAGTCTATAGTATAATAAGCACTTATGTAAGAAAATCTTTTAGCGAATATTTAGTCAATATTTACCAAATTTTGAACGACGGAATTGCGTCAAATTAATCTAGGTCATATTTTATTTATCTATCAGTTTCGTAGTAATTTTATTTTTTAAAAATGTCCATCGCGATATTGTTCACATTTGGCATCTGTTGGGTATTCTACGTACTATTATAAAATATAGTACCTAAGAGGAAACTATAGAGAGCGCTATTCATAAATACTGATTTGTTTGTAGAACAAGTGAGATACAATTACTTCTAATAAAGTCGTTTATTATATCTGTATTGGTTTGTTGTATGTTTTACATACAAGAAAATCCTAAAATAATGATATATCATTATCATAATTCCTCAACCTTGTTAAGACTGGTGGAAAGCTAGTTTAAAATGTCAGAATTCTGCGGATAGCGTCATATATCCTGTTTCTTGTATATCGTGTTGTATTTGTTGGCCTTCGTCTTGATCTTGTCCCTTCTATGGTGCCTTCAATTATCTGTGTTATATGATTGTCATGTCTGAAAATGTGACCTATCATCCATTTGTATATTCTTTTCCTTAATTTTGCTAATAAGCTTTTATTTTCACGGATTCATTTGTTCTCCGTTGATGCTATTCTTTTCATTCTACCTCAACGCCGGGTCTCGAATGCCTCCAACTAGCTTTGTGCAAGCGTTCGAACCACAGAGTAAAACGATTTCTATATTGATCCATCTGTCTCGATGTTAATAATCCTGTCTTTTTCATAAGTGCCAATTTCGCCAATCCTACACTTTCTTTTATGTCCTGTATACTCCTTTCATCATTTACGCATCCCAAAAAGTCTATGTCTTATTAATACTGCATCTATTTTTATGTTTATTCTTTCGTTTACTTATTTTTTCTCGCATCTCATAACCGTTGTCTTCTTTTTGTTTATACTCGTGTTGTAGGTTTTTAAAATTTCGTGAGCTGCCCGTTCGGGCTTTTGTTCATTTTCTCCTAGCCTAGCAATAATATAGCCTACAAACAAGAAAATGTGTATTTTCTTTCCGCCTGTTATAATCCCTGTATTAAATTCTTCTTTCTATTGTTTTTTTACTTGTTCCAGGTGTATACACTAAATAGGGCAAGTGACAGAAAAAAACCTGTCATACTCCTTACATCTTATTCTCGATTCTTTTATCTTTATTTTCGTTAGTGGTTTTTGATACACCACATGTATTAGTCTATATCTCTTTAATCCATATTTATTTTTAACAGTGTATTTTAGTTTTGGCTTTAATATATAATATATTATAATCTAATTTCGGTGCAAACCCATTAACGAATGTTTACGACCATATTAGATTTTGTGATATATATATATACATATTATCAGAAAACTGTATAATTCAGGAATATTTAACACTTTCCCATCTGAGAATAGTGCTATAGGATATAGTACGTAAAACAAGCCGCAGAAAGCGGTGTGATATACGCAATAATACATTTCGAATAGACTGTTAAAAAAATCGCATATTCTATGTGTTAAGCATTATGGATATTTTATCGACATTATTATTATATTTATGAAAATCGAAAATTCTTTAAGATAAATGAAAAGAATTTTGCAATCATTTGCGAGAATACGCCATTTTGCTGATTTATAGTCGTTTTTTCGATATTATCCCAATATTAAACGGTTCCTTCGTCTTCTATTGATAGAGACACTAATTATTATTATGTGTTATAATTATTATGCTTATTATTATTATTGTTATTATGATTAATTGCATACTAATAGTATGGTTTTCTTTTTTTTTTTTTTTTTTTTTTTTTTTTTTTTTAGTCGAATTTTGTGCACTCCAAAAAAGCATATACTTAGGTGCGATTGACGGTCGTGTATTAAGTTATGCAAAAGTGAATATTGTTTTATGTAAAAGCGTACGTCACTTCGATGTATGTGTGAATATGATGTGTGTATAGGATTATATATGTATTGAGTAAATAATGTATATATATATATATGTGTGTGTGTAAATATCAGTAATTACAACTTTTCATTGGAAGCATAAATCTACGGTTTTTCTGATATTTATTGTATTTATACTTTAGAGTAATATTTAAGTATGTACCCACAAAAGTGAGGTAACTTTTCTACACGCACAATTTATTATATTGTATTCACGTTGCGCATTAGCGGTTAAGGAGTTATCTTAACCTTTTCAGACACACATTAAATTTTGACACAAAATTAAAAATTTTATGCAGATTATTTATTATACAGTACAGGTTCTTAGATGAAATTTTCACTGCGTTCAAATAAACATTTTCAAAAAATTGAGACATTTCACGTTAAGAAAATAAAAAATTTTGTTAGCATTAAAATTTCATATACCATATAGTGGACATCGTGATTGAAAAGGGTTAATGTATTTTGGTATATAAAACACTTGATTTGTTTTGATTAAACTTATTATTCATTATTGTTAATAATAATACCGTTATCTAATGAAATCTAAAAAAACAAATGCTTACCTTGTGATGGTGGAAATGTAATTTGGAAGCGTGAGCGTGGTAGAAAGTGCATAATTTGAATAGATGCACTAAAGGCGGAAACAGGAATAGTAACGTTTTCAATAGCAGTTTCTTAGCGTGATTCACTCCGATTAGAAGCGGTAACACGTACATTAATTTAATCTTAATCAATTTTATTATCAACAAAAGAGCTAGGAAGCTGGTCAACAGTTTCTTCTTGAATACTTTATCTGAAACAACGTAAACGAAGAAATTAATTCGAGCGCGCTCTATCGTTCCGTGTTAGAAACGTCATCAATTTTCATTATTTTTTTCGGCTTATTAAGAGGTCGATTTGATTTTTTTTTTAAATATTTTTCGTCACTTTTTTCGGTATAAACCGAAACATTTAAACAATTTGTGCGATAGTGTGTATGTAATGTATGTATTGTATGTTTTTTTTTTCTCCATTCGAACTAGTTGTAAATCGTGACTTCAACTTAATATGTAAGCCTATATACGCACGTAATGTGTTCGAGACGTGCATATTTGGATGGATTGACGTATATATATATATATATATATAATGATGACGCACTGTGATGATAGAAGTTGACGCTGAAGCAAGTAACTGTGCGCGATAGCTCTATGACCAAGTCTAAGACGTCGTAAAACTATTTCAGCTTTCCGCGATAAGTCAGAAGGAGTAATGAAACGCGCAGTGTCTAATTTTATTGATCTTAATTTATTAGTAATTGACATATGCGCCCAGAGAAACTGCCATTTTTGATTTAATTAATGGGATATTCATTTTAAAGTATCTACACATTGGATGAGGAACATATCATTACCTGCAATATGAAAATGGCCTGGAACCTAAACCATTATCAGAGGAAATTCTCTAACCTAATAATTTGTGTGGTTTTTTATATATTTCACGAAAATATATTATATCGAGTTTAACCATCGGAGAAAGTTGGCCAATTGTAAATGTACTTCACAGGGAGAGAGAGAGAGAGACATAGACGGACAGACAATAAGATGACACTGGCCATCGAGAGACGACGCTGTAAAAACCGTAATACCGGAAATGAAGTAGATTATCGATTTTATTCGAAGAATATACGGGACATTATTGGTAGTCGTAAGGTAATCTATAATTTCTATGATATTTATAGGTAGTTTATTAGATTAGTACGTGGTTGCCCTATATAACTAATGTGTCGTCATCTACATGTTCATTCCAGTTGTAGATAAGGTCATCTCCATATCTGTCAGAGTTCACGTACGCTAGGTAGAAACGTTAAAGTGACAAATTGCTAAACGATAAGTTATATCCGTCCGCGAAGTTCAACTCTAAAAGTAGTAGCGGTGAGTCGTATTTAAAATTAATGACCATTTCCGAACTCTAAAAAGACAAAAAAATAAACAAAGAGTACGAGAGATTTGATTATTAATCGTTATTAAGATTTCTATCATCATGATGTATTCATAAATTTAGTTTTCCATCCTAAGTTATTTCGCAATTATGTTTGCATTAAAAAAAAAAATGAAAATGATATTATATATGTAAAACATGTCTATATAAAATAAAATATGTACGTGGTGCACGTATGAATACTAACGTTACTGGGTAGGTGAAGCGTTGCCGCCTACAAACGATATTTAACGTTCTTCCGATCGTTTTGTATTGTAAATTCGTTACGGAAATATTAAAAATCGATATTTTACGTGAGAATATCGAGGATGATTTTAACATTCATCTTGGATTTTAGTCGAAATTCGCCATCGTTAATATACCGGACAATGTTATTCGCGAATACGGAAGTATTTAATCGGAACGCTATGAGGCGACTCTTGGCGACTAAGTCTCGATATGTATTGTTAAACCAAAAATCTCGGCGCATAACAAAATTGTCGTCGAAAGTATACAGCGGATGGTAGATTTACAGGTGGCAGACGCTTATATATTACATATATATATATATATATATATATATATATATATATATATATATATATATATATACATATATTAGAACGCTTATCACCAGCACAGGAGGATGTTCTGAAGAAACTAAAAGACGGGATTACAATTGCGAAGACAGCAATGTCAAGAGTAACTAGAATTTAAAAGAGCCGCAACAAAACTATACCTAAGATAATTCGTTTAGTTAGTACATTAGTAATTTCGGAATGTTGGATTCTAAAGACATTCGTAGCAAAAACGCATTTGAAACGCATTGCCGGAGGCAAATGTTGAAAATATGGCGGATGGTATCTTATTTCACGATACTGCAGAAGCTTTGAATAAAAATACGAACTGAGCACACGCGCTATATAAAAGAGTAATTTCAGCAATAACTAATCGTTAAATGATTAATTGTTGAAAACTTTTTATTTATTAGCCGAACACGGGTCGTTAAATTCAAGATTTTTCGTAATTTTCGAAGTAAATAAATGTTAATATTTACCACGGGTAAAAGTTTTACAGAATAAAAAAATATATATATAGAAAGTTCTCTTACTCTAAATATACGTTACAGCGTAGAATCTTTATTAGGATAATTTACCATTTATTAAATATTCAAATGTGTAGATAAAATTACTTCCGTTAAGTTATCTTTCTTTAATTATACTTATATCATTTTCGAACAATTCAGTTCGGCAATATGAATCGAGTGATAAAATTGAAATTATCGTTTTATTTTATTTATACGACGACTAACCTAACAAATAGCTGTTGATGTTTAGTGATTTTATGAATTAACAAAATAAAAACAAAGTTAATCATTATAAAAATTATTTTATTAACGCAAAGCTTTTGCGACAATCACGTCATTTTCAAGCATATACAAAAAACGTTACATATAAATTAGTTACATTATATTTTAGACATATAAATACGATATTTTGTAGCGTGCAGTAGCGTAGCCAGGGGTTTTTGTGAGTCTGAACCCCTCTGTTATCATTCTGATAATAAGAAAATATATACTCGTTTGTTAAATGCAGTTTTGCATTTGTTAATCCAATTTTTTTTTTCATTTATTTTATTTAAATGTCGTTGTTTTTGAAGTAAAAAAAATAGTTTTGTAATATGTTATAAATAAGAATTTTTATACTATATGTAACCCTGTTCATATGTTGACTTCGTTTTCGTTGTATTGATATTAAAAAAAAAGGCCTGGCGGTCGCTGTTTTATTTTAGCCCGGACCGGTATATTGTTTAGTCATGTGCTAAAATAAAGATGGACTCTTTTGAAAATTTTCTGCTGTCTCCCAACTTCAAACGATTACGTAGAAAGGAGTTTTAGCTCATTAATTTAAAAGCTTATTTAAGAAATATGACGAGCGAGCAATGATTAAACGGGTTAGCGCATCTTAATATACACACTGGCATTAAAATCACGGCAGAGGAGGTATTAGAAGAATTTTGTAGAAAAACGCGAAGAATAGATTTTAAATTTTAAATTTAAATTATTACTATGTATTATTCCTTAAAAAAATATAAAATCATTATTTATCATTTATTTTTTCGCGGAATTTATTGTACTTTGTAACCATCTCCTTCTGTCCTCAATAACATACTATTAGTGTGCTCCAGTCACGTTAAATATTTCTGTCGTCTATTGCTACTAATATATATATTCGACGTCTAATAACTATAGAAATAACTCTGGTGAGTTGGATTGCTTATTGGGGTTTAACCTACTTGAGTTTTGGTTATTTACTTAAAGTTCAATTTAACTCGAGTTTACTGTTATAATTTAGTTTTGTTTGAACCCCTCCTCTTCAACCAAGTCTGGCTACGCCACTGGTAAGCGTGTATATAAAATCGCCGGTCGAATTCGACGTCTTCGGATTTCGCCTAGGACAACGAAATATTGAATGTAAAATCGTAATTTTCGAATAACTATTTATTGTTTCGTTCACTTTTTTCAGGTATATACTATACTATCGATTAATGATTTAAAGGAGTTGGAAACCAGGTCAATTGGATTATTATAAACCGATGATAAAATTATATCGTTGAAATTCGAATATCGTTAAAAAGCTAAGCTTGTCGCAAAAACTTTATTACATTAAAATATTTAGTAATAAAATTATAATCGTTCTTTTCTGTTTGCTGGCTAACTTATCATTAAAAAAAAAAACCATAAAATTGAAAAATTATTATTTATTATATTAATTTTTGATACTGCTGCCCTTATTAATTAATTAATTTAAACCGATTGCGAAATTGACAAAAAATTTACTATATATATATATTATTATACTATATTTAATTATTGTACATCCGAATTAAAAGAGTCGGATGATCGTAGGGACACGAAAGAACGGAGAAGAGACCAGTTGAACCGGATTGTTACGAACGAACGACAAAGGTATATTTTGTTTCTACGAAATTCGAATAATATTCTCGTTAAAAAAAAAACATATCCAAAACGATAATAGGATAAAATTTTACTTTGATGGTTATCTCGTTGTTTCAATGGCGAAGAAGTTTGTTTGTTTTGTTTTTAAAGTAGCCTACAAACGAGAAGTTTACGATAATATCGGTGAAAGTGACCGAGATATATCGAAGTGGAAATTATCTATTATAATTATTATTGCACGAAATGGTCGCTGGCTACTACCGACGGCTTCGTTTGAAATTACTTTTATTTAATTATTTATATATATATATATATATATATATACATATATATATATATATATATATATATATATATATATAAATTTTTGTTTCTTATTACAACCGCCTCAAATAACTAGATTTTTGAAAATATCGTCGGTTTAGAAAAAAATCGATTAAAATATTTCGATATAATTCTATCATCGTAATTAACGAATTTGCAGTCGTTTATATAATTACGAAATTAACGTTGATTTTAATTAAATTTAAATAAATATAAAATAAATTAAAGCGTATAAAATTGTGCTGGAATAATGCGACAACTTTAATATTTACTTCATCGATTGAAACGTTCGATGATAAAATTATCGAATTTATTGTTAAAAAAAAACTTCTTACAACTGGTAAGTTAAAAAATTATTATTTATTATTGTATTAAAATTTTTTTTGATACGTCGCCTTATTTTACTAAAGACCACCAGTTGAGAATTTTTTTATTTGTCCTTTTTTTTTAGTTTTTTAAAAATTTTTTATTGGTCTCGATGGTAATCTATCGAATATAATTAAATACGCTAACTTATTTACTATATAGAGAAATTATATATAAATATTTTGAAATATAAGTAAGATATTTGTTATTGTAGAGGAAAGTATACGATCTGGAAACACATTAAATTGCTCGTATTTAACGGTAAAATAATACAACAGTTCTAGTGTTATTGATAGAAAGTAAGTACACTATGTTAACAGGAAAAGAAACATTGTAAAAGAAATCAGCCGGTTGTAAAGTCTGACATGTTGAGGATACTGTACCGTATTGGAAAAACACAATCGACATCGGCTACCAACATCGACATCGGACGTATGACAGCAAAACCCGAAAAGGAAGAATACGCGCTTTAAGTAACGAATATCGATCGAGACGTAGTTCGCATATTTTCGTAAAATCAACTGTATTCTGATCGGAGTATCCAGTTTATAAAACTAAGGTATAATAGAAGGGGATAAAGAGATTTTTTTTGGTAGATTTAAGAGATTGAAAAATTGCTGTAGATTCAGCAGTAAAAATGGAAGAGAAACGTGTTAGTAAAAATCTGTTAATAATGTCTAAATGAGGAATAGTAGAACTAACGAAATAACGGGACGTGTTTTGACCCCTCGGTGAAAAAAGTGTAAAAAATTAGGTCATTTATCATGAAGCATTGAACTAAATAAACATTTAACATTTTTCTAATGGCCTATTCGTCAGTATGCGTTCTACATATGCTAACCACTTCGATATAAACTATATTTTACTTAAAATCGTATAAAGCGGTTTTCCACTAGTTCACGACAATTCGGTTTTATTCGTAAATTTTAACGAAAAGATAGAAACCTGTTAATAGTTTGTGCAATGTATAAAATCGCTGTCTCTTTTACTACTCGAAAGCAAAAAATCCAGAACGGACCGATGATGCGATGTTTTAGCAGTCGGTATACCGACTAAATAATGGATGTATTGTTTCCCGATTTTAGGTGGCCGTTAAATTTTAAACGATTTTACAGAGATATCGCTGTCCCTTACTTTTTAAAAATTTAAATTGTTGCAATTTCTGTCCTATTTGTGATATCAATGTGCAACAAAACTTAGAACGAATCCGATAATGTAGACGATAAGCATTGCGAATTTCATCATTATTGCTTTAATAGTTTTTGAATTAAATCGGAACAGACAGACAAAAATTGTTAAAAAAAAGAATTTTCTGTTTATGTGTGATAAAAACAGTCCAATGCAGTGATTAAAATGAAAATATTCGCTAATCGTAGACAGACACTACAGCTTTATATATTAGTACAGATATAGATTAGTGTAGATAGTATATTTTATAATATACGACTGAAAGGGTTAAACATGTCTTTCGTAACTTATCTAGTTTTCACATACACACATACATATATATGTGTATATATACATATATATTATATATATATATATATATATATATATATATATATATATATATATATATATATATGAAAAATGAAAATATTTTTAGAAAAGACGAAACTATCAGTCGCAAATTTGTACTCGAAATAAACATAGTGGGAAGTTGTTAGCGTTCGGTGATAAGATCTTCTCAGGATATGATGTATTTTATATACATAACATCCCTAATTTCTAATGAAAGAAGTTCAAACTAGGAATTAAAGCGCCGAATTCAAATGGGACGTTGTGGTACGATGAAACTGACTAAAATAAAAATAAAACCTATAAGAGCATTGGTGTTTTCAGTAATATTATATGCAGCTGAATCATGAACTTTAGATAAGATCGCCATAACCTGACTCAACAGCGAGAAGGTTGCTCCGCATACTGTTGACAGCGAAACGGAACTAATCCGTATTCACACAACGATTAGCTGATATTGCTGTTCTCCGTGTGACGAAATTGAGGGAGCATTTTGTACATTTTTAATCTTCATTCTTCGGCACGCTTTCCCCGTAAACGTCTATCAGCCTGAAATGGGGGGGAACAGTAACATTCACTGTCGTCTCCATAACAAACGGAAAAAACTAACCGGACCCGGTGTGCCGACTAGGAAAAAACTTTGGAAAGCAAAAGAATATCTTTTTTATGTTCAATAAACATAATTCATTAATAAAATTGTTTTCTTTTATATATATATATATATATATATATATATATATAAAATGTTGATATATCGGAGAGTAGTGATTTTATGAATTATAAATAAAACAAAATCATAACACAGTTGAATCACTATAAAAATTTTCTATTGCAAAGCTTTTCGACAGTTACGTCATTATCAAGCATAAACAATAAATCTTACATATAAATTACCTGAAATATTCATATAACGACAACATTTTATATAGTTTTATGTCTAACTTATGGTATTGAAAGGGTTATAACTCTCGAATAATAAACATTGAAGAGGTAAAGTGCTTAAATAATTAATTAATAACGGTTTTGGGGGCATGGGTTTGGTATAATAATGTTAATTTCTTATGAAAATATAGTGAAATTCGGAATAATAAAATAGTTTTTTTTGTTTGTTTTCATAATTTAATCTTATTTAACGAATGTAGTTTATTTTACATATTTAAAAGTTGTACCGGGATTATTATCTCGTTTGGGGGCAACTAAACGACAAATTAGCCATTAAATAAATTCTATCCGAGAGTGAAATTTTGAATATTCGAAATTAAATTAGTTTACGTCATTTCGTACGATATTTACTTTCGCTGATAATGAAAGTTAAATGCCGGTATATTCTAAGCATGCGGGCGTTGCTGTATCGTTTATAAATATTTTCGACAATTATTATCAGGACATATTGGAAGAAAATAAAGGTGTACCGGTTCTGCGAATACGTACGTGTGTGACAACGTAACATATTCGATGAATTGGTTAAGTTCAAGACTACACTGTTGAATTTTGATTTAGCTACTTGACGTGAAAAAAAGGTAGGTATAATAAAGTCCACAACTAATAAGCCGTCAAGAGTGAATGACACTGTTTAGTGAATCATGATTTAGGTTAACCGGCCATGAATGACTGTAGAAGCGGTTCGTTTACTTTCAATATATAAGAACAACCGGTTCTTCCGTCTACCTGTTAAACAATTTAATAACTCCCTGCTGGACAAGAGGGAATATGAAATGCGGGCTACTTAATACACACACACACACATATATATATAATTTATGAGTTGGTGCACTCGTGTACCTCATTCATTATAATCGTTATTTTATATGTCTGCCATGTGGCGTGCTAAAACTTTCAAATTACTAGGCAATGAAGTGTCATCCTCCATCCGTCGAAATATTTTTGTTTTGTTCTCAGTATACATCTACTTTCACACATAATATATAAATGTATGTACGTATGTATATGTATAATAATGATAATAAATTATATATATATATATATATATATATATATAGACAGAAGTCGCACACCTCTTTTATGAATTAATTTGCGAATTTTACAGTCTTCAGATTACAACAAAATATATCAGGGGCTAATAACATACAAATGGTTATGTTATTTCGCTTTTATACGTCTACAAACAAAAAAAAAAACAAAGATTAACTGCCTTATGTTGGTGAAACGGTAATATCAATAGTAAGTGTTAACTAGAGTTTATAGTATGAGAATACATGTGTGTATATAAGGGTGCATTTCTTTAAAGCTGCTCCAAAAATATGCGCGTGATTACGTCTATATGTACGTACTATATACTGTATATATATATTGTGTGTGTGTCCGTATGTTGCGTGTTATCTAGGTATATATGGTACAACGTAATCAAACATACCTGCAATTAGTCAAAAAGTACACGAACATTATATAAAATTGAATAAATTTGAAAAATTGGATTCATTTGCAAACCAAAAATTCTGTATAAAAGATTTCGTGAGAATACACACACACATATATATGATATATGAATTGTTGTTGGTAGTTTCCTTCCAATAACGGGAAAAAAAGAAAATTTCACAGTTATCGTAATTGTAGTATTATACGAAGCTGAATATACGACTACAAGAAAAGAACGAAAACTGCACGTGATGGTAATGAAAACGTTACGCAGTACTCCTTGACCATGTTATAAATGAGGACATAGAAGTTCACATCTGAAATTACGGGAAGCACAGCTTTGATTTTGATGGTACGAGCACGAATAGTTTAAGAGCTTGGAGGAAAAGGACCAAAAGGAAGGCTATGAAGACGGTGGATCGATTTCGTCATCAAAGACATTGCGGATGTCGGTGCTGTGATAGAGGATATCAAGGATCGTAATACGTGGAGAAGAACGTGCTAGCAAGCGGACCCCCAAATCGGGAAAACACTAAGAAGAAGGAACAAAAATATATTATTCAGCTTATGATATTTTAAAAATTCAGTTCTATAAATATAATTTAAAAAGTAGGTATTATACCCACCCGGATAAAGTGAATTACCGTAATATTTAACGAATATTAACTGGTAGCTGGTCATACGCGATCTTTCACGATGTTTTATTTCACTTTTTTATACTAAACCTGTTAATAATGTCTACTTTATTGTAAATTCCGCACATGCTACTATTACATTCACGTATTATATATATATATATGTGCGTGTGTGTGTGGTGTTAACTACTCGTCGCAGATGATTTGCATATTGCGCGTTAACTTCATGTAGTCGTTCTAGGTTTCGATGATTTGTACGATAAGCCGTCACAAGCAATCTGCATAAGAAATGCTCATTACACGTATATCCTAATTAATAATTAACCTACCAATTTGTGGTAAATTAATTAGTAGGCTCCTTTATTTTATTCGAGCTCTTTTATATATTAGTGTGTAGAAGATAAAGAGATAAATGAACAGAGAGAGTAAGTGATGAAGCTAGATAATGTATAATATTTAAAGACTTTCTTAAACAGAAAAAATATCTTTAAAGTAATTATTAATCATTATTGTTATTATATATTTTTTAAACTTGAAGTAATATGTGTACAACAGGGCAAAATACGTAATTAAAAGAATATGTTTAGTTTCGGATCATTTATCGTCGTTTATATGAACCATTCAATTTTACGCAATTATACAATTTGTTTTGTTTTTTTTATTAGTTTACGAATTTTTTTTAATCGTCGTCATTAATTATGAAAAACAGTTAAATTCGTACATTTATAAGTTAAAGATAGTATAACAAGATCACCGGTATAGAAAGTATTTTTATAATTTCTATCAAATGGCAAAATAAGATACAAGCGCAGTTTTATGCAATTATATATCATTCGTCACCTACTGATCTTATTTCACAGTATAAAGGAAAAACAAGTAGAAGAATTTTAATTAATCGTACTTCGTATCGTCTTACACCGACTAATAACTATACGCGCTTCGGATATATGCGTGTGCAAGCGCATACGCGTATATTATTTATGATATATATATATATATATATATATATATATATATATATATATATATATATATGTACATATAATTACAATGAAACAATAATTAACGGTTAGGTAGGCGTATATATAAATGTGTTTATTTGCATTAAGTCTCTGACGAATGTACCGTGTTTGTTTATTTTAACAAAAATTTACGCTTAGTTTTAAAAGTGACGTATTTAAAGTTTCCTCCATAATAGGATAACGTCCACAACGCTCAAACTGCAAGCCTTCGAGTTTTGGTGCTACCGTCGTTTACTGAAGATCCCGTGGACTAAAAAGATGACAAATATTGAAGTGCTACAAATAATGAGAAAGGAAAAAGAATTGCTTGATATTGTTAAAAGAAGAAAAATTGAATATTTCAGTCATGTAATGCGTGGGCCTAAGTACATACTTTCATAGAATATAATAATAGGGAAGATAGAAGGTAGAAGGTAGAAGGAAGAAGGAGAGTTGGACGAAGAAGAATGTCTTGGTTCCAAAACTTACGAACGTGGACAAACTGCAGCGTTGAAGAATTGTTTCACACAGCTCGAGATAGGAACGCGTACAGGGGGATTAATGGAGTCTGCCAACTGAGCCTAAGATCAAGATCGGCCATAGTACTGAAGAGGTGAATAGGATTAATAATATAGCGAACGAGTTGATATCTTATTCTTCTTCAATCACTCGAAACGCCTATGTGCATTTCTCTTCCAACCTTCTGGTAGATCGCTTAGTCGTCTACGGTACCCTCAGCATTCGTCTACAACTGTGCATTTCGAACGCATTTATGCTGTCAATGTTTGTTTCCTCGGATATACAACATTCTGAAACATAGAGGATGATTAACATCGCTAGTGTATTAACTAGACGTCTTGTCGTAGGCATAGTTACGTCGTGGCTTTTTCAAATTTTAGTTAGTCTTGATATTGCTATCTTTGCAATTGCAATCCGTCTTTTAATTTCCTCAGAGTATTCTGTCGTGCTGGTGATAAGCGTCCCAAAATATGTATATACATACATGCATACATATATATATATATTATATATATATATATATATATATATATATATATATATATATATTCGTCTACCGCTTGTAAATCTTCCATGCGCTGTATACGGTTATTTTCGATAATCATAATTTTTTTTGCTTTTTTATTTATTCAAGACCAATTTCGTGATGTATGTCTTTTATTATACCAACAAATTTTAACACCTCATCTTCTGATGCAACAATTGAGGTAATATCACCCGCATATCATAAATTATTGATTCGTTCCCTTCGATCTTTACACCACCGTTACCGTTTTCAGAGAATTTTCCTGCTTATATTAAAGAGGATTGGACTTAATATACCGCCTTAACGAACACACCCTTTCCTACTGTGAAGCTTTCTGTTAGATTGTTGCTATTCTGATTTTGTCGTACTAAGCTGTGTTCCTATTTTGTATAAGTATTGTCCAAATTTTTGCCATTTTGCACGGTCGAACGCTTTTTGATAACCAATCAAGCACATTAATCGTGAAGTGGCAGGATAGTTAGGACACTTCAATTATCGGCAGAAAGACTTACGCTATTTTTCCAGATATAGCATATAGATTAAAACTATTAACATTCGATATAAACTTCTATAGTGCACAGGTGTTCATGACAGGTTTGGGTCCTATCTTTATAGGTTCAGGCGTGCTGATGATTCGGTCTGCGCCTGTTGTGAGGTTGATGATGTTAATCATACATTATTTGTGTGTCCCACTTTCGACGCCATGCGTTGTAAATTTGGTATTAACATCGCATAAATTTTTCCATTAGGCAAAAGAGTTGAAAATTTCCTTTTATATGCCGAACAGGTTATGCGAATTAACTTGAAACATTTTACCAATTAATTAACGCTTAAGTCAATCGTGATGCTCCGGGACCGATGCAGTTTTTATTAGCGTGGTCAACTGTTCATCATCTACTTTCTGTTTATTATAATTAATTATTATAATTTTATAATTCTATAATTAAGATCTTGATTATTAGTTAGACTGTAAGTATTATGTAAGTTTGATTTTCATTTTTACAAATTTTTGATTTATTTTATAATCGAGTTTGTACTTCAGTTTTGGTATTAGTTTTTAAAACTTTTTTTTGGCAATTATTAACATTTTATAATTAAGTTTCTGATTATTAGTAAGTAGTTTTTAAGATAATGTAAGAATTTGATTTCTGATTTTGTAATTCATCTTTATAAGTTTGATTTATTTATTTTCTAATTGAGTTTGTATGTACGTTTTGGTATCAGTTTGTACCTTTTCCTTATTTCTTATTTTTTTTACATTTCTTTTATTTTTTTTAATCCTTATTTATAATGTTTATTTACTTCAGTTTAAGCTATAAGCATAGTACAAGTTTTATATTAGATGGAACAAGGGACTATGACATATCTCATCCCTTCTTCCATCGCGATAAGTTACTTTAAGTGTGGAGCTCCATGCCGTCGTGCTGCGAGCTACATTATCATATTAATAATCCCATTTCGTTTGTTGAGGGAGGGGGTTTTTAGTGGGTAAAAATCCCACACACTGATTTTGGCGCCCCCTAATAAAAACGAAAACTAAAATATTTTTTATCATCAGTGTCTTTTGAAGATTTTTCACCTCCCGCTTTAAAAATAAAAAAAAAAAACACTATTATTTTTCCGTAACAAAATTTAGAATATGCAGTTCATACAATTCTAATACAATGAATAATTTATGTTTTTTTGAATCGAGGAATAAACGCACATTGTAAAATTTAAATAGATAAAATATGGCGTTCGACAGCTCCACCTCGATGAATAACATCATAAAGCAAGACGGACTGGTACAGTGCCACATAAAGTCGGAGTAAATAGTTTATACTGAAATATTACTTCATGTAATAAAGAACATAATCCAGTTTTTGACACGTAAAGAGCATGTTTACAACGTGTTAACTTATAATCTGGATATAAGTTAAGATACTCGATTTCGTATTGTTATTTTCTTATTTTCATCCTATACACTCGTATTCTGATAAACTACAAATTTTGTTTTATACTTCTTTACGATTAAACGGTTATTTCTGAATAGATATTCTTTCAACGTTCTCTTGTATTAAATACTGAACAACATTCTGTTCTCCATGTTAGAAGTGGCTGTAACTAATGCGTGAAAGGCAACGAAAAACCACAGCGCTATTTTCTTTCTAGTAAATCCATATTTTTATAAACGGCCTCTTGAGTTACGGTGCCCCTTAAATGGGACAGAGGCGCAAAGGATCATCGTACCTTAAACAGGAGGGGGATAAAAAGTTTTTACAAGGCGGAATTTAGGGTTGCGACGTGGAACGTAAGATCCTTGAATCGGATTAGAAAAAAATATCGCAAGATGTTGACATCAACCTCCGCTAATTGGAGAAATCGCTAAAAGAAGAATAATACAATCTGAACGGTGAATCCTAAATTAGTCAAAGAAATTGAAACCTCGTTTTAGCAAAATCGAACGAAATTAACTAAATCTATCGATTAACGATCACGATTGAAATCGTTTCGTCGGTAGGTGCGAGACGCGTCGCCTTAAGATCTGACATATCCTGTTATAATATTTGAAAATACCAAACTACATTTAATCGGATTAGCGAACAGAACTTGTCAATGTAAATGATGTGCCATTGAAATAACGAGTGAAATGTGGTGAAATTGAATGCTAGTTTTTTAGGTTTGCTCTGATTCTTTCAAAAAATAAAATAAAAAATAAATAACAAAAATACGTTGATTTTATATATATATATATATATATATATATATATATATATATATATATATATATATAATATACATCTCTATGTTATGTTATGCCAATTTCACGTGTACATTTTATAATAGACAAACTTCGAAAGTGGTTATTTTTCTTTCACGTCCGTTGGCCCGTTAATTTTTAACAGAAACTCGTTCGTTATTTCTTAACTGGTATCCTATTATCATTAACATACACACATTTACATATATATATATATGTGTACATGTCATATAGTTAATAAACTGGCAATTTACTTTCGGATTCGCTCTATCGAATTAATAATATTTCTTTAGAATTTTCAATCGATTATCCTACTTAAATCTATTTTTCGCATACTATCGAATTAATAATATTTCGTTAATTCGCGTAAATATAATTCGTAGTTAATATTCTTCTAAATAATAATCGGAGCCGATCGAGACTACTTTATATTGTACACCGATATTCGATATAAACAAAGGAGCTTTTCTTTTATTAAAAAAGAATAAAGTTACAAATACACTAATTGTAAATTAGTTCTAACGAAGTTTTCCGACAATTACGCCATTTTCTAATTATAAATAAGAACTGATTAACGATAATATCTTTTTTTTCTCATTATACCGGCACCATAAACAATGGCGATAAATAAAGTAATAAAAATTTGATTCATTTTGACGTCTACAGTGAGACAATTAGATTCTCAGTGACAGCATTAATGAAGTCGGAGCTCTGAATTAACAGGATTATTTGATTAATGTAGTCACACATAAGTTTATTATTCAACTTTTAATTGATATTCCGAATTATTAAAATCGTTTACTCTTGTAATTTGAACTATTTCCTTTTCAGGTTATTGGAAGATCATCTCTGCACCATGCTCAGGGAGAGTAAATAAATGCATTCTGCCGACATGTGGGTTAATATCAAATCGTAATTTATCGAAAAAAATTTTATATCGGTTTATATAAACTTCCTTGACATTAGATTTAGGTCATCATAATGGAGAGTTGAGTTAGATACATATATTAGCGCAGATGCGATGATACGAAGTATTTTCGATTGTTGTCGCTGTATTCTCAATAAGTTACTTTTACATACAGTTCCATATAATTCGATTCCACATTACCAGATTGGAACTACCACAGTTCAATACATTTTTCTTCTTCTTCCCATTAACGTGCCATACACTGCTGCAATGCCGGAAACACGGATAATCAGATTATAAGTGAAAGGTCGTATGATTGGATGAATCGAAGAACACAATGCATATTATTTGGTCCTGAATTCAGTAATTCGTTCAAAGTCGATGGCAGAGCTAATAATTTATTGCGCAATGAGCTGTGATTAGTACAATCGATTAGAAGATTATGCACTGTGATGATATTGTTGCAACGGAAGCAGGTAACTGCGGGTGATAGCTGTGTGGCTAAGTCGAAGACGACGTAAAACTATTTCAGCTTTCCGCGCGATAAGTCAGAAGTAGTAATGAAACGCGTAGTGTCTAATTTTATTGATCATAATTTGTTAGTAATTGGCATATGCGCCCAGAGAGACTGCCACTTATGATTTAATTGATGAGATATTCATTGTAAAGCATCTACACGCGGAATGGCAAGGTTATGAGGAAGAGCATGGTTTCTGCTTGTTTGGCAGCCCAGTCTGCCATATCATTACCTGCAATATGAGAATGGCCAGGAACTCAAACTATTATTGGCCAATGTATTGGTTCTATTAACCACAATAACTTGATGATCATCTTAGCAATTGGATGTTAACGAGAAAAATGATAATTAGAGATAGCCAGAATTGCCGAGAATAAGTCTGTTAATATCGCAGGTCTCTGCGCGCTATTCCTTACCATCTAATTTCTCTATTCTCTCTGCCGAACTTTCTTACTTGCTATCCTATATATAATTGAAAATGTAATCAAATTTTTCTTTTTAATGCTGTTTTAAGTTTAAAGCGGATTTTCTTACTAGAAGAGGAATCATAGTTTTCCTTATAAAATATTAATAACAACAAAAATGATATAGAGAAAAGAAGTCGGTTAGGAATATGCGATTGAATTTGAAGATATAAATACGTTATTTCGAGCGAATGTTTAATATAAGCTATAATAAAACTCTTTATAATTATAATACAATCGAAATAAGAGTATTTAACGCGAATAAAAAATATACAGTTGTATGATTGCACGGAGTATAACACAAATCTATAAATATATACTGGTACGATATTATTTTACACAAATACTAAGAAGTTATGGTACAACCCCCCCCAAACCGTCACCTTTGGAACAAAGCGTACATATGGAACGTAAAAGAAGATTATCAGAAAATACAAAAATTTACAGTAAAATAAACAATCCCGGAATTCTAAAATTACTGTATTGCTCTCGATGGTAAAAAAGTTAAAATAAATCCCATCAAGTCAATTATAACCTGCGTATGAAATTGTAGACTTAACTGCCATGTTCGCCCCATCATCTTAATCTTCAAAATGGCCGTAGTTATTGAAGTCGAGTTCTGCCGAATATACTGGAAAGGAATATTAAAAGATTCTCGGAGTCGGTGTGTGAAATGCGGACAGAACATTCGTCATCACCATCGGAGAATCGCCGTCTCTCAAACATTATTTTTCAAAACAGCTACGATAATGATCTGCTCACTGGTTTCTTAATATTTTTCACATGCATTCCTCAAAGACTGACTAGCAGCTTTCGTTTTTTTTTCTAAAAAAATAACTAATGATATAATGAAATATTTTTTTTTAATCGTTCCAAGCAGTGTTTTATTACGATGGACAAAATTCGACGTTTATAATTTAATATATTAAAAATTATATCTGAAAAGTGTATAAAAATTAAAATAAATAAAATTATATACAAAATGAGTATTCCTATTATTCCTTAAGGCGTTTTTCTTTTTGTAGGGTTGTAACATTAGTTTATATATCGGTCTCGTGGCATAACGGTGATGCTAACCCGTCCTGCAAACAACATTATCGACCATTGTTATAACATCAGAAGCTGTTGTTAGACCACTGAATGTATCATACAAATATTGACGAACATACCTCTATCAACTAGTACGTATACAGTTCGTCGGATCAGTTAAAGAAATTGCAAAGAAATACATTCGTGAAGGCTGCCGAATTCAAATACATCTCAGACTATTAAGTCCTCGTGATATTAATTCATACAACTCTTATCGAAATAATTTAACGCGAGATAATTTAAAGAGTGATGAACTCGCAGCTGGCATTAAAGATTACTCTAAAAAGCGTCGACTACAAACTTTCGGCTCTTTGGATATTAAACATAATACCAAACTTGCGTACAGATTGTTTCGAAAAGTTTGAAATAGCCGATCACAAGTAAAGTTCACAGGAAGCGACGTAGTTATATGATAATTTTAAACAATAAATCGGATAAAGATACTAAAATTTGGAAATGAAAGTTGAACCGTATGCTTCGAGAAGATATTAGTTTTTATCGATCGAGACTTCAAGACACTTCAAAGTATTACAACTTCATAAATGAAGAATCTTTTAAATAATACATTTATATAAATAGTTTCTATTTTTACGACAGTTTATTTATTTTCAATCTTTTTAACAATACTTCGGTAACACTGTTCACAATATAGTTAATTTTGGTGTGTAATTGTTCTCGCATATGCAATAGCAACAACTGTAACATAATGTGTCTAATAATTTATAAATTATTTACCACAATGAGAGGAAATTAATTAGTTGTTCAGCTAACTTATGATAACAGATAAAAAAGTATATACGGTGAATTATTTAAGGGCAACTACCTTTCCCGAGCCGACGTTCCTCAAGTTGGGACTAATCGTCTCTTTACGTTTATACCGCCGACAAGTTCCTTAGTCCTAGACAGTTTTCCAGCCAGTAAACTGGTGGCGCAATTTAGGAGTTGCGAAACCGTCAACTATCCAAACTAATCACCTATCATTGTCGTCTCCGGTACGAAAATTGAGCTGATAATCAGTGACAATTGTGATTCAGTGAAAACCCACTTAGGGTCACTACCCCAACACGAAACATAGTTGCGACTTGTCAGGTGCTGGATGACATCATGTCAGGTGATGAGTTTACGACCCTGTGTTGTACAACGAAACCTTCATCTCTACTTTCAAGTGCGATCCTATAAAGGAAGCACGAGAGACCTCGGCCGATTGACCAGGTAGATTTCTGACGGAAGAAATCTGTCCAGCTCTCCGCCGGCACATCAATAATTTGATGATACCAACAGAAGACAATTTCCCCCTGGTTGAGTTTGCTCAGCGGCAAGTACCTTCAGGCATATCTGCTCGTTCGTTCAACGAGTGACTGATCGTAAACGTAGCCATTCCACTGCGATGAGGTGTTTTCTTAAGAGAGAAATCATCGTAGAACGCAAATGGACCTTGATCGCGAAGTGCCAACGCACTAAAGGGTACAGGCAGTAGAGCCTAGAAGGTACCGTCATATTCCATCCAAGATTGTCGCCATCTCGCGAGACGGACGCTATAAATTTCATTGCTTATAAATCTGCTTCTTTTGCACCTCTTTGTAAAGGCGTTTTTTGTAACACACTTAATAAGTTTACTTATTACTGAAGGGGGCAAACTAAGCTGCTAGCTTTATTATGCTTTCGACCAAATGATCCCAAACCGATGCTGCATAAATGACAATCGGTATTATTATTGCCTTGTACAAAAGCTTCCCTGAAGCGTGCAAGATTCTACATTGAGCTCATGCCACTCGGGCTATTCTGTGGTACGCTGTTATAGCTTTTACAACTACTTCACGAACATGGTCTGAGAAATTATCGTTAGAGTCTAAAGTAACTACCAGATACTTCAAAGAATAGTTTATTCCCTAGCCTTACACCTTACAACAGGTTGACGTTCAAGTTTCCATTTAAGGGACATGTACAATTCTCTGTAGAAAACATTCTCATCGGGGACTCGTTCCAACTCATACGGTCAAAAGCTCCCTTGATATTGAGAATTATTCCAATTACATACTTCTGTGTGCATGACTGCACCCAACTCAGTAACGACATATTCGTAGACTCCGAAGAAATATACCCCGAATATAGCCAAACTGAGCAGGTTACAGCCCCCCAAGAACGGTCTGCTAACTGTCGCTAAAGTCGAGACACCAATAACCCTTCAAACAATTTGGCAACACACGATAGTAAGCTTATCGGTCTATACGAAGGAATCGTTCCCGGGCGACTTTAATATTGGAACTATTATCGCTCGTTTCCAAGCCCGGAACCACTCTAAGTTGAAGGCATACATGAAACAGGTTCGTGAGAATACGAGGTTGTTGAAGGTGAACATCCTTCAAGAAGAAAGTATACAATAACGGTTTAAATTATAATAAAATTTATTAACCTCATTATTCTATGTCCTATATTGAGCTTAACTGTATTTTTTTTTGATTATGATGCAGAGCATGTATATGGATGGAAAATTTTTTTGTGGATGCGTGTATTGTAAGTGATAAAATATTATTTTATGTTATACTATTTAATTGTACTAGTCGCTGTATCTAACAATCGTTTTCGATTAAGCTATTCGTTAAAAATCCGTTTAAAGATATAAAATTAGTGTTGGTTTCTATTTAACATTAATAGCGAAAATACCACATTCGACTAGCTACACTTCTTTTAGGTCGGTTTAGAGGGCGTAGTCTCGTACCGAAGCTCGAAGGCCTAGTGTCGACTTATTTTTAAGCAGCAACTGACATGAGAAGACGATGATAATTCGATGTACACAATAAACATATAAGCCTTAATTCATATCTGAAGATTATTATATTGGTGATTTTTTTACACACCACAATTAAGCAGTTTTCGAAAAATATATAAATTTTCTTAATATGCACCAAATTCGAGCAGCTGAAATAACAATTGGAATTATTTAACGTCGCTTAAGAAGTGTTTAATTAATTTTGAAAGGAAAATGGAAATCAAAATTATCTAAATTGGATGGACAAAGGAATGATGGTAATTTAACATTTTATAATTTTCAGGTTGCAATGGTAATTTAACATTTTATAATTTTCAGGTTGCAACAACTCTGAAAAAATTAGTTAGATTTTGACGATCTTTCGTGCATTAAGCGTGTTTTGATACTTTCGTTCTAAACTCTTTATATTTAACAGAACTCGCATACTCTGAACATGTCCGGTTTAACAGGGGACTATAGGCCTCAAACGAGGGCAATTCCGCTGAGAAACTTTAAACAAAATCGAAAAAATCCAAAAATTATATACCCCAAAAAAAAGTTAAACTTACATAGGCCAACTCGTAATAATCCTAAAATCGTTAAATCCGCATAACCCAAATCGTCATTAATCCAAAAACCATAAGCCCAAAAACCGTAAACCCCACGACGTTAAATAGCCCAATGAGCCGAGACTGGAACTCAAAAATACCCATAGAGCCCAGCTCCGAAAGGATTGCCTAATTAATAACAAAAATTATTCCAGCTTCATGTAACACATATATATAAAAAAAAGGAAAGGCTACTATATAGGCTGCCCCAGTGGAAAAGGAAGTTAACCTATACAAGGGTGTTGGACAAGGAGATTCAATGTCACCTATAACTGCTCATTGGGCCTTACAATCAGCATTTGAGAAATTAAACTTGGATAGTAAGAGTTTAAAGTTTGGAAAAACACATCTCAATCATCTTAGATATGCAGATGATACCCCTTAGTGAAGTTACAGAAGAAGTAAATGAAATGGCACAAAAACTTAATATAAACAGTCAACGTACTCGAAATAGTTTTGATGCGAAACGAATTCACACACACATCAGCATTATTAGGATAGATCAGATGAGAATACAGGAAATAAAATCTTTTACTGACAGATTATAAAAAGTAACAATAGAATAGAGGAGGAAATAACGAGAAGAATCCAAATGACCGCATTTGTACAAAATAGGGTGATTTCAGTAAGCCTGAAAAGAAAAACGTTTAACTAATAACCTATTGTAGTGGAACGTAGAATATAACAGCAGCATTGGAGGAAAGGCTAAGAGTGGGTGGAAGGGAAAATTATTGGAATAACGTTGAAAGACAAGAAAGAAAATAAAGTTGTTAGAGAAACAACAAGGATAGAGGATTTAATACTAAGCATAAAAGAATCAAAATGGGGATGGGCTGGTCATCTGGCAAGATATACGGAGCTCCTTGCAAATAAAGTGACACTGTGGACACCAGGCGGAAACTCGTAGAATAGGCAGGCCACTGAAAAGTTGGGTATAAATAAAGTTCGAGAATATTGGGCAAGTAAAGCAGTCGACAGAGGCAAAAAAAAAGGAAAGAACTTTGAGGGAGCTACATCCAGTGGTGGATTGAAAATAGCTGAAAAGAAGAAGAGAAGTATATGTAAATTATTCTTCCGGAAAATAATAATCATAAAAAATAAGAAAGCAGCGGCAAACTGTACCTTATTTCACTTGCCCAGGTCGTTTAGCCGATTCCATATTAATCTTCAGACTGACCAAAATTTTTTAAATAACGTCCTTTGCTAATTTTTAAGTTTATGTTTCTTTTTTTTTTCATGTGAAAAATGTACGAAATGTTAAAAGTAAAAAAATAAAAAAAAAAGAAAAATCGGTTTATAATAGTGGAAACGTCAGTTGTCAACATTCCATCGTTTCTCGTTCGAAATGTAATAATCATCGTAGTAATCACGCTGTATTACCCGGTAGTCAGTGTAATCGGTCAGTGGATCAGGTGGGAAGATAACGAAACGCAAAGATGAGAACTGAAATTACTATTCCGGTCTCGTTATATTGTAATTACCTTTTAAGGTATTCTACGCAGACGTTACCAACATAGCCCGATTGTCGCTATATATATATTATTATTATATTTATATATATATATATATATTTATATTGTAGTAATTATTATTATTTTCTTCTTAAACTTCCTCCAGGTACCAGACGTATAAGTAAACATAAAAATCTCGCACGCGTTTTATTTTAGCTTTCACTTGTGATCATCCAACTGGTCCGACTGAAAAAGGCCAATGTCGCGTATATGTACGCTCTGTAGTTAGTTTACTAGTAAACGATCATCCGCACTGATGGCGAGCGGTAATCGGTCCGTCAGGAAATCGTACTACCGGAGATGATTTAGGTCAAGGTCAACGCTTAATGTCATCATTTTACTATTGTCCTCCCTATTGGAATTAGTAGCAACGTGTACACTACTGCGTGACGGATGTTAGCCCCGAATAGAAATAAAAAAAATTAAATAAATGCGTTGACATTTTCCCTAAGTCACTGTTATTATTATTAAATCGACGTGACGACCACGGACGATAATATTCGGAAAAGCTGTTGACTTTGTATAGATATTTCCGTGTTTTTTTCTCTTCATTTATATACGGTTATTAAACAAGTGGTATCTAAGAATCCATGTGGGCACACACAATCGATGAATTCTCCTATTACAATGTTACTGGATTAAACTCACGATTTTCGACCTCTTCAGTCTTCTAAAATCTTATTCCATATGCAGTAGCTAGACCCTCAGTTCGCTTGGATGAAGTCGTAGCCTTTGTAGATGTGTTATCGCCGATTTAAGTGCGAACGAACGATGTCATTCGCTATATGATGCTCCATATATTTGGCATAAGACTTTTGTAATTTATGTATTTTATATATATATTTTTTGTGCATTCCTGTAACTGCTAGCCATACTATTTACGAGGAGATTTCCAAAATCAGTACCTAATGTTGTTCTTTATGGCGCATGTATTCCTTGATTAAAGGAATTAAAATAATTTGGGGTTCCTTTGGACTCTCGACTAACCTTCACTAGCCATATAAACCTGGCTGTAGATAGTCCATACAAAATCATCCGCATACGTTCTCCGATATTTCAACGGGGTCTTATTTTAATAGTGTCAACAAAAGGATTATTTACACTATTAAAGTTTGAGCTAGTTTAACATATGCATGTCCACTTTGGGTTTCAATCTCCAGGGGAACATACAGACAAGTGGTACAAAACTTGTAAAGTTATATTGAATGCTCATAGGTACAAAAAAAAAATCGACAGATGCACAGAAAATTAAACCTTCAAAATATTCACTAATTTGTTAATAAAGATTCAGCAAAATTTTATTATTATTATTATTATAAATTTCAGGATAATTATTTAATTAACAACATTACTGATTACGATGTGACTAGCCTCTGAATTCGCTTATGTGTTGCAAACATCGTTGCCTTAAACATCGTTTACTTTAATTTGTTATTGTATTCCCGTTATTTAATAATTTTACGTCATATTGTTATTTAGTTCTATCGTTAGTGAAATCTAACAACTTACTTTTTGAAGTTAAACTTCTATTGGTGCGTTATATATGGGGAGTTAATCCACAAAAAGAGCGATCGTTCGAAAATAGAGGACGTATATATATGTATGTACATATATATGTGATGTCTATGTATATATATATTTATATGTGTGTGTCTATGTATATATATATCAACACTGCCTATCAAAGCACGTTTTTGTTGCGTACGATATATATATATATATATACGTCCTCGCATGTACCGTGCTACCAACACCCGTCACACGTCGACTTATACACAGAGGTAGGCATTCTTATATATATATGTGTGTGTGTTTGTGTGTTATATACACACTCGTAAAAATTATAAAAAAAAACCTCAGTATTGAATTTAGTTAGTTAAAATGTCTTCTTTAAGTTTTCTTTCCTGCGTTCCGAGGCACAGATGTTTTTTTGTCTGGTGCATGTGTTTTCCGTCATTTTGCCTCCGGCGAATGAATTGGGTTCCAGGAGCAAATACGTTTTTCTAAATTTTAACTCCATCTGCTATTTCTTTTTGTCTATACGTGTTTTCCATGTTAGTACACTTTCCTAATAGTCACATCTCGCTTTATATAATTTGACTTTAGTCTGCGATTATATTGTAAAATCGACTGATGAATTATGGCTAATATTAACACTAACGAGACCCCGTACAAGTTTCAATATAATCTATAATTTATAAACAGATGTTAAAACGCAAATAATCCTGGTAATCGATCGTCTACAAATAAAATAATATATTTAAAAAGTAATTATTTTCATTCTTCGTAATAAAATTTAATTCCCAATAATTAGTAGAAAAGCGACATAATTTTAAGTGTATATATAAAATTTGATCGTGCATATAATGTAATTAACTAGATGCACTCCGTAAAACAAAAGGAACATATGTTACAGAAGGAAGCGGATCAGGTTCAGATAGGAAATTGTAAAACGGGTACAAATCAACGCTGTTTATCGTTTACGCTTGAAACTTAAATTGCTGGAAAAGGTATGAAGTATAAATCAGTCGATGCGAGTCTAACAGCGAAGTTAAAGGTCGTATATTTAACGTTATTACGGAACGTTTCAACTGACGTGGAAAAACAATAAAAAAAGTATTTAACCCTTAACCAATTTGCACAAAAAATGAGGCCAATTACATCACCATCAGCTTTGCGTGCAAGAGAAGTGATCTTGCATCAGTATGGTGTGTACCATTGGTATATTCAGTTGCCTGTTTAAATAGCGATTTATTTGTTTTCAAAAAATTAAATAATCGAACCTGTTGCACAAAGGACAATGTGCGACCAGTTAAAGTATATTCTATTATTAAGGTAAATATATTTTGATTACTAAATGATGAACTTCTTTTATTACATTTATGTTCAATTGTATTTTTTTTTCTCAAAATATAAATTATGAAGAAACAGCATTTAGCTTTCTATTTGATAACGACATGATAAATGAAATTATTTTATATACTCATATGCGTATAATGAACAAATGAGAAAACTATTCCAAGGAACGTGATGCAAAATACCGACTAAAAACGACATCTTATCAGTTATCGGTCGGTTATTTCTAACTAGCGTGAAAAGGGCTAATCATACTAACTTTGAAGTTATATGGATACCGGATAGGACCGGCATCATGATGATATGTTGTGCTTGTGTGTGTTATAAAAAATTTGTTTTTTGTTAGGAATGATTAGGTTTAACAACTTGTCAACCAAAAATATACTACGCACAATTTTTGATAAATTCATAATAGTCAAAATTTTAATAATCCCGGCCAGTTCGTTGGTGAAAAATTGGAACCACTTAGAAGACAACGTTTGTTTATACGATGTGTAGCGGACAAACTATCGAACCATTAAAATTATTGCTCTGGCTAGTTCGAAGACATTTTATACTTATACCATGGAAGTGTATGTAGGAAAGGAACTCGATAGTCCTTTTAAAAAAGAACGTAGTTCTAGTACAATTGTATATCGTTTAGTATTCACCTTGAAAGGATCAAATTGTAATTTGACAACGAACAACTTGTATACCAGTTTTGATTTAGTAGTCGATCTCGTGAAAGAAGGTATAACTTTAGTAAGAATTCTTAGAAAAAACAACAAACAAATTCATCCAGAATCGACACATCGATAGTTCCCTGTTTGAATTTAGAAAACAAGAAACATTAGTCTCACATCTGTCATTGTTTTATCGACGATGCATGATGATGATACTATAAACCTCAAAACGGGGAAACCAGATATTAATCATACCAAGGGTGGTATTAGTAGTGATTCTAAACAATAATTTTGTTTTTCACACGATAATTATTATATTCGATATTATACATTTCTTAGATATTATGTCATTTGATTGCTTTTACTTTTTTATATATTATTAATCTTTATATAACAACCAATTAACATATTTAATTAAATTGTTAGTGGTATTTTTTGCAAAGCTAACTCCCCAATAACTGCATTTTGCATGATACGAATATCTGCAAAAAGTGCTGCACGAATTGGAGATTTAATCTTGTTGACAATGGAGTTAATGATAAAATTAAATAATGTTGGTCCGAGCACAGAACCTTGAAGGACACCATTTACGAGACTTAGGTTGTTAGATATTATATCACCAATTTTTACCACAAAATTTCGGTGATTCAAGAAATTGTTAATAAATACAGTTATACGTACTCGAATGTTCCTGTAGTTGTTCCATTATCGTATATGTGAAGACAGTATCGCATGCTTTTTGAAAATCGAAAAATATTGTCAGAAATGTTCGCGTTTTGCGAAAGCATTTAGAACTGAGTTCTAGAACTGAGTTCTGCAAACTGATCATTAGTTGAACGTGTAGGCATAAAATAACATTGAATTTTAGAGAGTAGTGAATGTGAGTGAAGTATCTATTGTAATCTATTTTTAATTATCTTCTCCATAACTTTACACAAGACCGATGTCAAGGAAACTTGTCTATAATTGTCCATTAAGAATGGATCTTTACCTTGTTTTATTAATGGTATAACTACGGCAGTGCACCCTGAGGATGGGAAGGAACCTATCATCCGCATATCATTAAACAGCTTTAGGAGTGTAACTTGTTCAGGAGCTTTTTTTCAACATATTAATGTGAAAGCGATCGAGTCCTACAGCTGTTGAACATGTTTTACTTATTGCATCATGCAGTTCATTCATTATAATTTCCTGATTTTAGGGTTCTTGTATTCTATCTTCAATATTTGGATCGATAACGTGTACATATTTATTAGGAACTGAGGGGAAGTGTTGCGCAAACTTCGATATTTTCTTGATATTAGAGAGTAATTCATTATTTTTAGTGATAATTGTTGATGGAAGCCGATGTGTTTTATCGGCCTCGAGAGATCTAATCTTATTCCAGACTTCTGTGAGTGATGTTTTAGCAGTAATTGCAGAAGTAAATTCACGCCAGGATTTCTTTTTAGCTTGTTTAAATGTAAAGGCGGCTGAAGCTCTCATTTTCCTGAAGGTAATAATTCTCTTTAAAATTTTGAGAGTTTTTGCCGATGTGCAATGGTGGTTCCACCATGGAACTGAGAAAGAAATATATGGTGTGCAGGTTTCTGTTATCTTAACTAAGTTTGTTGCAAAATGTTCGATATTGACTTCAGTATAACTGCAACTTTTATTAAAGAGTGACTTACAGAATTGATTATATTTGTCTCAATCAGAGGTCACGGTTTAGAGTTTTCAGATTAAAAAACAAAATCACTTTTGCAGATATCATAGTTGGTCAACTTAATATTAGAATGAATAATTGTTTCCTGTACAGATAATATTACTTACCTCGGGTTACTTTTTGATAACAAATTTATTTGGAAAATGCATATAAAACATCTTATATTATCTTGTTTACGCAGATTAAATTTACTACGCAAACTATCGCATACTTCTTTAAAAATTTACAGAACCTTGATACGTTCCAAATGTGATTACAGATTTCCAGCTTATTCATCCGCTAAACCAACACAGTTACGTTCCTTTGATTTAATACATCACAAAGCAATTCGTCTCGCTCTCGGAGCTTTCTTAAAACGTCAATTATCCAACTGTATTATGGAGCAAGTGAATTACACCTAGATCTACATCGCCACTATGTTATAAAATTTTACATACACTTACACCTAGTTTTTAGGAGGATCGGTTTTGGATAGGATATAAGAATAAGTCAAACGAGTATTGTGCGGACACGGACCAGCATCGCTTCATCCTGTCTTGACGTTGAATAAGCCAGACACTACCATTACAAATAGCTGGCATCGTGAAACATTCATGATTACCATATATAAATACTTTCATACAAAGTAAAAACAGCGCTACTTGCTATTCAGCTTTCTGATCTCCCAACAATTACACCTCTCAATCCACTCGTGTTACCTCCTTGGAAGACAAACTTTGTCATTCCTAATACCGATCTTGCATCATCTGCTCTGAGAACCAAAATATATCTCAACAGAAAATCAATAAATTTATTTCTCAGTACAGCACCTTTTCAATATACTACACAGATGGATCAAAAAATGAATATCACTGTTGCTGTACTGTCATGTACAAATGATGATAATATAGTCAATTACCCACTTCCACCACATAGAAGATATGAAACGAACGAAGAAGCAGATCGAGCTGCGAAAGAAGTCACCTTCATGCCTCCTGCAGAATTACTTCCAGCAACATGTTGCGATATGCGTCGCTGTATATTACATAAATTTAAGAAACAAGCAACGGTCAGATTTTCCGATTTAACTCAACATAGAAGCATCTGGCTTATTCAACGTCAAGACAGGATGAAACGATGCTGGTCCGTGTCCGCACAATACTCGTTTAACTTATTCTTATATCCTATCCAAAACCGATCCTCCTACTTGTTCATCCTGCAATGTTCAAATCACTATAGCTCATATCTTACTCCGCTGTTCTCTGCATAATTCTATTCGCTCTTCACTACAGTTTCCTAACGTGAAATCCTTTTACCTAAAAATAAAAATACTCTTATAATTTTCATCGTTCGCACTAAATTATCTTCACACCTATAATAACGGAATAATAGACTACGTGCTTTCAGGCTTTGTAGGAGTACATGACACGGAAGATTTAAAAAAATAACAAATAACATATTTTACGCTATAATAATTTTAAAAAAAATAAACCTGTATTACATATATATAAATAAATAATTAAAAATTCTAATAATGATTTTTATGCCGATATTGAACAAACTTCAAAGCGCGACTAGTTATGTAATTCTATAATGCGCGACTATTTAAGGGTTAATATGACTATATTTATGTATTTTTAAATATGTCTTTAGTAACCTCGACGATCAACAGCTACCTCGTACGGGGTTTTTCTAAAAATGTCAACATTTATAGGAGGTAGTTTTAAGTAAATGTATCTTTCGTTAAAAAAAAAAAGAAAAAGCGAAATATTTATTCGTTATTGAATTGGAGTAATAAAAGTGATTTTTAAAAAACGATTAAACATTTTTTTTCCGAAATTATGCCACCAGCTTCAGGCTATCTAGCAATCTTTTTGAAAAGAAATTGCGATTGACTTGTGAAGTTCCTTACCCAACGGTAAGGACTTTCGCTAATTGTATTTTAGTACTTTATATTATTGATGCTTATTCAAAATAGATCTGTAGGTTTAACTCGTTTTAAACGCCGGGTATCTGTAGAGTTGTCCAGTAAAGCAACAGCTAAAGCATTCGTGTGATAAGAAAGTTTGTCGCCATATTTACGGGCCATTTCTTGAATTTTATCTTTAACGGATGTAACTTCTAGGTCTGTGTGTAATGTAAGATTGCTTACATACCTTCTCAATGCTTTATTTTGGAAACGCTGTATTATAGCTGTATTACTCTGTTTTAGCACAGCCCCAGAGTTGACATCCGTACGCCCAAATAGGCCTTAGAATTTGTTTATACAATAATAACTTGTTCTCCAGTGTTAATTCGGATTTTCTTCCAATAAGCCAAAGCATATTCCTATACTTTATATTCAATTCATTTCGTTTGGCTGCTATGTGGTTTTTCCAGGTTAGTTTTTTATCCAAATGGATTCCCAGGTATTTTACTGAGTCTTTAGCTGGAATTTCCTGATTATTGATATAAATATTTTTGATGCTGGGTATTCTCTTATTTGTAAATATTACACGAGTTGATTTTTTTTCATTGATTTCTATTCGCCACTGCCTGAACCATTTTGAAATAGTATTAACTTAACGGCTGATTGTAAGTTAACTTCTGCAATTTCAAAAGACGAGTCAGAACAAATCACAGCTGTATCGTCCGCGAAGGTAGCGATTTCTGTATTATTTGGTACAGGTATATCTGCTGTATAAATTAGGTAAAGCATCGGACCCAGTATGCTACCTTGCGGTACACCGGCACAGTTGAGATTCTTCATCTCCATATTTGACTATAAAATTACGTTCGTCAAGGTAGGATTTGAGTATTTCAAATAACTGATACGGAAGATGGCACCTAATTTTATAAAGCAATCCTTCGTGCCATACTCTATCGAACGCCTGTTTTACATCGAGAAAATCATCTCCATATTTGACTATAAAATTACGTTCGTCAAGGTAGGATTTGAGTATTTCAAATAACTGATACGGAAGATGGCACCTAATTTTATAAAGCAATCCTTCGTGCCATACTCTATCGAACGCCTGTTTTACATCGAGAAAAACCGCGTCACATATCTTTTTAGATTCGAAAGATTCTTCAATAATGTTGACTATACGGTGGACCTGCTCCACAGTCCCATGACCAGATATAAAACCAAATTGGTGTTCCAGTATTAGATTTTTTGTTTCCAAGAAGGGTTTCATTTTTTTTAGTATTTGCTTTTCGTATACTTTAGAAAGCACCGGAAGCAGAGAGATTGGTCGGTATGATGTTAGTTCCTCTGCAGGTTTTCCTGCTTTCTTTGCTAAAATAATTTGTGAAAATTTCAACTGGATAGGAAAATGTCGTAATCGAATTATGGAATTAAATATATAAGTTAATAGGACGAAGCCCTTGCGTGGTAATTGCTTTAATACCCTGGCTGTAATTAAATCGTATCCTGGGGCTTTATTCGGATTCATAGTTTGAATTATTGTTTTAATTTCACCGGGAGATGTAAATTTAACGGTATTCTTCTGATCTACATCAGCCAGCGGTGTTGGTAGGGATCCTGTTCCAGGATTAGTCTGGAAGACATCGGCTAGATAATTTCCAAATTCTTCGGCCTTCTCTAGATCACTTCGAGCCCATTTTTCATCTAACCTTCTAATTGGATGTATCTTCTCTACCGGTCTTTTTAATCGTTTGGTTGCTTTCCAGAGTGAATAGTCGGTTTGAGGAGTGGGCGACAATTTACTTAAGTAATCACTAAATGTTTTGTTCTTATGATTTTATAGCAGTTGCTTTACTCGCTTAGTTTGATTATTTAGTCTAGTTTTATCCATCGGATTTCTGTTATTTTGCCATAACTTCCGCAATTTCCTCTTTAAAGCCACTTCCTTACGTATTTCTGCTGGATAATACTTAAATGACTCGTATTTCTTGTGATCTGGTGTAGCCGCCCAAGCTGATTCCTGGACAGTTTTTATGAAGTCCTCTACAGCTATTTTCACATCCTGTGGTGTTTTTAGTGGAATTTTTAAATTAATTTTATTACTCAACGTTTCTCGAAATAAATTCCAGTCAGTTTGTCTACTGCACAATTTTGGTGCACATAATTTTCGTATAATTTTATTACTTACAAACAGTACCACTGGTGTATGATCAGATGAAATATTATTATCATGGCAAACATCAATAAAGTTTGTTGATAAACCTTTGACCACGAAGAAGTCCAATAAGTCTGGAACTTTCAGTGGATCTGTAGGCCAGTAAGTTGGAGTTCCTGACGAATGTACAGTACACCAATTTTCATCAAGAGCTAGTTTTAATTGTTTACCACGGGGTACAGTAATTCTCGATCCAAAGTATACATTTTTTGCATTGAAGTCGCCTCCGACTACATAAACATTACCTAATGTCTTTAAATATTTGTTAAATTGGTTTTTGATAATAACGTGTCTCGGAGGACAATAGATGGCTGAAACAGCAATATTACCTTTTAGATTTCTGTTTATGAATACAGTAGTAGCTTGTAAATAATTACATTTAAATTTTGGTATTTCATAATGCTTTATATTTTTTTTAATTATAATTCTCGCGCCACCATGCGCCGTTCCATCTGGATGACTTGTGAAATAAGAATCGTACCCCGTAAAGTGCACATATTTATAATTAATTAAGTGCGTCTCTGATATTAATAATATATCGATGTTATTTTGCGTAATATACATTTCTATTTCATTAATATGGTTTAAGATTCTTAGCATTCCAGGTAACGATTTTTAAGTCTGTCATTTATTGTTAGTTAACGTTGACATTATGGTTTGGATTAGGCTATTAAATAATTGAAACTGTTGGTCCATTATGTCTTTAAGTAGGTTTTTTATTTCTACCATAAATGTTTGTAGAATATGTGAAATCTGTGTGTTATTTGTATCAATATTTGGTGGGTTACTAGTGCTGTTACGTTGTAATGCTTCTGAATACGTTTGGTTTTTCCGAGCATGATTAAAATCAACAGCTTGAGCCTGTTGGCCTAATGTAGGCCAATAGTTAGGCTGTGTTTGATTGTTTATTCCAGTATTATTGTTGGGATAATTTTAGCAGTGTATTATCACGCGCTTGTTGAAGTTTTTTGTATATTTCACAACCTTTATAGTTGGAAGGATGATTTCTTTGACAATTAGCGAAAACAGGTGGTTCCTCACGTTTTTTACTGCATTGACTGGTATTATGATTTCCGCCACACTTGACGCATACATATGCTCTAGTACAATAATTTTTGGTATGCCCATATGCCTGACATCTAAAGCACTGAGGGATTATACTCTTCTTTCGTGGTGCCTGCACTTTTATTTTCATTTGGAGTAGCACCTGAGTTTTATATATTTCAGCGTTATTCTCTTGCGGTTCCAAGTCCACGAAGAACAATGAAAGAGGCAATTTACTTATCCTATGTTTGACGTTTGAAATGTTCCTGACTTTATGTCCCAGATCTTCAATAGCGAACTTAATTTCATTAATGTCTATTGAATGGTGCAAGTGACGAATTACAACCCGAAAACTTCGTTCAGATTTAATTTGATACGTGTGATGTTTTATGCCTTCATCACGAAGATATTTGACTAAGGAACGATAACTATCAGAGTCATTCGCTTTAATTTGTACCCTGTTGTCAGATAAAGATTTACAACTAACCGAACTTAAAGATACACTTTTTTAAATATCATTTAACATGTGGGTGTAATTAGTAACCCCGTAAACCGTTACTGCAGGCGGCTTACGTTCAATTTGATTGTGACTGTTTGACATTTCAGTATCTTGACACTCATCTGCATTAGCAGTGGCTAGAGGCGCAAAACGATTAGTAGTTTTAATCTGATTGTTTGCAGAATCGGAACTGCTCGTGGTACATGGTTTTGATCTTTTCCTTTTATTTTTAACTACCTGCCAAGGATGCTTATTTAATTTAAAGTTTGATATATCATTCATATTAGCCGTCGTATTTTCAACAGGCGGCGGAGATAATAATGGCGCATAAACGCGATTAAATGCGTTATCTATACTTTGATTTGTTTGTTGTGTATGTGTAATGGAATTAGTATCGCCGATTGTAGTAAGATTGTTAGTAGTAGAATAATTTAGATTGTTATCACCTGCCGGAACGTTGACAGCTGCATTTGTCGGCGACGTTATATCGGTGTTGACGAGTAGGGGAACAGAACATTTCCCGACCGTCGCGAGGCTGATAAGCGTTTACCACAATAGGAATACTTATCTTACTGTATACGAATTCAATAAAGTCGAATTCAGATAGACGAGACAATAAACGCGAGAAACAAACAATAAATCAGACCGATACGAACTCACCCAATCCACGATTAAACATGAAGCGGAAAATTTATTAAGCCATCTAATCGAATTTTTAACGAGAATTAAAAATAATCATCCAATAATAATGTTCGAGGGAAAAAATTAGCGTAATATTAGAGCGTCAATTCAAAAATTAAATCGCGTTGAAAATAATTAATTGAATTTAGTAACTGTTATCGATTCAAAAGTTCGATACTCCGCATGAGAATGAAAATAATTTTATCGGGGAAATTCATCGCCCGATTTACAAAATTTCCGATTAGAATTAAATAATTTATTATCTACGAAATATCATAAATAGCTCGCGCTATAAATAAGCTGATAAACAATAGGTAGGTAAATTACTATTACAAACGTAAAAGTCGTAATTAATAATTTATTTATTTTTCTTGACCCAGCTTGCGCAATTTGATCAGTTTTATCTAGTTAGTGTATTTTAAATCTCAATGCCACTACGCTTGATAAATTAGTATAAATGGGCCAGAAAGATACTCGCAGATAATGTATGCCACTTTTGTAAAATGTTAGGGAACAGCTTCTCTATGCTTTAGAAATTTCGGACAGACCCAACTTTGATGCTCAATACAGTCATCAACATGCCACGTGTCGTATATTCCACGAGAAATTATGCCTAATTTAGGAAGACGTAAGACAGGCAGATTATGGACACTAGTTGATATATAATCCCTGGAAACGTGCTGGTATAATTGAAACCATGACTTACTGGAAACCGTATGTACCGAAGCGAAGTATTTTTTCCTTCATTCTGACTTTCGGTGGTATAATACTGTTGAAAATCTATTAATACAGATTGTTTAATCTTTGGTAACATATCAATCCAATTCCATTTAATGTTCTCATAAGGAGCACTCGATAAATTATAACGAGTCAATTCATCGGCCATCTCGTTTCATAAGCGTAATGAGAAGGGACCCACTTAAACTCCAGATCCACACGATTATAAAGCTGAATAACGATGTCTTACATCAAACTCTAACTTGGGAATATGAGTTCTAGAAGCTTAGATAATTGTAATAGGACACTTATGGAATCGGAGATGAATTTTTCCTAACATCTTTAACAAGGTGCAAAGTTCAAACAATGCAAATGAGGAACCTGCAAAGGATAATTTGTATACTTTCGATATGCCTTCTTTCGGATAATATAAAGCCGAAGTATTCACGTATTTTATCGACCGACCCATCTGTAAATATAATTTCATAATGGCTGAATTTTTCATTGCATAAATGCAGTCAATTAAAATTATAAAACGAGAACCGGAAGATATTTACCAAAGTGAATATAAACGTGACGGTTTTCCGGATTACGTTACTTAACTCGAAGGAAATTACTAAATTACAAAAAGTCGTCTGTAATATCCTGCGCCGATACGATCGACGAGGAAAAGGTTATGCCAATCGAAAATTATATTGTCCCGTACGAACGCCAGATTAAGAATAAAATTACATCTCTGGAAAGAACAGTTAATCGTTCGCGATAATTGTTACAAGTTTGAGGTTCGTTCAAACCATGTATACTTCTGAAACCAATATGTATCATATCTGTCGCGTGATAATTCGCGATACCTGAATGAAGGTAGACCAACAAGTAGAAAAACACGTCGTAATAACCAGTAATAAACATAATTGGGTCATGTGCTATCTGTCGGGATTTCCGAGTATAACTGGTTCGTATACACGTATATGTTATACGATGTATCGTACATTTATGCACGTTGGTACGATATGTATATGTGTATGTATATATATATATATATATATAGGAATGTGTAATTTAGTTTCGAATGAATTTATAAATGATCAGTTGTTTAAGATGCGTGTATAAATGCTTGGCCCAAATCCGTCATATTTTTTTACCGTTTTTATCAAAGTAAAATAAAACGCTTATTACACATTTTCTATCGATAGTTTTAATAAATTTACATAGAACTATGAGTTAGTACAGTATCACGTTGGGCAGACTGTAAGGGTATCCTCATTTTAAAAAAAATACATTTATTTATAGGACACTCGTAAATAACTAATCACCGTTTACAAATCCCCTGGTGTTTATTATTTTCACTTCCTCCAGTAATTTTGTATATAGTATATGTAAACATCCCGTATTTGATTACCTTCGTGACTTACGATCGTAAATAAACTGAATTTTAAAACTATCTAAAATTGTCTGCGTTCTGACCTTCTTTTTCAATGTATTTATTTCTCGCCGTTCCTCTAGGAGTTCTTTCCAAATTTATAATTGTGTGAAAATTTTAAACTTAAAAATTGATAACCCGTGGTGTAGCTAGCATTATCAATCCCCTGGGTTTCGAACAGAGAATTACTTCCAGATATGGAGGTTAGCCGTGAATAATTAATAAGCAACTGTGGAAATCTAGCGGCAGTACTATCAATGGAGAATTAGCCTGGTGAAATCTAAACCACTAAAAATTCCAAGAGCCCTATGACGGTAATGTGATATGGCGAGTCCCAACCACCATCAAATAAGCAGATATCCGGAGTAGGACAGATCCCTTAACACGGAGAATGCAACTGTCTTGGAAGCCCTAGAGAAGGCAAATGGAAACCGCTCTAATAATTACATCACTATGTCAGATCAAAAAAAAAAAAAATACACTCCGAGTCCGGTTAGCCCTTTCAATGAGAACAAAGTGCAAGAATTATCACTGTCCGCCTTGCATGTTGTGAAAATATAGATTCAGTATAAAATAGGAATAGGGACATGGAACGTTAGAACCCTTTATGCGGAAGAAAAATTACAGAATGCAATCCATGAGACGAAAGGACCTTGACTAGATATAATAGAAATACAAGAATATCTAGAAAAGATAATGACTTTTTCTACTATTCAGGAATAGAAGATGTCAACCATAAAAATGGAGTGGGAATAATTGTATCCCTCAACACATATCATCAACTTTAACCAATATCGTACCGCATTCCTCTCCTACAAATTCAAGATGCTCAATGTAAAGTGAACAATCCTACAGATTTATTATGCTCCTACAGCCGACTTAAAATATGATCAAGAAGTTGAAATCCTTTACGAACAAATCGGAAAAATCATAAAAGATAAACTTATTTTAATGGGCGACTTCAATGCCAAAGTGGTTCATAAACGCAGAAATAACAATAATATGAACTTGAGGATTGTACGTGAGGAAACACTATTCGAGTTTTGCGATACAAATAACCTAGTAATAATGAATACACGGTTTGAATGACACAAGCGTCGATAGTATATGTGGAAAACCCAAGAGATGATGGTCAATATACAATAAGGAAACAGATTGGTTTCCTTACTGTAAATTAAAGATCCCGTAATACGGTGAAATCAGCTAAAACCTAGCCAAGCGCATCGGTTTTGACCACAACCTATTTGTTACTTGCGTAACATTGAATCTGAAATAAAAGCAACGGAACAATTGAATAATCAGCTGAGAAATTGTAGAGAAAACGTTCTAATTCGCTGTTTAAATACGGCAGTACAAGAAATCAATAGAAAATCGTTAAAACCAGATAAAACAAAGAAACAGAAATAAATGACAGGCGAAATTTTACTAGTAATTAATGAGAGAAGAAGATTCAAGAATAAATATGAGTAAACTAGAACTTATTAAGAGGATGGAAACGATGGTTAGAAGCGCAAAAAATTAACTAGATAAAGGATGAATAGCATTCGAAATACATGATTCCTTTCAAGTCTACAAAACAAACAAGACAGTTACAGGAAAATATGACAACACAACCCACCTTGAATGATGGAATTCCAATACGAGAAGCCAAAAGTAAGATCGAAGTATGGAAGGACTAAATCAAGAACCTGTTTGATGATAATCGTGATAACACATACAAAGTCGACCAAATTTTGGAGTAGGGTTCACTAACAAAAGAGGAAATATAGTCGGTGAACCGAATTCTGAATTCGAATCGACTCATATAGAGTTAAACGTGTTTCGAGAAGTTAGTATATCGAAGCGTTAAACCCAGCATTTTGCTCGCTTTAAAAAATTGCGTTTGTCATGTGAAGTTCAAAAGTAAATGTGACATATAATACATCTACTTTTAAATAAGTAACCATCTTTACGATCTATCCATTTTGTTTTCAGTCAATTCTGACCGTTATGACTTACGAATGCCCTCCATAAATTCCGATTCTAAGCTGTACTGACACAAGCCATCAGTCCAGCGAGTTAGTACCTTCCTCTTACACCATACGGGCGGTAATATTTTTTCTAGATTTTTTTCTCTTATACAATATGTTCAAAAAAAGAGAAAAAAAAATTGATAGACACAATCTGTGTAGTTCTCTGTTACTTCTGTGCGTATTGAGAGATTTTTTCTTCCTTCAGTTCACGACACACGAAGCATCGGACGACATACCAGCATTTCGAATGCGTCAATGCGTTGCTTATCTCCTGCTTTGATTCGACTACGTATAAGATAATTGGGACAATTAATGTTTTTACTAGTTTTTCCGTAATTTTAATGACCAATTTTTTGATACAAATTATACGTTTCGATCGTATCATTGCAATCTCGCCGTAAGCAATTCGTCTTTTTATTTCATCTGAGCAACCTCCATTGACAGTAATCGAGGATCTTAAATAAGGAAAAGAATCCACTCTCTCATAAACATTTTAATATGAAATTTTAGTGGTAAAAGAGATACGAAGTTTATATTTGAACGATACGTTAACGAATATGAGTTATTACCGACACTCCAAAATACCAAACTATCAATATCTTTCTATAACATACACGTGTGAACGGTTCTTTCGATTAGCCGAAGAATCGGTTGAAACACGTGTCGATGTTGTGTATAAATATTGAGTCTAGTTGGTTAAATATATCAACTGTCTAATAAAATAATCTTCAATCATATAATTTTCCGTTTCGATATAACACAGTTATTACACCTGCCACGATGCCAGGGCGATTACTATATTCGTTGGTTACGGGCGGCAAACATGGCGAGAGTTTTATCCTTTTCTAGTTCAGATAAAACTTTCAGCTATATTATCACACGTATAAAATATAATCATTCGTACTTGTCTCTATGTGTGTGTGGGTGTGCTTTGTGTTGGATACATGTTCGTGCGGAAATGAATATACATATATATATATATATATATAAGTATTAATTAATGACATTCGAAGAAGTTGAACGGGTAATTTAATTATATTCGATCGGAAGAGAAAGATTAGAGTATTATTCTTTAGACGGAGATACATAATTTAGGTTAACGAGTGACTGACGGAGCATAAATAACGATAAAAGAACATTATTATTTATAAATGACAATTCTATTATTGCGAAAATGGCGTCGCGTTTAAACGATTACCGTTTCGCTTCGGAAAACTCTATACTATTATCATTTACCGACCGAAGTTACCTGCAAACGTTTGTATTGTATACGTATTAGCAGTAGCGGGTAGATTTATAAAATTAAATTACCCAGTCTGCGTCATCTTATTAACTAACCTAACTAACGACGTTTTCAGGTCGCGTGTTACCTAGCGAATATAATCAACTTTCCAATATTTTTTCTTTGTTCATTTTTATTTCTTTAATAAACTTCGATTGGCACGAAATATTCCTGAGGCACGAAATCCGTAGCCCATTTTCCAAAACAAACTTAAACCAAGAGGAAAAAAGCTCAAATAAAGCTGATGGAATAAACTCTCGATTAATTATTGATAGTTCTCAGAAAATGGCGTGCATTGACGTTGTTTCTATTCCTTTGTCCGGTTCATTCGATTATTTCCGTCATTTTCCTTTTTCCGAAATTGATCATCATCATCATCCACAGTCTTCTTCTGACTCCCCACTACTTCGCCTGTTATTTTCCCTTGAGAACAGCCGGCATAAATGCTGGTTTTCTTTAACCGGTTGATTCGATTATTTTTCTACACATTCATTTTTCTAAAATTCTGTCTCGTCATCCATAGCCTTATTCTGTTTCTTCTTTTTATTCGCGTCTTCTTACCCCCTTGCGAACAGGTGGAATAAATTCTGGATAGATTTGTTCAGGTCAAATTATTAACAGTACTTCTCAGAAGACGGCGTATATTATCACATTGTTTTATATCAATTATTTTCTGACGTTCTCATTTTTCCTAAAGTCGCCGTGATCTACAACCTTATTCTTCGTATTATTATTCGCGTCATTTTCCCCTGTTATTGTTTCTTGAAATCAGCTTTACTACGTACCTTTTCACGATGTTCGTCCCTTTCATTGCGAACGTATTTAACCTCTTACCGCTTTTTGCATTTACTCAACGTATACCCGCTAGTGTCGTATTAAATGTTTCGAAACCCATGGACACACAAAACAGCATGGGAGCCGGCCCCTTATAAGGAAGAAAAATTGATAATTTAAAAATTATTACGTCGACAGAATATATACATATAAAAATACTTGTATAAAAATGTATTAATTTAAACAAAATTATTGGTACTCTTGAAAAATATAGAAATTTATTTTCGTTTATTTCGATAAAATTAAAATACATCGAATAGGTAATACACATTTATATCGACAAATACTTATACGGAATACTCATACGAAAACTCATACAGAAAATTTAAAAAAGCGAAATTTTTTTATAATCTCGTCAATGCGTCTATTTCTTGTAATAATCGTGACTGTCGAACAATTTAAACCATCTCCAGTCGATTGATATTCTTAATACATTTTTCACGATAGATAATTTAGAGAATTTTGTTTAAATATATCCATTCAACATTCGGAAAAATTGCTCAAACTCTTTTATCTAGAATTGAAGAATACATCGCTCGCTCTTTATATATATATATATTTAAAAAAAATTGTCAATAGTTTAATTATTTTTATGGGGGGGTGGCTAGTGCCCGAAATGCCCTCATGTAAATCCGACCTTGAGCATATTTCGGGACACGATCGGGTGGAGGACACTCGGTATGTAGGGAAAAATTATCGATTTTTTTTATTTTTAAATTACACACGCGCGATTAGATTTACGGAATTATTTTATTTATTTATTTATTTCGACGTTATAAAAACATATAATATTATCATTGAAGAAAATAAAAAAATATATATTACTTAATGTATCAACTAGTACTAGTGATAAACTTAACACAAACGGCGAAAGATGTGTACATTTACAGACAACTTTCAGCGGTTTATATAAAAAATACACAGAACTACTACGGTTTAGTACGCTTAAGGCGTCTGACGTCGTTTTCAGTGTTTAACAGAGTTCGTGCCTTCTCACTTGGGTGAGACGGAGTCGTTTGTGGTGTGTGTTAGCGAAGTGCCATATTGTTTCATCAGTAGGTAGAATTTCCTTATGAATCAAAGACATTTGTTTTGTATCCGTTGGATAATTAACCTATTCGGTTTTTTCCCCACAGTCCCACCATTGGACTCCGTACGTCAAAATTGGTCTAATTATTTGCATATACAGAAGTATTTTGTTACGTAGACATTGGAATTTCGACCGATTATACATTTGTCGCCATTTATGAGTAATTTCTTCTTTTTTCATCTTTACACGCGTTTTCCAGTTCAGTCGAGCGTCCAAATGCATACCTAGTTGTTTTGTACTATCCTTTTGGTCGTAGTGTGTATAAATAACATGAACAGATTTTCGTTGACTGAATTGTAGGATTTGATTAGAGTAGCCGATTTTTAAAACCAAGTTAAATATTGTTGGGTACTAAACCAATTCTTAACCTTTTTATTAAAATTTTCAACGTAAAATTACGAATTTTATACAGGGCGTTTATTATGCAATGTTAGATAACTTTCAACGAGTTTATATATATAAATATTTTTAAAATTGAGACTTGAAAATACGCAATTTTGTTAGCGTTTATTTTTCATGTACCATATAGGGGGTATAAATGTTAATTTCATTAAAAAAACAAAATAATGTATATTATAACTTTAAAAAACAACAAACAGTAATTAAAATAATAATAAAATTTTGTGTGAACGTTTTTAATATCGTACGGATAATGACGTATGACTGCAGTCAGTGGCGGATATAGATTATATCTTTGGAAGAGGCCAAGATGCCGCTCACTGCTTGCCGTTGGTATTATATCTGAAACCCATTCGCAAACACTTATCCGAACTAAAAGAGTTAAATACGCAATACTTTTGAATGTTTGATAATGTAAAAAATAATTTTATTATAATCTATCAAACTTTTTCTTTTTTTAATAGAGCTCCTGAAAAGGATAGTCGCTTTATTTAAATCTTAGATGTAAACTAAATAAGCAGTATTTATAAATAGTATAACATGGGCAGAGGAACAGTCCAATGACTACACTATGTTAATTATTTTAATCGGTAACGACCAATTGATGATCAAACTAATTAAATTAAATATATAAGGCGACCCAGAGAAGACGGTTTAATAACTCAAAAACTACTCGACCAAAATTTTGAATGAAATTTTATTTAAAAATAGGAAAAACGAGAGATTAGCTTACAATCCGATATCGTTCAGATGACCGCCTATTGCGGAATCTACTGTTATTCAGATTACGGTATTTTATTATTTCTTTATTTCCCCAGTGGGGGGGCCCCTTTCTTTGAATAATTGCAGGATTTATTTCGATATGTAGAGACTTGGACCAAATTTACCGTGTTTAATGATGAAGCATTTAAAGTTGCATTTAGATAACGGAGTTACTATCTACAAAGAGATGGTGTTAAAAGTAACCGAAAATAAATATATATAACGTTACGAATTACGGAGTTTTGCATATATCGTGTGCTATTGACGTGTTAAAGAAGAAGCAACGGGATACGACCATCTGCAGCAGTTAGTATGCTATAATTCAGACAGTTGCCACGGTTGCACATTGGTCTTGGTAGTAACCTTTAGAGCGTGACTTAAGTAGAAAGCTGATCTACGACTTCCTGTAAATATATATACGTTTGAAGTAACCAGGCTAAAGTCGAGAAAACCAGTATACATTACGGCAAACGCCTTTATTGCAAAGAATTTCAATGGCAGGAAGTGGCGAGAAAAAATCCAGGCAAACGGAAAACATACGCCGATAATAATGTGAAGGGTTTTAACCTAATCCGAAGAGAAATGATACAATTAATTCACATTCGAATTGAGCGATATAATGATTTGCTAACGCGATGGAAGATTAAAAATAACGCTGCCTGTGATTGCGGATACAAACCATTAAGCACATTGTTCGTGGATGCGCAAGTCGAGCTTTTAACGGTGCTTTCGTTGATATTCACGAAGTGTCACATACGTAATCTGGACGTGATGTTGTAGGCTCGGCATTGAGCCATACGAATAGAATAGAATAAAATTGGTCTTGGTCAGCTTTATATACATTTAAGCACTCTGTAATATTTCCTCCCCTCCTTGGAGGCACATCTACTTATACAGGTGCCCTCGAGGATCGCTGTAAACGGGGTGCGTCCATTATCTTATAATCTCGTGTACCTCGGATACTCGGTATTTTTTTTTAAGATATAAAATCGTGTTTTTCGGAAAATATATATTTAGATACGAATCACGTATCAATAAAAATTATTACATACATAATTGTTAACTGTTAAGCGAAAATGTCAGTTTGTTAGCAAACATTACTTAAAAGTTTTTTTGAAAATTAATTTTGAAATTTTTCGATCGGATTTTTTCACTTAAAATTAATCTTTCATAGATTAAAAATATTTCCGCTAAAATCAGATATCCTAAATCGAAACGGTATCCGACGTATAAAATTTTAATTTTATTACATTC